>JAWNKV010000325.1:3867500-6267500 GCA_035041805.1 Amiota mariae
GGTGGCATGGTAACAAACCAACACAACTGAAGGGTTTCTGTTTTATACTCGATTTCATAGACAAGAGACGTATGAGAACATAAAGAGTGACAGACAGACAGACAGACAGATAGACAGACGTATTGAAAAGATCCAAGGGACAAAATATAAGCGGCTGGCACCCTACCATCAACTACCAACTAAATAGCCAACATTGTTTTTATAAGTACAATTAGGCGTCGCAATGACAATGAGCGCCTTCTGGGCTTTGGTTTTAGACTCAATGACGACGACAACTCGACTCGTCTCATGGAGACTTGATTTTCAAAACAAAACAAAACGCGTCTCAAAGCCAAACCAACTTGAAACAATTCGTTTCGCTCGTTTTGGCACGCCTTTCTTTTCTTCTTATAATTTTTTTTTTTTTTTTTCTTTAATTTTCTTACCTTTTTACCCACCATCATCATCATGATTTTTATGTTTAGTGCAATGCCACCCCTGCAGACCATGAATGAATTTTGAACATCACATCACACTAAATACAATGAGTATCTACTTGTTTTCCTCCACCTCTCAGTTGTACACATAATTGCACAAGTGTCATCCATGACATGTAAAAAACAATAAGATACAAAAGAAAAAATTTCCAAAAAAAAAAAAAAAATATGAAAAAAAAAAAAAAAACATAAGAAGAAAAAAGAAAATGAAATGCAAACATTTATTATCTCTTAATATTTTCATTTAGTTTTCCACCAACATGTTTCTTGTTTTAAATTGCTCGGCAATCGTAAAAATAATAAAATAAAATTATTAAATTGCATAGTTGCGCGTGAAAATGTTGGAAGTCGAAAATAAAAAAAAAGTGAGTAGAAAAGTTAGAAAATTTTGTTATACAAGTTTTTCTTTTTTCGGCTTTGGAGGAGGGAAGGGGGCTTAAAATGAAAGAAATTAAATTATAATTTCACTTGCGCGTTTCGGTTACTTCAGAGTCGTCGTTGGTTTTGTCGTCGATCGTCGTCCGTTGGCGGCGCCACAATTATTAACAAGGTATTCAGAGTTAAACAGAGGCTTGTGATTTAAAGGGGGATTAGGAAAACTTAAAGCAGAAGAAATCTTGGCAAAATTGTGATTTGTGCAAGTTATAGAGAAATTGGAGATCCTTTAAACCTTCAACATAAAGTTGCATGGTTGCTAAGACCTCGGCTGCGATGTCAATTATCTACGATTCTTATTTGATGTTGCTTGCTAGTTATTACACACAGCAACAGACCCCAAGCCAATATTTTGACATTTTTCACTCCCTCTAACATCCTTCAATCAATAAAAGCCAAAGTAACGATGAAATATGTGAAAGAAGACAAGGAAAAACGTCGCAGAGGCGCTTGCTGTTGCTGGTACAAGCATCACGGTTACCCCATAAGTCTCGTGCTTTCCTTCTCATCAAAACAAATTTTGCGAGAGAGAGAGAGAGAGTGGGAGCTCTGCCGCAGAGTATCATGGTAAAAACCCATGATACAATAATACAAGGTAGCGCCAATTTAGCCTGTTGTTCTCAACGACTAAGAGGTCCTTTAGAATGTTTAGAATGTTGTGGTGTCTCGGTTGTATAATTAACAAAATATATTGGGGACAATTCGGTCATCATTCATCATCTAAAACCAACTGGAAATGTATACTGAATGCAAATCCGACAAACTCTGGGGAACAACAAAGTCATTCATGTCTGAATTCTTTTCCCAAAAAGTAGGTTGAATTCTTAACATATTTTTTATTATTTTTCAAATGATTTTTATTACTCAAACCCCTTAAGAAATCCTCATCAGCCTCTGAGTCTAGACAACAACATGGAATTGACCACTTTCAGCGATAGAAATTGCTTTTTAAAAAAAAAACAAACAACAAACATTAAGCTAACAAGAAAAGCCATAAAGAAAAACTAAGTTATCAACAATAACAACAACATTGGCACAATAACAAAAGCAAAGCAAAACGAAAAGAAAAGCCCAGAAAAGAAAATACCAAAAATGAAAAGGAAAAAAAAAAATGAAAAACTGCAATTGTCCATAACAAACACGTTTATATTGCAATATTTTGTTGCAAGACTCGTTTTCATCTTGTTTGGGCGGCAATTTATTGCTTTATTTTTCTTTTTTTCTTTTTTTTTTATTTTTCATTTTAGTTTTTCACTTTTTTCAACATTTGTATTTTTATTTGGTTTGACTCTCAACTGTTAATTATACAATCGACACAACACACCACAATAATATTTGATAAGATAGTTTAGTTTCATTTAGTTTAGTGTAGTTGGTTTGTAGCTCCAATTCCCCAGACTACTTACTACTCCTTTACATTACATACATTGACCAAAAAACACAAAACAAAACTTTGGTATATTTTTCTTAATTAGTTGAATTAATAATGACAAATACTACTTATTATGTAATTTGAAGTGAATCCAACTTTAAAAATCTATTTTTCTAATTTGTACTCAATTGTTGAAACAAGTATTTTTTTTTTTTGTTTTTTATTTTTTTTTTTTTTTGTTAATAATTTAAAGTTTTAATTATTTTTTTTTTTATAATCTCCTGGAAAATGTTATAACTTTTCTTTCATTAAAAGTGAAGAAAGAAGTGTTAATCATTACAAGTCTAAATTTTCAAATTTTAAGTGAAAAGTTATACATTGATACAAGTCATCTAAATCTGTCAAAACTCCAATTCATTTCTCTGCTTCTTGCTACCATAGGATTTGTTCTACTTTTGTCCGATTGAGAACTAGGCACAGCAAAGTAAATCATCAACATCTCCTAGAAGGAACAAACTGTCCACCCTGCCCTTTAAAGGGGGACAATTTCTCAGTCTTTTATTAAATATTGTAACCTATTCAATTTAAATAAACCTTTTAGGTTTGAAATAAATAAATAAATAAGTTTAAAATTCAAATATATTGACATATTATAACTAGGGATCAGATTACAATGCTTTGATAGTTCCAAGTCCTTCTATGGACTAACCAAAGTCCACTTAATTAATACAATAAGAAAATGGGGAAGGCACAGCAAACAGCTGGAAAAATCTATCCACAATCTATGACAAACAAAAGACCTGTAGATTTATTTTTTTGGTAGAATAACAACTTTTAAACCCAACGATTACGAAAAAAAAAACTAATCAAAGTAGCTTTTAAGGACTATTAGATAAGCAACAAAGGGACATAGGATATCATTATAAAGGTAGAATGGAGGCAAAAGAATATCAACCATTACACAAAGAATCGACAATGTTTATGGTAGGCAAAATAAAAGATTAGAAATTAAGTTATCTAAGCATTAGAAAGAAGAAATAGTAAAAGAGTCAAATTGTTCTTAAAAGTCTCATTAGAAATTAAGTGAGTTATATATAAAATCATATCGGGGACGATTGATGTTTAGAAGGGAGGAGTTAAGAAACTTCATTTCTATTTCTTCTTTGAATTCTATCTCTTATCTTCTCTTCTCTTGATTGATTATATTACTCCACTAAGGTTTGGAAGAAGCTTAGGTTAAATTATTGGTGTTAGTCTTAGAACTCGTGTCAGGCACATAGTGTCGTTAGCTTATGCCTGACCAATAAACAAATTATAATATCTCATTTAAAACTCTACTATGAACACTTACAGAGCCCATTGTAGCCTTAGATACATTTTACTTTAAGAATACTGACATCTCGACACTGTGTACTGCCCATTTTATGAATGTCCTGCCTTTGCATTTGAAATACCTTGCAATTATAGAGTCAATTCCAAAGCCGCCATCAGATCTATACAAGTATATTATAAAAACAATCCCCCTCTGCGTCTGTCTGTTTCAAAGGAACAGAGGTAAATTTAAAAAAACAATCGCAATTAGTGACGTATGCATATGAGATGCATATATCTTAGAATATATCAAGTCGTTTTTGTCAAACATCTCTTAAAATCAACCCAATCATTTTCTGGGAAGGAGAGGCAGGACAACGTCTACCGAGGAATCTAGTGGAATAAAAATTGTAAAAGCCTCAATTTCCAAGGTTACCATGGTTGGAAACGAAATCAGAAATCTCACCTACTTTTTTAACTGATTACTTTATAGTTAAGAACCTTTTAAATAAGCAGAATATTAACTAATATTCTAATTGCAGATTCTGCAAAATAAGTCATGAAATCATAATTCACCACATAACAGAAAGTTTAGCACTCGTACCAACTTGGATTGACTCGTCTTATTATGATATGAAATTAAATTTTATCTATCTTATTACCTATTTCATTGTAAAACAAACTAAAGATTAACTGATTTTCTTGTGAAAAAATTGTAATTGTATAGTTTTCTAAGATAAAATTGTACTGATATCAATAAACTTTTCCAAAACAGACTTGTGAAGAAATGATTAATTAATAAAGATTCAATTACAAATTGTATGTGATGATATATAGAATAAAATATATGTTTTACATTTAAACAAATTTATTCCTATGTAACTCAAATGCAAATGAATCAAGTTTTATGTAAAAAATATAAATGAATCACAAAACAGTTATATTTTATGGTAGAAATATTATAAATAAAATATATCATACAAATAAGAAACAAAGAACATGTGATTTTAGAAACTAAAAATAGCTCAGTCATTTGCAAAACAAATTTTTGTCTAAACAACAATGAGAAGAAATAAAACTTAAGGAAAGAAAATAGTTTACTTTAAAAGTATCTCAATAATTTGTTGTTATTATAGAATTTGTATACTCATAAATTTGTAGTATCTGAAGTACTTAGATATGTATTTCTTGAACTAAAATATTTCTTTCCTGAAAATTACAAAACAATAAATAAATTGTTTAAATGAAAATTTGATTTCCTCAACATTTCATTGAATAGAAAAATAACAAAAAAAAAAAAAAAAAAAAAATACTTTTTTTAAAAAAAAGGGGCGAAATATGAGGAAAAATTAAAACAATTGAAGCAAATGACGACACTTGATAATAAAAAGAAAAGCGTTAAGACACCCACAACACAAACACCAACACCAACACAACACAACACAACAATATGATGATGATTGTCAGTCAGGTAAAAGAAGGAAAAATCCCAGGGAAATGTTTTCAATATACACGCACATGAGAATGGGAAACCGATGTGAAAATTCGCCTACTACAATTCAAAGTACTGAAAGAGGAAAAGTACAAGACAAGACAAGCAAAAAAAAAAAAAAGAAAAAAATAACAATAATACAACTTTGGGAAAACTCAACAGTAATTTTCATAAACAAAACAAAATAAAAACAAAATGAAAGAAAAAGCTTAAGACAAACAGACAGAAAGAAAGAAAAAAAGAGATGAAGAAAGGTAGAAGAGATGAAAATACTATGTCTATGTGGAGAGAAGGAAAGCATTGAAAGAAAATATTTTCATATATAAAAATACAAAACTAAAAAAACATATATGAACATCCGGAACACAACAACAACACAACACAACAGAAAACGAACACATTTGTCTTTTCCACATATCCATCCATCCACACATTTGTCTAAGCTAAAAGTGAATTGGCTTTTCTTCTTCCTCTCCTCTCTTTATATCATAGTTTGTAGTGTATTTCTTCTTTTTCTAATAAGACAAACAAAAAATAATAATAATAAATGCCATCAAAAGAAAATGACAAAACTGCAGAAATTGCACTGAAGGAAAATTTCAAATGAATGGAAATGTTGAGTTGTGTTTTGTTGTGTTGTGTTGTGTAACAGGCACCGAAATCATTATAAATGAAAGACCCTCACAACTTACAACTCAAACCCAAATACATATCCAAGTGGGAAGTGGATGGTGGTGTGTATTCTCTCTGTGTTTTAGTTAATTGCAGTCAAAACAAAACAAAATACAATAAGATATATAAAGCATAAGCATAAATTTCCACCAACCAAGCAGCAAAAAAAGAAAGAAAAAAAGTATTGCCAACTTATTATTGTAAATGAAATGAAAGCAGGCGACAATAATAATAATAATAATAATCATAACAACACAAATGATAATGATGATGGTTGTGATAATGATGATTAGATATTGATTATAATGATGATGGCATCCACAGCTGCATTTTCGAGTGGGTGGGTGGCCTAATATCCCCCTAACAGCCCAAAAAAAAAAAAACAAAACAAAGAAACCCAATGAGGAGGTGTGTATAGGGAACATGGATAGAGGCGGTGGCCCTGTCATCAGTCAGTCAGTGTCAAGTGATTTATTGGTAGAAATGAATTGAAACAGAAAACAGCAGACTAAATCAATTTTTAAACAAGCAAAAAAAAAAAAAAAAGGAATTGATATAGCGATTTTCTTGTCTCAAAAGTGTCATCGTTCGTTGCTTGGATTTTGATTTTAATATATCATTTAATTCATTGATATATTTATATCTCTTTCTTTTGATAAATTTCTGTCAAATGTCAGTTTTCACTTTTATTTATTTACCAAGAATTAACTATTAACTCACAAGAAACTTTAGAATATTTCATAAGAAATTGAAAACGAAAAAAAAAAAACCAAGAAAATCAATAACCAAACTGTAAATTAATGCCAAATAAGAGATTCACTCATTCATTTATGTAGATACTATTAGATACAAACAACGTGTGTTTGTATCTACATATTTAGTTAATGACAAATGAGCTGCGCAATTTCAGTAAATGATTCTTATTGTTGTTGTTATTGTTATTTGGAATGAACTCGAACGCGTTTCAACGCTGGTTTTTTTTTACATAGAAATATTTTCTATTTAAAATTGATTGAGTACCTTGCCGTGCTGTCGTCGTCTTGGGATTTAAATATTGCAAAGCTAAAGTTTCTTACTAATGAATTTCATTTAGACTTCTCTTTCTCTCCCTCATAATTATGAATATAGGAATTTTTTCATTATTAGAAATATGTAGTTCTTTTTTTCTGTTTATATTTAATCAATTAATTTAGATTTTTAGTTGTTTTTAACCAAGTTTACCCATTAAGTCTATTGACTTGAGATTCTTAATTGTGTGTGTGTGTTTTTTTTTTTTTTCTTTTTGAATGATTTTTCTTTTTTTGGTCAAAAGTTAATAATTTAATGTAAAAATTAATTTTTAGATTATGATGTGTGTGCGTATATGTAATCTCTTAACCATTTTCGATAGAAGCAACAAATAATTAACAAAATATTTTATTCAGTTTAATTTATAAAATACTTGTGACCTTTAATAGAATCAATTTCATCTTGAGCAGGGGTTAGAACATTGAGTAATCTATTTATTTAGATACATTTTTAAAGATCAAAAAATCTGGATTGGCGATCAAAAACACACACAGTTCTTTCTATTGGACAAAATTAATAAAAGTGTCAAAGTGTCATACATCAATGAAAAGCAGGATAAAAAAAAGCAGAAAAAAATCTTATTGATTGATTGCATTTCAATTTGCGAAATGTTAATGAAACGTAATGATTTGTAAGTTATTCTGATCAAATTGATAATTGACAATGAAAAATGGGTGACATATGACAAAAATATGTGAAGAAGGTCATGGTCCAAACAAGGTGAGTCTGCCTAAACTACCACAAAGTCGACACTATGATCTATGAGGAAGTTGTTTCTGTACATTTAGTGGGATTGCAAGAGTCCTGTGCATTATGAGCTGCAACCACGTGGGTAAACGATAAATTTAAAATTCTATTGTCAACAACAAGACTAAATGAAGAGCAGAAGGAAAAAAAGGAAAGGCTTCTCTTATGACCCGGAAAAAAATGATGGAATTCGAATGAGAAGTGTTAATGCACCCAATATATAGTCATGATCTAGCAACATCTGATTACCATTTATTTCCCAGCAAACTGAATTATATTGGTGCGTAAACAATGAATTCCCCAGACGACTACAAAAGATATAATCCCTTTTTTATTGTTTTACCCGAAAGATTGTTAAAGATTATCAATAACAATAGAAAATATGTGATGAAATATTATTATGTATTATTATTATTAAGAAGTAGAACAAAAATAAGTTTTTATACAAAATTGTTATTAAGAGCACTAGTTGTCATGGTTTTTTGTCAAATATAACTTTCCTTTTCTGAAGTTACTTCTCCACCAAGTTATTAGTAGAACATATTTTAGTAAAAAATAGAACTATGACCTTGAATCCAAGGCTTCTAAATGAGTTCTATATAAAAATTATTCATGATCGATGATGTATTTTAAAATAAGTATTCTAAAAAACACCTTTAACAAATGAAATGTTTGTTGATTCACATAATGGAGACTGTTTTTTTTTTTTTTTTAAGAAATTAATACACAAATTTGTTCCAGATTTTAAATGATTCATCGGTATAAAATAAATTAAAACAGAAATTTCATTAATTAAAATTTATTTAAATTAAACCGCAAAGAACAAATTGACGGAGGAAAGTTTTTTGTGACATGTATTTTATGTAGCTCTTTGATTATGTATTATTATATTTATGAATAAATATTTAATTCAAAATTCTTTATTTTTCAGTAAAAAGATTTTTCAATCAATCAAACAATAAATTTATACAAATTTTTTAATAGAATTCAGTAAAGAATATTATGTTTGTTTTACTAACTATAATATTATACAATATTATACTGATTATAGAATCGTGCAAAACAAATCAAGCATAGCAAATATTTTATAAAAAAAAAAAACCGTAAAACTTCTTTCTCCCTCTCCTCCGCATATGTATTTATATATGTTATGATCATCTCTCATTTTGAATGATCTAAAGATTTCTAAACACGCTTCACTTAATTAGGAATGCAAAAAACAAAAACAAAAAATCAAAAACATTCCACAAAACAAATGTAATAAATGCAATCAAAATCAACTTTCCAATGATGGATTCATGGACAGGTTTCATTTTTATTTTTATTTTTTTATTACAATTTTTTATCTAAATTTTTTTTTTAACAATTCATTGCAAAAATCAAAATAAATATAAATTAAATTAAATTGAAATGCATAAAAAGGAAAATAGAATAACACATTTTTTTTTTTTTTTTGGTTTTATTATTGTTTTTGTTTGCTTTCATTTAATTTATTTTTATTATTTTTGTTGTTTTCATAAATTATTTTGTGCATTTTTTAATTTTATTTTATTTCATATTTTAAAAAGAATTTTTCTTCAATTTTTAATTTTAATTTTTATTTATTTACTATTATTTCTTTATTTACTTTTATTTTTTATTTGTTATTTATTGTTTTATTTTATATTTATTTATTTGTATTTTTATTGTTAATTTTTAATTTAAATTTTTTTTTTTTAAATTCAAAGATATGAATAATTTTTTAAAAATAAATAATTTCTGAATTATGTAATTACATAATTAATTAATTTTTTGTATTTGTTTTTCCTATTCTCCTTGCAACATTGAAAGAAGTAACAAAATCGGGAACAACAACAAAAGAATTGGAATTGGTGAGTGATTTGTCTGGACCTATGGATTTAACTTGGCTTTTGACTGCTCTTGCTGCCTCTTTACTGTTTTGCTTATGCTGTTGTGGACTTTGTTTTTGTTGTACAAAATAAATTAACAAAATTCAAAAGAAAATAGAAACAACTGTTAAGAAGGATATAAGAAATGAAAATCTGCAACAACACACAAATGAAGAAGCAGACAAACCACTTCTCTCAATTGGATATGGAATTTGCACATAACCCAAAGAGCAACAATAATAAGAATAATAACAACAACACATAAGAAGAAAATAAGACTTAAAAACAATTACAAAGTAGAAAAGGAGAATTAAATATAAAAAAAAAACATACCTTTTTTTTTTCTCTGTTAATGTATTTTTTCCTTTAGATGCGTTGTCAAAAATTATTTATAACAAAAACAACAGGAATAATTTTTGTGTGTTTCTTGCAGCAGCCGCAGAATAAAAGAAATAGTAGAAACAACAACAAAAATAAAACAGTAATAACAAGAATTACGGTTAATCCACACGAGTTTGTGTCGCTCTCGTTATCGTAGTTGTTGTTATTATTGTTGTTTCTTATTTACGTTTGGTTTTTTGTTTTTCTCTTTTTCTTTTTGCTGTTGTTATTGTTTTTGTATTTTCTGCATACAAAAACTTAAACACACACACACACACACAAACACTCAGAGCCACTCTCACTTACTTCTTTACTCACTCACTCACTCACATAACTCAAGAGTAAAATAATAACAGATAACTGAACTGAACTGAACTGAACAACCAACTGACTGACTGACTGACGTGACAGAACGACAGAGAGCGCGCAGGAAATTTTTTGTTAACTTATATTTTGTTGTGGTGGCCAAAAAGCAAAAAAATTGTTGCTCTTTGCTTGGTGGATGGTGGTTTTTGGTCTGATCTCACAGTAAAAAGGGGGATGGGTCCACACTTCAAAAATTAGAAACTATTTATGGCCAACATACACTTTAATTTTTATTTTAATAAAACAAAATATAACTTTTTTTCACCTTTTTTACGCTCTTTTCATTTTTTTTACAGCTTCTTCTACTCTCCTTCTTTTGGTTTGCTGCTGTAGTAGTGTAGAAGTTGTGTTGTTGTCTGTTATTTGTTACTTGTTTTGTTGTTGCTTCTTGTTAGAATTTTCTTTGGAAACAAACAAATCACACGCGATTAAAATTGTTAAACTTTTTAAATCATTTATAATTCAAAAAATTACTTTTGAATTAAGACTAAAATTTCGGGACAAAAGAGTTTAAGCTTTTTTTTTAATGAATTTGATATATGTATAAACAAAACACACTCCCGTTAGAACATTTTAAACGTCGCGCAAAATTTTCGAAGCACGAGCGAGCGACAAATGAACAACTACACCGTTTCGAAAACAAAAACAAATTAACCAAAAGCCAACAAACGTATCTCAGAGACACAAAAGTATCTCACTGTCACAATCTTACAGTTTTGTTTCTTATGTGAAAATCCAATTAACATCAAACTGTGTACACAACAAAATCGGACAAAAGGGTTTAAGTCTTGAGTATTTGGTTTAAGTCAAGGGTGTATAGAAAATTTGTTAATTATATTTCTATCTCACTCGAGCTCAAGTATCTAACATTCAATCTGTCTCACAACAGCATGTTTGATTTGTATTTATTTGTTTGAACACCTCAAATAAGAGCGCAACCTGCATTTATGCACACACACACACACACACACACACACATATATATATACTCAATGTACATTTTGTACATTTGCACGCGCTCTCTCAACATTCTGTCACACAAAGTAGCATGTTCGATGCTGTTTGATATCAAACTGACTCAGACAACTATTGGAACATATGAGTGCTGCTTAACATTAACATAACATGATTGAGACAACCTCCGAATTGTCAATTTTGATATATATATCCGATCTGGATATCGATCTGATCTTGATTTTATAAAAAACTATGAAATACAATTTTCAAATTTTATATAGCTAAAAAAATACCATGAACACGACCGAATGTTATTCCTATAGAGATTTGTTTTTGTTTTCTATGTTAATAACATAGGAAAAAACCAAAACATATCAAGTTAACAGCGAATTTTAAGCAGAAACTCGAGACAGTGAGAGAAATCCAGATTTAACATTTGTAACGTATTTGTATCAAATTGTTCAATTGCCTTATGTTTCGTATACATGTGTTGCATATAAAGCAGTACAATAATATTGTGGCTTGAAAGTGTTTGATGACGAATATGTTCGATGATGGTATTGATTTGAAGTTGCTGTATGATGGCAACAAATTCTCTACCGGATGTATGCATTTCTAATCTAAATACATATGATATCCGGGGTACTCGATTCAACAGAACGCCAAGTGAAGGCAATTTGAAATTGTTTGTAGTAAAAAATTTATAATATCTAATTAAAAAAGTAATATAAAAATCTTCTTAAATTTAACATTGTGTGATTTAACATTCACAAAACACTTATAAATATGCAACGAGATAAACATTTTTTTCGGCTCCAACGATTAAACAAAACAGAACAGAACATTAACTTCGATTCACCGAATTTCGTATATGTATAACTTTAGCACCACCCCCATAGGTTTGTATAATATGCATATTAAGTTAAGTGTCACGTAAAATTGATTCGAAAACGAAAACGAATTCGAATGAATTTGGTATTGGAGCAGCTACTACCTCTTCCATTAATCAGAGAACTCCAATTTCAATATACCAACTGCATATGACAATAAAATCTGTGCTTACCCAATTTCAATCAGCTAACTCATAAACTAGAGAGTACAAATGGATGGTAGTCGATTCTTATGATTATGCTGTTCATTTCCATATATCTATGTATACTTTATGGGGTCTCCATGGGTCGCATGGTTCTATGCATTACAAACAGCAAAGTGTTGACGCTAGTGTAAAAGGTATACAAAATTGTAGATTATCTTAAATTAAGTATCAACTCCTTTGTAATAACAATTTACCTACTTTAAACTAATCACAGACCTCGTGGCTATGTAATAAGTGATGAACCTTTGGCACAAATCTTGTAGATAGAAGAACCATGTCTATTTCACTAAAGTTCTCTCTCTGAACTCTTCTGATGGCAATAAATTCATAATATTAAATGTTTCCTGATGTGTTAGATTTCCTAATAACAAAATATCGAATTTATCCTGCTATGACATCCAATCATCATCAGCATCCGATTGATATGCATGGACTATTGTTGTTGGAATTTCTGATGCTATTGTTCTATGTTTAATATATTTTTGTTGTTCTATTGAATTTGTATAATCCCTAATAAATTTCGTTTTAATGTCATTTTCCCTATTAATGTTCTCATTATTAACATCTGACCGTTTCTTTATGGGACTCACAACAAATTGACTTATATTTGCTTCGTTGGAAATTGTTGGTTCTGGTGTTGTTGCTGATAGATTTTTTGTGAATGTTGTTATTGACAGTTGGACATTCTTTAACATTTTGGCATAACCCTTGTATTTATACCAATTAAACGGTACACGGCCAGTGATAAAAGGATTACGAGCTACTGGTACAGTGCTGATAACCTGATCGGGTTTAAGGAATTTAACAAAACGTTCAAGTTCTGTGCGACTCGAATGTTCTGAATATTCAATGCCTACAATATTAATAGCACCACGATATTGAGGTCGTGAGTTCTTTTCCCAGCCGCTAGGACGTAAAGCCAATAGAGTATCATAACCAGACTCAAGTTTAAGATAATATTCTAATAAAATCTGTAAAATCTCAATTTTAATAAACATAAACAGCGGATTAGTGATGAAATTACTTACATCATATCTCAATTTCATAAGAGGAATAATATGTAATTGTGCGTTTTTAATATCCTGACAAAGTAGATCATTAATCTTTGGATTTTCCAATGCTGTTAATGATTTATAGCGTTGATCTTCTGCCCAGACTTTCCAACCAAAATATTGAGCCAATGCTAACCAAAAGTTTTCCTTTCCAACAAGATATGTTCCACACACATACACAATACGTTTGCCAGGATTTTTCTCTTGAAATTTCTCAATTATATCAATTGCTTTATCAATGCTTTCGGATTGATGACAGAAACAATATTTATCCGAGAGATATGTTGTATCCAAATAGATAAGTGATATATGATTATTCCATAAAACTGGTTCCGATTCCATATTACTGGAGGCACGAAAGTCACCAGTATGCAAAATACATTTGCCATTCTTCAGTTTAAAAACTAACATTATGGCACCAGGACAACTATAAAAGATTGTTCAGATTAGATTAGATTAAATAAAATTAAGTATGTTTATTCATTGATTACTTACTGATTTGCATCAATAGCTGTTATCTCAACATTGTCCACAATCAATGGCTCATTGAGTTCCAATTCATGCAAATATTTTGTATCAACACTTGGCATAAATGTTGATATCAAACGAATTGTGGTTTTTGTAGCATAAAGAATATTTTGGAATTTTCCTGAGAGACCCACATAATGATCAGCATGATAATGTGTTAGGAAATAATGTGTTACATTTGGTATATCACCATAATCGAAGGCATCAACAGCAAATGTTGTGCCTTCAACAATTTTATAAGGCGGTACTTGTTTTACTTTGCCATTCTTTAAACTGACTATAATTTGTTCAGTGTCATCATTTGTTAGTAATGACGATGTAAGACAATTTGATTTCTGATTCTTTATCATTGTAGATGTCACTAATTCATTTATTGTCTTTGGTATCATTGGTTTCTCTTTACTATTTACTTCATTATCCGAGTCATTAATGTCATCAATGGTTAGATCAACAACTATAGCCTCCGGTTTTTTGGACAACACTGCATTCCTTGCACTTCTACGTGTTTGCTTACGAGGAATTTTTAATTTTGTACTTTTCTTTTTGTGATGAGGCTTTTTCTCAAAATCACTACTATCACATGTTTTGATTGTTATTATAGAATCGGAATCACTTGAAGTAAACAAACGCTTGCGTCCAGTTTTCTTCTTTACATTTGGTTTTCCTGTGGTCTTAGTTGTTGAATTTTTCTTGTTATTGCGTTTCCCAGCTGAACCCACTGAGTTAGGTAAGGGCTCCCATTTTGTTTGAATTGATTCAATATGAAAGTTTTTTGATGCACTTTTAAAAAAAGTATCTATTCTTATTTGCCCAACAATCTGATCACTTTTTCTACTGCTTCTTCCTCCCCCCTTTTTCGTTGTTGAACAGATTGCTGCTGCTGCTGCAGGTGGCTTAGTTGTTGATAACAAAGGGGATTGTTTTGTTCTTGAAGGTTTGCGATCAGTGTTATTATCAATTGCGTCTTCATTTTCTACAGTATTTGATATTTTTGATGGTGTTGCTGGTGGTAGTTTAACCAGCGTTTGTGACAATAAATCAGTAATATTTTTTACTTTAATTTTTCCCACATTATTTGCAGCGGCGGCGGTGGCGGCGGCGTCCATGGTATTTCACAATTCCAAATGGATTGATATTTGTTGACAATGGAAGGAATTTATGGAATGAAGATTGATTGAAAAATACACATTGTTCCACTCAAATTGATCCAATTAATTCATTCTTATTCTATTATTCTAAGATTCTACCACCAATATTCTTCCTTGCTCTTCCTTCGATAACACGATAACAATACCACGATTGTAGCCATTCACAATGAAATAAACAAAACTTTCCAACACTAAAAACTTTCGATGCCAAAACCAAAGATGGCGCCAAGTTAAATTTCATATTTTATTTATATTTTTAATTTTGTCAAGAGTTTTCGTTGAGTTTTTTCTTTAAAACTCGAAATTTAAATTTAGTCTGATTATGTTTTCAAAATTTTTTTAATCGGGCAAAAAACCAAACAAACAAAGTAGTGTTCGCAGTACATTCGATCAGCTGTTCTTGCCATTCACAATGCTACAAATCTTTTGTATTGTTTTCTCTTTGGTTGTGTATTTTCATTTCGGCCTACAAACTGGGTAAATTTACAAATTTAGTATTGAAATCTATTAATATTAAGTCGTTGGGACTATTCAAACAAACTTTTAGAATGGCCTGGCGTTCCGTTGGTACAAATAATGCTGACCTTATAAGGCAATTGCAAGGTAATCAATGGAAATTAATTAAATGTACAATTCTCAACAATAACTTGACTAACACAACACCAACCATTTTTTTTTTTTGTTTTTTCTTTAGAGTATCGTGTGGTTACTACTGACTCAGTAGCAAGCGCAATGATAGCAACAGATCGTAAATTTTATGCTACACGAAATCCTTATATGGATGCACCTCAATCGATTGGCCATGGCGTTACCATAAGTGCGCCACACATGGTGAGTACATTGTGCATTGTAAGAAAAAGATAAATTACCTAAAACAATGTGGATTCACAGCACGCCTTTGCTTTGGAACATCTGCGTAATCACTTGAAGCCAGGGACTCGTGTATTGGATGTTGGTTCTGGCTCTGGGTATTTGACCGCCTGCTTCTACCGTTATATACAAGCTAAGGGCGACCATGAAAATACTAAAGTTGTGGGTATTGAGCATCAGCCGGAATTGGTGAGTGCAAGCAAAGCGAATCTCGATGCAGATGATCAATCTATGCTAGCTTCTGGAAAACTAGTTATAATCGAAGGAGATGGACGCAAAGGGTGGCCACAACATGCACCATATGCAGCAATACATGTTGGTGCTGCAGCACCAGACACACCAAATGCACTTATCAATCAACTAGCTAATGGCGGTCGACTTGTTGTGCCGGTTGGTCCTGATGGTGGTGCTCAGTACTTGATGCAGGTATATAGACATTGTTATCATCTATCGAATACAATTACATTGAACTAAAATCGCTTTCAGTATGATAAAGACGAAAATGGTAAGGTAACCAATAAAAGACTTATGGACGTTATGTATGTGCCATTGACGGATTTACATCGATCCTCTTGACTCATACGACTCGCAATCAGAATTCTCATAGTTTTGCTATTGTTGAGTTTTGTTGTGTATAGGATATGGATATGGCTATTTAAGGATAAGAAGTAATATTATTTAGTAAGAAGAATATGATGATCACTCGAGACCGTGCTACTGCCTCAACTATAACAAAACTTTGCAGAGTATTATTTATTTTATTTATTTTCGTACCACATTAAATTTAGACACTTAAATTTTTCGACTACTAATAATTGCATATTTGCATCATAAATGCATAAAACGAAGCACATAATAAATAAAAAATGTATATTTAAATACACGTTAAATAAGGCAACTAAAATTTTGTTGTTTTGTTTTTCTTCATTTACAACACTGGTTTTGCAATAAGTGCTTGCCAACACACACGCACACACATAAGATTGATGACAATAATCGTTGTGAATGGCAAAATTGACATAGAAGCAGCAGCAAGTAGCAGCAGGGTTTTGTTGTTTAATATTTCAAATGGGAAAATTGAATTGGAAAGTGGAATAAAAGCATAAAAATGACTTAACCAAAGTGTTAATCGAACTGTGATTATATGTGTTTTCCATAAGGATACCATTAAAGTGCCGGAAAAATAGAAAAAATCTATAATGTTTGCGTAGTAATAAAGTGAAGGAGGTGTGCGTAGTAGTGGTAGAAAAACTCACTCAATTAAAAAGAAGACTGACTGGCAGCAGAGGCAGAGGCACATTGCTTACTTGCTAGATAGAAAGGGCTGCTGGCTGGCTGTTATATTGTGGTGTTACTATTTGCCGCGGGTGTGTGCGCCTGAGTGAAAGTGTGAAAAACGTGTCCCGTGTACGAAAGGAAGCAGCCAGTATCTCAGTATCGTCTGTTCTTCATAAAACTCATAAAAAATGTGAAAAATTTATAAGTAAATAAATGAATAACAATTAAATAAGTAACAGAATACAATTAAGTGTGGCGCAACTCGAAAAGTATTGAGCGTCTACGCTCACTAGGCGGCAATTAAACATAGTTGCGACGACCAACCGACCCACTACACTACACTACACTACACTACAATAATAAAGAAGAGGGGACGCGCATTGGGCGTGGAATAGTGAATAACAGCAGCCACTGCTGCCATCGTTGTTGTTGTTGTTGTCGTAGTCGTCTCTTCTCCACTGTTGTTGCCATCCATTACTTTGACCACCACAAAAACAAGCGAAGCGAGAAATTGAGTTGTAGTTGCTGTCGCATCGTCAGACTGGCAAACTAAAAACACCGACTGATAGACAGACGGAGACAGACTAAACAACATCATCATCATCATCATCATCAGTGGAAGCAGCTGTAATTTCAATTACTTGGCATCATTTTTAAAGTAGGTTTGGAATTTTTTGTGTCTTCTTATACATTTATATACATTTATTTGTGCATTTATTCTCTTTTTTTTATAAAATTGTATTTTATTGCATTGAAAAGATGAGATACAACAATACAAAAACACTTTTGATTACTTCATTGTACTTATTTCATTCACTCGATTCAACTTACGACGTCATCCTTTTGTATTTTAGTTTGGGTAATAAAACTTAGGATTATCATGATCATCATCTCATCATCAAAACTTTAGCAAAAACCTGTTTAAATTTTAATCAAATCAAACTAAACTTTCAATTTGAGATTTATTACGATTCTTCTTTTCTTATTGTGTGTTGTTTTTGTTAGTTGGATTTGTTGTATATCTTTTTCATATTAGAATATTTTTGCTTAAGTTTGATTTTTGAATGTGTAAAATGTTCTTTTGTTTATTTGAATTTCAAATAATCTTGTGATTGAGTGAGTGAATACCGCCGCCGCTGAGCTCCATGGTATTGTGAAGTATGTAGTATCATTGTAACAGTAATTCATTTTCCTCATTTGCTGCTGTTCATTTCATGTATTCATCTGGAAGTGTATTTCTTTTTTTTTTTTTTTGTTTTATTGTATTGTGTTTTGTTTTGTTTTTTTTTTTTTGTTTTTTGTTTAAACATAAAGAATTTTTTCCATTTGCGCAATGCAAAATTATTTCAATTAGATCATTAGTTGTTTTAATATGGCACAACAACACGGAAAGTTATGTGTATTTTTTCTCTCGTATTTCGTGTGTGTTTTTTTTTGTTTTGTTTTTATAATAAACAATCAGAGAAGAGAAAAGTAGAGAATTGCTTATAAAAGATATTTTGTCTCTTATTATGTATTTGAATTGAATTTTGGACATGTTTTAAATAAATAATTCAATTAGCTACAGCTACTGTGTTCATATGGGAATAGTAGTTAAAAGTTCTAATGAAGCCAATATGGAGCTCACTGCTGTGATAACTGAGTATGGTCCTGCATTTCATTATAGAAAATAATAAATATAATAAAAGATAGAATTATTGTGTATTATCATATTAATTTAGAGACACTGAATTCTTTCTTTAATCTTCACAACATCATGAAAAAAGCTCTTAAGAAGGTGACATTGATTACTTAAAGAGATTTTTACAGATAAGCAATTATATTTTATGTAGCCTCTGTTCTCATAATAACAATAATGGAAAACTTAATTAGGATGAATGATACTTAGTTGACAATTGATGATTCTGATTATTCAGGAACACAAATGTAACATTTTATGGAAATCAGTTTTCATCTGCATTTCATGCTACAAGACTTTTTCTATCAAATTCTATTAATAAAGCTTTAGTTTCTTGGAGAATTTCATTTGCAATCCTTGTTTTGTAATACCTTTTGTATTAGTGGTAAATCATCCTCGAATTTTACAGAGCACTATCAACCTATAATTTTTATGCCAAGGATGTTCTAGTGTCAGATTATTTAATGCTTCCCAACTATTGAATTCAAATTCTAAAGTTTGATTGTCTTAATATCTGAGCTTTTACTGTATTAAAATATATGCGAGCTATTGTTGCAACTTTGAAACAAACAATTTCTTCAATTATTTCAAAGCTTTTCTGAACAATTAATATCAGACAATTATATGACCAAGATAACAGCTGACAAAGTTTCAGGAAACGAACATAAGCATTGTTTCAATGGACCAACCGTAAACGCGTTATTAGAATGATGAGTAGAAACAATAATATGCTGACCACTCAATCAAGATACACATTGGTCATATGATCCATTGGACTATTCACTAATTTTTTTGTATTTTGGGAAGAAGAGAGATTTAGATTTAAGTAAAAGGATGGGATTTATTTAAACCTCGGCAGCGTGGCTTCCAATGGATCTATTGTAACAACCCTCGTGATCGTGATAGTTCCTCGTCAAGAATTCTAGAATCCTCCTCGGAGACAAGACTATGATATCATTTGTTTCCAGATACTGGGATCCCAAATAACGGATTCTGGTCCAGATTAGACCCTCACAGTGTCATAGAACATGCTCTGCTGTTTCCTCCTCTTCATTGCATTGTAAATGATACGCATATTACGTAGATGCTTTAACACTCTGCAGTGATCGGTTAAGAAGCCTGAAACTAAACGTATGCCTCTCCGTGTCAGTCCCAGTATATCCATTGTTATTTTTCGAGAGCTAGTTGCCATGAAGATTTTTTCTACTCTAATATTGTCAGTATGTCTAGGTGACTAGGGTCTATGCTGTCGTTCGGCCTGAGTCTTCTGCTATGATTGACAGTATTACACTGTTTTTGTTAACGAATTCAACTAGATCATTGATTCACAGCACCACAACAGTTGATATTATAGTCTGCTGGTCAAAACAGTGTGACTGTTGATACTGTTGCATAGAGCACATGGTTCATTTGAGCGAAAGACTCATGCAGGGCTCTAATATATTAGTATTGATCATGCAAAC
The DNA here is from genome assembly GCA_035041805.1 of Amiota mariae. Taxonomy (NCBI): domain Eukaryota; kingdom Metazoa; phylum Arthropoda; class Insecta; order Diptera; family Drosophilidae; genus Amiota; species Amiota mariae. Next base: position 3,887,780 of record JAWNKV010000325.1, read on the forward strand.
TTTCCTTTATATAATAGTGTTTTTATGATGCAACACACATACACACACACGTCCAATTGTCACAAATTTGTTTATTATACTTTGAAAACATATCTATCGATAAAATAAACCATAAGTTTGAATCTAAATACCCGTTTCAGTTGATTGAAACAGATTTGTTATTTTTTGTAATAGTATAATTTCACAATTTCTTTGTGCTTTGCAATTGTGAGTTATTTCATAATTATTTAAAAGTAGATAAAAGTAGATAAGATAGAAATTACTTTTAACTAAGCTTAGAAGTATTTAGGGGAATCCATTTTAACATACCTATATTTCCTATATGTAGTTCAATTTAAAGTCTTTCTACTATCACAGAAATTCTCCTCAGTTCATCTCAGACTTATGGGAAATGTTACTTCATTTTATACTTACTAATTTCTAAACTAACTAAATGTTTATCAAAATAAGAGGAAGCTAGTCACCTCGATAAGTCCTATTGAATATTTACCTTAATCTAAAATATATTGATAACATTGAAAGTATCTTATTTTATCATGTTTCATTTGAGAATTTTATTGGAAAATATCTTATTGTATCATCTCAGACTTCTTATACATAATAAGAAGAAACACCACTTAAGTTCATTTTTATTCTTTTATGCTAAGTTAACTTTTTTTTTACCTAAAATTGATAACCTCATTTCATCATATTACCAACATTCTATCAAAATTAATATACCCATTTGAATTCATTTAAAAAACTATTGTACATATTTCCATGTTTTCATTGTAATAAATACTTTTATTGATTACGAGTACATTTTCTAAATATGGAATAATTTCCGCTTAAGCATATTCACTCATTCATATAGTAAAAACAAATGTGTGTAGATACTCGTACAATAAAATTTTAATGAAAATATGGTTTTCATTTTTATAAATTTTTTCTCTTTTTTCTAGAACGCATAAAATTGAAAATTGAATTTCAACGATTTCATAAACAGAGAAAGAGAATCCGTAACCGAAACCGAAACCGAGACAAAACAAAACAAAGATGTCACAATAAATCACAATAACAAGAAAAACATACTCAACCCAACAACATACAAACACACAACAAACAATCAACCTACATCATCATCATCATCATCATCAGGAACAATATCAGCAACAGCAGCAGAAGCAGTAGCAGTAACAATTTCGATATAGAATAATAATATTGTATCATAGAAGAAGATAAAAGTGGAAAGTGCAATAACATCATGTCCATGCTGCCATTAGCATCAAGCGCCTCTGGCACACAAATACGTCCACAAACTTTGGCAGGACCCGAACGTGAACCAGTGCAATTCAATGTGAATTTGGTTGGCGCGCCGCCTGAAGTGGAACAGCTTGTCGCACAAATCAAATGTGTTGCAGAGCAATTTCTCTATCATTGGAAAACATTTCCAATTGGTAAGTTGTTTTTTCTTCTTCTATTTTTATTTTTGTTCTATTTTTTAGGTCGTTGATATTATTATTGTATTTTTCTATACCATACTATACTACTATGATGGGTTTTTATTTTTTTTTTGTCATTTCTTCCTTCATTTTCTGATCCGGCTTTTTGTCATTATAATAGTGCTGCCTCAACCACTTGCCGCCACCGCTCTCAATCTGACAGCAAACAATGCAACAAATAGCGTAAGCAGCCGCAAAACGCGTCCCATTAATTTACGTGACCTATTTATTGCGCCACCCTTTGACGAACTCGATGCCGTCGCCTCTGATGGGAGTGGAGAGCCTAGACGTTTGACAAATACGCAACTGAAAACTCTACGAGAAACTGGGTGAGTTAAGTTTGAGTTTGTGTGTACACAACAAAGCACTAAATAAACGTTGCAATGGCAAGCAGCAAATCGGAAGAAAAATGCTAGCCTGACTAACTCTGACACACTGACTAAATGACAGATAGACTAACTAACTAACTGACTGACTGACTAACTGTGTGCCAGCCAGCATTGCTTGCCTGCTACTGTTGCTGTTGCTGTTGCTGCCTTCCAGACAAATTAACCAACAAAACTTGGTTTAGCGCTTTGATTTTGGTCTCAAATTCTACTTTTTCTTTGTTTTTTTTTTTTCTCTAAAAAAAATTGAGAATAACAAAACTAAGCAATTTTTCATCGAATCATGCAAGCATAAAGTAACATAAAGAAAGGAAAAGATGTACAATAAAAAAAAAAAAAAAAAAAAATTACAAATAGAAATGAAGATGAAATGAAATTTGAGCTTTATTTATTTATTTATTTTTTCTTTGTAACTACACAGTAAACAGTAGTAGCACAAGCTTAGTCCAGTGAACACCCAGTTACTTGAATAACATTTACTTACAGTGAAAACTTTGTTGGTCATAATCCTTCCTAGACTAGACTAATTGATTTATTCAAGTTTCGAGTTTTGTTTTCTTCGAAAGTCTAATGAAAGATTATGACAACAATACAATTCTCATAAAGAGATACAATATTTCTATGAATCTTTTGTTGAAGTTTCATGTGGAATAAATGTTGTTTTAAATTGTATCTAAAACTTTGTATAAAGTCGAAATATATATTTTAAATATTCTATGATACAATTTCAAACAACAATTGTTCCTATGTCCTGACCCTCTAAAATATTAATTTTTTTATATTTGCTACTGAGATTTTGTTATGAATATTTATGAACACTAAAAATGTAAAAAAATCTAAAGGTTTTTTCAAACAAAAAATTCAAAATTTACTCAAAAATTGTTATCGTATGAAACTGTGAAAGATTGGATAGGCATATATAGTAAATACATACATAGTCTCCTAATGATTCAACTTTTATTGAAATAAGGGGCATAATATATAAAACTCTTACTTATCTTGAACTCCAAAGATATTTTAAAGAATCATCTTACATGATAATTGGATTCATATCAAATACCAATTTGGAAGGCATGAACTCTTCAGTGAAATTGAATTAAGGCAACACAATTCCTTTAATAATTTAAAATTATCAGCCTGAATATACTATAAAGTTATTATGAGAAATATTTAAGCTTAAAGAATTTTAAAGGAGTCATTATAAATGAAAATTGGAGCACTGGGTTCATATACATTTGTATATACATATATTATGTATACATAGTTCTATTCAATACAATTATTGAATTATAGAGTTTGTATATTATTCTTCTCATACGAAAAATTTATGAAATTTTTGTCCAACCCGCGTCCGCGTATTATATGTGGCACAAACGAAGCCTGAATGCGGCCCAGATGAGCTCGTAGTGACAGCAAAGGAGAAACAGAAATATTTTCTTTGGCCCACAGCACAAAGATTTTAATTTTTTTTTTTTTTGTTTTGCTCTACAAAATTTTTTTTCTTTCCACCTGCCCAACTTACTGTGGATTCTTGCAATGTGGCCCAGGACACCAAAAATGTTGTCCTACAAATTTCAACTTGTAAGATTGTCAAGTAAAGTCGCAGCCGATGGTATCATTTATCAATTTCATATATAGTTAATTGACAAGTTGGAAAGTGAGAAATAAGAATTTGATATTTGTAAGTCTGGATAAATTCAAATCGAGTTGCGACCGGCGTATGATCTTATTAGCTTCCGTTTCGAGAGAGTAGTCTCTACATTTAATTTAATGTTTCTTTGTCCTATGTAGGACGCTGCCTGGAGCTGACATAAATGTAAAACAACAGACAAAATTTGAAAAACTTAATCCCAAAAGAAAAGTATATTTATCTTTAAAAAATGAAAAAAAAAAAATAAGTATGCATTCATTAGTTGTTTAAAAAAAAAAATTATTAAAATCGCTTCACTATAATTTGCGACAAATAAAAAAAAGTTATAAAAATCTCTAAGACGTCATGATTTTTTCCGAAATCTTCAACAATTATCAATGTCAATATTTCAGCAAAACCTAAATGAAATATACATCTAAACCATCCTCATGAATCACTCCGTTCTTTAGTGAAAACCGTATGAAAATCTGTTTAGTAGTTTTTGAGATAATCGCGTTCAGACAGACAGACAGACGCGGTTTTACAATATGTAAGGATTATCTAATATTTATTAAATTATTCGAATGTTTTGGGCACTCAAGAATTGAATTGATTTATATAACAAAGCACAACAAGACACCAAAATGAATCAGTAACGGAATTCGGTTCATTTAAATCGTCATTTCCTCCTCACTTTTAGTAGGCAAAAATGTCTTAAACAATTCTATTTAGTCAAAGTTAAGACAATAAAAATCAATTAAAAATTGTTAAATCTTCACAACTTGTGAATTCCATTAGTTTTACCATTTAAAGTGTTCACTGTATTAAGTGTGTTTACTGTTAAATATTTTAATGAATAAATAAAAAAAACCATTGGACGACCACTGACAGATTCTTAAAGCAAATTCTTTAAAAAAAAATTTTTATTATTTGTTTTGAACAAAATTCTATTAAAAAATGCATGTAAAAAATAATTATTCATTTTCATTAAATCAAAAAAAAAAAAAAAAAAATCAATTTGTTTGCTTTAAAAAAACAAAACAAAAAAGTCACTTTAAAGCAACAAACAACAGAAGCAACAAATTATTTAAAAATATTCACATTTTTGCATGCCATTTTTTATTTTTTTATTTACATATTTTATTACAAGCTTTTCTTTTATTTATATTTTATGAAATTCATTAAATTACAAAAATTCAATAAAATAAAAATCATAAATTTTCACATTAAACAAAAAGAAAATCAATCAATCAAATCAATTCAAGAATACAATACTTAAGAAATGATAAATAAAAAAGAAAATCAAATCAAACAAACAAACAAAAAAAAAAAAAAACTGTATATGAAATATTTCTGTAAAGCTTGCAAAAGGATAAATATGGCAAACCGAAGAAATTAACTTTGGAACAATTGGAAACTATACGAAAAAATGGGTAAATAAATGTTAATCGTTGTTGTCGTCGATATACTTATATTGTATACATTTACGAAAGGAGATTTTATTATCAATCTCCAATCTCTTATCTTTTCGTGTTCTCGATCGTTCATTTTTTCGTTCGTTCATAAATGTGTTTTAGATAAATATATACATAGTATTATATCAATAATAAATAAAATGAAACTTTTTGTTCCATATTCTCTTCGTTTTTTTTTTTCTCTCTTTATTTTTACCATTTTTGTTATAATTATTTATGTGTGTTTCATTGGTATAGTATTATTATTAATCAATCGTAAATTGGGTGTGGATGTGTTGATCTTTTAGATTTGAAAATAATCTTCAACCAAAAAAAAAAAATTTAAAAAGATTATTAAAAAAATTTATGAATATTTCTTAAAAATGTTACTATTATTTTCTATTGGTTTTTTATGCATCATTTTTATCATATTTAAAATGAAAAAAAAAAAAATAATAAAACTAATAAATCTATTGCATGATATAATCGCATGACTTCAATTTAAAAAATTTTATCGGTTAATCTAATCTTGCATTGCTGACAAAATACATAGTTTATCCAGCATTCATCTCTACTCATCATTCATGCTACTCATAAAAAAAAAAAAAAAAAAAAATATAAAAATTTCAAAAAAAGCTTTAGCTTGAATCTAAAATTAAGTATACAAGTACCATTAATAATGAGATTAATTTTTCTTATATACATCTTATATTGTATTACTATTTTCAGATTGGGATTCTTTCTGTGTTTGTTACTAATAAAATTTTCATCGATTTTCATTTTGCTATTCTATATTACGTGGGTCGATCAATAAGTCCTTCGAAAAACATAGAAAAACATGTTTTTTTTTCGTAATTTTCTTTTTATTTTTCAATATAATCTTCTTTTAGCTCGGTGCATTTAGTTTAGTATTTTTTTTTATAATAGGTTTTCTCTAGATTCTGAAAATAGTCGTGTTTCAGTGATGACCTCTTTATTTGACCCAATTCTCTTACAGTCGAACCATTTCTTCACATTTGGAAACAGGAAATAGTATATTGTGAAAGATCCATGTGTCGTCTAAGGTAAAAAAAACCTCGTTCGGATTGCGACTGAACATCGCCAAACACTCTTTTAAAATGGTCACACGATTGTGCTTGTGGTCGAGTGTGAGCTATCGCACGGTTGTGCTTATGGTCGAGTGTGAGCAGGTTTCGCTTTTTCATATCCAAATATTCATACAAAATTTTATGTACCCAATCAGCTAATTTGCCTAGCCACCTCACGCACTTTCAATTTCCGATCATCCAATTTCATTCCACGGATTTTATCGACGATTTCTGGGGTGACAACGTTTTTTTTTTTAGGGTGAACTGAAAGTTCAGCGTCATTTGTGCTGGTACAATCACAAGGAATTCAGTAAACCTCTTCTTAACCATTGAAATTGATGATGCAGAGTCCCCATAGTATTTATCAAGCATTTCCTTGGTTTCGGTTATCGTTTTTTTACGCACAAAAATATGCTTGATGAGCATACGAAATGCACCTGTTTTTATTTTTTACAATACATAAAAGTTTGTTGTTGCAATTAAGAATAAAAATGAAACCATGTAGTCGATATTACTGAGACTTCAAGAGCAGATTAGTGATGGACAACTTAAAAAAAAAATAATATGCTACGAGCACCATTTCTCGGATTTTCTAAGGACTTATTGATCGACGCACGTATGATTTAAATGAAATATGTACCTTAAAAGCTGAGATTTTTTAGCAATGTCTTTTGTTCATTAGATTATGAAATATCTATGGTTCAACCGTAAAATGAAAGATTTTTTCCCGTACTTTTGTAAAATGATTATATTCCAATTCTTGTTTTTAGAATTGGTCCTAGACAAAACATTTCATCCTTCAATAAGAGAGAGAGAGAGAGAGAGAGCAATAGATATAATCTGATACAAATTATTTAGCTGTCCGATCTCTAATCCTAAACAATTTATGATATACTAACTTCTGCCAGTGACTTTATACCCTGCGGATTGGTTGGTGAACGTAATTTCAGCAAATATCTTTATCGCGCATCACATAGCCTATAATAGTACTTAGTTTTGACTTATTGTATATATATTAGATTAGGGAAAGAGTCACTACGGCCAGGAATTGGGTCCCATAATTATAGTTCTTCTGAGATTGATCAAGAATTCCAAAACCATTTTCCAAGGCAGACCTTTTTTGAGTAATGTTGAGCAATCCCAAATAATCTTCGTTTTTATCTCGAATGTGTTAAGTGCTTGTAGAGAGCCTACCTATCAGAGTAAATGATTATGTATTTGCTTATTTACAGTGGCACAGTCTAAATCTTCTCTAAGGCGTATTGTATGGATTTCTGCCTGGAAAACTGAGTTCTCTTCGCCCATGCTACTAATTAAGCTAAGGATTCCTAGGGTTTCCCCCATAGACTCCTTCTCCAACACCACTGTCCATTTTAAAACCATCCGTATATCACAGTTTGGAGTTCCGGATGGGTTTAGGTCTTAACTGTGCCAACCCCATTGTATAATGTAAAACACTCAGTTGAGAGGTGTGCTATAAATATTCTTTCTGATCATCCAATAAACCCATAGATTCGTTTTGCTAATTTAATTAGGAATGAATATCTCTCCTAATTGTGACAATTCATTCTGAATTATGAATCTTACAGCTTTTGAAAGTTCTGTTTTCCGTTTCTACAACAACAGATCATATTATATTTTTAATTTTTTTTTTTTTATAATTAAAGATTTCATCTTATTACTTGAGGACCGCCACATATTCTCTTTATTTTTTTTTTTTTTTTCATATTATGATTTGTGTTTCTGGTACTTGTTCTACACAAAATCTACTATAAAAATTACCTTACATAAATTCCAAATACAACAACAATAACAAAACCTAAACCAAAAAAAAAAAGAAAAATGTAAAAAATTCTATATCAATTTCCACAAAAATTTAAGTGAGTTTTACAGATAATCAAAAAACCGCCATCTGTCCAATTAAAGCCATTTAATGCAAAACTTTCACATTTCGAAATTCCTCTACACTACTCACTAAATACAACAACAATTACTTACTAACTTCCATTCAACATTATTGTATCAACAAACTTAACCAATTTAACCTAAACACCAATGCCATCAGCAAAACCAGAGCACCACACTACACCACACTCACAATTATCTCAATTCAGTCGTCAGTGTCTTGTTTCTTATCATCAATGGCAATCGACAAGCGAAAACACAAAAAAAAAAAAAAAAATCAAATATTCGTACAAATTCAAATGCATGCAAAACGCACATCAATTTTGTTAAACTTTTTCACTTTTTCACTTCCTCTACTTTACCTTTACCTTTACCATCATCATTATCATCATTATCATCATCATCATACCAAAACAAACCAAATTCAAGCAACCCAACCCAAACCCAAATTAAACCGAAATCATTGAAACGAAACCATATAACGATAACGCATGCTCGTTCGTTCTACTATATTTCTGTGATATATGTACGTATGTACTAAAAATAATCTAATCGACTTAACCACCATAGACCATAGTCACCATCACCTTCATCATCATCATCATCATTATCACCATAAGCCATAAGCCATTGGTGTATGAAAGATAATAACATGATGATGGAAACTAAAAACCTTAACCTATTCTTTTTACTTACTTACTTACTTTCTAAATAGTGAATTCGATGTGCCGAGTTTACATTTTCCGGGTCAAGTGCATAAATGGCGTCTATCGCAATTGTTGCAAAAGGGAGCACTTCGGGCAAATGACTCCTTCCTTTCCGATTTGGCTTTGGCGGCACGCTTTCTTGTTGTCACAGCACGGGCGCGTATCTTTTCGCATTTCTTTTCGGTTGTGCATGCAGCTAATGCCTTACTCGAGGGTATAATTAAATTGGCGGATATGTTTATAGGTATGTAAAATGTTCTATATATCTACTACAATTGGTAAAATCCTTTTTTGTTGTATGGAAATTTAATCACATTCAATTATTGTATTTGTTGTTTGTTGCAGGTGTGCCCGCTTTACTGGCACATAATTTGGATTATAAAATCAAAGAGGAACGTTGTCGTTTTCTAATCGCTGAACTTGTTTGTCGCGTGAGTAAACCAAATTAGGAAAAAAAACCAGATTAACTTTGGCCATGGCGAAGTTGTAATACTCTTCACGCATCTTTTATATCTTCTTATGTTTTGTTCTAAGTTCATGTTCAATATGGGAGGTAACCCTCCTGGTAATCCGAAGGTTTTGAAATTTACATAGTTGTATACCAATATCTACAGTGACCAAATTTTTACTTTCATAGTAAAAAAAAAAAAAAAAAAAAGAAAGATTTTCTATTAAGGAAATGAATTTGAAACTGAGTTTGTATGGGAGTTACACATTACCCATCTTAGTAGTCCGAGGGTCTTGAAACTTACATGGTTGGTGGGCAGAAACTTTTAATGTTAAACCGTCTTTCAAATAAGAACATTAATTTCGACCTAATGGTCCGATTCAGCTGATTCTGATAAATGTACTGCATATGGTGAAAAGAAAACTTCGTGTAATTTATTCAGTTCTCTACATCAAAAACTAGTTTGCATACGTACTAACGGACAGACGGACATGGCTAGAATAAGTCCTCTCTCCTCGGAGTCTCCGATGTCTTCTTCTGTGTGTTACAAACTTCATGGAAAACCTTTAATACTCAGTATAAAAACACAAAATCCTATTTGTTTAACAATATACATTATTAATCATCCGATAGCCTGAATTCGAAGATTGCCTGGACGGTTTGTGCTCGTATGTGCGGAAAATGTTGCGCCGAGCTACCATGGAGAAATTTGATTTCAACAGTTGCGAAGTCACGCAACCAGTGCCATACCTTTTCTTGACTCCCAAAGGTCAAGAGATTGATTTGCGTCTTTTTTGTCGCGACATCATGCGTAAGGCGTTCCCAGTACTCATTGGTATATTGGAACGTGAGACACGTGGTTGGTTTCTACATTTCCGTGAACGGCTAATAGCTGAGTTGCGCGCCAAAAAACTCAGTGACAAGGAGATCGAAGAGGAGGTCAATGAGGCTGTCATGAAAGAATATTTACAACGTGTCTACACTTCAATACTTGGGAATGAGAAATTGGCTGAATTGGGTAGTGGCATCTCTGAGTTGCTAGTCCAGCAAGCACAATCGGTAGTGATCATGTATAAGGCTGTTGATAAAGTACAACGTGATATCAAACGTTCACGTGAAGATCATCAGAAATGCCTGGCAAATGATCATTCTGTGCTGTCACGTGTAGCACCATGGTTGCGTTCTAAGCTGCGTCATGCAGAGGAAAGTAAATTATGCAAATCCGCTTGGTCAGCACACGAAGAAGCTTTAAAAATGTGTACAACGCATAATTTGCATCAGACCGCTTACTTTCTCAGTCGTGATTTGGCATTTATGAAAGAACGAGAACCAGTTCTGCTGAAGGAGTTGAAAAATGCTAAGACACCGACGCGTAGTTTTCAATGGGCATGTCGTATATGGTCACCGAATGCATGGATTATACGACGTAACTTTCAAGGGCAATCGGATGTCATTCCAACTGTAATTAGTCAGCAAGCAACCTCCATAGTAACACCACGTTCTGATCCCAGTCAACCAGTTTTTCTGGTGGAAAAGGAAGTCTTACGAACGACCAGTACACGTTGGCCATTTTGGCGTATGTTGAATTTAATGCAACGCACTTGGTGTTGGACTTGGAATGTTATGTTTCTGTTGGGCATTCTGGTGCCCTGGTGTAGTCCTTTAGGATTGCGTGCACTATTTTGTATTAAACCATTTATGCCGGACTTGGAGTTATCGCAAATCAATGGAACACTCTTTCCACGGAAGACAAGCATAACACAAACGATGGCCTCACGGTTAATTGAACTCTGGAGACACATATCAAAATCTCGTACGCATTTCGAAACGGAACCGGATACAGGTGAGTTACAGTTTTTCAAACTTTATGTATTTTTTTTTTAATTTTGTCTTTCTATCATTTGATTGATGCAGGTTTCATTGGCAAAGGTCTGACCCGCAATCTAAATCGCATTTGGAATTATTTCATTAAGGGTTTTCTGGGTACTGTCATAATACTTTTTGCATTCCCATTGATTTGTTTGGCCACCAGTTTACTCAGTATTTCATTGGCGCTAACAGCGCCCTTTTGGATTCCACTTTTTACACTACTTTTACACATTTACATGATACTCATTTATGATTTGGATTCACCGGACAGTACACGTAATCGTTATTGTATATTACTAGAGGCTTTAATATGGAATCTGTTGATACAGGGACTCATACAACCAGTCGCAGCGGTATTAGTGGCAACGATGTTATGTCCCCTAGCCTCGGGTTTGATTTTAATTGGTCAGTATATCATCTCAACTCAACTCATCAAATTATTTATATAGTACCTAATATGTTGATGTTATTAACAGTTGGCGTCATACGTTATTCGCTTCGTCTGCTGTGGGATTCAATTGCCTTCCATTTGTTCATTAAGAAATGTGGACGTGTGCCTGCCTCCGATAGCATTGCTGTCAAACGTATTGCTGGTCCAGGCTTGGCATTAGACTATTACTTTATTATACGTCCAGAGCAGGCTCTGGCTGCATTTGAAGCTAAAATGGAACTCGATGAATTGCAGGCATATCAACATGCCACAGAGCGTGTAGTTCTACAGCCACAAAAGGATTTCAGTCAATTCGTTGAAGCTTGTTTTGGGCCATTCTCAGCACAATTGTCCAAAACAGGTCCATATTTATCATTGGATAGAGAGGCACATGATTTGATGACAACTTTACATGAAAAGTTGGAGAAACGACGACGTGAATTGCAGACTGCATTGACAACACAAGTGAAAACACGCATTAAGCTGAACACCAAAGAATTGAAGGTAATGTGTACGAGGGTCATTCAATGAGTAACGAGACAAATCGATATAGCTCAGAAACGGGTTATTTAATCAATACAATAGTTTCAGTGCCTTAAGTTGGCATCTTTGCACTTTGTTTCTCATTTGTATTTGACAAATGTATTCAGTTAACAATGGCGAGTCCACTCGAGCTTTGTAACGCGGAAGAACAAAGCGCAGTGATTAGATTTTTAGATTCAGAGGGTTTTAAAGGTTGTGAAATCCACGGAAGAATTGTTTGAACCGTTGTTGATCGTTTACAATTTGGTAGAACAGTTTAAAAGCGACCGTGTAAGTATCTGTGACGCGCAACGGAGTGGACGACAGGTTGAAATTGTAATTTCCTCCCTCGAATCTCGCATTAACGTGTTAATTCAGGGACGACAGGCGTTTTACTGTTTAACCGATAGCTGAAGAAATGCACGCGATTGTTGAAACTGTCCATAATATTATTCAGTATAAGCTGTAGTGGAAGAAAACTTGACTATAGGCGTGATTTTGCTTCGCGCCGACGCATTGCACATTTATCTCAAAAAACACTTCAAAAACTGGGGAGGTATATCCCTCCACATCCCCCCTATAGCACCGACCACGCCCCATAGGACTTACATTTGTTTGGACCCCTTAAAAATGCTCTACGATCCAATCCAAAGTTTAAAATCAGGTGCAAAAAAGTGGCTTTGAGATCAACAGCGATTTGTCTCGTTACTTATTGAATGAACCCCCTCGTAATAGATCATATTGATTCATATAGATTGAATCTAATCTTATGTAATTAATTTCAATAGATTGCTATACAATTAGCCGCCCATATACTTGAGAAATATTATCCGTCACATGTCATCGGTCGTCTATCGATAAGTGAAGATGAATTCTGGGATAATAAGGTAACACACACACACATTTATTCATAGAATCATAAGAATGAATCTCTAAACTTATTAAATAATGTCATGTTGCTTATAGGGTCTCACGGTAAATGATTGGCCAGGATTGGCTGGTCTCATTTATACCGAAATATTTAGTTTAGATTTTCTAACGCCATTGACTGAGAATGATACACATTTTAAACTAGAACCGCATGCCTCGCTCGATTTGACACGTTACACGGAAATGGTACAAAATGCCACAGATGTCATTGGCTCCAAGGGCCTTGATTTGCTGGGCAATGTATATGCGCCGCGTGGTAATGTACAAGTACATTTGCCCTTCCTTGAGGTGACAGCATTCAATCCACGTTCGCGTATAACGTTGACTTTTAGAAAACCAGAAAAACGGTAAGTATTTTTAGTACTTTGTGAACTGACCATTTTTTTTTTTAATTGAATCAATGGATGGGTTATAGTGATATGTCTGTTGGTTTGACAACGCCACGTGTACGTGCCCATCGCGCTCAACAAACAAAAACGCCAGAAACTCAACGTCCTTGGCGTCCATGGAAAAAGAAAAGCGATGAGAAGAGTGTCACTGAAAAGCTATTGATACCATTGCCTGTACCACATCCCGTGCACATTGCCATTGCAATCTATAATCGGGATACAGAACAACCGATACCACTTGATTCTGAATTGGTTTGGGAAATACTTAAATCGATAGAGGATTGTCAAGGAGGTGATGCTATGGTAAGAAACTGAAACTGATTTTCATTAGTCAATTAATATACATAAATGATTTCTGTAGGCTGTTCAATCAGTTGCACACTATCGAGGGGCAGTAATGGAGTCTAGCAATGATTCACTGGCATCCAGTAGTAGCATTGGTAGTACACGTGACTCAGGTTCAGCTTCAGCATCTGGTTCAGGAGTAGGCAATGGCACTGAAACTTTACCATGTGGCAATCGTGAGGTAAGTTTTCTAAATTTGAATTTATTTTTAAAATTGAGATTATATTGGTTTGTGTGTGTGTGTGTGTGTGTGTCAAAGGTTTGTACTCAAGTGAAAGTTGAGGCTGCACCAGCGCCAACATCTGGCTTCCATTGGACTTTAAGTAATTGGGGCGCAGCCCAGACAGCACGCCGTCGTACCAATTCAAATGTACGTGTTGATCTCGCTAGTCCCGAGGATATATCATTGGACACAGATAGTTCACGTGCCGTTTTTAATGCCTATGGCACAACAGTTTAAAAACAAAATACATAAAATACATAAATAATAATGATGATCTGATCAATCGATCGATCGAACGATTGATTGATGATATGCAATACATTTATAAGATTTTTTACAAAGAAAAAAAAAAAAACAAAACAAAACAAATTAAGAGATAAAAAAATAAAATAAAATATTAGGATGATAAAATGAACAAAACAAAACAAAAGAAAAGAAAGTAAATGAGGCAGCAGTAACAACAAAAATTAAGCACTTTAATCCAAAGCAAGCATAGTTTAGTCGCATAGTAGTTAAAGCAAATATTAAAACAACAAAATAATAATACAATTTATACAAAAAAAAAATATTTATAAATTACTATATACGAACAAATAATAGTACATAAACCTACATCTACTACATTAATGCTTAGACATACCCAGGAAATTAATGATATAATAAATGAATTATTATTATTAGTATTAAAGGTATGGCAAAGAATTTTGTATTTCTAGTCGCAATTAATCAATTTTTGCCGAAAAAAAAAAAAAAAAAAAATATTTAACTGAATTTCTCTCGAATTCTCTCTAATTTATATTTATGGTTATAATTTTATTATACATACTTATAATTTTGAAATATACAAAATCTCAATAGGCATCTATTTTGATTATTAATTTGATTTACTAATATTTATGTTTATTATTATTATTGAATTTCTTATATATCTTAAATATTTTATTTAAAAAATAATTTTTATATTTAATATGAAAAAAGAAACACAGGCACGCCATGAGATTATTTTATGTACCTTAACAGAACATACAAAAAATTTATATTATTTTATATATTATATTATATTATATTATAGTTTTGAAATCATTTATATATACATTTATATATCATATAATATGAATTTGTTTAAATAATGAATTTTATAATTTATAAAACAAAATTTAAAAAGAAAAAGTAAAAATTATAACAAAAAACTATTAACTTCGGTTTCAATCGAAGAAGAAAGGGGTTTATATCTTTTATGAAGTACAGTAATAATAAAAATTTTGTGTTTATATCAAAAATGTTTCTTGTATCAGTGTTGCCAGTGTTGTCACAAAACAGAACAGATTGACAAAAAAAAAAAAAAAAAAAAAAACTGAAAAAAGGGACAAAACCAATTTAAACCAGTAAAAAGAAGACCAACTTTGGCTATGCCAAAGTTTTAATACTCTTCACGACAATCCTAGTTGTCCTAGGGTCTTGAAATTTACATGTTTGATGGATATGCGTCAGATACTTAAATTCAAGTCGATAGTATAAAAAAAAAAGTTTTTTCTAATAAGAATATTAATTTGGGTCCAGGTTTGTATGGAACTAGTGGTCCGAGGATCCTCTCATTACCAAAAAATTAATGGATACTAATTGGCTGACAATATGTGATGTTTGTCAAAGGTGACTTGATTGATTTTAAAATATTTCTCTAAGCTTCTCACTTGCTTTTCGATTTGTTTAGAATTTTCGACTGTTTCTATGGGGTTTTTCGAAAACCTTTTTGTAAACCTTCCTCATAACTCACTCAGTTCATTGGTGAAAACCGTATGAAAATCCGTTCGGTAGTTTTTGAGTTTATTGCGATCAGACAGATAGATGCGGCAGTTGTTTTATAATATTAATACTTATAAATAGATTAGTTTTAATGCCTCGTCTATTAAAGCGTTGTCCTCTTTTTACTACTACTACTACTACTACTACTACTATAGGAGGCTATAGTGCCAATCATATTCAAAAATTTAACTGGTGGCACCTCATATGTGATGCAGCATGCACTGTGCTATTGTAATCTGAATATAATAAAAAGTGAATTGTTCTAAATATATAGTTTCTTAGTATTCACCCATGTTACTTGGCTGCGTATTCAGCCCAACTTACGCACTTGAGCAAATTATCATAGTTCTTAAAATTATTTGTTTTCTGCTGAGTCCTCCATTGATGCCATTGTAGCCTTTTTCCGAAGAAACATTCCCTTTTTTAATTGACTTAGTCGGAAAACAATGTTAAACATCACCTATCCATCCGAAAGTTTATCATTTTCTTAGTTTTATTGATTTTATTTTTTTTTTTTTTTAATAATTGGAATAATATTGTCACAAAACAGCATAAGATATTCTTATGATTATATAGAATAGTAACGTGAAAACGATTATATCGCAATGTACATGGTAACGTTCTGTTTAGAAAGTCATTGGAATGTAGGGAGCCTCTTCAGTCATGGGTGAGGTTTGTCGCCAGACTGTTTCTATGAGATTACATTTGATCTTTCAAAGTTTTGCATAGAATATCTAATAGATTTTGATACAACTTAATTGTTATTAGTTCAAAATTGTAGAGATTTTATGAACAAAGAAAAATCCAAGTTTAATTAGTCAGAACTGATAAAGACAATCTAAGCTTCATTATAAATAGCATACTAAAATCTTGATTATATAAATATATGTATATTGTTAGACTATTTTCTTAAAAATTTCATTCTTTCTTTCTTCAAGTCAACTGTTTTGAAAACTAAGGAACTATGATTCTAACATGAATCTATGCAAAATTTCAGTTAAAAAACAAAGTGTAGTAAATAGTTTGATGGGTTAACATCAAAAGAATCTATTTCTTACTTTAAATTTCACTTCATGAAAGATATATAACCACAAAATCCAACTACTTCCTCTTGACTCCAACAACAATTTAATGTTCTTCTACTTATTATGATGATGATGATGACTCCACTTCTAATTTTTTCTAAACTATTAAAAATCAACTTAAACTTCCCAGCATCCACCAAAAATACAATATTTATTATAAAAAAAGAAAAAAAAATCAAAAGAAATTTAAATCAAATATATTAATTAAAAAAACAATAATTCAAGTTAAATTAAAAAAAAAAAATATATATATAAAAAATGGTAAATTAAATATTTAATAAAATATTTAAAATGTCCATTTTTTATAAAAATAATTAAATTAAATTATTAGTAAGCAAACATCTATTAAAAACAAAAAAAAAAAATATTTATATTATTAAAAATGAAAACAAAAGAAATGATGAAATTTAATTCAACTGTGTTACGTACAACATACAAACAAACAAACAAACAAAAAAAAAAAAAAATACAAATTGAAATTGTAAATGAATCAATTAATTAAATTATTATTATCTATATTTACATTATGAATTCAACAGAAGAAACTTAAAACAAATCAATTTTTAAATGCTGCGTTAAACAAAATACAAAAATAAAAAATTGAAACAAAGAGAAAATTTAAAGAAAATGAAAATTTAAACAAAAAGATTTTTTAATATGAAAACAAAAATAATATAAATTATTTAATTAACCGTCTTCATTCTTGAAAAAAAAAAAAATTAATAACAGAAAATACATAATTATAAATTTGTTGCTAAGGAAATTCGATTGCTATCTCTCTCTAACTCAATCAATCAATTGTCTTTGATCAAGTAAAATTTAATGATTTACTCAACTGCTTTTGATGATCTGACTAAACCCTACTCTACACACTATTGTACTGTACTGTAATCACTCAACTTTCAGACTGCCTTAAAACAAAAAAAGTATTTCTATTATAAAAAAATGTATATCATTTACAAGCGAATTTGTTCGTCGAACAAAAATTTATTTGCCCACTAACTAGACGAACATTGCTCACGAACATCATTTGCTTAAAAATTTCAGCGAGTAAACATAAAAAAATGGCAGAGGAAAGTAATGCAGTCGTGGCCTTGAAGGTTATACAAATTTTTTTTAAAACAACAAAATGAAAAAAAAAAATTCCAAACAGTATGTGTATGAAGGAGTGGTACGCCAAGCGAGAGAAATTCACCCACACCAAACTCTTGAAAGAGCTGAATGAAACCTCAACCGTGGATTTGAAGAATTTTCTTCGAATAGATAGCCAAATTTATGAAAAGTTATTAAGTTTTAGTAGCTTCAGTAATTCAGTGACAGGACACCATAATGAGAGTTACAATAACGCCAAATGGAAGGCGCTTTTTGACCAAAGTTATAAAGACTTGGAACATTTAATTGGTATTTGTCCCACGATTTATTGCGCAAATGTTCATTTTTATACTCTTCACTTTTATTTTGCCACAGTGCTGGCTCATTTTGGTATGTGTTCACTCTAAAAAATATTTTTCACAAATGATGTTCGTGAAATCAATGACGAATATGTTCGAACGAACACACAGAAGTTAGAAACATTTCTATTCTTCGCGAACAAAACATCGAACATTGACATCTGTCTCAAACACTTCCACTAACGACGAACCTTTATTCGAACCGAACAAGTTCGACGAACAAATTCGCGAATGCCTTGCTGTAAGATTTTTTTTATATGTTTATTTCTTAAACATTAAGTTTTTGGAAGAATCAATCACTTTTTCAATCACAAACAATCATACCAAGAAAGAAAACTTAAATCCTCTTTGCTTCTTAAGTATTATTTTAGTTATCATCATACAAAATACAAAAGAAAAAAATAAAATAAAAAGAAACAATAAAATAAAATTAAATGAAAAAAAAAAAAATTGTAATACAATCTGTTCTTCTTCTACTATAACTTGTCTCTTCTTTCTCTCTAGTAATGTTAATTAATGAATTATTATATTGTATTTTATGTAAATGAATTTATATTGTTTATGATGATTTTTTTATATAAAAATTATTATTATTCTATACAAATACAAAAATACTATTTATTATTATTACGTTTATTATTATAATACTGATGATAAAACAAATAGAATTGAAGATTGAAAGCCCCAATTGGGGCTTAACGAAAGAGGTCTAGAGAGATAAAGAAATTAAAATGTATTGTATAAAATCAGGTAAGTTTTTCTTACACTGTTTATCATAAAAATAAAGAAACAAACAAAATGATGGAACAAAACAAAAATATGTGTAGTCTAATAATAAATAAAATGTTGGCAAAAAAATACTTTTAATGTGTTTCATTGAAATTTTTTTATTCTATAAAAATAAATAGAAATTTTCAAAAAAAAATTCTCAAAATTTTACATTTTTTAAGAGAATACATTGCTTTCTACACTTATTAGAAATTGTTGTGTAACAAGCCATCTAGCGGCAAACAAATTATTGATTATGAATAATAAAATGGTCTAAGTCACAAAGCAATGCTTGAAACATAAGAAGCTCTAAATCTATCATATCAATGCACGACTCAATTTCACTACCGTCACATAGGTGGCGTCCTTGACAAGCTCAAACCGCTAAATGGCTCACTCATACGATTGCACAATTCAGTTTTGAATTTAAACAATTTAAAATCCCTATATCTCATTAACTATTCGACCAATTCAAATGAGAGTTTCAAGGTTGTATAGATGAATAGCAGAGCTTTGATTTGAAATCAGAACCAATTCAAAGTATCTAAAGTGGGTTAAATCGCGGTAAACATATTTTGAAGCCAAATTTTAACCTCTAACAGCAAAATCTAGAATTCACAACCATTCCATTGACACTACCTTAATCTAAATCGGCCTATCCATACTCGAGATATGAGCATTTACACAATTTTGTTTTATTTTCATCTGCCTATTGTGTATTTCTGTTCGCCTTGCAAAAAATCGAAAATTGTGCTAAACAGAACAGAAATGTGATGCTGGAGTAAAGAAACGAACTCCCCAAGGTCAAAAAGATCGTAAACAATAATAAAGATCTTATCAAACTTAAACGAATGCATGCAATTGGTCATGTGGCTGATTTGCTTGCAACCAACCAAGAAGTGTCAACTACAAATTACAAGAACAAGAAAACTTATTTGAATGTATGTACTTACCATTTCATGTTTCATTGCTCACACACAATCGTTTTGAACTCTCAGCATACTCAGCACTCAATTACTCACACGCTCACTTGCTTTGTCACTCTAATACACTTTAAAAAAAGTAACGGTATCGCATATAAGGAGACAACGAAAACGACGCTTGCTAAATTATTGTGAAAATCTTATTTCAATGAAGTTTTTCGTATTTTATTTCAAATTCTTTCACTTATTAATATGCAAAACATTATTTATTAATATAAATAATCATAATTGTTATAGATATTGCAATTATTGTATAAAACCATATTAGTAATTCATTTTGCGATGCACACAGCACGACTTACTGAAACGCGACTTATATAGGTACATTGGGTTAAGATATACACGTATTTTGAAGTCAATCTACGACATTCCATAAAAATCAAATCAAATGTATGATAACAAAAAGTAGAACTTATACGTATCTATATATTTTCTCGGCATATGCATTTAGTTGCAAAGCTTTGGCAACCCAGAACATTCACCCACATTTACTAACACCATGTAAAAATGTGAGATAAGTATTAGGACGCGCGCTCTCTCTCTCAACTATATTTCTGTCTCACCAACTAATTTTCTCTCTCTCCTTCTGGATAGCTGAGTGACTTCTGGTTGGAAATATTATAAAAAATAAAACAGGCACAAGAAGAAGAGCAACAAAAACAAAATAGTACTGCCAATTAAATTATTTTAAATTAATAAAAAATAAAAATTGACATCAAACATCAAAAATATTGACGAAGGTAAATACGAAATTCTTTAATTGAAATAATTGAAAATCTCAGTAATTCTATGTGAAAGGTGTTGCATATAAAAATATTAAATTGTATATAAATATTTAAAGAGAAAATAATAATAATCGGTATGCGGTGCATAAAAAATGCATTAAAAAAATGCTTAAACTTTGTTATTTGTTTTTGTTTTAGACCAAACCTTAAAAGATGTACTGGCTCCTTGGACCACGGTCTCAAGTGAGCTTAGAAAACAAATTTCGACTCTATAAGGCAGTTCTGAAATCGGTTTGGACATATGTAATGCAGCTGTGGGGAACAGCAAGTAACTCCAACATTGAGATACTCCCAAGGTGTCAGTCCATGATGCTGCCTACAATATTAAATGCTCCTTGGTATGTGACCAATTTCCGCATTCATGAAGATCTAAAAATACCATTTGTTAAGAATGGAATAAGATAAATATCGGAAAGGAACATTAACAAATTGCACAACCATACCAATAATTTAGCAATAGGTCTGTTAGAAAATGACATGGATGTTAAGCCCCTTAAAAATGTTCCATGTGTTAGATCTTCCAAACAGATTATAGGTTTAGTTATTTGTCTAGTATTATATTGGTTGAACTCGCTGGAGCCTCACCCATCCTGTGTTGTAATGATTTGTTATTAAAAAAAAATTGTTGACTGCCTACTACTACAGACTGATAGAAATTAGATTAAAAAAAAAAAAAAAATAAACAATTACAATTTAATTGTTACAGTTTTACAATTTATTTTTTGATCTTTTATTTTGTCTACAATTTAATATAATTTTGCTCTTAAAGAAATTTCTATTATATATTTGTTTATTTATGACTACTTTCGTGTCTATAATTTTTAGTAAATATATCATATGTAAATATTTTATTCAATAAAGATTTATTTTTTGTTTCGAGAAAACCAGGTTTTTTTAGTATAAAAAAAAAAAGAAAGAGGTTTTTTTTTTTGTTTTAACATCACAATAGTATTTTGTTTTCTTTTTAGTTAGTTTCTCACATCGTCATGATTGCATAAGATAAATTTAAGTCACTATTCATTTAAAAAATAAATTCAGGAAATTTTCAAAAACTAAAACAATTAACAAATAACAATAGATAATAATAGAATAAAATATGGAAAAGATCCATTAAAATTCAACAAAAAATATGAATGAAGAATTCAAAAAATAAGTAATAAAGCAAACAAATTGTAAAATATATGTAAGGGTTTTTTTTTTAAGTGTAGAGAAATAAATTTAATAATTATAAAAATAAAATTAATAAAATAATATTCAAATAATATTTTCTTTTTATTATTATTGTTAATTTTTTTTTTTTGTTTTGTTTTGAAATGATGAAAAACTGTTCGCTTTTGAACTTGTTGAGCGCATCATCCCAGTTTACGTTCATTTCTAATTAACATTGTGTTAACAGCCCTAAGATTCTCTGAGTGTATTTTATATTTTTATTTGTTATTGCTAGTTCCCTATATAGTATGTATATAATATAATATATATGGATATTCTGTTAGGGTCTGAGTAGATTTGTTGGTTAAATCAAAATTGAGCAAGTGTTTTTTGAGGTTTTTCAAAATTGATTTGTTTGTTTTTTTTTTTTTTGTTCCAAAATTTGGCATAAGAGAGATTTCTAATTAGGTATATAAGTAGGTCGATCGATCGGTCGGTCATTGATTTTTGACATTGTAAATTGTTATTACTCTATGTATAGTGTATCATCTATGTATATTTGTAAATCGTATAAATTTAAATTTGTTGGAATGTTGAGTTCACCTACCTGCTTACCTTACTTTACGTTAAACCCTAAATGAATTGATTTGATTTTGACCAATTGTTGTGTATACATCCTTCTAGCACTATCACTTACTGCCCTGCCTCAACACCTTATAAATTTTACTCATAACTCACTCTAGGGAGCTGAATAGGCTACTCATTGATATTGGAACAAACTATTCGCCGTTGTATTCAGTAAACCCAAACGTTGTTTCTGCTTACGTTGCTCTGTCATATGATCTTTGAGTTCATGCAATTGCGTCGATAGATTCTTAATGAGCAATTGTGACTCCAATAGACTTGCCTGCATGCTGCGCAACTCAATCTGTTCGCCATCGGCATCAACTGCGGCCAAAGACATGGCACGCAATCGTGGAAACCATTCAAGTATGCCAGCCTTAACCATGGCATAGACATAACTCTCAGGACCGGTAAACTCTGTGGGATCTTTAACTTTTACCAATACAATAAAGTACAGATAATGCCACATATTGTGTTCACTTTTGATATGCTCCTCAAAGCTTACGGTCTTGTTGTCGAAGGCTGAACGATTAAGACTGCACACAAAGCAGGTTGTCTTTAGGATGAGTTCTTTGTTTTGTTTTTCACTTCTCAGATCGGCAAAGGTATCAATAATGACACCGAAAATCAGATTCAAAACAATAATTATGACAATAAAGAAGAACAAAAGATCATAAATGACACGTGCAGCAAAGAGACTCTCCTATGGAAGAAATTTGTTTTAGAAAATTAACTGAATTGAGTCAAACAATCAATCAATCAATACCTTGCTAGATGGTGATCGGAGTATATCACCAATACCGCCACCATTACGTAGACCTTGATTAAGTGTGGTCACAATACACATGACCAATGAATCGCATGAACGTTCCTTTACTTCACCACCACCATCATTAGCTGCCGCTGGAGCTTTCAATAATTTATCTGGTGAAGCACAAGATTCATCCATTGAAGCTGTGGATAGAGTAATTGGGGACGGTGTTGTTGTTGCTGTATTAGAAGCTTCATTCTCTTCAAAATCAACAGAAACCAAGAAATCATCCTTGAAAAACATATAACCAATAATGGAGAACAAATAGACCAAAATCAAAGCCAAAACAGCAGTGAGAACAATGGACCGTCCATTCCGGGTAACCGAACGTATGACATTGACTAAAGTCTCCTCACGGTAGACAACATCAAAGAGCTGCAAATATACCATACATATTTTTATATTTTATGAGATACAATGTTCAAAAATATTAAGAAAATATTAAATTTACAAACCAAAAGCGAATAGAAGAACGGATGAAAGATGAGACCACAAAAGCAGAACACAATGTAAATGCAATGATAGAGTAGTTGAAAATCGGTTATGATCTTAAGGAACGTTTTCTCCAAAGTGCCATTGTTACCCATTATGCTAACAATATGAACGCTCTTCAAGGTAACCTGGGATAAAGAGATCAGAATTGATGGTTAAGTAGAATGAAATATAATAAATTCAATCCTACCGTTACAACTCCCAATAGACATAGAGTAGATTCGGGACCCAATAAAAATATAAAACGTAATATCACGGAACCAATTAAAGTACGTATGCCGGATTCACGAGGCAGCGTGATGACAATTACCAATGAGAAAATGAGTATAACCCAGAATAGTAAACTGATATGGGAACTCAGTTCTGTAAAGTAATCATTAAGTAATAATTGAAGAATCAGGTATTCATGAAACTAACCTGGCACAGTATTATCAAAGGGATAAAAGAAAGCAACAATTAAGTTAATGACCACCACAGAATTGAAAAGTATATTACTCCAGAGTGACATATAGTTACTGATCCAGAACAAAAGGGGTTGACCTATGAAAAAAAAAGTAAATATGAAACATATGTTACTATATTATTATGAATCCCTTTATAAAACTCAATAAAATATACTTACTTCTTAATTTCTTTTGCCATTTCATTTCGTTAAACATTTCTTCGGCCTTGTCAAAGAAATCTGCAACCTTTGATCCTTGATCATCACGTTCCGCTGTATTCAGAATCTTGATTTTTGTATCTGTTGTCAGATATTCACATATTTCAGGTATAGGAAATACAATTTGTTCTAATGTACGATCATTGCGGACAATCTAGAAACATACAGAAAACAAATATATATAGATTATGTAAAAGATTATAAAAGACTATAAAATCTATATGATTACCTCAATTTGGGCGGTATGTGTGGCATAGTACATTAGAGCTTGACTTGTCTTTGCATCAAAGTTCGCTGATTGTGGATCTTCAGAGGCCTTTAGTAAAGCTGCTAATTCCTTATTGTGTTGTGCCAATTGATGACAGAGAATATAGATATTATGACCAACTTCCCTTGGACTAACTGAAACATCATCTTCATCAGCTCCACCATCTGTTTCATCTTGCTCATCACTATCATCGATGATTTCCTCCTGATGATAAGCTTTGCATGCTACCTCAACCAATTGCTTAGGATTCATGTTATAAAGTATACGCTCAGCATTCTCACTATCGCCACGACTCTCCATAATGGCAAGCAACAACTTGGAGGCATTATTCTTTAACTCTAATACAAGATCCATACGATTTTCACCCAGAGGATTGATGTTATTCAATATGAGCGCTGTAATAATATCCAAACCATTGGATTCATGTGTTGCTATGCAATTTTGATTCTCATGGCAAGGACCTTGGCAATATTCGGTAAGAGTTTCCAACGTTTGATTGATCAATGCCACATTATTCTCATTGATGTAGAGACCGAGAAGACCCAAACCGCCAGTCGTTGAGCCACAAATACAATCGAGAAACATAAGTGTCTCTGAGACTAAATTATGATTGGTTTTGTTGTTCTGATTGCGTAACAGATTTTGCAAATCTGGATTATGATTCTCGCAGAGCAATTGCAAGAATCTTAAAATTGGTTGCATGACCAACACTTTATTCGATAGTTTATTGCGATCCTCTTTGCTGTCTTTGTGCTTTTCCAATTTTTCAGCGAGTATATCCTCTAAAGGACTATTAATGCTAATGGCTGAACTATCCTCACCGGAGTGTATATTACGGGCATTGCCATAAGCTCGAGCAGTTGCTAGTCCTGCATTTTGCAATTCACGTTTGAGCTCATCTGTTATGACTACACCATTACTCTTTAATCCATGCTTTCTTGAGATTTTGTCCAAATCGAGATTGACATCTTGTTTGCTTTCATGTGCTTTAGCGGCTATGTCCGAAGTATTGACAGTCACTGTGGATTTAATTTCCTGTTGGGCATCTTTCATTTTTTCAAAGAATACCTTGTAGAAGGCTTGATTTAGGTCATCGCTAAGGAATTTCTGATACATGCCCTTTTGTATAATGGGATTACCGCCTTCCAGCAGAGCTATACCAAGTTCCACGGCTTCGACAAAAATATTCGGTGAGTGCACAGACTTAATGACCAATTCGACAACTAAATCAGAGGCTCCCTCCCGATCCAAATGATTTTGTACTTCATGTAAAGTTTTACCAGCTCGTGCCAAGTACTTAGCGCCCGGTCCATGGGTTACCAAATGCAATTGTTTCTGTTGTTCTGTGGTTGGGGGTACAGTTGCTGTAGGTGTACCACCGCCGCCGGCTGCTTCAAGTGCTGACTTGATGCCTGCCACTCCACCTGAAGCGGTGGTGCTTTGTGATCCTTTGCACTGGAAATAACGCAGCAGTAGGGTATTGCGTAAAGCATCACCTTTTTCACCATAATTTACATCAATGGCCATCATCTCACGTAAGGTACGCAGCACCTTCACACACATCTTCTCTTCCTTCTCCTCTAGCAGTTTCTCGGTGTGCTTAATCAATTTGCGTATGAAGCCACCACTCTCACATCGTTTGCGAGCCTCAGTGCCAGCCGGAAATAGTAGCTCCGAACGATAGAGTATATCAACAAGTAGAGAGAGTTCTGCTTCAACTACCGGTTTCAGTTGATCTTCGAGTAGCGAAACAATATCCTGCAAACCCTCAATTATCGAACGATCCCATCGCATTAAATTTGCCGATTGCTGTGTCTCGTATTTTGGCTGTTTCGAGGCCAAAAGCCATTTGGTGGTCTGACGTGTCAGTAGTGCCGTTTTACTTGACATTGTCACCACTTGTTGCTCGAGATCGAGCGGAATCGCAATGCTACGCATCTTTGCCGATTCAGTCAACGTACGGATACAATTTTCGACATTAAAGCGATCGGCCAGTGACAACCATTTGCACTGAGCGAGTTTGTAAGTGGCTTGCAGGAGCTGCACAAAGATCAACTGACGCATTTGCACAATTGTACTTTGATCCGAAAAGGGGCTCGAAAAGAAGGTACTCAACACAGTCGTAACACCATTAAGTACATAATTCAATAAGGTTTTCTCTGCGGAGGCACCCATTAATATCAATTGATTGATATCGACAAGGAATGATTTCTCAAAGAGATTCCACATATGACCACTTGAATAGATCTCTTTCATTTCTACTTCAGTATCAATGTAACAATGATTTAAGAAATCCACATAAGCTTCCTTGACTTCTGGTATGCAGGCAGGATGACAAATTATGGTAACAATATCATCCAAGGATAACAAATTGTTGCATTTGATTTCTGTATAGACATTCTTGCCCATTGTACAACAGGCCAAAAGTTTCACCAATTCCACATGATACTTCAGAGGACTATCATCCAAAAGTGGTGTGCGATGTTGTTGCATCATTTGTACGAAATGATTGAAGGATGTCTTATCATTGTAGAATATCAAGACATCTTCACCAGCATTGATTAATTCTTGCATTACCATATCCTGACATTTACGTATAAATTGATTCTCTGCCTTCACAATGGTTTGCAGAAATTGCAAATAAACAACATGACGTCCATGGGTCTCAATGCAGTGAACAAAATGTTGAACGACTTTATCGGTAACCTCATTGCAAAGAGACAAATTATCCTTGAAAATGGCACAAACAGTTTTGGCTTCCAATATCTATGAAATCAATATTAAATTTGGTTAAAAAATTCTTATAATTAATAAAAGATAAATAGATACGAACTCCAGGATTCAGGAACAGATCTAAATGATTATGCAGTAACACTTGATTTTGTTGATTACCCAAACAAAAGTTCTGCAGAAATTCATGAGCTAAACACATTAGTTCTTTCATTAGGATATCATCCTTTTCATCATAAGGATTTTGAAGTAAATCAAGGACTACAGTATGGACACCAACATTACGTAATAAACGTTGTTCATGTTTGCGTGGTTTCACTACAGATCCTGGTTAAGAGTAATCAGTTTTTAAAATGAGGTTAAGGTATAACTTCAAAGAACTTGAGACTCGCTCACCTTGAGTTATACAAAACTTATTCATGCGTATGAGAATCTCTTTGACCTTCTTATATTCATTGCGTTGTTCTGGTGAAAGAGCTGCTCCATATTCATTGTTTAAATTATTTGGATCTGCTGGGTTTTCTGCATTTGATCCTGTTGTTGTTGATGATGTTGCTGTCGCATTGGTGGTCAATTCATCGGTGGCTTTTGCCTTATAAACCCAAAGTTCTGATTTCTCAACACTTTGACGCAAAATATCCAAATCAGATTTGATTTGTTTATAAGACTCCACATCGCTGTCAGATACAAGCAATTGCACCTAATTGTGGAATGGAATAATATGTTAGAAAGGATTTTCAATTCAAATTTTTTGAAAACAAAAGTGAAATGTACTAACATTTTCCAAACACTTTTAAATTAAATTTAAGGCATGCAAAATTATAGTGAAAAACATCAAAATTTAAGGAAAATATAAGAAAAATCTTCTCATGCATTTTATCTTAATACACAAATCCATTATTAACCAACTCACCTGCCTAAAGGCTTGTAAAACCTCTTGACGTTGACTAAAATGCCTAAAGAGCAGATGCAATGCGCCCGAAACAAGCGGCGGATAATCGTGCATAATCAAATGCAAGAGCACACGCAGGAAGGTGCGTCCACCCTGACCATCCAGATCAAGATTGACCACATCACCGCGCTCACTATCAAATATTCCCTCCGCTTGTACACCAATTGACTCCAAATCGATATTCTTTTGACGCGCATTCAAAGCTGCTGCAGCAGCAGCGGCAGCCATTGCCTCAGCGGCTGAATGTTGATGTGCATCAACTGAATCAGTACTCGGAGTAGTGGAGGTGTTGGTAACAAAAGGTCCAGCGCTGCCAATTCCACTACCACCGCCAACACCACCACTACCACTACCAGTAACACCAGCTGTACTTGGCGTACCCGGGGCAGTACCACTGCCAGCAGCAGCAAAATTAACCGCCAATTCGGATTCATCAAATTCCCGCTTGAATATCGATAGGAGGCAACTAATTCTATAATCCAGACGTACATCAAGTATGAATTGTAGAATTTCAATGATTTTCAGTTTTGTATCCATAACGAGTGGATATTCCTTCATCAATTGTGAAACAGATTTACGTTGTTGGAGAGCCATAGCAGGCGTAGCAATAGCTTGGCCAACAGAGCCGAGGGCCAATGATGTCATGACAGTATTCATGTCACCAATTGATCGCAGGACTCCTCCTTCAGCTATGAATGGAAAATAGTTAATGAAATATCATATAAATCATAATATGAATTAAAAAATAAGTACGAGTATATTGCGATTGAGGAAGCTTGTCTAGTAAGCGCACTTACCATCCGTAGCCTCTTCTTCAGCGGCTTAGGAAACATATATGGTATATATTAGTTAGTTCTATCTTAAGCTTAGATTTATAAAGCAATTTTAATATGAAGATGATGCCATTATATGTACGCTTCATACTTACAATCAATATCCGCATTTGTGAAACCGGTACCAGTTGAGGTCTCTGAAACACAATCTAATATCGAAAGCAATGTTTTAGTGAGTCTCAATAAATCGCTGAAGCTATAGAAACCAAAATAGATCAAATCTCTTGCCAATTTCACAACCTAAAAGAATATATTTTGATTAAAGATTTCATAAGCATTCATATTAACTGTAGTAAACATGCCTCAAATGTGAGTTTATTCTGCTCTTGATCTGTGAAAAGCCAAACCTTTGTTGCCACATTGCACAAATAATTCTCAACAAAAGCTATGGTTGTGTTAAATTTGGCACGACATGCTTCTTTATTATGATCTGGTTGTTGATTCTTGCCATCGTAGCTTGAATAAATTAAATAAAAAAATTTTAAAAAATATTACTTTAAATATCTAATTTTTTTAATATTTTTTTTTATTATTTTTTTTTTTTTTAAATATTAATTTTTTATTTATTTTTTTAACTTTTATTATTATCTTATTTTTATTTTGTTATATTTTTTCTTTTTTAATATACTTAACTTAACTTATTTTATTTTTAATTTAATTTATATTTTTTTATTCAAAATTTTTTTTATTATATTATTATTTTATATACATACTTATATATTTTTTTAAATTTTATTTTTATTTATTTTATATTTTTTTTATTATTATTAATTTTTTTATGTTTTTTTTATTTTTTTAATTAAATTGGTAATTTTTTTTTTATGAATTTATTTTATTTTTTGTGATGTTAAACTTTGAAATTTATTATAAAAAAAAAAATATGAAATTGCAACTTACTCCATTATTGACATTTTAGAGGGTATTTCACTCCATAGTCTTGCATATTTTACTGGTGTCACTGGTTCCTGCGGATCACGATCAACATGTAAATGCAACATGAGGCGACAAAAGGAGGCACGCAATTCATAGGGCATTGTTTCATCAGACATACATCTGAAAGTTGGTTGCAAAATTTAATGGAAACTCTAAGAACCCTTTCAGTTAACCATTTACTTTAGTATCAAATCAATATCCAAATGGGGGGATAGTATATTCAAAGCCAAATATTGACGATTCAAGCACATATTCGAGAACAGATTCAATTGATGGCGATAGTAATTCAAAATTGAGGCTTCCATTTCACAGCCCTGAGCCACACAATTCGCCAGATCAGCCATGGAACGTGAAGTCTATAAAGAAAAATAGTTTGATTGAATTTGATTAGATGGAGAAATGATTTCGATAAGCATAGAGATTCTTACCGGTTGACCACGCCACTGTAAATGTATTTCATAACGCTCCACACACATAGGATCAAGATCATCTTCATTCAGACTGGCACTATCCCAAGTAGTTGTTGTTGAATTTGATTGCAAATCCGATTTCTCATCATCATCGCCCACTTCCGGTAATGTGGTCAATGCAGGTTCCTCAGTCTTATAGACATTTGCAGCATCACTAATTGGCGATTTGATCGATTTAATTTGTGTATCAATCAATATATCGGAATTTTTGTCACTTAAAACACTCTTGCAAATCAATTCTTGGGTCACTGCAATGGCTTTTCTATTCGAAACACATAAATCCGAGAGATAATCCAAGAAACGTGAATCCCAATTGAGCATATTTTTGCGTACCAAACCAACAAATGTTTCAATTTCAGCAGCTGTGATGTGTTTCTCTAACAATTTGCGATTATTATGCAACAGAGCAGTAATTGTGTCCTCTGCCAAAATGTCATAGCCAATTTGTTTTTGCATAAGACCAAAATGCTTGGCAATGTATTCCTGATTCTTTCGATAATCCTGTTGTGAGAGACGCAAAATGCGATAACATAAACGAAAGATATTCTTATAGGGAGCATTTTTTGGATCACTAAGCTCATCCAGGCGTAAAAAAGGTCCATCACCAGCTGTGTGTTCTTGAAATGGTCCTTGAAGGATCTTAAACAATTGTTTTAAAATATATTGTTCACGCAATAACTTCTGACGATCACGTATAGGATTCTTAATAGTGAATTCGAGAGCTTTAGTTTTATTTTGTTCATTTTCCATGCCAGCAATGAAGTAGACAATATCCTGTAGCAGTGATATCAAAGCTCTTCGTTCATTTATCGATATAGTACCATTATCCAGTTTACTTGTGACAGTTGCCAATACTTTGCAAGCATCATTGGCAAAATCAAGATCACGTACTTCCACAGGCGAAACTGGTATCAAAGCAAAGGCTTCCTTATCCTCTTTAATTGGTGAACAACAGACCTTTGACATAACTGGCTTATCATCATCAACATCAATGGCCATAGATGTAGCATGAACCCAAGTACTTGAACAAAGATGCTGCAGACGTACATAACTGGATTGTGGCACTAGACTGTCAGCACGAGCCATTGTCGTTGGATCGAGAACAAAGACTGAGGCAATATCCGCAGAATATGGTACTGACACAAGACGATATTGTTTGCCTTTTGATTTATCTAAGGAGAGAGAAGATAAGATATAATATAATAATACAATGTATTGTATATAATTACAAAATTACCAGATAATCCAGAATTCAAACCCAAGCCAGAATCCTTTGAGCTTTCAATCATCAAAGCTGCAGAAATTGTTGCACTGCTTCCACCACCACTAACCTCATTAGATTGTATTGTTTCTGGTTCTGCTTCGGCAGCCAAATAATGACCTGTGGCCAAATGCTTAAAACGATACAAGGAATTCCAATCACCTGCCCCTCCACGACATGAATCATGCTGCACTACTTCTATTTCCCAGAGAGCTTTACTACTTGTCGCCGCTGTGGCACTTGTACGTCCAGTTGTGCGTAAAAATACATGATATTGTTTCTTATACTCATCCATAGTAAGGAATTTCTCTTGTTCAGCATGAAACAAACGCACAACATCTCCACCTTTGAGTATATGCTCTTGATTCTCTTTGTGCTCCATAAATAGAGAAATTTTCCATGATGTCGATGAATTCAGTACATTGACTTCTTTACAGCCAGGATTATCTTGTAATTCATAGTTGGCAGCAACATGTAAGTTCTGTTGATCTGCATTCACCGGACTCAGTATGACCTTATCGCCAACCACAACATAATCACCAATCGAGCGTAGCTTATAGAAGGGTTTGATGTAAAACCATGAACCTTCATTGCCATTCGCATCGAGATAAACACGCATGGCATTCTTTTCGAGTAGCGATGGCAAACGCTTGTTTACAGTCAAATATTTATTGGATTTGAGATGAAGTAATTGAACAACTGCACGTCCATATTGTATAGAGGAACCAAGTAGTTTTTTATTTTCGGTTTCATTTTGTTTCTTTTCAATTTCTGCTGCGTGCTATGGAAGAAATGGAATGGGTTAATTAAATGAGTTCATAATTTCTAAAGATGAAAACTTACATGTAAACGCTTAAGAAGATTAGCATCAGTATTTGAGCTTGCTGATTGTTTGGCTGCCTTCCAGAATTGCTTCTGGGCAGAATAACGATTCATAGGACATATTTTGATAAGGCAATCTATGAATGGATAAGATATTTAGCAAGTAATTGATTTACATTGGTAAATATTTTCAATCTCAACTTACCACGAAACTTTTTTGGTGGATAACTTAAATCGCCAGCCTCTGGACACACTACAGTACGATCATCAACAAGACTAAAAGTGATTGCATATATAGAGAAGACAAAACATTAAGTATCTACTCAGTACAGTGAAGTGTCAAATAATTGAGTACAGTACAAGTATAGTACTTACCCGAGTGTACTTAAGAAACCGCAAACACTTCCCTCTGCGTACAGTGAAACAATGTCGCCCAAATGCAGGAAGCTTGCAGAGCCAATTATATTGTCACCCATTTTGTAGTCTCTCTCACTCCTTATTTCTCTACTAAGTATTTATATACACGTATCACGCCTTTTATGCTTTTACTATATGAATTCTCGACTCACAACACAACACACAACACACAACACAATGTGCTGCACATCCACACATGAGCATTGAGCCCGCGGTGTTTTGACTTTTGCTGTGGCCGCTTTTGATTCTTTGTTGCCTCTTATTCTGACTTCTCCTCCTTGCAGTTCCTTTTGTCTAGATAGATAGTAGACCCTTGGCAATAGAGTCTTCGTCGTATGTGTTGTAATAAAATTCTATGCCAAGTTAATTTGCAATGATTTGTTTTGTGCGCTTTGTCTTTCTTATTTCTATGGTTGCTGGTAGCTTTATTTCTATTTAGTTAGAGTTCTAAAGGGAAAAAACAACACAATAAAACATATAAGAGAGAATAATATACACTCAAATTATTGCATATAAATTAGTTATAAAGTACAATTATCTTAAAGATTTCATTATGTTTACTTAAAGCCATGATAAGCTAATTACAATATATGAAGACCTCATGCTATGTTTTCTGTATATTGAAAGCAAAACACACCCTCTAACTACTTAGTAACTATAATACATAAATCTAATAACCTACATACATTAGTATACTCGTATGGTAATGAGAAACACTTATAACTAAAGTAATATGAGTAGTATTAATAATTCTATTTGTGGTCAAATCAGTTTAGTTTAAGGGTTGATTTTTCCTTTTTTCTTGGGGTTACAATTATGTTTATTTGCTGGTCAACATAAAACATACTTACATATGTTTAAAGACTCTTTCATAAATTTAGTTAGTAGGTATAATGTATTTGATATTAGCGTACCCAACCCTGCTTCGCACGAGTTGTTTTCTTTCATAGCACCACTATATTCTCTCTTTGAGTATCAACAAATTAAAGTGGTGTATTAGATATTTTTTAGTATACTTTAAGGGGTAATGGTTTTTTGAATATCCCAGATCTCAAGAACCGAAATACATATCAGGACCAAAACTATCCTATGTTCAAGCCGAGAATCAACCATATACATTCACAAAATGTCAATGCAATCCGATGAACGGTATGCCAACCCATACGATACAAACAATTTAAAACACTAATTTTTATATAGTATATAAGGTTGCTATAAGTTTTTGAATAAAAAGAATTCAAATGAAATAAAATTGTCCAAATTACAATGATAATTTCTTAAAAACTTCATAATAAACAGTAGAAAACTTGGCTGAATGAGTCCTTTCCAACAACAAAATAAACCAATTAATAAGTCAGAATAATATCATAGGGGCATAAGTTTATGGAGTCAATTTACATACATCAGATTATGAAGTACTCAGTCTATAAATTATTTTGTTAGAATTGATTCTGATTCTCATGGGACAGTTTTGCGAAAAATAATACTGAAACAGGAAAGATTGGCCGTCGGAAATGAATATGATTGTAGGAAAAACACACATCGTTGATCAGTCAGGAATTAGTTAAAGGGGAACGGTACCACCAGGACATGAAGAGGCAGTTGGGATCGCCACATGATGGCAGACTAATGCTGAGTATCAGAAAATTAAAATCTTATTTTAGTAAATTTTTTATAGAATACTTTAAGGGGTTGAGAATGTTTCAATATCCCAGATCTCGGAAACAGGGACATATATCGGGACCAAAACTATCCCATGTTCAAGCCGGAATCCAGCCATACATATTCACAAAATTAAAGTGCAATCAGATGAACGGTATGGCAGCGCATAACATACGAACAATTTCAAACATTAATTTTTATAGGTAAGAAAAATGGATTGCCTTTATCTCAAAAAGTAGATTCATTTCAACAAAATTATTATTATTTACGTATTCAGTAGGCGGAAAATTCCTTGTGGAATTCTGTTTTATGCACCTTTCCAATATTCCCCTTAATCAAATATAACGAAATAATTGGATAACAAACGATAGATACGAACTAAGAACCGGACGGATCATATGTTGCGGATATGTAACGGTCGCAAAATATATGAAGGTTACCTTCGAATAAGTAACATTTACAAATAAGCAGTCCCAGACAATCAACAGGTGTTTGGACATAGGCGTGGAAGGCGACACAGGGGTCCTTTAATTATAAAAAGTCACAATGCCTTGTAATACACTGACGAGGCGCGATGATGTCGGCTTAAAAAAACATTAAGCCCTTCAGCAGTATAAACAGTTGCGCAAAGAGATGGAAAACTTATAAACCTTTCAGA
Organism: Amiota mariae; assembly: GCA_035041805.1. NCBI lineage: Eukaryota > Metazoa > Arthropoda > Insecta > Diptera > Drosophilidae > Amiota > Amiota mariae. The sequence continues at coordinate 3,923,205 of JAWNKV010000325.1, forward strand.
AAACAACGGAAAACCACTGGAATATTCTCAAAAGAAAATCATACAACCAGATCAATACCTCAAAAATAGCCTCAGTCTTCGTCCAATCAAGGGTGCTAAGTATCATTGAAGATAAGACAAACAAACAACTAAGTAAGTAATGTAATTAATGCTGTAAAATATTTGTAAAATTGTATGATCGCCTACATTCGTAATCGAATTAGTAAATAAAAAAGTTTTTAAAATTTATGTTGAAGTCATTAATAAAAATTTAGATTTGAGACTCTCAATGTCTCTATGTACTATCTAGCGAAACCAGAGCCAAGGGAATGGTCTTGGAACAATTAAATATAATAAGCTTGACTCTAAACATAGGCATAAGAGATGTAGGATAAGTGGGAGACATATGTATATGAAATTTCCGTTGACTATCGACAATGAACCACTTACCACTACTCTTATTGTTTCCTTACTTATTTGATTAAATGAAACGTGTATCATTTCTTATCCACATTTAGGTTATATTATTTATAACTTTTCGTATTAGGTTTTGATGCAAGCTTCTTGATTAAAGTATCAAGATTATGTTATATTATTGAAATACATTTATTGATGAAGGAGTTTGACTGGGCCGGTACATCTCTCAATATATAATAACAGAGGTATCCCAAAGTCAGGATTAGTGTAAATAGAAATTAATGAAGTTAGGGCGGAAGGAATTAGCAAGTCATCTCGTCACTGCTGAATCAATTAAAATTTGATTGAAAAAAATCCATTGCAATAGGAAATTTAATTTATTATTATACTTTTCTATGGATTTTTCGCTTTATAACTTTTCAACTCAAGAAATAATATTATTTATAAACTTAAATATTTTCTCCTGTTTAGAGTAATTGGTGTTTTTCTCCTTTTCATATTCAATGAATTTTTATTATAGAAATATTATGGAGATAAGGCCAATTGCTTCCATTTTTCAGATAAAATTATATCAGTTTGTATGATAGATTTGTTATATGTTAGAATAATTAGCAATAATAAGTTTATTGTATCTATGTGTCTATGATAAAACAGAAACATCTATTACAAATCCAACATTCTTGCGCACTTATTTTGGATCATCCAGAGATACTACGAGTGATTGACTAAGTTACATGCTTTTGATTTCATTTGCTATTATTTCAAATAAGTGATTCAGAGATTAACTTAACCATTTCACTTATTTTTTTTTTTTTAGTAAATATTAAAAAAACAGATGTATTTCAAATACTAAATATTTTTGCATTTTCAATTTCTAGGAAATATCTATGATTGCTCTTAATTTTAATGGCTTAATATATTTTTTTAATTTTCCTTTATATATAAACAATAAATAATTGTATTAAATAAAGTGGCTCCTCATTATTCTTTTTTTGTTTTTTGTTACAATATTTATTATTATTATTTGTTTCTAATTAACGACAACCGCCCGCAAGGTTCATAAAACGAAAATCAATTTCTCTGGTAACAACATGACGTATACTTAATTTGATTACGCACACGTTTTTTCCTACAGCTGCTGCTTCTATTTCTACTTCACTGTACTTGCTATAATGGTACTTTAATTTGTTTATTTAAAGCAATTTTCGATGCGGGAAACTTTATGTTCTTTGTATAAAATTCTCCTTTAAAAACTTAAAAAAAAAATGTTTATATGAAGTTTTCTTCTTGTTATTGTTGTTTTTGTTTGTGTGTTCTATGACGCTAAAAAACGCATAAATTTTTTATTACGTATATCTTTTTTGTTGTTGATATACATTTTATTGTCGTTAGTGGCAGCAATTTTTTAGTTGTCAGTCTGAACTTTTATATATTTTTTATTCATATTTATCAAGCATTGTTATGTGTATATAGAAGAGATTTTTAATGCTTGATAAAGTTTTTATAATGCCTGAGATTACACAGTTCGCAATGAGAAATTTATCTAGCGCCAACTAATGACTTTTGTCATTTCAATAAAATATTATTGTGTTGTATTATTTATGTGAGATTCTACTTGAAATTTTATACAGGAAAAGGAAAGGAAATGAATATTTTATATGTATGTATTACTACTGGTAAAAGTGACAAAGGTATGGATATACTTAATTGATATATAAAATCTGTAGGAAGATTCTGTTAATTCTTAAAGGAGACTGATATAGTTGTGTTGATTTTTTAAGTAAATTAAGATTTTATAAAATGCCTTTCTGGATGGTTGACTTTACACTAAATTCTTAACTTATAACATTCAACAAAAAATTAAAAAAATAAAAAGATGGCAAAGAAGTCAAAGAAGTCAAAGAAGCATCTTAACGTCTACTACAAGAAATGAGTGGATACTGATTGGTTGATCTGATGAGATGTTTGACAATGTCGACTTGATTGATTTTAAAATATGACTATAATTTTTAAGTGCATCTCACTTGCACACCAGACTTTTATCGATTTTTCGGCTGTTCCTTTGTTCGATTTATTTTTCTAAACCTTCCTCATGAATCACTCCGTCCATTGGTGAAAACCATATGAAAATCCGTTGGGTAGTTTTTGAGTTTATCGCGTTCAGACAGATGTATAAATAACTGTAGGAAAGGAAGGAGATTTTTAGAGTTTATAGAATTTAAACTGAATATGAGGGAAGGTTATAAAGGTTGTAGGGAGCAGAACTGTAATCAAAAATAATCAATCCCAGGTAATGAACCATAATACACACAATTGATATTAAAATCAACAAAGTGAACACAGGTCAATTAAAAATATTATCAATAGAGGTTTGAAGCAATCAAAGAAGTAACAACAATTTCGATTTGCCTTGGACTAGACTAGACTTCACCAAAGACCACTGTATACCATAGATTGGACAATTTGCTAACCAAACATCGCGTTCACATTTTTTTCTTTTGGAATCTTGAGTCAATAATCCTACGAAATAGTCAATAATCCAATGAAAATGTTGTTAGAACCTTGATACTTTTGAGGGGATCTTTTATATTTTGAGTAGAACGACAATCGCTCTTACAATATCAATTTCGCTTAGTCTATGCAGTTAATGATCTTTGACTTACTTCACTTACAGATAAGATCGATGCAAGTCATCTCAACCATGCTATGACTTCATCATATCCTTATGCTATGATACTTGATCTTATGATTTATAAGGTGCCACACAACATTGTCAAAAGGTATAAAATATGAGGGTATTTTGGGTTCCGCTAAGGGAATTTGACATTTACTGTTGTATATTGATATTTAAATAGAACAATTTTTATGATTTTACAACAATTGATAAATTTGAATATCAAGGATTGATAAAAGACTTGCTTTATGGCATTTTTATTTCTTCATTTCATTTATTAATACTCGTAAAAAAAATATTTAAAAATATTCTGTTAAAAGGACCAGGAGTGTGTAGATTTTTTATTTGAAAACTAATAAAATGATATTCTCAATTAAATCAACTATAGATTCAATCGGATTTTAAAGAATTTTTAGAATATTAATCTATGAAATTTGGTCACAAAATTATTCAAACTTTTCTTGAGTTAAAGCTTTAAAATAGATTTGTGACTTTGACCCAACATGCAATAGAACTTTATAAGTCTTAAGACTAAACGAAACTTCTTTAATTAAACTTCAATAATTACGAACTTATTCAGGATTAGTAATATGCTGCGTGATTACTTTGCATGTAATCCTAACTAATACTTATCAAAACACCCACATTCGTCATGCCAATAGTACTACAAATCAATGCTTAATCCCGTATAAAAATCACACACAATTTGTTGATTAAAATTGTTCTCTAATAGCGAAATACAAACAATTTGTACTTGAACATAAAACCAAAGATAATTGGGTGAAAGCATGAGCAAAGAAGATTACTACATAGTAACACCCACATAGACAGGCGCCAACCACCACCACCACACATTGCGAAAATAAAACCGGGAAAACATTTGAGTGAGTTCACATAATAAAGAGAAAATAGCAAAAAGAGCTTGGCACCATCAAACATTCATTTTCAATGTCAGTAGAATGAACAGGAAAAGTAATCTTATTGAAGATAAGAAAAGGAAAAGTCGACTATATACAAAAACAAAGTGAAAAGTTGAAATGTCAATCAAAGTTAAAGGCAGGAAATTTCTGCTGCAAAGGATGCATGACAAGATGAACAGGAAAATGATAAAATGATGGAGATAATAGCTTAGAAGGTTTGGGGAATTTGGGATTTATGAAACATATACACATTAATATACAGAAATATAGTCACATAAACACCCACACACACAGACACACAGAATCATTAACATTCTTCAGTGGTAAGAAAAAAGCAAAATATTGAACCAAAAATAGGATTTAAATCAAATTAAAGAGGAAATAGGCTTGTTTCTTGTTTCATAAGTGACATTTATTTATATTTTTATATGTCATATGCTTTATAAATTCCTTACACACTCATGCACAGATTCACTTATACACACACATGCACAAATATTGACAAAGGTTAGTTGTCAATGTATTAGTATTATATGCTTCTTTGTATACAAAAAAAAAAAAAAATGTAAAAAATGTCAATTTTTCACGGAAGTAAATTGGCATCACTTTTGTTCATTTGTTCAATTGTAATTTTCTCAATAGCAAAGATATTTTTATTTCTTATTTAAATGAATACTATTTTCTCATACTTTATTAAATTAAATTAATATTCTTATTTCTTTTTTGATTAAATCAATTTCACAAGCATCATAAATTTCATGCTTGAAGGGTGGTGATAAACTTCATCATCATCAACATCATCATGATTATAAATGAGTAAAGGAATGAATGATAATAATGGCTAACTAACTGACTAAGTGAATGAATGCATGCATGACAATTTTGTATTACATTAATTTCAAAATCAAAATAATTAAATTAAAACTAAATTTAAATAGAAAACTGCATATAAATTTAATTATGAATATTTTAATGTATAAAATTCTTTCTTCCTTCGCACATAAAAAATCAGTCAGGTGAATATGTACTAAGTAAGTATCTAGATACATGCCAAGGCAGCAGGTTCAAATACCCATATACACACACACACACACACCCACACACACAGTTACAAACACACATTTAAACTCATACAAATGAAGTGCTTCTCATGGCATATTTTCACGTTAAAAGAAAGAATCTGTGCACAACCAGAACAGAAGCTGCCTGCCTTCTTGCCTCGACATGGTTATGGAATTTCACTTTTTTTTTTTTTTTTTCGTTGTGTTGTTTTTACTAGCTTCCTTTTATTTCAATCTTTCATTCTTCCATTCATTTTGAGATACTTGCCAGCTGTAGTATGCTTCACTTGAAATAATTATACATGAATAATAATTTTTGATGAGTTTTAAGCATTTCGCAAAAATTAATAAACACAACAACAACTACACTTTCGTTTTGCAATTTTCTTTTAATATAAACAAATTTAATTTTAATCATGAATTTTCCATAAATTTTATACTTTTCATTGAAAATAAACAATTTTTCTTTTGCTTTATTTTAAGTAAACAAATTTATCTTTGGCTTTTACCGCAAACATTTTTGTTTTAATAATTTTCTAGGCTTTTCCTCCTTTATTTTTTATGTTTTTTTTTTTTTTTTGTTTGAGCCCCAAAGTAAGTGAAAAGTATTCAAGCAAAGCGATGCAGCAAGTGAACGACAAACGAACCGAGCGACTCACAACGTTGAGTGTTCGTTGGAAAATGTGCTAGTGTGCTAGAAACTCTGACGAAGAACAACTGAGCAAACCGAAAGCAAAAAGCTTTAAACCAAGTCAGTAGTAGTGATGAGTGAGTGAGTGAGTGAGTGCTTTTGCTTGTCTGTTATTATTATAGAACTAGCATATTGTATAAGCTCAGGCATTTGCCAAAGTATTGTATGAAGACGAAGAGGAGTCGAGACAGTTGGCCCCGGCAAATGTTAACAAATAAATATAACGGTCAGTATGTCAGTATGCTGCTGCTGTTGTTACTGCTGTTGCCGCTGCTAGTTAAGCTTTGTTATTCTCTCATGACTCTCTCACATTTTCTGTTTGCCACATAGTCTCACTAAATATTATAATTATACTCATTTTTAAATACTAGTATAGTACTACTCTCCGTCAATCGAATCGCTCTTACTAAGCATTTGTTGTGTTGTTTTAAGTTTTAGTAAATTTGTAATTTTGTTTACATTTGTTTCATGTATTTTTATTATTTCTTTATTCACAAAATGAAATTTCTATTCAATCTCATTCATAATTTTAGTTTGTGATTTGCTCTCTTTTATTTAAAACAAAAAAACACCTCAAGTGAGTAGTCACACGCATGATTTAATGCGTGGATTATCTCATTTATCAGTTCCGCCATTTAATTTTGATGCCAATTTATTGTTTACTTTGAACTTGAGTGCGTTTTAAGCTCATTTGTTTTGTTTACTTTGCCTATTGTTTTGTTTTTTTTTTTTTTTTTTTTTTTGTTGATTGCTCTTCTCTTTTTTATTATTGTTCTGCTTTTTTGTGGCTTTTTTTTTTTCTTTTGCAATTTATTACACACGGTAAAGTGGTCTTCTGTCAGTTCCGTCTCCACATACTTATTACAGTCACATTCATTTTTTGCTCACACACATTTTTCGCGCGCTCAGCTTGTTTAATGCTTGAGTGCACTCATTCTTGTTTTTTTGTTCATTTTTTTTTTTTTTTTCTTTTTGTATCTTCGTCAGTCAGTCTCTTGTCATTCTTTTATTACATTGTTGAATGCGTTGTGCTTTTCTTTTTTCGTGTTTGTTTGTTTGATTGTTTAGTTTTCTCTACTTAATATATTGTTTAATAAACGTATTTTTCTTGTTTACGGTCAAGGTCGCCTCTGCACATTGATGCATGCATGGATGCATGCTTGGTTGCATATGTTGAAGAGCACCTGCTTTGCTTTAAATGTATCTTTAAGTATACTTAAGTATCTTTTTATCTGTTCTTATCTATTCTTATTTTCCTTCTATGTAAAGAGTCGTCGTCGTTATTATTATTTAGTACAATATTTTATGTGCTTAATTGGTAGCAGCAGCAATTAAAGGGCCTTGAATGACAACGCATGACTACATTCATAGAACGTAGCGGCATATGTTTACTTGCTATTATCTTTTAATACACTTTACACTAGTGTGGTATGTAGTATGTATTATCATGTCAGTCGGGTGTTTGTAATGTATTGAAGTTCATAGCTTTAAATTTGAATAGAGATTGTATGTTTCAGTAAAATTTTCCCGATTATTTAGACTGAGAACATATCAAATCAGACAAAATGTCTTTTTTTCTCTGATGAAACTACAGAACATTGTATTTTTTGAGGCAGCACACACCAAAGTAGACAAGATGAAACCCATGTTTTTGTTTTAATAGTCATGAGCGATATGTGGCCTGTTGACTTTTGAAAAGAATTTTTTTTATTATTCGACTTTATTATTCAAAGATGTTTTGTCTTGTGTGTTCTCAGCCTTGAAGAGTTAATTCTCATATAAAACTAGAGCTAAAAAATGTTTATGTTTCAATATATTTCAAATTAAAGAGAAAAGGCAGTCGTTGATGTGTTTTAAGTTTTTAATGAAGAACTTCGCCAATTATTATGAAATTAACAGAGTGGACAATTCGCACACAATAATTCTTTCGATTTTTCGGAATACCCAACAACAATTGTGTATAATATTGTGTGAAATTGTTACAATTAGAGTAACAAAACTTCACAATAAAGAACATTAATAGTTTTAGGTCCTAAAAAGATCCGGAACACCTTACTCATGAGAGCCTTCGATTCGAAACGAAGCGAAGTAGAATGTATGCACGCCCTGCAGCTCACAAGAGATTGTAAGACGTATGATCACTTCTACGAAAGACTTGCCATTCTTTTCTGCAGAATTTCCAATCATTATGCATGGTGCACGAATGTACCAGTGAATAATGACACCTTATTATAATTTAGATTATTATCTCTCCCTACGAAGGAATGCCATGATGGTACCGTAGGAAATAGAAGAGATTTTAGGCGTTAGGGTGTTGTTTTTAGTTGGTTCAAAAGTATTTTTCACAAAAAAAAAAAAAAAAACACATAATTTAAATAAATAAGTATGTTATATTTTTTGATTATTTTCAATTATATTGCATTTAAAGAATTAATTAAAATTTATTCTAAATTTATATTTTTTAAAACTTTTTTAATTAAGGACTATTTTTCTTAATAAAAATATCAAAGCAAAGCACGAAATAATATTCATTATTTAAAACACCACTTGATCACTAAGAATTGTTTCGTGGATAACAATTTAAAATACTTTGGTTTAGACTAAACTACACTTTTGATTTCATTTATTATGTATCTTTCTCTTTGTAGTAGTAGTTGATTGTCTCATACAATAGAATTGTATTGTATTACGTCAGGGCGTCTAACAAACTAACTAACAAACTTGAATAAAGGCCATTTGGGCTTTAACTTCTATCTTTGTATTAACTTTTAGTTTTTAATACAAACAAAACAAAAATTGTTTGATTTTATAATTTTTATGCAAATTACAAGATTTTTTTTATAAAATAAATTAAAATAAACTTCACACGATTGAAAAATTGAAATAAAGAATACAAACTGGTTTTATATGTTTCTCTTTTAAGGTTAAATAAAAAAATAAAAAAAAATATGTTTATTGACATGACACTTTGTCATTATCATGGATGATGATTAAAAATTGTTGTATACATACATATTTTTAACAGAAAATCAAATAAAATATATTCACAATTATTTTTTGATTTATTTTTTAGTTAGAAACTTATTTTTATATATTTTTTTTTTTACAAATTTTATTAAATTATTTCAAATTAATGAACCACCGTGTACAAGGGGGAACTAAGTTAATATAAGAAATCATAAATCAAATTTACCGCAAACAAAATTAAACCACAAAAATTATAATATAAAACAATAGCACACAAAATCAAAGCCAAAACACACACAGATTGTATACGAGTACTCACACATATACGCATATCAACAAAAACACAAATGTATTTATCATTAAATTTGATAAGCAAAGCAAAGCGAACCAAAATAAATGAGGCCAAAAACTCAACTCAAATAAAAAGTAAAAGCTTTTTTTTTTTCTAACAAATACAACCAACAAATATGTATAAGCGACGAACATACATAAGTAGGTAAAAGGTGGGAGAAGTAAGACTCTAGGAAAAAGAAGACAAAACAACAACAGCTGATAAGAGCGGTAATCTAAAGTTAAAAGAACAGCTGTTGCTTGCTTTCTGTCGCCGCCTTTACTTTACAAAACAAAAAATGAATATAAACAAAAAACAAAATTTTTGTTTACGTTTCTCTGCACATGCGCAACTTGCAGAGATGCTCACGCTGATGCTTTTACCAAACACAAAAAACAAACTCACCAAATACTTAATAGAAAGAAAAGCATAGAAAAAGCTTTTTACACACACAAAAAAAAAGCTCAACATTACACACTACAAAGCCATGCCTATGCTGCTGCTGATGCTGCTGCATTGAACTTGCAAAAGTTCAAGTTAGAAAGGATCTCATTCACTGTTAAGGACTTTTTCTTCTGTTCATGTCAGTAATACAGCAACGAGCAAAGCGAAAAGTTGTGCGGTGAAAGAAAAGAATTGTAGCAAAATGAAGTCCCATCGATAGAGGATAAAATTGTTGAGAAAAGAAAAAAAAAGGAATAGGAAAGGAATGGAAAAAAATCCACAACGGTGCAACGGTGCGTATGTGTAATGTGTAATATTTGAAAAAGGCAAATTTCTCACAATGATGTACTACATAGTTTAGAAATAATGTTGATGATGATGATGATGATGTGCGTAATGTGTGAAAGGAAATCTAGAGAAAAAATATGAAGAGAAAGAAAAGTGTAGCGTGAAATTTTGTAAAATTTCTTTAATTTAATTGTGAAAAGTGAATGAATGAAGGCACAAACACATAACTACAAAAAGCAAAGGAAAAGTTTATACTACAAATCATGAAAAAATGTTCATCAATTTAAATAAAGAAAAACATGAAAATATGATATTATAAAATATTCCAAGGAGTGGCTTTCATTCATCATCATCAACAGTAAAGTAACGTCAAGAAATATATGATTATGGTTTGTTGTTTCTGTTCTTGGTGTTTGTTTGCATAACAAATTTAAATGAGTCAAAAAAGGAAAATTAAATTAAATTAAATTAAATAAAATAAAAACAAAATTATGTTCAAGGAATTTCAAAGGTTATAAATAAATATAAATAAAAAAATGTATATTAGGATAATTTAATTAAAAAAAAAAAAAAAAAACAATAAATTATTGTATTCAATAATTAAAAAATAAAATGAAACAAAATTCTATGAAAGAAAAACACACCCAAAAAATTGTAAAGCAAATAAATGAAAAAAAAAAGGCAAACACAGGCAGAGACTAAACTACAACAAGAATGCGTAGATATGCTGAAAGCAGTAAACCAAACAACAACACGAAAGCCATCAACATCAACAACAACAAAAACAACATTAACAAAAATTGTGTGCTTAAATAGCAAAATAGATGAGGATGGGGATGAGGATGAGTATACTATGGCGATGATGATGGTGACGGTGGTGGTGGTTGAAAAGCAAAAAACAGTAGAGAAAACAGAAGCCCAAGACCAACAAAACGAACTCAACCAGTTTTCATTCAGCAGCGCAGCAATTGCTGATGGATGCTGACAGTTGCTCTTGCTTTTATTCTTCTACTTTTTTCACTCCTTCTTTCACATTGACTTTTTCTTTTGCTTGTTTCTTCTTTATGTTAGTGTTGTTGCTATTGCTGTTGTTGTAATGGGTCTTTAGTCATTGTTGTTTTATCCTTGTGCTGTCGTCTGTCGTCAGTTAGTGGTAGTAGTAGTCAGTACTATATAAAGTGTTGAGCTTTGTTTGTAATTTTTTTTATTATATATAAATGTCCTTTTGCTCACAAGTTATCAATGTTCCTGCTGCTGCTGCTTGTTCTGTTAACGACAACCAGACAGAGGGACAAACAGAACACACACATACACACACACATACACATATCTATGGATATATACACACACACACACACACACACACACACAGATACAATACATGTGTGTGTATATATGTAAAACCACGAAGCAGTAGCATCCTTCACATTGCTTTTGAATTGGATTGGATTGGTTTGCTTCGCGTTGTGTTATTTTCTCTTCGTTTCAGTTTTGAAGCTTAAAACTGAGGAGTTAAGAAAAATAGGGTCAAAGTTTATTGTTGTTTCATCAACTCTTAAACAAGCAGAATATATGTATATGGTATATGTACTTGTATATGTAATAGTAGAAAGATCTATAGGCGTGTCATGTTGTGTCTATTCAAGCATAATAAATATTCAGTGAAAAACATGCGACAAGTTGCAAACCATTTAAGCTAAAATGAATGAATAACTGAATGACTGAATAAATTGCTAAAAAAAAAAAAGGCAAAAATGGGCAACAAATAAAAAATATATAGACCACATACTGTGTGCAACAACACTCACAAGAAGAATTGAAGAATGCTACACACAAACAGGCACACAAACAGACAATTCAAGAAACGAATGAGCCATGCAGCACATGACTTAAGTTTAACAATACAAACAAGGATACAATGAAATCCTCCTGCTTGGCAGTCAAGTTACATTTATAGAGTAAAAAAGAAGCTCAATAACAATACAACCAACCAACAAATGTTTTCACTTAAAAGGATTTCCAATAAGAAGTCAAAATATACATAAATGTGTGTGTGTGTGTGTGTGTGTGTGTGTGTGTGTGTGCATGACATCCGTGTACCATAGAAAATGCGGGAAAAGCCAAACAGCAAAGGCTAAGGCTAAGGAGAAACAGAAATAAGAAATTTTAAGTTGAATGTTGTCGTTGATGATGATGATGATGGGAATGGGAATTGGAATGGTTATGGAGTAATACTTGGAAGTGTTGGTATGGTTATTGTGTATTCGCAAGTCATGTGTGAAAATTTTACACAAAATTCTATATAAAAAAGAATTTGCCAAAAAAAAAAAAAAAAAAAAAATGAAAGGAGAAACTTTGATGGTGCACCACCAACTAAACAATATTTTTCTATTTTATTTGTTAACTCTCACTCCCTCTTTGACTCACATTCTTTACTTAAAGAAGAAAGAAAAATACCTCAAAAGATATTGTACATTATAGGAATTGTTATATTAGATGCCATTGAACCATCATCATAACAAGAAGTATGTATGTGTGTGTGTGTGTGTGTGTGTGTGTCTATGGATGTCTATAGTAAAAGTTAAAGAGTAATGTGGCATGGGCCATGCCTCAATGGGACCTGGACAACACAATAGGTTAAGTAAAGGCAACGCGACCTCGCACAAAAGTTTACATTTCGTTGAGTTCTATTTAAACTCAAGTGTTGTATGCCTTATAAGCTTAAATGTGAATGAGTAGATGTGTTAGTACAGTAAACTAGATGTGTGTATCAGTATCTGTGTGACCTGGTCCTTATGTTGTTTAGCGTTGGAAGCTTTCATTGTCTGAATTTTTCTTTTATTTTCTTGTTAGCTGCTACTGCTGCTGCTGCTGCTGCTGCTATCACTTGAATCCCTTTTCACTTGTCTTGGTTTTGCCTCATTGAAATTATCTTGGGAGTTAATAATGCTGCCAATAATGAACATACATACGTGCGAGTCTACAGTTCCTATATGTCTATATGTAAGGATATGAACCTCTATTGTTATTATCATGCAATGTTGACTATGGCGTAATTTTTGCCTTTTGTCGTAAATTAAATTATAAATAAATATGCCTTTGGCAACAATTTCGCCCTCACTCCAACACTCACTCACTCATTCGTTCGTTCGTTCGTTCAGTTGTTCCTTCCATCCATCCATCCATCCATCCATCTACTCATCTACCCATTCAATTCATTCATTATTTTTCTAGGTATACGATTATGTACTACGTTGAACAGGATATCCTGACAATTTATTTTAACTTCCGAATGACAAAAAATGTTCATGCATGCGTGCTTGTGCTTGTACTATGTATGGGTTTGTGTTTTGAGAAATCAGGTTAAGTTTGTCGGTTTAATAAAAATTTATTACATTTAATAAGGTTGTTAAAATTACTTAAGGTCTTTACTTGGATTTAAGGTTAATGCATTTAAAGTGATTTTTAACCTTTAATAGAGTTGAAAGCTATGTCTGTCTGTCTCAGTAATCAGATTTTGCTTTATAAGATAATAAAGAAATCTGAATGGACATTTGAGACACAGCTGTGGGACTCTTCTTAGCATCCTAATTATTATTCTGTTTAAAGCTTTTACTTATGTTACTTGATGTTCTGTTGTAAGTCAAGTACAATACTATTTATTAAGATTTATATAATATATACATAGTCAGACTCCTATACAATGAAGTCTTTGGAATCAGTTAAAAACTAAACCATCCTCATGAATCACTCCGTTCATTGGTGAAAACCACATGACAATATGTTCAGTAGTTTTTCAGTTTATCGCGTTCAGACAGACAGATTAATATAGATTATTTTAACATTAATCGCACAATAGCGTGGGTATTATTTACGCAAATATAATTTGGGTAGAGTCTTTTCAGCATTCGCCTTGTCGTATTTTGGATAAAGTAAAGTAACTACCTCAAGCACTATAACCATCTGAAGATCCTCTATATAGAGTAATATGGCAGACAAACCATAGAGCTCAAGTGAATTGTCTTAGAACCTTGTTTTGAAAAGTCTGAATTTTTTTAATGTGTTTCGAGACATTATTATGGCGTAAAGTCAAGTTGATACCATTATCTGAAATATTTTGTTTGCCAAGGAGTGTTTGTTAGTTGGACGCTGTTTTCGCTACTTTGCATGGCAACATGCCTTGTTTGATTTTACATGAGCACGGTAGATGAGGCATTTGTCGAGGTTTAAATCGAGATACCTACTGGACTTGATCTACGATAGGAATGACATTCAAGTCGAATTTAATATCTGGATCATTCTGTGGCTCAGCGTGAAATCACAATTGATTATCGCTAAGATACTAATGATAAAATTAAATTTATCTATGACAAATCATTCCCCCATAAGTATGCAACTGTTTATTTTTTTTTTTAGTTTCAAGTAAGGAAATATGAACAATCAATGTTCCTGTTCATCAAAAATATTATGCATGAAATAGAAAATATAATCATATTTCAACTGATGAAACATTTGATAATAGACTACTAGCGAGCCGTCCTGCTTCACACGGTCGTATTAGAATAGATTGTAGTGGTTCGAGTGGAGGAAGAATTTTCCTTGTAAGCAAGGCAGGCGTTAAAATTCATTTCTCATATTCACAGACAACAGACATTGATGACTTCTTGGCATAAATTCTTCTTTAAATCATTTATTATAGAATATTTTACGATTTCTATTGTAACTGCAAAGATTTTAAAGTTTAAAATGATTTCACCCATCTGATTCTCTTCAGAATATTTCATTTCACATAAAAAAAAATTATTTTTTAAATAATAATAAATTCTTTTCAATAAAAACTTAACAGAAACAACCACATGTGGTTTATTTACGTTACATGTAAGATTAAAATTAGAAGAAATTTATCCGAAATAAGCCTCTACAATAGATCAATTAAGCGTCCATAAAAAAACCAACAAATTGTTTACAATAATAAATAGAATAAATCTATTGGTTTAATTTATATAACAACACAAAATGAAAAACCACTTAAATTACACAAAAGAAACCGACACAATCAAATGTGGAAATAAAATTAATTCAACAATTAAACGAAAGAAGTATAATCCCTAAAAACAAACCGCACCACATCACATCGGACTACACCGCATCACACCAAGTCTTTTCTTCTAAATGACTAAATCACAAAAAAACATGCATCGTGTAACACCACCACCCCATCCTAGTGTTCCACCACCACCACCATCATCATCATCACCATCTACAACAGCACAGCAAACAAAAATCAAATGAAAAGTAAAAGACGGAAAATACAAAAAAAAAAATCACAAATAATCAAACTGAAGCCCATTAGAATCAATTACAAATGAAATGTAAAACAGAATAAATTATTAAGTTCAGTTTCACCGAAGCTTATATACTTTACCCTTTTTTTTTTAGCTAAGGAAATGAAGAACTTACTTAAATAGAAAATATATATGTCCCACCGGCAGTATACCTCTGGAGGGACATCATTGGTGATATAACTAGGTCTCATCCTTAATCAAAGGGACATCACATCTGTGTAAATTAGCTACCGAAATAAAACATACAGGCATCACTGATTACTGAATGGGAGAAGCTTATTGTCTGTCGGGAATAAGCGCACAGTCTACGCCCAAATTATTGCCCTTGTATGGAATCCAGATATGGCGAACCGTTACTAAAACCCAACAGAAGGAAGTGCAAGTCATGCAAAACAAGACATTTCGCCCATGGGATTGTTAGGAACTAAACCCTGCACAGAGATATGATTCTGCAGGTGATTGAGAACCAGATCTGTCTGTTGGCAGTTGACAACCACTTATTTATATAAAAATTTGGGGGAATAGGGTTTAATTTTGAAATCATAGAATTATTATTGTACTGAACAAATGTAAAAATTTTCTATATACAATTTTTTTGATTGCATATATTTTTTGTCCATTGTCTACCATGGCCAAGTGATACATTGATTCCATCTGTCGAATTGTAGAAAATATAAGTCAGTTATTGTATCAAGGTTGACGCCTTGTTTTTCACAAATGCAAAACTTGTTTATAGGACCATGTTTTTTCTACTATAAGTTTATAACGATAGATAAAATTGGATCTATGTAGGTCTGTTCCCCATGGACTCTAAAACTGCTAGATCGAATTAGATGAAATTTGCAGGGAAACTATAGCATAGTTTGGAAAGTGTTTCTGAGAATTTCGGACCACCAGAATTTGGAATTGGTGGATCAAAATTTGCATATAAGAGAGACATATTTTAAAATTAATTAATTAATCTTTGTCACTCATCTCAAATTAAAATTAATATCATTCTTTCTATCATTCCCATGCTAACTCTTGCCGAAATATGATAAAGTCTTTACACAAAATCTAAAAACCTAAATTTAGAACATTATTTCTAATGAGGAATTCTGATTGGAATGATTAGACTTATGTCCATGGCAATAAAAAGATGTCTGAGAAAAATTTCAGCATGATAGTTTTATAACTAAAAGACTAGAATGTTGCTATTCTAATGGACGAACTAAGTTCAATTCTTCAATTTCCTGATTCTCCTATTCATGCATGCTTAGTCATAGAGTTGCCAATGCATGTTTCTTTGGGTAACAAACATCACTTCAAAGTGAAAATACATAAGTATACAGTAGTGTCAAAGGTATTTAAAAAGACAGAAAGTAAGAAAAATAAAACGCGCTTACACAAAAAGCTAAAAAAAAAAAAAAATAATAATAATAGCTTACAATACTCATGCCCATTGATACTCATAAACATTCGGTTTCGCTTACTAACTCATGCACTCACTTACTCACCTACTCATATACTCACTCACCCGCTCACTTACTCGTTCACTTACTCGTTCACTTACTCGTTCACTGAGGCAGTCACACAAAGTATATTTAATTAAGCGCATCGCAAATGATGATGTTTTCAGTATGAGACAAGCGCAATCTATACGACAGATGGATAGATAGTCAGAGAGTGAAAATTGAAGAGATTGCGAAAGTGTGTGCTTTTGCTATGATTGAGATGTGGTGGGGTCTGGTTTGGTCTGGTCTTGTTGGTTGGTTGGTTGGTTGGTTGGTTGGTTGACAATATTTCATTGCATGTGAGAACAAGCGCCTGCTGAGCATGTATGCAAACAAAAGCCAACAGTGCCAGCAACAACAACAACAACAACAAAAACAACAACGAAGACAATAACAACTATGTATGCGAGTGAATTGGAGGGCAAACCCACACATCTGTTCGAGTTCTTGTTTCGGTTCTCGTTGTTGTATTTTGTTAGCTTTGGCGCCACTTTACACGAGTTGGTTGCATTGGAGTAGGTTGAATTTGGTTCAATATATACATAAGTATGTGCGAGTACACACATTTATTATGATGGGTTGACTTGGGCGCCCTGTTTTAAATAAATACATATATGTATGTATGTATGTATGTATGTACATAAATTTATATGCATACACACACGCGCCACATAATCACACCAATCACTTCAATTCCCCCTCATCCAGTCCACTACTTTTGCTAGAGTCACGTCGTCGTAAGGTTGAAGCGACTCAATTAATGTTTTAAATGAGAATCAATGAGAATTGCTCAAGAGAATTTATTTATGGCATAAAAAGAAGGAAAAAAAAAAGACCTGAAAATGAAAATAAATGTATTGAATGAGAAAACGATTCGATTCACTTGTAGGTTGGTTGTATATTGTATATATGCTTGATATCCGAAAATCATTTGTAACTCAATTGGGCGGAAGACATTTGTTTAACACAAAGTGACGAACGAATCAAGTCGAATGTATATAAAAGTTGGCATTAATGGTTAAACGTGCGTTTCAATTTTAATTGGATTATTATTATGTATATTTTCCTGTGTTCATTCAACACTCTTGGGAGAAATGGAAATTATTACATATTATCTATTCTAATATTATAAAATATGATTGATTCATTGAGGTTAGACAATTGACACCATAGAAAAAATGAATAGGTTAATTTGATTAAACAATTGAATCAATAAAATATTAAATATTAAGTCAGATCCTCCCTTAAAATTACCTACTTTAAACAGAAATATTTGGAATTGAAATGATTATTTTAAATAGTAGAATGTGGGACATCAATCTATTGTATGATCTCTTGAAACAATGGAATCAATGTTTGGAGCAGATTTCATAAAGTCATCATCTTTGACATTATAGCTTTTTGTTAGCTTTGGCCTGCTTCACATGGGCTTCCATATGACCCGGTCAGTTTTTGTCTCGCTCTAAGTTTTTCGATTATTTCGTAAGTCAATTTTTTGGTTTTCTATCCGAGCATTGTTAGGCCAACGTCGCCTGGGCTGATATGCAGCCGCGAAGATTTATATCGCCTATAATCGGTCGCCAAAGCCTTTTTTGTTATCGACAGATTGCACCAACGTTTGGGTGAAGTTGCCGGTTGAATAGAAGAAGCTTTATGTTCGCATCACTATCCCATTATCATATAAATTTAATACAAAAGTGTATATCTTTTCACCATTCTAAAGTTAAGAACATCGATTTGTGTTCTTTCGGGATAATTAAATCAATATTTGGAGAAGATTTCAATAAATTTGATCTAGAAATTTCACCCCCCAAAAACTGCTAGCTATTCGATTTTCTACTTCATTGGGACCTAGAGACTTAAGTAAGACATTAATTTTGAAGGCAGGAATTTTCAACGTGTGACTTCAAGGAGACACTTGTCTTGGATTTATTGCTTACCATTCCACCTTAGTGAATCTAAGTAATTCTAAGGTTTTTCAGATAGTTGAAGACTGGAACTACAATGTGTATGTAAAACTGAACTCTTCATCAAGTGATTTCAAGAAAAACAGTCATGGGCTCATTACTAATTTGCAGATATTTTTATTGAATAAATTACAAAATTCACTCCCGTGTAATACTTTTAAGTTCTATGAAGATTTGTTTGGTGTAACCATGAGCAAGATTATTTTAAGGGAAAGACAATAATTAAATTATTTGAAAAATAATAATAAAAAATGAAAATAAAGAGTGTATTTAGAATCATCATCATTAGTCAAGAAAGATTGAGAATGTATGGTTCATACAATAGTCCAGGTGACTTACGACCGATTTTGTCGGTATTTGTTAAGCGTTCTTGCGTTCTAAGTAAAGTCATCAGTGAAATCAATTTTAGTAGACACCTAAGCTACATAGAGAAGTAGCAATTTTAACTCATTCACTCAAAATTTAACGGACTCAAAGAACAAAAAGAATTAGACGGAAAAACACACAAAAACAAATTGCTTAGGTGCAGAATCAAATCTCCACTCCCTTGACTTTCACTGTTTAGATAAAAATTGGCCTTAACAATTCATTGTACGGAAAAGTTTTACAAATCGTTACCAATACTATTCCTATAATTCTTTAATTCTAAAACATACAATTTTTGTAATTTTTTTTTTTTTTTTGTGAAATTTTAAAAGCTTTTTAACATAAATACCTAATAATCATATTTAAATATTTGAAAATAATATCCAACTTACCATAAAAACTATTCCAAAACAATATTTGTTAATCCATTCAAAGTGAAAAATCCATTTAAAATTCAGGAAACACATTACACACTCGTACAACAATAGTTCACAGAATCAGTAAATGCACTTAATTTGATTTTGATTTACTTGAAATTTGTATAGAATTTCAACAATTTGATGATTTAAATTCTCATTATTTGTAGTATTTGTTTTTTATTATTATTTTTCTCATTACCTTGAGAAAAACGCGCGCGCACTTAACCACAAAAAAAAAAAATAAAAAAAATTATAATATCATGCAACAACAATAGAATAACAAAAATGAAAGAAAAAAAAATTATTAAGAATAAAAGTTAAAGCAAATGACAACAATAAGAATGAAAAAAAACAAACAAATAAATAAACCAACAGCAGCAGCAGCAGTAGAAACAATAATAGAAATATGTACAGTTGATCCTCGATTATCTGGATTTATATCAACAGGGATGAGCATATGTTACCCGGTAACATGATTATATACTTCTACTATTGACATCAATTATCCCCCAATTACTTATAATTTCATTTATTTTCTATATTTTCCGTGATTTACCTCTATAGCCCCTCAGAGTACATTATAGAAATTAGAGTCTGTAACTTTTTTAATCATTTACAAATTACGTTCTCAATTCAAGAGTTTTCTTATCTTTCTTAGAAGTGGTTAATAGTTTTTTTCCTGAATAAGGCACAAAATTATTCCTATTGGAGTTTATGAATGTTGCTTATACGCCGTGTGGAATCTAAATGTTTCAGCATGACAACGATGTAAAACTTGTTTCTATGATAATTAAAGACTACTTTAGGGACAATGGAGCTCAAGATCTTGATTAGACTTCCTAATTTTCAGACTTGATTCCCTCTTTTTCTTCATACTAAAGCTAAACGTTTTCGTTCAAAGCAGATCAACCGGCTAAAAACAGGGTAACATCCGCTCTGTTTAAAATAAAATACTCTATAGTTAGGAATAAGTTTCATCCCGATCAAAAACTTGAATAATCGATGTTCAACTGTACCGATTGGGAGGGCAGATCTGCTGAAGCAACACAACCGAACGAACGACAACTTGTACTACACTATAACACATCCAATGTACAATAATTCCGCGTTTACCAACAATAGCAACAACATCACTACTAACAAAATAACACTAACAACAGTTGAATGTGTCAACGTCAACAATAATAATACACATAAGTTTGTACTAACTACATACACACGCCCTCGCACTGCACCGTTTTTAACAATCGACACGACACAACACAACGCAACGCGACGCGTCTTTGCCGCACCGGTAATACTTTTGAGAGAGACTCTACTGATACCAAGTACAATACACAAAAAAAAAACAACGGCAGCAACAGCAACTACATTAAATACAATACAAAGACGATGACAGCGCCAACAACGCCAACAACAACAAAACAGCACGAAGGTAGTAGTAGCACTAGCAATAACAACCACACGAAACCAACGCGAGCAGCAAAGTCAAGAAAGACAATGTCTGTGATTGCGACTGTGTGACGACGGCAGCAGAAATTTTCACTCTTCATACATTCATACATTATATTTCTTTTAAATAATTTTTCCGTAGAAAACTTATGAAATTTTTATGAATTTCTATTGATTATCACTTTACACATATTGAGTAACACTTTTTTAATATTTATTTTAATAAATTTATGCTTTAAATATAATTAATATGTATTTAGTTGTTAACGCGTTTCAATTTGACGAACTTGCTTGCGTTGAAAAAATTCCGTTTCATCTGAGCGCCAAGTGAAGAATGAGTGAGTGAGAAGAATGAGAGTAAGCTCAGAAGATAATGGGGAATTGGGGAATTGGTGAATGAGAGCAACAAGTGTCAAAATCAGCTGATCGCTATGAGTAAGTTCAGTGTTGGTGATCAAAGCGCGGTTTTGTTTACATTGCTGCCGCCGGTTGGATGGGGAATGTTTAGTCTGAGAGAGAGAGGGAATGAGAATGAGAGAGTGAAAACGTGTTTCATAAGAGAGTAAAATAGAATGAACTGAATTGAAATTGAGAGATAAAATAATATGGAGAGGAAGCTTTATTTGTAAGCACATGATTATTTGTTCGAGCATTTGCGAGATATCAGCATGTATGTGTGTTTAAACGGAAATTTGCCTTAAGTATGCAATGATTTTTTTTTTTATTTTATTGGTTGATCAATCAATTTAGTTTTTTTAATTGATTTTAGGGTGCTTTTTTTAATAAAATATTAGTCAATGGTGTATTGAGCGATTTGTTCGATGACCTTTTTTTTTTTCTCCCAATCAGATTAGTAGCAAATCATTCTTTTGGAGGGTGTCAATATAGTTTCAATTTGCCATTCATTTAGGCACAAAATTAAATTGATATTAAAACAAAATATATCTTATTGACTTCTTGATCAACCCAGTATTTTAATTTATTATTTTCTATTTTCAGAAAATGTCTCACTCTTAAAAATGCTCTAAATCGACAAAACCAATTAGCAAATACTAAGTGCTCTTCTAATCGAACTATATGCACCACTTCTATAAGCTCACCCATTTACTCACATTCAATTTCAATCAATCTTAAAAGCCTCTTCAAACAAAGTAAAAGTAAACATGGCAATGCGCTTTCTTCTGTTCACATGGCTTTTGTGTTGCCATTGTTCCTTTTTCATTCATTCTAATCTTGCTGCTGCACAAAGGCACACGGCCTCGGATAATCCCTCGACTTACAATATTGGTGGCGTGTTGAGCGATTCAGAAAGTGAAGCTCACTTTCGCACAACAATAGCGGTAAGTACAATAACACAAACACAAACTCAAACACTCAGAATAATGGATAGGTAAATATTTATGCACATAATGTATTCATAGAAGATATACTAAACATATGTGTTGCTTAGTAAATGTTTCATTTATACATTTCAATAGAATTTGAATTTCGATCAACAATATGTGCCACGGAAGGTCACCTATTATGACAAGACAATACGCATGGATAAGAATCCAATTAAAACGGTATTCAATGTTTGTGACAAGCTCATTGAAAAACGTGTAAGTAACATAATTCACTCAATTTAATTTAATTCAACTCAACGAACATATTTCATAATTAGCAGCAATTAATAATTAATTAAGCGATATCTGAGTATGAAATTTTGACAAGACAAGGCAATGAAATGCCAGGAGATAATAGAGAATAATAAGTGCATCCTTACGCTTGAATGCCTGCAAATAATGCGATAGTAAGCCACTATATATCCTTTTGTCAGGCAACAAGAACAGCACAACTAAGAAATGAACTTCTAATAAGCACCCAAATGCCACCCATTTTTGAATACTTATTCCATTTCTACCATACTTCTGTCTGTCCACCTTTTTTCTGGCCAAACTCAACTTGGTTTCGTTTTAATAATTCACCGGAAATGATTCGGAAATTATACAATGACAAGCGGTAATGTGAACAGTGCATATCCACACATTGGCAAACAACTGAAAATCTGGGACAGAAAGATAGACAAACCAACAGACCCACAGGCAGGCACACAAATAGATGGATGGACAAACAGACAAACAGAGAGACAGAAAAAGTCTGTTGAAGGACGGTCAAGTGGAAGAATCGTATAAATGCATGAATGAATTATTCGCAATCCTGTCATAGTTGTTTCAAGCAGGAAAAGGAAAAATCAAAATTGCACAAATTCATCATCAGAATATGAATTTCTTTCGTTTGAAATTTCATCCATTGTTCATGATGATGATGTGATAATGATGATGATACAATGGACAAATTTTTATCATATGAAATATAATAATGTACATATGTGAATAACTATGAGTTTGTATTTTAGTTTGGTTTTTGGTCGAGGATGGATAAAGATAAATATTTGCTAGTTGCTTAAGGCCATGAATTTTAATTTATTTTTGTTTGAATTTTTAAAATATTGTGGACTTTTCATAGCCCACAAAGTGTTTTTGTTTAATTTAATTTATTTAAATTTTAGTTTATTTTTTTATTAAAATTAAATTCGATTTGTGGTTTGTTCTCAAATGTTTTTAATGTTGTTGTTGTTAAGCTTAGGCAATTCTAAGCAACAAAATCAAAGCGATATATAATAAAACTATAAGAACGTAGAACAATGGCCAATGAACAGTAACAACCATAGCAATAGCAATTCCATTTGCGATGTTAGTGTTCCATTTGCACTAAGTGTCAGTTTTTATGTGCTAATTGTTCGGTAGAATTCATAAAGATATGGATAAATGTTGATTGGCATCACCCATTTATTTAAGTGATAGTCAGAGATGATTGATATGTATGTATATATGGCTAAAAAAATGCGACTGTGATGTGAACTCCTTATGTTTTTGACAATGGACAGAATGTCTATATTGTCATTTGATTGGTGTATGGTTTGAATGACAAGTTGTCGTTTGGTTTAAATGTAGCTTAAACAAACAGAAGTCCGTTACTTAACTTGCGAAACAGAAGCTAACATGATTAGTCACAAGTCAACTAGAAATCACTTGCGAATTGACAGATAATGAAGGCAGACGGAAGTTATTTATGAATGGTCTTATATGGTCTTCTAAGGACGAAAGATACATATCCCGTCCATGCTTTACACGGGTGCATTAGAAAAACTGTCTTCTCTGAAGCCAACGATGTCTGATTGCATTTCTTGTTCTACGACTTATATTTAAACGACTTCTCAGCATAATTGATTTAAAAATCTTTATTCCAAATAAAATTGAAGCACTTGAAAATAAAATTAATTTAATTTTAAAAAAATTATCTGCACTCAAAAGAAGATGTTTCAAAAAGACGATTTCATTGATTATAAAAAATGTCTTTAAGCCACCATATACCCAATGTACAAAAACTTAATGAGAATGTCTTGAACATATTCTCCTTTCTTCATTTATAATGTGTATAGATATAGAAGTTGTATGCTCTTTATGCTCACATAAATGACATAAGACACATAAATCAACAACATCGATTTCGAATAATATGAGTACAATAAAACTTGAATTATGATCCCTGACAAGTCCATTTGATATTTTGACCATGTCCCCATCAGAGTCGACTCAATCTTATGATCATTAAAAAAGCAGCATTAAAACAATTGTCTTTGTCAAAATATTTTGATTGAATTAAGACTTTTAGTTAACTTTTTTCCTAAGATTAATTCTGGTCTTTCAGTTTTCATAATTAATTAAATTTATTATACTAAAAATTTACTATTTAGATCAAATGCAGTCATTCTTTGTGAGTCTCAGCCCTT
Organism: Amiota mariae; assembly: GCA_035041805.1. Taxonomy (NCBI): domain Eukaryota; kingdom Metazoa; phylum Arthropoda; class Insecta; order Diptera; family Drosophilidae; genus Amiota; species Amiota mariae. Next base: position 3,947,854 of record JAWNKV010000325.1, read on the forward strand.
GAAAATTGATCAAAAACTAACAGTTGTAAATGAAATTACATGCTTCCAATTTCTACATTAAGCATAAAGTGTCATCTACCAAATTTCAATGAGAAATTTTATACCAACGACAGAAGAAACATAAAACTAAGAGTTCTTTTTTTCGCAATGCAATCAATATCTGTTTAATCAAAGTCTGAGTTATATGCTTCAATAATAATTTTGTGAGCTAACAACCTTTGCTGAACCATTGTAGAGAGTTCAGTTAACGAAAGTGATAAATTTAAGTAGCTTATCAATTCAATTTATTGAGTTATAAGCTTAGCCCATAATGACAAAATAAAATGTTGTACTTAATTTAAAATAATCTTTCTATCAATCTTTACAAACATTTCTTACTAAAGGATTCTACTTCTCATTCTCTAAATCTATTATTTTCAAATAAAAAACCCAAAATCTCAATCATTTAAAGGCACCACTTAAAGCTATCAAAACATTTGCCAAATTCTACTATATGGCAATGTATATATGAAACCACCACTCGTGACAAGAGTGGCCACTAAAGAAAACCCCAAAAATCATACAAACTACAATAAATATGGTACTTAGATTAAAAAGAATATGATGCCATGCCAACATACTACTTCACAGAATCACTATGTCGATAGACACTTCCTTTAAAATACAAACATTTATCATCATTTATGCACAAAATGAAAGGAACGAACGAATGACAACCATAGATCACAAACATTTATCATTCTACGACACCTAGCAAATTTTTATCCTTTCATTAGCCAAAGGCAAACAGGCAGAAAAAGTACAAGTACAAACTCATACAACAAACAACAATAACAAGGATAACAAGAAAGGCAACAACCAATAATAATAAACAATAAGGCGCCAACGAAACAAATCAAATATCATAGTAGAACCCATTGATGATGATATTCAAGATGACTATGAAGGCAATGGAAATGACGGTAATGGTGACGGTGAAGGTGACGGTGACAACAACATCATTGAGGAGACAATGATGATGACAGCCATACTATCTATACTCATATATAGTACTTCTGACACTCAATTGAATGCGCACATACACCATTTTGCGCGCACAAAATTCGATTTACACTTCCGCTTGACTTGGGCAGGGGGCCAAAGTTGGGCTAAACTAAATTAAACACAGAAATAAGAGACACAGGCAGACAATCAAATAGATAAATTCATGTATGCTTCAAGTAATATAGAATAGTAGATGGTGATGATGCTGATGCTGATGCTGATGATGAGAATGAGAATGAGAAGAAGTTCTAGATAAATTTATTGAAAATTGCACCGAAGCGTAGCAAATACAGTTTTGCACAATTTTTGCCACTCTTGCTTTATAAGAATTTCACTTTAGTTCTACTTTCATTTTATAGGGTATTACTGTAATGCTCATTTCCGTATTTTCTTCCGTTTTTTCTTATTTTGTAAATGTGCTCTGTACTCAGGTCTATGCCGTTGTCGTCTCGCACGAACAAACCTCAGGTGACTTGTCGCCAGCGGCTGTAAGCTACACCAGCGGCTTCTATCAAATACCTGTTATTGGCATATCCTCACGGGATGCCGCCTTTTCCGATAAGAATATCCATGTCTCATTTCTACGTACCGTGCCGCCGTTCTATCATCAGGCAGACGTTTGGCTCGAGATGCTCAGCCATTTTGGCTATACGAAGGTGAGTTGTCAATGAAAATTGAGTTCACTAACACACACAATTTATTGAATTCAATTCAAGGCGGAAGTTATTGTTCATATTCATTCAGACACTCATTCATTTCATTTATACAATAATATTTATTTATTTATTCTTCATCATCATCACCATGGGGATATTGTTGACAGGTAATCATAATACACAGTTCCGATACGGATGGTCGTGCCATATTAGGTCGTTTCCAGACGACATCACAAACCTATTATGATGACATCGATGTACGCGCAACTGTGGAAATGATTGTTGAATTCGAACCGAAATTAGAAAGTTTCACAGAGCATCTCATTGATATGAAGACAGCCCAGTCGCGTGTCTATTTATTATATGCCAGGTAAGATTAATCCCACATACTCGTAATGTGACAAAGGATAGAAAATTTTATTAACATTTTCACATTAATCATATTGAACAAACAGCACTGAGGATGCTTATGTTATTTTCCGAGATGCCGAACAATTTAATATGACCGAAACAGATCACGTCTGGATTGTCACAGAACAAGCATTACATGCGAATAATACACCCGATGGTGTGCTTGGCCTTCAACTGGAACATGCGAATAGTGAAAAGGGACACATAAGGGTAAGTCTTTCAGCCAGTAGTTTGTGTATGCATGCATAAGTACTATAAATGTGCGTGCTTGGCCACTTGGCGAGAGACTCTTGAAATATTTACAAAATTAATTATTAATTTCCTTCGAACGAATACACGCGTCCTTTCGTTTTATCTGGCCGATTCTCCTTTTGCAGGATAGCGTATATGTGTTGGCATCAGCCATTAAGGAGATGATAGGAAATGAAACAATTACGGAGGCGCCAAAAGACTGTGGAGACTCCGGAGTAAATTGGGAATCGGGTAAGTTGCAAGCGAAAATGCGGAAGCGTTAAATGTCAATTAAAGTCAGCACTTCATTAATTTTACGTAAAATTTCTGCAGGAAAGCGTTTGTTTCAATATCTTAAGTCGCGTAACATAACCGGAGAAACAGGTCAAGTAGCATTTGATGACAATGGTGATCGAATTTATGCGGCTTACGATGTCATAAATATACGTGAACTACAAAAGCAACATGTTGTCGGGAAATTCTACTATGATAGCGTAAGTATCTATCCAGATTACTTGCACCCCATTAATCAATTTTCTTGGTCTTTGCAGGAAAAAGGCAAAATGAGTATGAGAATCAATGACAGTGACATCATTTGGCCTGGTAAATCGAATCGTAAACCCGAGGGTATTATGATACCCACCCATTTGAAAGTGTTAACCATTGAAGAGAAACCTTTTGTCTATGTTCGTCGCATGAGTGAAGATGAAGTAAGATGCGAATTGGATGAGCGTCCATGTCCTTTGTTTAATGCAACAGATAATTCTGGTAAATCTCAATTTGATTTGATTGCTAAAGCTTGATTGCTTTAACTAATCATTGCTAATCATTTTAGCTAATGACTTCTGCTGTCGCGGTTACTGTATCGATTTGCTAATTGAACTCTCTAAACGTATTAACTTTACCTATGATCTTGCACTTTCACCCGATGGACAATTTGGTCATTATATTTTGAGGAATATAACAAGTGGAGTGATAACGACACGCAAAGAATGGACCGGACTGATTGGCGAGTTGGTGAATGAACGTGCCGATATGATTGTCGCACCACTCACCATCAATCCGGAGCGTGCCGAGTACATTGAGTTCTCGAAACCATTTAAATATCAAGGCATCACAATACTTGAAAAGAAGCCATCGCGTTCAAGTACTTTGGTGTCTTTCTTGCAACCATTTAGTAACACGCTATGGATCTTGGTAATGGTGTCGGTTCATGTTGTGGCACTCGTTTTATACCTACTCGATAGGTGAGTAAATGCATTTCAATCAATCAATCACCATCATCACAATAATTTAATTCCCATTCCATAAAAAAAAATGCAATCCAAACATTCAAAAAACACTGAGAAATGTTTGCGTGCGATGGAATGCCGCTTCACTCAATCACTTACAAACTCACTCAAATACTCACTCAAACACTCACTTAATCCACATTCCTACACCCCCCACACACACACACATACATACGCATACGCACTCAGACTGATATAAATAATCCAAGAAACCCTTGGTCATTACATTTATGATCAATGATACTAATCAAATTAAACTCTTCTTAGATTCTCGCCCTTTGGACGCTTCAAGCTTTCGCACACGGATAGTAATGAAGAAAAGGCCTTAAACTTAAGTTCCGCCATATGGTTCGCCTGGGGCGTTCTCTTAAACAGTGGCATTGGCGAGGGTACACCACGTAGTTTTTCTGCCCGTGTCCTGGGCATGGTCTGGGCTGGCTTTGCTATGATCATTGTTGCCTCTTATACTGCCAACTTGGCTGCCTTCCTCGTTTTGGAACGCCCAAAGACAAAACTAAGTGGTATCAATGATGCACGTCTTCGTAATACCATGGAGAATTTGACATGTGCCACAGTCAAAGGTTCTTCAGTGGATATGTATTTCCGACGCCAGGTAGAACTCTCGAACATGTATCGCACAATGGAGGCTAATAATTATGAGACTGCCGAAAAAGCCATACAGGATGTAAAGAAGGGGTAACGAAAATGAATCGAACATGATATTGATGATCGATCAAATTGAAAACCTTTAAGTAGACGCATGAGTTTTTGGGCACTCTCCAACACTACTATGTATTTTCTTCTCTCTAATACCCCAATTTCCAAATACTTACTACAATACTTTCTCTTCTACTATTCTTATTTATTATTACGTAACCTTTAATTAAATCTTTTTCACATCAATTTCTCATAGAGGATTCTTTGTATTTCGTAAAAATTTTGAATTCTAATTAATTATGTATTTTGTTTTTAATTTTTGTAAACTTCCATTTCTGTTTTGTACGAGTATCGTTGGAGAAAAGTTACTAAAGTAGAAATCTTATTTATTTACATTTAGCAAACTTATGGCTTTTATTTGGGACTCGTCACGCTTAGAATATGAGGCTTCCAAAGACTGTGAATTGGTCACTGCCGGTGAACTCTTTGGGCGTAGTGGTTATGGTATTGGCTTGCAGAAAGGTTCACCTTGGACGGATGCTGTAACATTAGCTACTCTAGAATTTCATGAAAGTAAGTCAAGTCGAATCATGATTTTAGTAAGCTTTTTCCAAATGGATCATTTGATTTTTCTAGGTGGTTTCATGGAACAACTTGACAAACAATGGATCTTCCATGGCAATGCACAACAGAATTGTGAACTCTTTGAAAAGACTCCAAATACCTTAGGTCTTCAGAATATGGCAGGCGTTTTCATACTCGTTGCAGCGGGTATAGCAGGAGGCGTTGGTCTGATTATAATTGAGATGATTTACAAAAAGCATCAAGTGAAGAAACAAAAACGTCTGGATATAGCAAGACATGCAGCTGATAAATGGCGTGGTACCATAGAGGTGAGTTATAAAGGAGAGGATTTTAAAAAGGATTAAAATTTAAATTTCATACAGAAACGCAAAACTATACGTGCTTCCTTGGCCATGCAACGGCAATATAATGTTGGCCTAAATGCCAATCCTGGTACTATAAGTCTTGCCGTTGATAAACGTCGCTATCCACGATTGGGACCACGTGGACCAGAACGTGCTTGGCCTGGTGATAGCGATGTATTACGTGTACGTCGACCCTATGATTTGGGTAAACCGGGCCATTCGCCAAAAGTGCATGCCCCACCACTAATCCGGACACGTTTACAACATCCTACACCGAATATATTGCCACCACGTTACTCGCCTGGTTATACCAGCGATGTCTCGCATTTGGTTGTTTAAACAGTTAACATATACACAAAAAATATGGCATATCTTCTTATAAGTATAGTACATATATTTTAAAAGAAGAAACGACAAGACAAAACAGTAGAAGAAGAATGCCATAGATAAAGAAAATTAAATTAAATTAAATTAAATGAATTGCTCAACAGTTAGCAGGGAAATTTATTTACAGATATTTATATTTACATCAACAAAAAAAAAAAACAACAAAAATAATTGTTAAACATAGTTTGAGGTTATGTTTGTGCTTAGGAATTTTTTTGTAACTTTTATGTACGAAAAATAATAAAATTTTAATTATAAAAAAAAAAAAAAAAAAGAAATAAAGAAAACACAAAATCAGTAATTTGTTAACATTTTTGAAACAAAAAAAAATGTATAAAAAAATATTTTATAAAGTAAAAATGTTGTTGTAGTTAAAGTGAAATTTGTTTTGTATTTTGTATTTAATTTTTTGAGTGCAAATAATATTTAACGCTTTAAATTAAAATTTTATACGCTTTTATTGTAAAAAAAAAAAAAATTAAATATATAGAAAATAAATTTTAAAAGAAACAAAAAAAGTTAACAAGAAATATTCTATTTATTTCAAAAAACCCACCCGGAATATTTAAAAAATTATTTTAATATAAAAAATGCTTTTAAACTTTTGGCAGACTTCACTTTCTTTTTCTTAAATTACAATACTTTTTTCTATGTTTTAAGTATTAAAAATGTATCCAAAAGTAAACTATTGTATTATATATTTTAAATGATGTTTGTCATATACTTGGTCAAAAACACGAGTCCTTGGACTTAGGCAAATAAATGCCCTTCATATCTCATCATAACTCATTAGTGTTGTGATTTCTTTAATTCAACTATTTAATCCTACTATTTAACTCTACTTAAATTACTATAAAAATTATGCTTAAAAAAATGTATTTCCACTAATTCTTTAATCTGCACTAATTTATTTATATTTACTTATCAATATTATTTATAATAAAAAAAAAAAAAAAATAAAAGAAAAAAGAGGAAATATTTACCTACTAATTAAGTAATAAAAATTCCAAAACAATTTGCACAAACAATTGAATTAAAAAAGAAAAATATTATTATAAAAAAAAAAAAACAATGAAGAAACAACAAAACCCTGTGGATTAAACAAGGAACAACAACATAGAAATAAACAAAATACATATGCAGAAAAAATTTAAAACATAAAAAAAAAAAATTAAATTACAACAAAACATTTCAACAAATGTGAAAATAATTCGATGACAACTGCGGGCTTTGGCCATTAAACAAAAAATTCAACTAAATTAGGATGATCGAAAAAAATTACGATTATAAAAAAAAAAAAAAACACAAATTATTAAAAGCAATTATTTTCTTCGGCTATGACGAAGTCTTTATACTCTTCATACACTTGCTATCTTTAGTTTATATAGTAACAGTTGTCTGCATTGAGCCATGAGCTACTTACTAATAGTCTCTTAAAACTTCGGGGTTGATTTTAGTTTCTAAGAGTTGATTCACACAAATTTTGGATATTCAGTAGACTTGACATGGCAGATGTCCACATTTGTCACAGCATCTATTTCAATTCTAATTCGAGTAACAAACAATATGTTTAGGCGCGAATTACTGAGTCGCCTTTCGCTCTGCTACTTTCGCCGCTAGCAGTGACTTTAAGGAAAATTATTTTTTATCAGATTTCAATTGCTTAACAAACACTGCAAAGAACAGTCCAACTATTCTATATGTCACAATTCCCTTGCTTATTTAATTACGTTACCAATCTAACTTACTTTCTTTACTTGCTCACTGAAAATCAAAGAGTTGGGACCCTAATCTAAGTTCAAATTCATTTCTTTTCAGCACTTAAAGAATTCGCCTAGCAAGTCTTCACACACTATTTTTATTTAGGTTTCATGTCTTTCTGCTCACTCATGTTACCAGAAAAGTGTCTCTCTACGCCTAAAAGCAATTTGTTCATTCAAAATATTATATTAGCCGTGTGAGACCTGCAAAATATTATTTCAGTTCAATTGATATTTAAGGCTGAAGAAATTATTCTCATTAAGTTCAACATTTTTATGATCTTGTGCAGCCAATAAAAGTGTGCGACCTAGTTGTACAACTTTATAAAATGGAACACTGCTTGTTGGTGGGGACAACGAGTCTGGGGAAGAGTAGCATGGCAATTGTTGTGTTTGTATAAAAATCAAAAAAAAAAATTGATTTTTGGTTGTATGAGCGATCGCATAATATGTGGGCACCTTTACTCTATAACTTACTCCTTACTTGGCGAATGCATAATGTGCTTTTGACATGAAAGAACATAAATAATTATAATAATGGAAAAAAAATGCAAAGGGATCCGTTTCATGCACAAAAAAAAAAAGACATACAGCCCACTGACAGGCAGAAGGACAGAGGATGCTTAGTAATAGTGACCCATGGCCACCATTGGGTATGGGACCCTAAAAACTATAACTTTTGTTTATCAATTAGGGCTTAATTATTTCAAAAATGTTATGGATGCCTTATAATGTTTATAATCTTTTTGGATGAGATCGAAAATGAATTCAAGAGAATGGAAAATCTAACCTGGAAATAACCCTTATGAGCGAGTGAGCCCATGTTTAATTTAATTTTTATTTACTTTTGTATACTCATCTTGTAAGTCAACTTCTGGTACAAAGCAATGTACCCCATACAAGCACACACACATACATATATTTAAATGAAGGGTATAAACAAGAATTAAACTCAAATTAAACAAAATAAAATATATCAAATGAATGAATTAAAATTAAATTAAATATATGTAAAAGTATATAACTATAAATTAAGTGTGTAAAAGTTAACAGGCATAAATGTGAAACAAACAAGCAACAACAACAAATATTCGTAGAAAACAACAATAAGAAATTGTTTAAAAAAAAAAAAAAAAAAATGAAACTGTATTTTAAATGTTTTTGAATGTGTAAACACAATTGTGCCAACAAAACCAAAAAATATATAATAAAAAATAACACCAAAATTAATCAAATATATTTATTATATTTCATTTCAGTTTTATTCATATTGTATTTATCTATGTATTTAATTAATTCAAGGTAATTTGCAAACCGATATAAGGTCTTCGTACCTTTAGTATACCTTTTTAAAGAGAACAAAGATATACAGAATAAACCAACAAATATTACAAGATTTATTCAAAAAGTAATCAGTGAAATAAAAAAACCCACATTTGGTGAAAGTTTACAATAAAACAATGTAAGGGCTCTAAGTCAAGTGAATTCGACTATTGGATACCGTGAACTTTAAATATTTTCAAGAAGTTTACTATAGTGATATACAATCGGATTAGATTTTACAAGAGTCTTCGGTCAATAGGGCAATTTGTTCTAGAGGATTTTGACTTTAATTAAACAACATAAATACTCATTGTTGAATCAAAATTGCGGCTATTTAAGTTCTTGAGAATATAAATAGCGATTCCTCCGTAAACGCCAAACAATGTATTTAAGAATAACTAAGCCATTGCATAGACCATTAACTACATAGACGGAACAATTCGCTTACGCAATTGAAATTGTAAGAGTCATTGTTGTTCCACTCAAAATGTCAAGGGCCTTCATTGAAAACAAGCCAAATAAATTAAAGTTTCTAAGAAGTAAGCAGTTTACAATAGAGAGCTGCATGAGTGTACTCAAAACGGTGTTTGAGTTACTCACGTGAAATATGAGTGAAAGAGTTTTGTAACCGGTTATGAAAGTACTCATACTTGTAGTAACTAAAACCAAAAGAATTGAATAGATGCTAAGCGGCACACAACATAGTTCGAAACTATATATTGGTGTAATAATAATTCGTACACTCTGAGTGAAAAAGAAAAAGTGATATATTTTTTTCTGTATACATATAAAATTTTATAACTTGCACTAGGGTTCAATAAAAAGAAATTCTGCTACTGCGCAAACACTGAGTTACTGAGTTATTAGGTTAACTCAAATTCTTTGGAATGTTTTGTTTTATTCTATTAACAACTCACATATTCGAGCTTAATCCTTTTGGTTAAATGTTCGTACAACTATTAAAATAACCACTCAAACCAAATGAACTCAGAATTTGTTATATGACCTACTCGTACACGAGTTTTTGAGTGTCACTCATTACTACTTTGAGTGACAGTTAGCTTGAGAGGAGACATGTAGATCTCTAGTTTGCAAAATATTAAAGTGATTGACATATAATAAACAGTATATCAAACTTTGACTGCTTTTACCACGTGAATCTTTCTACCAAAATATCAGCGTTATAACGCTTATAGCTTTCAGGACACAAGCACTCGGACAGATGGAAACGTGTTTATCGGCAGAAGAACATGGGCATATGAATTCTTTGACCATTCTTTTTGTTACAAGAACTTGCACATAATTAATATACCCTTTCTTACTCATTTTTAGTTATAGGGTATAAAAACAGGAAAATATGTAAATCACATAATTTCTTTTTTTGCTTTTTTAAATTTAAATTTTTTTTTTTTATTGTAAAAAGCCAAACTAATGAACCAATGAAATGAAAAGAATTTCAAAAGAACAAAAAAAACAATTCATATAAAAATACAATATAGTAATTTCGCATATCAATAAAAAACATTTATAGAACGTATTTGCTGCATTGATTGATTGATATATTCAATGATTATTGAGATCTCATTGAGTGATGTTTTGTTCTGATTAACTGACTAACTGACTGATTGCATATTTGATTGATTTGTTGTTTTGTATATAGTAAAGTTAAATTTTAGTGTACAAATTGGTTTAAATATTCTAAATCATTGAGATAATCCAAAACCATATTGGTTAAATATGACCTTGTCAAAATCCCAAATTTATTTATTGTTTTCATATTTCTTAATCAAATTATCAAATTATTTTTCAGAAAATAATACAAAATCCAAATTTGATATAAAATTTTTAATTTAATTTTGATACACTTGATGTAACAAAGATCATAAGATTTTTTCTTCTATAAATAATATATTTAATATTGTATTCATTTTTCACTTATTAAGCCATCAATTGGATTTTCTATAATTAACTTGTTTGCAGTATAAACTTATGTAATACAAATAATAAAATTACGAGATTCTTTTTATTGATATAAAAAATGTTAAAAATGTTATGAAAGTAGTAGTGATATTTTTTAATACATTTTAACCTATTAAAATAATGAGTTAACTACTCATAATACAAATTATACAATACATACAGGTCAAATTCATAACCCTCTTTTATCCGAAACTTATAGCAATAGAATATAAATGAAATTAAAGTAGACAATTTACAGAGGCATAGAAGATTTATGTAGACTGTAGAATTTGGACAATTGACATTGTCGAAATTCAAACAACAATTTAAAATATTTCCAATAAGAATTTGTTTTAAATTGACTCACTCCTTGGCGTGGAGTTGAGGCCTATATTTAAATCTCCGCTGATCTATGGGTCACAGTACCCCGTTGTATAAATGCAACTCCATGCTGAGTTAATACTCTACCCTGGTTAACAACCAGCAGCCAACACGATACTCCCATACTGGCCAGGGCGGAACAAACTCCTGACAAGACATAGCCTCTGGTCAGACTTCGTACCCAAAAATACTATCAAATTGATCTCCAAACAGTTCCTGGGTTCGTAACTGAAGATACTACCAAACTGCTTAAATTGGCACATAGGATATTTTCACTTATACATTGCCGTCTGGAAATCCAATTTATAGAAGACAATTAGACAGAATTACTTATGACTAATGATATATATAATCTACATTCTTTGATAAGAGTTTTAAGCACAGAGGGCTTGTAAAAAACTCAAAAATTACCCAGAAGGGGATAAGAAAATTAATTTTGAAAGTTTTAGCTAGTTTTTTGGAACTTCAAATTTGTATTATGTGTAGTAAATATTTTCGTGATATTGTTGAATACTTTTGACAAAGTCAAAGTACCAGAAACATTCTCTCATGTAAGACCATTTTCATATTGAAACTATAATAATTATTTGGAAAAATCTGAGTATCTAAACAAATGAAATCACAATTAAATTAGAGATCAGACTAGAGATTTCATACTTTAAACAGTAAAAAGTTATTTGCTTTGGACAATGAGTACAATATGTAAGACTCCGTTAAACAAGAGAGGGAAGCAATATAATAATCTTACTGATTCCTGATTCCTTTCCTCGTCAGTTCAACCGAATACATTTATTCAACTTATCAGACATAAATAAGTTTATGAATTTGATGAAAACTCATTTTAATTAGTCTAAAATTGGAACATTAGAACTATTAATTAGTTAATACTAATTCATTAATTTAGAAATCCTAAAACTTTCTGTCTCCCTAAAGTAATCAACCCCACAATGACTTCTTATCATTATGATAATTTCTGAAAAATTTTAAAACTCGCACACTTCTAAAAGATAATTATATAATCAGATCTATACACACACACACACAAACACACACTTAAATAAGCACACTGTTAATTACAATATAAAAAAATTAACAAAAAAAAAAATGTATTCTAATATAATTATAGCAATTAAATATTTAATTCTTCATACTTTCATGTCATGAATTTACTTTTTATTTAATATATTTTTATTTTTATATTTTTTTTAACTATCTGTGTATTTTATATATTCATTTTAACTTTTTTTTTGCATATGTGAAGCCAGTGTAAACCTCATTTTTAGGGCAAAATTCAAGATATAACTGCAATAAGGCAGTTTTTCATTGCTTCAACACATCAAACGAGTTGTCGCACGAGTGAGTCTCGCATTCGAGTTTAAGTTTGGCATTGGAGTGAATTGAATCATAATCAAGTAATATCAAGTATTGAGGAGATACTCAAATACAATTAGAGTTGCTCCTCCAAAAACAAACACAAACACAAACAAATATGTGTATCAACAAGAAATTGGAGTAAACTGGCGACTACAATTATTACAATATTTCGATTAAGCTCAATAAATGCAAATCGAATAAATTAAACAAACAACACACACAATATGTAATAATTGAAACTTAATGGTAATACAAACAAAAAAAAAAAGTTTAAATATGTAGATAAGTTATAGTAGATTGGAGAGATTCATACTGTACGTAACTTCACTTGATGCCGACATCATTAAATAAATAAATACAAAAATAACAAAATATTCATTGTATAATAATTTATTTGACTTGTTAATGATGTGTTTGCGTTCTCGAAAAATTATAATTTTTTAACATTTTATTATTTTTTTTAATATTTAAACATATGTTTTCACAAGTACTATATGTAATAAAGATTTCCGCCTTTTTTTTTTTAGGGGTTAAGATATACTCGTTTACTATATGTACATAAATCTAAATATTTAAGTATTATATTTATGTTGTCAATGGTGAAATTACTTAACAAGTGACTTGCTACTATTATTCAAGTTATATTTTTAGTTCTACAATGTAGTTTTCACATTTTAATTATTTTAAAACATTTCATTTATATTCAGTCCAATTTTGCTTGTCTTAGTTTCTAAAATAGACCTATAATTTGGTCAAGGATTTTTCTTTCATTATTACATAAGTAAATAAAAAAGATTCATGGATTGATTCAAATTGATAAAATTAATCGCTCTAGACATAATCATTCGTCCGTTTCAGCGATCATTCGTTCAAATTTATGACTTGCATTTACATTCAGATATTGCACAGAACACTAATCAAGCACTGGAATCTTCAGATCCCGATGTAATCAAACGAAATCTGTGGATTCAATGGAAGGCATTTAGTATAACTTGAGTCTCACGCCAATGATCAAGCCATAGGACTACTACAATACTATATTTTTAACCTTTAATCCATCTGTCGTAGAGGAATAAGAATCAGGAAACACCTTCTGTGTGTGTGTACCGGTCTTCCGCAAGAGAAAACCAATATCTCGGGAACCCTTTTTTTGGAAGAGTTTGGTTGTTTTGCAAATTTACCACTTTTTATTATTTCTCCGAGGCGTAAAGCGACCTTTAGGATAAACTAAACATACCCAATTGTCAACTACCATACCCTCCTTACTTTCATGCATAACAATGGGCATTAAGGTTTCTAGATGATCTCTCTCTCTCTCTCTCATTCTCTCTCTCTCTCTCTCTCTCTCTCTGTGGAGAGCTTCTACCTCTCCTATCCCATAATCTTCTACAAGTGAAATCATGTAGATTTTAGCAGCACTTTTAAAAATTGGATGTTTAATATACCATATTTCCACAAACTGATTCACACAGTCATGTTTACCTTTGTTAATATATTCTCAATTCTCTTTATCTAGAATATATTAAAACGGTACACTGTCGTTCTACCATTCAGATTAATTGAAAGTTTTTGAAGCTGCTTGCAAAAAAAAAAAAAAAACCTAAACTGGTTTCTTTAGAATAGAAATATATAAATTAAACTCAACTCTACCCTTATTGGATTTATACTTTTATATTTCCTATTCTTTCTTTTATATTTCCTACTCCCAAAGAGAGTAGGCACCCTAATCAACAATGACAATAATACCCATGTCATAATACAAGAAAGAATTATAGCCGCAAATAAAGCATACTTCGGCAACATAAAACTGCTAAAATCCAAGTTAATACCTCGTTCATGTAAGCTACGCATATATCAATCGATAATACAACCTGTGCTTATGTATGGATGCGAAATCTGGACGCTTACAGAAAAAGACGAACGATGTCTCCAAGTTTTCGAACGAAAGATACTTCGAAAAGTTTTCGGACCTCTTCGAGAAGGAAAAGGAATTTATAGGATCCGCTATAATGATGATCTGTTGTCTCTATGCAAAGGGGAAGACATAGTCAAGCATATCAAAGCACAAAGGAGACGCTGGCTAGGACATACTGAACGCATGAGCTCTGACCGCGCACAGAAAAGCATGATCGCCTGCGTCCCGCCTGTCACAGCAGCAAAAGGACGACCAATGGCTAGACAAAGTTATCCACGATTTGAAGAAGATGAATATATCCAACTGGAGGACGGTGTCCAAAGATCGCGACGCATGGAAGAAAATTGTGAACAAAGCTAAAGCTCACCCCGAGCTGTAACGTTGCCTGATGATGATGATGACTCTCAAAGAGATATTGTATAAGTATATTCTTCAATAGATATAATTTTGACTAAGGGAAGTAAGGATCTAAGTATTTTATAAATTTCCTAAACAATTTTTCAGTTAATAAATTTTAAAAAATTTCTTACATGAAGATCTTTTTACCTTATGAGCATTCTGTAACTTCAATTAAAACACGTGTTGTGTTATAATCTTTAATATAGTTTTCACACTCATTTGTCAACTTTAATCAATGCCATCAATACTTAGTAGGTAGCGCTACTGTTCTTATGTCGTGTCTCTGCGAGATACTAATAAATTGTGTAAATGGATTTATTGTACAACAATCGTCATATTATAGGTAAATTTCAATAAGTTATAAATAATTTATGCAACGAATTGTTAATTAATAGTTCAACACAGAATTTACAACACTTCGATGTAATAATTCCATGTCGCATGTCTGTAATGTCGGTATACGTATATTCAATTGTCTTTCGTCAACAAAATAATAATCATCATCAGCTATCAATTAGTTGGATGTGATATTAAACACTTTGAGTTTTATTTTTTTTTATTCTTTGTTTTGTCGTTGTTTTATTAATTTGTTATTTGTTAATATTGTCACTTAATGTTATTGTTGTTGTTGCTGTTGTTGTTGTTGTTCTACTAAAACAATATTTGACACAATGATATTAATTAAATTAACTGCTTTATACCACTTTAAAAAGGTTTTAATTTAACGAATGAAATATTGATGATATTGTACATCAGAGATGAAATCTCAAAGAATCTAGAAATAATGGGTGAACTTCATTAGATAAATGCAGACAATCATTATGAAGCACATGATTCTGTTATTCATTAAGACATTTTAAATGATGATGATGATGATGAGAATGATCAGAATCATGTTGTTTATTGTTTGTGTTTCATGTTTTGGATCATCATCACGTGCTACTTTTTGTGTTTTTGTTGCCTTCACGATTTCTTTACAGTAAAATATTAACAGAAATTTATTGCATACTTGAGTTAAGCATATAAAAAATGAATTAATTTTATATTTATTTTTATACACTTCACATGCTCGTGATACATAGAATAAAACATTGAAAGGCCCATAAAGTTTTAGGAAATTCATCTAATCATTTCAATTCATTAGTCCTTCCTGTTTTATATGCAATCAAGTATGCAATTTTATAAGCTTTCATTTTCATGTTTGAGAGCCAAAACTTTATAAATTGAAACAGGGAAGTCTTAAACAATATTGGACTGATCAACACAATTTACCATTTAACTTCCATTTAAAACTAGGGAAGAAATACTTATGAAGTTTTATATCGTAATTTGCCGCATCAAAGTCATAAGTCATTATAAATCTCCTAAGAACTTACGAAGAAATTCATTTTATCATTTACTTTGTTGAAAATTCTTACACGATTCTGAAGAGAAAATTTCCTAAAATATAATGAATAAATATAATGAAGAACGTATAATGCATGCGTCTATTTTTATGAAAGGGTATTTTATCTTCAATAGAACCGAAAAGTTCAAGTATTTTTTCTTATTTTTAATTATTGAGTTTCGTGATGCTAAACAGTTTCACTTTTTTTTTTGACTGAGTGATCTTTTTTTTTTTTTTTTTTTAACTGACAGATATGTGTTAAGTATTTCTGTAAAGAAATTGGGGAAATAATAGCTTCCTGTTGAGATTTACCATAACATATTTATATGAATTATGCTGGAGGACGTTGTTGTCTTATGGTAATTAAGTGACATATTTCAATAATCGAGGAAATAGTAAAATTAAAAATTTATTCTAATTTTAGGTAAGTAAATAAACATTACCTTATAGTCACGAAATATTTTTTTAAATTATTAAAGTAAGTTAGGTTAGGCCCAGATAGCAACTATTTTGAATGTATAGTTCTGTAACGTTTAAGTGTTTTGTTATTTAAAGAGGAGTCCAAATACCCAACAACAACACCGGTAATTATGACCTGGTAACCAGTGTGCGACCGAAACTCAGATGACATGTACTCGTCAAAAAGAAATTCAGAAACATGTATTGGCTCATGGGAAATCGATCTGTTTAATCCGCATACAACAAAATACTCTTATACAAACAGATGCTTAAAACAAAATGAATGATTGGGATTCAACTATGGGGTTGTTCAAGCTACAGCAAGATTTTGCATATCCAAAAAGATTTCAGAACAAAGTACTAAGGAATATCAACAATTCTCGTTGGTCTCTTGTCTCAAATAAAAAAGCCTTCTCATCATGTGAATGTGGAAAGTCTTAGCTCTTAGTGAATGGAAGGAATGGCTGAAATGTGAAAAGCCATACCACCTTATGCAGTAGCCAACTTCTCTGTAAGTACTGTGCAGAGCATCATTTAATTAAAAGTAAAAAATTAAAGGGAAAAGAAAGAAATTTTATAAAACATTTTCAGCTCATTTTTGGGAATAAATCATTTTAATTTTTTCGTCTCATCTGTATTAGATTTTTAATATAATAAAGTCTTATCTACCGGAAGGGATTCATAAAAGGTAGACTAAGTTAATAAATATTATTTTATTTAATTTAATTTAGTTTAGTTTTTTTAACTTCTATCCGCAGATCTAGTAAACTCACAAATATTTTAGAGGAATATGGTAACAATTTTTTCTTTCCCATAAATTATAGAATAAATGATCAGTGTCTCGTTAAATGATAAGTCTGACAAAATTATATTTCTCTATAATATGTATTTGTAAAGCTTCTTTATGAAACAGTTACTACCTCATTTATCTATTAAACTATACACCATACGTGTACATATGTGTAAACATAATGATTTACAACACATTTTCGTTTTTTGTATTCATTTGTCACCCTGAAGACATTTTCACTTTAATTGAATAAATTTCCTAAATTCCAAGATTCTTAGATAAAAGCACTTTAACTTGTTGTTATTCTTAAGATAATTTATGTTGTTTACTATTGTTAATGATGATGATAATTTCTTTATAACTAAAATGTGTTAACAAACTTTAGCGTAAATATCAAAGCAAAAATTTTATTATGATTATAAAGATCACAATAAATAAATAAAGAAATTATAAATTATTACACTACATTATTATTATTATTATTATTACTACATTATTATTATTGTACTGTATTGTATTGGGAATAATGTAAATACAAATATGGGTAAAACTGGGTAGGTCAATGTCAGTTTAAATTATATCTAGTAATGTGACAATGAATTCAGTTTCGATTCGATTTTCAAGGAAAATTATTTAGGTACTTTTATTGAAATTTTATTACAAGAATTTGTTGATAAAACAAAAACAAAAACAAAACATGTAACTTAACAAAAATAAAATAAACAATTTGTATAATAAAGAAATTTCCTTTGAAAGAAAACAATAGAATAAATAATAATTTTTGTATTATTTCCGTTATATCTTTCACAAATAGGTTATTATCACAGTGTCGTGATGCTTGTAAAGCTTTGAGGAAGGCATTGGAGACCTTCCTGCTTGGCATCATGAAGTCATGTAATAAAGTTATATTTATTCGACTATCCTTCTGTTCTTTTGTCAATATATCAATGCAATTTATTTAGTTTTTGAACTATCGAAATTTTGTTTATTATAGGTTGATCTCATATTATAGCAGAAGTTTACAGATTTCTGGAATCGGTGGACGCCAAAGATACATGAGGATAGCAAATGTTTTCTTTCAAAATTGAAGTAAAAAATTATTCAAATAAATAAATAAATATGGCAAAGACTATAAAATTATATAGACTAGGCACATCGCTCACAAAGAGAGAGATGTCTCTTTGTTTGGTATCCCGATATTACACACAATTTGTTGTTGGGCTTTCCGAAATTTGAAAGGAGAAGAAGAGTATTACATTTTTTAGTAATAAAAAGAAGAAATAATTACCATCTGCAATGAATCGATTGATGTACAATATCTTTTAAAACTACCATTCTGATTGAACAAAAACCTTGGCCAAACCAATTGAATAACTATAATCAATAATGGAATATTAAGATTTTAGATGATTTTAAATGAAAGGTATGTACGCTTCGGTCTTATTCCTAATTTGTTTCATACATTTTTTATTTTTTTTTGTTCTTAAATTTATGAATAAATAAAACTATGACGTTCTGCACTTGTCTTCTTTAGTATTTTTATACACCAACATGAAGATCAACAAATCCTAAAGATAAATTTTTATAATTTATTTTCCAAAATTGATGAGTTCGAATAGCGAAATTCCTAAAAACAATAACAAAAAATTTATCAAAATCGAAAATAGATTCGTAATTTTTAAATAAACAATTTTATGTCTGGGAAATCAAGTGAAATTTTCGAAACGAAAAAAATAGATTAAAAATTGTATGTATAGTAGTATAAATAAATAGAACAGTAAATAATTGGAAATTAAATCAAAATCAAAGTGTGAAATAAAAAAAAAAAAAATATATAATTTTTATTATCGTGATTTTCGTGCAATAAATATATTAACATGATTATTTAGTTTAGCTAACAAAGCGATCGCATATTAACTTTGGCTATAAACATATTTTAGTCATACATTTTAGTCATAAACAGTTGCTTTGAACTGGAACTGTCAAGTTTAAGGCCTTTTAAAATAATTATGTATATTGCCATCACTAAAAGATATTATTTAATTTTAGATTTATTGTATTAACATCCAAAATTAGAGAGTAAAAAGAGAAAATAAAGGGAGATTGCAAATAAAGATGATAACAAAATCACAACCAGAAATATCAATAATAATACTAATGAGTATTTTGGGATACTTGAAGCTAATTACTAATGGTTTTTGAGGGATTTAAGAGTTTAAAGAATCTCAGCCTAAAACTGAATGACTAATTTCCCATGATCCTGGAAAGTTTGACCCCATTAAGTGTTTAAGCTTATGAATTGTATTAATTGCCAATTGTTCTAATTTATCGAGGTCTCCAGGTTTAGGTGAGAACAACAGAGAGATTTCAATAATCGCAGAAGTACAAGGATCATTTTTAAAGTAAGAATATTTTTCTTTCCAAAACAAATTCTAATTTGTATTGAAACATATTGGGAAAGCTGACTTATTTTGTTTAAAAGTTCTTAAAACAGTTCCGAGCTTATAAGTGCAGCAGAAACCTAGTTTAGAGTTAATCGAAAGCTGAGCAACGATAGGTGATTTGATTTTCTTAAAAGATTCCACTAATTAAAATCTAGCACAAAGTGTGTCAGTTGCACTGATGAAGGTGCTATAAAGAAGACGCCAATTCACGTACTATTCTCATCATTTTATTTCAAATGGTTTACATAGCATTGATTTGTAAATATTTTTTTATTATACATATTTTCATATAAAATCTTATTGTTATATGCCCACACGCTTATTTTTAGATATTTATAGATTTTTATTTAACTAAGAATTAGCTCAATAGAATAAAGAATATAAAGAGTTTAGTGCTAAACATAATTAAATATGAATAATGTAATTCACATCATTAAAATCACTCAGAATTCAAATGAAAAATCATCTTAAAATAAAAATTTCTATAATAAAAATTATGATTTACTATGTATGAGTACATATTTTCAAATAAAAATAAATAGGAAAAAATCTGTTTATAGGGAACCAAGATTGCTTTGATTAGTCATTTATGTAATGAACTATAAAATAAGAAAAAAAAATCAATAAAAAAAAAACTAAAGATGTTGAATAAAAATTGTAATAAAGTATTGAACTAAAAATAATCATTAAAATTAGAAAAGAAATTCTAAATCTCTTGAAAAACTTCTCGATTTCGTAGTAATGGCATGATAATTGAAAAATTACGATTAATCGGTTAATTCCTTAGAAATACGAACGATTCAAATTAATCGTATAAATTAAAAGATTAACCGTTTAATCGATTTAATTAACTAACCGATTAGCCGTATCAATTCATCGATTAATCATACCAGAAAAATTTCTGCATCATTGACAAAACAAAACTTTATATCAGATACAAAGGAACAGTCAATTAGATTCAAAGTCGAAGAACATGAAGTCGCTGGGATAGATGACAACCAAAGTTCACATCGACTATCTTGATTTTTGAAGAAGGAAGTGCACTTTCAGTAAGGCATTGCGCTAATTAAAAATAGAATTTCGCTATGAATTGTTTCGCCGCCTTGCTTATTTATAAGATGGATTTCTCAACAAATGTATTACAATTACCCAAAACGGAGATCAAGCAATTCGAGAAATAATATAAGAAATGAAGATTACATTGAAGAAAATAAATAAAAATGTGATAATCATTTGTCTTCATACCTGAAAAGTCTGCCATACTATTATCAACATTCATAAGAAATTTCTGATTAGAATTTTAGAATGCTTCTTCATTTGCATAATATAAAAATCATCTGATGATGACTGAATAAAAGCCACTAAACTAGTTAAATCTAAATCTCTCAAATGATAGATCAACTAATATATAAATACATATATTCATAAAAAGCCCCCAAATAAATATTTGCAGAATGTTCAAATTTACTTTCTAAGAATTGACATGAATCGAACTGAAATTGAGTATTGATACAAAACTTTACAAAATTCGATGAATTGAATTGAAATTTTTAACTTATTAATGAATAATAATACATACTTAACTTATATACTCGTATATATATGATGGGCATATAACATGTATAGAATGTATCTTGTAGTATAAGTAGAAAATTAATGACAACAACTTAAAACAAAAGAATTAAAGTGGCAATAATAATCATTATCATCTTCAGTTCAATTCAATTCTAACAAATAAATTTTACTACTTATACGTGTAAGTACGTATTTGCTTCCATGTACTTGTGAGTGCGTTCATTTGATGTAGTATTAGCCACGATACTCATAAGTATAATGATGATGATGATGATGATGATATTACAAAAGAAAGAGCAACAACAACAACAACAACAACAAGTGGCAATAAACAAAAGCACAAAGCAACCAACCATTTCTTTGCTCACTCATATTTAACGCTCTTTTTATTTTTTGCGTTTATTTTTGCCATTGCTTTTTGTTGTTGTCATTGGTGGTGCTACTACTCTTGGTCGTTAACTCTCATTCATACACATAGATACTATACACTCAACACACATCTGTTTGTGTGTGTGTGTGTGTGTGTGTGTGTGTGTGTGTGTGTGTGTGTGTGTGTGTACAATCATTCACTCGTAGGCATCATGCTGCGACTTGTGTGAAGGAGAAAACATGTTTAAAGAAAAGGCAAAAACCAAACAAAATCA
The DNA here is from genome assembly GCA_035041805.1 of Amiota mariae. Taxonomy (NCBI): domain Eukaryota; kingdom Metazoa; phylum Arthropoda; class Insecta; order Diptera; family Drosophilidae; genus Amiota; species Amiota mariae. Next base: position 3,969,871 of record JAWNKV010000325.1, read on the forward strand.
AACTGGATAAAACCGATTTTAATTCGATTAAGGGGGATATTTCAAATGACGCTAAGGCGAAGACAAATTGTGAGTTAATGTAAAAGAAATACTACATATGTGAGTATAAATAAAAAAAAAAAAAAATAAAAAAAAAAACGCTCCAATACCACAAAGACTTAGAGACTAAGCATGCTGCTGCTGAAACTAAGAAACTGATGCGCGAAGTGTGCGTTAATTTTGATAAAGATACGATCAAAGACGTCTTTCGTAGTATGTCTTTTTAGTATCTGTCTGGCTGTTTGAGAGGACTGGAATTTTATTGTTCTTGTTGTTCTTAATGCAAATGAAGTTTAAATAAACAATTCTAAACAAATAAAACATTATATTTTTCAATTAAAAATTGTTAATTAATTAAAATTAATTTTTTTTTTTTTATTCTATTTTTTTATATTTTTCAAAATATATTCAATTTTTATTTTATAATTATCTAAAATACAAATAATATGAAATTCGGAAATTTTAAAATTGGATAAATATGTACGTAGTTCTTTTGAGACAGAATCCTTGAACTGCTTAAATGGTAACATGGGACAAAAGTTATGGCTTCCAATGGACAATAGTTTGAATAAAATATTAAGTACAATTTTTTTTAAAGAAATCCCTAATTTTACGGAAATAACAAATGCGAAAGACACCTAATATTTACAGGCTGACATTGTCTGACAATATAAAAGGGAAAGGAAGCGCAACAAGTAAACTACAATACAATAAATGCAACCAACAACAGCGATGACGATGAAAGTGCCTTTGAGAGTGAGAGCACAGCAGGATGAAATTCACCACATATATGAGTCTTCTAGTATACGTAACTCTGTGTGTGAGTGCGAGTGTTGCTTATGTTGAATTACATGTGAATTGAGTTGAGTTGAATTTGTCGTGACTTTCCTTTGTTGCTGCCATGGTGTAAGAAATAGAGGAGATGCCAATTTCATACACTTATGTGTCGCTCTCTCAAAAGAGTCCTTACGCTCTTCTTCTTCTAAATTTTTACGCTGCACAACACTATCATATATTGTTTATACGTATATGTGATGTGAAAATTTAACCGCCTGAAATTTGTATGAAAAATACAAAATTTGCTGTTTTGTTTATTAATTTGTTATTTTATAAATTTTTTTTCGTGTCTTCCATTGGGTATTCACTATTTGACGATTAAGTCTCAATGCATTTTCATGTTATGTTCAACACTAAATGTGTGTTTTTCAGCGTTTTAGTACACTGATATCCTTATGAAATCAAAATTGAGAATGAGCAATTTTTAAGAGCGTAACAGGCCAAATTTGCACTACCTTATGTACAATACATTGTGAGTGCGAGTGTTGCTTATGTTGAATTACATGTGAGTTTGCTGCTACTGCTGCTGTTGCTGCTGCTGCTATACTTTCTGCTTGCTATCGCTTAGAAAGAACATATACCAACTGTTTATGCTTGAGAATGTTAATCGCATTGCGACAGTCAACGGGAAAAGTTATAAACAAAAGCAGCAGCTAACGAACGAATGAATGGAATGCATGAATGATCGGGGAATACGAAAAACTTACGAACGAAAGAATTTTTCCGTTAATAATCTTAAGTTAATCATTAGACACGGTTAAAAAGTAACAACAATTAAATATTAAACGAATGCCAATAACAAAAAACAATAATATTGTCAAAAAAAAAAAAAAACACACTCACTCTGCTCTCTCTCTCTCTATCACTCTCCGTTTTTGTGCTAATACAATAAGTAATTTTGTGATTGTGAATTAAATATTTATTTTCATGCCTACCGCACAAACAAAAAAATATATATAATAATAATAAAAATCCCAAAAACAAAAAACTTCGCGCAACGATAGCGTCGCCTCTAGCTGCCGTTAAAAATGTGCCGCAATCAATCTTTGACAGTTACTCGTTGCTGAAACTTCGCGCAGCACGTTACACGGTCATCATCAAGTGAATGATAAAACGGATATATAAAATATTATATGTTTATAAATATTTATATATGAAAAATAGAAAAAAAATAATATAAATTTATCCTGTTAAATTGTTCGAAGTATAAACAGCGGAAGTGATTTCTTACAGTATTTTTTTTTTTCAAAAAAAAGGAATATAAATAATATTTTGGAAATTTTTGCAAAAAAATAAACTTACAAATTCAAAACAAAAAAACTTTTAATACTATTCACTGTGTGAAGAGTATAAAAATGTGCCAAAGTTAAATTTAAAATTTGTTTAAATAAAAATACAAAAAAAAAAAAAAATTTACTGCAATTCTAAAAACCCAAAATAAACAAAAAAAAAAAAAATAAATTCAAAATGTCTGATCGCGATCGTTTTCAAGTGGCAAAGGTTAATGGCACCAATGAAAATGGAATTGTCATAAATGATGATCAACATTTGAGCCCAAATATTAATAATACAATTAATAATAATAATGTTTCAAATATAAATGGTGGAATTGTTACTGCCACTGCTGGTGGTAATGATAGCAATGGTGGTCTTGGTGTTGGTCTTGGCCTTGGTAGTGGCACCTTAACGAGTGGCACCAATAATGAGACACATGCGCATAGACGCAGTTCACGTTTATCCTTCCGGGGATTTGGTAACTTCCTGCGTAAATCAGATGCTGAACGAAAATTCAGCTTGGCTCAATTAACAAAGTAAGTAAATATTACAAATATTTCGAAGTATTTTCAGTTTATTTATTTACAATATATATTTTTTCATTCATTTATGCATTTCTTTTTTTTTTTAAATAAAATATTATGCTTTCCAGAAATGAAAGCATGAAATTATTTATACAATATTAAGTGTGACAAAAAGATTTGTTTTGCAAACAAACAACAACAAATTAATAATTATAATAAAACAAACAAACAAAAGAATTTAAAATACAAAAAAAATATAAGAAATAAATCCATAAATTAAAATATAACCATAGCAAAATGAATTTAAACAAAAATGAGCTCAATATTAAATTTTAAAATAAAATCGACAAAAACTCAACCTTTTAGTTGGATAAATATTTTTTTTTTGGGATTAAATAAATAAAATATAATATATTTATATGTACGTATATCATTTCGCCAACACAATCATTTATGTTCTATTCCACGCCACTATCCACCCAGAGCTCTTGCGATCTGTGGTCCATTAAAAACCAAACAAGACTGACTGGTCATACTAGTGTAGGTTGTATGATTGACATAAAGCACAAAATGGATCATACTGCAAATAAGTAGTCTTACAGTAGTAGACCAACAAGTATAGGAGAATAATTCCTTGTAACCAGAGATAAAATATAAAAATTTATACTACCAATCAAGGATGGGAAAATATGCTGCCTATTACCCTTAGCTATAAAATTTTATTATCCATTCTTTGTAAATTTTATTTGGCCCACTCATATACATATACTTTCCGATCTGCTTGACCATTTTGCAGGAATGTTTCTTACCAAAATTCTTCGATTCTCCATAACAATTGAGGACAAAGTATAAAAATTATTGTGTCTCAATTGAACATCATTTAGATAAATTCTGATGCAATTAGTAGATTTGTTTCGTCAGATTTAAATTTTTCAATTATTAAATTTCGAAATCAAAATTCGAATCCCAAAGGATGTAGAAAATTATAATCAAAAATAACATAAACAACTTATATACATGGAAATAATATTGGTAAAATTTTCAATTTTACAAAGCTTTTGTTTGTTATTCATGTGTTCTACATGAACAAAAACTGAGCTGTACGAATTAATAGTGTCAACTTTTTGTTGTTAATTATAAAAAATAAAATACATGCTAAATAAATTATGTTAAATATTTTTTTGAAAGTCAATTCTACAACCTTTTCAACAAGTATAAATACTATTAAATTATATTGAAGTACTAAATGTTTAAAACATTTTGAAAATTGGATTTGAGAGAAAATCGAATTAATAGTGGTCAGTGTAGTTTTGTATAATTGAATTCATTTTTTACTAGTAGTCCCGGTGCGCCTTATTGCTCCACGGTAAAATCAGCTTTGTACGGGAATGATAGAAAGAATATTAATTTTGTTGATGCTTATAATAATTCATAAGTATTTTTTACATAATATTGATATATGAATGTTCTTATCTGAGATGCTTCACAAAGACTACTTGATTGATTTGAAAATTTGTCTCTAAACTTTAAATGCAAAATTTTATCCACCATTTCGGTAGATTTTCCACATTCAGATGATAATTACGAACACAACAAAATAATAATCAGCCAAATTGGTCAAGCTGTACTCAAGTGATGAGCCGAGGAACATGAGGCATGAGGTATTTTATTTTTTGTGTACAAATGTTTCGGTCAGTCAAACTTTTGCCACAAGTAATCAATAAACAATTTTTTCATATCTCATAAGTAGAGAAAGTCACTTCAAATATTATTACAAATTGATACAATAGAATCATCAAAAGTTTAACATATGAAATAAGTATTATGATTGATTATTTATTTGTTATGTTTATAAATAATGTAAATACAGAAAATCTTTATCATATACAAAAAAGAAGAATTGATATTTGAAATAATTTTTTACATTATTCAATTATATAAGAATATTCATTTAATAATGACAAAATGCCTAAAAAGTTTTCTACATTATGTTTTATTACAAAAATTCTTTGTATGAAATGTGTCAATTAACTGACAAAATTATTAAATTTAATAGATTTTGCGTAAGGCATTTAAAATTCAAATTGTATGAACAAAATAAATACAACATGTAATTTAGTTTAAATTTACATTTATAAATATTTTCTATTCAATGTTAAATAGAAATTTCTACTGTAATACACTTCATACCAATTTTTAGTATACAAAGATTATCATCATTTTTTTCGGATGTTTAAAACATATAAAATGGTATATTGATCAGCATCCTAACTGGATGCCCATGCAATCTGTTTATTAATCAAAATTTTTTAAGTTTTGAGATGAAATGTTGTACAATGGCGACACCATTTATCTTTAAATTGTCATAGAATTTATATAAAAATCCAACTTAATTATTGTTATTGTCTCTCCTTTCGTTCATCCCTCTGAACTACCTGTTTATCTATTCTTATAGTTTTTTTTTTTTTTTTAAATTATTTATACAGTTTTGTAATGATTTATTTCATAACCTCCTACATATGCATTTATATGAAGTGTATTTAAACTTTATTTATTATTATAAATACATTTTAGTGTTTTATTTATATTTTACTTAACTTTTTTTAATTACTAATAATAATTTTATTTTTAAAAAAGTTATATGATTCCATTTTTGTTTTTTTTTTGTGTAATCATAAACCTCTTTACCCATTAAAAACAAATATAATTTGAATTTAAAATTCACTTAATTTCAAAACAAATTAATTTTATATTGAATTGTTAAGTTAAAAATTATTATATAAAGAAAGATTGGAATGATTATACAATTATATCATTCTAAAGAACATAACCCAGGTCAGGTTCTATAAAATTCATCTTTGAAATAAATGTACTATTATATAGAGATGTAGTGGTTTTAATCAAGAAATTTATTTTCATAATGAGACTCAAACAGTTTTCAACCGACTCACATGTAATAATAATAATAATAATAATTGATCTAAGTATATTTCATTTACTCTGTGCTAAGTATATTTCTTTTACTCGTATTCAGTATTAGCATTGAAAACCACTCACAGACAGACATAGTGACATTTTTATTCATAAACTTGCCTTGCCGCATATTCTGTCTACCGAGTATCTTTGATTAGACAATTGATCAGTTTAAAATGAATTAGAATTAACTTTCAGTGAGTGAAGCGAGACTTATGTATTGAAGGATATTTAGATATTTATTAGTAATAAGATTAAAACAAAGAAATAAATAAAATTTTCTGCATTATGTTTAATCACTTAGATCTAACGTTAGATTCATACTATACTCCTGGGAAGAAATAAAACTCTGAGCAGTAGAGTACGAGTACAACAAAAGGTTGCACATTTCTCAAAACACCAATGTATTTTACTCTCTTGCTCTGGTGGATCTGTTTGCCTGTTCTTTATGTATCTATAACTACATAAACTACATACATACGAGTATATATATGTATGTATATCAATATAATAGTATTTCTTATTCGAAAACCACTCAATGCACTAAATATATTTTGTTTTTTTAAATAATTATATTGTTGTGATTTCTGTTTACCAAGTATCTTTGAGTAGTCAATTGGCCAGTTTTGAGTGAATATTTAAGTTGAATAAAATTGCAGTAGTTAATAAGTTTAGATCCAAAGTAAATATAGAAGAACAAATCTTCACACAAACAATACTAGGATCCATCATTCTACTCATAGAAAGACAAATCCAAGTAGTAAGATCAATGTATTATAAATATCTCTTGGTAACTTGTCCTATATGTATGTGTAACTACTATAGTAGAATGAGTGGATCGTTCGCTTTTACACTCAACTTGACAATGCTCTTTATATCCATTGAGTAGTTCTTATTCGAAAATCACTCAAAAACATTTTCATTCATAAAATTCTACAGCTGCAAATTCTGCTTACCAAGTATGTTTGAGTAGTCAATTGATCAGTTTTGAGTAATTTTTTTTAGTTGAGTATGATAACATTGAGTGAAAAGTTTAGACCAAAAATACATTTCGAAGAATATCTTTGTCGCAGCTTTATAATAGAAAACAAATGATTTTTTTTTTTACTAAAATACAAATTTCCTTTCCGTGAATCCTGCTTACCGAGTATCTGTGATTAGACAATCGGACAGTTTAGAGTGAATTAGAATTAGTTGAATTAGATTACAGTGAGTGCGAAGTTTAGACCAAAAATACATTTTAATTGACTTGTTGACCACATTTAGAGAAATAAGTTAGATTTGTTGTATTAAACTTAGATCCACTCCTGGGAAGTAAGAAAGCCCAAGCGGTGGAGTACAATGACAGAGTGCTTATTTTTGAAATTACGAATTTATTATAAATATTTCTTCGTCTCTTATTCTGATCTGATCTGATCTGTTTGCCTGTGCTATATACTACATATATAGTATTTGTCGTGTATTTCTTTATCGCAAGTTCTTTGTTTATTTATAGTTGTACAAATCTTGAATTAAAAATCACTGAATTCATAATCAATTTAATTGCATTGTTGTAAATTCTGTGTACCGAGTATCTTTCAATTTGGAGTGCATTTTCAAGGTTAATTAGATTAGAGTGAGTTTGAGTGAAGCTTAGGGCAAAAATAATAAATAAAAACTTTCTGGTTAATTGGCCAAGCTGATATCATAGAATCGCGGCTTCGATTCCTGCTCAAATCTGGTCTTGCGCCTTTCTAATTTCCTCCAATCCTTTCTAACTGTCCCCCTGAGCTGAAGGCCTCTGTTGCTATTGCTCATATTATTAACTAAATTATAATTTGTAATGATAATCTTAGTTCTACATAAATAAATAAATAAATAATTTTTTTATTTTTTGAATGAAATCATAACTTTCGTATCTCCTGGGAGTATAGAGGTGTCAAAGCTGTGGAGTGCAACAAAATGTATAATAAATGAATTTACCTCTCTTCATCACAGTGATTCTGTTTCCCTGTGCTGAATATACTATATTTACATATACATAGTACATATATCCATAAACTAATTCTAACAGTTTTAATATAGAAAACTACTCCATTTTATTCACAAATACATAAAATTGTATTGTTGCGAATTCTGCTTACCGGATACCTTTAAGTGAAAAGTTTGTATGTTTTAGTCAGTTTGAGTTGAATGCGAGATTTGTTGGTTTATTGTCACGAGTTTTGAAGAATTTCTTCTTACTCAGTTGTTGTTGTTCATTGATGATATCCTGTTATTTAAATTACTTTATTTAATTAACTATAGTATATTTGTAATGATGCGTTTCAATTGATTTGCATGACAAGCGAGTAAAACTGCTACACATATTCAATAGAACTTATTCTTATATCTTGGGCAATCTTAAAAAACAAAAAAAACTAAAATAAAAATGTTTTACTATAAAATTGTAACAATTTGATGCCTTGATTACATTATATGATGTTTTTAATGAATCACACTTGAGAGTTGTTTAGCTAGAATTGTGATCTTTATAAACTGAATTCATGGGGGATTTACAGAAATTCGTCATAACTCGTAACATATGTAATTCTTTTGTTTTCAAAAAGCATTAATTTTGAGGTTTTTATCATGCTGTTTTATTGATTAAATTGTTAATTGATGTTATCTTGTAGTTTGAAGAAAATTAATTAGATTCAATTTTATGTTTTTTCGCAATTTAATTTATACAATAAATTTTCCAATGACCAAATTGTCTTAATCAAGTTCAATTTGCTTCAAATTATTGTGCGAAATTTCGTTGTTACTAGATGAAAGATATAATATGTATGTATAAAATTGTATCTACTTAGTGTTGCTTGCTATGTCATCGTGTATTCTATTGTACAAAAGGTTGATTTAATTGAACTTATACAATATAACAACAGGTCGAGGATACGCATGACAAATGACTCAACATCATCATCATCATCATCGTCATCATCAACACCATCATCATCAATGATTAATACTATATAATTCTATAATTTCTATTAAGATGATTGTCTGAAAGCTTGAAAATAAGTAGTTTTCATTATGGGAATTTGTCATTAAATTAGATGCGAGAATTTATTTTCTTTATCAAATGATTTTTTAAAATGAGTTATCATGATTTGCAATCTATTTGAAAATTTGATCTAATAAAGAAGTTTTCATATGTCATCATTGTTTATTAATTAAAAATTATAAAATTATTTTTATGAAAATTAGAATTCCCTTATTAATTCATGGTATTTGTATTGTATCTCAAACATAAGATTTTCAACAAATTAATTATTTTCATAAAAGTCACATGTTTTTGTTTCTCTTATCTCGAGTATTTTTGAAACATAATTTCAATTTAAAGTTCATTTTTGGCAATTTTTTTGTTAAACAAACGAATTGATGAGAGTTTTTTATAAGCAAAAAAAAAAAAACACTTTAATTTACGACATGAACGTGATTATCATAAAACCTTCAAATTAGCAATCAAAAATACACCTAAATTACAATATATAAAACTTATTTAAGTTGAAACCTTTAAATTTAAATTTTATATTTGTCAATACATCAATCTGAATTAATATAAGTTACTAAAAATAGTTAAGAAAATAATATACTATTTGAGATAGAAATGTGAATGTTGCTTTTGTCAATTGATAATCCTCTCTCACCTTCAGGAAAATTAATAACTAAAAACAAAATACTCAACAAAAAAACATACAAAAAATAATCAACTATTTTTTATATAATTGTTTTTGATTTGCTTTTGAAATTTGCATATTTTAGTTAGTTTTATCTTTTAATTAATATGTGTAACACTTCAAATCTGTCATACACTCGGCTTGCCATTGACATGCAAATCAGTTTAAGCTTATTGCATACTCACTAACTATTATTCAACTTAACTCATACAATCTCACTTTAAACTAATCAATTGCCTACTCAATGATACGCGGTAAACAGAATTTGCAAAAATGCAATTTTATAAATAAAAATGTAAAAAAAATATATTGAGTGATTTTGAAAAATATAAATAAACAAACAAACTTACAATATACAAACGATAACTCAAACTAATAATATCAATCATTACTCATGTGTATAACAATTAAAAGAAATAATAACAATAACAACGAGAACGAGAACGAGAACACATATTTAAGAAAATGCTCCATAAGTTTATATAAATATGTATAAATAATACATATGTACGTGTTTGTATATGTAACTATACTAATATAAATAACAGGCTATCATCAATTACCAACAACAATTGAAATAAATATTCAACGATCATTTGAATAATTTCTTTGCAAATTAATAAAGGATATTTGCAAAAACTCAAATTCAATCAATACTTTACTATTGTTGTACTTTTCACTCAAAGATACTCGGCAAGCATAATTTGCAACAATACAATTTTATGAACAGAAATTTGAGAGTTGCGCATTAAATTGAGTGGTTTTCAATAATATAAACAAAGAAAACTAAAACGATAGCTCAAACTTATTATTGTATAACAACAATAAATACTCATGAGTTTAACAATTGAAAGCAAAAACAACATTCCATTGACATTGAAGAAATTACACTCCATTTGAACTTAGTGAGAGATACGTGTATATACAAATGTATTTTTTTATATGTAAATGAATCACGGGCAATTAGAGCAACCAAAGTAAATGAGTAAAACATTCTTTGATTGTTTGAATAATTTCTTCTCAAGAGCTTATTTATTTTTACTAGATATTTTTGAGTGATTTTTTTATAGAAATCAATTAACGATTCTTCCGTACAACAAAATACAAATTTTTCACTCAAAAAAACCTGTTAAGCAGAATTCGCAACAATACAATTTTATGTATTTGTGAATAAAATGGAGTAGTTTTCTATATTAAAACTGTTAGAATTAGTTTATGGATATATGTACTATGTATATGTAAATATAGTATATTCAGGACAGGCAAACAGAATCACTGTGATGAAGAGAATTAAAAATATTTACTATACATTTTGTTGCACTCCACAGCTTTGACACTTTTATACTTCCAGGAGAATCGAAAGTTATGATTTTATTAAAAAAAAAAAAATAATTTATTTATTTATTTATGTAGAACTAAGATTATCATTACAAATTATAATTTAATTGTTAATATGAGCAATAGCAACAAAGGCCTTCAGCTCAGGGGGACAGTTAGAAAGGATTGGAAGAAATTAGAAAAGTGCAAGACCAGATTTGAGCAGGAATCGAAGCCGCGATTCTATGATATCAGCTTGGCCAATTAACCAGAAAGTAATTTAGTTCTTATTTTTGCTCTAAACTTCACTCACACTCACTGCAATCTAATTAACCTTGAAAATTCCTTCCAAATTGACCAAATGATGTATTGAAAGATACTCGGTTAGCAGAATTTACAACAATGCAATTAAATTGATTATGAATTCAGTGATTTTTAATTCAAGATTTGTACAACTATAAATAAACAAAGAACTTGCGATAAAGAAATACACGAAAGAAATACAAGAAATACTACATATGTAGTATATAGCACAGGCAAACAGATCAGATCAGATCAGATCAGAATAAAAGACGAAGAACTAATTTATAATAAATTAGTAATATCAAAAATAAGCACTCTGTCATTGTACTCCACCGCTTGGGCTTTCTTACTTCCCAGGAGTGGATCTAAGTTTAATACAACAAATCTAAATTATTTCTCTAAATGTGGTCAACAAGTCAATTAAAATGTAGTTTTGGTCTCAACTTCGCACTCACTGTAATCTAATTCAACTAATTCTAATTCACTCTAAACTGTCCGATTGTCTAATCACAGATACTCGGAAAGCAGGATTCACGGAAAGTAAAAATGTATTTTATTAAAAAAAAAAAAAAAAACATTGGTTTTCTATAATAAAGCTGTGACAGAGATATTCTTCGAAATACGTTTTCGGTCTGAGCTTTTCACTCAATGTTTTCATACTCAACTAAAAAAAATTACTCAAAACTGACCAATTGACTACTCAAAGTTACTCGGTAAGCAGAAATCGCGACAATTCTAAACAAAAATGCATAAAATTGAGTGATTTTCTATAATAAAACTTTGATAAAGAAATACTCTATAATGTGACATATAGCACAGGAAAAACATATTCTTCCGCTTATACATAGTTATATTTTGATATAAAAAATATGACTAATCTTCGATATATGTTTTTAGTCTATAAACTATTCATTCACTCATTATAATTTTACTCAACCATGAAAATGCACTCAAAATTGACCAATTGATTACTCAAACATACTCGGTAAACAGAATTTACAACATATTTATATTGATTGTATGTATTAAAATGTATATAAAATTCAAATGAGTGGTTTTCAGTAATGTAAACAAACAATAGTTTCAACTAATAACAACAATAATTTCTCATTATACAATAACAAAAAATGTTAAAACAACATCAGAGAAAAAAAATCTTAATATATACATAGATATACATATACAAAAAGAACAGGAGAGCAGTTTGTCCAGAGCAAGAGATTAGCAAACATATTGATCATTTGAATAAATAAATAAATAGCCTTTATGTGATTGTTATTTATTCTCATGAGTTCAATTATGGTAAATTTTACGTAAATGACTTTTCTCATCATGCTGATTATTTCCATAATGTCTCTCGGATGTCTCCTTTAATTTCATTCCATAAAAGATACTCCAAATAAAACAGTACGAAGTCATGAAATTGTAACAATTCTTAAATGATTTTTATGCCAATCAATTTAAGTTAATTGCAAAAAAATTCTTTTCAATAAAACTCAACTTAAACTCATTCAAAACTTAACAATTTACTCGTACTACTCAAAGGTATTAAGTAGACTTGGCGACAATGCATTTTTATGAATGAAAATTGCATTGATGAATTAAATTGTGTGGTTTTCTGTAATAAAACTCAAACGCAAATTATTTAGTTTTCTTCTCTTTCAACAACAATAACAACTGAACATGACAAACATATTTTAAATATAATAAAATGCCTAAAAGCAGATGAAGTAGTAGAAATGCTTAATATTATTATGCTGAGCATAAGATACTTAAATATCTGACAAGCAGATCAATCAAATGAACAACAGAGAAAGAGATACAACAAATGTATTCATATACACAAGTAGTTGCGTCTATAATAACGAGCGAAATTAAAGAAAACCAACCGACCAACTTGGCTAACTGAACAAAACTAGCTAAATCTCAACCAAACCAAATTGACTTTGGCAAAGAAATAAAGAAAGAAAAAAATTTAAAAAAAACAACAGCAGCAAATAAGATAAAAGACAAAAGCAATAACAACAACAACAACAGGAACAACAACAAAAGGCAAAAGCAAAAGTCTATAACAACAAAAACAAAAATAATAATTAAAATCAACCAATACATAAAAATAATCAAGTATCTAGCAATGCATGCTAGCAAACAACAACAACAAGAATACATAAAAACGAGATGCTTAAGATACTACAGATACTGAGTATCTACTGGAGATCTTCATGTTACTATAAATGTGTGTAATCATGGTCAATAGAATAGAATCGACTTTCAAAAAATCAAATATATGGGATTCCCTAAAAATTAAATATATTTTTATACAATAAATTGAATGTCATGCATGATTAAATACTTGTATATGATTCACAGTTCACAGAACATAAATGGCTTTACGATTCTAAGAAATCGTTTCATTTTAAAAATTATAAATATAAAATATTGACTAGTTTGAACTCTGTTAAATAATTAAGTATCTTACTGTCTTTAAGTTTCAATAAAAATGTTAAACTTTTAAACATAATAATATTCAGCAAAATCTTTAAAAATTTAGGCAATGAAAGTCATATTATTAATTGCCAACAGTATGTATGATTTTTTTTATTTTCTTTTAACATTTTTTTAGAATGTCAAGAATATTAAAAAGTAATGCTGAAGATTTTCTATACTTTCATCTTATTGAGCCGTTAGCCATCGATGCTATTGTTCTATATCTTGCTAGCTTGTAGTTTTAGATTATAAGTCAACAATACCACAGTCTACTGTTGTAAAATAGTTGGGTTTTCATTTTGATAAACGCCACCATTGCTCCATTCTGTTCAAATAAAATAAAAAGGCTAAACTGGCTTCTGTGCAAAAGGAGCAAACTTCGCTTGGAAAACAAGCATTTAATATACAAGCAAATCGTTTCTCCTTCCAAGAAATAAAGTATTCAGCTATGAGATACATCACACCCCTCAAAGCGCAGGAAAATACAGATTCTTCAACATAAGACCCTCAGGACAATCACCAATGCCCAATGGTTTGTCAGGAACTCGACACTCCACAACGACCTCAGCATGCCTACAATTCTCCAGAAGATAAGCTTCCACAATTTCTAATTCCCTTCTCTAAACTGATTTTAAAGCAATCTCTGTACTTTCTTATATTGGTTCATGGTTCATATGGTTTCATGTTCCTAATAAAATTATGTATTAAAAAAAAAAAAATTATTTAAAAAAAAAAAATAAATAAAAATAAGTCTTTTTGTTTTGCATACAAAAAAAAATATTATTTAAAAAACAAAAAGAAATTATATAAAAAAAAAAAATTATTTAAAAAAAAAAAAAAAATTATTAAAAAAAAAAATAAAAATAATAATAAGTCTTTTTTTTGTTTTTTTTTTACATACAAAAAAAAAAATTATTAAAAAAAAGAAATTAACAAAAAAAAAAAAAAATAAATAAAAAAGTCTTTCTTTTTTTTTTGCATACAATTATATATTTTTTCAAAAAATGTTAATCAACGGAAACCAAAAAAAAAAAAAACAAAAAATTAGTCAACAACAAATAAATAAATAATACTAAATAAATAATAATAAAAAAAATTTATACCTCCATGTTTACAAACTTGTCATACAACTTGTTAATAATAATAAGTTAATCATTTCTAATGCCTTGACCAACATAGTAATTCATTAAGTTGCTCTAGATGTATGCAAATCATTCCAATTGGAGAATTATTGTTATTATTTATATGTTTATAGTATATTGTGCGAATCGATTTATATTCAATTGCTTTCTTTTTGTTTTATACACTACACTCTTGGTGAAAATATATACACATTACGAATATTTTAGTCCACTAGTCTAATCATCTGTTTTAATGTGAAATGAATCTCTAAGTTTTTGTGTCTCTACTCAACTAATATTAAGAATAAATCTACACGAAACTTGAATTTACTTCAACCAAAAGCTTTAATTCTATAAATTCCTGGACATTGTCTGTCTGTCTGTGTGTTTGTACCCGCATTACATAAAAGCTAATTATTTGATTTAAAATTGAATTGAATGGAAAATAAGAAGCCTTATTGTGAGTAACATATAGTATTTATTTCATTAAAATTGACCTACAGAATCGATTGAAATTGGTGGACTAAATTTTACATCAGTTCGTCAAATTTCTTATTTTTGAATTATTCCCTTATAAAGAAAAATTTACGATTGTTTCAAATAAAACTTATTAGAAGATCCTATCAAAATGAATCAATTAGATTTGGTCCATCTACGCGTATTTCTATACATAAAGGTTATTCAGTTTTTATTTCTTAATAACTAAATAAATTTTTGCCTAATTTAACTAATTATTTTAATTAAGCTGCCACATAAACTGCTTAATAAATAATTCTTTTTATTTGGGAAACTTCTTCTAGGGGATAAGAAAGGTATGTAAGCTTCAGTGGGTCCTAATTCAATGTTTTATTTTGAATTTATATCATTTCATTCTGAATTTAAATTTCATTTGTTGTTGTCATTATGATCTTTTGTTATTATTGTTAATTCTTCTTCAGTGCAAAAAAAAATGTATTTTAATTTATTTTGGGTTTTTTTTTTTTGTTCTTTTCCTTCTGAATTTTACCCAAAGTTGTTGTCTATTATTATTATTAATATTAATACATAAACATACATAAATAATTGTTGTTCTTCAGTAAAAACTGGAATTTCCTTGATTGTTGCGTCTCAGTTGGTGATTTTCACGTGTATTGAAGAGAATATTCAGCAAAAATACAAAAAACCAGAAGATACAAATTTGTACATGAGAAGCAGATACAAGAAATAAGAAGAATATAAAATACATAATAATGAAAAAAACCAAAGAAAGACGGAAACATTTCCTCATTTCACTTGTTCAGTAAATATTGTTTTTGGTTGGTGAAAAAAACTTTTTATGAATTTTTATTTTTTAAAAACGATTTTTTTAGTATTTGTACTTTGAGTGCTGCTGGCGGCAGTCATGGTGCTTTCATTTCCATTTCATCAGTAAGAAAAATTTCACAGTTCAGTTTCTTAATGGAAAATAATTTATAAATTCATTTTCATTTTAATTTGCTTGCAGAGAAACCTTGCCTCGTTTGGATAATTATCGTGTTTCCATGCGCAATTTAAAACGTCCTTCCATTGGTGAGCTACAAGGTGAAGCTGCACAGGATCAGGTAAGCAGCCACAAAAACACATTATTCAAGTTCAATTTAATTTTTTATAGTAAAAAAAAAAACCCAAAGAAACTTTCTTAAAGACAAATAAGTGAAATAAATTAATCTCGTTACAATTGCAATTTCGATGCTATGACAAAAAAAATCTTATCAATCTTATTGTCATGTTTCTTCGTGTACTTGAATAAATCGAAAAAAAAACTAATCGTCGTTAAAATAAAATCAATGATTTTGTCATTGAAGTGTCTTTTAGTATAAATTTTAATGCTTCTGTATATATCACATACTCGTATATGAAGTTGAGAGTGTCTATGTGTGTGTGTTTGTGTGAATATTTCAAGTGCTCATCAAATAAACAAATCGAAGAATTAAAAGAAAATAAAATGAAAACAAGGAAACAAAATTTAAATCAATTCTCATCATATCGAGTCTCGTCTTTCTATATAAAAATATCTACATATTTCAATATAATCTGTTTTAATACAACCCACATAGACATAGCTAAAGGAAAGAAAAGTTCTTTCCTTCTTTCTACAATACAAAACTAAATGACTGAAGTGTTTGGTTTTTTCCAGTCATAATTTATTTTCATTTTAATAATAATTTTTTTGTATATCTTCTCAATAACAAATTTCTTTCGTTTTCTTTTTCATGCTTCCATTCCATTTTTCCATAAAAATTTATTATTATTATTTTTTGTTTTTTCTGAAAGCTTAACATTGCGTATACTTTATTTGCTGTTTTTCTATGTCTGTGTGTTAGATAAATAGATACATAATTACTATTCTAGTTTATTTGGCATAACTCAAACTCTTCTTTTGTTTTTCCTATTTTATGAGCCTTTAATTTATGTTCATACTTATGAATTTATGCTTTTGCTGAAATTCCAAAGAAATCATTAAAAATTACAAAATTACGTATACGACTTCATTCATTCGATTTGTGATTCTTGTTAATTACATAGGTGTATCACAATTTTTATTGTATCTACAAGGTAATATAATGAGTTCTTAACAATTTTTGATTTGCTTTTCATTTTTTTTTTTTGTAATTTGTTAATGTTTTCTTATCAAACACTTGGAGTCAATCAAGTGTGTAATTTTATTTAAACTCATTATCTCAATGATTAGATGTTGCTAAAGAAGATACATATGAAACATTGTAAGAATTGAAGTATTAAGAATATATATTATGACAATTTATGATTTATGACTTTGATAAATAAATGATGAATTTATTAGCATTTTTTTATTATTAATTTTTTTAATAATTTTTTTTATAGATGTCAGAGTCATGGCAACGGCAATATTAAATAAGGTCAGGGATGGAAATATGTATAATATTTGTTTCTTTTGATGGATAGTTTGTTTTTATAGGATTTAATACACTTCTTTATTTATGTATGATATTCTGAGAATGTACGGGTACTTCAGTGGTTTCCAGTTGCCTTTTGAAGGGTTCAATGTTTTCCATCAAGAATCGTCTCTATAACGAACCGCTTGATACAAGAACACACAATCCGCTTTCAGTCATACCTAAGGTAACAGACAGTGATACGTTGTGGATTGCTTTTGACTCACAATATTAATACCCAATAAAATGGAAGCGTTAATAGTGATATGCGAAGATTTTGTAAGGAAATCAAAGATAAACAAAATCAATATATTGAACAAAAAACGCATTATCATTGAAACGCTTGAAAGTATTAAAGGGCTAAATAAAGACAGAGGCATGCAGTATGTTTGATGACAATGAGAATATTTTAGAAGGCAATGACAATTTTGCATTCGTCAAAACGCGCATAGAACAATGCCAACAATCTATCGCTATAAAAATAAACAGAAATCTTCTACAATTCATTTCCGCCATCAATGCCTAACATTTCAATAACTGAAAGTTGCAGCATTTCAAATCATATATGTAATTTCTAAAACAGAGGATTAGTTGCGAGATCTTGACTATTGTCCGGCAACAATTAAACAGATATCTCTGGCTGTTGGCTTAGATAAACCGCAATAAGAACAAGAACTTGACGATTTTCTTCAAATGGAAACTGAGGAAAATTTAGTACTATGATTCTTATTTGTTCAGAGACAAATTCCTGACAGATTTATTAGACTTTTCATTATTAAATTTGTCCTACTAATAACGTCGAGAGATAATATACGATTTCAATGTGAAATACACATATTATCGGCGTTTCCTGTTTCTAGGATTCACATGACCTGTTTAGTCAATCTTAGTGTCCTAGCACTCTTCATTATAACAATACTACCGAATATCCTAATCGCAAATAGTCCCTTTGAACAGAACCTTATTGTTCGTGTTCGCACTGAAAAATAAAAACTTTAACTATTTAAATTAAAAAACAAATCTATGCAATACAAATGTTTGCATATCATCAGTGATTCCACTAAGACATGCATCGAAGCATTCATTGTAGATTGTACTTATTAATACAATTGATTGATAGTACACTACATCTTAACATAAGTGCATCATACATATGAATACTAGCTTTCGCCTTGAATCAAACCTTTCTTTGATATAAATCTAAGGCATTGATTTCCTTCACTTGTCTTTCAGATTGCCCCATTATGAATAGATTGTAGAGAAAGAAGAATGCGAAAAAATATTGTTGATCTTTATTTGTATAAAAATCAATAAAAATGTATTGTTGTTTTTTTTTTCATAATTTGGAAGAATTTTGCTTATACACGAAATTTAAATGATAATTAAAGGAAAAGTTATGAGAAACCATAAATTATTTGTGTTTATTGGAATTTCAATGTTATTCAAACAGAAAAATTAAAAAAAAAAAATAAAAAAAAATAAAAAAATATAGTCATAAATAAATTTAAAAAAAGAGAATTGCAGTTTTTACTTCTAAATACTATTATTATAATAAATATTCTTATACTATTTTTCCCAAAATATTCCATTGACGAATGTTTAAGACTAAGACTTTATAAACCAATTTTAATATCAGTAAACTTAACAACAAATCTTCTTAATACGTTTTGCTCCTTAAAAAGACAATATTATTAATCAATAAAAAAAAATAATCATCAAATGAAGTGAAGCAAATAAGTGTTTCAACTTAAGTTTTATTAGCACGTGTCTGGTGAAATGCGAAACGTTTCAGTGAAAAGTTGAGTAAATGTTTTTGTTTACCAACAGATCTACTACTACTAAGTTGACTCAGTCTAAGTAGCTCAAGCAACCTTAAGCAATAGACAAGCAACAAACCAACCCAGCAACTAAAGTATAATATCATGTCATGCCAATAAAGAATAGAATAGAAGAGAAGAGAACAGTAATAGTAGCAACAAGAACAACAACAACAACAACAATTAAACTAATTAATTTACGCCAACGCAAAATACGTCCAAAGAAATACAGTAAAATAACTTTATTGTTTTTATGATATTCAACTAAGTTTTTCTTAAGACTTAAACCTCAAGATACTTATACATATACGAGTACATATATATAAATGTATGTATTTACTTATTTAAGGACACTCACACACACTCAGTTTTATGTATTTATATAAACAAAAGCCAATTTCATTCAATTCATCAAAAAGCCAATGTTGTCAGATAAGTTTAATACTTTCCTTGCCTATGTACGGGCCACATTGCGTATGATTAATATGCTTTGTATGTATTAAAATAAACAACAACAAAAGAACACAATCATAAATGCATTACAACAATAAAATACTAAAAAAAAGAATAGGCGAAAAATTAAACAAAAATTACAACATTTATTAAGGGAATTCCGCCGCTTCTTGGCAATAATCATAAAAACTCATAAACTCAAAACGAAACACAATAATTTTCATTTGGTATTTTTTTTTTTTTTTTATTTAAATTGGCAACGTTTAAATAAACAAAAAACAAGAGCAACTGGCCAGAGAACAGCAACAAAAAAAAAATAATGAAATTTATAAACAACAAAGAAATGATGATGATTATATTACACATTCGCTATGTATGACGCTCCATATGGCTGCGCTGGTGGCAACAACAAAATGGCAGATATTACAAAAATTGCAATGCATTTTACGTTTCTATTGTTCTTCTTGTTATTGTTTAATAATGTACTTATTTACAATAACAACAATATTTCTAATAATTTTGTTTAATTAGAGATTAGAAGAGATAACAAAAAGATTATACAATAAAAACTCAACTCATTTCACTCTCTTTTCCTTTTGTATAATTTCTGTTACGTGCATTCATTTGAGTTGAAAAACTTTACGAAAATTATTGATTTCAAATTTATGATAAAATTAAATCTCAAACAAAACTAGGAATAAATGTGATAAATTTGTATAATCATGACAATAATAATAATAATGATGATGATGACATGTCATAAACAATTAAAATATGAACAAACAAAAAATTAATAATAATAATAATAATAACAATATTTCAAACTGGCAAAAAGTGAATTTTTTCGAAGTTTCTGAAGTCATCAATTTTGTAAATGATTTTTTTGTCAATGACAGCAGCCACTTGAATTTATTATTAAAAATAAATAAAATAAATTATCAAAAGAAAAAAAAAATAATATGAAGAAAAAATGAAAAATTTGAACAATTTGAAGGGTTTGGTTTGACAGAATGACAGATTGACAAATACAATATTTATGTGAGAAAGTGAAATAGAATAGGTGAGTGACCAAATGAGAGACTGAGTGAGGTTTTTGAGTTAGAAAACACCAACAACAACAACAACTGCATGACTAAATGATTGAACATTTTGTGTTCTAGACGACAAACGACGTATTGATTTCATACACATACACATGCACATACATAAAAATATAGACAGATATCTTTACACATGTCAAATCATATTTATACATATGTATGTACCATATGTATCGATGTACATATGTTTGGCAATGTATGTATATCTGCTATATGATTATGGCGCCAATAAAACTGTTGTCCCTCTTGTTTGCTGATTGTTTGGTTGTTATTGTTCTTGTACTTGGTCAATTTACTTATTTTACTTCACTCACTCATTCACCACTTTGTATTCATGTCATAAGTGTTTGGTTTTAGTTTTAATGATGTCCTTTTTAAAATATTTTTATAAAGAACTTCATCATCATTACTTTTTAAATTTCTCTAATATTGAAACTTTTATGAAGCAATTTATGAGTCTCAATAGTTTTTGAATAAACACTTAAATTTAGTACAATATATCATTGCAATTTTTTAATACATCAAATGTAGAATTAATCAAAAATTGTATTTATATAAAAGATTTTGAATTCCTTAAAAATGGAGTTGAGGAAAAAATACGAAGCCTTTTTCTGATCTCTTTTGATTTTGAAGTGCTATAAGTTTTAAATGGTTGTTTGCAACTGGCAACTCTTGACTTTGTTTCACAGCTGACGAAACAGTTGATCACTGACGATCATTATTAAGATTAGTTTGTTCTATAAAATGTTATTAGAAAAACAAAATTAGTGAAAATTCGAAAAGAGTTCGATATGTTATACAATTTTACTACGAAAAATTGCAGAATGCAGCGAAAGCACTTGAAAGATAAAGGTACTCTAACGAAAACCAATGCCAAGAAATGGTTCACTTGCTTTCGTGAAAGATGCATCACGCTCATGTTGACATACCAATGAGAGAGTCGATGAAATTATGGCAAAAGTTGAGCAAAACCGGCATAAAAGCAATTATGATATTGATAAGTAAATAAACCTAGACAACAAAAGAGTTTTAAGTCATTTGCAATGATGAGATTTTAGAAAGAAGCTCAATTTTTGGGTTGGGTGCCTCATGAATTGAGTGAAAATGTGTAGTGGGTAATGAAAAATTGATGACATTCGAGACTGCTGTGGTCTTGATCGAAGCGAGATGAAGCTTCACAAACAGTAGAATGGCAGAAGGTGGTTGTTCATTAATGAACATGACTATTACCGCGACGGCTAAGACAATTAACAGGATATACATCTGGAATTTAGATTAAGATTTATTATACGCAATAGTAACAAAGAATAGAATAGTAATAGTACAAGAGAATTGCTTTCCTCGTTCTTTTTTTTCTGTGTATGATGTTCACTGATAGCGAAATCAGAAGGAGAAGGGAAACAGGGGGAAGCGGGGGTGTGGGATATATTGTTCGTTCGCATTTTTGTTATACTCAACTGTATGCAAATATGAATAAGCTTTTTTTAAATTTTTTTAAATATTTTTGTAATTTGTTTTCAGCCTAAATGTTGGTATTTGTTGCCAGTAACCAAAGAACTCTAATAAAAATATAGATATAATTTCTCTACAATAAAAGAAAATTTTCGAATCAAAGAAACAAACTTAAACAAAGAAACTACTAAATCACAATAAAAAATATAAAGCCATAATAAAATAAAAATAAAAGAAAGAATGAAAATGGTTTTTAAAGAATCTTAACCATTTTTAAACTCATCTCCCATGAGTTCTTAAATAATTTAAAATTATTCATATCGAAAGGTTATGAATGGAAAATGTTATTCCTTTTATTTTTTTGACATTTGAAAGTATATTTCTGATTTTGTCACTCATTGAAGAAGGTGTGTTTTGTTTTATGCAAACATTTTTCACTGAAGTGGAAGTAAAGGCTGAAATTTTGAAGTGGTGGTTTACGTCATGGCAAGATTAAACTGTCTAAAAAATACCAAAATATTGCTTAAAATTTAAGTGATTACTAATCTTTATTTAATGTCTCTTAGCCACCAAATGATATTAATGTGGCAACTACTTAATTTTATGTGAAAAAACTAAAAACAATTCATTCAGTTTAATTGGCTGAAATTCTATTGTATCAAATAATAAAAGAAATGTCTCAACATAAAGTGTCAGTTTAACATTTCTTATCTTTTGTTCTACTTTTAGAAAGATTTTCGAAACCAGATTTTTTGGAAAAAGAAACCAGTTTGATAGTCTTAAGATTGGGAGACAAGATGCACTTGACTTTTAAAAGATTTTTGCATTCGAATTTCTTGGAAAAGAAAACCAGTAAAAAAGTGAATAACTTCAAGTCAAGGACTGATTCAAACCACTTCATTTGATTAAGTCACTATCTTCTTTAGCTAAAAATAATAACTGATACTATTTCTATTGTATTTTAGTTTATTAGCAGTTCAGCATCAAAATTTACCCAATAAAATTCTCCACCTCCATCTTTCAGTCTCATATTTGTATTATAAGATTTGATTCCAACTTCACAAAGGTCAATATTTCAGGGCATTCATTCATTCATTCATCCTCCCATTGGATTACACATCATAACACAACTCATTTATTTCTTTTGTAACTGTCTGAAGTGAGAACCATTTATTTGCTAAATAGATTGACTGACTTGACTGACGGCTATGTCAAACTTCATCATAATAAGAGTATATTGTATCAGAAGTATCTGGCTGCAGGATAAACTTTTATTTTTTCGTTATTATTTATTAATTTAATATGAGAAAATTTCATTGTTCGCTTGATTTTCATTATTTTATTTCTATCAATTTTTCTTTTGCGTCTTTAGTTATTTTCTCAACCGTAGTGTTTTTTTTTTTTTTTTTTTTTATTTGCCATCATAATTGAATGTTTTAAAACGTAGCCAAAGAGAACTTAGGGAGGATGGGAAAGTGGGTGTCATTCCTGGTTGTTATTGGAAGCGAAGCGAGCTAAACGTGTGACATCGAATGACATGTTTAGTGTTTGTCTAAGTGTGGCTATTGTATTATGGTCCCCCATTTATATAAATATATACAAACACACACACACACACACATAATAGATACACATAGAGTAGATATAGAAAAAAAGATGATATACGTTAGAAACGTGTAGAATAATAATAATAATAAAGAGAAGGTGTAAATGGATAAGAGAATTTAGTGAATTCAGTCAGTGAGGCAGTCAGTTCTTCAGCCAGTGAGGCAGTCAGTCATTAAGTTTGTCTGTCAGTAACTCATTGTTGATTGTTTATCTTGTTCGAGTATGCGGTATTCTCGAATCTTTGGGTGATGGTAATGGTGTTAAGCAAACTTTTCCTAAACCTTCCTTAGTCTAAGTCTAAGAGTTTTTGCAATATATCTAAACCTCATTCCCATGTATGAGTTGACCTTACTGAAACAACTCAATAACTCACTCACGGAACTGACACTACTCACACATACTTTAAGGTGTGTTTGTGCGTATGTATAAAAACAGAGGGTTGATTTATCTTTCATTCACAATACAATACAATACAATACAACACAATAAATGTGTGTGTATGATTGTTTCGTAAATTTTATTATACTTATATTACGAGCAGCAGAATAAAGTGAAAAAGAGATAAAATGAAAGAATGAAAGAAAAAAAAAACATTTCCTTTTAAATTGAATTTTCATTCCTTTTTCATAGTTCATAGTTTTATGGCAATCGTATGTCGTATGCTTAATATTAAAACATAAATCAATTAATGTGCCACATCATATCCACAGATAAATGCAATTCTAGTTTAAAGGAATTTACATGCAAAAGATAAAGATTAGTGTGTGCAAATGATTTGCATATACTATTTCCTTCTTTTCCTCCTTTTTTTTTTTATTTTTTTCTAATTTTTTGTCTGTTTCCAACAGCCAATGCTAATTGATATTAATCATACGCCAAGTGAGCTAGCGAGCGCATGTTAAGAACTCCCTCAGAGTAGACATCTAGACACTCATGATGATGGTAATAATAATAATAATAATAATAATAATGATGATGATGATGATAATAATAATGCTACTGGTGGCGTAGAGTCACTAATTGAATGTGAATGTGAATTTTAGTGCAGTTATAAAATTTAATAAGCCACGGCGGCGACTCATGTCGTATGAGTAATTTTATTTTAACAAGAAGACGTCAAACCAAAAATTCATTAACAATATAAATTATAATAATAATAATAATGGAATGCAAAAGTCTAAGAAAAACACGCGTTAAAAAATCCATAAATAAATATTTTGCCAATAAAGCGTCAATGTAATGTTTACATATTTCTTTAACAAATTTTCTAAAAAAAAAAAACTATTTATTTTATTATGCCTAAAAGCAATAAAAACTGTACTTAATATTTCCTAGTATATTAACAGCGAAGTATTTTGTAGTACAAATACATACAGTCATGACGAAAATAATGCACATGATTTTAAATTTGTTTACATTTAGCTGATGATTAACATTTACAATTTGTGTTAATCAATTGTTGTTGTTATTGTTGTTGTTGTTGTTATTCTTGTTGGTTATTCAGTATTTTATTTTTATAGTCATAATTGGTGGACATAAAAAATTATTAACTTTTTTTTTAAAGATGTTAACAATTGAAAGTTGTTTTTTTTTTTTTTTTGTAAGTAAAATTAGTTTTCATTTCGCTTAATGATGATTCTGTTAATGTAATAATAACCTTCATATTGACATTCATAGATGGCAAGGTCAATGAGTAGTAGTGTTAAATATTTACACTAAATTATGAAAAATCAGAAATATTAAAAAAAATCTTCTAATAAAGTGATTAACGAAATTATACGAAACTTTTTGTTTGTCCATTTTTTTTTTTTTTTTCTTAAATAATTTTCGGCGTAAACGCAACGAAGAATTATTCTGAAGATCTGACAGTCCAGTTCAAAATATTAATAGATCATAAATTATGAAGATCTTTCTATGATAATTGGCATGAATCCTTGCATTAAGAGCTTTCTCAGAGCTTTAGTCCTGTGGGGAGAGTGACTATTGTCCAACTCCAAGGAGTTCATTTCTTGAACTTTAATAATAAAATCGGAGTTAAATATAATTTGAATGATCATTTACAACTTCCCCTTTCACTCACACTTTTCACAGAAGAAGATTAGCAAAGTTTAAAGGTTTTACTGATAACTTTGTGTGGATAATCTACCCAAATCCAATTTAAATTTCTCATTATTACATATACGAGGGGGGACCAAAAAAAACGGTAATTTCGTCATAACTTATTTATTTCTTAATATTTTAACACCAAATTTTGATCACCTTCAAAGTATTCGCCATTGACCACAACGCACATCTCCAAACGTGTCTTCCATTGTTTAAAAAAGAGTTTTTAAATTCACTCATCGGGATGTCCTTTAAGCCTTCAGCGATTTTTGTTTCACCTCCTCCACAGTGGCAAAACGCTTTCCTTTCATATTCCTTTAGAGTCTGGGTAACAAAAAGATGTCACAGGGGGCTACAGCCGGTGAGTATGGGGAGTGGACATTCGGTGTCATGGCGATTTTGCTCAAAACATGCCTTAAGTCGACGCTCCCTTTGCTCGTCTGTGAGAAGGCGCGGGACGAATTTGGAATTTTGGGTTGCACCCTTCTCATATGCAAATCTTCGGATAAAATTCTCTGAATTGAACTTCATGACATTGCTGACATCTCACAGAGTTGATCAATGGTTCGGCGAAGGTCTTCA
This sequence comes from Amiota mariae, assembly GCA_035041805.1. NCBI lineage: Eukaryota > Metazoa > Arthropoda > Insecta > Diptera > Drosophilidae > Amiota > Amiota mariae. The sequence goes on from JAWNKV010000325.1 coordinate 3,996,496, forward strand.
CGAACGAGGCCATTGATTTTGTCGACGTTTTCATCAGTTCTTGACGTTGAGGGGCGCCCTGAACGAAGTTGGTCTTCAATAGACATTTCTCCATATTTAAAACGTGAAAACCAATCGTAAACTCTGGTTTTACTTAGGGCAGCATCCCCATAAGCAGTCTTAAGCATTACAATAGTTTCCACTCACAGCGACACAACTTTGCACACTGACGCAGATGGCGTGACGCTAACGGACATGTGGTCAAACAATAGGTTCCCCCACTCTCCCTCACCACCACAGCGTAATTTTTTTTTTGGCGTACTATGTTTGTAAGAAGGTATAGTGAATTATGATTTTCACCCTTGGTTGAAGAGTGATTGGCACATAAGAAAAGCAAGGACACACAATGAAAAGAGAAAGATCGGTAGCAGAATGAGGCAGTCATTATCAAGTTGCAGTCGATTAGTTGCCAAGTTGTTTCATCTAATGTTTTATTTTATATGTAACTTAACTTTAACTTACCTTCTGCTAAATAAATATCTCGCATATTCTTAAATGAACTGATCTCACATATTACAATATCCTAGGTACTCTTTATTTTCAACTTAAAATCAATAGTTAGTAGTATCAAAAACCACTTGAATTTAACGCTTACATGAGAGGAACACTAATATGTTTTTTAATATGATTTAGGAGCAGAATGGCTATGATTTCCCATCAAACAAACAATGAACGAATACGAATAGAATAACAAATGATGATGGCAAAGATGCATTCACTGTGATTAGGAGAATGATAACTTGGTAAAATAAAATAGTTGGACAGGAAAGCAAGAAACTCTCTCCCTTGATAATGTCGCCATTGAAATTTAGCATAGATGCAGAGAAATCTTAATAGCAACCACTTCCTGATTTTATTCATTAAAAACTTATTGAAAAATATTCTTCAGTATTTCACTCAAACATGTTGAATTGACAAGACACTTACTTAAAGTATTAATTCTTAAGTTAGATACAGAATACATATAAGGAATTCATCACCTCTTCATCTGCATTGTAGCTGACAGGGCAAGAACTCCGTGTATTATATTGGAGAACGCTGATGGTTTTGTATAAAAAGGCACCTTGCAAGGAAATATAAAGATCCTTTAAAATACACATTGTGTAAAAAGGGAAAATGATCACAACTAAGGTTCTTTTTAATATCGGATATATGAAAATCGGATAACTGCAATAACTTTGAAAAGTTAAAGAAGGTCAATAATTTTCTAACTACTGCATAAGCAATGCACCAACTAATTAGTCGGGCATTCTCATATACTGAAACTATTGAGATCTTTGATGATGCCAATATTTAAATTCATATTTACTCACATCTTATACAATACAAAGTTATCACATATCTTTTTGATGAAGTTTGACCCTTAGCACAAAAAATTTACATATATATTTTAACAAGAACAAATAACTTATGAAAATTGTTTCTTTGACTTCCTATTCAAATCGTCCAATAATCAGAGAATTCTAATTAGATCATAAGACTAATATAAAGGAATATTTTGAGTAAAATTTTAGAGAAATAATTCAAAAATAAGGGTATTTCTCTGTACCATGATACGATTAAAAATCTATTATATTCGATGGTACTTGAATCAATAACGAATTAACAATGCATCTAAGTACTAAAATATAATAATAAAGAACCAATAATAATAATAGTAATAATCAAAGAACATTTCAAGGTTATACTACTATATAGTTTTAACTCATACTTATTGTGTACTACTTACCATTTCATTTGTTCTTCTTCTTCTTTTGTCAATTTCATTGCAGAGCATTTCGATGCCAGAACCCATGGAGCATGCCGAACCAGTTGGTGGTCACATTAAACTTGGTTGGATTGTTGGCGTTCTCATACCATGTCTGCTCAATATTTGGGGTGTAATGTTATTCTTGCGTCTCAGTTGGGTTGTCTCCGAGGCCGGCATCTTTCAGTCGCTGATAATTATTTTCATCTCAGCGGTGGTCTGTGTCATAACGACACTTTCATTGTCAGCCATTAGTACAAATGGCGAAGTGAAAGGTGGTGGTGTCTATTTCATCATTTCACGTTCACTTGGCCCAGAATTTGGCGCCTCTGTGGGTGTGGTTTTTGCTTTTGCAAATGCAGTATCGGCATCCATGAATGCTATTGGATTTTGTGAATCACTTAATGGTTTGCTAAGTAAGTGTGTATTGGATTTGTTCAATGAATTTACGAATGTACTCAGTAGTTCCAATTTCAACGTGTCTTAGAGGTCCACGGCTTGAAGATCATCGATAATGCCAAGAGCGATATACGCATAGTGGGAGTCATTACATTATTTGTGCTCATCTTAATCTGTTGTGTTGGCATGGAATGGGAGACAAAGGCTCAGAATTTCCTAATTGTTACCATTGTTTTGGCGATATTCAACTTTTTAATTGGTGCTATAATTGGTCCACGTGGTAATACAACTTTAATAGCAAAAGGTTTTGTTGGTTTCTCATGTAAGTTGTATGGAAATTTTATAAATCTCTTAGCATTAATTCTTTTTCTTTGTAGGGGATACTTTTAAAAATAATTTCGGAGCGGATTATCGTGTATCGGAGGGTCTTAATCAGGACTTCTTTACTGTTTTTGCTATATTTTTCCCCAGTGTCACAGGCATTCAAGCTGGTGCTAATATTTGTGGTGATTTAAAAGATGCTGGTGCTGCTATACCGAAGGGAACATTTTGGTCACTTTTGATATCCATGTCATCGTATGCACTCTTTGTGTTATTCGCTGGTGGCGCTGCTGCTCGTGATGCTTCAGGAAACCCAGCTGATTTGATCAATGGCACTATTATAGCCTCAGAACTGCCGTGTATGCAAAACAACACATGTGAATGGGGTCTGGCGCATTCATATGAAATGATGCAAGAAATGTCTTTGTGGGCACCTTTAATCTATGCTGGTTGTTTTGCTGCAACACTCAGTACAGCGTTAACAAATCTCTTGTCGGTGCCACGCTTAGTGCAGGCACTCGGTGTTGATCGCATCTATCCTGGCTTGATCTTTTTCTCAAAACCCTATGGCAAACATGGTGAACCCTATCGTGGTTATGTTTTGACTTTCTTCATCTCTGCAAGTTTCCTGCTGATTGGTGATTTGAATTTAATTGCACCATTAATTTCCACCTTCTATTTGGCATCGTATGCTCTCATCAATTTCTGCACTTTCCATGCTGCTTTTGTGAAGCCTCTAGGCTGGCGTCCAACATTTAAATATTACAATGCCTGGTTAAGTTTATTTGGCTTCGTTATTTGTGTGGCTATAATGTTCCTGATTAGATATGAGGCAGCAATTATTACATTCCTCATTATCTTTGCCCTCTATTTGGTTGTCATGTATCGTAAACCGGATGCCAATTGGGGATCAACCACACAGGCGCAACAATATAAGGCAGCCTTGACAGCAGTGCATCGCCTGCAAAATGTTTCTGATCACGTAAAGAATTATCATCCACAAGTTCTAGTGTTATCGGGTGATCCTAAAAATCGTCCACCTCTAGTTGACTTTGGTTATATGTTAACCAAGAATAATTCTCTAATGTTCGTGGGTAATATTACACCAGTAAGTATGAATCCTATTCTCATCACAGTTATAGCTCTGCTAATCCTTTTCTCTTCTTATTATTCATTAACAAATTCAGGTACGCGTTGGCTATAAAAATCGCCAAACTCTCATTAAGGATGGTCAAAAATACTTGGATGCTCGCAAGATGAAAGCTTTTTATAATGTCATTGATGGTTTTGCTTTGGAAGATGGTGTCAATGCTTTGATTAAGTCTACTGGTTTCGGAAAACTTGCTCCAAATATTGTCCTAGTTGGTTATAAATCAGATTGGAAGATGTGTCGCAAGGATGAAGTAGAAAGTTACTTTGAAATATTATAGTAAGTTTAATAAAAAGTTCTTCTCAAAAAAATGGTTCATAATCACCTTCTACTACCTTGTAGTAATGCTTTCTCACAACGTATGGGTGTCGCTATACTTCGTTTACCCAATGGTCTTGACTTCTCTGATCTTAATCCAGAAGTGACAATACCGGTCAATAGCTTAGGTCATTTGAATACTGCTAATGCTCAGGGTTTCACCAATGAATTAATGCCTTCGGCTAATGCTGCCTCTGAGTTATTACACATTGATTCTAATTTGAATTTGGCTGGCATGGATAGTACACATTCTTCTTATACTATACCCCAACAAGCACCTATGCCAAATATGCAACCACCTTCCAGTCGTTCCTATAATGTCAATACTGATGAACCCATAACCTATCATACCAAAGGAGGGTCTGAGGTGCCAAAAAATGTTTTAGATGCTGTTACTATATTCACACGTAAACAACCAAAGGGGACAATTGATGTATTCTGGTTATATGATGATGGCGGTAAGTTCATGTTATGTCAATGCTTAAATTCTAATTAATTTAAATTTATAAATTCTCTTCAGGTTTAACCATACTTTTGCCGTATATAATATCAATGCGTTCTCATTGGCAAAATTGTAAACTTAGAGTTTTTACTATGAGCCATGGAAAGGATGAAGAACAAGAGGAAAAGAGGTTGGTATTTATCTAAATTTAGTATGACTCCTTCTTATCCTTGTCTTCTTATCATTATAGCATGGCAAGTTTATTAACAAAATTCCGCATAAAGTATTCCGAACTGGTCATGCTCAAAGGTGTCTCCGATCAACCACGTGCCGATACATTATTAAAACACAAACGCATAATTGACAATTTCCGACGTAGTGCACGCAATGAATTCGGTATAACCGATCAAGAACTCCATTCCATGGAAGAGAAGACACATCGTCAATTGCGTATACATGAACTTGTTGTAAAGCATTCATCAAATGCTTCATTGATTGTGATGTCATTACCAATGCCACGCAAGGTTTGTATAAGGATAATTTAAAAATACTTATTGTTATACAAAATAAAACTTAATGTAAAACTTACCATTTTGCTTATTCTAGGAGGCCATTTCGGCACCACTTTATATGTCTTGGCTGGAGATGCTCACGTGTGATATTAAGTGCCCAATTGTGCTTGCGCGCGGTAATCAAACGCCAGTCTTGACTTTGTATTCTTAGAATAATCAGCAGCAGCAGTAGCAGCAGCACCAACACTATTACAATAACAATATAACAAGAACCAAACCAACAAACCAACCCAACCACTTTCCAAGTTAAGTTAGTTCCAAGTTAGGCATTAGACTTTCTTAGTTTGTACTTTTTAAAACAAAACAAAATATTTTAAAAAATCAAAAAATGATCAACAGTTAAATAATCAATCGTACATACATCATATATGCGTGTCTATCTATGTATTATTATTGTTTACTTTTATATGTATGTTATACTTATAGAGAGAGACTCACGACAAACAAGTGAATTTTAGCTTTAGACAAAAAAAAAAAAAAAAAATATATATATATATAAAAAAAAATTTCTAGAATTAAACATACACAAATTGATTGAAATAAATCAAATTATTACAACAATTCCTTTGTCTTTTCTTCATTATACCTTTCACATTATTAAAGGAAACAACATTGTAGATACCATAAACTGCAGACAATCATCACCAAAAGAAATGATTACAGCCTTCTGTTTCTATATGTTTCTTTCAACAAATGTTGGATTTTTTAATCAGAATATAGATTATATATACTCGTATATCATTCAACTTCCGGATAATGTAAATTTATTTTATATTATTTGTGAAAACCTTTGTATTTTATTACTATTACTTTCTTGCTTAATGTAACAATTACTTTTGTGTGAAAGGCATTCTCAATCTTTGGTGGAACCAAAGTTTACATTATTTGTTTTACATTTCGATTTTGTTTTCTTTCTTTTATCATGAGTATAATAGAATGAGAAGCATATAAATAATATATGTATAGTATATAGATAATTGTTATATTAATATAAAGTATAAAGTATATAGATTCAATAGTATGCACGTCGAGGATTATTCTGAAATGAATGAATACATAATTAATTATAATTTCTATACAATTATTTTAAATGATTCTTACCAAAGGATTTGGTCGAAAACGATAGGCTAACATCATGCGTTTACGATAGGCATCGTATTCATTATCGCAATCCTCTGGATCTGCAACACTAGAAACACCTAAACCTTGATTTCCATCACGTTGCGGAGCTCTACAATTTGAAAATTAGAATTATAATAATATAAAACTTTGTAAGTTTCCAAATCACTTCCACTTACTTATTAACTGGATCAATAATACCAGCACCATCAGTACCTAAACCCTGACCTTCCTTCCAGCCCAATTTCTGCAACATTTGGAAGCCAATATTATCCTCTTTTAATTTATACTCCTTATAATCGCTTAAATCTGGTTGTCGATTGTTCTTCTTGGCCTCATATTGTTCCATAAATTTCTTTAATTCTTCTGGTGGCAAAAAATCACCAATATGATGTTTGCCTTCGCTTTGTTTGGTTAATGCCGAAGCCCAGGCATGTGTAGCCTCCATTTCAGCTGTACGTAATTTATGCTCCCATGTACCACCCTCAACATCCTCATCCGAATCATAATCATATTTAAATTTACCACTGCGAGCCAAACGATCAATCTCTTGACGTTTACGTATCATATCCTGATAGAGTAAATTTACTTTATAATGTTCTTCACATTTTTTCCAATCCTCTTCAGACAATTGGATTGAGCCATAGTTAAGTCGGGCATAGTTCAATAAAGCAGGATCACTGCGTGTTATGCCAGTCAGCATGGGTTTATTTTGATTAGCAAAAGAAGAACCGACACCTGGAAATAATTAAAGGACATACGATTAGATTACAACATAGGCGGGAGCTACTACACCTCGTCACTGCGACAAGGAATTGGTCTATTGTGACAATAAATTTACAATTCTTTCGAAATTCTGATATTCATTAAGAATTTCAAGACTTTCTTCGAGGACAAGACTGCAATTTCATTTGATTCGTTTGCAGTTACTTTCCTGGCGAGTTCTTTCGCCTTTTCGTTCCCAAGGTATCCATACAACATAGTTATATGATACAAGTCTTTTGAGTAGAATTAAACAATCTCAGACCAACTTCGATTTGAACTCGAAGGGGTTATAGCCTACTAGATACCCAGGCAGGCTGCGCCTCTGTCCCAAAAAATTAGAGGAAACTGATTGAATGTCCTGACGAGATGTTTGACAAAGGAGACTTCATTGATATTAAAATATATCTCTAAGATTTAAATGCATTTCGCTTGCACACCACACTCTCTTTTTTTGTTATATTTTTCAGCTGTTCCTTTAATGTTTTTTGAATTTTCTTTTACACAAACCTTCTTCATGACTCACTCCGTTCATTGGTAAGAACTTTATGAAAATCCGTTCGGTAGTTTTTGAGTTTATCGCGTTCAGACAAACAGACAGTTGAGGCGGAGAACTTTGTTTTATAATATTTCTAGATAGATAAAGCAGCGTTACTATCAGAGAGTATAAATATATGCTAATTTACAGTGGCACTCTCCGTTTCCTTGGGTTTTCCCCCATAAACTCTTGCTCCAACATCAGAGTCCGTTTTAGAGCCCTCTGTACTCTGTATATTATACATGGGAGTCACGGAATAGCTTGGGCCTTAACTATTCCCAGCCCACTCTATATGGGAACATTATTTTTAGTAAGTTATTTTTAGTCGGACAAAGGTCGCTAATAATGGAGCTGGTTATACTCAGACTGGGCTCATCTCTGAGTAGGGATCAATGGACATCATTGTAAATTGTAAACTAAAGTATTGATCCTACATTTATCTATTCTACTTACTTGTCGATGCTAATTCTTGTTCATTAATCTTTTCGCCCCAACGACTTTTACGCTCCCGTTTGCGACGTTGTCTTGCCTCTTCCTCACGTTCAGCTTCCTCTCGTTCCATGCGTTCCTCTTCACTGAGTTCATTACGCGATTCAATGCGTCGCTTAATGTTATCACGATTACGATCCATCATACCACGCATATACTCATCATCTGAATCGATATCGTTGTCACTTATAACCGATTCGGGATCATATTTGTCACCAAGCGAAGTATTTGGACATTTAACCTTCGGTTCTTGGTGCTGCTGCTGCTGTTGTTGTTGTTGTCCTGTAGCAGCTACAAAAGCTGCATGCAATGCATTTGATGAGTTTTGATGTTCTACCTTTTGTTCCAAAGGTTTTTCATCAACGTCATCATTGACATCATCATCATCATCATCCTGTTTTGGCTGTTGCTGTTGTATGTTTAACTGCCGTTGTTCTTGCTGTTGTTGTTGCTGTTGCTGTTGTTGTTCTCGGTTATGCAATTGCTGTCTGTAGTTTCGGTATTGTTCACAGTTTTGATCATAGAGAAACCTAAATTAAAATATAATAAATTTTATATTTGTTCAACATTCAAAAATCAATTTCAAATATCAAATACACAAGTGTTGGTTGTGTATGCAAGACCCTTAGAATGATGATATATATTGGCTTAGTTAGGTAGGTAGTAGTAGAAGTAGTTAGTGCTGTATTTGTAGTAGTAGAGTAGTAGTAGTAGTATCCAAGGCTCGCAGCAAGATTCCGCTGTGCGTAACACATGCTGATCCAAACGGAGACATTCATTAGCTCATTTAATTAACTTTTTTTTTTACCGAAGTACGCGAATCTATTTCAATCAATTATTATGTCCTCCTCCTAGCAAATACTAATAGCCTTTGACTTTTATATTATTTTTCCTTATTGATTTCAATCGATTTATGGCATTTCGTTTCGGTTGTGTCTGTCTGTCTGTCTGTCTATCTCTGTGTAGTCTCTTGGTCAAATTGCCATTAATTTTGCCTGTGGTTTTTAATAATTGTCTCAATTCATTCATTCAGTCATACATTCATTTTGGCATGTGTGTGATGTGTCAACTTCAATTGATGTGATTCAACAATAATTAATTAAGTTTATATGTACATAGTTGTAGTTGTAAGTCTAAGCTGGTTGCAGCCAGCATGATGGGGAACATTGCAGTTAATATGAGTTTGCGTGAGTCTGTTGTTTTGTCTAAATGTTTGTTCATTCATGGTCCTTCCTCTCGCACTGATTAAAACCAACTCTCCTCTCCTACCACTAAATATGTATTACATTCTATTCTACTCTTCAAAAATCTAGTTCCCCTCTCTCTCTCTCACTCGACGATGGATGCTTTTTTTTTTATTAAATTTACCACATTGCAGGATGCAATTCACTTTTATGCGAGCGTATTTTATCTTCATATTCTTCACCATATTCGGCGACCAGTGCGATTAGGTTTTCTATTGTTGTTGGCAATTGTATGCAATTGCGTTCATTGTCATTGTGAAACGTTTCTGAAAAAACTACATAAAATGCTTTAAGATCGTGGTCAACGATTATATGGTAAAATTCAAATCATACAAACTGGTAGACAAATTCAAACGAAACAATTTGCATGAACAGTGATATCGCAGTTATATATTTATATGACATTAATACACACCTTGGTCCTCTTGTTGTTGTTGTTGTTGCTGCAGTTGCTGTTGCTGCTGTTGCGGTTGCTGTTGTAATCCTTCTTCTTCTTCTTCTTTTTCTATATTTTCTTGTGGCAGTGGTTCTTCATTTAATAGTTTTGATTCTGTAAGAACATCAGCATCATCAGTAACAGCAGCAACATCTGGTGATTGCGTTCTTGGAGGTGATGATGGTGGCGGTGGTGGTGGAGTTGATGTATTTGCTGGTTCTGCTATAAGAAATTGTTGTTGTTGTTGTTGTTGCTGTTGTTGCTGCTGCTGTTGTTGTTGCTGTTGTTGATGCTGTTGTTTCTGATGTTGTTGCTGTTGTTGTTGAAATTGTTGCTGATGTTGCCGTTGAATAGCTTCTTGTACCTGAGCCACTGTAACTGGCACATGTTGCATATGAGAATTAAGTGTTTGTTTTGCTAAATTACTCATTTCAAACTCCTTTTGCACTTGCATTGCATTAAATTGCATTTGAGCCTCTGGTGGCAACATATAAATGGGAGTCAAATTGGCCAAAGTCATTGGCATTTGTGGTGGAGGCGGAGGTGGTGGAAGTTGCATTGTCATACCACCATGGAAGAAAGCAGCAGATAATTGCATTGGTGGTGGACCTTGTGCCATTAAGTTTGGATTGAAAGCAAAAGCTGGCGATGGAGCTGATACTGGTACTGGTACCTGGGATGGTGGTGGTGGCGGTATAGGTTGTGGTTGTGACTGCATATGGATATTTGATGATGATGTTGTTGTAGGCACAATGCCGCCTGTCAATTCATTATCCACCAAAGGTGTAGCAGATCCATTTGCATTTGTTATTTCGACATCGCCTTCTGTTCCCTCCAGTGCAACAGTAGTAGTAGCAGCAGGAGCAACTGTTATTTCAGAATGTCTAAAGTGACAGAAAAAAATATATCAAAATTATAATTATGTATTATTTCTATAATTATTTTAAAAACATACGTGCTGCGGCTATTTAAAACTGGTAAAATAAGTGGCAATTTTGGTTGTTCATGTTTTTCTAATATCTTTTTAAAATTCTCCAAAAATGAGCCATCATTACAGAAAGTGTTGACCACCTTTGGTGGTGGTTGCTCTGCAAATGGTTGTGGCAACATTGTACGCTTTAAACCGAAAGATATTTTACACGTTTTGCTATTGAAACTATTCAATGTTTTTGGAGCATCATGGTTTTCCACTTTTTGCTTGCCAGCTGCTACCGATGCTGATGCTCCAACATCTTCTTCTTCTTTTTCCGAAGTAGCCGCAGCAGTCGTGGTAGAAGAAACTTCATCAACAGCTGCTTCTACTTCCGTTTCTGTAATTTCTGCTTCCAATGCGACAGCTTCAATCTTCTGTTTGGCAGCCAATTCTTGTGCCGCAGCCACTGCCTTAGCCAGCTGTGCGGTACGCTGTTTGTCAAGTATTTCTTGTCGCTTCTTGGCAATCAATTCTTCCTGCTTGCTCATTTGAGCAAATCGATCGATTCTTCCTTGATTCCGATGCGACATTTTTGGTTTTGTAATAGTTTTACGTATTTTGACGACTAAAAAAGTTTATTTTTTCACCTTATTCTGGTAGATTTACAAAAATGTATGTACTTATTTATGTACTACTATATTTTTTTCTTATATGAAAACAAATTGCACTCAGTCCCAGCAGACAACTTATATAAAAGTCAATGTATTAACATTATTTCCATGCAAAACATGCATTTTATCGTTGAAATTGTATAAAATTATTTAATTTATTGTTTTCACGCACCGATTTATTATTAGAATTTCGTGTATAAAAACGTTTTTAATAAATTTTCTTCATATTCATCAATGCAATTCTTTAGTTCTTCCTCTTCTTTTCTATATATGCATTTCGATAGTTTCACTAAACAGTGTTGGTAAATGCTTTTTGATGCATTAGGGTGACCAGTTCGATTAAATATGAAAATAATCGATTATTGTCAGGTTATTGAAATAAAATTATATTATAATCGAACTCCTCTATAACGAACTCCCCAATAGTGAAGACGAACTCATTGTGAAGACACTGCATTATTTTATTTTATTTTATTTAGTTTTGTTGAAAGATCCAATTGGCTAACAGTAAGCCTGTCGACACTGCAGCAATATTGTCTTTTAAAATGATTAAGTTGTTTAACTGTATTGGTTCCACAATTTTTTTTAAAGTCTTCATTAGTGGTACGTCATATTTTCCAGATCAAAACTTACAAAGTTTCTCTCATCAGTGTAAATATCTTAACTACATATACCAAAACTGAAAAATAGCTTATAAAATTAGATAAAGGAATGTGTAGTCACCTCGAAACTACAATCTCAATTCGGTCTTTTGTCATAAGCCCCATAAGTACAGCACTGTTTACTCACTAAAAATTTCAAGATCCTTCTTCGGAGAAAAGTCTGCATTTTCTATTGGTTCTAGGTAATGGTTGATATTGGCCCAACACTGTCGTATAGAAAATGATCTGTTTGCTTAATATCTAATCTATGTTGATCGTTGACCAAATTGCCTATAATAGTATGGTATACATTTCAGTTTGCAAAATAAACATAACTTTGCCCTAATATTACTCCCATTAGTATTGACTTTTTAATCCAACTAAGTAAATTCATGACATCTCATTTTTTTCTCCTTCTTTATATTGGCATACTGTCCTAATTTGAGTTGGAAGCAGTGCCGTTGGTTCATACCGTCTTAAGTATTGTCTTATATGTACAGTAGGTTTAGCATTGATTTTGGACTAAGGAGCTTCAAATCCAATTGCTTTCTATTGATTTTGATGTGAGATTGCCAAGTGAGACATCTGTCAAGGGTCAGACCTAAATACTTCACGGTGATACTTCTTAGAATGACTTTAACTTTAATTATTAAATGAGATGTGTGTGTTCTTCTCAGCGTTGTCCCACTTGTTCATCCACTACTCATTGAATACTAGTTGGTTTTGGAGGAGGGTTTCCACTGCAACCGGATCATTGTCGCTAGCCAGTAGGGCAGTCCCATCCCTTAGTATCGAAAAAGAAAAAATCTGTTCAAAATTTTGTTAAAATTAAGTTTCATATGAAATCTTCTTCAGAGATGTACTTTTACTATCACAAATATTTATCTCAATTTAGATATGTTAGACATTTACAAATTCCTCATCTCCAATGAAGAAGTCATGTTGAAACTATTCAAGATTGATTCCAATAATAACAACAACTCATATCAAGTAGGAATTTCAAAATAATTTATTCGAATAAATCTCATCATTTCATAAGCAGAATTATAAGAATCATCATAGCCATCATTATATAAATTTTATTTTAACATTCAACATTATTCAATTTATATAAACATTAATTTCAAATATATTATTTTATAAATTCAAATATTTAAATATAATATAACATAATTCCATAATAAAAACATCTTCTTCACGCATTCTAAATTCAAAACTTGAATAATTTTAATTTTTTTTTAGGTAAATTTTTTGTTATTTTAAAGAAACCAATTAACACATTAATAATCTCAAAATTTTATGAAATTTATTGTTTTAATTTTATAAGTATGTAATAGTTATGCACCAAAAAGCCACGGCAGTGAGAGTAATAGTAGTAGGTAAATTAGCTAAACACAACGATTTAGAAGACACTCATCAAATACATATATACGAGTATTTAGTATATATCAATAAATATTAAATTTCCTTTTCAAATTGAAGGTTATAAGGTTATGTAATGTTTGTATTGTATATATTATCCAATTATATACTACACTTATAGTAAGTACATGTATGTAGTATATATATATATATATAGTATAGTTTTCTTGTTTGTAATAAATAAATTTGTCTAAATGCACCTAAAAAATACAGTTTAATATCTGATTAAATATGAAGGAATATTAAATATTTTTTTTTTTTTTTTGTTATAAATTTAATTGAATATTTTGTTATATAATAAATATTTGCTAACTAATTGTATTTAGGTACTATTAAGCCTTTCAGCATATCAAAACTATTGCCATCAGGTTGCACACTCTCAGTAGTGCCGTTGGCCAATTGAACATTCAGGTAGCCATAATCATTGATTCCAGTTATTTTAGCCTCCTGTTGTTGACCATCTTTCAAGCTAATCTTAATTAATTGTTCACTTTTAAAGAGAAAGAAACACACAAGAAATATCAATAATACATACTAAGTAGTAGTAGTATATGTTTATACAAAACTTACTCATGTAACCACAATTCATAATAGAGTTTATAGAAACTTTCAAAATCACCATTTTGCACCTGAGACACAAGTCTTTCGATCTCATTAAACATCAACGCAATAAATTGCTCATATTTCAGTGGTGGCAATTTCGGTTGTCTGACTTTATTATGTTCAATTATTAAATCATTTATGCATACTGTGGGCTTTGAATTATCCAAATTGATACCGCAACCAATATTTACTATAGCCTTTGAACCCCTTAATGTTGTATTAACAACTAAACCACCAATTTTATTACTACCATTGGCATAAATATCGTTTGGCCACTTGAGGGAGATATCCAGTTCCTGAAAAAGAGAGACATATATTAATATGTAGGTATAAACAAGTTTTGGGAGAAGGTAATTTTCATAGATAAGTGAAAGTGTTATATTTTGCGCGAAGGAGTGTATTAAAAAAAGACAAAAAGAGCCCCAAAATGTTCCTTGGCGAAGCAATATAGAATTGTCCATTGGCTAATGATATGACTAGCTTAATGGACGCAATATGGCCATGATTAATGGGGTTTCTTTAATTTTTTCTTTCTGAAGTTTCTTTGATTTAAGTGACAAACAAATTTGAAAGCTGAAAAAATCAGATTTTGCTTGACCTTGTGCAATGCCAAGGACCCAAAGCATACGGCTGACATAGATAAGTTTTGGTTGCTTTACAACGTTCCAAAAACAACACCGAAAGCCAGCACAATCACCTGATCTGAATACTATAGAAAATGTATGGCATTCACAGGCCCAAAGAATCCGCCAGTGAACAATTACATCAAAACGATGCTTAAAGAGGTCTAGAGGATCGCTCGCGAGTGTGAGTCAGTATAGTCTAAACAAATAGCCCTACAAATAACATTCGCAAGTCTGATATTATCATATTCCGTCGTGTCCTTGCTTTGACTAAAGTTACAAAATTTTATTTTAATCGATATTTGTGTGTTGATTGTGTTGATGAAGAGAAGGATACTTTAGGACTTCTAAACCTTTACCATAAGCTGATGTAAAACAAACAAATAGGGTTTAAAGTGTAAAGTTGATAATTTTTAACTTGAAGTAAATATTCAATTTATTCAAACAGAGTTTTCTTATAAATGAAGATTAAAGAATTTCTGGTATAACAAACGTTGGCCAATCAACAATTATCTATAATATAACTACTCATTATTATATGTACATACTTTCATTTACAAATAAAGACTCTTTCATTCTTTCACTCATTTAACCATGGTTGTCCATGGATTTGATGATTCACTTGTCCATTATCCATTTAAGCTAACGTATACGAAGACTTTTTCAACTGAATGTGATGATTTATGAATTATTCGTTCGTTATACAACACTTGTCAATGTCAGTGCTGTCATTAAAAAATGCGCATTGCGCAACACTGTCGCACATAAGAATACCGAAAAAATGCGACAAGTGCAAAAAGTTTGATTTTGTTTGGAAAAATTGACTAAATACGCAAATTGTTTCAATAAGAACAGAAACTAATGTATAAATAAATCAATTAAATAAAGCAAGCATTGATGTGCGTTCGTGTCAGGAAAATCAGAGGGGTTTTAGTGCATTATTTTGTGTGGTGTGTGCAGCCAAAGGCCTGGGGGCAAAGCAAGGCAAAGCCAAAAAAAAAATATTGGAATTTTTTGGGGAGTTGGTAGAGCGTGAGCAATTTCTCCAAACTTAAGGTAGGTTCAAAGAAGAAAGCACAAAGCGATTAAATGTCAAATCTTCTGTGACTTGTGTGTGTGGGTTTCATAAAGTAAAGTTCACGAAGTTAATACACAGAGAAAAAATAATTATATTTCAATGCAATCAATCTTTTTTTTTTTTTCTTATTAGGCCAGACGGCGGGGACAGACGCTGTATGATACAAAATGAGCAATGCCCAACTGAGTTCGCCGGTGGCCGCGGCGGCTGATAGTAATGCGACGCCTCTTAATCCGGATATTGTTAATAGCGAGTCACCTACTACAACAACAACAACAATTATGCCTGCCCTTGTTGAGTCTAATCTGGACATTATTCAGGATATGATTGATCTCTCTGCGAATCATTTAGAAGGTTTACGCACACAATGTGCTACAAGTGTATCATTAACCCAACAAGAGATTCGTAGTCTGGAATCAAAACTGGTGCGTTACTTTTCGGAATTGCTGCTGACCAAAGCCAAATTGAATGAGCGTGTCCCCTCGCGGGGGTTATCCCATAAAACGAGTAGTGAACTTCAGCAATGGTTACGTGTTGTGGGTCTAAGTCAAGAATCCTTAAATGTTTGTGTATCACGCTTATCAACGTTGGAACAATTATTGGATCAAAGTGATGAGGAACTAAAACAAATGCTATGCAACAATCCGTGCTACCGTGAAGAAGAAGTACGTCGCCTGACCAAAGCAATGCATAATCTGCGTAAATGTAAGGAAAGTCTTACTACTGGTGTCAGTGGTTTTGATGGGCGAGAACAAGTGAGTGAGCAATGGTTTTGGGACTCGTACGATCGGCATCATCATATACATCGTGGAAGTATTGGCAATATTGGAATAACCACAGCCTCGCCACGTGCACATCATCGCCAGCAACCAAAGCAATCAAAAGCATCTGGAGATGCTAATAAAAGTGAACGTCAATCACCGACAAACAGTGAGAACCAGATTACCATTAAACCAAACGATTTAACCAACCACATTCAAGGATCTACTTTAACGCTCACTCTAACACCTTCGCCACCAAATTCGCCTTTTACTCCTTCGAGCGGTGGAGGTGGCGGTAATAGTGGAGGAGTCATCAGTTTAAAAGGAACCCCACAAAGAACTAAAACCGCAGGTACACCTCCACCAACAAAGAAACACCAAACACTGCTTAATAACGCTACGCCCACGCATGTTGTCAGTATTGTGCAAGATTCAATCATTGATAAATCCGATTTAACACAATCATCTACGCTGCCTAATGAAATAACGCCACGCAGTCGATTGCCGACAGATCCCAGTCCGGATAGCTACAGTTCCGCCAGTTCAGATATCTTTGTCGAACATAACAACAATTCAAATATGCTGCATGTGCCATGTTCACCAGGTACTGGCCATGTCGGCATGGGTCATGCCATTTCGCATCGTTTCACCAAAGTACTGAAGATTATGTCGACGTGTAATCTTTGTCAAAAGCAAATGTTCATCGGTTTGAAATGTAAAGATTGCAAATATCGTTGTCACAAAGACTGTGAACCCAATGTACCGCCATCATGTGGTTTGCCCCGCGAATATGTTGATGAATTCAAGCAATCCTTTATCAAAGACCAGGTTGGTTTCTCTACACTACCACATACTGGAGGCAGTGGTTCACCAAATCTTAAGAAAAATACGCTTACGAAACCACGGCAACACGGAGACAGCAGTTCGCCCAGTTCAAGTTGCACCAGTTCGACACCTAGCAGTCCAGCCTTATTTCATTTGCAGCAGCAACATCTCAACATGGCAGGAAGTTACATGGCCGGCAATAGTGTTATGTGTTCATCAGCTGGAGGTAGCAGTTCTACAAATAGTTCTAATCTACTACCGACACCATCTGCATTTCATAAACCTCAATCGAGTCAATTCAACTTTCCGGATGTCACAATCACTACATCGAATTCCAATTCAACTGTTATTGGTGGCAATAATACCCAAACTATACTCTATGCCTCTCAAATGCAAACAATGGACTCTAATTCAATACATGCCGGCATCGAGACAACAACGGCAACAAGTGTACAACAAAATGCAAATGCCCAATCATCCAATATAATAGTCACATCTTCTGGCAGTCATCATTCAATACAACAACACAATAGCAACATTGCTGGAGGTTTACAACAACACAACAGCAACGCCAATTCAGTGGGCACAGGCAGCCAAACATCTACACATTCCAGCAATGCCTCAACGCTTACCTCAAGTATGGTTAGCACAGGAACGGGAACCTTTTATCCACGCAAGCTGAGTTCTGCCGGCGTCGATAAACGCATACCATTCACTTCGGAACTATCGGATACCCATAAGTCGAATGACAGTGACAAAACTGTTTCACTTTCGGGTAGTACATCAGCCAGCACGGATTCCGATCGAACACCAGTGCGTCTAGACTCAACAGAAGATGGTGACTCAGGCAATTGGCCACGTCAGAATTCTCTATCACTCAAAGAATGGGATATACCCTATGGTGATCTACGATTACTTGAACAAATTGGCAAGGGACGCTTTGGTACTGTACATCGAGCACTTTGGCATGGTGATGTAGCAGTTAAATTGCTCAAAGAGGATTATCTCGATGATGAACACATGCTGGAGGCATTTAAATTGGAAGTTGCCAATTTCAAGAAGACACGACACGAGAATTTGGTGCTTTTCATGGGCGCTTGCATGAATCCTCCATATTTAGCCATTGTGACTTCATTGTGCAAGGGCAACACTCTATACACATACATCCATCAGCGAAGGGAGAAATTCGCAATCAATCGAACGCTACTCATTGCCCAACAAATTGCTCAGGGCATGGGGTATTTGCATGCACGCGGCATTGTTCACAAGGATCTGCGGACAAAGAACATCTTCATCGAGAATGGCAAAGTTATCATCACTGACTTCGGTCTGTTTAGTTCGACGAAATTGTTTTACTGTGATATAGGTTTAGGAATACCGCATAGCTGGTTGTGCTACATTGCGCCGGAACTAATGCGTGCACTAATGCCACGTAAGCCAACCGATGAGTGTTTACCATTCTCACCCAGCTCTGATGTCTATTCGTTTGGTACCGTTTGGTATGAACTCATTTGTGGTGAATTCACATTCAAAGATCAACCAGCCGAATCCATAATCTGGCAAGTGGGACGTGGCATGAAACAAACTTTGGCCAATTTACAATCTGGACGTGATGTTAAAGATTTACTCATGCTTTGTTGGTCTTATGAAGCAGAAATTCGACCAGATTTTGCAAGACTACTACAATTATTGGAGCATTTACCTAAAAAACGTTTAGCTAGGAGTCCTTCACATCCTGTAAATTTATCAAGATCAGCGGAATCGGTATTTTAAATAAAAAAAAAAAAAAACATAATAAAAAATAAGCAAATAACTAATAAAGAGAGAGAGAGTGCGTGCTTCACAACAGATTTTGGTGCTTCTCTATATATTATATACACACACACACACACTACACATACACATGTATACACATATATAAAGATATTTTAAAGACATAAAAATGCATTACAGGAAACTGAACTGAAGAGAGAAAAAAAAAAACATACAAACAAACAAATGGTGGTTAGTAAGACTTCCAAGGAAACTATATAATAGATACAATACTACAAATTAAGCCTCATTTCACTAGGACAGAAAGCAAAGAAATACCATAGAAATGATATAGATCACATAGATGATGATTATGATGATGATGACTGTTAGAACAATTCAATAGTTTGCTAAAAACACACAACAATAAAATTACTAATGAAATACTTAGTTATATTAAAACAAAACAATAAAGCAACAAAACACTTAAACTTTAAGCCTTAATAAAGAAATATGAAACAAAATCAAATGATCAAAAGAGAAAAAGGTCTTATATGTAAATTATATATATATATAAAAAAAAAAAAAAAATAAGATAAAATACTTCAAAACTAAGAAGAAATCTGGAGTCATTCCTCCATTAATAAAAACAAAATTAATTTCAAATTTTTGTAAATAAATAAATAGAAACAAAAACAAATTTATTATGCAATTAAATAATTTTAATATGTAAAGCAGGAGGAAAAAATAAATATATGAAATAAATATAAAAAAAAAAAAAAAAAAACATAAATCGTATCCACAAATTGTTAACCCATAAAAGACATGATCATAAAAGATTCATACATACATACATACTAAGTTGTTACTATATTAAATATGATCAATAAAAATGATAAAAAAAAAACGTGGCAAAATAATATAATTTTAAATCAGGTGAGCAATTTTGACATTGTGTATTATGTAATAAGCAAAAAAAAAACAACAAGAAAATAATATTTATAAAGTTATATAGTTAAAAATTTATATACAATACATGCATACATATATAAACATATATAGATATCTATGTGTATCTACAAATAAATATCTATATATATACAAAGTATAAATAATAATAAAAAAAAAATATTTTACTTATATTCTCGTATATATAAACGTATATGAAACAAAAGCAACATTAAAAAACAGACGTATTCATGTCAAAAAGGCATATAAATTAAGTTAAAATCTAAATTCCAGCAAATAAAATATCAGTAATGATAAACTCATATAAAGAAATCTTTTAATTTTATATATGTATTTCATTTTTCTATTTACACTTTAGTTGTAATTTGTAAGAATTTTAAGATTTTCTTCTGTTTATAAAGAAAATTCTTTAATGATATGATCAGCTCTGTTAGAGGAATTGTTGATCTAACCAAGCCTTGCGATCTACTGGATCACTTGATATACAATTTTACTTTTTGTTCTAAGTTAAATATATAAAAAAAGACTAATTTTGGCTATACCGAAGTTGTAATTTATATGGTTGGTCAGACACTTATAGTGTCCAAATTTCAAGTTGATAGTACAAAAAACAAAAGTTTTTCTAATAAGAACTTTCATTTGGATTCCGAATTGTATGGTTCGATTCAGTTGATTCCGACAAATGTATTTCGTATGGTAAAAAGAAAGCTCAGCTTTGTTGGGTCTCCTTCTATTCACTACATGAAAAGTATATAAATGTAACAAATGCAGCAAATAGTTTTAAAGACAATCCCACACTATATTTATATCTCTAATCAATGAAGATAAATTAAACATTTAACTATATCCTTTAGAACTTGCCAAAAATGAGTGAAACCATTAAGAGTCGCAGGCCTTAGTAGCTAGTACTCTATTATCATTAGTTATTTTATTATTAATAATTAACTTAATATAACAAAAAATAAAATTTTTCAAATTTCAGTGAAATTCCTAAAGAAGTAGATTGGGAATTTCATATTCTTTAATTTGAAGAATTTTTGTTTAGTTAATAATAATATTGTCACTTTCATTTAATGTCTTGTCCTCGGTATTTTAAGAAAACTACAATATATTTAATGGGCAATACGATGGAAAACATATCTTTCAGACTAATTCTATGCAATCTAGACCCTTGACCATTTGCATTTTATTCTACACAGTTTCCTGTTGATGAGTAAAGATAGTTAAATACAAATCTAAGAAAATTTAGAGTGCACCCATTTGGATTGTCACATAGCCGTGGTAAAGGAGCTTAAAATTTGTAAGGACTCTTTGTGCAATGCCAATGGTAACTTAAACTATCTGTATAGTCTTCCATGTCGATACAATCAAAGGCGAACACTGAAGCTAAGAGCATCCAAATCATGCATCACAATATGCCGTAAGGCTTCTGGATGAATTCGACATTTGGCGATAAGTCTGCCTATTCTCAGCGTATGGGAAGTAGAAACTATTTCAACTCGATAGATCAAGAACTGTGAGAATGGACTGACATGGCTAGATTGATATTCCTATCACTAGAGAGCCGAAATTTCCTAAAAATGTATACAATGACATTCAACAAAAAATACCCAACAGAACAGAGTTTTGTATACTATTCACCAATTCTCAGATTGAATATGTTTAAAATTTAGACTAGAATCTAGACAATTATTTCATACTAGCGCACCCGCCCGGCTTAATTGATTTTAAAATATGTCTCTAAGCTTTATATAATCCATCAATCCAGTGGTCCGATCCGCAACAAACTTAAGCTAGAGTTTCCCTGAAAATTTCGTCAAAACCGGTAAAGCTGTTTCAGAGTCTATAGGCAGCAGACCCACAGACTTACAGACATAGTAGTTCCATATATATATATATATATATAGATAGATAGAAGCATTTCTACATCTTTCAACAGCTTATATATATATATACAACTAACATACAAATAAACCATTTATTTTTATACTTTATACCATTTAAGTCATTCAAGATGCAGAAATCACTGGTAGCAGTCATAATGCAAGTAGAATATGTGTCATACCATTTTCAAGGGTTGTGTTTTCATAATAGTATAGACATACATAGACATACATCAAAAAGTAGGTGGAAGATTAAATTGGTCTTTTTCTGAAAGACTGGGAAGGTAAAGCACAACTCCCTGAAGGATTTCAATTCTATTCTCATATAATTTTCTTATTATTTTATATTGAATGTAAATGAATTTGATCAATACTATCATCATCATGTCATATCATATAATCATCATATGACTTACCCCATAAAGTGCATGTCCTCGCAAAGTATTTGCCATAGCAGCACCGATAATATGCTGTATGAGTGGCAAGCGTGAACCCAGTGGTGTATCCATGTTAATGTGTAACTGTATAGAAAGCATAACACAACCAGGAGGGCTAAGCCACTATAAAGAAATGTTAGAAAAAACAAATTATAGAAATTTCACAAATTTGATCAAAATCTTCATACTACGTGTGACATACCTGATTATTGCTACGACCAACGCCTTCAGTCTGTTGTCGTGGTATAACAGCAATGCCATGAGTTAATTCCAAATCATTAACAACATTCATGGAACTACTAATGACTGGAGCATATATCACTAGACGACCAATATCTTTGGTTTTTAAATTCTATATAACAAAAGTTTTTTATATATTAAATATCATAACTCTTCCTTCCCTTTATCCACAAACTCACATCAAAATAATCGACTGTTGAAAAATCCTCAGGACAGGAATGTATGAGTATAGGTAATAAATTATTGCCAGCATTTGGTGGTTTCTCTCCTTTGCCACAAAATTTAAGATTTAATTTTCGAGTGTTTATACAATTATCGGGACCGGTGCGATCCTTGAGTTTTTCGAGTAATTCAAATTTTGTCTAAAAAATTATAAGGTAAATAAGACTTCAAAATTGTTTTTATAATATATCATTAATTACCTCATGTTTGCCCAGAAAATATGCCTCTTTATAGACAATACCCTTACCTAGTACGACTCCATCACCACCACCACCACCACTACCACCAATAGCACTTGGTTGAATGACTTCCACATCCAAATACTTGCGTAAGAGATCAGCAAAAATCTCTAAGCGTATTTGTTCACTTTTTTTTAGTATAGAAAATTTAGTCTCATCAAATTCAAATTCACTTGGATTGGTCTCCAAGTGTACCTAGGATGATATATTATATAGTAAATTTAGTATATATCATAGTAAAAGATATAGAAAATAGAAATTTATTATGTTTCCATAGAATAGAAGGCTTTATAAATCTGAATCTCTCATTGTACAAATAAATCTACTCATGCAGTTTTGTGATTGCTTGACTTAGTATTCACTTTGAGAGTGCTTCAAAGACGGAGACCAACAAAGGAAAAATACGCCAAATTTTACTTCGATAAAAGCAAAAAAATATAGCTAGGTGGCTGATAATGTGAACAGTGTTTATGATCTTGTTATTGTAACAGGGAATCAATCGGTAATTTAGATATCAAAGATGCACCAGGCTCTGTACAACACCCAACTTGGTACCACTTAAAGTATGCACTATAAGGTTGGATACAAATTTCCATCACTGAATCTGATGAAAAGTTGGCAACTTACAACAACATCAAGTAAAAACAGAATTGATAGAATCCAGGATTAACAATCATCTGGTGAATAATTTTGCTGGTGAAAAATTCGTCTCAAGAGAAGCTTGTGAAAATCAACTATTTCGGTTTCAATAGGACAGGAGTTTATATGAGAGATGCATACTGAAATTACTTTAAAAATGGCAACTATCTATATATATTATAAAACAGTCCCCCGTCACGTCTATCTGTTTGTCTGAACGCGATAAACTCAAAAACTACCGAATGGATTTTCATACGGTTCTCACTCATGGACGTAGTCATTCATGAGGAAGATTTAGAAAATTCAAATAAATCAAAGTAACAGCAGAAAAATCAATGAATATCGAAAAGTGTGATCACAAGTGAGATCCATATAAAGTTTAGAGATTTATTTTAAAATCATTCAAGCCGTCTTTGTGAAACAGGTCAAACAATCAGTATAAACATCTGCCCGGGTATTTAGAGATAAATAAAGTCTTCAATTTCATGTAAAAATAATGGATTTCATTTCACTAAACATTTCATGAAAACATAGATCTATAATAACTGACCTGAGAAAAGACTGCTTTGCCACCACTTTGTAGACTATTGGCCAATAATAGACTTGGTGTATTCCAGGTTTCTTCAGTGCCCAAAACTTT
Source organism: Amiota mariae (assembly GCA_035041805.1). Lineage (NCBI taxonomy): Eukaryota > Metazoa > Arthropoda > Insecta > Diptera > Drosophilidae > Amiota > Amiota mariae. Next base: position 4,020,630 of record JAWNKV010000325.1, read on the forward strand.
GACTTCCAGTTTGTATGGTTGACCAGTTACATCCTTCAGTTCAATAGACCTTGGACATACTAGAGCTCTAAGCGCCGTTTGTTTTTATGGTTTTGATTTGTTTTGTATATTTTTTTTTTTTTTTTTTTTTGTTTTTTTTTTTATGGTAGGAAAATTATGACCACCATCATCATACACACAAATATCATACACACACAGAGAGAAATTGAAAGAAAGTTCAAGGGAAAGTAAAACAGAACAAAAAATAAAATAAAATAAATTAAAATTAAATAAAAATTGTAGGAAACACACAGACAGACAAAGAGCACATTTAATAAAATAAAATAAAATAAAAAAAAAAAAAATAATTAAAATTTTAATTGAGCCAAAATTAGTATAAGAAAAACAAATTAAAAAATTTCAATTAAATAATAGATTAGTGCCAAAATTGTGAATTAAGAATTAGAATTTTATTTAATAAAAAAAAAAAAAAAAAAAAAACAAGGAAAAGAGAAAATTATAATCGATCATATAGGAAAAAAGAGAGAGTAAAGGAAATGAAGCGAAAATGAGAAACATATATAAAAAAATTGGAATTAGTAGAGTCTCTTTAAAATATACATATTTTGGCTGCTAAATGAGAATTAAACACACATGCAGTGACATTTTTAAGAGCAGAACTTTATAATAAAAGAAGCCACGCATTTTTCATATTTACACAGCGAGATTTCTTGATTTGATAGAATAAAAATCAGTAGATCAGATAGTCTCACAAGAAAATTGTGCAGCAAGTGAGTGGGCGGGCGCTAAATGCATAAAGGGGATCAACAAATTCGTTTACAAAAAGAATTTATAGGAATTTATTTACAAAACTAAATCAAAAGAAAAAAGTTAGTAAACATTCTAATATGTATTAAGATTTGTGATTACAAAGTTAGAGAGAAATAATGGAAAAAAAATAGTGTATTGTATTATTTGTATAGAACTTACGGTTTTCTAGATTGTGTAGATTCTTCACTATCCGTTGAAAAGTTTTTCTTAACCGGCGAAGGTTGATAACAAAAAATGTGATGCATCATTTTAACTTTTTCCCATTTATCATAAGAGAACTGAACCAATTCATGTTCCCTTACCTAAAATGGAATGCAATTTATCAAGGATTCCATTAAAAACCTATTATAAAATAGACTCAGACTCACCTCTGCCGTCCTGTAGTTGGGTAATATGAAGTGAAGTATATCGGAACAAAGTGACAACACTTTACCGCCATGCAAGAAATAATCAACTAGTATTTCACCAATTGGCGCAGCCACTGAACCACAAACCACTAACAAAGCTGTCTGTTCCATCCAATACTTTTGCTCTGCCTGTTGTGGTGTCATGGGATAAATTGTGTACACATCACGTTGAAGTAATTCACGTAGTGTAGACACTGTTGAGTCACGAGCACTTGCACTATCCGAATAGACTAGAACATTTAGAGGTTTACTCTCACGTAGACTATCCTTGTTGCGACGCAAACTTGGACGTTTTGTATTTGCCTGAGAGGCAGAGACGGAACCGCTAGTTGATGGTTTCTCTTCTTGTTGTACATTGGAGGTGGTAGAAGCTGTTCCTTTTGTTACAGGAGTTGGTGTTGGCTTAGATAATTCAGTTTTTGTTGAAGTCGACACAGTTTTTGATGGTGTAGCAGTTGTAGCTTTTGAAGCGGCACTTGAACTCGGGGAAGATTGAGGAGAACCACTTCTAGCCAATGTAGATGCAGCAATTTTTTCTAATTCACTCGTCTTACTGGAAGCTTTAGCCGGTGAGACTTTTTGTGGTGATTTCGTTTGTGTGACGGAATTTGTTGATGTTGTTGTTGTTGCTGTTGGCTGTTGTGTTATCGTTTTACTTGGTGGAGATTCACTTACCTGAAACACAATGTTATATAGATAAGGGAATGTTATAAATATTAACAAAAGGATTAATTACCCTAGATGTCTTGAATCTGCTGTCCATGACACTGCTGCCTGGTTTTTTGATTTCAGTGGGTTTGGCCTTCATTTTGTTGGACGTATTATTAGGACTAGCAACAGTTTCTGCAGCAGCAGTAGTTTGTGTAGAACTGCCCTCAGCTTTAATTAACTTTGTAGATTCATCAACTTTAGATGATGATGGTAATGATGCCTCCTTGGCCTCATTAGTTTGGCTTGGCGAAGCACTGTCACCTGATTTCTTTTCCTGTGGTATTAAATCAGGTTTAACTACACCGGTTTTGCCTTCAGTACGATTTTTATTGTATTCAAATTCCGTAGCTTGATGAGCGAGTACACTGAGTGCACGTAAATCCGCTAAATGCGCTTGCCATGCTTCCTCACTTAGCTCAGCAGTGCTGCGCGTACTACGCTTCAAGTTATTTGCCAGCAATTCAAAAGGCTGCGGCTTGCCCTCATATTGGACAGCTGGAAATGAATGTCAATGTCAGTGTCAGTTAGTAAATATATCTGGGTAAATGTTGTAGAACATATCTAATTTAAAATAAACTCTACTTCTACTGACAACATTGCAACTACACAGCTTACACTCAATCCTCAACAAAGGCAGCTGATCGTTTATAAAGAGATTATTTCGTAAAAATGTTGAGATTAACAGTTTCGTAAAATGTTCAACATCGGTCTCCATGAGTACCGCCAGGTGGGAGTCTATTTTCCATGCAATAAGCTTACCGTATTCTTCGAGCTGTAAAGAAAGGTCAAAAGAGGGAAAGAAAGAATGAATGAAAGAATGAAAGAAGGAGTGGATTATGTTATAATTGATGTTATAATTGAGGGTGTGTGTGTTCTAGTATATAAAATGACGCCATCGTTTTGTCGATAGCAATAATAATAACGTAACGTTAAAAGGGAGTGTGTAGTTGGTTGTTTCCTTACCCTAACTTCTTCCTCGTCTGTGTCGCGCACACGATTCGGTTCAATATTTGTTTCAAGCAGCAGATTAATACATTGCTTCTTGTCAATGGATAACAATGGTGATGGTGATGTTGATGATGTTGATGGTAGTGTTGTATTAGGTGTTTGTCCTTCATCATCATTGATGGGCAAAGTGTAAGCAAATGGTAACCAACTTGATTCGCTTTGAAATGATATCCATGGTGTGATATGTAACGATTGCAAAGGACGCAAACAGCAACCGCGTTGGTTATCAAATAGCCACAATATTTCTGTGACCTTGGCCAAATTGACATTTGTACACAATTCCGAAGTAGCCAAAGTTGTGTCTATTTTACAACAAGAAAAAGCAAAAGTTGCAATCAATTTCAAATGATTTCGTTCAGACTTACCAAAACCATCAGTGCTTCCAGCTTGGAGTGCATAAAATGTTACACTTGATTGCTGGGCCAATTGCTCGGCTATTTTACTGCAAACATTTTTTATTCGCCAGGATTGTAGAAAAGTTGAGCTCACGTAATAAAGAGTTAACATTTTGATATAAAATTTATTTATTTGCTTGCTTGGTTAATTGGTGGTGGTTGTGGTTGTGGTAGTGGTAGTGATTTGAGGTGGTGCTGGTGGTTTACACAAAACAAAAACTGGTCAAAATTCACTTGGGGTGGTGGTGCACTTGTGGGATTTGGTTTCGTGTGTATTATTTTGGTTTTGTTCACAACGACGCTTAGGAACATCTAATTATGGTACATTTTTGCTTATGGCAACTGCAAAACTAATAAAATCAATTTGCAGTTTCGTAATTTTTTGCGATTTTTCACACACCCTCCCGCCACAATATGAGCCTGGAAAACGTTTCTGCTGCTGCTTCTGTTTTGTATTGACTTTTTGTGTGTGCGCGCTGTGCTGTGCTTTACTGTGCTGTGGTGTTTGTTTGTTGCCCCCAATCGGAAAGTTTTGCTGCCTTTTGACACAGTTTCCGTGTTGCACTACACCAACTGACACATATATAGTATCAAAAGTATACGGCATTCATTCATTCATTCATATAAGAAATTTCTTCTTATCAGTGCTTATCAGTCGCTTTTTTTGTTTATAACACGGTAAATCGATGTGTTTGCATTGAAGAAAAGTGACATTTTTTTAATTTAGATATTTAAATAAAGAAGCTCATATTTCCAATTAAAGGCATATCGCTTGAAAGTATCTCTCTATTTTTCTTTTTAGGGTAAAAGTATCCCTGCTTTCGTCATTATAAGCAAAAAAAAAAAAAACGCTAACGAACTTTGTTTATGCTGCCCGAAGTAAAGTGCTATGTGCTTCTTCTTATTCACAATGACATTCACACAAAAGCGCTGACAATTCAAATAAATGAATGTGATTTTGTTTAATTTGTAAATACAATACAAAGAGAAGCTGTTGTTTTATCTAAGATATCATTTTTCTATTTTTAATAAGAATATTTTTAGTACTTTTGAATTTTGCTGCTATGCGGAAAAACATAAACAAATTTTGATGGCGGCACTTTGAGTTAAATGCTTCTTCTTTCTCGCAAACGCGAATGGCAATTTGAACAAGAAGAAGCACCAGCATTTTGCACATTTGCATAAATGAAAATCATAAAATTCTAAAAATGCATAATTTACGAGCAATTATAAGATAGCAAGTCATTTTGAAACGTGCAATTTCCATTAAAATCTCGAATATATGTAAAATATTTGCCCGGCATGATATTAAATGGTTTTGATACAACGAGGCGTTTACTGTTTGTGGTTGGAGTCTTGCTAATTATTTTGTTTATTAAGAATTATATATTTCCAAACTCTGACAAACTGGATTACGATTAATCAGTGATATAAAAGATTAAGACATGAGCGTAACAGGAACTAATCGTCGCGTCTCATATTTCTATAATGCCGATGTGGGCAATTTTCACTATGGTGCCGGTCATCCCATGAAGCCGCAACGTTTGGCCGTCACTCATAGCTTGGTTATGAATTATGGATTGCATAAAAAAATGAAGATTTATCGACCTTATAAGTGAGTATTGTTCTTCTAGATAACTAAATAAACTTATAACTTATCAATGTTTATCCAAACAAATTAGAGCAAGCGCCCAGGATATGCTACGATTTCATAGTGAAGAATACATAGAATTTCTGCAACAAGTTACTCCACAAAATATACAATGCAACTGTAAGTTTTATCAACCACATATTAATGTTCTAAGGACTTTCATTAACCTACTCTATATATTTCAGCTGTTGGCTACTCAAAGTTCCTTTCGCATTTTAGTGTTGGCGAAGATTGTCCTGTCTTCGATGGATTGTTTGAATTCTGCGCCATGTATACGGGAGCTTCACTTGAAGGTGCACAAAAACTAAACCATAACCACAGTGACATCTGCATTAATTGGTCTGGTGGACTTCATCATGCTAAGAAATTTGAGGCTTCAGGCTTTTGCTATGTAAATGACATTGTAATTGGCATTCTGGAGCTGCTTAAATATAATCCTCGCGTTCTGTACATCGACATAGATGTACATCATGGCGATGGTGTGCAGGAGGCATTCTATCTAACCGATCGTGTAATGACAGTTTCATTCCATAAATACGGCAACTATTTCTTCCCGGGCACAGGCGATATGTATGAAATTGGTGCCGAATCTGGTCGTTATTATAGTGTAAATGTGCCACTTAAAGAGGGCATCGATGATCAGAGCTATTTCCAGGTCTTTAAGCCAATAATATCAGCTGTCATGGATTTCTATCGCCCAACAGCAATTGTTTTGCAATGCGGCGCTGACTCTCTTGCCGGCGATCGCTTAGGCTGCTTCTCACTGAGTACACGTGGTCACGGAGAATGTGTAAAATTCGTAAAGGAACTCAATGTACCCACTCTAGTGGTAGGCGGTGGCGGTTATACTCTGCGTAATGTAGCCCGTTGTTGGACGCATGAGACTTCTCTGTTAGTCGATCAGGAAATATCAAATGAATTACCAATGACTGAATACTTAGAATTCTTTGCACCAGATTTCTCACTACATCCCGATATAAACTCACGACAGGATAATGCCAACTCAAAGCAATATTTAGAGTTGATTGTGAAACATGTTTATGAAAATTTAAAAATGTGTCAGCACTCGCCCAGTGTACAAATGGTGCAAGTGCCACCAGATGTACTGGACATTGATGAGAATCGCAATGAAGACGAAACAGATCCCGATGTGCGAATGTCACAAGCGGATGAGGATAAATTAGTAGAGCCTAAAAGTGAATTCTATGATGGTGACCAGGATCAGGATAAACCAGATTCAGTTGAAAGCTAAATCAATGTAGTTGTAGGTAGACTCGTAGAATATATTAGATTTAGTTTAGTATTAAGAACACAAAGTAATTTTATCAAGGGTACACTTAATTATGTTTAATTGCAAAACTCTAAATGTCGACATGGATTAATTAGGCTTAAGTATAAAGATGCATACGAGATTAAAATTTGCTTTCCTACACTAAAAACCAGATTACTACCAACCGGTTGTAGTATTTGCCAAACGGCGCATTCTGCGGGTATTCCGGTCTTGATCACGTATTTTCTTTTCCATTTCAGCGTCTGTAAGAGTTTCAAGAAATGGTGCCCAAGCATCAGCATCACTGGGGTTTCTAAACGGAACATCGATGGTGGATAATGGTGCCTCACTGAATGCGTATGTACGGCAGTGCCATGATAATTGACCACGTATGCTGTACGCAATGGCTGTAACAAATTCACCACCTAGACCCAGTTCAGCGCATAGTTTAATAGCAAATTCCTCGGGATTATTGCTTTTCTCAGACATATCCCATTCGACTTGATCGACTAGGGAAGTGTTACCGACATGTATATTCAGCTTGACAATAACTCGTTGATCACAGCTCTCCTCCAATATAGGCGGGTCATTTGGAAAAGCCTCAATTTGTTGACGTATAGCCTGGGCAATGGCAGGAACGAATGGGATGGGATTCAAATCCAAATCATCGCATAATACTTCGGCAAATTGTTCAGGCGTGATCATACTTTCATTTTTATTCCAGGTAAAGGTATCACGTAACTTTTGACCTTCCAATTCCATGTCCAAACGTATAGGAACCAAACACTCTTTTTGTGCAGCATTCTCCAGATTAGCTGTGGGATCTGTATCATCGAAACACATTGGGAATGTTCGTACTTTCTTTGTATGTACACGATTACGATTAATTGGCGTTGCCTGTGGCACAGCATCCAAATGACTTGAATTTGGCATGGTGGGAACGTATTGTGGTTGCTTTTTAGATTTACTTTCTCGCGGAACCGGTGTATCAGATGTATTAACCGAAATCGCACGGTATCTATAAATATAAGAAGTGTATTTAATTCAAAATTCATTTATAAACAATTCCCTGCTACTACTCACTTTTCATCATTGCCCGCCATGATGTCGTCTACCTCGACAGCTCGAAGCAACGACACTGAACTAGCCAATATGTGCGAGCTGAGTCCAGAATCAGCCAGACGCTTACGTTCTTCATTAGATAGCACCAAGCGCGTCATGCCCGGGTACTTCTTATAGAGTATGCCGCGAAACAGACGCATATAGTTGCCCACCTCAGAGCCAACGTAATAGTACTCACCGCCTTCCTCCAATTGGAAGGCGATAGGCTTATCGCCATAAGTTTGTAGAGACATAATGGATATGTCTTAATAATTAGTACTTTTTTTACAATAAAATGCCGATTTTAATAAAAAAAAAAAACCTTCAATTTTACACATATACACAATATTCTTCTTTTCTTCTTCTTCTCTTTTGAAGACAACGCACACAATGCAAGCAATGCAGCCCTTATGTATGCAGCCCTCAACATGGCATCGTTTATTGGGGTTGGTCTACACGAGTCGAAAATAGTTAAGAATATTTTGAAAGAACAAATTCGTTATAAATGTTAAAACTTTTTATACTGCTATTGATGATCTAAAGTTATGATAGATACATACACAGATATATATAGATATTTATGCAATCTGACTGATTGAAAATAAAAAAAGATTATTTAAAAGAAACATTTGAAAATAACATAAACATATAGCATATAAAATAAATGCAAATGATATGTGCATCAAAGATGTTCTTAAATGTAAGGATTATCCAATAATATAATGAAGCCAACAGCTTCGAAAAGAAATAACAATATTCTGAAAAATATTGCTAGTATAAGGAAACTTTAATCCAAGTATTCCAGTGGAAGTTTTTTATTTATTGATTATAATAAGTTGTTATTACCTTATTTCTACATACAACAGAGTTTATATCCCACACAAAGTTGTCTTAATTATTAGCTTATTTATAAAGAAAATGCCAATAAATTTAAAAATTTAAATTATTCATATTTTATAAATTATTTTGCTCAAAATATCCAGGGCTGCATACTCAATTACTAAGTGTTTACCAACACTGCCCGCAATGGTTGTGCAAAGGCAAAGAAGAATAGGAAGAAAACTGCATACAGATTGAATTCAATCATAAGAATTTGTAAAAATGTCACTTTTACGAAGCTCAATCAATGCAATTTTAATTTCAAAATCATTCAATAGATTGAATACAGGTTAGTTTCATTGAAACCCAAGTCTATTCTTGTTATAATATCATCATTATTCTCAAACAGCACAAACACGCCGTCATGTGAAACGTTGGGTTTCGCCGACATTACGTGAACTGGCACACCGCGTTCAAAAGTTAGGACCACAAGCACCAGAACCCCGATCCGGATTTGTTGAATGGAATTATCGTTCAGAACTTTTTGCATTTGGCAAACGTTTGAATGAAGAATTCCAACTGCCACTGTTACAGATTGCCTTCACTCAACGATCATATGCCAATCAAGAACATGAGCGACAACGTAAACTTGGCATTGAGGAGGCTGATATACAACTAACAGATAATACAGAACTAGCGGCAAAGGGGGCACATGTGGCCAAAGAGTATGTAGAGGCATTTCTAAGACATTCAGTGCCAAAACTACCTGCAGAAGGATTGCAATCGTTTACATCATATCTATTAAGCACAGAAACGCTGGCACATGTTGCCTTACATTTGGGCATGAAGGATCTTATTTTCGATACAGAATACCCACCATCACAAGAAACCCTAGCTCAATCATTGCAAGCAGTCATAGGTGCATTGGCTGAATCCAGTGGCATTGAACGTGCCTTCCTGTTCGTGCGCGATTTCATATGTACACAATTGAATCAAAAAGATTTACTCGACATTTGGCAACCAAAAGAACCCTTAAAAATGATTGAGGAAATATGTAAGCAACAAAAATTGGGTGAACCTGAGCCACGTTTATTAGGTGATTGTGGAAAGAATACAGTACTGGCTGCCTACCACGTAGGAATCTACGCCAACAAAAAGCTATTGGGTAAAGGTTTTGGTGAAAATGTTGAGATAGCATCAGAAACTGCTGCCATCGATGCGCTACAAACACTTTTCGATATACACGATAACCGGCGACCATTCAATTTCGAAGTCCAAGTGCAACCAAAGAATATAAAACAAGTTGCGGCGACGCATTAAAGTGGAACTGTTAGTTTATTATTAATAATTTGTTAATAGTTTAACTTGTCCCAGTTTAAACAAAATTTGACCTAAACACGTTTGATACCTGAATATGTCAAAACTGATTAAAATCGTTAACTACATAATAAGTTTGCGTGACTGCTTGCGTTTCCTTGAATTGATTTAGTCGTCATGGCGGTTCTTGTCGTCGACAGTTGGATCACCGGATGGTGACAGTGGCTTTGATGGAGGCGTTAATGAGGTAGGATTGTTTTCTTCGGGCTTGCTTTCCAGGGAGAAGGGCGGAATTTTACAATCGAAAAAATACCCGTCCTCCCGTTCCAGCCTAAATGTACCCCACATGTGACCACTGGGCGCTTGCAAGCTGACATGACTACTGTATTGAAAAGCTGGAAGGCGTCGACTTAAAATTGGTTCCTGACCGACAACGCCACGTCCACGGACGGTCTCTAGTGTTCCAGACAATGAGAAGATGCGCCAGTGTCGTTCTCGTAGCTGAACACTAAGTTCTCCAAGGTTTTCAAGACGGATACAATATCGCCACTAAAATGGAAATTTTTATATTAATTAGATGAAGAGTTAGTTATGTAGTCATTCCTATGAAAGAGAAAAGATACATACCCAATAGACTGATGAAGCTGGTGTTTCACGACAGCCCATGTAAAAAGGTATCACTGTAACGCGCACAGATTCCGTTGTCTCCTTGTGCACATCACTCATATCCAACCAAGGTTGGTTTTTCTCCTGCCATGCCTTAAGTGTATCTTGGGCAGCAAATGGCGGATCCGTGTCGGGACTGTAAGCTAGAAACTTGTCGAAGAGCTCATGATGTAAAGGTTGCTTATCTGCAGATATATAAGGCATAATATCATCATGAGCAACATAATCTAGGCCGGGTATAGCATAAAGACTGCGATTTGAATCTTGATTGCCAAGAAAAGTTACAGCCTCAGTTTGCGCCCGCTAAAATTATGAAATGAATTATCAATGAAATCATCATCAATTGATATTTTTTTAATGAAAAAACCTACAATGTGCGGACAATCACGTGTGTCAATAAGCACTTGATAAAACGTTTGAGCGCGTCCCTTTACTTCTTTGGGTTCATTTGGTTCCGCTTTTGCAGCAGTTGTATTGGTCTGATCTCCTCCTGTCTCAATGTTCCATGTACTTTCCTCGGCGCTGGCTTTGACAGTGGATGTCGATGTGGCTGTTGTTGCTGTCGTTGTCGCAGATTGATTTCCACGAACTACCGTCTCTCTAGTACGTTGTTGTTGTTGTGGCGGCGTTGCTTGCTTATTAGGATTATGCAAATCACGATCATAAACGCGGGCTGTCCATGGGAATAATATCACACCACGATAACCAAAGATACGATGCAAAAATAATTGCCCCGTCTCATACTTGCTATCCCTGGGATCCAACAAACGACCGACCTCAGCAAGTCTGCGGGGGTGTGATTGTGAAAAGAATTGATTAGCAGCCAAGCAAACACGTATTATGCAATTATGAATATTATTTGTTTATTTGTGCAAAAAAAATGCGCCTCTACGTCTGCACCACAAAATGCGCATTTGTGTTGCATTGCATGTATTACAATACTCGTCGCCATGGCTCGGCAAATTGTATTGTAATTTGATTCTAAGTATGTTTACGTCAATATTATGATATTAGTTATATGTACTCACTTTGGCGGGTTAATTGGTTGCTTCTTAATTGTTCGCCTCAAAATAATATCACATTTTTGTAAGGTATGCCAACGCTTGTCCCAACTAAACATTCGCAAGAGTACACCCATTGATAATCTTATTTGTTTTGTTTTTTTTTTCCGATACCAAAACTTAATGCTATCACGACTCTTGGTGAGCCAAAATCAAATTTTAATCGCTCTTTATTGCAATACAACTGTGCCAAACGTTTTCAGGTAAATCAGTCTGTACCTTATATAATTACATAAAATTTAGTATCTTGGTTTTTTTTTTTTAATTTATTAAATTAAATCTAATTTTACTGCATTTTCATATCAATTTGTATTTAAGGAACAAAAATAAACTGTCATGCTTCTTCTTGTAAGAAAAGTTATCAGCTGATTTGACATTCAGAGTGAATTCGAAATTTTTAATGAATATACAAAGTGACCATTTTCAATTTGTTTTCAACTAATTTCACTTTATATAATAATAAAATTTGCTAATTTCATTCTTACAATGAATTAAATTTGCATTATTAAAAATTTACTTACCCTTTATAAATTTTTACTGTATAAAATGAAGCAAATAATTTTGTTTGTTTTTCTGATGTTTGTGTATAGCCTACTTAAATAAAATTGATTATGTATGGTCACCCTGTTTGTCATGTCGTTTGACATTTCTGTCATGCCTTCCCTCTTTCGCCATTCGACAAGTTTCCGGTACGTACGCGATTTTCGTGTAACATCTTATAAATTTATAAAAATATATGCGAAATATAATATTTTGTGTAAAAATTTTGCATACAAAATGCAACTGAATATGCACAGCATGCGAGCATATAATTATTTTGTGTTTTCGATTAAACCCTAAGCGGATGCTGTTGGCTTGAAAGTGCGCAAATGAATTGGAATGGAGCAAAATAATGAAATATCAATAAGCATTTTATGTGAATCAAAACAATGATCTATTCTATGATGCTCGTTATGCTGTTGCATTGAAAGTGTATTTAGTGTGTGAAGAAAATGAAGTGTCGCTTTAAATAATAATATTGTTATGGTTCTAATTGTCACTTACAGTTGAGCACAATGGCCGACACACAAGCTAAACCCGCTGCACCAAAAGTTGCAAAGGCAACCAAGGCTCCAAAAGCTGCCAAAACCCCAAAGGCAGAGAAGACCACCGATGTCAAATCGGTTTCAAAGAAGTACAAGCGTCACGGTCGTTTGTTCGCTAAGGCTGTCTTCACTGGCTACAAGCGCGGTTTGAGGAATCAACACGAGAACCAAGCTATCCTCAAGGTCAGTACAAGTAAATGTGATGTGTTTTAGAATAAGGAGTTTGCTAATTGTATGACAACTTTGTTTCTTTGTTTATTCAGATTGAGGGTGCCCGTAGAAAAGAACATGGTCAGTTCTATGTTGGCAAGCGTTGCGTCTATGTTTACAAAGCTGAGACAAAGAAGTGTGTGCCACAACATCCCGATCGTAAGACCCGCGTCCGTGCTGTTTGGGGCAAGGTTACCCGCATTCATGGCAACACTGGCTCCGTCCGTGCCCATTTCAAGAGAAATTTGCCCGGTCACGCTATGGGTCATCGTGTACGCATTGTAAGTCAACACTATTATAATGAATGTTTTATTGACATATTGGAGTCTAATCATTGTTTTTTTCTTTTCATCTTCTAGATGCTGTACCCATCAAGGATTTAAGTTAGAAAAGTTTAACGTTCGTTTGACCTAATAAAACACAACAAATCCGTTTTTTTAAATAATAAAACAAAATCTTAAATTTAAATGAATGAATAAAACTGTGTTATATTTAGCAAATGAAGTGTGTGTGTGTGTATAGTGCACGTTTTGAGTGTGTTATGTGTAGTGTAGTATTTGAGTGATTAGGAAGGATAATGTTTGGAAAAATACCTTACAGCAGGCCACACATTATGCGCCCGAGTTGTACAACTTCATGGGATGGAACACTGCTTGTTGATAGGGGGCAATAAATGCAGGGAATAGTAGCATGCCAGTTGTTGTTGTGATTGTATGAAAAATCAAAAATTTTTGATTGTACGAGTGATCGCAAAATGTGTGGGGACCTTATGGATTGAAAGATTTAAGGAAATTGGTAGTTTTTGCTTGTCTCATCAGTACAACTGAAACGAAATGATGAATCTTAAATAACTAAACAAAAGATTTTACAGATTCACGCTTTGAGTCTGCGTATCATAAAAGCTTTACTGGAAAGATTGTGAGCGAAGACCTCTGGATTTGGATTAAGACTTAAAAGGTAGATGTTCCTGAGGTTAAATACTTCTCCAATAAAAGTTGGCATATATATAACATACAAATGTATCTAGGATCGAATGTTTGAATTTTGGTATGTTACTGTGAGATTGATGTTTTTGGGAAACTCTCTAATACAATTGGGTAGATTAGAAAGCATATGATTCAAGTAGAATATAGTGAGTGGAGAAATATAATAAGTGCAAAGTATGTTAAATTAACGTAATCACAAAACAGTGATGACACTTTGACCACTGATTGGGGTTTAATTATATTATGCTCTATCTATTCTGGATATTTTTACTAAAGAATATGAATCCGTTCCACTCGATTCTCCCCATGGTAGCATCATGAAAAACACCTCGCAACTCCGTGATGGCGACAACGGCCAAAATTAAAATCCAGCTTGCCTTGCTCCCTTTTTTTAAGTGGCCTTAAAGAGTAGATTATGTTTTGTATTGGATTGATAAAAAATATTTATTAAGCATTTTTTAATGAGAATGTATTATCAAAAAAAAAAAAAAAATCGGACGAAAATGCTGCTGAGTTGTTAGAAGTAATATGATAAGTATATCGGAATTCAAATGTAGAATCCAACACTGTGTAAGATAACTTCTTGTAAGCCGGGCCAGATTGTGTAAAGGGGTATGGTAAGCAAGTACCTATGAGTATCACGTCACAAAGGAGAACAGCGACGACGATTGTACCTAAATACTTATTTTAAAAAATTGTAAACATTTGCTGACTTATGAGATGTCAACCTCAACAGTTGCCGTTGAGGATTGATTATAAATGAAACATAAATAATAAAGTTCCCAATCGAAGCTTTATCAAGAATGTTATCACAAGGTTAGTAATGACTAGGGGTCCCCACATATCTTAATCCGACTCTGCTCTTTTTTTTTCTTTTTTTATAAGAGGCGACGATGAAATAACAAATTCAAGATACATATTTGCAGAGTTAAAAAATTTTGAAGCTAAACTTATTTCCATACAATATAAGCAAGGCCATAGACATTTCCAGAATTATGAGCGTATCGATTGTTTTCTTTAAATCTAATGGAAATTGAAAACCACAAATAATCATAGAAATTTTGAAATCGAATTCTTATGAAAGCATTATCACATGTTTATTCAGATATGTAATACAAAAATTTCATTCATGAAGAATTTTTTTATATGAGATAATTTTATAATAGATTTATTTATCTATTGTATTTATGGCTCCCCTTTTTCTATAAAATTACGAATTTATAACTTGATAAGGATATGTATGGTATGCCGTCATGCAAAAATTCTATTACATTTGGAATTGAATTGATTTCTATGGTGATTTTGACGTTATACATGAGTGAAAGCTTATGTTTTTCTGATACTTTTATGGAAAAAAAAAAATAAAATAAAACTTGATTTTTAAAAGATTTTCAACACAAAAATGAAGACATTTAGAAAAATTTCAGTTTTATTAAGACTATAAGACAATCTTCACTGATCTTGGTTCGACTTCTGCTTGGTTTTCAAGGTTTATTAAGCTTATCATATTAAATTACATTCATATTTATCTTTGTATAAGTATAAAAATTATTATATTTGGTGAAATTTTTAAAAAAATTTACTAATAACATATCATTTTCCTGGTAAACAATGAATTTTAAGAGTTTGAACTCTCTTTATCATAAAAATAATATGTGATATGCAGATCGTAAAAAGCGGAACACTTTTTAATTTTAAAATTAATTTTGTTACTTGATCTTAATTTTTGGATTTCTTGCATCATCTTAATGGATGAGGAATTGATGTAGTTTGCTCTTGACTGAATTGACTGTAAAAGGTGCGTGTGTAAAGAAAGGGATTGGCTCATATGTATAATTAATGTGTATATTTTGAAATTGAATTCAATAATGGATAATGTTCATTGTCAGTGGGTTTTGCATATTTACATTCGACAATAATAAGAAATGCATATAATTTAATAAGATGTACATGACGTCTGAATAAATAATTTTCCATGTACCGGCAAAGAAATTTATTTTGGTACAAAATCCAAAATCATATCTCCAAACAACAAAAAATATCGAAAAAACCAAATGCCGACTACATGTAATTGTTTGTGCTTATAATGTAAGAGAGTAACATGTGGACACAGAGATAGAGAGAGAGAGAAAATATAAATGCTCCCACTGATGCAGTTCCATTCCAAATACCAATAACAACAATCAACAAACTACCTGTCGCTCTTTACTCTCAGAGTTTCACATGTACTCATGCCAGCATACACAAATGCTCAACTGGAAACCCAGTAGGAAATTGGAATTAAGGCTTTCAAACTATCTATAGTGATACTATCTGTGGAATAACATAAGTAGACAATTTCATAAGTGGAATATCAAAATAAATACTAACAAAACAAAGCTATTTACTAATAGAATATTCTATATTTGCAGAAATTAAATGTCACAACAATGAATAATAAATAAATTTATAATATTTAAATTGATATTTGTTTCAATAATGATGCATTGTTCGGAAGTCTGGGGTGATTGTGTTGTTAGTCACCGTGGAAAGCTCCAAAGGGCTCATAATATATATAAATTTGAAATGGTCTTAAATCTAATAAATAGATAGATATGTATGTATATACCATAGATGAATATCAAAGGTTCAATGAATATTGAGTTCAATGAAACTTACTACATAAATAAAAACAGAAAATTGTCAAAGTAATAAAAATTAATAATAAGAGTAATAAGTAATAAAGATTTTAAAGTAAATATGCCAATAGGCATGTGTGATAACTTCATATTGTCATTCCCATTTCTCACAAGGTTCTCACTCTCTATTCTGATCGTACGCTCACACATGCTTTGCTCTCATGACAACAACACCAACGCCATCAAACAGCAAGTAAATCGTCAAAACGAACACAAACTTTTGTATCTTTTATCTTTGTTTGTTGTCTGAGAAATTCGAAACGGTATGGTTGTGTTTTACGGAAGACGGATCAAAGAAAAAGAAAAGCAAAAATAATAAAGCCAATTTTGTCGGGCGAAGCGAATTGACGTACCGCGGTACCATGAATCTTGAAATTTCAAATTGTCTAATAATCATAGGATACGATTAAAATAAGCTAGAAAACTATTACTAACTTTGCTTTATTAAATTTAATTAGTATTTTTACAACTTTTACATTTTGTCCGTCAAGTCCATGTCAGTTGTTCGAAGCAATTTGACAGGTGTGCATCGATTAAATAAATACCAAGAAACAAAAACTAAATAAACTGAAATACGATAAAAGATAAATAAATGAATGTGTGTTGTCTAGTAAAAGTCAAACCTAAACAAATAAAAATTCTTTGGTGAATTCAATATTAAATAAATACATTACTAAATTGAAAAGGCAAAAGCGCTTAGCAACTTATAGTCGGAAGCAAAGGCACTACACAACAACAAATAAATACAAACAAATAGGAAAATTGTTTTGTTTGGTCTGCTCAAAAGGACAGTCACCATTACCAACGCCAACAACACAACACCATACATAAGTGCAAGCAAGACAACAACAACAAGACAACCTGTTCCGTCTGCATTCCAACATAGAAACACGAACAAACGAACAAAACTAGAGAGAGCGCGAAGAGAGAAATAAAGCCGAATTTATAATTAAATAAGGAAGCAAAGGAAGTGGTTTTGTTTTTTTTTATTTTTCATAGTAAAAAAAAAGTAAAAACAAATTTAGTGAACATAAAAAAAAAACAACAAAGTTACATGATCTTTTCTCTTAAAAGTGAGTGATCCAGTGCGTGCGTGTGAAAATATTCTTGGCTTGTCTTTATCTTTCTATATCTCTTCTTTTGGAACAACAACAACATTGCATTTTCCCTTCCTTCTTCACACGACATATTTCCGTTTCAAAGTTTGGTTGAAACATAAAAAAATAACAACAACAACAACAACATAAAATACTACAAAAGAAGCCTACAAAAAAGAGAAAAAAATAACCGGTTTTCTTGCACTTCCACCACAAACGGATTTTGATTTTGTTTTGTTTGTTTGCTGCTCGCATTGTAAGCATTTTGTTTATTTGTTTGTAAACTTCAAATAAGAACAGCAACAATAACAACAATAACAAAACAAATACGAATTTTAAACTATCACAAAATTGTTATAAAAAATAAAGAAACTAAATAAATCAATTTGCATATAAATTAACCAAAAAGCAACAAATTTTATTGCATGCGAGAAAAAACTCCAATCAAATGTAACAAATTTTATTGAAAGCGACAGAAAAAAGATTAAACAACAAAAATCAGTGCAGAAGAAATTTAATCGAAAAACAAATAATGTAATCCAAAATAAAAAAAAAAATCATCGAAAAACAAAATAAAATAAATTAAAAATAAATAACTTTAACCGTTTTTCGCCGGAAATTGTGAAAAAGAAATAAAAAAAAGAGAAACAAAAAAAACCTTGTTGCATTGTAACGGGAAACAACAATCATCATATTATTCCTTTTCTTTTTCGTCCATATGCTTTGCTATCGTGTTTCCGTCGCTCGCCCCTCCTAATAGCAGTTAATTTCGCGCTGATTACGAAAAAAAAAAAAAAATACGAAAAGAGATCGAAAAAATTATTATTGAACAGCGGATTTAAGTTGATTGATATTGCACCATATACACCACATATACACACGTCTACATACATACATACATAAGTATATTATTTCTTAAATTTTTCCTGTCAAATTTATAAAACTTCATTCCTTCGTTCGTTGGTTAATTCATTGATTTTTTTTTATGTGAAAACTTAAACAAGGTGAGTAAAATATAAAATTTATTATTATTATTCGTTAATGGCCTTAAATTAGTTCATATAGACGGCAGCGAACGTCAGTCGTCAGACATCGAATTTAGAGTGATTTACTCATATTTTATTTTATTTTTATTTTTTTTGGTCTTTCACTCTGTTTTTTTTTTCTATGCATTTTGAAATGTTTCTTTTTTTTTATTTTATTTCGATTTTGTTTTTTTTTTGTTTGATATGAGGAGACCTTAATTGGTTTTTAGCTTAACTGGTCATAAAATTCGTTTCAAGTGGTTACGGATTATGATTACACATACTTACGAGTATTAAATGATTAAATGAATGAATGAATGAATATTGCGAACTAAATTTGATAGCTTATATAAGGTATGGTTTTATTATGATTAAATTTAAAGAGTCTTTTTAGATTTTATAGATATAGATAGATTTGATATTAAAAAAAAAAAAAAACTAATCAAGTATTTAAAGGTAATAAACCCATAAAAAAATGCATCGATACGATGAGTGCCCATTAACAAGGAATTTTGTTAACTATGAAGACTTAATGTACATATTATTCTCTTGGGTTAGTACATTTACCATTAAACATTTTTTTGATTCTTTTAAATAATCTTATAACATAAACAAGGTGCCTCATAGCTGCTATTTTGTAATAAATTTTGTTCTTCTGAAATATTTACATTGCAGAATATTTCTTCATGTTTCTTAATTAGCCCAGGAAATTAAGAGAAAAAAATGTGTTTTTGTAGAATAATTAGGGGAATTCTGATTTTTTGCATGAGCATTCTGGTTCCCCTATTCTCATAAGAAAATTATATCAGATATGCATTTTTTAAACGACCTTGTAGACGTCATACT
The DNA here is from genome assembly GCA_035041805.1 of Amiota mariae. Classification (NCBI taxonomy): domain Eukaryota; kingdom Metazoa; phylum Arthropoda; class Insecta; order Diptera; family Drosophilidae; genus Amiota; species Amiota mariae. The sequence continues at coordinate 4,039,773 of JAWNKV010000325.1, forward strand.
GAATTCCAAGCATGAAAAGATCATCCAGCCAGATGATGACCCAAAGCATATTGCGCTTAAAACCCAGAATAAGCTCTCAGAGTCATCATTTCAGTTAGAGGAATGGCTGCCCCAAAGTCAAGATTTCAATTCGAGTGAAAATCTATGGCTATTGAAGGAGTGGCATCCAGATTTACTTTGGGCTGGGGTGCAGCTGCATAAAATAAATAATATTCCCAGTACTCATATTCGCAAATTGTTATAAAATATTCCTTACAATGTGTACTGATGTAAAAAAAAACAAGTGATTTTAGACCAAAATTAAAAAAAAAAAAATATATATACAGATCATTTTGAACACAACGTGCAACGTGGTTTTTAATTTCTCACCTATTATATTTTTTGCTAAAGTGACTTTGGGGATCTTTTGCCAATAATCTAAGTAATACCTGGCATTTTTTTTCATAATTTTCTATTCATCCATTTGCCTCTTACATACCAAAATGTGTGAAAGTAACGTCAATTACGTAATTTCCCATTCTTTGCGCCATATCTCAAAAACCGTTAGTCACTTACCGTTTACGAGAAAAACACGAAAACCCGCGGCTCATGTATCGATGGGGACTTTTGGGAATTTGCTTAGAACCGCTAAACAAAGGCTCATGCAAAAATTCAGCTTTCCCCTAATTTTTTCGAGGTAACATACAAATTTTCCTCAGCTAATATAGTTTAGATAAATATAAGTATATTTTCAAATATAATAGCCTTCAATGAAGTTTATGAGTTCATAAACAATAGAAACTTACAATTTTCCATATTCATGATTTCATGACTTTCAAGTGATTTTATGAAAAATGAAAATGAAATTTACTAACATAAAAAAAAAAAACAAAAAAAAAAATAGATTAAAATGAATGAATTTTTACATATAATAATTATGACCTAATGTAACCTAAACCTTTCATAGGTTACTTTAAATATTTACGAGCGAATACAATCATTTTGAACAAATTTCCATAACAAGGGATTATTATAAATTACAATAAATTTCCTTTCCATTTCATTATTAAGCGCCACTGTAATTAAAGTTCATTACACTTTACTATTTCCTCATAACAAACACTTGGGTTGGTAAATAGTAGACAGACAGTCAGACAGATAGATAGACAGACAGTCAGACAAGTATGTAGTAAGACAGATAAGATGGGGTAGGCGGCCAGTTAAGTTGAGTCTAGTTGAAACTTTCACTACATAACCATGCCCAAAAAAAGAAAAAGGAAAAAAAAAAGAAGAAAAATTACAAGAAAATAATATACTACATATGTAGTTAGTAATAAATCAATATGCAGACTATTTCTTCCAATAAACACCATAAATCAACTTGGAGTTAGTGTAAGAGTAAGTAAGTAAATAGATAGTTTGATAGATAAATGGATACGCGTTTGTCATGTACTCATATTAGAGAAAGAAACTCCACAAGTATTTGTAGATAAAAAAGACTTCAATGAATGTTCATTTATGTAATATAAGTAATTTCATGTTTTGTAGACTCCACCAAATTTGGGTCTTAAATAAATTATTTCCTATACAAACTATTAACCAAATCTGTGAAATTACAAAAAAAAAAAAAAAAAAAAAAAAATAAGGCGGTAGCGTCTCAAACTAAATTTAATTCATAAAAATATGTATTTTTTGTTAATAAATTTTTGTTTGTTAGTGTTTGCATTTTATCTTTTGCTGTTGTCTTTCTGTCTTTCAAAAATCCACAAAAAATGTTGATGAAAAATGATACAAACAAATAGTTGGTCATATATTTTGATATAGAAATCTTTGGATCATAGAAAGGGGAAAGGAGGAGTTTACATTATGATATTATAGCGCCTTTCGTGTTGTAAACTATTATTAAATATTTATGCGTCAAAGCCAAAAGCAACCAACCAACCAAGCAACCAACCAACCTACAACCCACTTTGCCAAAATGGTTAAAGCACGCAAATCTTGTTATTTGTATTTTTGCTACTTTATACTACATTGTATTCATTGATTAAAAGGAGGAGTATGGAAGAGGAGGAGAGGAGGGTCGCTGTTTTGGAATAAAAGTATTTAAAAAAGGAGGCGCGGTATGTAATTTTATTATAAAATAACAAAACAAATTACAAAAAGATACAACACTGACTAAGTTAAGCCAAGCCAAGTACATGGATATTGCGCTGAATGGCCTAAAATGCGTGGCCAAAACAAAAAGCAAATGAAAACAGGTGAAGCTGTAACAGAAGAGGAAAAGATAAAAAGCTCAAAAGAAGAAAAAAATACATTCAAATTGGCATAACATTCCCACCAAAACAATAATAGCAACATCACCAGCAGCAACAGCAACAACTACAACTACATTAAGAGAACAACAACAACAACAACAACAACAACAACAACAACAACAACAACAACAACAACAACCATTCAAACAACAAAACATTATATAAAAGCAACAAGAGACTCTCATAAAACGCATCATAGATACTTGTACTTAAATTTTATACATTTAGATACATTCACGTAGATATCTACGCAGCAGATACTCGTACATTTTTGTACTCACATACACTCACACGGAGTCTGAGTTGAAGTTGTTGTACTATATTGGTGTTGTTGTTGTTGTTGTTGTTTTTTTTGTATACTAAAGTATTTACAGTCAGCCACGCTTCAATTGCAAAAGTGCATTTTGTTGCACTAAAACTAAACCATCAACTAAACTACACTAAAACTAAACAGAAATGTATCTCCTCCTCGTGGTCATCGTCGTCGGTATCTTGACTAAAATATCTATCTACGTGTGTAGTTATGCAGTTGTTATTATTATTGTTGTTGTGTTGTTGCTGCTGCTGTTGTTGTATTTGTAAATTCTACAGGTTTTTTGTTGTTGTTTCTGTTGTTGTTGTTGTTGTTGCTGCTGTATTAATGGCGCAGCTCACAACAATCTGCAATTTTACGCCAAGCGAAAAAAATCGACAGCATTTGCCGACATTCGTCCCACTTGCAAAGCAAAAAAAAAAAAAAAAATAAGAAAAAATATACTTTCGTATCTCTTTGAACGTTTGCCACTTTAAATCTAAAACCGCTTGTTCTGCCTCCGAAAACTCAAACTCTTTGCCCCTCTGGGTGTCTATAAACTATCAACAAACAAATGCTTGGTGGTTTGGTGGCTGAAGTTGTTTTTTGTATCTTTTAAACCAAAAGCAGTTTACTTGACTTAAAATGCACAACAAATCGAGTTGAGTTGAGTTAAATTGAGTCGAGTTGAGTTGAATTGAATTGAATTGAATTGAGAGTAAGCAACAACTGACTGAATGTTTACTGTTGTTATTATTGTGCTCGTTGGTGTTGCTGCCTCTGGTTTATCCATTATTTGTTGGAGTTTTTGTTGTTCCAATCGAGTCCGTCGAGTTGCTGCGTAATTGTTTTTGAGCTGCTGCTGTTGCTGATGATGATGATGAAGTTGCTGCAACAAAACTATATAAATACAAGTATTTACATCTCTAGATATTTCTTTATACTTACTTATATTTATCTGTTGCAAACTGTTGATTTTAAATAATACAAAAAAGAAGAAAACAGGTGCGCGCACATGCGCAATTCCCCCTTTTCCATTAATTTACTCACTTAACGCCATTCTTTCATGTTTGAATGAAGTATCTTTTTTGATCAGATACATTTAGGTATCTCTTTGTTGCATTATTTTTGAGTTGATTATAATGATGATAATGATTTGCACTGATTTTGTTTCTTCTATTTACAAAATAAATGTATCTCTTATTTTTAATTATTATTAAGTATTTATTTTTTTTATTTTTTTTTTTTTTTTTTGATTAAACATTTAACAATAACAAGGTCTCTTGCCACATTTGTGTTTGTTTGTTTGTTTGTGTCGTGGCAATACTTGAGAATTTTCTTTCTTACTCGTATTTTTGTTTATGTATGTGGCAAGTCTTGACGTCCTTGAGATTATATTGATCACATTTTTCTGTATGTTTCGGTGAATATATGAGTATTGTTTTATTTACTCTACTTGAACAAATTTAACGCTTTTCATTTTATACTTTTTGTTAAATGAAATGACTCACTCATTGAATTTTTAGAATGCATTTGACTGTGATAGATATGTATGTCTGTTGTAGATATTGAGATACATTTAGAATGCTTTGATAATTTGTAATGAAAAGGAATTTTGAAAATTGACTGCCAATTGATATAAGAAATGCAATAGATAAATACACTTGTGGATTAGAAGATGATTTAGGGATAAGAATCTTAAATGGTATGTCATATTTTTAATAATAGTATTTATATCATCATTTATATCATTTATCCATTCATCTGAAAATATTTGTAAAAATCTATTACAATAAAATCTCATTTGGTCGAACTTATGTCTTAATTGACTCTTCTCTCTCAAGGATTAAATGGAGCTGTACCTCTCAGTGGTAGTTGATTATTTAGCTAACAGATATAATAATCTGTAAATCGTGCATTCTTATAGTCTGAACACTTTTAAAAAAAAAAGGTTCTTTTGTGTGACTGCGACTTTAAAATTCCATTGAAAACAATAGATCACCGTGCATACCAACCAAATGCCCATCAAACAAATCATTCTCAGATGTCTCATGCAGTTTTTATTCATTATTAAGCTGCCCTTTAAATTACGAATGATGTTCAAAAAGGACTTAGGAAAAGTCGTGGCATGGCCGAAAAGATTCAGCTTGTAGTCCAGAAAATTCTAGAAAGAAGGAATATTGTGCATTTCTGTGTTCTTTTTGACAGTGTGTACCATGATGAAATCTTGTTCAAACTAAAACGCAATACTTACGGTTAAAGTCTTTTCTGTAGAACAAAGCCTACTTGGTGGCAGTAAAGGATGAAATATTAATCTTAAGATGCATTAAGGCCGGAGTTCCTCAGGGCATTGTTCTAGTGGCGATTCTATACAATATATACACATTAGACATTTCACCACATGTCCAAAGAATCGTTGGTGTACTGATAATACTGACATCCTAGCTAAGTATTTCCAGCTGTCCCATTAAAACTATTAGTCATATCCAGGAATATTTGCACCTCATATGGGCTTAGTCAAAGAGGTGGAATATTCTAATCAATCAGGAAAAAAAAACAAACGTAATGTTTACACTTTGGAGGAAGAATTGTCGAGACTTTACCTTCAACAACAGTTCCATACCAAAATTTAACAGGCATTTTTACTACTTGGGTACACCACATTCCATTCGCAGAAGACACGTCAAATGATCTGCGAAAATAAAAAAAATACTCCATTGGCTGTTGAACAAGAAGAACAAACTCTTGGTAAGCAGCAAAATTGTCATATAAAATCAGATTGTGAAATCTACATGGACTTAAGGCATTTGAGTCATGTCATGTCACTTAAAAAAACAGAATAAAACTCTACGTCAGGTTGATAAGTTACCCAAATCCAATAGCGAAGACCCTGGCTATGTATAGGCCCATGATAAGACTAAAAAGATCTCATCCTTATGAACTAATTAAAATAAAACTAAATTAATTAATAGAATTAATTTTTTAATCTTGTAAAAGTTACTATTGTATAGTGAGGTCTTGTGTCAGTGTTTTCTGATTTATATTCCACAGTCATTAAGTATCTAGTTACGTTTTCCCTCTGCTGTGAATAACTTGTGCTGTTGTGCTATTACAATGTGAACAAGATAAACTTATTATACAGTCAAAGGTCTAAAATTTGTTTTAAACAGAACATGTAATGTCTTGTAAAAGTCTATTCTCTTTCTTATTATGATACGAGATCTTCTTTCTTTATCTTATGATCCTAGAATTTTATTTAAAAATTGTAAAAACTGTTCTTGTGGGTATAAAATAAATACCTTTTTCTTAATCAAAGATCTCCAGCAGATTCCATAATTTTGTATACTCTGCACGCAGTTAATAGTATTATAAGTTTGTCATGAAGTTGGTAACATACAGAAGGAGACCCCATAAAGTATATACATTTATGTATTCTTGATCAGCGCAACGAGACGAGTTGATGTAGCCATGTCCGCCTGTCCGTCTGTCTTTATGTATGTATACTAGTCCCTCAGTTTTTGAGCTACACAGTAGAAATTGAATTGCAAGGAGCTTTCTTTTCACCATACGCAGTACATTTGTCGGAATCAGCCGAATCGGATCACTAGGGAGGGTACCTCCCATACAAACCTGGATCAAAATTAAAGTTATTATTAGAAAAACTTTTTTGTTTTTTGTACTATCGGCTTGCAATTTAAACACAAAAAGTTTCCGACTCATATCCAGCAACCATTAAAATTTGAAGACCTTCGGATCACTAGGGAGGGTACCTCCCATACAAACCTGGATCAAAATTAAAGTTATTATTAGAAAAACTTTTTTGTTTTTTGTACTATCGGCTTGCAATTTAAACACAAAAAGTTTCCGACTCATAACCAGCTACCATTAAAATTTGAAGACCTTCGGATCACTAGGGAGGGTACCTCCCATACAAACCTGGATCAAAATTAAAGTTCTTTTTCGTTTTTTGTACTATCGACTTTGACACTATCAGTGTCTGACTTATATCCACCAACCGTATGAAATTCAAGACCCTCGGTCTACTAGGAGGGGCGTGAAGAGTATTACAACTTTGGCTTAGCCAAGACTCTCCTTTTATTACTGTTTTTTGTTTTTTTTTACATAAAACCGTTTGATATTTCTTTCTTTTAAATCTTAATTCTATAACTTTATTTTCTTAAATTTTTATGAATCATTCATTAAATACAATAAAACAATAAAATTCATCATGAACTGAAAGAGTGACTGACATAACTGACTCTCCCATGTCAACAAATTTTTTTTTTAAGATTTATGACACTTTTTTTTTTGTATAAAATAAAATTCATACCTCCATTTGTGTGTTCTTCACAAGAATATTTGTGACATACATACGCACATATATGTATGTATGTATGTAAATGTATCTGTTATCTTTTCTTCTTGTTATTCATCTGTCAGGCTTAAAATCTTCTTTGAGTATTACAAATAAATTGTCATAAAAGTAAATGACTCAAAGTCTCATAGTCTTGGAGTCCCTCTTTCTCTCTTTCTTACAAGAGATTCAATCATTTTTTTATTCTCCTATGACATCAACTAGAAATAGATCTTAGATATTTGTAAACAAAACTATCTTTTACGCACTATTATGACTCAAGAGTAATATCTTCTTCTATAATATATACAATATTTGTCTCCATGACGCGTTTTCTTGTTTTTATTTACACAGAGAAGTCATCGCAAAATCAAACTTATTTAAAAAAAAAAAATTATTATTAAATTTATTCATGTGTAAACAAGAAATTAAAAAAAAAAAATATGTATTCAATTACGTAATAAGAAATGTAAAAAAAAGACATAAAAAAAATTTAATTTTCTTTAGTTACAAAAAGAGACACGTATAAAAAAGTCATAAAAGAACTGAAAAATGCAAATGCAAATGCAACTTACTTTACACAATTCATTCACGCTTCATTGCAATTCCTCTTTTTAATAAAAATATATATATATTTTTATTTACAACAACTACAAAGCAAAAATAGCGCCAACTGCTAAATGAAAACACGTTACAGATACATAAATTTGTTTTTTTGCTATAAAAAAAAATATATATATAAATATAAATAAAATGAAATGAAATAATAATAGCAGAAACCAGCAAAAACACCAAACCGTTAACAAAACTGATATCAATTTAACTGTCACAGCATGCCAAAGCGCGTGGCTTAAGCATGTCATTTACTATATATAAGTGTGTGTATCTGTGTATAAAATGTATCAATTGTAATATATCTATGTAAACACGCACGAAATTCACTACTCAACGCAACACAACACAACACAATTTAACTCCACCCAATTGAATTGAAGTTATTATGTATTATATTTTTGTTAGTTTTGTTTTAGTTTGTTTGTTCATCGAATTCTCCACCTTCTCCACCTTCTCCACCTTCTTCATCATCTTCATCATCTTCTTTTAGTATTGTATTTTTGTTATTATGTTATTATGATTTGCTTATTAATATTTATCAATTTTTTGTTATTATTATTTAACCTGTTTTTTTTTCGCTAATTTTATTTTTATTTAAACAAAAGACAAAAGCAAAATATTTCAGAAAAAAAAACAAAAAAAAAAAAAATAATAAATAATAAAAAAAGAAAATTTAATAACAAAAATTTACATAATTTTTTTTTTTGTTTTTGTTTAAGTAAATAACATTAAAATATTGTATTTGTTTTTTTTTTTTTTTAATTTTATTTTATTGTTTTTCATTAATGAATTTTAATATTTTTTTCTGTTGTTTTGTTCTAGAATATTTTGTTGTTTATAATAAATATAATACTATAATATTTAATCACATTTTAAATTTTAATATAATTTTATTGCGTTTTTATATAAAAATTTAATTCAATAAAAAAATTCCAAGGGAGAACAAGGAATTTTTGTTGTTTTACAATATATTTTAATATACGTCGCACGCATTTATTGCTTTCGATTTGTATAAAATTGAGGCCTTTGGCCTAAAGTTTGAAACCTTGTCTCGTATTAACTACAAACTAGAAATAAACAACATTATACTTATTAAATGACTTCGAGTGTAAATACTACTACATATATGAATTTCATAGGTACAAAGTAAGACAAAAGTGGGCAAAACCAAAGACGCCTTCACCATTTCTTACTTAGTTCAATTCATTCATAGGCAACACACACACACACACACAAATGCTTAGAGCACAAACCTCCTTCATCTCCAACCCACGATATCGTCCTCCATGATATACTATTGTATACTAGATGCACTCAAACACGTAATAAGCTCAAAACTTATGTTTCATCAAAGTTATACTATTGCGTTTTGTCTCTTAGCCACATTGCAGCCACAACGCCACAACTCAACTCAAGTCAAGTTAAGACAACTAAAGACAACAACACAACACAACACAACACAACACAACACAAATACAACACAATTCAAGTTAAGTTGTTGTATTAAGTTGGCCAAACCTTAAATCAATCAAACGATCGATCGATCGATCGTTCGATCGATTGAAAACTTGTGCAAATATTTTTGTCGTCCCATTGGCAATTTTTACTTTTGTAGTTGTTGTGTTGTGTTGTTGTTATTCAAGTCAAAGTCGCATGCGCATCGTTAAAAGGCATTCAATAGATTCGAGATAAATAATAGAGACGGGTCGACTTGAGTTGATTCAAATGCGTTCACATGCTCAATGGATTCAATAGAATTGCTATAAAAGTAACATGTGTCTTAACATTTGTTGGAATATTGGAAATAGAATTGGTGAATAAAATACAGAATACCTTGGAATAACAATAAGAATCAATCAATCAGTAGAACAGACTATTGGAATACTTTTTCAGACAGGCAAATCTTTTACTTGGCAACTATAATCTAGCAGTTTTCAGTCTGCATTTGAATACAAATGATCTGAGAATACTATTCGGTTACAAGAAGGTTTAATGTCAGCTTAAAGTCCTTCTCAGAAAATGGGTTACATGCAGATTTTGTTACTAGCAAACAGAAAATGTCAATGGGCACTAGTGGCCTGTGTGTACCCAATTTACAACAGCCAACTCCCACTTATTTCTGAGTCTTCTAAAAGGGATTGGTCTGCTAGAGAATCTTTAGGATCTTTACAAGTCAACGATTACAAAAGATAAATGATGATCATTTCAATATTCATAGATTCTCTAAAATTATGAGTTTATTAGAGACCCGGGCAGATGTTGTCCTCTCTCTTTCTCAAAAAATTAGTGAAAAAGACGATTTGATTAATTTTAACATATGTCTCGATTTTTCTAGATTTTTTGATTATTCATTTGGGGTGTTTCCGAATTTTCTTTTTTTTTCCTTAAACCTTCCTCATGAATCACTCAGTTCATTGGTGAAAACTGTATGAAAATACGGTTGGTAGTTTTTCAGTTAATCGCGTACAGACAAACAGACACAACATTTTTTAATACTATTAGACACTAGTAAAATCGAATTTGAGTACTCATACACATTTCTATATTGTTGTGTTGTATTTTTTGTGCAAATATGTCATCATCTCCAACGATGTTAAGACAAGTAAAACAGGTTGGATCAAGAGTTTAAAAACTACAAATCCACTCACTTGAATAAGAAGAAAGAAAAAACTATTTGTAAATACCAAAAGTTTAGCTGCATAGTTTAATGAATTTTCTGTTGTTTTTGCTTTTGTTTTATTGTAATTTGTTTCTTTATTTTATTATTTTTTTTTTTTTGTGTTTTGCTAAAATTTCTTTTTGTTGTGGAATTTAATAAACTGCGAAACATAATAAAAAGTTGCGCCAAGAGACGCTTACTCACTTGTTCAACACGTCACACGGCACAACACGGCATCAGTTTTAGTTAATCATTGAAAATGTATGCAAAAAAAAAAAATAAAGCGAAAAAAAAAATTGGCAACAACTTGAAACGGTCAATAAATGTTGCTCAACTAACTGTTAATATATAATATGAGGTAAAAGCACGCCAACATAAACATTAGCGCATTACAAACTTACAAAGATACAAGATACTTTTATGCACACGCGCCCCTCTTTGCCTTAATTACCACACACATATGTAGATACTACTTCAACATTCACGTAGATAGATAGATAGATATATAGATTCACAGTTCCATGGTGTTACGTTGATGATGTATATATACATCCATGTGTGTATCTGTTGGGTATCTGTAAAGCTAAACTAATTTGTTCATAATTGGAAATTATAAATTAATCAACAGCACCTCGAGGCTTTTACTGTTTTTTGCAAAAGACGGTAAAAGCTTGGAGAGATAGAGAAAGAAAAATAAAAATAAAAAACAAATTACGCAGAAAAACCAAGTATCGATAACAAATAATTAAAACAAAGAAGAAGAAAAAAAAAAAAATAGAAAAATATAAGTAAAAGTTTATTAATAATAATTTGCCATAAATTTGCGATTGATTAGCTTTTCATTTACTATGAGTATATACTATAATATATAGTGAATTGTATACCATTCTTTTTCAGATTTAATGCTGAAGAGATAATCCCCTTATAAATGGTAAAAAAATAAGTAAGTTTTTAATAGAATAAAAAATTCCTTAAGTCTTCCCATCATTTTTGAGCTTCTGAGAGATTTTCTTTTACACTAATCAGACACTTTTGTACTATAAGTGATTAGGCTTGGATTCCTAGATGATGTATAGTCATTGTGAATATAAATCAAATATTCAAAACCCATTTAATATCCAAGTTTTTGTAATGATTAGCTGATAGAAACATCAACTCATTAGTCTTCTTCTATTCTTACATTTACTAGAAATTGCTAAGTTTATTGTAATATTGACTTATTCATACTAAAATATATCATTTTATTATAAAGGGTCAAAGTCAATATTGTTCTCCATTTGAAATGGGGTCTAAGACAAAACTATTACTACATAAAGTAAGGCATTAATTTTATCTATGTGAAGCCGAAGGTAGTGTATGTATTCATTATTTGTTTACCTTTTACACTACTTTGAGTAGGTATTAACAGAGTGTCGGAGACCCCATAAATTATATAAATATATATATGGTATATTATGCACGGAAATGATTAGCTTCTATGCTTAATGCTGAAGATATGTTTGTTTTCGAACATGAATAGATAATATGTAGGATCTATTACTGAATGAGAAACAAAAAAAAAAAAAAAAACCAAGACAATTGCCATCGCTTTCATATTTTTTAAACAGTAAGACTACCGAAATTTTGATAAATTGGTTCAATTTGATAGCTTTTCTAATACATACATATAATAAAATCATAGACTCATTGGATTCCTAATCGAATTACTGAAAATTAAGAAGCGCTTCATTAGGAGTGACATATAGCGTTTATTTAATCAAAATCGACCTACAAAATCGGTCGAATATGGTAGATCAATTTTTGCATATGAAGCTTAGAGACAAGAAGTCTTTGTCCAACATTTATTTATGAATTGTGAGTCCAAGTCCTTAATATTACTGTCGTATTCACTACATATTATAAAACAAAGTCCACTTCGACGTCTGTCTGTCTGTACGCGATGAACTCAAAAATTACGGAGCGGATTTTCATCCGGTTTTCACCAATGAACGGAGTTATTTATGAGGAAGGTTTAGGAAAAAAGAAAATTTGGAAACCCCAAAAGAACAACCGAAAAATCTGAATAAATCAAAAAAAGTGAGGTATGCAAATGAGATGCATATAAAACTTAAGAGATATATTTTACAAGGAATCAAATTGTCTTTGTAAAACATCCCATTAGGTTAGGCAATCAGTATCTATTCGTAAATTATAATTTCTCTTTGAACAAGTTCATCACCTGGGGTGTTAAAAGTATCTAAGCTTTCGGTGAATCAAACAAAGTATAATAAATGTTAGGTCTTGTCTTCAATTATCTTATGACGCACTTGGAATAACTGCCAGCTGGTTTTTTTTTTTATTTTAATCAATAGTTTTTCCATACAGAATTCCACAATATTTAATTAATGCAAATAGCAGCATAAATTAAACAAGTTAATTTTCATTTATAATAAATTGTCTCAAAGTATTTTTTGATTGATAATTAAGATTTATTTCTATTGTTAGAATTTTAAAATTAATTTATGCGATGATTGAATTTTTTAAAAGATGTTTTTTTGTGACGAACAGTTATTTTTATAATAATAATAAATAAATATATTTTTTCTGTGATAAATTTTATTTTATAAAAAATGGCGCAAAGTTTTTTACAGATTCACAATATATTGAAATAATTGGGTATATGGAAAGGTAAATAGTCAGAAGATATTTGGATTGTCTTTATTTAAATATAATACTATGTAAAATTTTACCTATTAAAACCAGTTTAGGGGTGAAGAAACTCTCAGTCATATTGAGAAATACCGAGCATGGAAATTTTAATAATCAAATTCAAGAAACTTTTTAAAATTATTTGTCACTTTGAATTTATAAGTATTTTCGTGTCATCCATCATAATATATTGTAAGATCTTAGTGAATATCTTGATCCAAATTGAATGCACCAAATTCCCCAGTTCTAAAGAGTTCAACAAATTTCTTTGCCGCCATCTCTATGTCAACGACGACAGGCTTCTTCTTACGTGTGCGTCGTTCATTCAATTTCAATTGTTGTAGACAATTGTAAAGTACACGATGGATGTCATCACAAGGTTTCTCCAGACCCATTAGCTTCACATAATTATATCGGGAGTGATTGTTCATCCAGTATAATAGATAATCAGCTTTGGTTAAATCACTAACTAAGTTCTCTGGCAAACATCCTACAAGTGCCAATTTCATGCCAGTCTCATCATCTGGGATATATGGTTGAATTAAACCACTTTTCTCATTTAGATAAATACGAGGTTTCTCATGTAAACGAATTTTGTTTGTGGTATTTGATATATTGGGTGCTTTCCTATGAAAAGCTTCTATAAGTGATGCCTTCCCGACGCCTGGAACTCCAATCATCATAACATTGTACTTCTCATCGGGTCGATTTTTCTGATTTGTTCCTGTGAGTAACCTTGTTAGCATCGTTATAAGTTGATCGTGGCCAGGTGAATTAGTTGATTTAGTTGATGTAAAGACAATATTTCTATCAGGACCCCGTTTCAATTGGCAACGTATATTACGATGATCACATGTATCGGTTAAATCTTTTTTGTTTAATACCAAAATGTATGGTTTGGTTCCATTATTGGTAATACCACTTTGGAAATCAAAATTACGTCCCGAAATTGGTATACGGGCATCGTGCACTTCCAAAATGCAATCAACACTTCGTAATTTATTTTGTAACTTACGTATACCATGTCCAATATGTGGCATCCATGATATGGGTTCTTTGCTTGCGACACGAAAGAATTTCCGAAAAGTCATAATACAGAAATATTATTATTATTATATTACCAAAATTTAGCTTGTAAAAATATATATTGATTTTTTATTGTATTTCTCTCGATTTTCAAAAAATATAAAAATAATAATAAATTAATATCGAAATAATGATGACAAGATAGAACGCTTGCTTGTTTCTTTTGTAAATATTTGATTTAAAACTAAAATGAAAATTATTAATTTGTAAGATGTTTTTCTAATTAAGATTTCATGCTTCATAGATTTTGTTTTTACGTGTTTATTTTAAAACAGAAATGTTAAGCATCCCTAAGAGAATAATTTTTTTTCTCTCCAAGCTATGACTTGTTTCTGTAACAGTTACTGATATTATACTCGTAAAAGAATTCCTTTCAGGTCTAGAAGTGAAAACCATAAGCCAGGTTGTACTGTCACTAGAAGACTCTGGTCTTGTTACCAACTGAAATGAACCTACGAGCTCCTTCACTTTAACAAGAAAAGTATTCGAAATCGTAATGTGGCATTGCGCAATTGAGTGGAAGCTCCAAGGATGTATTATATTTCACATCAAGATTTCTGTCTGGAAGAATCAGAGAGTACCTTCTATGTGACTACCCTGCTATTCTTGAAAGACGAACCGGTCTTCTCAGGAAATCGTTCTTCGATGAGTTGCGCAGTTTGGCTTAATGAGACCTCTGATGTCAACTAGGGATACCATTAGATTACTCAATCCCCTCTCTTCTTTCCTTATAACCACAAATTATAAATTTTACTAGTTCTGAACTGTAAGATGTCATCTAAAGTTATTCGACAATGTTACATGCATCACATATTTCAAATATGTATGTTTGTTCGCGTTTATCTCAAAAACACATGATCCAATTTGGATGGGGTTTTTGCTATTGATTGCATATTCTTTAGAGAAGGTTTTCTTGTATAAAACATTGCTCTAAATTTTACGAAACCAGACCTATAGTCTGAAATATAAGAATATGTCTCATGTGGCAACACATAAAGATGTTGATTTTGTATAGATATTCGGTCTTCCAGAGGTTTATAAGATTGTGAATATGAAGTGTAGTTATGCTTCTCTTTCTTTCTTATACTCTCATCTGAAAAAGGTTTCTCTTTAACATTGAGTTTATTGCTCATTTTGATGACTCAAATTGTAGCCCAAAGATTTTAAAAATAGTTTATTATGTTTTCCTGTTTTTTATGGCAGTTGTGATCGTCTGATTAAATGATGAATGCACGATTCATAGACTATTTAGTCTGACACCTATATACTAATCAATCTTTCAGATACACTGGCTTACTTAGTTTCTACTAATGTCACTAATTGGGGGTTTTACTTCTCCAAGATGTGCTTTTATGACAAGCCTAAACGTATTTTATAATTCATTTAAAATTTATTTATTATTAAATGTTTATTTAATCGCTTTAAAAGAGTCACCAAATCAAAGTTAATTTAATGGAATAGTAAACTTCCCATTCAAATTAAATGACTTCATCATCACTAAAACTTACTTACTCTGTTTACATCTTTTTTTATTCAATTTCAATTGTGTTTGTTAGTTCATTTACCTATATTTCCGGCTAATTAAAGTTCATTACGTTTATCTACAATATATATGGTAATAGTATTTTCCTTTCAATTTACCTTACCACATCTTTGGATTGTCATTATCATCAGTATATCAGCAACAGCATCAGCATCAGCATCAAGTTGAGTAAAGGCAGCTGCGCAATGAAGCGTAAGCAAAAGCAAATTTAATGATTTCGATTAAATAACTTTGACTTTGCTGATGATGAGAGAATTAACCACAATAATGTTGTTGATGTTGATGTTGCTGATGCTTACGTTAATGATGATGTTAATACTTTTATTAATACTGAAGATGATAATGATGATGTTAATGCCATTTAATAATGAAGTTAATGACTGGTTGCTTGTTCCAACAAGTTTTTTGTTTTTAATTATGAAACTTGTGATGATGATGATGATGACGAGTATTGTGAGTGCTTATGTTGAACTCATAACAGCTGAGCAGAGCATTTTAAACGCTTTTGTTTCATAGTCATTCACAGTAACAGATAGACATGATCATGATCATCATAATGATGATGATGACAACAACCGTTGTGCTGCTGACTCTTTTTGTATCTCCCCTATTAGTAAGTAGTAGTGATTTTACCTGTCTTTCATTTTGTTGTTTATTTATTGTTGTTGTTGATGTTGATGTTGCTGCTGCTGTTGTCATTGTTTTGTTCATCAAGAGAAGAGTTAAATGAACGTTATGAACTCATTTCAAGAGTCAAGTTTATGTCGAAGTTGCTGCCGATGCTGCTGCTGTTTCTGCTGTTGCTGTTTGTATCATGAATCTTTGCAAACTCAGCACAAAATGCAGTTCATTCATTGAATGTGACGCCCGCGGAAGTGAAAAGTTGCCAATGAACAAGAGAAAAAGAAATAAAAGTAAAACAAAACATCTGCAATAACAACAACGACAACAGTAGCAGTCACCAACATTATTGTTGCTGTTGTTTTCTGAACCTGAATTGCATTATAAACTGTATATTGCGTGTATATAAGTATGTTTGTATCTAAAAAGATACTACATAAGATACATTTAATCTCTACCAAAGTTGTGTGATGCGATGCGATGTGATGTGATGCTTGTAATGTGATACATTTTGGTAAACTGGCATTTGTTGTTAGTAGATCTTTGATTTTTATGCAACCAACAACCATTAACTAACATCGAACTCTCAAGTGGTGGTGGTGTTGTTGTTGGTGGTGGTTGTTATTTGCCTTTCTGGCATCATTTTCAGCCTCAAATTGCAAAATTCCAACAAGTAAAAGAAGTCAAAAAAAAAAAAAAAGAAAGAAATTTGGAAGAGAAAAGATAAAAAAATGTTTAAAAGTTTCCGCTTTGTTTATGCCATTTAAATAAAAGAAAACTAAACTAAACTAAGTAAGGTTGAAGATTTTTTATTTATTTAAAATGCTACTAAAATGTTCCAGATTCTAGTTTACCAATAAATATAACAAATGATTTTAAACAAAATTACGTCTACGCAATATGGCTTTTTAAAATCACAAAGAAAATGTAATTATTTCCAAATATTTTTAAACAAAAAACTCCAAATTATTATAAACAAAGTGTAGATATAAAATTTTATGATCTGTGATTAATTTATGGCACCAAAGCAATAATTTTTTGTTTTTATTTTATTTAAACAATATACAAAAACAAATTTTATTTCAACTAGTAATAAAATGTGCTAATGAGTGAGTATCTCAGAGTGTCTATGAAAATATTTCAGAGTTTTTAATTGTTCTGTGTACTTTAAAAACTTATTTCCTTAATCATAAAACTTTTTAATAACCTGAGAATTAATTTAAGCAAAGTAAAGTAAAATAAATTAAAGGAGGAATGAACTTTTTTTTTTTTTTTAAGTTTTTATAAATAAAATTTTATTACACAATTTTTCAAGGCATTAAAATTTGTATTAATTTTCTTTGTGATATTTTCCTTAAGATTTTATAATAATAATGATGGAAAAGTAACTTTAGAAAATGAGATGAAATTGAAGAATATTTTTTTCATATCTATTTTTAACTTCTTTCTATCTTTCGGGTAAAACCATAATCTCATCTTTCTAAAAATTCGTGGGTTTTTGTCCAAAAAATTATCGCAATACAGTTGTCTAGGGGATACACTGCTTAGCCAAGAATATTCTACATGAACGAAATAAATGGTAATCGGCTGGTGCAAAAAATGGAAGATGATGATGATTACGACGTAGGCTTTGTGATTAGATATTTTTGCGGGTGCTCACTTTTCTTATAACACAATTAATGATTGATGACTAGTAACAAATATTTTTATAATCTTAAAAAGCATTTTTGTTGATAGAAAAAGAGTGAACTATGTTCACTGTGGTCTGGACTATATGCTGGGTGCATTAACACTTCCCATTCGATTTCCCTCAATTTTCGCTGGTCCACAATATAAATATGTGGCCTAGGGTTGTCGTGGTGCCCTTTCTGTTGAGCAAATGCTGCCGTTTTTCCTTCAGAGCTTCATTTAGTATTATTACTTGTTGACACTAGAGTTCTGAATTTATAATTTGCCCAGGTGGAAGGAGCTCATAATCCATAGGAGTACCTTTGTCATCCCATCAAATGCACAGTAATAACTTGCTCGTAGATATCGTTGGCATTGCGGAGCTTTGGCAGAGGCTCAGCTGGTTTGGACCATGATCTTTTTTACACATTACTTGCGATCTTCTAAGTACTTTAATGAAGGTCATTCTTCCCATTTTCAAATATTTAGGCGCCCAGACTGATGTCTTTGACATTGAATTTTCCCGAACGAAATCGTGTAAACTGATTGTTTTGATAAAGTATTTTCTCCATGATGTGCACAAATTTGTTTATGGTAGAATAACCTTTTTCGAATCACATCTTCAATTATTTTATTAATCACAATTTTCAGCTTTCCATTGCTGTATGGCATTTTCAGATCGGATTAATTAATTAAAAAACTATACCTCTTTAACACGATCACGGGTGAGGCTACTGTGGCAGCCATCATAATTACAATCCCTCCGAGTTTGTGATATCCATCAAGAATTCCAAGATTTTCTTAGGATGTATGGTACCATGTACTGGTTACCCATATGGCGGAGTCTGCAATATCATTCTCTTCATTACATGGTTCACATTCGTCGTTTTGCTTAATCCGATTATTAGCTAGAGGTTTCATAACTCTCAATGTCATGTTAAGAAGCCTGAAACTACATGGTTTAATAATTACAGAGACATCGCTATTAATTCTAGCAATACAAATTTTATGAAATTTTTTTTTCCATCAACTCAATATTTCTTATCTTAACTACAATAATTAAGACGACAGTCTTTCTTTATTTTTTTAATTTAAAAAATAAACAAAATCCATAAATAGAATATAAGAAAAAAAAAAAAAAATTATAATAAAAATTAATAGTAAATAAATTTTAGTATGCAATTTTTTCTTAAAGTTTGTTTATATATTTTGAAAATAAATAATTTATTTTTTTCGCACGTCATTAGAAACAATAACAAAGACAACAACAACAACAAAGCAAAGGTGCTGAACTGTAAATAATTGCCAATTTTTTAAGCAAAAAATATTAAGAAAAATTCGCATAGAAATATGCGGCATAAAGAACCAAATTGAGAGAAGATTAAACAACAAAAAAAAAAAAAATAAATAAATAAAATAAAAACGAAAAAAATTAGAAATAGTAACAAAATATCAAATTGTAAACAAATTCAATTTGCTCATTTCCGTTTTAGGTTCACTTTATTCTCATTTATAAATTTATTTTTAAATTATTTATCTTTTTTATATCATTTTTTCCATTCAATTTTTTTTTTGTGATTATTTTTTGCTTGGCAAATTTTCCACTTTTGTGGGTTAGCAATGTGAAACCTTGAAATGCTTGGAAGTTACCCGCTTTTGTTGTCATTATTATTATTTTTTCATTTCATATTTTGTTCATTTATTTTTATTTTTTGTCGATTGTATCTACTAGATACACTTTATATTAAACTTCAACTTTGTTATTTATTGTGTAAAATTATGTCAGTTAATGTTTATTTTCTTATGATGATGTAGTGTTTCTGTCCATAGAATGAATGATATTTGATCGTTTTGTTTGAATTTATTTTTTTTATTTGCTTTTATTTTTATTTTATTGGTAGCACAACAGGTGTTTGTTATTGAAAAAGATTTTTCTATACAATTTTATGCTTAACAAATTGTTGAGCAGCATGAGTTGAGAAAAATGTTTGGTTTGATACACGAGTATGTTTTTTTTTTTTTTTTTTAAGGCAACAACGACAACCAATGATGGAGATTTTTGGAATCAAGTGTAAATTGAGATATTTGTATCACTGCCTTGCTCCCTGCCCTCTGTTAACTCAAGCTAATCTAATGGAGTGAAACAGATTGTCGGAAAGATAAGACTCTTGTGAAAGTAATGAAGGTTAACTTTCTTAAAAAACCTAAACATGGCAAAGAACTTTTTAACATTTGCTCACAAAGCTACAAAAAAGTATCAGATACACATAAGAATGATAAGAGAAGAACAAACTAATGATATTGAGAATAGATAAAAAGAAGACTATGCCATAAGGTAATCACTCCCTTTATAATCAAAGGGTCTCCATTCTACTCACAAGGTCCAACTTTATAACCCCTTATACTGACAAGGTGCTGATTGCTATTATGCGTGTCCCTAGAATGTTTAGATAAATGGAAAGAACAAGGAGGAAGAAAATAAGAAATTATATCGATTGATTTTTCAAAATTGAGTGACCTTGATTCTATGGACACTTAGAAAGAAAATAAAGACACCCCATAAAAATTGAAAGAAGGCAGGAGTTCGCCTGGTATGCGTGAAGTGGAATTGTGATTTTTGTTAGTGATTTCGTATATTTTTTTATGTAATGTTAACTGTGCCACGATAAACTTTCTGTTAATAAAAATAAAATACAACATTTCAACAATATTGATTCAATGATGAGCAATAAACGTTGAACTGAAGTGATGAGACTTGGAATACAAAGTCTGTGACTTATATTACAATATAAGTATGAGATAAAGAAGATAGGCTCAAGTTTTTTTTAAAAATATTTTATTAAAATACACATTCTCTATAATGAATTGAAATGATTATTTATTAAAGAAACAAAATGATTGCCTATGATTTTGACTTTTCAAGGCACCAAGTTTTAACAAAATTAATTACATTACAAAATAAAAACTCTAAGCTAAAGTGATTTTGTTTATATTAGAACAATAAAAAGTAATCTGAATTCTTTATCTTTGATAAGATTAAAAACTAATTTAAATAAACAAATAGAAAATGCATTATAAAAAACTTTAAATATGTTAAAATATGTAAATATTAAATAATTAGGTATCTACTACACCCACGTGTATGTATCTCTTTGTATTATATTTCTTAGGAACAAACACTCAAAACACTCAATACTAGAAGTTTCTTTTCTGTATAGTATTTTTATTGTATATAAAAAAGAAAACGATAAACCTTGGTTACATTAACACATTACATTCAACCCTGATTTATTGAATTTATTTTTTATTGCTACTATAAAATTCTAATCGTACAAAATGGAAAAAAAGGGGCCTAACCTACACAATAAAATGTTGACTCTTACCTACTACTAAATACACCTAAATACGAAATGTTTTTGGAATATTATTATAATATAAAAAGTAATACAATTCCACATCAAGGGCGCTATAACAACAGCCCACTTTTTTATATTGTACAAATAAATACAATATTTACTATTACCGCGCATTTAGTGTTGTTTTGCTTATTGCGCAATTACTAAATAAAACTAAGAAATAAAACATATAAAAAAAAATATTACAACATTATTTAGAATGATTATTGTATTGTAGATACTTCTTTAGTGCAATGTAGTAGTTGATCTTGTAACAGCAATGGGCTGCTGGTATACTAAGAACACTTAAAACAAAATGATCTTCCGGAATTTTTTATGCAGTAAGTAGAAGTGGAAGCAGTAATGAAACAAATAAATGGTGTAAAGTGTACATAAATGTAGAGTAGAGTCTCTGTAAAGAACCTTTAAAGGGAAACCATTTCTTTAACTTGCATTCACAAATCAAATAAGTTGAATTGACTGAACGGAGGTCAGTTGTTATTGTTGTAACAGCTGCCAATGAATTAGTAATGTGAATGTTTAGGGGAAAACGAAAATAAAAAAACGAAAAATAAAAGAATTAATATTTAATTTACGTTAGTTTTGTTAGGGTTAACCAAAGGGTAGAGCTCTTAACCTGAGTATCAAGGACTAGAAAAAAAAGCCGCATCTATCGGTCAAAGTCATAGGTCAATGGAACTCATCTGGGTCTGTTTATTAGGACAGTTGAAAAAGTGAACCTGTTGTAAGGAGAACCACCAATCTGCAGAAAGCGATTGTTGTCAGTGAGACCTGTTGCACAGCTTGATAAGAAACCAGCCCGACCTTAGCTGAGCTAAAGTGGTCCGAATACTACGAGGAAGTCTCATCTCTCTATCATCAACAAGTGAAGATCGGTCGGCCTTCTAACATAACATTATTCTGGTCTCAACTGCTCTGCAATGTGCTTTATCACGATTCAACTTATAGCAGCTATTGCCAAGAGTGTCGCCTAACAAAAAGGCTATGTCATCCTTGTATATTCCGATGTCTTTACGGATATGCCTAGGGGAAAGAGTCATTGCTAATGGTCAGTAATTGTTAATGGTGAGGCCAATTCAATCTGCTGATCTAAAGTGATGCTACTCTCATTTCGCTGTCATCAATATGTAAAATACTCTGATGATTACCCATAACTTCCTGAATTCTCCTTTGTTGCATTTGGTTATAACAGCACATATCAGCACAGATAACCGATTGACAATAGGAAATAACTTATCTGTATCTCTTGATGTCATGACGGATTTACCTACCTAGGTCCCTCAACTATATATTACCCTTATGATTATAAATCACTTGTTCAACTGCATATAAGCAGCTGATTAAGATCAATTAAAATGAAATGTCTTCCCTATATGACTTGATGTCAAGACAGATACATATGTATGCTCACATGGTAGATAAAACATCACCCATGATAGTGTTAAAGTTAGAATGTTTACTCATGTGCAATGTCAGTGGAAGCAGCTCAGTAAGTTGATGAACTGATAAAATAATAAAAATGTGGTTGCATCTATTTAATTTGTATAAGAAAATCCCCATTTACTTTGTTCAATAATAATAATAATAATAATAATAATAATAATAATAATAATAATAATAATAATAATAATAATAATAATAATAATAAATAAAACCAAATGAACCACATAATTTGCCTTAAGTGGCTCAATCAGTGATGACTAAGGTTTGTCACATGATGATGTTGAGTGCTCAAGCAAAGTCAAGTGTTGCAAATATTATATAATATCAATACAATCATTGATTGATTCAATGATAAATTACAAAGCAATAATCAAAATACTATACATAAGTGTTATACACTTACAGCAAAGAAATATTTAAACCTTGCAATTATCTTTGAACTACTTACATAATATAAAAATGCATCTTCAATGTCTCCTATATATTTTCTACAATTTTTTTTTTTTTTTGTTTTGTTTTTTTTGCAAATACTTAAAACAGAAAAAAATAATAATAAATTTATCTGAGCAAAAAGCGTGTGTATTTTGTTTGGTTTATGTGATAAGAAATTATGATGAATTTATAATTAAATTTTTTAATAAAAATAAATAAAAATAGAAATAAATTGTTTTTTTTTTAAGTTCAAGAAGTTTATAAACATAAATTTGTCACAATTAAATTTTTCATCAATTAAATTCAATTTTTATTAACACCCACTGGAGAAGATACTCATAGTATGTTGTAGATAGTTGGTTGATTCTTTTGACTCATTCATAAATACAAAATTTCAATGTGTAGTCAGTCAGTCAGTCAGTCAGTCAGTGAAGTCTTTCATTTGTCTTGTAAGTATTTTTTTTAAAAGGTCTTAACCTTTATCATTGTCATAACTAAAAATTTAATTTGCCTTACTTATAATGAATGGGATGGTCCATTGTTGCACTGACAAATCTATATACACCCGATATTTTACTCGTTATTTTGCTCTATAGTTGCTCGTTTGCTACTCGTTTGTTGAGTAGTTCGATTGTCGTCTCTGTGCTTTCATTCATGAGCTTCCTCGTTGTTGATTCATTTAGTATTTGTTTCAATTTTTTTTTGTTTTCTTTTTAATTTTTTTTTGCTCTCCTTCTCTTTCACTACTAATACTACTACTACTACTACTTACTATTATACTATAGTCATTGTTGTTTGTTTTTCTTTTGATCACTCATTCAGCAGAATACCATTTTAAACTTGACCTTTATTTTTCATTTATTGTGCTTGTGGCTGGCGGCTGCTGCATACACAGAAACATATAATCGTACATGAGCAGCCAGTTAGTTACAATAGATAGAAAGATATATAGATAGATAAATTTATTTAGTTGCGCCTACAACTTGTAGAATTTTTTTTTTTTTTTTTTTTTTGGTTCTTTTTATTTTTTTTTTTGTTGTTGTTTGTCATAGTAGTAGACTAGATGAAACTAGTTACCCAGTTGTGTTGCACTTGGATTCCATTACGCTTCATTTGTTTGTATCTGAATGTGGCACGCCTTGCAAATATGGCAATGGTGTGGGTGGTTAGTTTTTGCACATATGCAAATGAATGTATGAATAAATGCCCCAAAGCCCCACATTGTTGTTCGCCGCTTCCATTACTTTCGAGAATTTCCGTATATCTGTTTATTGATGATGTTGTTATTGTTATTGTTGCTTAGGTAAAAATAGTAAATTAGTCAGTTCGAGAGTCATACATATGTACATATTTCCCCTCTCTATTAAATCAAATCATGGTATACGATCCATCACATTGTTGCTTTCCATTCCATTCCGTTACATTCTAATCCTATTTGTTGTATTTGTTTGGATATTTTTTTTTTTTTTGATCATTTTTCATAAAAAAAATTTGCATAAATCACACAGAATTTGTTGTTATCATTGCTCTGCAAGTTGTTCGAACCTCGCAATTGTTATACTATATGCATATAGTAGTACGTGCATTTCTATAATTATTAAGTTGATTAAGTAGAATATAATCGTACTTACATACTAAGTGCATACAATATAACGTCATTCCACTTCTCTTTGGGTTTTCATAATGATATATGATTTCTATTATTAGTATAGTAGACTATTAAGTGGGTTTCAATTCAAAAAAAAAAAAAAAAAAAAAAAAAACACATGGGAAAACATTAAGATTACAAAGCTTTAACCATATTACAAAAATAGAATTACAAAGTGAAGAGCTTTCTATATAAAAAACTAAAACTACAATGGGTTCCATAAACAAAAATAAATTTTCTAGCAATTGATTTACATATATTTCCTGTAATCAGGGAACTCGGTACAATAATATGACAACTAGTTCGATATCTTGGAAAAAGATGAATGTTCTTATATTGCTGAATATATAGAAATATATTTTGCGAGCTCTTTGATATCTCGTCTCTTTTTCAACAAATATCGCATAAAAAACTAATAGATTCTATTTTGATTTATATTCGTTTTGGTTTCTATTTTTTATTATTTTTTTGTTTTTATTTTATAAAAATCAACCTACAGAAAACATTTTCTGATTTCAAAAATTGTTTTAGGTAAGTGCAGTCATTAGTTTAACTCGCAATGCAAACATACATTGTATCAAAGATTCAATCCCAGTTTTAGAGTCAGTTTTTTTTTTTTTATATCTTCGGATCAAGTCTCAGATTCATCTAGTTTCCAATAACTGGGGAACTCTTTCTAAAACATGTTATCAGTTTATATTAGCTAATAATCTGAAATAATCTATACATATTATAAAACAAAGTCCCACGCCGCGTCTATTTGTATGTCTGTTTGCAATAAACTCTGAAACTATTGAACCTATTTTCATACGGTTTTCACCAATGGATGAAGTGATTCACGTGGAAGGTTTAGGAAAAAAGAAAAATCGAGAAACTGAGTGAGCTGTGCACGTGAGATGCATATAAAGCTTAGAAGCATAGTTTAAAATCAATTAAGCTGTATTTGACAGTTAGTAACCACAAATTTGTTTGGCAAGGAGAGGAAAGGCAACATCTACCTGTGTCTAGTAAGTAATATATATATTTGTTCTTTAACTCAAAACTGGAAACAATCGCAAGTGACTATTCTCCTCCATATATACTTCATGTGGCCTTTGATATCTTCATCCATCAAGGCTTCTTGACAAAATGATTTACACTGATGTCGGTCGTCACTGTATCACTAGAACAGAGAATTGTAGAAATTTATATAAATTGTTCCATTTGCATACTTTCTTCCATTCTTTCTAGCATAGAAAATTGCTTTAATTGATATATGAATGTAGTAAATACCATAAATGGTTTCCCAGAAATTTACCATATAGTGGAATCTTTTAAGTGGTTTATATTGTAAGTTGCTTACATTTAATGTAAAACCCACCAGCATCACTTGAGATTTACTTTCTCATAAATGATCATCATCATCATCATCATCGTTATGATCATGATTGTGACCCTTTGATCATATAATTGTCTCAAATTGAAATTTTTAATGGAAACCCTACAACTAATAACAAATGCAACAACATCATTTACTTACTATGTTTGTAGATGTATCTATCATCACATAGTGATTATTATACATGTGTATATGGTCTCGTCAAGCAATTAAAATCTATATCAATTACAGAGCTATAAGTAGCTGGCAATTAGTCATAAAAATAATATATAAGCAGAGACAGGAATAGAGGAAGTGGGGTGCAGTTTTTTCTTTTTTTTTTTAAATTATTTAATAAACATACAATGACGACGATGTCATCAGGGCCTATAATCCCTCAAGTAAATCAAGTCGGTTTATGAAATAAAACAATGATGAACTATGAAATATAATAAGTGAAGACAATGTCAAGTCAAGTTAAGTTAAGTTAAGTAAAGTCAACCATTCATTCATTTAATCTATTAAAGTCATTGGGTATTTGTCAATTTATCAATATTACATATTACGAGTATATTGAATGATGAAAGTGCTTAGTTTAGAGTTAAATGTGAATTTGTTTGATTCACATGCAATTGACATTTTCATTGACAGTCAATAACCTTTGGCCATAACCATAAGCATAAGTTGACTGACTGACTGACTGATAGACAATTTGTGGGTCTCTCAGATTAGTGGATTTACCTTAACTGACAATTGAATACACACTCTTTTCCACTCCACTCCACTCTCTTCTTTTCATTGTCTATATAATACAATTGTGTGATGATCACAGATCTCAACAAAAGCGACTGCATACAATTATATATTGTAGTATGTTGTTGGTTGCATGACTCTCTTTTGATGTTGATTTCCAAGTTGATTTCATGTTAATCATGACGATGACGTTGATCTTTGTTTGTTTGTAAATACATACAAAAGAATACAATACAATACAATAGATATATGTTTAGATACATATGTATCTAGATAGTAATATGTATTATTCCCGGTGCTGGGAATCATTGTTTTTTTTTTATTTTTTTTTTTTTGTTGATGATGATGTTGTCGACAAATCGTAGAATTGAAATCCCAAAATAAAAATGCATTATGCAGTAGAGAAATACAATACATAAATGCACACAATGAAAAGCAAAAAACAAAGCTTAATTTTGTCATACTTTTCTTCTATAGTCTTTGACTTGATTCATTCAAAACCTTAAACAAAGTTAAGCCAAGAGCATCAACATCATCAGCATCAGCATCACCAACTTCATTATCATGAGTAATAACATCAGCTTAGTCATAGTCATCATCATCATAGTCATCATCAAAGACATCATTAACTTTATCATTATCATTTTGACTTCGACATGATAAACTTCAACATTTTAATCAATTAAATGCAAGAGAATCATCAGCAGTACACAAGACAAGATTGAAGATGCAAGTTCCATAGAATCATGTTTGGATCACAAGGGCTTACAAGCAGACAGAGACAAGCGACAATCAGACAAAAGTCAAGACAAAGACATAGCTGCACCTTAATCTATAAAGACATATAAAATTCTATCTAGAATAAAAGTGTATCTTGTAGATGCAGCATACACTTACTTACTCGTATGGTAGAAAGAAATACGCATGCAACGCATGCATATGTAATTAAGTAGCTTTGTATCTCTTGTGTTTGACTTTCTGACTTTGTCTGGTTTCGGCACCTTTAGTTATAGATTTTTTTTTTTTTTTTTGTTAGTATTTTAATTCAGTCAATGACGTGGCGGCAGTAAAACAAAGTAACAAAAACTATAATTTTGTTTCTAACCTAAAAGTCAATCTAAAATACAAATATGTTGATGCTATTATATATCTACACATCTCTATCTATCTATGTGTATGTATATAAGTATCTGAGTGAGTTGTATTGTGTTGTGTTAAGCAAATCAAGTTCTACATTCTAAGGTTAAACTTGGTTTTAATTTATGTAAATAATCATTTAAGGTTTTCGTTTTAGTTTTAGTTTTAGGTTTAGGTTTTAGGTAGTTTGTGTTAATTACTTAAACTTTTTGACTTGTCATATATGTAGTTTTATAAATAGATTTTTCCAAACCTTCTATTAATGTTTGGAATGTTTACCTATTGATAGATACTTTGTAGATAGATGATGATGATGATGATAGATACAGAAATCTGTTTTATATTATTTTTCTTTCTTGTTTTTATAGTATTTTCTATTATAAAAAAATGTATGTCTAATGTTTTGTTGCCGGAAAATTTCATTTTTTTTTAATGAAATGCTGTTTGATTTTTTTTTTGTTTTTTAATTTTGTTTTTTTAATTCGAAATACCGAAATAACATTTTAATCTAAACAATGTGGAATGTGATGTTATTATGTTTGTTTTGAATTGTTAATAAATTTTCAATCTATAGATACATAAATACATAATGGATTGAGATACTCATGTGTATATAGTGAAATAAGAGAAGAATGCATTTAATTAATTTTGTATTTTGTTAAATTGTTTTCATAAACATTTATTTTATTTTACAAGAATAATTTAATGTAAAATGAAAGCTTAGCTTTGGCTTATGATTTTTATTTTTATTTGTTAGATGAATAAAAGAAAGTTAATTTTGTTAATCATATATTTTTTTTAATTAAATGAAATTCTTTTTCTAAGAAGTAAAGCATATGTTTCTTTTAGTTCAGTTATTCGCTTACTTACAAATGTTTTAGCTTGTATAAATGAAGTCATTAAAAATAATGAACGCACTTCCTTTTAAAGAATTATGTATGTTTAATATCTTTGTTAAGCAAAAGCAAAGCAAAGTATAGAACACAGTTCATTAGTGTACAAAATACCGCATAAATTGTAATGTTGTGGGTATATACTATTATCTACATGTGTGTATCTGCAATTACATATCGTACATACGTATCTTTGTACGAGTGTCTTAAAAATGTATAAATGTATCTGTGAGCTGTGGGTATGTTAAAGATTGCTACCAACTTTAAATTACAATTATGCTTGCGTTGAATGCTTAGAACCAACTAACAAACAAACAAACCAACAAACGAACAACTAACTGAACATTCAAGAGACCAACTGATAGACAACAACAAAAATAGATATAGAAATAGAAATAGAAGAAAATCAAAGTAAAACAAATCCAACGGATGCAACAACCTGAACCGCGACGAACGGAAATAAAGCATGCATGAAGTACTAAAAATTATGTGGGGGCCGGTACGGTCTACATATAAATTAACTTTGTTAAAAGAGTTATGTCTGTCTGTCTGTGTGTCTCTCTAACTGTCTGTCTGTCTCTCCAATTGTCTGCCTGTCATTCTGTTTGCCTGTTTGTTTGTTTGTTTGTATATATATCTATGTATCTATCTATCTATCTACCTACCTACCTATGTTTATTTGAGTGAGTGTGTATTTATCTAGATACATTGTTAGAGTTGAGTATGAGTTTATAGAACAAAATCTATTGTCAATTACGCAGCAACAAAATCTCTCAGTGAACTTAAATTCACATTTAACTTAGGCATCAAGAGATAAATATGTATGTGATATCTACGTACACTCACATATTCTATGGTAGATACAAAACTTTGTTTACTCATATGTCTGGACTCTGGAAATACTTACTTTTGTTTGCTTTTCATTTTGTTCTTTTCTTTTTAGCCAAAAACAAAAAAAAAAAAAGGTTAATTGAATTTTCTTTTTTACACCAAAAAAAAAAAAAAATAAAAAAAAATAGAAAAATAAACATTATGACAGCCAAGACGAGACTTTATTGTTAGCAACAACTTACTTACTGTAATTTTTAAAAGAACTTGAGACTTGTGATATGTCTTATTTACATAAAAATTAGAATAGTAAAAGTGTAGCTAAAGTAAGGTAATGAGTTTTATGGCATTAATTGGTTCAAGTTTTTTACTTAGTTTTGTCCATTTAGGGAAAAATGTTAATCAACATTTGAAGATTGCTTTTGATGGAACAGAGTCGTCATTACATTTACCAAACTAGAAGGGTATTTTTTGCATCAAACACATATTTAATCTTCATAAGTGTTTAGACCAATTTTAGCTTAAACAATTGTAAATGAGGGAATTGAGAATTCAAATATCCTCATAAAATTTGTATCTTGTTGTACTTTATTCGGTAATATTGCATTTAATATAACATTTATCGGCTCATATTTTACATTTGCTTTAGCGCCTACATAACCTGATAAGACAATGAAGTCAGATTTGTGACGAACAGAACGTTGATAATACGTGAAACAAGTCAACTGGACTTTCTGACAATATATAAAATTGATATAATCGGACATTGCTTTTATTTTCTTTGCATTTTTATAATGTGAAAAAGGTTGCTATACTAAAAACCCGAGAAACACAGCGTTACAACCAAACGCTTTTGGTGTCTTTGAAAATTTTAATATATCTCGTGACTCAAAGGTTGTAGCACCAAGTAGTGTTAATATTCTGAAAATACATAAGTTTCCCTTGCCTTTTAGTGTGTTTATGCCATTGTGCGCTTTGATCATCAAAGGGGGGATGGTGGCCGAAAAAGATGAAATGCTGCTCGTTTAAGGATAATATTTTTCTTAATGACTCCTTGTTATATGACTTAATACTTTAAACCTTATAAATTGGAGAAATATATCAATCCCTCCTCTCTTCCTTTTGGGATTTAAAGAACCTTGTTATGGGTTAATCCGAACAATTCTTTACAATACAAAAAAAAATTAAGAAAGCAACTAAAGATCACTCATACAAAAATGTAATTTTAATTGAATTGTCATAAAATTTTAACACATTTCGTTTGAATGTGGATTTTTCATTAAAGGCACCATTTGTGTATCATTGATAGGATTTCTGGAGTTCGTTTTTATTTGTTAATTTAAATCTAAAATAGAATTTTAGGAGATTTTCCATTACAAATCATTATTATTTTTTGTCAAAAAGAAAATAATTGATTTTATTCCTTAATTTTCAAATGAGTAATTGAAGGAGTGTGCTCAAAAAATTAGTTTGTTTAAGAAGCACTTACATTCTTTAAACATATATATATATATATATATATAAAAAAAATAAAAAAAAAAAAATTTTAAAAAAATAAATAAAAATTTATTAAAAAAAATTAAAAATGTATCTACAGAATTGAAGTATTCTCTCGCAATAAGTATGGTAGATACACATACACGCCCACCATCATGACAGCACTTAACACTTGTCAAGTAACACGTAAATACACCTTAATTAACACTTATTAAACAAAAAAAAAAAAAAAACAAAAAAAAAAAAATGTATTTATAAACTTAAGAAAAGCAATAAGAATGCTGACATTTGTTATGTGGCGTGCTTCATCATAAAGGTATTTTTACAATCATAATAAAAAAAAAAAAATAAACCAAATACCATATGACACGCTATAGATACATTTTTCATTATTCTTAAAACTTTTGTCTAATATTTTAGCTTAAAAACAGGAAAAAAATAGAAAAATTTAAAATATCTGAAAATAAGTAAAAATAAAATGAAGATTCAACAATTTAATACACTAAAAAGAATGGTACTTGATGATGGAACATAGATACTTGGTTCATTGGTTTGTGTCTTTTTTTTTTTTTTTTTGTTCCTCGCATTTATCTGACTTGTATCTGTCCGAAGTTTCAAGAATGAAGCTGAATGTCAGTTGAAGAAGAAGTCATCTTTGCCGCTAACCTGTTTCAAGGCAATTACCAAACCCACTTTTTCTTCAAATACAATTCAACAACATAAATATTTGTGTAGTCGTCGTCGTTGTACAAAATATGTGTATCTATGTGTATCTCTTCATCATCATCAACATCAATAACAATAACAATAAAACAGCAAGAATAACCATATATATGTGTGTGTGTGTGTGTGTGTGTGTGTGTATCTACTATGTAGTTTGTAGTTTGTATCTTCTATGAACATATCGAGTGAACAATTACTTGATTCATTCTTTAAGTTTAAAGCTGGTTTTCTACTTTTGAAGAATCGAATGGAATCGAATAAGAAATAATAATAAAAATCAAACAAAAATTTGTGTGAGCAGCAGCAGCAGCAGCAGCGTAAGATGCCGCACTCTAGTGGAATGAATATGTTCATATCTTCTCAAATATCGTGCACGTTTCTCATAGCATTTATTGTATTTTATCTTAGATACATTTGATTTTGTTTTCTTCACTATTTTTCTTAGTATTTATGGTTTGAGTTTGATTTTGTATTTTGTAGCCTTTATTTGTTCGTTCATTCCTTTGTTTGCTACTTGACCGATTCACAAACTCACTCACTCACTTACTCACTTACTCACATACTAACTTACTCAATCAGTGAGTCGTACACCAAGTGAATTCACTCGATTGTGTACCTACTATTGGTAAACTATAATATCATCGAACAATCTTCTTATGGAATAACTAAGTGACTGAGTGGCTGAGTGACTGACTGACCTGACGCATCTTTGTATTTGTGCAACAATTGAATGTTGTTGTAGATACTTTGTACTTTGTTGTTGTTATTGTTATTATTGTTGATTACTTTTGATTGAGTTTGAGTTTTTTTTTTTTCATCTTCTAATATTTGTATTAATGTTGTGATTTTTCATTTATTTTTTTTTTCTTTTATTTGTAATTTGTTTTGGTATCTTTCTTTCTTTCTCTCTCTTTTTGTATGTTTCTTCAATAATAATTTAGTTTTCATTTTCTAAAACTGAAATGAAATTATTATTAACTTAAGAAAAAAAAAAAAAAAAAAGCAGAAACTTGTATCATTTAATCTCATATAATTGCATTGCACGTCTTCATTTTCATTGACTTCACTCACTCGCTTGTTTGTTTGTTTGTCACGAAAACTCTCACTTTAACTTAATGAAAAGTAAAATTTCTTTCATCATCTTAATAATAAGTATCTTTAAATCGAGTTAAGTTTAAGCCATTTTCCTCCAATTTTAATAATATTTAAGCTGTCATGTGTGAGATTTCTTCTTTCTGCTTGGCAGGCGGTAAATGATTTTAAATATTTAAAGAAAAACAAAAATTAATTAAAATTTCTAAATGAAAATTTTCTTTCTTCTCATTTTAGTGTAATTTCATAAATTGACTCCATGAAGAATATAAAAAGGTAAGCATTTTCTAAAATTAAATAATGTTAAATAAATAAATATATTTAATAAATTAATTCATTTAATTGATACCTGAGATATTTTAATTATTTTTGGTTCTCAATTTCAATTCAATGTCCTCAAAGTATAGAAAAGATATTCTATTTATACAGTTTCAGATTCTCCCATAAATGTTGTCTAGTATGGTTAACAAACTAGTGGTCATAAAGTTTAAATAAGCATCCATTAAAACCCACAGAATATTTATGGAATGCTTGTCATAAAAATACTTTAGGCAGTTCATCAATTTCCATCACCAAACTAACCATTTACATAAAAAATATAACTGACGTTTAAAATAAATACTTTAGTTTAGTTTTTTGTTTCAATTAAACTAGTTTCTAGCACAAATATATTTACCATACTACAACATCAAGACGAGTATGTAGGTCAAAACTAGTGTCTGTTGTCTGTGTGTGTGTGTGTGCAGTAAAAACAACAAAAAATAACTAAAACTTTATTGTTGTTTACATAACTACCGGCTTTCATCATGTTGTCGACGTTTACGAGTACATAGTAGGTAACAACTTTTGAAACTGGGTGACAAATTGAATACCGGGCAATCATCAGACATATCAATAACTCACTACTTGTGTGTCTGTTAAGTAATTATAAAGTTAATTAAAAAAAGATATAGTTCACTCAATAAATAATAAAATAAACTATTTACTATAAAAAAACAGAAGCCAACAACTAATAATAAAATGTAATTAAATATTTGTAAATTGTCACTTTGAATTGGATTGACTGAAATGTGTGTGTGTGTGTATTTTCTAAACAATTTCCGTAATTAAGAAAATATTAATTAATTATACATAAAAAATTATAAAAAGTTGTCTATTTTTGCTGTGACAAGTTCATCGACTGCAATTTTGTAGTTAAATTTACATATCACATGCATTTTGGCAACGTGCAATAAATCAATACACAGAACAACATAAATTTTGATTTTTTTTAAAATGATGATTTAATTAAAATTTATATATTTTTTTTTTTCTTAATAAAATATTTTTATTTTTTTAAGAATATAGTCTTATTGAGTGATTTTCTTGGGTTTACATATCATTGACTAATGACATTATAATTCACAATCGATCGGTTGATTGATTGAGAAGAAGACTTTCAACTTTTATTGATATTTGGTAAATTGATGAAATACTAATTACACTTTTCACACATTTTAGGTTTATCTACTCTGAATGATCTATTGAATATTATGCAATGGAATAGAAATAGAAAAAGAAATTTATAAGTGATTGATATTCTTTATTTTATTCATTCATTTGGTAGGATAAAGTTTGGGCAAGTCAACATCTTGTTGCATTAAAATTTGTTGTAAAGAAGCTAATAATATTTTCTTTAATTTGAAAATCGTATTAATTGTTGACTTCTTTAGAACTCATATAGTAGATTATTAAAAAGAAAACTAAATAAATTCTAGTGTAGAAATAAGTATAATTTTTAATTTCATAAAACTCTACCGAGTGTGTGCCATAATTATCCTACATTTTTGAGGTCGTTTGGTTTCAATTTCGCCCAAAAATCTGTAGGTGTGGCAGCAGTTTGGGCGATTTCTTTTTTTTTGAACTTTAATGTTTAAACGAACTGCTGATTGAAGAGTGTTTGTCTTAGACCCAGTGAAACTTATCGTTGATTCTTCTTTGGTGTCTCTTGTTTGTGTTTACACTCAGCAATGTGTCAAAAATACACATCTTACTCCCCTCTCACATTGCTCACTCTATAAAAAACAAATGAAATGAAATTATTGCCTTTATTTATCAACAAACAAAAGACAATGTTACCGCAGAAACGCTAAATGTAAAACCGCACACATGCGTATGAAAAATTCACAAAAAAAAAAAAAAAAAAAAAAACAATAACAACAAATCTTTTCCAAAGTAATAAACTTTTAGAACTATGTATATATTAATAACTAATTTGGCAAATACATTTGAGATTAAATTTAGATTAAAATTAGATTAATGATTAAGATAAATAGAAAAATATTTAAGGTTCTATTTAAATGATTAAATCTGTTGGCAAATTTTGAAGATTTGTTAAATTAATTTTATATAAAGATTAATTTCAAATAGTTTGTATATTTCCATCTTTAGGTTTTTTGAATCAGAATTCTAAGATTCCACTGAAAGATCTTCAAAAACATTTACTTGTTAAATCATTAAGCGCTTTAGTCTTTAGAAATTAGTAGAAATCATAATGTTTCCACATTACTTTATTTAATTTGTCTCAGTTCGATGAATGCTTAACCCAAATATTCATATATTTTTTTTTTTTCAAAATATGGGTCAAAAGATCTTAACTCAGAAAATAATTTATAATGTTCTTCAAGCAATCGTTGACCGCTTTTTTCTGGTTGGGGATATGATAAGCCAATTATTATTAAACCGATCATTAATAAATGAATTTTTTTTTTGTTGCTGTTATTCTTCTCAATAAAAAAAAATAAAAAAAAAATTATTTAGTGGTTAAAAACCATGTCGATCTGTGTTATTATTGTATTAATAATAATAAATACAATATAAGTATATTTTATACTATAGATTTTTTTTTTTATGAATATTAAGTTTGCAATTTTATTGTAATCATTGCCATCATCATCATCATCACCATCATCGATCGATCGTTTGCACTGTGGTTCTGTTGTTTTGAGCTTTACGCGTAATTACCACGTTTAAAATGATGGTCAGTCAGTTAGTCAGTCAGTCAGTTAGTCAATACAATACACTCACTCATATGTATGTACGAGTACATGCGATTTAACCTTAACAGGTTTGCCTTTAAGCCCGTTTATTATTTGTTGTATCGTTGGTTATAGTATAGTATGTGTAGTAGTATACTACTTATAATGCCTTAAGCGAAATACGAAAAAAAGTAAAAATCGATTTAAATTATTGAACAAAAAAACTGTAATTCAACGACAAAGAAATGAGGTCACGACCCATTCTCGTAATTTACCGCTCCTTCTGAATGACAGACCGGCAAATAGACTGAATCGACTCCCTCTCTCTTTTAGTAAATGATATTGACTGACTGACAATGTCACTGGGCAAGTGCAGTTTCATTACTGTTCCATCTTCATTTCTTTTTTATATTTTATAATGATTTGTTGGTTTTTCCTCAGACTTGATCAGCACAGATGATCATTTGGCAAAAGAAAAAACCTTACGAAATTAACAGTAAAATTATAATATTCTATTCAATTGAATGCATTTTGTACATTTAGAAAAGTTATTGGCTATGTACAACTAAGAAAGACAATCTATGATTTTTTATACTATATAATATAGTAGCAGATTTCTTAACAGGATATTGTAGAGTTTGGAATTACATACTTAATATACAAATAAATTTTAACGACGAATGTAGATTATGCAACAAAATGAAGAAGAAGCAGTAGACTATTTGCCTATTATGACCTGGATTTTTGCAATTAATATTTGTAGTACTTAACATAGAAGCAAAGATAAGAGAAAGGACAGGATAGCATAGCATAGCATAGGACAGGATAGTATAGTATAGGACAGGATATGCTAGGACAGAAAAGGACAGAAGGGAGCAGGATAAAATATGACAGAAGGGGACAGGATAGGATAGGACAAGATAGGACAGTATAGGACAACAAAACAGAACAGAAAACTGGACTGGACAATTTAAACTTCGAAATTGTGTTTCGCTCTCAAAATTGTTGTTTCACTCTCAATATTGCTGAGTATTTCAACATTCCAATAACAATTGCTCACAATACTGTTCTTAACTTTCCAACAACAATTTCATGGGATCTTGTTGTTCAAAACCAATAAAAACTTTTCGAAACTGCGAGAGAAGTTACCGAAAGAGAAAAATGAGAAGAATGAAATTTTAGTTTGAAATGTCATGTCCTCACACCTACAAAAACTTTCTTATCAAAGCAAAATGGCAATCCAGCAAATGGGAAATAGATTAATTGGTTTCAAATATTGATGGATACGAGTATTTGTAATCTTATTTGCAAAATTTCAGCCTCTTCATGGAGTAAAAAAGTGGAAATTTTTTCATATTTAAATGTTTTATTTTAAACTTTTAAATTTTAAATTTTCTTAATTTTCGTGTCAAACATAACAAAAAAAAAATGTTGTTTCGCTTGAACGCTTGCTTAAATTATTGTTAAAATTATTATTACTTTAGCTAGTTTTTTTTTTGTGTTTTGTTGTTGTTTTGTAAAATTGCATGAAAATTGTTACAACCATAATAATAATTATATAATGTTAACAAAATAACTACAACAAAATTGTTTGTTGTTGTTGTGGTATGAAAATTGTCAACAATTTTAGCGGAAATGTACATTGCGTTTTTATCCATTATAAATCTAAGTTATCGTGTTTGTTGTTTGTTGTTAACCCATTTGCAGATAGATAATAATTGAAATAGAAATTTAAAAAATAAAAAAAAAAAAAATGTATATTGCATTTAAGCACTTGTTGCATATTCATGTTTTATATATTTAGTATTTAAATAGAAAGATAGATAGATACATAGATACTACTTGCTAATGCTTTTTTCTATTAGTTAAGGAATTTGCAAACGGGCAACGCTTGATTGCTTCAAATCGGTTTCGGTTGTTGCTTGAATTAAGTTGGCAAGGAATGCCGGAAATTTACAGTTAAAAGCTGATTTTCTTTTAAAATAAATTTTAGATCTCAATTTAAGGAGAAATAATGAATACAACTACAACAACAAGTTTCCTTCTAAGCTTCTTTAGTATGGAGAGATTGTGAGCTTAAAGTAGTGCGAGCATTGAATAAAAATAATTTTTTGTTGGACATTATAGGAAGTATTAGAGATGAAAGATGAAGATTAAGTTAAAGAGGCTTAATTAAATACATTTTGATATATAATTTTATGCATAGTGAAAGAGGTTATAGATAAGGTTAGTTAAGTTTTTAGTTTTGTTATTATGTCATGCTATGTTTGTTCATTAGACATCAGTAAAAAATAGTTAAGATTGGGAAAATTCTTGTAAGCTATTTTCAATGACAAAGCCAAGCAAATTTGCTACTAAGAATTTAATTTCACTCAAGCTAGCGATAGTTTGTTTTCTATATTAACAGTAATAACCCAACAGCTTTCTGGGTTTGATCTTTCTGTGAACCAACTATAAAGCAAATTACAAGGAAAAGAAAAAAAAAAAATACAATCATATTAAGATTAAGATCAATTAGAATGTAATTCATATCAACCATGTTTGTTATTAAAAATCAATGAACTTCTTAATGTATAGATTGGGATTATTGACAAACATTTCCATATAACAAATAAACTATTGGCAAGAACAAAATTTCACACAACCCAGCAAAGGTTTGACTCTACATCTTACATAAAATGTTTGATTTTGTACAAAATTTACATCCAGAGAGTAATTATATTGGGAACAAAAAAAAAAAAATATTAAAAAAAATTATATTTGATTAATTGTTTCAAAAATTACAGTAATTTATTGAATTTTTTTTTATTATTATGATTTTATTTGCTGTGCTATTTTAGATGATGATTTCAACATGAAATTTAAAACATTTAATGATCTTAATGATTTTTTTTACAATTAAAATACTCAACATTCCACTGCCCTTTGTATATTGGTATGTATTTTAAATTTTATAACACTCAATGCCTGCTGATTACTGATGATCAATCATAATCACAAACACACACACCTTGGAATAAAAAGTATCTATCATCAGTATTTTATTGTTGTACTTTTACTTTAGAATTCTAAATGTTTACATAATTTCCAATTGAACAAAGAAATGCGAATGAGAAAGAAGACCAAGACCAAGACTCTCTAGCAACGTCATCAATCTACATGAAGCAAATAAAATAATTTATCAAATCATATAAATCACAATATCATCAACATCAACAACATCTCTTAATGTCTTATTATAATGAATCCCGAAATTAATATAGAAATAATAATAAAAAAAAAAAATGTAGATAAACGTGAATTTCTTGTTGTTTAAGAATTCATTTGATTTTTTTCTTTTTTTTTCGTAATTTCTGACTTTTATAATAATTTAAAATTTTAAATAATTTTTTTTGTGTTCTTTATTCATTTCGCATAAAAATAAAAGTCGAAATTACTAAAGTCTTAAAGCATTGGGTGCAAAAAGAGTTTTAATAATAACGTAGGGAAATATAAACTGGATAAACCAAATAGAATTATTAGAAATTAATAAATTATTCATGAGGTTCTTGATATTGAAAAATATTTTATAAAAAAATTATAAAAAAAAAACCAAAAAAAAAAAGAGAGGGAGAAAAAAATGAATTAATTAATGATAAGCAAATTAAAAACGAAAAAATCATTGCTTTGGAGAAAAAGAACAGAAAATAAAATGAAATAAAATACTAAATAAATAATAATAATGAAAGAAAGAAAAAAAAATGT
The DNA here is from genome assembly GCA_035041805.1 of Amiota mariae. NCBI lineage: Eukaryota > Metazoa > Arthropoda > Insecta > Diptera > Drosophilidae > Amiota > Amiota mariae. The sequence goes on from JAWNKV010000325.1 coordinate 4,079,573, forward strand.
CGAATAAATAAAATGAATAAATAATTATAAATAAAATTATAAAATCACAAAAAATACAAAATAATAAATGAATAAATGTTTAGTTTAATAATTAAATAAAAATTATTAAGAATTGAGTATACAATTAAAAATGAAATATTAAATAAATAAATGAAAAAAATATACAAAAAAATTGTAAAAAAATTTACAAAAAAAAAAAAATAAAATTAACTTAATAGAAAGCAGTTTAGCTAAATAAAAAAAAAACTTCTAAATAAAAAATAAACTACTAAATACTACCAAATAAAAAATATTACAAAACACAAGAAAGAAAAATAAAAGAAGACTAGAAAACAGGTTACTTCATCAACGTTGCCATCATCCACATTATCATCATCATCCTGATATTTGCGTCCACTGTTAATCATAGGCCTCCTCTAGATGTTTCCATTGTTCTCTCTTTCCTGAGCTGTGTTTATCCAATTGCAAGCTATTCTCTTTATGTCTTCAATACATCTACATCTGTTAGGTGACCTTATAAATTTCCGCTTACCTTCTCGTGATTTCCATTCTAAAATTATTTTCGATCCATGGATTGTTTGCCATGTAAGCTGCTTGACCAACCCATCAATTGACCCTTTGCTTTGTTGGTTTCTCCTTCGATTATGGCATCCACCTATGTGTTAATTCCCGCAGCTGCATTTATTACTGACTGTCTTCTAGTTACTTCCAACATTAATCTTTCAACTTCTTTCTGAACCACACGCAACTCATGAATTACTGAAAATAATCAAAACAAATAAAGACAGAAAGAAGACTTTCAAGTTAATACAAATATTTTCAATGATACAAGTGACAAATGAAAATTAACTTAATCACACAGTGAGTTACTATTTATCTATTCGCTTGAATACTCAGTGGCGCGAGTGGCGAGTATCTTAGAATTGGTCAATCATTCAAGTTTTATAATACGCACGCGTCATCTAGTAGACAAAAAAATTACTTATAAAAATTATAACAAAACATAATAAAAAAATGCTGACGCACATTGTGACGTCTTCCAATCATGTTTTTTGTTTTGAATTTATTTTGATAGTTTAAAAAATAAAAACAAAAATTACAGAAAACATTATTCAATCAAAAATAAAATGAAATGGAATTCAATTTAACAAAAAAAAAAAATCGAAATTGAAAGGAAAAAACTTTAGCTTAACGAATTTTTAATTGTTCTTTGTATATGAATTTGTATTTTTCTATAATAAAATTAAAAGCCAGACAGGTCTGCTGGTTCTATTAGTCTAGTATAATAATCTTTATGTTGCTTCTCTCAAAAAAACACCCAAAAAAAAAAAAAAAAAAAATAAACTAAAACAAGAATGAAACAACTTAATTTTTGTTTTTTTTTTTGGTTGTTTTTTTGTTTGTTTGATTTTAAAGCGTGCAAATCAAATTGGTAGCAGACAGCAGGCACCATTCTCATTCTTATTGAATATTATTTGTTGTAATTCGATTGATTTACGATTATTGTTCCCTTGGCTACAAGTTAAGCCCAGAACACACAAAGTTGAATTTTTTTAAATTGACCTTTGGAACGATTTTATTTTTCTACACTTTTTGTTTTTTTTTTTTTTGTTTCAAATTCCTTTAAATAAATAGATAAATGGAGAGGGCAAGACAAATAATGATTTTAAATAACAATTTGCATGGTAATTTTTTTTTTGTTTATGAATAAATAGAATGGAAGGCAAAAAATGATGTCTGAATGAATAATTATTATTGTAATTTTTTTTTTTTGTTTACCATGAAATATTATAAAAGAATTCCTAGGAAAAGGAATTAAATGACAATTAATAATAATAAAAGAAACATTAACTTTTGTCTCGGTCCGAACAATTAACAGAAATGAAAATTGCTGAGATTGGAATCCATCAAAACAATTGCCATTGTATTTATTAACAATACTTAGATACTTTGTATTTACTTAGTTTTAATGATTAATGCATTAAATTGAGTTTTAGAAGTTTTCTGATTAACTAACAAACATAACCATCTACATTTAAAAACGTGTGTTGTATGAAGTCTTAAATACTATTTTTCTTAGATTAGGAAGATAATAAGTTTAATTTTTTACAAGAAAATATGTTTTACTATATAAGAACCGCATATCATGATTTGACCTTATTTTTGAATATTCTATATAAAAAGATCCCCTAAATTGAACAAAAAGTGATATCACTGAAGCTACTTGTGTCATCTCATTAAAAAATGTTTGGTTTAATTTCAACTTTTATATTTTATTAAATTCAGTTTATGATTTTAGAGTTACAAGGGTTAGGAATATGGATATATTTCAGGATGGAAACAGCACAACAGCAGCAAGACCTCTCTCATTAACTGTTTCGAATCGACTTCTCATTGCTAATCGATCGTTGTGCCTTCGTCCTTGTGTGTCACCTTCGTATGTGGCGGTTGTATATGTGTTGAGGAACAGTTGCGTCATTTTGTTTCCCAGGTTATTGATTCTATCAGATAAAGGTGGCTGGCGATTCTTGACTGTCAATGTATTAATTCCTTCAAGAATTTTGATCCTGATAACATAGGACAGTTTTGAAATTAGTAAAATTGTTTCATGATCATTTCTGTTACTCATTAATTGACTAATCTCAGAATAAACAAAATTAACATTAATGAAATTTTATGAGGATTTGTCTGAAAAACAGTTTGATAGAAATACATAATTAAAAATATAACTAAATCAATGCTCTTTTATATATATCAATCATTTTTTATATTATTTGATAAGTTAAAGCTCAATAATTGAGTTTATCAGAATTATTTTTTTTTTTTCATGTTTCCTTATCTAAAATATAAGTATTGTATTTAATTTATTAAATATGTTAGAAGGGAGAATCATTTTCCTCAATCAGCGATATCACTTATAATTCTTGGAATTATTATTTGATGAATTGTTTATTGATTTCTTGATTTCTTATTTTCTAACTTTTAATTTTTTTTATTTCTTACAATTTTTGTTTGTCAATTGTTTTATTTATTTTTTTTTTTTTATTTTGTTAGAAGACAAAATGAAAAATTTTCCCAAAGTTTAAAGTTGGTGAACGCCTAAAGAGATAAAAATACTTGCAAAATAACTAACAATAACAACAACAAGTACAATATCTACGTACATACATCATCATTAACATCAACAACAACAATAGTCATAAATAAACAAAGTTACTGCAATATCAAAAACAACAACAACAACAAAAGATACAACAATACAAAACATAGCTGCTCAAAAAAAAAAAAAAAAAAAAAAAAAAAAATTGCGGCTATTTGTCAGTGAGTCTCTCTTCATATGTGATGCTTTTGGCCAAACGTTAAATGCATTTTTATACACGAGTATAGTATTTTTGCACAATGTCTTTTTGTATCTTTTTCTTCTTTTAAATATATCTTTGTATCTGCATGTGATGGAGAAGATGTTGAATTAGTCGTTGTTGTTTTTTTTTTTTTTTTTTTTTGGAATTTTATTATTTTTTCTTTTGGTGTTGTTGTTATTGCATTTATATTGCTTAATTAACCTGCATAAAGTGTTGCTTCTTTTTGTGCAAATACTTTATTTTTGTCGATGTAACAATTTTTTTTTTTTGTCCTTTTATTTAATACAAAAATAAACAAAACAAAACAAAACAAAACATTAAAAATATGTCAGTCAGCATTGTTTATTTGTTGTTATACTGGTTGAAGTAGTATGTATTTATTGTTGTTGTCACCACCCAAAAGAGAGAAAAGAAGAAACACATAAATACAATGAATGAATGAATGAATGAAGTACCAAATAACAAATGATGAATATTTGTTTGTTTTCAACATTTTTTTTTTTTTTTTTTTGTAAATTTTTTTCTTTTTAATTTTTTGTAAATTTTTTTCTTTTTAATTTTTTTTTTTGCGTTATTATTTTTTATACATACTTACACATAAAATTTGCTAAAAAAAAATCCAAATATTAAAGAAAATGAAGCCAACAAACAAAATCAATAATTTCTGTTTTTGTTTTTTGTCTAAATAAAAAAAAAAAAATTAATTAATTAATTCAGTTCATCGCTCTTATTACCTTTTTTGATATTAAATATTGCAAAATATATGAAAAACAAAAGCAAAGAAAACTGATTGTGATTGTGCCATAAACCCAATTAAAATGTAACAATGCGCATACGCCGTGTATAATCAACTCCAATAATAAAGCAACCAACCAACAAACAAACAATGAAATTAACAAATTTTTACGTCAAATGCATTCTAAAAAGCAAAGCATTTCTTGACCATATTTTTGGTGTGACACTATTTTCATGCATAAGTTAATACATTTTTTTTTTGTATTTTATATACCTTTGCATACATTTGCTGGGTAATGTGATTTGGTATTATAATATGATGGTGATGTTTGTAACACATTGAAGGAGAAGAGAAGAGATGAAATGACTCAAAAACGATATAGGAAAAATAACAAGAAGAAGAAGAAGAATTCAATTAGAAAAGAGTCTTATTATTGCTTTTTTTTATGATTATAGATTTCCATTGAAGTTCCACGATTAGTGAATGAAATCAATATATTGTATAACACTTTACTTCTATGAAAAAAAATATGCTAGTCTTTGACATTTTTAAAGACAATTTTCCAGCTTTAACAATTTATTTCCAACAACAGGATCGATCTCACCATTATAACATGTGTTTGTCTTAGAAACCTCACTAAGATCTAAAATTTTTTTATGAACTACTTCTTCATTTCTTTCAGTTAGGCATTGAAACTTATTACAAGAAAACAATATTTTTTTTTATATCTATCAGATAATTTTACTTCTAACAGATCATTTGGATTATTCTTTCTGTGTAAAAAAAAAAAAAAACAATTTTTTTTATAATTTTTCTTAGCACTTCTATTTGTGTAAAGTGTATAAGGCTTCGCTGGAACTGAATTTATTGTTGTGTCTTTAATTTATTTTATGAATAAATATTTAAACATCATAATCAACAAAATCATAATGATTAACACCATTATGGTGTTACCTTTTTAAATAAAAAACAAAAGCTCATTGGCTTGACTCGACTGTAACTTTAGCTTTATTGAGGTCTTTGATTGACTATTAGCAAAAAAATTATAATGTTGATGAGTATATGATAATAATAATGATGAATATCATTTGTCGTCGTCGTTCAATTTTTAATTGAATTTTTATTTAGTTAAATTTTATTTTTTTCCTCTTTTGTGTAATGGTTTCTACTTGAACGTATGAGAACAACAACAACAAAAGTAAATATACAAATATACAAACAAGAAAAAATGATAATCAAAGAAGACTTCAGAGAATGATGTCAAGGTATATTCACTTTCAAAAAAGGTTTACGAGTTTTTATTGTGTCGATTTATTTTTTTTTTATTTATTTTTTTTTTTTTTAAATATCTTTTCTTTGTATTCTTCTTCTGTTTTGTGATCATATGCGATCTTTTTTGATGAATTAACAGACATAAACAAGTTAAAGGAAAAAGATTAAAGTTTATTTTTTATATATAAAATGAAAAGCGAAATTAATCTTTAACCACACAAATTAGTCTGTGAATGCTTTTAAGACTTTGAGAATATAAACACAATTACTTGTTTTGTTTTTTTTTTGTTTATGATAGTTCAAAGTAAATGTTTTTTAAGATTAAATAATAAAAAAAAAGTTAAAAAAAAAAAAAAAATTATAAATTAAAAAAATTAAATGGAATTTAATAAAAGTGGCGCCTGAACCTTACTTATGTTTGCGAATTTTAGTTTTATTTTTATTTTAATAGTACTTAGTTTGTTTTTCCTCTATCATCATTTTTCTCATTTAATTTTTTTTTTTAAAATGACAAGAACAACAACAACAACAAGTTTAATTATCTTTATCTTCCTATTAATTATTTGAAGTGCGCATTTGAAATTATAATAATGATGATGACAAAGTGAGAGATTGAGAAGAAGAAGGGAACCAGTTAATTCTTGCAAATAATTATAGAGTCTTTATTGCAAAAGTTCATTTAGTTTTTCATCACTTAGATTAATTAAATGTTGAAAAATAGAAGGAAATATTTCTGAAAACACTTTCAAAGTAAAGAATAGTACTAAAGAAAGAACAATAGTTATTAGATTTTACATATAATAACATCCACCAAAGTCTTAAACTGCTTATATATAATAAACTTTATGTACTACTATTTATTACTTATGTTTCTTTAAATTCTTATGTAGCATGATGAGAACTTTAAAAATAGCTAGCAGATCTTTTTAATTAACAATAATAGTTCATAATATATACATTTTTAACCAGTGGGTATCATAAAGTCTTAGCATCAGTTTGTGGAAAAATCATATAATTGATTGCGTTCCTCAAGAAAACTCATAATTGCATTACAATAATTATTTAAGGAACTTAAAAAAAGAATTGTAGATCTTCTAAAGTATCGGTCATATATTCTTAATATGAAGGCATAAACATTTAGCATTCGATTTTTTTTTTATTTTTTTATTACTACTTACTTACCTTACTCTTTGAAGTACTTCAAGTAACAATAACTCATAATTATGTGCCTTAAGTTATTAAATCATCTATCTATCTATCTTCATAACATGACTTTTATTAGAACTTCTATGGCTTCTATGCTTGATCATTAGAATTTATTATTATACCATTTTTAGTTGTAATGTTAGCAAATCTAAATAAAACTCCATAAATAATGTTAACAAAGCTTGATGAACTGTAATTAAGAATTTATGGGTTAATAAATTTAAAAAAAAAAAAAAAAAAAAAAAATTAAAAATATATATGTAAGATTCTTGTGGTCTAGTTCATGAAGTATGTAAGTTGGTACTATAAATGATTGAGATACTGAAAGTTAGTTAAGTAGTCCTTGCGGTATTTCTGGTAATCATATTCTTCTAATGGAAACAAATCAAAGAGGAAAGTTTAAAATGAAGAGAAGCTTAAAAAAAATTGACAAGATAAGATTTTCTAGAAATTTATTTAATTACATATTTATAAAAGTTAATACAATTTATAAAACTAATATTAACTTAAAGGTGATACTTGCTACTGATACGTATAACCTTTGGCTTATGGTTAAAAATACACTGGAAAGTGAAGCCTTTAATAAAATTCTCTGAATAATTAATAAAATACATTGATAGATACGAGGGCAGTTCGATGAGTCAGTGACTTTTTGAATAAAAAGATATACTCGTACATATTTTTCAATTAAAAAAAGGGTTGTTATATCTTAACGTAGTTTAGTTCAATATATTTAGTTCAGTATTCTTCCAATTTTTATTGTTTCTAAATAGTAGGGGTTATATCAATGTCTTCAAAATAAGCGTTTGTTTCAGTGATGACATTTACATTCTATTAAATCTCTTACCGTTGAGGTATTTCTTCAGATTTGGAAACAGGACATATTTGCAGATGGCTAAATGTGGAGAATATACAAAATAGAGGAAGTAGTTCTTAGCTCAATTTATGGATTTTTCCCATGACCTCTACACACGTGTGCATTTCTGCTTGGTCATGATGGAAGAGCACTTTGATCTTTCTCAAATGATGTCGTGTTGTATTTAAAATTGATATGGATGAAATTCATAAGGCTTATTCAACTGTCCTCGTATTTATCATACTGTGATGACTTAAATTAGACTAATCCCTTTTAACCCTTTACCAGATACCAGTTTTAGTACCCGCATTCCGTACACCATAGGTATTTATATGGGATATTGGTATGATAGTGTATGCGTTTATATAATTTTCGTTGTGTGTTCAGGTAAATTGGGATGAAAAATAAAAACAGAAATTTTAAAGTAAAAAGTTGAAAAAATTTCTTAAAAAATTCCATAGGGGTCTGGCAACACCATGATATATAAAATTGAGATAACATACATTTACTTAATTTTTTTTATTATTTTTTTTTTTCCCACCAACAAACTCAAAATTAATACATTGACGAACCTGGAATCTCATGGTTGTAGTATAATTCTTTATAATTTTAAAATCAGCTTAAAGTGAACGTAGTCTGGCCAGACCATGGTATCTAGTTGAGGGTTAATAAACTAATTGAACTTGGAAGACGATTGTATAACAGAAAAATACTATCTAAATGTATGTAATTCTGAGACTTGTTAATTTATTTCTTTATTTTAATAGATTTAATCATTTCATTGTTTCTAATAGGAATAACTTTCTTATTTTAAAACAATCAATGAACATTTTTATAATAAATTTTAAATTATTCGACGCATTTTAAATGTTTTTCAAAATTTATTTATTTCATAACACAAAATGTTCTTCCCCATTTAAATGTTCTTTATTTCATGATTTGGAAAAAAAAAAAAAAAAAAAAAAAAAAACTTATTGAAATTGCGTGCAGATAAGTAAAATCAAATTAAATTTTTAAATAGAATTTTTGTTGTTTTTGTTGTTGTTATTGTTGTAACTATGACCGAACTTCATGTTTAATTCAATCCTCGCACGCAATGTTGCTGTTGCTGTTGCTGGACATAATAACAACACTAACAACAACAACAACACATTACTAAGTACTTATTGTAGTACTTAAATAAAAAACAAGAAAACCAAATGAAATAAAATGTCGTGTGATTGCGCATATGTCGGTTATAGTACACATATGGTGACATACACACATGTGGTTTATTGTTGATTTTTCTTTTTTTAAATTTTACATTTTGTTGTTGTTCAGAATAACATTTATATTGTTGCTGTTGTTGTTGTTACTACTGCAATTGTTTTTGTTGCTTCTATAGTTGTTATTGTTGTTGTTATCGCTAGTTAAATCGTGCATTTAATTTGTTGAACGCTAATGTAATTTTTATTTTTATTGCCGCTGACATGCATGACACCCATTTGATTTGAGTACTCAACTCATGGCAGCTAAGCTTAGTACTTCATCTACTGAACTTACAAAGTTCTATAAACGATGATCCCTGTTCAGAAGCTCAATGTTCTAGTCATCATACTAGTTTATAGCTGATCTCAAGTCTTTTATTGCCTCAGTGACTTGTGTTGCCTTAGCTGCTGTCACTTCTGTTGTAGTTATATGACCTAACATTTTTGATTTATAGACATAAGAGTGTTCTAGACATATTCTGACATAACTTAACAGTAGTAACACCCAAATGGTTTTGGTTTTGGTTTTTGAACCTTTTGATTGAGTAATGAAAGCTCATTTCAAACTGAACTTGATAAATGATTGTGTGGATGTTTTTTTTTTATTAATTAAAATTATTTATTATATTAATATTGTAATAATAATTTATTATACTTAATATTTGGGCGTTGCATATGAGAGTAAAGTAATAAATATAATATTTCATAGATGCCTTCATCCCAAATGAGTACGCTCAGCATGCTCATTTCTTTCTAATATTATTCAATAAATCTTCTTAATAATTATTATCATTTTTAATATTTAAATATTATTACTAAATACTAGAAGTACCGGCGCGCGTTGCTGCTCCCTGGCAAAATCAGCTTTGTACGGGATATCATATTAATTTTGTTGTGGCTCATAATACAAAAAGTGTTTTTTTTTTAATAATATTGATATATGCAATTATCTGAGATGTTTGACAAAGACTACTTGATTGATTTTAAAATATGTCTCTAAGCTTTATATGTAAAATTTTATCCACCATTTCCGACCTTTCCGGTAGATTTTCCAAACATTTTATTTCATGCAAACATTTAGTTGATAATTACGAACACAACAAAATAATAATCAGCCAAATTGATCAAGTGATGATGAGTGCCGAGAAAATGATTTACGTTATTTTTTTTTTTATATACAAAAAATAAATAAAAAGAAGGAAAATTATATTTAATATAGTAATAATTATACATGCAATAATAATCATAATTAAAAAATTTTATAATTCAGAAACTATAGATAGAATTTTGACAGGAAACATTAACTAAATAATTTGAGAAGTCAAAATATTGAAAGATGATTATTATTTTTATAGGATAGAACAAATAATATCGATTACTTGTAAATATTTTCACATTTAATGTGTTGAAATGAATGTTTTTTAGATAAATTTTTATTTTATTTATTATTATTTTATTTTTTTATGGACAAATTGAATGTTCCTAGACCTAGAAAGACTTCCATTTTGGGGTAAAAAAAGAAATTGAGAGAATTTAGATTTAAATTAACCAAATTCTACACCTGATCAATTCGGATGTCTTGTTATGGTTTGTTACAATGTAAAATATCGTTATAGTAGTTTTGTTAGCGCCAGGCAACGTCCTACATGAGACAAAGAAACATTAAAGTAAGGTTGTGGCTTCATGAAACGAAAAATGGCAAAAACCCCAAGTCAACTCTTCTTGAAATGAACATTAAATCGTTTGAACTCTACACTCTTATTTTCCTACTTTTACTATTGTACTTTACTTGCCGAAATTTACAAGTTTTATGTTAGAGGACGTTACTCTCATAGGAAGTGCTCCTACCTACTTGATGTAGTTGAATGTTATAAGATGTTGATCCCATAGCAAACATTCCCAGCCTCTATTGACTACCTTTTCTGTGTAGGCTGTTACTTTAATAGAAAGCGCTTATATCTCCTTCCATACTGACTCGTTATTATAGTATGATTATTAATTTTATTTATTACATTTTGTGGCCATGGCAGCTGTGGCCTTTACTAGACTAACTTACTAGTTGGAAATGGTAGGACATTGCTCTCATAACAAGTTCTCCTCTTCTCCCTTTAAACTTTAATATAACAAACCAATTTTAAATTAACATATAATATACAATAAGAAATTAGTTCTCAAATTCTGACAATTGATATTTGTTTGATAAAAACAATGAATAAATATAAAAAGTCTTCACATCAATGCCTCAAGATTAAATTGATTCATTTTCCTATATTAATGGAATCTCCATAAGTTTCATTTATCATATTGAAGATTTAAGTATAAATGTCTTATTGAAGATTTAAGTACAAACAATTCAATTGATTATTGTTATAAAAAAAAAACCACATTTTCAATTCAAAGAATTGAATGAATTGGTATAAAAAAATTGGTTCATTTATTATCAAAGTAAACATTGCAAAAAAATAAATATTATAATTAGATGAATTTTAACACTTCAATGTTAAATAATAAAGTCAATCTTTAATTAGCATTGAATCACAATTAATTTAGTTGGATTTTGCAAAAATTTATTGTAGTTTTTATAACCAGAAGTAAGTTAATTATTGTTAAATTTAAATCATGTTACTTTTCATTAAAGATAAAATCACTTATACGCCTTGTTGTTCTTAGAATGAGTTAAGCAATTGTAAGCTTTGATAAATAATGGACTCTTAAAGTCTTTGTATGTTTCCATTTGACTTTAAATTTATTAATTTAAATTGCAGATATTTAATTAACAATAAATATGTTTAATTTTAATATTAATAAATCAATCAAAAATTTATATTTTATAAGCAATTAGCTTATTGTTACTTTAGTTTGTGATCATGCGAAATTTATTTTGTATTAAAATATTCAATTATTATTAGCAAAATCATGCAAAAAATATTTATTATATTTTATTTTCTTCTGCATACTCGTATTTTTGTAATATTTCACATACTTCATATAACAAAGAATAAAACTAAATAGAAATAAATACAATAAATGAAAGAATTGGTTTATTGCCATATTCATTTTTGATATTTTATTATTTTCTTCACATCGCAATGTGATTCTTCTTTTTCCTTCAAAAACAATTTCATGCAAAGTAATTTCATTGAAATGTTTTGTTGTGTTTTTTTTTTTTTTTTTTCATTTCGGCGCTTCAATTGAATTTCGAATTCAAAGAAATAAATATCAAAATGCATGTTAAAAAAAAAAAATAAAATAATGAATAATAAATACTACATACAAAAAGTAATTGAAATTCAATAACAGTTTTGAAATCAATTCATTTCAATTCACATCATTTCTGTGGGGTGCTTTTTTGTTGAGTGAGAATGAACAGAAGACAGAAGATGTAAAGAATGAAAAATAAATAAAAAATACTTTGTACTTTGTTTAAAATATAAAAACATTGTTTGGCTTTTTTTATATATATTTTTTTTTTTTAAATAATTTATTTCTTAGTTTTAACAAATTGCATACATTTTAGTCAATTGCTTATTAGCTCAGCTTAGCATAGTGGGTTTGTTGTTATTCTATTCAATATTTTTTAAAACAGAATTGCATTGTTTTATATAGTAAAAATATATTGACAATCCCCATTTATCTATATGTACGTGGGTTGTTTGGAAAACTTTTAAATTGTTTAATAATATGTTTGAGTATATTATGTCTTGAAATATGCCTTTTAAGTTGTTTTAAAATTGATTGTGTTGGTCTGAATAATTATGTATTTATTTTCAAGGCTCCAATAATTTGGAAGCTATGGAATATTATCATGCAAGGCACAAACATACAATACAACACTCCTTAGACACAAGACACCAAAATGTGAAGAGTGGTGACCTTCATTTGTAAATAGAGTTTTATCCGTAGTTCCAAAGAAACAGACACAAAAGATTATTCACAAAAGATCTCCAAAATACTTGATATTAATAAAGGTTTCAATCAGTTTCAATAACTATGTGTTGCATACACAATTATTTTATATTATGGTTATGAGCCCTGGGGACTCTTTCCTTTGCCATAAACTCAAATTACAAGTTCTTAGTTTGCTCCTTAGTTAAATTCATAGATTATCCTCGTACATGATGTTAATTTTCTAAGTCAAACTACCTAATAGATTGTTCTATCTATACATATTATGAAACAAATTCCCCTGCCGTGTCTTTCTGTCTGTCTGTTCGCGATAAACTCAAAAACTAACAAACGGATTTTCAAACTGTTTTCACTAATAAATAGAGTGATTAATGAGGAAGGTTTAGGGAAACAAGAAATTTCATATAATCCCAAAGGCACAGTTGAAAAAAATAAAAAATTAAAAAATGTGACGACAAATTCCCTAAACTTTTCCAATTGAATGACATCTGTATGTATGAATTAATTATCAGGAGAAGATGTTTGCAAGTCTTACAACTTTTCGGGCGCCTCTCGTACTTAAATTACATTTAAACATATGTAGAAGGTTTGTTATTTATTGTAAATTTATTTGTATCCATAAAATACATTTGTTTAGTAGGCGACTGGCGAATCTATTAAAATGCATTCAAAGTCATTTATTATTTATCAAATATTTTTATTATTGTAATAAAATAAAACAATTAATAATTTTATTGATTTTCTATTCAATTTTTTTTTTCTTTTTCTAAACAAAAGCTATTCAATTCATTTAAAAATTATTACATAATTTCAATTGAAACAAAAACTATGCACATTGACAATTTTTAAAATTTATGAGCATTTAATTTATGGTTAGAAAAATTTCTATGTACTTTTATATCAGTTTAACCTTTTTTATTAATAAAAAAAAAAAAAAAAAAAAAAAAAAATTAATATTAGAAAAGTAAGTAAGTTTGTCCTTAAAAACTCATTTCGAAAGAACTTTATATTCCCACATTACATGGTCAAACTAAGTATTAGAAAAAAAAAAAAACAAACAACATCACTGACAACTATTACAAGAAAAACACACACAATTATGTTGGTCATTTCCTCTTGAACTTCTGCTCCAATTAACAATTGTTACTCAAAGTCAACCTTATTTTTCTTGGGAGTTACCTATCTGCCTATCTTTTTTTCGAATGACTAAGTCTGAATTGACATTAAACAACTTTAAAGTATATAATTTAACTTTTACAGCGACTGACTTTGCTTGTGGTTTTTCCAAATGAATGCATTTCTTATACTTAGTAATTTGAAATCAATAAAACAAAGGAAAAAAGTATGTAGAGCAGGGAAAGAAATAAGAGAAGTACAAATTTAAGTGTTAAGAGAAAACAAATAAATGTTTAAATAAACTACAATTGACCACAAAATTGCAAATAACCATAGAAACAAAAAAAAAAAAAAATATATAGATCATTAAAGAAGATTAAAGAAGAAAAATCATGCAGTAGATACTTTGAATTCATCGAATTGGAAATGCTATTCAATTGGAGAGTTTTATGTTGTGTGCACCTATGGGTAAAGTGTAATCCCATGGTGCTGAATATGTGATAAGTTGGGTTTTCATGTGCATAAAATTATATGTAAGTACCAATGTTCATTTATTAATATACAAAAAAACTTGAATTCAAAGAAACAACATTTATGGACGCAATGTACCATAACTATTAGATTATTTCAATAAGCTTCTATTTAATGTTTAAAGTGATAATTAGAAATGAAGTTACTTACAAGTATATTGTTTAAGAAATAAATGACAATTTGACGCTCTTTTGTTGGTAGATTGCATTATGGATTGGTATTATGGGACAAGTATTGATTCCGCCTCTATTGCAATCATTTGCAGCTCCTCGTAAAGAAGTCCGGTATTAGTCAAGTTCTTTACCAGTAGACTTTTCATTGGTGACATCTGCAAATTTGATGCATTAACTTGTCCAAAGAACTGCTGCTTGAATCCTTCGTGTTGCAAACAAGCTCCAATGAAAATGGTTGCATTATTGCAATAGATCCGTTGCGGAATACCTCTACGGTCAGAAAAGCACTAAGCATCCTGCTAAGAACACCGTGCGTGTTTCCTTCAAAGCTGGCCAAAGGCAAGATCTTGATACAGGCTGCTCTCCGTCGTGCCTCCACTGTGTTGCGTTCTCAAAAGCCCACTCTAGCAAAGAAGGATGGCAAGAAGACCAAATAAATGCAAATAACTCGTTCTTTAGGTTATTGTACTAAATGAAAGTAAATTAGTAAACATAGATCAAAATTATTAGTTGACAGTTCACAAATATGTTCAATATGAACTGCTTTAAATGAAAAATAGACGAACAATGCCATGTATCGTATGTCTTGTATGTACGAACACGGAATGAAGTCATAAATGGACCACAAAGATCGACTCTGGATACAAGAAATGGGCTTTGAGAATGAAATCGATCGGCTGGATATGATTCCTTAAGTTGTTGCATTAAGCGCGGCATTATAATGTGCAATGCAGCGCGTGACCACATTCCGTGCTATTTCTTTTGCATTGATGATCCACACTTGAAGACGCAGTAAGCTGATTAGAAGGTGAAACTATGACCTTATGGAAGCAAAGATCATTGTGTCTCATAAGATCAATTTTTCATCCATAGATTAAGCATATACTATTTTTATAATTAAAGGAATCTCAATTAATATTAATCAAATAAAAATTTGGTCTTTATGGGGGACTCTACTCTGTTTGTATTTAATCACCTTTAAAATGCTCGACAATTACTACAGCAAAGTGTCATTACTCTGCATTCCCATTAAAATATTTAAAGGGTACACAAAATTCATTAATGAATGGCTTTTATTTATTTATTTAATGTATTTTTTTTTTAGTATTTTTTTTTTTTTTTTGCTTTGATTTGAAGACCCCAAACCAAATTAAGGCGAATGAATAATGTGCGCCAATCGAAACTTTTACAAACAAAAATTTTCTCACGTAACAAGTACATAGAGCAACAACAACAACACATCGAAAGGCGTACAATAATATCAAAAATAACAACAACAACAACAAAGTCAAGAAAACCAATTTAGGTTGTGTGTGTGTGTTGTTTGTGTATATGAAACTTGAGTTTTTTGTTGCTGCTTTTCTTACCAATCTTTTTTTTTTGTCTGAAATTTTTCTATCGAAATTCTAAATATCAAACCCATTATGGCAAACAACAACAATAACAACAATTGCTGTTGCTGCTACTACAATAATGTTTTTTTTTTTTTTTTTTTGCTATCATGAGACTTAGCTTAGTTGGTTGGTTGACTTGGTTATGTGCCAGGCTGCGCCACGGTATTTGACTGACGTTTTGTTGGTAATCAACCTTGGCTAATGGCCAGTCAGCAGTTTTTTCTCCCCTTCTTGGGTTTTTTTTTTTATTTCTATTTTGGTCAAAACTTAGTCAAGTCGTCGTCTTTGTCGATTGCTTGGTTGCTTACTTGATTTCGATAGCATTTTGGCTTGGAAAATTGATAGTAGTCAATGTTGTTGCTTGCTGTTGCTTTTGTTTTTACACATTTATGTGCAACACAACATCAACAGCAGCAGCAGCAGCAACAACATGTGGCCAAATTGTATTTTGACGCTTTGAGGTATCTGTTCATTTTGTTGGTCGTCGTATGTGTTGTTGCATGCATGATTTGCCCATGGCTTAAGTTACTCGTACATACACACACATGTAGCGGCCAGTTTGGTGTTTAGTTTTGATGTTTTGCCAATAACTTGCTGCGTCTAATGGTTTCATTGTAGTCTATTGACTAACAAAAAAAAAAAAAAAACTAAAAACTGAACTGAAATTGAGCACATAACTCGGAGTTTGTTTGGACGCTTTTACGTCAAGCACATACTCGTATATTTTGTGGCTTAAAGTTTAAGAGGAGACCAGCAGCATACATATAAATAAAAGTGGCAACATCAGTGGCAGCAGTAATCACCTCACCTTACCTCTTTAGATTTGGCAAGAACTTCCCAAACAACAACATGATAGCAACAATGCTGTTATATTTGTTGTTTCTACTCCTGATGTTTCTGCTACTCATGATATTGTTGCTACTCCTGATGTTGCTTTAACCCATTAACGATAATCGCTTGATTTTCAGTCAATTCTTAGTTCTTCATATGTAGCACATTGCTAGAGTTTGTAATGGTTTCTGTTGCAGCCACTGTATGTTGCATGTTGCATATTAGTTGCCTGTAACAGTTGCTGGCAACAACAAAAAATTGACTTTTGACTTTTTCTTCTCTGACTGAGTGAGCCTTTTGGTTGAATGAACAAAACCGTCTGCTGTTTAAACTTTTTCTATTTCTATTTCTACTTCTATTACTAGTTTTTACTTTTGTTTTATTTTGAATATTTTTTCAATTTATTTTTATTGTTGCTTTTTTAAGTGTTGTTTTTGTTATTGTTGGCTTTGTTAATTTGCTTGATTGGTTTTGTGTTGAAATATTTTTGTATGCGCATTCCAATGTGCACTGTGGAATATTTTCTTTTTTTTTATTATGTAAAATTGTGTTAACTAAAACTAATTTATTGCGTTAATTGTTTGCAAAAACGAACTCAATAATCATCATAAATAATAATCATAATAGTAATTATAAATTAATAATCACCTTTTTTGGTTGATCAATTGAAAGGCGCCTGTTTTTTTTTATAAATATTTGTTTTTAATATTTTTTTTGTGATGATTTTTATTTTTCTAACAAAGTGTTTGGCAAATATTTTGCACATTATTTCTGTTTTGCATAAATAATAATATAGAATGATATTTATTAAATAATTTATTTATTTAATGTAAATTTATTCAGGTCTTATACTTCTGTACTAAATATTTTGTTCTTATATTCCTTTCCTTCTCTTACTTATCATTTGACTAAGAACAGCTTTTGAATGCTCACCTTCACTCGCCATCTGTCGGTCGGATCACTTTGTAATTTGATGCCAACACGCGTCGTTGATTGCTGATAGTATTTTGTATGTTTGTTGGCAAAATTGTCATTGTAGTTTTCTTTTGTTTTTATTTTCTCGTTGCATGCGTCGTTAATCACAGACTTTATAAATTTCAAAATAAAAAAAAAAAAAAAAAAAATATTTCTGATTGTTTTCAAGCTCCATTTTAGGTCTAAAAAATGAGGCCTGTTAACAAAATCTGTGATAAATTGATATGATGACATGATTATGATTATTATACAGTTTACTGTTGCAATACCTTAAATTGTTGTAAATGTCCAGAAATTGTATTAATTTAAATCATTTAGAACTTCAAGAATCCTTACACCAACACTTCTCTACCATTTTGTAAATAATAACCCCACATTATCATTTCAATAAATTGTCCTTTGGAAGGTCCAAATTCTGGCAGAACCAAGAAATATTTACATTGCATTACACTGAACTGTTGACTGTGTATATCTTCAAAAACATTAGTTATTGTACTCACTATCAGCTGTAAGGCATGTTAATCCATTTGAACTTAAAACGTAGTTTAAATGGTGTACAGAATGATTCTAATAAACAGATCATCATTATTGGGGCTACAGTTCTTTGTGAGCTTTGACCTGCTGCACATGAGATTCCGAAGCATTTGTACTGCTATCTGCCGCGTGGGTTGTCAGCCGAACGTCACCAAGACCTATTATCGGTCGTGAAGGGTTATACCGCTCGTATTCGGTCGCCAGAGCATCTTTTGTTATCGACAGGTTGCACTAACGTGTAGGTGAAGTAACGACTGAATAGTAGAGGCTTTATGTTCGCATCCCATTAGCATCCCAATAAACTGATTGCCTGAAACACATCCATCAGTTAAACCTGCTGAACAGCTTATTTTGTAAAATTAATTCTGAGCCTAAAAGTACTTAGACTTCAAATTAAATTTATTAAGTTGTTTCATTACAAATTATCTTCATAAAATATTTTTAAAAAATATTGGAAGTCATTTGGAATATCTTATTTAATATTCTGATTAAATGTCTTTTTAACTCTTTTTCTTTGATTTTATTCACATTTCCAAAGGAGTATTTTGTTTAGTAATTTCCAATGTTTTAAAAATATCTGAAAATAGTAAGAAATATCAATATAATTGTATAGTATATGAAGTGCCTATTATTTACCACACGTGGTTCCTAACATTAATTCATTTAATTAGTTTTTTTCTCTTGTTTGTTTTTCTCCGGAAAATGTGTGTGTGTTTCTTGCATTTTACCTAATGTGAGTCATTAAAATTTTGGTTTAGTAGTCACTTTTGTCTTGTTGCATGAATGCAATATAATTTTCTTTTTGAATTCATCTTCCCCGCACACAAGCAAATGTCATTTACTCATCTCCATTGCGTGTCTTTAGGTTGCTGCAAGTTGATCGTTAATTAAATCAACTAATTGTGCATGCAATACGCCTTTGTCGTCTTTAACTATATTTATATCTTTATTTATTTTATTTTTATTTTTTTTTTCTGTTTTGGTTCAAACCATATAAGTAATTCTTATATTTTTTTACTTTTATTTTCTTTCTTAAAATTTGTTTTTTTTTTTTTTTTTTTTTTTTTGTCTTTTGTGAGAGTGTATTTTTTATTTTGGTTGACATCGGAGAAATTAAGAAATGTCATTCAAGAGTTTCGAGTTGAGTATTTTATTGCATCCGCATTTGAAAGCGATGAAATTTCACTTTACTTAAATTCAACTTATAACTTGGCACGTAGAAATATGTACAAATTTTTGCATTTGCAAAAAATATGAAATAAAAAAAAAAAACTTTTACAGATTAAAATTTGTACATTTAATCTATGACATGAATTTTCATACAAATGTATAAATAACTTTCTAATCATCCTTTTGATTGATTGATTGAGTGACTGATGAGTCTAAAGTTGGTAGATAGTGAATTGTTTCTTTGAATCAAGAAATTTTTAATTCTATTAGAGAGATTATTGTAAAAAATAATGAGAGATCATGATTCAGGATTTAAATTCATTTATAAAAACATACAAGTAAAGTTAATAGAAAGATTGTAAAAAAAAAAAATTTATTAAATATTCTAATGGTTGCTTTAGTTGTTAATTTTAACAGAATTAATCCCATTTATTGAGAGAAAAGATTTATTAGCAATAACTGTAAGATTCCTAGTTGAGTTCTGGGCTTCATAATAAAGGTTTTAAGTCTTGCATAATATCTCTCATAATATTATAAAGTTTTGTATTGAAATAAGTTTCTTGAATTGCAGTTTATTGATTCTTTTAATAAACTTTGTAGATTAATAAGGAAAAAAGGTATTTGTATTCTATCGGTCATGAATAAGATCTTTCAATCAGATCATTTAGTAGGTTAGGTTAGACATGCCGCTCGCGAATACATGCGAGTTCACCCAGAAGCCTTGTGGCCCATTGTGATGCCTGATAATGGAAGAATAAAGAAGATAGAGAAAGAGGGAGGATTTGGTGTGGGGTATGAAATTGGGATAAACATCTAACAGTTGGTCCTAGAGATCTCCCTCAGCTTCTAAAATCAGCCTGAAGATTTCGCGAATAGAGCCATGTTGGTGGCACCTTTATCAAATTGCCCAATTCATCAAAGAACAGTTTCCCGGGAATACAATTACGTCTTCCAAGAAAAGCAGGGCAGTCACAGAGGAGATGTTGAATACTCCCTGATTCTTCTTCATATTCTCAGGTACGACAGAAATCTTGGTATGGAACACGCATCCTTTTGGGAAATCAACCCAATTGCGCAGTGCCCTGTTAAGGCTAAGACTCCAGTCATTATCAGAATACTTTCCTTAATAGCAAGGCCAGAGTATCCTAGCAACAGTACAATCAAGCTCATTCGCCCACATACTGTCTGCTAGCCCCATTGTACTAGTTCATCTAGTAAGTCATTTTAAGTTTTTTTTTCCAATTTAAAGAATATCTAAGGAATTTCTGGTTCATTACATAGTTCATAACATTCTTCACTTCACACTTCCTTTTCAGAAACCAATAGACGTAGTTTGTTCTAGAGATTGCAATGAAAAGTGAAGCAAAATCATTGCCTATAGATGTGCATAGAATAAAAATAAGATATAAGATACGTATTCCATTTTCGGTAGGTTTCGATTCGATGCGACTCATTCGAATATGATTCAATTTAAATTCATTGGAATTTATTCATAAAATAAATCAAATTAAATAAATATCTTATTAGAATTGATTTAACATTTGAATGTTGAGGTTTTAGTGGCAAAGTTCGAAATAAATTTTAAAGATTTAATTCATTTTTGATTTCTGATCTTTTAAATTTAATTAAAAATATTTTATTATACTGACAATTTATATTTAAATTATCATTAAATTCCTTCATGTGCTGAAATACCAAAATAACATTCCTAAATTAATTTGCAGTAAACTACGAGTATCATCACCATCATCAACACCATCACCAGTGTCAGACAAACAAAAAAACTGACAAACTAACTGATAGATAGACAGACAGACAATCAGACAGTTCAGTTAAACATGCCCAAAATTAAATTTCGAAATTAAATTTTTTAATAAAAATTTATTTTCTGTTGCCTTTTTTCCTTATTTTTTTAAATAATTTTTTTTTTTTTTGTATTCATTTAGTCAGCATTTGATTTTTTTTCATTGTAAATTTTTTGTATTTTTAAATTTGATTTTGGCTCTTTGGCTTCGCATTCTTGCAATTTTAATGTCTGCATATTTGATTTCAGATTTTATGGTTTGTTTGTTGTTGTTTGTTTTTTGGTTAACTGCTGCGCCTAAAGTTGATTTTAACTTGTATCTTAAGCCACTTGTAGCGCTAAGTCACCACACACAAGTGCGCTTAAATACTACATAAATTGAAATTTACTGAAGTTTAATTTTTTTTTTTTTTTTGTTCTGTGTTCCTTACTTAGTACTACAAAATCAACTTTTCAATTTGTTGTTGACACAGATTTTTTCAGGTGCCTAAAAAGAAACAATTTAACAAAAAAATTTACTAAGAATGAAATAAATAATTTATGAAATAATTTTGTTCCCAGGCTAAGTTCAATTTCAGGTACTCATTGGAGACTGATTTTATATTTTTTGTTGCTTGGTTCGTTGGTTGGTTTCTATCAAGTATCGAGACAAGTGGTTGAGATTGTTTATTTTAGATTTTTGTTTTGTGTGTTTTTGCTGTTTTGATTTCGCGTGACATTTATCGAGTGAAGTTGATTATCATAAACAGCGCACTGAACTATAAATAAATTGTATAATAACAAACAATAAGAATAACAGTTAAACAACAACGAAATATTAAATACAATAAATAATGATTTAATATTTTTTGATTATGAGAACATTTTTTTTTACAATTTTTTTTCTGTGAATTTTTAGAAAAAAAAAAATTGCTTGGAAACTTATTGAATAATTTTTTTATCTTAAATTAAAAAACATATTAAAATTAAAAAAAAATATATAAAAATTATAGTATTTCATGCAATAAAATTTTGTAATTTGTCATGCAATTCAGAGAGTAGAATTGAGCTTCATTTGATATGCACAAAGTTATAAGTATTTTAATTTTGAGTGACGGTGACTTCCTCGTTACGCTTATTGCATGCAATTTTTATTTTTATTTTTTTTTTTCATTTAATTCCTTATTTATTATTATTATTAGTATTATTTTTATTTTAAGAATATAATCACAACAAATATAAATGTATACAATCAATGGTTTTCTGAGGCTTCGACAAAGTTAAAGTTCCTGAATAATTTAAAATGCGCAAACACGTACGAAAGCAATTACTTCTTAGTGTTATTCTTATAAGAAACTCTATTTAAATAAAGTAAAATAATAAAAAAAAAAAACAAATTAATAAAAATCATGATAATATATAAAAGCAAAAGACAAAACAATTAGTAATAAGTCAGGTGCGTAGTACTATTATGATCATGATTTCGAAAGAGGATGATTAAATGAAAGAATTAAAAGACACAAAGAAGAATTGAAAGTGTCTTAGTTGAAATTAAATTGTGAAAACACATGAAGGTTTTTACTACTGTAATATTTTGCATATTAACCCAATATTGATGCGATTTATCAACAAGGCACCTTTCGAGTTCATTTACTACGAAATATTCTATAAAATTTTGATTTAAATTTTTAAATAGATACGAGTACATGGGCAGACTTCCCAAATATTTTTGACCTGATGAGATATTTGACAAAGACGATTTGACTGATTTTAAAATATGTTTGTAAGCTTTATATGCACATCATTTGCACACCTTACTTGCAGACATAATATTTTCCGTTTTTTTTTTTTTTCATTTTTCGTTATTTCTAAACTTTCCTAATGAATCAATCCGTCCATTGCTGAAAACCGTATGAAAATCGGTTCGGTAGTTTTTGAGTTTATAGTGAACTGACAGACAGACGGACGCAGCGGGGAACTGAGTTTTACAATATGTATAGATACAAAATTTGCTTACAAGAAGAACTAAGAAGGGATTCATTTGAAAGTTAGTCTTTAGAATGGTAAACTGTAAAATGAGGAGTGTTCGACTTTCTCATTAAAAAAAAACATAAAATTTAAATTGGATTCAAAAAGACAAGAAAATTACTTCGAATGCAGACGTGGAGTTCTTAAGAGTATGTAAAAAAGTGTTTGACACTGTTAAAAGTGAACTCCAATGATGACAAAGATGTCATAAAATACATCTCCTAGATTCTGGAGTCTCTCTGATATTATATTGATTTTCTAACACATTTCTCAATTAATTTAATTTAATAATCTCTAGAAATTTTCAAAAATCCCCTCTCTATCACTCTCTTTAATTCTTATAATTGCTATGTCACTGAAGTCAAATGAATTTCTCTACTTATTTTTTTTTTAAATTTACTATTCTCTTTTTTCATTACCTTTATCACATCTTAATTCGCTAAAGTGAAAACTAAATAAATAATAATAATAATAAAAAAAAAACCTGTGAGACTGTAAAAGTCATTGGCCCCTGAGGGCACTGGTACATAATTACTTATGTTTATGGTATTAAATAAGCCCACACTTATTTTTTTTCTAAGATATGACTAACGCCCTGGAGTTCAAACAACAATTCACAATTCAGTTGACATTTTATGCACAGAAGAAAGAAGACTATAATAATATTTAGGTAATTTTTCTCTTAGATAAACTTGGTGCGTACCTGCATTATTTAGTTTTAGGCTTGTCTGGAAACTGAAAACTTTCACTTTTTTTTTACTACTTAAAAAAGCTCAAAAGTTTAATACAACACTAAAAATTAACTTAAAATTTAATTGTATATTGTGAGTGAACTTGTTAGATACTTACAATGTAAAAGAAAATTGTGTGAAAATCCAATTTAATTATAAAAAAATAATTTTATGATTTTTTTTTTACACAAAGGGTCTGCATTCTTGTTGAAAATTTAATAAAATATAAATTAACTTTAGACATTTGTTACTCTGAGCTACACTGCTGCACACCTGCAAATAAAAATTTATTCAAATGCACGTGCCAAAGATACTTGTAGTCAAGAATCAACTAACCAAGCAACCAAGCAAACTATCAACCCAACCAAAATATCAACCTAACCAAACTACTTGATTTCATGGTACTTTGACTTTCTGAGATTTCAATAGAATGCAAAAATGTGGATATAATTCTTTGTATTTTATTCTTTCGAACAATAGATGAATAACAACTCAAGTTTTATTTACATATTTTTCTTAAGAACACAGAAAATCAAACCATTTGTTTAGTGAAAGAAATATGTTCGAGTAAAATGCAATACTATTTTATAGACCAAATATGCATAATTCATTAATAGCTTACAAGTTTGATAAGATTACACAAGCGTGCCATTTTTATGCAATATTAAAATATACTTATAATAAGAATATTATTAATATTGTTTACTAAATAAATTATTGATCCCACTCTTTTATTCTGAAACCAAATTCATCATCCATCAGAGACAACATTCAATCAAAAAATCTTCGCCCAATTTATTTTGACAATACCAAATATTATTCAGTTCAGTTCTCAGATTAGATAAAATTCAAATAAATATCGTCAATCTGCCAAGTGTTGCTAGTTTTTATATAATTTTTTGGTAATTATTACATTTGACATTCTGTGAGATTATTCAAAAACTTTCCCGGTTTTGCAGTACGTGATATTGAATATGTCAGTCGCCTGTATTAAAATGTAACTTGAAATGCCCGGAAGTTGCATTCTTGGAATAAAATTTTGCTTAAACATCAAATGCTTCGTAGTATTATATTTCAATTTTAGAGCAGAAAGCCATGGCAGCTAGTGGTCATAATACTAAGTAGTTTAAGAATTTATTTTGTACAAGGATCGT
The DNA here is from genome assembly GCA_035041805.1 of Amiota mariae. NCBI lineage: Eukaryota > Metazoa > Arthropoda > Insecta > Diptera > Drosophilidae > Amiota > Amiota mariae. The sequence continues at coordinate 4,104,578 of JAWNKV010000325.1, forward strand.
CCAGTAGTCAACATTTGACCATCTACCGGAAGGAATACAATAGAGTATTTCATCAAAGTGGTTTGTGTGTGTCAATGAGAAATGTGTGTGAGGTTTTCTTCCAAAATATTCTATAGATTTTTATAAAAAAAAAAAAAACATATTGTGCACATCTATAAATGACAATCTATCGAATGGTATTTTTTTTTTATGAAAATCGATTAGTTTTGGCATAAAAAAGATGACAAAAGAAGTGTTCCCTTATCTATATTATGATTCTACTTCTTAATAATTATAATAATAATATATTTCAATTTCAATTACTTTACAGAATCTTTTTTAATTCATTTGTGCTGCTTGACTCGCCTTGCTTTAAAATTTTCATGCTCTAAGAAGTATTATTTATTCTTTATTCCTTACAGGGAGAGTAACATATTTTAAAATTAAATAATATTGGGGGAATTACCTTTTAGACTTTGTACTCAGATTCCCTGATATAAGATAACAATAATCTGGTATTTTTCGTGTTTTAAAAATAAAATAAAATTTATTATAGAAATTTCATTAATCAATGAGAAGTGATTCCCGCTTCTTGGTCGCTGAATTTATTTTTATGAACCTTTTCCTTTGACTTGAACATAAATTTTAAACAATAACAAATCATTATTTTTATTATCAAATGATGATTTCTAAAAATCAAAGTATGTATTTTTTTTTTTCAGAATTAGTAAAAGTTTCCAAAAGTCATTTCCTTTTCAATCTCTTTTTTGGATTATAAATTACTTAAAAATTAAAAAAAAAAAAAAATTTCCAAAAAAAAAAAAAAGTAAAGAAAATGTTTAATATCAAAAATAATAATAATTTTTAATATTAAAATTAAATAAAATAAGTAATAGCCATAAAAATCAATTTCCTTTAATAACAAGTACCCTTTTGTTATACCGATTAGATAAACTTAAGCAACATTGAAAATAAACTTATATAACAAAAGTCAAGACAATAGATTTGTCATTTAAAATTTAATTGCCATTCAACATATATTCGCACATTTGGCAAAATAAAACCAACCAAATTCAATCTGATAGATATAGTAGATAGATTTATCTTCTAAGTACTTATTTTAGCGCTTAATTGATTGACAACTGTTAGGACGACGACAATTGACAATTGATTTGGTTGCTTGCTTAGTTTGTTTGTTTGTTTGTTTGTTCATTGGTTGATCCGAGTCAGTCAGTTAGTCAGTTAGTCAGTAAGCTTGGCTGGCTAGTCAATGGTGTGAATGACGACATTCGATTTGAAATCAATTGAATAGCAGAGAAGAAAAGATAAGAGAAGAGAAGAGAAGAGAAGAGAAGCGAATAGAAGAGTATCTAGGAGAAGAGCGCAATTGTTCGTCAACAACATGAACACTCAATCGCGTATTTTATAATTGAACAACTTAAGTCATTCAGTCAGTCAGTTATTTGCTGCCGGTTGTTGGGTTTAAAGCGCTTTGAGATTATTATTATTTTTTTTTTTTGCTTTCGCAAGCGTGAGCGATTTACTTGCAAATTGAAATTTATAAGTTTGATTAAGTTTTTTTGGTTTTTTTTTGTGGAAACTCTCAAACTCAAGTCACGTCTAACGTAAGCGCAAATACCAAAACCTAATAAATTTTTGAAGACTTATGGCTTGAAGTTTGTCTGTAAATATTACAAAGCTGAATAAGTGAACAAGTGATCAAGTGATTGAATGAGTAAGTGAATGAATGAACAAACGAGTGATTTTTATCTAAATGTTTTTATGAGATAAACGAGCGTAATAAATAATTAAACAAAACAAATACCATAAATGAAAACAAAAACATAAGTTTTAAAATGAGTGCAGGTGAATATAATGTGAAATGAATAACGAACGATAGGACATGATTTATTTTATATAAATTTGACTTAAATTGCCTAAACGAGTCTCTTAGATAAGCAATGAATTTACTGCATTCAAAAGAATAGCTCAATCTTAATCTAAAACAAATGGTTTTTCATTTCGAAAACAATAATAGGAATTTTCTACGATTTTGTGTGTCAGCAAAGTTTTATGATGAATGTTTTGATAAATTCATTCAAAAGTATTGAAAATGTGTGTGTGTGTGTGTTTTTTATTTTAATGGAAAAAGTGAAATGATTTCAAATTTAAACAATTGTAAAATGAGTAAAACAAACAACGCATTTAAGTAGAATTAAATGAAACTTGTTTTCAAATGACAAGAAATGATAAAAAAAATATTCTGTGGAAAATATTATTGTAATTAAAATAGTCAATAGATGATATTCTTCATATGACAAAGTCAACATTAAAGTGTGAAAATAGAAAATTCATATGAATGCATATAAAGAAATTAAAAGAAGAATGACATCTTATGATATTTTTAATGAGTTTCTTTTATCAAGTTTCTTTGGAAGATATTATTTCTATAAAACAAATAATTCAATTTGATGGTTATGTGTTGATATATAGAATATATAGTAATTGCTTCAAATATAGGACAAAAAGTTTTATGAACTATTACTATTTATTGAATTAATGGTATTTAAAAAGGCAAATTAAGAGAAATTACTTTAGTTTTATTGTTTTCATATTAATTTGTTATATTTATTGTAGATAGATTTTATTCAATTTATCGGCACCAGTTGTATTAAAATATACACTACGAAACTTCGCGAAGGTGTGATTAAAAATAAGTGTTGATATCGAAGTTCTTAATGAGATAAAAATGTATCATCGAAATCTTATGGATTATCTTAAATTCAATTTATTTCATATTTTGCATATTATAAGATTAGAACAGTGTAAGAGACACTATAAGAATAGATAAGAACTAATAGCGATATTATAATGTGTAACCTTTAACAATACCCCTCACTTGACCCTACTCATTCTTAATCTATGTGTATAATTAAATGGTAAAAAGATTTTTGTGTGTTCCCTTTCCTGCTTTAACCACTGAATCGATTTTTTATAGAAATATACCAATTGAAAGGTATTCTAAATAGGTACAATTATTTACAGAGAAGTTATTAGCACTTAAAAAAGAAACAAATGTTTTTCTACAATGTGGTCGATTGTGTCGGCCTTGTGTACTAAAAATTAAAAACCTATGAAGGTTGTATGATGATTACTTGTGAAAATTTAGAAAAAACATAACTGATGACCTTAATACAAACATTATTATGTAGTATTTACTGTTAATCTGTTCTTAAATATTAAATAGAAAATATTAGGTAAAATGATTTTTTAGGTTAAAAATTTTCATTGCCCCCTTTTTTCTTTTGATATTGTAATGAAATTATGTAAATTATAAAATAAATACGCCCTGGATCTCTTACGTCAAACTGAGATTACCTTCTACCCCGTTCCTTTTACTATATCCTCATATGAAATGGATATTTTGATTAACAATTAGTAGGTAATTTGCATATTTGACTACAAATAAATAAAAAAAAAACAAACAAAAATAATAATATTAATTCATAAATCATTGTGATACAATTTCCATTAGATTTTAATTCACCGAAGCCTGTATACCTTTCACATCTGTTTAATATATAAAAATTAGTGTTTACAATTGTTCGTATGTTATACACTGCCATACTGCCACTTCATCTCAATGCATTGAAATTTTATGAATGTGTATGGTTGGTTACCGGCTTGAACATAGGATAGTTTTGGTCCCGATATGTGTCCCTATACTTTATATATACACTACAGAAAATTAACTAAAATGGCACTATAATTTTTTGATACTCAAACTGGATTCTTTCTTGATACTGAAAGTGTAACTGAGAGAATATAGTGATGCTAAGATAGGAAACAACCCCTACGAAGCAGGGTCGGGTAAATAAAAGGGTATGATAAACTTCTTCATAGAAAAATTATACTTTTTAAGGCAGTTTATGTGGAATTTATATTGATTTTCTCTGATTGGAAATATTTTCGCAACTCAGATGATGATAAACTTCCTTAGTTGCAGCAATTCCAATTGTTTGATAAATTTGTTAATAGAATGTAAAGTGCAAACATTTATATAGGGATTATCTATTCCAGTAATCAAGGCACTTCCATTCATGAAGCCGTTAAATGGTTGCAGATAAACAATATATCTGGCAAGAATATATGTATTCTATCAGACAGCCAGGCTGCCCTAAAAGCCCTGGATGCACCCCATACAACATCTAGGAGTGTCTCAGATTGCCGCCGATCTCTTAATGAGATGGCATCACAACTCTGCATTAACCTGTGCTGGGTTCCCGGTCACAGGGATATTCCAGGAAATTGCAGGGCTGATGAACTCGCAAGAGAGGGTACCAACCTGCCACATGTCAGTAGGGGCATGGAGAGCATTGGTGTCCCAATTGCGACGTGTAAACTTATCGCCAGGGAAACACTAATAAATTCCACAAATCTTAGATGGAGTAGTGCTTCTACCTGCGAAATAGCCAGGCAAACATGGCCAAAGCTAAATCAGCGTCTATCCTTGTCTTGTATAATATTAAGCTAGATAGAGCTCAATTAGGAATCCTGATAGGCACCCTAACAGGACACTGTCTAATAGGTAATCATGCAACTCGACTGGGAGTCTTAACGCATGATTTCTGTCGCAGCTGCAGAAATGAAGAGGAACTGGAGACAATCCAGCACCTCTTCTGCTCATGTCCAGCTCTGGCCAGAAGGAGGATACGTTTCTTGGGTTCCCCCTTCCAAACAAGTATAGATAACCTATATCAACTAGGCATAAATAACCTCGTTCGCTTCATTAAAAGCTCCGAATGGTTCAATTCGGTTGGGAGGTAGCCAAGCCCCACCCCTGTGGCTCACAACGGACCCATCTTGAGGTCTAAGTGGCATCACTCGTTCAGTGATGCAGCTACCTAACCTAACCTAATCAAGGCACTTTGGTAACACCTATACATAAGATCACAATGGAATAGATGAGCACACATGATTTCTCCTTAGCACTTTGATCACTTTATTTTATGGGGTCTCCGAAGTTACATATGAATGCCTATCACTTAAAAGTACAAAAGGTATTAATAACAGACTAAAAAAGAAATACTGTAGAAGTGTTTGAAAGAGACGCCACACAAAACACACGCTTTCGTAGAAGAAAAACACTTCAATTTCATATGTCGTGCCCCCCTTTTAACGATTAGCAATACAATTTCAATATTGACCATATATTTATTCAGTTATATTTAGTAGCAAAATAATGAAGTTAAATTATATTTAGAAACAGCTAAGTGTATACACATACAATTATAATATATTGTATTTCTAATACAATGAAATTTACGTTATTTACACTACTATTATTATTGGCATGTGTTGACATTTCTCTTTTCTTTTCATTTCATTTTTTTTTTCCATAAATATTTGCATATTTAGACTAAATTCGGTTAAAACAAAAAATTTGCGGTTTAGACTGCAATAATTTCACAGCTGATTAAAGTGTTAATTATGTGTCATTAGTAACGCTTATGAAGAGGATGAAAGGTGGAAAGGCAGAGGAGAAATACAAAAAATTTTCAATATTGAAAATTAGAGCCCTTTAGAGACTTACATATGTAGGGTAATTTATACCTACAACAATAATTTATTGTGATGATGAGTTGTCAAAGTAAAGTGTGAAAGTAAAAAAAAAAAAAAAAAAAAAAAATTAATGATATTTTTTAAATGAAAAATTAAGTTTTAAATATTATATATACATTTATATATATATTTATGTTAATAATAAAGTAAAGAAATAGAAAGTGTGAAACATCTACTATATATTTATATCTAAACATAGTATTGTATAAAAGAAAGTCAAAATTCCTGTTCGTTCCGATACTCAGAAATTCTAAACCACGCAACAGATTTTGTTATGATTTTCATTAACATTTAAAGATTATTATGCGAAAGGTTTATATGCAAAAGACATTCTAACTTAAACTAAAAAAAAATGAAATTAATTACACCAAGAAGTCATTGAAATATTGGTCGTTTGCTTCAGAATAATGAAACCGTTGAAGAAATAGAAATCAGTCTATCTAAATAACCCATGCAATGCAGACACACACGGGTCTCTAGGCATTTTATATTTATAAATTTTTATTTAATTTGAATGTTTCTAATCTCTAATTAAATAAATACAAATTTTCATAAATTTTGAAATACTAATTTTTTTTTATGTTTTTTTTTTTTTCTTTCTTTCTTTATTGCAGTTGAATAAACTTGATCAACATCCACATTAATAACAATCAATATATAATTATGATTATGACACTAATAACAATAAAATTGAAGTTAATTAAAAACGGATATTATTAAACGAATAACAAAAGTCAAAGAAGAAAAACAAATCAAATAATAAGAAAAATAACGAAAAAAAAAGTGTCCAACAACAACAAGAAATTGTTGCAAGAAAGTTGATAGGAAGACTAAGAGACACAGTGAAAGGTGAAGTGTAGTGTATCTAATTGAAAGAGCTTTAAGACGAACAACAACAAAATGGCCACCAATAGAGGCGAATCAATTTATATGTCATCGTCGTCGCCATCGTCGCCAACAGTTGTCATGGCGAATTCAATTGGAAACGAGTTGGTGGTGGATTCAACTATGATGATGCATGATGAAGTTGATTTTATTGCAAATAACAATAACAATAATAACAATAACAGAATCAATTATGACATTGTGAATGAGAAATTAGCAACACCAACAACTACAACATTTGCAACACCATTAGCACATGTTATGGATATTTCCAATAAGAATGTTCCAAATGTCCCAACAATAAAGCAATTTGTGCCAAATGCGAATCAACCAAAAAACATTACAACACAACAACAACACAGCAACAATCCAACAACAACAACAATTAAACCAAACAATGAAAATACAACAAATTCAAAAAATAACAATAATAATACAAATACAAATAATAATAAAAATTCATCATCATCATTTGGAACAACCGATAAACAACAACATCATCAACAAAAAGATAATCATCGTTTATCACTTTTCTCGTTTAGTAAGAAATTTAGTCAAAAATCATCAGATTCCAAAGGGGAAAAACCTTCATTAGTAACAATGAAATCAAGTCCTTTGCTATTGCCACCCAAACCACCAATCCCCATTGGAACACCACCGCGTCAACATAAATTTGTTAAGAGTTCCAGCATAGCACGTCTATTGGGCAACACTTATAATGCTAAGAAATTTGAAAGGGAAGAACAAAAACGTTTAGCTGCAGTAGCAGCATCATCTGGAGGAGGTGATGGTAAATTTCATACTTATAGTGGCAATAGACGTCAAGGACCATATTTAGAGCGTTTTAAACGTGTCTCCAAAGAAGATGGTGATCAGCAACAGCAGCAGCAGCAGCAACAACAACAGCAACAAGATGTGAGCACTTTGGTTGCACACACACGTGATCTTCTTTATAGTAGTGGCAATCGTAATGAAATGATTGGTGCAACAGAATTGCCGGAATTGGCTAAGCGAGAACAACAACTTCATAATCATCATCATCACCATCATGGTGATAGTGATAACATGGGCACAAAGGCAATGCGTACAATATCCCGAGGTCTTGGTAAATTATGGTGGAAACGGACACACAGTGTTGATATTAGCACTCCAGATCCTGAGTTTAAAGTGTCTTATTTGGGCAATGTTCTAACTGGTTGGGCAAAGGGTAAGTAAATCTATATATGGTTGATGATTTTGAAATTAATTTTACTCTATTTGATGACAATAGGTGAAGGATGCGTTGAAAAGCAACTGAATACGCTTTGGCGCAACTATACCCAAAATAATAAACCTGATGTTCTGATGCGCATTAAGGTTTGTGCTTCCGGTCTAAAGGCTACAACTCGTCAACATGGCCTCACCGAATATTGGTCTAATCGCATAACCTATTGCTGTGCACCAAAGAATTATCCACGCGTTGTCTGTTGGATTTATAGGCATGAAGGACGTAAACTCAAACATGAGTTACGTTGTCATGCGGTGCTTTGTAGTAAGGAGAAAATTGCTTTGGACATTTGTGAGACACTCAAGGTGAGTTCATTCATCATGGTTCATTCATACAATTTTTATAACTAATAGTATTTGATTGTTTCAGGAAAACCTTGAGAGCGCACTGCGTGAATTTAAACGCGAGAAAATTCTTAAGCAGAACGCACGTCTCAGTTTGGCTAATGCTGTTTACGACAATCCCAGTTTACCACGTCGCAAAATCATGCTCAGTGTTGGTGGCAACAATTATCGTCCACCATTGGAGCGCTCAAAATCAGCACCCAAATTGATGGCCATCGAAGAAGCGATTGGTGAGGAGGAAGGCGATGAAATCGAAGAAACTAACGAACCTGAAATGAGACCATGCTGTCAAAAGGATTCACTGTATCCAGCTATGACCCTTGGACGTAGACGTTGTCGTCGTGGTCACTCCATTAGGCGTACGGGTCAAGCTCGTCCAACATTTGCTAATAGTCATTCAATGGCTCATGTTTGTTGTGGTGGTGGTGGTGGTGGTGGTGGCTCGAAAATAGAAACCAAAGCAGCAGCCAAGGAAATTCAACAAAATATCAATAAGGAAGTAGTAATGGCTACACCAACAAAACAATATGGTTCTGATGGCTCCGATTCCGATGATTTCGATAAGTTGCTTAAGTACAACAACTACGATGCTGATATGTCATTGAGCACCGAGTTGTTGCCTTACTTTGATATGCAACTGCACAAGAACACCAGCCAGAGTCTGGGTAGTCTCAGTGATTTAAAGGATGTCGATGATGATGATGATGATGATGAAGCCGAACCACTAAGTCTTTTACCCACAATCAATAGTGATCCCAGTGCGGATCCTAATGCTGAATATGCTACTACGACAAATCATAATGATGAAGTCAACAAAGAAGATGATACCGAAATAGTTGGCTTACGTCGCAGTGGGGTTTGTAGTGATGGTGAAGAAGACTATCTCGATGATGCCGATGACATGTACTTTCGCCAGGCTGCGATCTTGAATATGTTACATCGCAATTCCATGCGTAAGATGACTAATCTTTCATTGAGTAGCGATGAGAACAGCAGCCTTGAGACCAATGCCTCATCAACTCAAATGCAATACAGACATCAACAACAATCGTCGATTTCTTCAAATTCCTCAAGTGCTTCGGGCACCACAGCTGCAGCATTGGCTGCTGTTCAAGATGCCAGCAGTGCAGTGCAACGTCAAAAACAATTGAATCCCGACAGCGATGAGGGTTCCATCTCGAGTGGTTGTGAAACAGCAAGCACTGTGACCGCCAATCAAGATGATCTCTCACTCAAGTACCGTCAATTACAGCAACAATTGTCCTCATCGAGTGGCTTAGATGAAGCAAGTCGCCTTACCGAGTATGGCATACTGGATGAAGTGGAACCAAATGCTAATGAAGTAGATCTACAGGATATGTACCAAAGACTTGAGTCACGTTTGCAAGAACGTCACAATAGCGATGCAACTACATACAGTAGTTCAAGTTCCATTACCTTAAAGATGAGTAATTCACCGGCAAATTCAGTTTCCGGCTTAGATGGTATTGTGGAGCTCAATCCCAGCAATAATAATACCAATAGTACACGTACGAAACGTACACGTAAATTGTCAAATCGTGAACAACATGCTGGTGACTCGGATTCCGAGTGTAGTGATGAATCTGGCTATGTAGAGTTTCAAGATCAACGTAAATCAGGAAATACCAGTAGTGCTGGTGTAAATAAACCACATCCACCACCAAAGCCTATGCCGCGACGTCTATTAAATAATGCCACCACAGGCACTGCAGTCTAACAGTCTAAATAAATACCCTTCACACACACAAAGAAAGAGTTATGTCAGTCTAGCGACCCAAAAAAAAAAAAAAAAAAAAAACGAAAAAGAAAAAGAAACAAAAAAATATAATATTTTTTCTATTGTAATTTGTTGATTTTTACAAAAGTTATTTAGTTTTGTAGTCTTCAATAGAATTTGGATTTTGATGGATTTTTTTTGTAACATTTCAATATTATTATTTGTATATAATTTATCTATTTATCGATCTATATATTTAGTCTAGAACTCTGATTGTTGTTGGTACTTTTATATATGTAGAGCATTTATATTAATCATTCATTCATTCAATCATTCATTTTTATTGTATGTATTTGTTAATCATCTATTATAATTTGTATATATTTAGTTTTGCTTGCATCTCTTCATACTACAATTCATAAATTTTATATTCGATTTTTATTAGTAGAGATCTTTTATTATTATGTATAATTTTATTTTTTATTTCTATGAAAAAATCATGAATTTAATTTGTATATAAATTGTATTTTCTTTTAAATTTTTTAAGTGATGATATTTTTAAACATTGAATGTATAAAAACCAATTATATTTATTAGAATAAAGTGAATAAATTTTATCAAACAAAAATGAGTGTTTTAGTATCATTTCGTAGGTGGATACCTCAGTGTAGTTCTAGACAGATGACTTGCTTGGTGTGTCTTCGTGAAGTCGCAAATTGAACTGGATTTTGCGCCTAACAAGTAAACTTTCGTTCTACAACAAGAAACCTTTTCTTCATTGAAAGGCAAGTAGGTTTTGCTGTTTCCAATAACAGGATAATTTAGGCTTGATTCTAAGAGGGATCATGGGGGCCCCATTTATAACACCATTCTGCTTAGAGATTTCAAGATGCCAATAATTATTCAATGAAACCTATTCACACAACAGTTGTTATAATCAGCGACTGCATAGGCACCTAAATATAATGGCAACGAGTTGCGCGATGTTGCAATATGATGCAGGCTTCACTCCTACGACCTTCCGCAATGAAGAAATTGATCTACACAATTTAATTACATTCCTATGTTAATATATTAATTGTTCAGCAATCCCACAGAGTGAATTTGTGAAGTATTTGGCTGCAGATCCACACCGAGACCAAGCAGATGCGACACGCCTTGAAAACAAAAATAAATGTATTGGCTACTTGGGTCACACTTGTAACTAAGGATTGAAAACAAGATTCTCCTCTACAAAAGTGATGCTGAAATTATTGTGGTCTTATGTCTTGGAACTTTGATGCACTGCATGCAATTCTAACATAAAATTCCTTCAAAGATGTCAAAATAAAACACTCTGAAGGATTGTGGTCCTTGCTACGTGATTCACAAAAATATCAACATACCTTTTGCTAGGCAAAATCATCGAAAAAAAGATATGTCACATAGTTTAGCAATGATCAATGAGCCATTTATCTACTTGACAACATCGAGATTGTCAGGAGTTTGAAGAGGTCTCATGGCCTGTAAATAGTATATATAATAGGCGGTCTCATTGAAGACCAAATATTCATGTTATTATAAATTTTAATGTCATAATATAAACTAAACAGTTTGCAAATTAAATTAAATTATAATATGTAATTAAAAAAAAAAAATTAAATTGTAAGTATTTCTTATGATACAAAATTATTTAAAATTTTTCATTTATGATATTCATTAGAGATGAAATGGATATCCGGCAACTATCCGGTATCCGACCTTAATTTAATTACTGGATAGTAAACCAGTATCCGGCCGGATACCGGATTTAAAAAAAAAACTACGTTTAAACTTTAGAGGTGCTTTATTTAATCAAAATTAATACTCGTACTGTACTAAAGGTAAATTATGATGTATGAACACCAATTTCTCTGCATTAAGAGGCAACAAACTGTTTCGCTTGTCTTCGTATACAAGACCTGCTTCCGAAAAAAGTCTTTCGCTGTACACGCTGCTGCAGGGCGCTGAGAGATATATTCTTGCAAATTTTGATAAAATTTGAATATTGTTCAGTATTAGCTGACCACCAAATATAAGGATCTCGATCGAGACCAATGCGCACTGACTTCAGATAAAAATCAATCTCTGTTGGAATCGTGTTCTTTTCTTGATCGTGAGACTGAAAACAATTATCATTCGCAACCTCATGAAAGCAGCCCCAGAACGTGTCGTGAGTTTCGTCAGATACTGCCGACTCTGTCTCTTCTTTTTTACTTTTTTTTTTTACCTGTGTTGAACATGAACTGCTGCTGGAGGAATCTTCGCAAGACATTTTTAAATACTCCAAAAGAATCTTCTGGCGAGCTCTCTCCGCTTCAACAACCCCCAAGTAGTTTTTTTTAAATCTTGTGTCTAGGTAAGTTGCAATCAAGTAGTTGGAGTCTTGATTTAAGGAGTTGAAACGCTTTTCTAATTCTGCTTTTAACGAGACCAGAATAGGTAACCGATGAAAGGATAGCTTAATCGTTGTTTATAATTTAGGAATTCATTTCCACTTAAGGGACTGATGAAATAATAAGAAGCAATTGAAAGAATTGTTGAAGCTTTATTTGTGGTTTACTTTAAATTTGTTTGTTGTTGGTAAGATGCAACAATCGGCTATTTTCGGCCGGATATCCGGCCAAACAACTATCCGTTTCATCTCTAACATTCATATTTTCTTTATTTCAACATTTATTTTTAAAATGGATTCTACAACATTTTGTTTTCGACTAAGAACAACATGACTACATTTCAGTTTCCGTTTCCGGTTTACCCATTAATATAATATGTGGTCAATCTTAGGTCATGTGCTCAACGCTAATTCTTCAAATGCAAAGCTTTTTAGATTTCTATTTTAATCATTTTTAACATTCTTATTTTAGGATTAAAAATTTATTATTATTTAAATTTTAACAATTAATGATTCAATGAAGTCTGATTTTCTATATGTTAAATCAAATATCAAGCTGAGATACTTTATTAAAAAGTCTCTTATTTTAACTTTGTCGACGAAATGAAAAGTTCATTGACTCTTTCATAGTTTAGTATTTTGCTTGCTCTACAAAATTTCATAAATTTTATAAGTGATAATTCAGTTAATTCTCTTCCATTACCTCAGTCAATTTAGTTTTAAACATTTAACAGAATATTCATTAATACCCTTCTAGATATTAAAGGTGTAGCTTAACTGAACTTAAATGTGGATAAAAATCTGGTGTCACTTGAATTTCAAGCGACACTAAAATAATTGAAATACCTTTCTATAGACTTCATTCATACGCGTACTCAAGGTCACTTTTTTTAACTTTAAACAACGAGTTCTCTTTATATAAATATATCTATATATATTTTTTTTGAGGAGTCTTAAAGACTTGATAAATTGTCATTTGCGAAATTTTTTTTAAAGCTTCCGTCTTTCATGCTAAAAAAATGGTGAATGAGAGAGTTTAAATATATGTATTTTTTTAACACAAATATTGCTTATCTATCAGGTTTCAGTAAATTTATTTATTTTGTTTTAAAAACATGTGACAATTAAAATTAACATTCATCATAATTTTAAAGAAGTTTTTTTTATCATATTTCATTATATTTTATTTTATTTTTAATTTATTTTTTTTCGTTCCTTACATAAAAGTATAAAATACAAAAAATAGAATTTTGTTAAGATTTGTATTAATTTTTTTTTTTTTTTTTTGAAATTTATGTTTAGTTACGACTACTGCATTCATTAGATTTCAAACGATTGAGACGCAAAAGTAAATTGCAAACAGTTTGATGGAAATTTTGTATAGATTTGTCCTGTAAAAACTGATCGAAACGCTAAAAAAAAAAAAAAAAAATTAAAATTCATTAAAATAAGTAAAATAGTCGCGAGAAGAGAAAGAGGAGATTGGAGGTATGTTTATGGTATTTGTTGGTTCGTTAGTGTTTGCGCATATGGAAACCAGTTAATGGTTTGTGGTAACCAAAGTAACCACAACAACAACAAGTATAACAAAAGGCCAAAAACAAACATTTGCGCAATTGAAATAATAAATATTTGCTGTCAATGATTTTGCACATGGTCTTGCATTTTATAAACTTACGTCATTATAGATGATAGTTGGAATAAATGTTGGGCGATATTTATTAGTGATTTGTTCAGCTTCAAGTTGCAATTGTGTGCCTATTTCTGATTGTACACAATCTTCAATATCCAATGAAACACTGAGACCCACTGAACTGGCACACTAAAGAATGACAGAGCAAAATAAAGAAATTCAGAATAAATTCTTAAAAAAAAAACTTGTAATCAAACTTCTTACTTCATCAACATTTGTGGCTTGCCAAGATTTCATTTGACAAACAGCAAAGTTTACTTTAGATTTTTGATCTGAAAGTTGGTTAAGAACACAGGATTGTTTACGATTGCCTTCACATTCGTCGGGTCCATGTTGGCAACGGAATTCAGCACCATTTAATATTGACTTTATATCAGAAAAGATTTTATTAGAATATTTTATGAAAACTTCTGTAAACAATTTACTTACATTAGATTTACCAAATGGCACCAATTTTATATCCAAATATTGACCCAATTGTTTATGGACATGACCCAACATAACCATAAAACGTTTACTATCGGGACAAAGGGATTCATAGAGAATTGTTATTTTAATCTTAAAAGAAAAAGAGATTAAAGTTTTATTGGTAAAATAAATATACGAGTATATTTGTATTTTTGTGTATTTTAAATTTTTTTTTTTTTTTTTTTTTTACCAACCTTCTTTAAATTTTTATTATCCACAACACTCACGTCATCGTCTTCTTCTTGTGATTTGATACCCATTATAATCATTAAGATGACAAAAATTAGCACACTCAATTTTAATTTAAACATTTTCGGAAATTTTTATACCAATAAGATTTGTATGTTTCTGTATTTCTTTTGTTCTTCTTTAGCTGTGACTTTTCTGCTGAATCTTGAACTTGAATCCACGTTTGCTAAGTTCTTTTAATTTGATATGGGGTCTTTACTGTTTCACTGAAACAACTCAACTGAAAATGTTTTGCCAACTTTCTCAATTCTTTATAGTAGTAAGAAGCACTCTCTCAATGAATATATTATTTAATTTTATTTATATTTATTTTATTATTATATTTTGTTTTGTAGTTTTTTTTTTTATTTCTTTTTTGTCGCAACGAATTGGAAAAAATTAATGCTTCTTCACGTTTATTATAACAATGATGTTTGTTATCACTCTACTCTACTGTTTTGTTTTGTTTTGTTTTGTTTCATATACATAGTATAAATGTACTCGTAATCTAAGCCCAACCGATCCAAAAAATTCAGACCAATTTAGACGGAATACAATTGTGTACTAAATCGTTTTGTATTTTATGGTTGATGACCAAAATATGTGAGAAAAAATACAAAATAAAATAAAATATCATATATTAACTTTGTCTCAAGCACGAATGAATTGAAATATTAAAGAGCGAACAATCATACGACCAACCAACCGACCGACCGAGAGACCAATCGACCGATGTTTGAGCATATATACCTTCCTTTATTTAGCTGGTTGCTTTGTTGGTTGATTGGTTGAGCTAAGTTGGTAGTAGCACAAGTGTTGTATGTTGTGCATACCTAAGCCGGTTTTGTTTTTTTTTTTTTGGTTTTATTCAGACATTTTTGAAACAGTCAATACGACAATGACAAAATGTTATAATAAAAAAATAAAAAAAAAAAAATAATAAAAAATGTTAAGTTCCATGTGCATGCAACATATATACTTATGTGACTGAGGTAATGACAACAACGCAACCAATAAATGGCACTTGAGAAAAACCTTTTTAAGCACTTAATGGAGGTGTATGATATGTTGGCAGTTGGGTGGGTGGTGGATTTTGTCAGGTTGTTGCTTTATTTATGCTCATTTTCACAGTTTCTGTTTTTAACCATTTCCGTTCACTTGCAAAAAGTGCCAATGTTTATTGTTTTACGGTTTTCCCTTTGAATAAGCCCTGCCACTGGTACTTGGTATTGTATTATAATAGATAAGGCCATGGCCATTTACATGGCAACAAGTATACATAAACATACATATAATTATATACAATACAATACAATACAATGCTTTAATACTCTACTTCTAACATGTACATAATGTCATCAAATATATGAAAACAGAAATTGAATTCCACGTATATGAAAACTTTTGTATTAGTTCACAATTACAGGTTTCTAATAAATGTCATATAAAGAGTTGTGAGAATTTAAAAGTTATTAATATGAGAAATAGCGACAAAGTCCTTCAGCTTAGGGGGAGAGTTATGAAGGATCAGGGGCGGAAACAGGGGTCGTTTTGAGGGCTCGAAACCCCCCACGAAATCTAAATAAAAATTTCAAAATTTTTGAAATGAAACTTCTTTAGCGGCGCTGGGCAAAAATTTAGAGTAAAATTTTGAGTGAAAAAATAAAAATCGTCACGTTTTTTCGATTCCTTACCTCATGAACGGCACTAGGTAGAGACTTGATCCCTAAAACCCCCCGAAAAATTTTTCTGCGTACGCCCCTGGGAAATATTGAAGGAAATTAGAAAAATGCAGGACCAGATTTGAGCGGTCTTATTCGAGTATTATGGGGATTTATTATAAGAAAAAAATAAAATAAAATAAAATACTCTACACTAGTGGTCCGAGGGTCATGAAAATTATAAGATTGGTGGATCTGGGTCAGACACTTACAGTGTTCAAATTCCAAGCCAATAGTACAAAAAACAAAACAGTTTTTCTTCTAAGAACATGAGTTTGGAGCCACGTTTGTATGGGGGATATCCCCCCTAGTGATCCGATTGTCTTAACATTTTCATGGTTGGTTGATATAAGTTGGTAACTTATATCATCCAAATTTCAAAATGATAGTAAGGAAAACAAAAAACTTGTTCTAATAAGAACTTTCTTTTAAATCCCGATTTGTATGGGGGGTGGTCCGATTCGGCTGTTTCCGACAAATATACTGCGTGAGGTAAAACCTCTAGCTCATAAACTGAGGGACTAGTTTGCATACATGCAGACAGACATACGAACAGACATACAGACGGACATGGCTAGATCAACTCATATCGTCGCTCTGATCAAGAATATATGTTTATACTTTATGGGGTCTCCGATGTCTCCTTCTGTGTTACAAACTGCGTGAAGAGTATAATGAGATCACAACTTACTCCATTATTGACATCTTAAAGGGTATTTCACTCCATAGTCTTGAAATTTGAATGGAAAATTAAATGGAAACTCTGAGAATCGTTGAAGCTAAATACTTAAAGGCAATGCCAAGAATTAACCATTGATTGATTCAACCATATATTCGAGAATTGATGGCGATAGTCGTTCAAAATTGAAGCTTCCATTTCACAGCCCTGAACCACACAATTCGCCAGATCAGCCATGGATCAGCATATAGCTTTATCAATATCAATACATTGTAAGCATGTCCATCGATACTTTCATTTATCCATTCATCATTTCATTCATCCACTAAATCATTCATCCCTCTTTATTTTTTTGATAAAGTACTTATAATTTGTTAAATATTGTACACTTTATGAATATCTTAAAAGCAATCAAACTGTCTTAAACTTTTATGATGTAACCTGTAAACTAATTGTCAGAATGTCGTCTGAAGGTTGGCACTATCCAGAAATTAGATGAGTTTGACAACATTATGGTGAGATGTGTATCAGACTGGTGAATTATTGAGAGACATGATATGCTAAATTGTTTTTTTTTTTTTTGTGGCCAATGATTCACCGATCATTTTTAGGATTGATTTGCATAGTTTGTCTATATACGAATATGTGCATTCAGTAAAATGAGGCTCCAAGGTAGCTTAAAGGCGCGAATGAGATCTGGTAGACTTCAATAATATTGTCCAGACCCATAAACTTTTCTGCCTAACCATCTCCAAATATTTTCGATAATATTTAGATCAGGTGAGTATGGGTGCCAGTTCAATCAGTTTAGATAGGAGATATTAGGCCTAACTTCAGGAAAATGTATTGGAAACATTTTTATATTAATTTTTATTTCAATTAAACGAAAAACTATAGAATATTTTTTACATGAAAGTCTTTAAATGGACTGGAATAATGTTTAGCAAAGGAAATTTGTATAACTCTAAGATAAAATTATCATTCATCCTTTGCAAAGATAAAAACAGAATGAAACTTTCATGGCAAATCTGTCTCAATATTTTTTTTTTTTTTTACAATTTCAATCAGTTTCAGATCTCAATATGAAATTATAAATTTTTTTTTAGTATTTTATTTACACTTAATTTGTTGAATGAAATATTTAACATTTTTACATGTGATCTGATCATAGAGAAGACCCTAATCAGGTAGGCCCATGTGAAGAGTGTCACTGCGTGCTGCTATCAATAGATAAGGGAACAAATTGATGTTGTATAAACAAGTAGTGGACCCAGTTTTGCGATATTTCATTTAAATATGGGGAACCTCTGTTTCTTATAACATTAAACCCATAGAAGCAATACAAAATGATGCCATACGATGCATAACTGGTTCAACGAGATTTGTTAGGAACACCACCATCACTGAATCGTAACATTATTGATGGCAATGGTGATACAGGAAAGTAATTTCTTTAGCAATAGATACAATGAAGGATAACTGAAGCACCCCGATCTCCTGGCAAGGTCTCTAAGTCATAACACAACTTGCATAATAGAGGAAATGTCCAATATAGCGGAACAAAGTTACCTTTAAGATAATAAATTATTCAATAAATTTATGTATTGAATAAATAAAATAAACCATTGAAATAATTTTTTTTTTTTAATTTGTTTTATTTAAATATGTAATTAATTTTTGTTTTTTTTTTTTTTTTGTTTTATAGATTATTCCTAATCTGTACTCCAGTCGGATTCGGAATTTTCAGAATCTTCAAACACATCTAAAAGAAGACATTTCACCGAATCCAATATAAGGTTTTTATTGGAAAAACGAGGATGTTTGTTGGATAATGAACTAATTAATGGATCGGATGAAATCAATAATGAATTCATTAAATTCCCCATTGTATTTACGCGTGAAGTTACTTTTTTTCTGGCTTCCAGGGCTTCTTCCGACATCATACCAATTGAAAGTGGCACAGTATCAATGATATCAGCTCCGTGAATTAATATTTTATGTAATGAACAAGGCATATAGAACCAAGGAATATTCCTTTACAAAAATTTCGGCGGCTTGAAATGCATACAGGCGAAATGCATCTACATTCACCGGAAAGCCGGATGCCATAGATCGTAAAATCACACCAAGTCTATGAATAAGGTTTTCACTTACCCCAGTTATTTGGGAAGACGATTGTGAATTTGCAAAAAATATTTATATTTCCAGAATCTTGTATTGGAATATCTACCAATAAATCCATTTCAATCCTAAACTTATTTTTGATATCTGTCTTTTTTTTTATTGACTATGCTCTTGTCAAGGCCACAAATCTGCCATTTTTTGATTGGAAGTCGATATGCAATGTTTATAATACACTGGAAACACCCAATCCAAGCTTGTGGTTATGATAATCCAAATTCATCTAAATGTTCAGTTGTTGGCAAGCTTCCAATGAAATCTAAATCGTTCATAATTTCCTGTGAGGCTTTACAAATGTCGCATGTTTGCGATGATGATTCAGGAATTACGCTAGATATATTGTCATCAATCATTGTCATTTGTAAATGATGCTGAACATGAAAAGAGCTCAATTTAGTTGGTTCGATTTTCACAATTTGTGCTTTAACATTTTCAATCTCAGCACGAACTAAATCCTCAGTTTTCTTTTCGAAAAGTATTTTCAAGGGTCTGCAGTAGCGAGTCGAAGATGTTCGCGGATTTTTCCATAGTATGGAACTACCTAATTGTACTTGCATTGGTACAATGCAGACAGCAAACAAATGTTCATCGCTCATGTTATATTCATAATTGCAATGTCCAGAACTCCCGTCACATCCCCATTTATACTTTGCAGTTAATATTTCATATTTATAGGCCATCAAAACTTATGTGGCTAAATGCATATAAGTTAGCTTCGACAATTCTTGCAATTGTGTGATCAAGCAATTTTTGCAAAGGGATTTCAGCACAATATCCTATGAACTTGACCTCATCAGGATCGCACTGTCTTTTGGCAATTCGCAAAGTGTCATATGTTGGGTAAATATTGGCATTTTGCATTTTCGCACCAGCTTGCATGAGCTTATAGGAACTCTTCGTAAAGTCACCATCAAAGTAAAAAGCTAAAGCTTCCTCTGGTGTATACTTTATGGGAAGTTGTAGGTCTGCTTGGAGTTGCTTCAATGGGATGTCCCACCCCATTCGCCATATTCACCAGACATTGCGCCTCCCCACTACCACTTGATCTATTCTATTATGATTCTTGGCCTTGCCGAGCAGTACTACACTTTTTATGAATCATCCAAAAATTGAGTTAATTTTTGTATCGCCTCAAAACATGAAGATTTTTTCAACGCAGAATCCATATGCTGCCAGAAAGATGGGGAAGTGTTCTGTGAACAAGTGGTCTGTGAAGTGTGTCCACCTGTGTCAAGGAGAGGGGGAGGGGGGTCATAAGCTTTGTGACATCACATGTCAAAATCTACAATATTAAAAATCTTTGTGACCTCTATAGAGAAATAAAAGTAACACTAAATTATCAGTTTCCACTGCAATATATGTGACGTCTGACCAGGGAGATGGGAGAAATGTGACCACCTGTGACCCGTGAAAGGTGGGGAGGGGGGGGGTAGTTAAAATGCATGAAATTCGTGTGACGTGGATATGTGGATATCCCTTGCAATCCATTTCAACCAACTTCAGTATTCAAAATAAAATCATAAAAATAATACATTAATTTTGAAAGAAAATCAAAATTTTATTCAATATTTACTTTACACTTAATTAAACTAATTTGATGACTTAATAATAAATTGATTTTATTTCCAAAGTGAAACATTTCTTTTGTTGATATATAATTCATTGTAACAAATTTCAAATTAACGATGATTACGCAAATGTAACGAACTAATCGATTACTTAAAACACTTGTTTGCATGCAGCCCTGAGAGTGCAAACAGCTGGTTGACTGCAAAATGGCTTTTGTTTTTACAATTTACAAGTCGTGATTTTTGTGCATTTCATTTTAATATTTATTTAAATTTATTATTTATTTGTGCATAACAATTTCAAAGCTACAAAATGAAGAAAAAGGTTTGTATTGCACAAATATATTAAATGGAATTTGATGGTGATTGCTAAAATGTTGACTGAATTCCTATTAGGTGCTGCTCATGGGCAAAAGTGGCTCCGGCAAGACCAGCATGCGTTCCATTATATTTGCCAATTATATAGCCAGAGATACAACACGATTGGGTGCAACAAGTGAGTGTGACATATTCAAAAATCTTATTATGATTTGTTATTTATTTTTCTTTGAAATTTCCAGTTGATGTGGAGCATTCGCATGTCCGCTTCTTAGGTAATCTTGTGTTGAATCTCTGGGATTGTGGTGGTCAAGAGGGTTTTATGAAACAGTACTTTGTACAACAACGTGATAATATATTTCGAAATGTTGAAGTGCTCATTTATGTATTTGATGTTGAAAGTCGAGATATGGAACGTGATGTGCATTATTATCAATCATGTCTGGAGGCATTGTTACAGGTGTGTTCAGTACAGTACATTACAAGAAGTGAAGTGTTTTATTTATCTTGTAAATTTGTTTATAGAATTCACCTGATGCCAAAATATTTTGTTTAATACATAAAATGGATTTGGTAGCCGAAGAGGATCGTGACAATCTCTTTAAAGAGCGTGAAGATGATCTAATAAGGCTTTCAAAGCCCGGCAATGTAACATGTTTTCGCACAAGCATATGGGATGAGACCCTATACAGGTGAGATTGATTTACATTTCATCTCATTTCAAAATCTTCTGTATTAATGACTTATATTTTTCTTTATCCTAAATGCAGAGCTTGGTCTTCTATTGTAACCATGTTAATACCAAATGTGGCTGCCCTAGAGAATTCATTAGCTCATTTTGCCAATGTCATTGAAGCAGATGAAGTTTTACTCTTCGAAAAGGCTACCTTTCTTGTTATCTCACACTGCCAAAGTAAACAGAATCGTGATTCGCATCGTTTTGAAAAAGTTTCCAATATCATCAAACAATTTAAATTGAGTTGTTCGAAACATGGTGCTAAATTTCAATCAATGGAAGTTCGTAATAGTGCCTTTGCAGCATTCATTGATACATTTACAAGCAATACATATGTGATGGTTGTTATGTCTGATCCGACAATACCGTCCGAAGCTACACTAATAAATATACGTAATGCGCGCAAATATTTTGAGGAACTTGAGAATCCAAATATCAATGTTGTTAATCATTATCAGCATCACTAACACAAACACACACACTCTCACACACTCACACACATATTGATGTATATATACTTTGTTAAAACGCACGAAAGATAAGCACACACACACGTCTTCCACTACTAAAAATCTACATGCTTCCTTCATAAAAAATTGTTATTTGTGCTTATTATTAATTAATGTAAGTAATATTTTTCATTTATTATTTTTTAAATTTGTAGTTTTGGTTTTTAGTTGAACAATTTGTTACATATTTGATTCTTAGAGGTTTCTTAAGTCTACTTTAACATAATTTCAGTAAAAAAAAATATCAAGAAATTGTAATTTAAGGGCCTTTTACACAGTCAGATCAGTCTCAGTTCGTTATCGAACTGATGGCTGAGAAATGGATAGATGGCTAAACTTAATCATCAGTGATCGTGTAAAAACAAGCCTTTTATCGATCTAAAGTGATAACAGATATTTGAACTGAGACTGAGTCTGACCATGTAAAGACCCTTTCAAATGATCACCTTATGATTTCTTCAAATTTTCTCTAGCACAAAATATTTTCTTTTTTTTATAATTCTTTATTTGCAAATTGAATGACAGAAACGTCTCTTGTTATTAATTTTAATTTATCGGTGGATCACTTTACCGGAAAGTGAAACGGGATAGCGCAAACTTTTGTGTACTTGATCACCACATTCTTATGCCTATTAATTTGTTTACCGCATCTGGTTGAATAAATATACCCAACTAAGGCCTGGTCACGGTTGTATTTATTTCTGGTACGCGTTTTTGTCCCATTTCTATCCCTCTGTTGATTAAATCAATTGTGCTTGACCAAAGAAATCAAAATATGGAAAATCATAAAAAACAATCATGAGTGCATTCATGCAGCTGTCTAATGAAAACTACAATTTCTGAATACTTTTCCTACTTAATAAATAATTTCCATATACGTATTTTCTCTTTCTTTTTGTTATCATATTATTATTATTTTTTTGTTTTCCTTTATATAACAAATGCTTTAACTGGTAGTTAACAAAAAAAAAAAGAATAAACATTTATATAAATATAGAAATATATATAGTAAAATTGTTTTCTGAGTAGACGTAATAAATCCTTATAAATGCCAAGCATTTTTGGCAGCAATTAGCCAGCAGCACGTGTCTCAGGCACAAATATTGTGTCTAATTTCCATAAACAATTATCACAGTCAAAAGATTTGAGCTTCAAATGAAATGAAGCTCATTTTTGAGGTTTTTCTTTACACATTTTATTCTTGTCCCCTGCTTGGTTGTTTGTTTGTGTGGTATGGGGCTCATGAATAGAATCGCCGCACCTCCTCTGTTAATTTACCCACACTACTCTCATCGACGGGAACGAAACATTTTGCTCCACGACTGAAATAATATATATCACCCGTATAGATATCGAACCATAAGGCGTGTATATGTAAATCATGTGATTCAAGGCGCGTCTTAAGGAAGCCATATGATGCAACATTCGACATTTGTTCCAATGTATTGATTTGTGAGAGTTTATCTTCGAGAGCGAATTTGTCTTCTGGATCAATATAAGCAACAAAACGACGTAATGGAGTCTCTGAAGAGAATATCAATGGATCCTTCATGCCTTTTTCATGCCACGATAAGAATCTTTCCAATGATGTATTGCCATGTGTACAAAGCCAAGAGCGTAGAGGTGATAGACGACGATTAAGCTGCAAATTTATTATTATTAAATAAATGGAAAATTTCTATATTAATATAAATTCTTATCTTATGATGAGATAAGGTGCTTGCTTACCTTTGATGAAAAATCTGGATCCCTTAATTTATACAATAGATTCATAGCTTTACAATCGCTATGACCACAAATAATAATATGCCTTATGTCATTGACAACACAACCTAGTTCCAGAGCCGCTGGTTCACAGCTAAAGTATTCATCTTGAAAGTGATGGGCATGTGGTATTAAATTGCCAGCATTACGTACTGTTTACAAGAATAGAATGGAATAGATTAGTTATTAATAATGTTTATTGGAACAATATTTGATTGATGTTAGTATACACACCCACAAACATATCACCCACATGGGTATCTGTGTATCTCGTTGGTATCATCCGACTGTCCATGCATGTAAAAAATACTGCTTTTGGCTGTTGATTTGATAAGAAGTGATATAGATAAAAACAGATGACATTTACAAATATAAATATGTTGTTTATGTTTGATAGACACGTGCGCATAGATAAATTATTAATTAAATTATTTTACCCATTTGGCCAATAGCCAACAACCAACTAAAGAAATCAAGGTTGTTGATCAACATACTATGAATCTATTTGGATTCATAAATATACACACATGTTTTAATTTGGTGATGGATTTGTAATTTGCAAAATTAATTTCATCTTTTTTTTTTTTTTTTTGTGTTTACCAAATCTCATTGTGACAAAATTAAGTACCCATTAATTTTCAAAAATTTAAAGTTAAACAAAAAATAAACCGGTCCCCTAATGTTTCTTTTTGTTTATGGCATAAAAACAATAAAAAAAAAGCGTCTACAAATTATTAAAAAGTTTGTAAACAAGACAAGAGAGACAGACAAATCTATAAGCTTTGCAATTGAGAGCCAAAGAAATAGGTTGAGAGTAAACTGAGAGTTGAGTTATTGAAAATGTATTCAGACAAATGGGTGTCCCTCTATACTTATCATAAATATTTAAACAAAAGGGCATTAAACTTTTTAAATTTAATTCAAAGTCTATTTAGAGAGAAAGAGTGTAGAAAATAGAATAGTTGTATTTAAATTTTCATACATTACAATAATTAGAAGGTAATAAGAAAATTTTTAAGCATTTTATTATCTTGGTACACTACCATAAAAATATGTAGTACATAGATAGGATATAGAAAATTTTTGATATAGAGTTGATATAATCTTATCAATATAAATATTTTATATTGTTTATATGTTTTTCTAATAAGAAATTAAAAAGTTTTTTATATTCATTGAGTCATCCTAAGTGATGGCTAAAGAAATATTTAATCGCTTAATAGATAAAATAAAACGAGTGGTTATTAATTGCAATTAATTGTTGACCAATTAATCGAAGAGAAAACATAAGTCCTTCCGCCTCCAATCAAAAAAGTTATGAACAAAAAAAAAAAGAAAACTAATTTTTGATTAATTTTAATCGTAATTTTCAATGAATTAACCGACTATTCGTACTGTCATCACTAGTCATCCGTGTATTGATTTCAAAGGGGTAGAGCACCCAGTGAAGCCAACTAAAGATACCAACTGCTAATAAAACAACCACTTTATCTGATTTTTTCATAATCATCACAATGACCCATCTAGCTTCTATTTGAACTCGACCTTGTACCGAACATTCTGCTTATCTTATCCCAATCCAAATTTTGTTTATCTTTATCAATTTTTTTTTTTTAATTGTATGAAATTTGATAGACTGAATTTGTACATTACATTGTAATGTCATTTGAGTTTCTGAGGGAAGTTGTTGATGCTATCTTCGTGAACTGCCTATCTAACTCGGATGCCTGTGAACTGACCTTCGTATAAGTCATTTCATTATTATACTAAATATATACATTTTTACATTATTTGCATTTATCTTTTCATATAGTACTAGCGCACCCACCCAGCTTTACACGGGATTGATAGAAAGAATAATATTTATATTATTTTGTTGATAATTCACAATTCAAAAAGATATATATATTCGATAAAGACAACTTGATTTATTTTAAAAATTGTCTCGTAGCTTTATATGCTAAATTTGAGCCATCAATTCCGTCTTTTCCGGTGGTTCGCTCCGCATCAAACTAAACAGGATCATGGTCCAGACTATGCTAGAGTTTCCCTAAAAATTTCATCAAAATTTGTAAAGCGGTTATGGAGTCCATAAGGAACAGACACACAGACTTAAAGACTTACAGATATAATTCCAATTATATATATAGAAATATAACGCAAAAGCTGTTGACACATTTATATTTATAAACATGAATGGGAATAAGTGAAAATGTCATTAAATTGACATTCTATTCGTTCCAAAAATAAAGGAACATTTTCTCATATTCAATGAGTACTTACAATACTAGGTATTTACTAGGGACACCCTAAATATGACGCTTTTGAAAATAATTGATGCGAGAAAGACAGAGGACTTTAAGTAATCAACATCAAAATACAAATATAAATTTTATTATCAACAACAACAACAACACGAGACTTCGAGAATAACCACGACATAATGAGACGACGACGACGACGATGATGAGAAACAGTAACAGTAAAAAGTGCAAATATCGGCCGATTGTCCATATAATCCATTTGTCTGATAAGAGGTAACACAGACGACGCTTTGAGAGAGCTTAGACAAATAAATATAGTAGTAATGAAAAAGAGAACACAAAAAGTCTGCCGACTTCTAAAGGAAATATTTGCGATAATCAAATAAAAAAAAAAAAAAAAAAAACGAAAATAAAAATAAACAACAAAAATAGTTATGACTATTTAAAAAATAGAAAAACATAAAAAAAAGAAAACGTGCATTCAATGTTAGAACTTTCGAAACACAAAAAACATGAGAGTCAAGTGACTCAATGTCAAAATACTTATTAACATTGCATGTTTTTTTTTTTTTTTTTTGGTTTTAGTATTTAACACAAATCACAAATCATTGTTGTTTCATTGTAGTTAAATACACGTGAAATATAAATTTGTATTTTTTTAAATCACATTTTACTATATCATTTCATTAGTCATTTAGTCTACACGACGATTTCATTATGTCTGACATTTGAACCATTTTTATTTTTGCACCTTTTTGTCACCTTTTTGTGTTTGTTTGCTTGCTCATCAACAACAACAACAACAAAGAAGAAGGGAACTGTCACATATCGTAAAGTATAGTAAACACAGAAAATCATATGTAAATAAATATTTATATTGTACACTATTTACCTCGGGATTGTCGCGCACTTTTTGAAATTCTTTTACCATTTGCTCGCGTGTTGTATTGCGATAACGCATTACACCTCTTAATATGCGTTCCATTTTTCTATTATTTAATTATAAATTATTTAAATATTTTTACTTATGTTAAACATAAGTTTATTTCTTAATAATTTAATTGATTATTTGTATTGAATTGTATCGTGTTGGGTTGCCCTTCAAGAAAATCGCGAGCGCGTTTTTAAATTTCGACTTTCGTTCGACACTGCCGCGCCGCACTTATTGAATGCGTGTTTTGTGTTGCTGCCGCACTAGCACCAAAACATTGAAGAAAGTCAGTCAGTCATAGAGAGAGAACCAAAAAACCACAAGGTCTCTCAGAGATTAAGTTTATTGACCAAAAAGCTTTCAAACGCTTATAGTTCTGCTCATAGCATTTGGTTTCTCATTGTTAGCATTGCCAGCTGAATTTTTTGTATTTGGCGCCTTTTAATAAAGTTTAAATGAAAATTCTTGATAATTTTTTGTATTTCATACAAATTTTATGGTTCTACTCGAAATTTGTGATTTCTCGATTTTTTTTTTTTGTTATGCGAACAAGGAGTTAAAAATCTTACAAAGATACTTATAGCCCGTGTCACATGTTATGTAGCATTCATTAGCATTACGACTAAGAAACCCCCTATCGACTCAACTCCCATTTAATTGCTACGGTTCCTTCATAGGGAGCGATAGTAAGCTTTAATAAGCAGACACCATTATTCGTTCATACATACAATCGCCCCGCATAATTTTGGCAATTTCTGCGGAGAAGAATGCCCAGTTCTCCGAAGATGTTATCATACGTCTTAAAATCTCCTGTGAGCTGCTAGGCGATGCGCTTCGTCGCTGAGCTTCAATACGGGGGCTCTCATGTGCAAGGTGCTCCGGATCCTCCAGGACATCTCGGCAGAGGCCACAGTATGGATCTAAAGCATCCGCAAACCTGTGCAAATACTGCCTGTAGCATGCATGGACAGTTGCAAATTGAGTAAAGTAGAATCCTACTGATCCACCGGTGTTGACATATATTTAGGTACCTGGTCCTAATATCATCTCTGTTTGCTCTCAGGAAAGATGCACGGGGCGAAGAATTTATCCTTACCAGCCAGAGTTTCCAAATATATTGAAAGTCTGCAGACCTGTAATTATACTCGCCGCATCATCTGCAACTGTTTGAAAGGCTCTGCAAAGCTTCAGGTTAGAAACCCTCTGAGCACTCTTTATTCCGCGGAGGTAAGACTTTGCTTCAAGTGTCCCAGCCCAGAGCGGAGCCGAATAAAACTGTACAGATTTACCCAACTAGTGCTTTTTGGCTGACTCATTTAGGTGGTACTTAAAGCACACCCGGTGATCGAGAAGTACACGTAGGTATTTTATGAAAAACCTCGATTCAATGATCTAACTCCTTTTTGCCTGGAGTTCATAAGTACCAACTCGTTCTTATAGCCAAAGACTATACAACGAATTGTGTGTACTTTTGTATGAAATTGTTGTTGAAATCCCGAGAAATCCTGAGAAAATAAAGAATTTAAGAGAGCGGCACAATTTCGAGAGCGAATTTCCGAATCTATTCATTTCCTAGTCTTTGCTAATGTTTACATTAATTGAGGTGATGATAAATTTTCTGGTTTTCTTCTCGCTTGGTAAACAAGTATCAACGTTATCAATGAATGTTCATGATTACATTTTCTTTATTTATTGAAAAAAATCCATTTACGGATTACTTACATATGCATATATGATTGAAAGACCCGGGGAAGAGCTCTGTGTGTGGTCCTCAATATAAGATTTACACATCTATTGTGTAATGTTTAGTAGTGGCGTTTGATGATGGTAGCAAATATTTTCTATACTATGTATAAACAACGTCTTTCTCTCTGGTCTTGGGGACCATTCCAGATCTATGTAGAAGTGCACGTACTAAGGAGCATGCTAATTATAATCCGGCTTTCCGTAAACCAGAAGGTTACTTTAAGACTCTTCTTTGGTTTGAGAAGTATGTTTATCCTTTACTGGTCAAGCTATTTCTCTTTAAGCTTGATCCAGATATTTCGCAGCAGTGCTTAATTTTGTAATCTTCATCAAACACAAGGCCTTTACTTTGTGTTCTGTGATAGATTCCGTACAGATTAGAATCCATTTGAAGCTTGTCAAACAATTTTATGAGTTGCTAGACTTATTGAAACGAAACTGGTCATACTGATGAAATTTTAGTTGCCACCTCCTGGAAGGAACAAGGAAGGAATATAAACATAAATTTATCTATGTAGGAACACTAATATTGATACACAACAATAAGACCCAAATCAATATTAATAAAATTTTTGGTAACCCTAAATGTATGCAATGAAATTCTGTTTATTTTATTGTCAAGTTTTTCTTTTACATTTTCTTGTTACTCAAAGAAACTGTAAAAGTAAAACATTTCTTAAGAACAATAAAAAATTTTATAAATCAATTAAACAATCGAAATGAATTATTATTCATCATATTGAATGGATGCAAAAAACTTCGTCCAATCTACCAAATCTTTTACTTTCCATGACTCCAGAAATGGTTCTGCTCCACCACTATTGATACATGCCATTTCGATTGGATCAATAAGTTTCCGTTGTAACCGTTTGGGAAGTTCTTCATGGTCTTGTATGACTTCTCTCAGCATCACATTATGAGGTCCACAACAAAAGATCCTTTTAAAATTCATGCATGGCAAACATTTTGTTAATTTGACAAATTTGTGGGACCACATTTTGATCATATTTTACAATATTATCTATGTTAAAATCAAAGTCACCACTAACCACCAGAGATTCGAATTTCTTGAACACATTCTAATTACATTTGTTTTGGAAATTTATAAAAAAAAAAAAATAAATAAATTAACGGAAAATTTTGTGTCCGAAAAAAAAAAAATATGAGAATTTTGAAAACAATAAAATAATTTTTATAAAATTTTGACAGTCTTCATTCAGATTGCCAATAGGAATTTCCGTATTCTTAAGAATTGGGTCAAACTTGTAATAATGAAGAGAAAAATTAAATGTGCAAAGTGTAAATTGTGAAGGAGAAAAGTAAGCAGGTGAAGATGGTGGACAAAGGGAAGACAAAGAGATCAACAAGTGTAAATATTACGAAATTCATTACTCAAACACGTCATTTTCTTGGTATCGATCAAGTGGCCGACTGACAACGACATCGACAAAAACAACAACAGTGCAAACCACAAACGATCTGACAAGCAAAAGAGGCTGAGAGTCTGACTGAGTCTGATAATGTTGAGTCCAAAACAATTTCACCAAAAGATTCACTCTTGATTATTATTATTGTTCTTGGTTTCTTTTATTATCTTTCTTTCTTTCTATCTTTTTTTTTTGTCTTGTTTTGCATCTTTGCTTTCCTTTCATTATTGAAAAGTAAAATATTGGTTAAGCAAACAACACCAAAGACATCAAAAGCACATAACAAAAAAAAAAACAAAAAAAAAAACCGCAGCGTGACCAGCAGCAATGTATAAATGGATCTGTGCCCCACTGTCTCTCTGCATGTGTTTGTGTGTGCAGTGTGAGAGAATACCGACACACCAACATCACATGGTAATGAAGTTAAGCTCAGCATTTTTACTGTTGATGATAATGATGATGATTATCATAGGCAGCGGCCGCTAAGACAAGCCTGTGGTTAAAGTCAGTAACGCCCGCTTGTTTCAGCAAACTGAATAATGGCGGTGGATCCATGATGAGTTTTATTTTCATGAGTAACGACGACGCATCTTTCTTCCATTTCATTTCATTTCACATCACTTGTTGTGGTTATTATATCAATGGAACGGAGAGAGGCAAGTGGGGGAAAAACAAGTACACTTACTTAAAAGAATTTGGGACAAAGCCGAAGAAGAACAAACAAAACGGTTACTTAACAATGCTAACAAGTAATCAAGTGAAAGAGTTTTTATTTTGGGGGAAGGAAACAAAGTGTAAAGTCTTGTGGTGGTAAAAACATGAAAAATAACAAAAGAGTTGAGATCTGGGAACATGGCAACAGTGAAATTTATAAAATGGTTTTTTGCTAAAATCATAAAAAACATAAAAAATTTTACTTTTTATAATGACAAAAAAGTTACATATAAGAAAAAAAAAAAGAAAAGAGAATATCATTAAAGAACAAAAGAAGAAACATAGGCGGGTGTTTGGTAATGATAAATGGAAGCATAATGTGTCAACATTGGTTTGTGGATTGAAGAATTCAGAGAGGAAATGGAAAGTTCTTAAAATGTTAATTTTTTTATAAAATAAAATGATTTCTTAAAAATATTATTGAGTTGTGATTGTTAAATTATCTGACCACTTTATCTTCTTGTGAAGCATTGGAACTTTTGGTCACGTTGTCCTTGTAGTTTTCCAAAATTATTTTCACTGAAATAAAAATAAAAATAATTTTCTTGTCGATCACAACAAATTTTTGAATATTTTAAAGATACTAAAACCATTTGGTTTTAAAAATGCATATAACCAGTAGACTGAAAAAGTTTCATTTACTACTATATTTCCCGGCGCGCTTTGCTACTCCCCGTCAAAATGTCACCAAAATCATCTTTCCACGGGAATGATATAAAGAATCATATTTATGGTATTTTGTTGTGACTTACAATTCAGAAATAAGTAGATGTTTGACAAAGATTACTTGCTTTATTTTAAAATATGTCATAAAGCTTTATATGTAACATTTAATCCACTAATTTCGACCGATTCTGTAGACCGATTTTGATGAGAT
This sequence comes from Amiota mariae, assembly GCA_035041805.1. Classification (NCBI taxonomy): domain Eukaryota; kingdom Metazoa; phylum Arthropoda; class Insecta; order Diptera; family Drosophilidae; genus Amiota; species Amiota mariae. The sequence continues at coordinate 4,136,650 of JAWNKV010000325.1, forward strand.
AAATTCTATATTTTATGCACAATAAAGCTTGATATATTTTATTAATTCGATTTTGAATTCAATGTGCGTGTTTTACGTGATGCACGCACAAACACTTTCAGTCTACGATTTTATTATAAGTATAGAAGATATTCTATAAAAATTGTACGAGGGTTAAGTCAACTATAGCAAAGTCTTTTGAAGACAGGTGATCAAGCTGAAGGGGACTTAAATTTTTTTTTTTTTTTTTTTTTTTTTGTTATGCGAACAAGGAGGTAAAAATCATTCAAAGATACTCACGGCCCATGTCACAAGTTATGTCGTTTACGACTAGCCTATCGACTAATAACCCCATATACCCTCAAATCCCATTTATCCACCATCTCATCTAGAACAAAATTAGAGAGGTTGTGCTCTATTTAAGAGATCATCTAATATGCTTTAAACCACATATTGTCTTTATCTTCTAATATTTTGGTCTTTACTTCTTACCTATTTCTGTTTATTTTATAATGACCCTAGAATCTAGATTTCAGACATACATATTTGATTTTCAAGATGTCAAAACATTTGAGCAAAAAAAAAAAAGAATAATTTAAAAATTAAAAACAAAAAAACATATAATTTCATAAAAAATTATGGTCTTCATAATATTATACGCAAAGAAGTAGCGCAATTTACTTAACTATTTTACATATTCTGCCCTCATTTATTTACTCTTGTCATGCTACAAATTCTCCTAAAATAACGTGGGTGTTTCTTGTCTGTGTACGAGTATTAAAATGATTTTTTTATGATCCCCAACAGAAGCCAATAACAACAAAAACTCGGTTGCATGATGTCATTATTTGACCAATTCTACGCTTTAAATTAATTCTTTTGCACCTCACCTAGAGACCTTTCTCCTCTTTCACATACAAAACACCTTTCTTCAAAGCTTTTTCACTACTTTTTTTTCTCTACTTTTTACCTCTTTCTTCTTTCTTTCTTTCTTTCTTTCTTTCAATATATCGTATATATGTCTCTATTTATCTTTCTTTTTAAGACTGCTTTTTCACCCATTTCAATTTCATATGATTTTGCAAATATATAAAGCTTCTTGCTTCTTCTACAAGCCCGGCTAACTGTCTGTCTGATTGTCTGTCTGTCTGTCTTTATGTCTGCTAATTAGTAAGTAGTATCTGAATATCTACAGCTTGCTATCTCTTTTTGATAACCAATTGCTCTAAGGCTATTTCACTTGCACTTTAGACAGTCTTAATGTATTTGGCAAATGTAGGTCAACGTTGTCGTTAACAGAAATACATTTATAACTGTAAGTGTATGTGTGTGTGTGTGTGTGTGTGTATTTTGGTAATTCTTTCCCGCAAATTAAATATTCACAACGGTTAAGCAAATAAAATCTTTAGGTTGTTTTTTTTTCTGTTTGTTGTATCTGTTACTTGTGTTTGTTCTTTTCCATCGTCTTCATAATCATCTTCATTTTTTTTTCTTTCTGCTTTTAACGTAATTATTATTGTATATTGTCTTGTTGGCTTGAGTTCTCTGATTTTCAGCTTCTTCTTGTTCTTTTTCTCTATATAGTAGTAAATACAAAATATAAAAGATACTTATATACATAATCGCGATCGCGCTGCGCATGAAAGTGAATCAGAATGTTACTGAATTTGTATTTCCATTTTCATTGTTTGCTTCTGCTTTTGTTGTTATTGTAGTTGTTGCTGTTGTGGCATCTGCATTTTATTACAATATTATTTATGTTGTTGTTGTTGTTGTTGTTGTTGTTGTTCTTGTTTCGTTTGATAATCAAATGAGATCAAAAGTGGGATTTGGTAGTAGAGAATTAGTATCGCTTTTAACCTTAATAAGTCTTTGTGCAGATCTTTTGTCCTCATTTTCAATTTAAAAACACATAAAATTTTAATTTACGCACATTTGTTTTTGTTGTTGCCTGTCATTTCTTTATATTGTGTTTATCTTTTTAGAATCGATGAGATTTGTGAAAAATTTCCGAAGCATTACGAAAAAGAATTTAAAAATGTGTCAGTATGAAAAAAAAAAAAAAAATATGAAGTGTATAAAATGCGGGCCTTTTTTCAATTTGTAGGCGTGTGACGCATTTTGGGCTTTCGTTTAAACTTGGCTTAGGTGTGCCTTGACCCAAATCTTTTGCTGTTTAAATAAGAATTTTTTTTTTTTTTTTTTTTATTGATTTTGCTTACTTATATAATAAATATTTATATATACATCAGTATGAAGAATGATTTTGTTGTGTTAATATCCAGTCAAATTAATATTGAACATTTTAGGAAAAATAAGTTAAAATCCAAGAATTTATATAAATATGTTAATAGCACAAATCTAGGTTAATCGCTTGAAAAAAGAATAATTCATTAATTTTTTAAATAAATTAAGAGATATTTTGTGTCTGAATACTGTGTATAAGGTATTAAAATGATGTAATATCCATTGAATTGTCCGATTGCATGATCACATTTCGGTATATTCTAGAAAAATGAGTAGATTCAAAAAGAAATATGAAATATGAATAACTTTTATCTCACCAAATATCACATATACTTACATATAATTATAGACCTCACAATAGATAATATGATTTTGAGAACATTTGAATTATAGGAGGTTATGATAAAATATATTAATACTTTCATCATTTCCACCAACAAAATTCAATGATATTGTTGAGATTTTTGAGAAAAATCTTGACATTTTCAGTGAACAGCAATTTTAAGAGCGAAACAACAATTTTGTGAGCAAACACAATTTCGAAGACAAAATAAGTTCAAACTGTCTAGTTTTTATAATTTCATAGTCTTTGAACTTTCATTGAGAAAAGTATCTAGTAATTGTAAATGAAACTCATAATATTTAATAAATCATCAATATTTATTTTACAAAAAAATTTCACAAAATGATTAAGGACTTTCATCATCATCATCAGCTCAACAAACCCGTACGGGTCTTCGCTTGCTGTAATTTGTGCCTCCAGTTAATTTTGTCCCTCGCTTGAGTTCTCATAATCACAGAGCTTCAGCGTCCTGGTCCACACCATCTATCCATCTAAGTTTAGGTCTCCCTCTGCTTCTGCTATTTCGGCATCTGCCCAGTAGAATTTGTTTAGGTGGATAACTGTATTCAGCCCTTATAATATGGTCGGCCCACCGTAGTCTGTTCAATTTAATTGTTGTTACAATGTCCGGATGTCCATACAAAGTTTGCAGTTCGTGGTTAAACCGCTTCCTCCATACACCATCATCGCAAACAGCTCCGAAATTTCTGCGCAGTACATTCATTGCAATCAGAGAACGGTAAATTAAGATTTTGAGTGATCTATCGAGTGTGCGACGCTTTAGGTGTTTGCTTAGGGCGTAGTAACATTTGTTAGGGACTTAAGAGATCTATATAAATAGACAACAATTTATATGAGATTTTATGTTCACAATTTAAGCTTAAGCCAAATTTGGGACTTTTCCATATAATATTTGAGCGTTTTTAAGAGAAATTTCGATACTTCTTAAGTTAAGAACCCCAAAATGTTACCAAAATTTGTGAATTAATAAAGGGAAGTTCCCTCACCACAATGTTTGGGGTACAGCAAGCGTTTTTCCTGTTCACTTCCGAAACGATGTGCGTAATGTTTGATAATTTATTAACGATTGACTTTAGAAAAATGTACAGATCATTCTTACAAATAGAGGTAGGCAAAATTGAAACAATGCAATCCGTTACGTTACATTCTTTTATCTTGCTTTATTCTAGCCTACATTATCTTGATTTACAGTAATCTACATTATCTTAATTATGAGTGAAGTGTTTGTTTGTACGCGATAAACTCAAAAACTAATGATTAGATTTTCTTACGATTTTCACCCATGGGCGAAGTGATTAATGAGGAATGTTTAGGAAAAAACAAAAATTCGGAAAATCTCATAGGAACAGCCAGAAAATCCAATCACATAAAAAGCTTAGAGATATAGATATTTTAAAATTAATGAAATCATCTTTGTCGATCATCTAATCTGGTTAACCGAACAGTATCCACCTTTTGTTGGGAAGGATAGGCAGGACAACATCTGCTTGGGTATCTAGTTTCTATAATATTATTTATTTTTTTAGTTCTACACACTTTATTTGCAATCTGTCAGTCAGTGAATTTTAATAAAATAAAAAAAATCACATTATATTAATTAAAATTTATCAGTGAATCATTCAACCGGGAAAAGGAATGGGAGGTTCAAAAAATTTTCCAATTCAGGCGAAGCGCATTTCTGCTATTGTCCAGCAAGTTGATTGCCAATTGATTTTCAAACTTGAACAGAAAAAAATGTCTGAAAAGTCAACTGAATTGAACTATCCCATCTATATAAATTTTCTAAAGTAATCAGGAATTAAATTTTCTAAAGTAATCAGGAACTAAATTGAATATCATATAATTCTCTTTCTATTGTTAGTCATATACTGTTTGTTTTTGCATATTTTGTTTTCCAATCAATTTTTTAATTAAATTTCCCAAAGGTGAACAAAACAAAAAAAAAAAAAAAACTTTTCTTCTATAAATTCACCTTCGTTGTACTTCATAAATCTACTTGACCTACGAACTTTCAAATTAATTTTGCCCTCAATTCGAGATAGCGCCACACCACCATGCTCAGCACTTTTACTATTTCACGCGATTGCACAGATACACTTTCAAGAAGATTATGGTGAAGAAGAAGAAGAAGCGTAGCATAGCATAGATACATCTAATCAGATACAATACATTTGTATATAATCACTGCTCATGCTCATTATGCATAATGTCTAGTAATTATATATCAACATATGAACATCATACGTATGTTGATGTATACATTCTCAACTCTCATTTCCACACTTGGCCTAGTCTGACTGATTGACTTGACTTCACTTGAATAGAGTAGGGTAGGGTAAATTATAGTATGTATATGTCGACTAAGAATGGGAGATATGAATGAATGAATGACGGAATGCTTTCTTTATGCTATAGAAAATTATTTATTTTCCATTTTTCTTTGTGAATGCGGTCGTTCTTGATTAATACAAATACAAACACAAACACAAACACAAACACAAAGACAAAGATACAATACATACATATAATCATATTTAGTTAAAAGAAAATAATGAATAGAAAATAAAGAGAATTCAGAAACGAAGGAAGGATGGAAGGATTGAGGTACCTACATATTTGGTACGTGTACAGCAAAGGCAGACACCTTTACAAAATATGACCAACTTCATTGAATGCCAAAAATTTTAATGCAAAACAATTATTTGGCAAATTAAAATTATTGCCGCATTTTCAGATTTTGTATCTTTTTATTTTTTTTGTTGCTGTTTTTGTATCTTGTTTTCTGTACAGACGCCATAAATAAGCACAAAAGGGTCAAAAAGAAACAAAAAAAAAAAATTGGTGGCCCTTTGGGCGGTGTTCAGCGTTCGTTCATTTAAAATTGGCGCTGTCCAAAATGTTTACAACAACAACAGCAACAACAATAAACAACAAAATTAAGCGTTTCAAGTGCCGCAACGCAGTAAAAATAAAATTAAAAAAAAAAAATCAAAGCCGCCAAAAATTCAAAAACAAAAACCAAGAAAATAAAAAAAATAAAAAATAAAACGAAAAAAACGTTTTTCGAATATTTTGAATAACGGTGCATTGAATACCAAATCAAATCAAGTGGAAGCAACGCATATTGTGCCCGCTCTGCACCCCTCTACAAATACATCAGATCGCTGCACGTCATTCTATGCGACGCGTTTCCAATAAGCGCACAGTGATGCGTATGAATGCTTTGAGCTCAACAAGCTGAAAGTGCTCAAGGAACTGGAATCAGGGGGGAGGGGAGGGGACAGGCATATATGTATAGTTGAGTTAAGAGGGAATGATCAGAGGGAGAGAGAGAAAGAATATATTTAAAGTGACTTTCTTCGATGACGACGATGGATGATTTTCGGCTGCTTTAACTACTACGCTATCCAAGTTACGTTCGTCTGTTTGTCTGTCTATCAGTCAGTCGCTGTGCATGGCAAGTGTTTCGTCGTTGTGGCTTGAGAACCTGTTGGCCCAAATCACGTTCTGGCATTTACTTTAGTGCTTTTAGGCCTACATAAACTTACTTTGAAGTGGTTGGTTGGTAATATTGTTTGGTGATGAAACAAACGAAAGAAGAGGTGGGCCGCCTCGACAGCGAGATGGGCGCTGCGACAATAAAAAGTTCATTCCATGGTATATTGTATGAGTATAGTAGATAAAAAATTGGAGACGATGACGATGAACAAACTGTGCGGAATTAATTATGTGGCCCAAAGCTAAATTATATGCGAGATATAACGAAACATGAAATTGTTGCTGTTGCCGCCGTTAGCAATGATGCTGCTGCTGCTGCAACTTCAATTCATTGTAGATACAACATTGAGAGTGAGATACAGATACAAATACAATATAACGAACGAATAACAAACCTGTTGCATTTAATTTATGGGCGCGACAACAAACGCAATGCACTTGTCATACAATAACAACAGAAACAGAAACAACAACGACAACGACAACAAGAGATACAAATTTAGTAAACTCAACTTTACTCAATTCAACTCAACTGAATCCAAAGACGACAAGCCTTGGCTAAGAAGCAACAACTTCAATCTCATTCAACGAACACGTTGTTGTATCTTTTTTCTTTTATTATTTTTTTTTTTTTTGTTGTGTCATGTATTTTTGGTGCGAATCTTTTTTTAGCTTTTCTTTCGCTTTTCTTATGATATTTTTTTTTTTTTTCCTTATTTTGTGTTGTCTTTGCTTTTGCTTCAGTGCACAACAAATTAAGCTACGCACATCAGTTACTAACAAACACACACACAAACACACACGGGCATAGCATACTTATGGTATGTACAAGTATCTAGATACTTACTTAGTTAGTTTCCTGTTCAATCGCTAAATGTATCTCAGCAAAAAGGTAGACAAAAAAAAAAAAGCAAGCAAAACAAAAAACCAACAAGCAATGATGATGAAGCCAATGAAGCCCGGCTTTGAGGCGCGTGACCCAATTTCATTGTGATAGTGTCGCGCGGCTTCTTTGCCTTCTTTTGCTCCCCAAAACAACCTTTTATATGAGATGACTATGATGATGATGCTGATGAAAATATTGTATCTTTACGCTTGCGCAGTTTATCAAAAGCAACATCATTTATGCTTCTCCTTCATCTCCTCCTTGTATTGTAGTTCTTGTTTCTCTTTAGGATTTTATGTTAGTTAGTTAGCTCTTTTGCCTGTTTGTTGAATTCATCGCTCGATCGTTCGTTCGTTCGTTCGCTTGTCCATTTTGATTATGTTTCGAGGACATAATTGGGTTAATTTTTCTTTTGCTTATAACAACTTTGACAGGCGTAAATTCTTCTTTCTCTTCTTTGGTCCTCTTGCCAATCATTTCCTCTTGGTTTCATTATTATTTTAGTTGCCATGGTGGTTAGTTACCAGTGAAAGATGACAAGCTTTTTACATATTCAACTTCAATTTCTTTGTCCTGCTTACAATCATCTCTCAATCTCCAATCTCTTTGCCTCCTCATTCATGATGGGTAATAACATAATTTTTTATTCATTTATAGTTGCAGACATGACTTATTGATTGCAATTTGCTTCTATTATTGATATTAATGATCTCGCTGAGTTATTCATACATCCGAACGCTACGAGCATTTGATTGACGTGTCAATATAAATCTTGGTATACAATAAGTTGCAGCAGTTGTAATTTTTGTTGTCATTTTACTTTAAAATCATTTCTTCTTAAGCTTTTAACTAGGTTTTGAGTTTTAATATCTATGTGAAGTTTCGTTGAGAAAATCGACAAAGATGAACACACAAACAAATAAGTTTATTTGAAATTGTTGAATTGAAGAGAAAAGTATTAAAATTATGTATTAGTTTCAACTGGCAGCTTTAGATTTTAGTGATGATGCGACATATGATTTCACAATCTTGAACCCAAACTTTTAACACATTTTTTTACAGAATCTTTATACGTAGCTCATAGCTTTTTAACTGCTGGTGTTACAGATGTAGGTTTTAAGAAGAAATACAGGCTTCCTTTGGGTCGTCCGAAATACCAAGCAGCGCAATTTATTCAGCAATCATTCTCTTACAAAACTTCAGACGCATCCTCAACCCGTCCGTAGACTGAAAAGGCTACACCTGCATGATCTTCTCCAATAATGGAAGTAACTGTCTTCATTTACATCTCAGTATTCTTATACTTTTTTTTATATCAGAAGAAAAGCATCGAAAGAAATTTTAAACACGCTAAAACCTTCCGCCCCATGTCCTATAGACCCCCCGGAACTATCGTTAGATATTTCGTCGAGAGGAAAGGAGGAAAAAAATTGCTTAAAAGCCAATCTGTCCCATGTAAAATGGGACTTCTAATGTGTCTGTATTGTTCGTAGATCCCCTGTCCGATTGTGCAGTTGAACGATCAGTTTGCGCTCGTAATCGTTCTGCTGCTCTACTGCGCTCTGTTACGCGGAGGATACATATGATTCTCGCTATAGCGGTTTTCACCAATTGCTACCTCTCTTGCGATTGACACATTTTATTCACTATAATCGGTTCATAAAACACTCTATCTGGACAGAAAGGGTCCTCCTCGTGTTTGAAATGGTGCAAATAACATTTAAAGCAACCGTGTCCACTGAGTATCTGCGTCATATGGAAATCCACTTCACCATATTTCCGCGTTATCCATGCATCAAGGCTAGGGATCAGGGAAAATGTCCATCACCTTTTACGGGACGTTCCCCATATTCTCTGCCATTCTTGGATGCTGAGTACTCTTATAAATAACATTTAAATGCAAAAAAAATTAATAGAATTTGGAAGGCATCATAGTTGGTTGAAATGATTGTTTTTGGAATTTAAAAATATATTTTACAATAGAATTAATAACATTTTTTATGCATTTCTGCAATTTATTGAGTTTGTGGAAACTACATAATAAACTGTGGAATTTTTATATTGTGTATAATACAAAAAATTTACATACATTAATGTAACATAAAATTTTACACAAATCTGAACATTGATTAATATTGGAAGGTATTAGTGGCTTTGTTAAGAACATCGTTGATTAAAATTACCGTGACCAAACATTGCATTATCTTTAAAACCGTTGGAATGATTAGATCTTTGTGCTATATGATTCTTTTGAGTGCCTTGCTTTGGTCCTGCCTGCTGTCTGGATTTGTTACAGATAGGCGTGATGCCTCACGTTTGAATTGCATATTACCACATCGTAAGTAGATGAGTCTTTTTATTAACAAGAGACATTTTGTTTGAGAACTGGAGGAGCCATCAATTTGCAATTTATTTTTAATGACAATTGAACAATTATTTGTATTGTATTGCTGAAGCAGGGTGCCAGTGATTTATTTTGATTGTCAGAAACGTAAAAAAAAATTCTTGTATTGGAATGATAAAGAGTTCAGATACCAATAGTAAAAAAAGCAATCAGAAGATATTTAGTAAGATGCTCAACATAATGAACTCGCCAAAGGCTGAAAACCTGAAAACTGCAAAATCAAGAAAATCATTCTTCAAACAAGACGTTTTCGAGTTATTCTTCTCTTTGTACTGTGTGATTAGTGTTTGTTATTCTTTAGTTTATTAGAATTTACTAGTTTCAAATTTCAATTCTTTCAAAGAAGAAACTCTACAAAATACTATTAAATCTTCTTAATAGAAAGCTTATGTACAATAATCCAAAATAATCTTCTATTCTCGTACACTTCAGATTAATTCTTTCCAATGACATTTTAATTTTCTTGCTACAAATCTTCAACTAATTGAATTTACAAATAATATTCTATCTTACAAACACACAAACGACAAATAACAATTTTCTTTGCATTTGTGCCATTTTCAAAGAATTTATTGTGCTACATTTTATTTATTTTTTTTTTTTTTTGTCAAAAGGAATTAGATAATTTTTTAAAAGAACATTCACAAATACACATATACAGTATAGTAATTTACAACCTTTTACTTGTGATTAATCACTCTTGAGTCTAAAGAAAAACTCTATTAACCCGCACAATTATGTCACCGCACACAATTTTCACACAATGAAAAATTGCAATGCCACATTTTGTTGTTTTTGTTTTTTTCATTTTTATTGAATGAAAAGCAAAACAAAGAAAGGCAATAATTCTATGTTTATAACAACAACAAAAACAAAAACAACAACAACTGCATTAGTAACAACTAAAGAAAAGTAGAAAGAAATGAAGAAAAATAGAATGAATGATTGAAAAGAGTTAACATAAATTGAAAATGGATTGAATTTCCTTAAGACATTACATAAAATACTTGAAACAAAGTATTACGACAGTTGAAGTATGAGTACATCACATTATTGTCTGTCTATACAATGTAAAGTGTAGGGTATTAAGAAAGTTGTATATCTGATGGCATGGTATGGCATTTAGTTTAGTTTACAACTTCCTTGTACTAAAACTAAACATGTGACGGCGTGTGTACCATACACGTAATCCGGCTACTAAGAATTTGAAATACTTTGCGAAATGTATTGTAGTAAGTAAGCCAAGTTAGTCTAGGACAGTGTTTCTTAAACTGGGGATCGATGAAACAATTTATATGCTCAACTTTTCAATATTTCTTCTTATCTTCCTGTTATTCGATTTTGAATCCAATGAGTGGATTTGACATGATGCGCGCACGCACAAACAAACAGACAGCCAAATTCTACGATTTTTAGAAGAAGGTGAGTTGTTTCCGCTATAGAATTTTTTTGCCTTTATTTTACTAGTTTTTGTTGAGACTCGTAGAATTAATTGAAACGAGCTGTTGACAAACTAACCGATGAGCAACAAAAAGGTTCTCCACTTCTTATAAAAAAAGTGATGAGCAACAAAAAAAAATCCACTGCCTTAATCGGTTAATTGATGATTAACAAAAAGATCATCCACTGCTAATGAAAAAAGTGATGAGCAAAACCAATCCACTGCCTCCAATGAAAAAAGTGATGGAATTAACCGATGTAGTCGATTAATCAAAAGGGATATTTCGATTAATTTTGAAGGAGAGGGAATTTTCGATTAATATTAATCATAATGTTTAACGAATCAACCCATTAAACGTACATTTTCGATTAATCGTGGCATCAGCATCACTACTCGTTGATCAACATGTCACTACGCTTCCTTTGATATTATTAATTGGGATAGAGATTCGCGGTGAATATACTATGTTAGTTAAGAGGGAGTCCGTGAAAAAAAAGTATAAATTCAAGAGGGGAACCACAGATTAGTCTAAGTTTAAAAACCACTGGTCTTTGACTAACTAAGACTAAGCTTAGTCTGCTACTTAGTCTCAGTCATTCATGCAATTTAAATTGGTTACTACGGTTTCATGGCATTTAGTATCTTTCTACATGTGTCTAGTGACTTTGTGTGTATGTGTGTGTGTTTGTGTGTGTGTGTGTGTGTGTGTGTGTTTGTGTTTGTGTTGGTATGTATATGTATCTGTGTAAATGCGTGTTAGCTTTGTCAATTATGGTGTCCTCCTTATTTGCCGCGATTGTCAGACCAAGCAACAACCACCACCATCATAATATGTTGTATGACTTGACTATTTGTCCGCTTGACTTGACTCTGACTTTGTCTGAGTCTTCAACTTTGCCGCTCCTTCCTCTGTTTCTCTTCGTCTATCTGCGAGTATATTTCTTTCTTATTTCGTTCCATTTACTTTGCAGCAACTCCACTTTCTTGCTTATTCTTGATTGCAAGTTTGTTGCTTAAGTCTTTCGTTGCTTTCTGTTGGTTTCTGCCATATTTTTTTCCAGTTTCTTTCATTCACGACTTTGTTGATGTTGTTGTTGTTGTTGTTTAGGGTTCGTGTCTTGGCTGCTGCTTTACGGCACGAATGCGCAAATGCTTAACATTTTTTTTTTATTGTTGTTAAATCAACAACAACAACACAGTGAAGAATCGCAAGTGGGTCACTTGCGATTTCATGACCGACTTTTTTTCTTATTTTTAATATACTAAGTATATATATTTTTATTTATTTATATATATTTTTAATGCACACAACTATACAAGAGAAAGAGGAAGAGAAAGGTAGAGAGAATGAATGAAAGAAAGAAAGAGGAGAGAAATGCGTGTAAATAAAGATAGATAGATACTTTGTTTTGTTGTAAAGCTAAAAGTATAAAAGAAAGAAAGAAAGAAATGCTTTTGTATGCCATCACTTTGTAAGCTTTTTTTTAATTTTTTTATTTCTGTATTGTTCAATAGTTTACTTCTACCTACTATAAAGTATCTATGCATCTATGTATGTGAGGAGTAGTAGTAGTAGTAGTACTAAAGTATCTTTTAGTATTAAGACATTTTCTATAGTATTAGTCAATTTTAGACTCTTAGTTGTGTATCTATTTGTATTTATAACTTGAGTTTATGTATCTATATTTTGTATCTGTATCTTTTCCCTTGTATTTATGCTTTTTGCATTTATTATTATCTTACATATAATTTCAATTTCTAATGCGCATAAATAATTAATTATTATACTATATTTTTCTCTCTCTTACTATCTCAGGTGTTTTCTCTTATGTTTTTGTCTCTCTCTCTCTGTCATTGCCAATAAGAATTTGGTCAACTGCGAAATTATAATAAAAATAAATTAGCTTTTTTATATCCCAAAAAACCATATGCTTTCTTCACTCAGTCATTCGCTCAACATTTTTTTTTTAAATTTCTGTCGTCGTGATTTATAAGTTTGCATTAACTTTATTTGTTTCTTTTCTTCTTCTATTTTTACCGCTTCTGGGTTTTGTTTTTTTTTTTTCATATGTAAATCAGTTCTTTACATTAATTTGAAAGTGATAGTTCTTTGCTTTCCTAACATGTTAAACAAATTATAAATACAACAACATTAACACAAAAAACAACACATGTACATGACCATGTAGGTATATTGTATCTATTGATGTATCTGTATGTTTGTGTGTATAAGATACTAAAAAAAAAATATTAAAAAGAAAAAAAATCTTGTTGCTACCACTTATGCCTCCCCTTTTCACTTTAATTTCAACCGATCTACACTTTATTTTTTTACTAACCTATAATTTTCTGCCTTATTTACAACTCTGTTTTTTCTTTACCCCGCTCCCCTCTTCTCTCTCTCTCTCTCTCTACCTCTTCATTTTGCTTTGCTATGAAATTTTTGATTCATTTCATTACATTACATTCTTCTTGATTCGACTCAATTTTAAGTTTATTATGCTCTGCAGACATAAAGTTTCATAAAGAGGTTTTTCACTTTCATCTGATGTTTGTAACGCACGAAATCATTGATGGGAGGCTTCATTATGTAAAGTCTCTTCGGGATAGGAAAAGTTCTAGCCTTATCCAGCCTGCATTATACAAATTAATCACATAGTTTTTGAGATTTTGAGTTGAAACTTTGTATATATTCTCACTCTAAAGCATTCGTTATTGTCATGGTGATTCAATATCTATAGAAGTCAGAATATGGACAGATTATTCACATATTTAATGCTCCAGATAAACATATTAGTCACATAATTTTTGAGATTTAAATTTGAAACTTTCTTCTTCTTTTTTTCACTTTAGATCAAATGTAGCTTTTATGCTTTGCTTTATCAGTTTTCAGAGAAGACTGATGAAATTTCGCACTATATCTTCTTTTTTGACTAACTCTAACATTTTAGTCGCAATTGGTCAAGAACAACAAGGGTTTATCTTTTTCTCTCCAGCAGCGATTTTACTTTATGAAGCCTTTTAATAAATGATTTCGCCTGGATTATGCAAATGAGTCACATAGTTTTTGAGATTTAAAGTTGAAAATTTGTACATATTCTTTTTTTTTTTTTCTCTCATTAGATCATTTGTAGCAGTCATTGTGACTCAATTGCTAGAAGTCGTAGCCATCAAATAGACAGAGTCTTGATATAATTAATGCTCTTTCAGTTTTCAAAGTAGAATGAGAAATTACGCACAAAATCTTCTTTTTTGACTAACTCGAACAAATCAGTCACAATAGTCGTCCGATTACATTGAGATTTGCAACCCGCGGCCCAAGTGAAGTACGAGTGAGGCTCAAGAATATTGGCAAAAGGTATTTGCAGAAATATCTTTTTTCTTCTCATCAATTTTTTTTTCTTGGTACTTGAGACACAAATCATTACATCTTCTCCAATGCAGGTCAGGGAAACAAAAAGGTTGGACAGTCCTGATTTAAACCAATTATAGTAATTACACTTAAACTTTGTCATATTTTTTTGTTTGGAGTTGGTAGTCTTAAATCTACTAAGAAGGAATTAGACATTTATATCTATAGAAAAACTTCTGATTTCACATTTCGAAAACACAGAATATTTACAAAAGAAATATCTATCAAAGGAAAACCTTATATGAAGTGTATCTCACTATTGATAAAACCAAAGTGATGTTTCTTTCATATTATTTTCTTTATGTGTCTTGCTTCAATTGCTGCTGCATAAATAAATATAAAAAATCATTTTTGTTGTTATTTTTTGGCTTTAAAAGATATATTATTACATTGAAACTTACTTATATTTTTTTGTTGTTACTTCTCTTTTGACTTCATTTTATTTATTGTGGACTCTTCTTATGTATTTTTTCTTATGCTTTATTCTGTCATAATTACATGTGTAGTTGCTAACAAATATAATATCAATTTATGACTTAAATGATTGCACGAGCGTTACTGTTATTGAAGTCTGTCGCCAGCAACAGCCGTTGAGGCATGGCATACTTACATATATCCATTCATCCGATCATTTATTCATTCAATCATTCATCTGATCATACATTCATTCTCTCACTCACATATGTTAGTATGTGCTTTGCTTTTCTACCTACGTGTTTATCTTTGTTCATAATTTTCAATCGTTAACAAATAATAATAAAATTAACAATGAATGACATCAAATAAATGTTGTTTGCCGAAATATTTCAAGTTATTTTCATATAACTTCTTCTTAGAGCAAACAGTTACAAGTTCTGTGTACTCTGATTTGCTATTATACTATTTCTATATCATCATCATCATTATCATCGTTTTCATCAGATAATAAATAACAATAAATTAAATTTCATTTAATGCACGTGTCTGCTTATAAATTATAATTGCATGCCCATCTAAATAAATGGCATCATTTCTTTGATATTTTTCTTTTGTGGTTTATTTTAATGTTGGTAATTGGTAGTACAATATTTCTCTTGATTTTTTTAGGTTTAAACATTATTTATTTAATTTTTTTTTTTTTTTTGTATGCCCTTCAAATATTTGTAAGAACTATAAATGTAATTTTGATATGATGTTTGGATAATGTTTATTAAAGAAAAGACGTTTGTCATGCTAAGTAACTACTTATATATAATAAAAAATATTCTTGTTAAAGATAGCAACATTAATCCACAATTTTTCGTTACTTTATGTAATTCTACTATATACAGTAGAACTAAGTTAATCCAAATCAATTATATGTAAGTATCTCAAAATGTAAATTTAACATAATAATTTTACATAAATCTGTACATTGATCAATATTGGAAACTGAGTTGCTTTGCAAAGAAAAATTATCGAATTATCTGATGGCTTTTCGAATCAGTTTTAGCCATAACTTTTTCTAAACAATGAAAAGTTCATGAATCGATATGGTGCCAACAATTACATAAATCAGATGCCTCAAATACTCTGAACGCACAATCTTTTGCTAACTTTATGTCATCTAGTTTTGCTGTTATTGGCAATTATTATAAGTATACGTACATAAGGGATGCTTTTGAATGCAATAGCGGAGTGAAACAAGGATGCACACTGTCGCCTTTGCTCTTTATTACCGTTCTTGATTTGGTATTTGAAGCAGCTGAATTGAATAATTTTGGAATCAACTGGAAATTTAACCGTAAACTAGGAGATCTAGAATATGCGGATGATGTTGTACTATTTTCTTCTCGTCATTCGAACCTTCAAACCCAGTTAGATAGACTCGCCACAGAAGCCTCAAAAATTGATCTTAAAATCAACTGCGCAAAAACGAAAAGTTTGCGGGTAAACCCTACTAATACAAGCGCCCTTAGTATCGACAACTTTCACATTAAAAACGTTGATAAATTCGAGTATCTTGGAAGCCAAATTACATCATCCGGAGGAGCACTGGACGATTTAGATTGCAGAATTCGTAAAGCCAGAGCTGCCTTTGGACAATTAAATAGATTCTGGCGAGTACCGAATATCCGGCGAAAAACCAAAATACGAGTCTTCAATGCATTCATAAAGTCGGTTTTGTTATACGGTTGTGAGACATGGTTCATTATCAGTATCATTGCAAAGAAGCTCCAAACATTTGTCAATCGATGTCTCAGAAGCATATTACGTATATGGGGGCCCCGAACTATTAGCAATGTGCGCCTTTGGGAACTTTGCGAACAAAAACCAATCGAGATTGAAATTCGCAAGCGCAAATACGGTTGGTTGGGTCACACGCTGCGCAAAGATTAAGATGAGATACCGCATGCAGTTCTGGGATGGAACCCACAAGGCAATCAATAAAGAGGCAGACCTAAAATGACCAGGCGCAGGACGCTCAACCGGGAGACCGGGAAATGAATCATCGAGTTACGAGCAATGGCGCGAAACAGAGAGCATTGGAAATCCTTTATTAATAACTTATGTGAATGACTACGTTTATAATTTGTTTAAATTATGAATATGTCCTTAATATAATATATAATATACGTACATAAATAAAATATCTAATATTAATACTTTCATGAAATCGATTATAAACAATCAGGCAGGTAGCCTTGGTGTGACAGTAGCTGATGATCGCCATAAAGAAGAATGATGAAGGATAAACAACCAGATTAATTTGATTAATATATTTTAAAAAATTCTCCATTGTGCGCTGCCAATGTATTTTAAAAATGATCAAACTGTCCATTTCAATATTATTTTCTTCCGCCCAATGTATGCAGATACTTAGGTTTTTAATAATGTCTTCATGTTGAAGTTTTGCCTGATCTCGGTCAACTTAAATGAAGAAATTGTCGTCAATATCAAGTGGTAAATGGTATTCACCTTTAATGAGCCATTCACTAATTTCAAAATATGACGATTAATGATTGTCATTAATCAATTTCTGGAGCAAAATTTCAATTTATATTAATTCTTGTGCCAAGAATGAAATGTTTTAATTTGAATCATCTTCAGCATTTTGGTCGTTCTCCCAAAGAACGGAATAGGAATTATGCTCCTATCCATCACGTCCAAAGTACTGTCCAGTGTACTTTTTAGCCGCATTAAATCGCAATTTGATCAATCTTTGAGAAAACAGCAAGCTGGCTTTCGCCCAGCATTGCTTTCGTTTGACAGCATACAACGCGAAAGTATTTGAGAGGCGCTCAGATCTAAATGAGTTCCTGAGAAGCTGACAGCTTTAATCAGAGCACAATATGCGGACTTCAAGTGCAGAGTTGTCCACAATGGCGAGCTCTCAGACAGCATCATAACCAGCGCAGGTGTACGCCAAGGATGTTTACTCTCACCGATTCTTTTCCTTATCGTTATTGATGACATCCTGCATAAATCCATGGATGGCAAGCGAAGGAGCATCTACTGGAACTTCACTGAACATCTTGAAGATCTCGCGTATGCAGATTATATTTGCTTGTTATCTGTGAAGCACTCCGACATGCAAGCAAAGCTCCAAGATCTGTGCGCCGAGTCGGGTAGAGTTGGCTTAAAAATCAACATCGATAAAACAAAAGCAATGAAAATGAACACCAAAAACAACGACAATTTTATGATACATGGCAAAGAAATTGAAGAAGCCGAAGATTTTACCTACCTAGGCAGTATAATATCCGCGGAGAATAGTGCAGGAAAGGATATTTGTGCCAGAATAAACAAAGCAATAGGCGCATATGCAAAGCTGCGCCAAATCTGAAACTCGACGCAATTATGGAAATGCTTTATTGAGGTCCTATGCTCCAGTGGGATTAACAGGAAATGATGATGATGATCTTCAGCATCTGAAATGTATTCGGTATTAACAGAATTGTTTTCTAACAATTTGATATTGCATTAGGAAACAACTTGTCCCAAGAATTCGCAAGCATTAACACACAACATTCTTAATAGTGAGATCTATCAATGACTGTCAAAATGTATTGGGGGATTCCCCGTGCTCCGTACTTATACATGGCAGGAAATGTGTAATGTAATTGTTCAAAATTGTATTAACAATTATGAAATAAATGGTATGTATAATTAGACGAAATAAAGTGTATAAACGAATATCAAAAATAGCTTACCTAAATATGTTTCATTTTAATGGATTATCGATCATTTCATTATACAACATGCAGAAGGATTTGTATTACGCAATATACGAATTAGAAGAGTTCTACTGCCATTGCCTTTACTGTTGACTTCTAGTGTTTGAACTAAAATTTTGTATGTACTGAGCATATTCTTCTTCACTGATGTGAATAGGAAGGTTTACCCAGCATAAGCCCTTAGATAAATCTTTGTTTTTTTGTTTTGTTTTATTGAAACATTTCTATTTCTCATCATATTCGCCTAGTTGGCTTCTAAGCTCAGATTGGCTCCACACTTTTAGTTCACCAACTATATCATGGACTTTTTTGACAATATCTAGCATAGCAGCCTCAAATAACCTTCCAAATGGTGTGTATCGTATTATAGATGAATGTGTGACCTGATTTCAGTTCATTCAATCAATTGTAAACAATTACAAATGATGATGCAGATGTGATATGAATATTATTCAACTCATCTCCAATTTCTTTGATAGTTAAACATGGATAACTATTACACATACTAGTTTTTAAATAAACCATTTATAAAGTTTAAAGGAATTTAACATGTGGTCTTCCATAAAAAAAAAAGAGAAAGATATAATCATCAGGTTAATTCTTGTACTTGTTTTAATCTTTTGTTGTGCAACAAGAAGAGGATGCATTCCATCCGCTTCCTCAAATATGAAAAATATATACATCTATGAAGTGTTAACATCATCATACTGAATTATAATCCAGAAATCAGAAGTTCTGCAAGAATGTCACACAAAAAAAAAAAAAAAAAAAAAAATGGTAAAAAAGAATCAATTCAATCATTTTATAGCCACAAGACAAGGTAAATTGTAAACGATCAGCAGCAACAACAAAAACTAATGACTGTAATCAATAAAACAATTAAGCTGCAAAAAAAAAAAAAAAAAATGAATGCACATAATTAATGTTAAGCGATCGTTTGAGTCAAGACAACAACAATATAAATAATATTTTTAAAAACCAGCAACAACTACAGTAACAACAACAGCATTATTAGTAATAATATAATATAATATAAACAACAACGAGATGGAGAACAAAAGCAATCATCATCGTCATCATGATCATTATGATCATCAACGCAGCAATCATTTGCCATTAACAAGCTTGAATACAATACGAGTACACAAATCCAAGCGACAAATACACACACGGGAAGACACAGATACTCGTATATAGATAGATACACAGATGCACATGCATATGGAGTAATATACAAAGTGTTGGTAACAGTCAGCAGAAGAAGTCAACGCAATTCACTACGCTGCTCAGTGTTGAGGCAACTCCTGAATGACCCACTTCCTGACAGATGTGTGTCAACTTAAGAATGAATAAGTAACAACAACATCAACGACATGAGTAAATAATGAAAGAAAGAGAAATACAACAACAACAACAACATCAACAACAACAACAACACTTAAACAACATACATAAGTCAAGTCTCGCACACTCAAGAAGTAAGTGATATTTCAAAGTTGTAAGTTGTTAAAGATTTTAGGAAATAAATCTAAAACATAACAAAAACAAAACATATTATTTATAAACGTAGAAAAAGTTTAAAATGTTATTAAAGTCAAATCATCAAAACAACCAACAATACTTAAAAAAAAGATCAACTTGTTGTAACAACATGTGCAACAAGTTGAACAACTGCTACTTATACTAAATAAAACAAACTAAACAACACAACACAACACCAATCACCACAAAAGCCTGTCTAAGCCCCAAACATGTTAAAAAAAAAAAACACAAAAATAATAAAAAAAAATTAAATTAAAAAATAAATATAATACAAAACAAAAAGATGCACAAAACTTGGTCGCCAACAATTTTGTTGCTGTGTTAGTTGTTAGTGTTGTTCTTGGTGTTGTTGCTGTTTTTGATTTGAGGAATTGAATCCGGGTACCAAATGCAGTACGTACTTGTTTGTTGTTCATGTTGTTCATTTTGCTGTTGTTGTTATTGTTATTGTACTATTATAGGAGACAGTGTTGTTGTTTTATTAACTTCTTTGCCAACATTAATCAACGCACAATCTGACCAAAAGTTGTTGCTGCTACTTTGCTATTTTGCTATGCCTTGATTATGGTTTCAAACCTCTTCACATGTTTTTATTATTATTTTGCACGCATTTTCATGTAGTAGACTTACACACTCAATATTTATTTTTTTATTGGCATTTATTTCTAGAGAGAAAGAGAGAGAGAGAGAGAGAGTGAGTGAGTGAGTGAGACTCACAAACTGACTAAAAGTTAGTGAGATTGACTAACCGTCTAATGAACAAATGGACAGATAAACATCGTTGAACTCGTTTGTCACACATTGCTCCATTTCTTCTAAAACCGGGGCTGCAACAAACAACATTTTCATAATGCATGAGTTTCTGTGTGCGTGTGTGTATTTTTTTGTGTTTTATATTATTCCGGCAAACTTCAAACACAAAACAAAAGAAAAAATAGAAATTAAAATTTATTGACAATGTTAAGTACACCAAACAAATTTTTTGGAACAGAACGAAACAAATTTTGCTCATGAAAGTATAAAATGGAAGAAAGAATGAAAAGAATCTAATTAGAAAAAATATAATAGCTCAGTTGAATTCTAATTGTATTTTTATTATATATCAAGATTAATGCGAATTTTTCATTATTTCTTGAGTCTCGCCAATGACATTAAAAGAAATGGTCAGCAGTGGGTATATTCAAACTTAGTAAAAAGAAATGAGTGACCCCGAAATTCTACTTCATTAATGATTTCATTTATTAAAAACACACCAAAATTAGAAATGGTAAAAAAAGAAATAGAAAAGCCATTTCATTTTATTAATTTAAAAAAAAAAAAAAAATTATCCTTATATTTTGATTAAAAACTTAAAGGCGATCGACAAAGACATAAAAATACATATTACTAAAGTTATACGCACAAAAATATTGGCAAACTGGGCAGAACTCCAACACCGATATAAGAATTTCAATTTTATCTATCACAATTATCCATCAAAAACCTCAAAATCGGACATATGTAGGTACTCAATTCACGCAGCAAAACCTTTTCACCGGCATTGGTGCATCGTCGCATCGACCCAACTTTGTTCCTGCGGAACCACGGCCTTCGTCGACCACATTCTAGGTGTCTGTCCAAACTAGGGAAGAGCTAGGGCAATATTTTTTAAAAGCATAAAACCATCAGAGCATTTGAAAAAAATGCTCTTTTTTATAATATTGTCTTAGTTTATAATTTACTTCTTCATTGTAATTTAATTCTATTCAATATAAAATCATCTCATTATTAAGTCGTAGGATCTGGTAGTACTTTATTTTTTTAAATTATTGTTGTTTCCTCTCTAGCATCACTATATTCTCTCTGTTACACTTTGAGTATCAATAAAGAACACAGTTTAAGAATCAGAAAATTAAATTGCTATTTTAGTTGTTTTTTGTAGTATACTATAAGGGGTTGGGATTGTTTAAATACCCCAGATCTTGGGGTCAGGTACACATTTCGGAACCAAATCCATGCAATATTCAAGCCAGAAACCAACCATCATCCACATTCACAAAATTTCAATGCAATCAAATGAACAGTATGGCAGCGCATAAAATACGAACAATTTAAAACACTAATTTTTATATATCAAGATAAATCAATAACTTAAAGACAATATTTTTTATCAAACTCTTTGAAATTAGACAAATTTAGTTATTTAAATAGTAAATTTAAATAAAATGGGTCAACTGCTGTAACTAAAAAATCAGAGGTCCTTTTAAAAAGATTGCTTCTCTTGAATCGACGGCTTTGTCCTTTAGCAACCAGCAGTCCTATAGCTCGTCTTAAGTCTACAATTTTCCAATAATCGAAATTTAAAAAAAAAAAAAACAAAAATACAGAACAAATGAATAAAAATCCATCTTATAATAATTTTGAGATGTATAATTCCCTTGGTAAAGTTTGTTAAAAACTTTACGTTTAGTTCATAAGCATTCTTTAAGCCTCTGAAAAATGTTGACTTTTAACCAGTTATTCATAAAATTAGAGTGAGGTGAAGTATGCCAATTAGATCAAGTAGTATATCACATTTAAAATGAAATAAAACACACAATGTTAAGTTTTCTTCCTATTCAGTCAAAGTTTGTCAATTTGCCTTGGATTGTTTGCCACAAAAAAAAAAAAAAACAAAACAGTCAAAAGAACAAAACAAACAAAACAGAAATCAACAGACAATAATAATTGTCAACTAACATTAACTTATGGAAAAATCTAATAATAAAACAACTTTCATTTAAATACAAACAATTTTCATAATACAAAAAGAACAAACGATGAAACTGAAGTTAATTTCTTTTTTTCTGTTTTCATTGTTGTCATTACTTTTATTATTATTATTATTATTATCATTATTGTTGTTGTTGTTGTTGTTGTTGTTCATATCAACGGGTTTCTTTACTGTATTTTATATGACAATATTTTATAAGTATATTTTTTTTTTTTTTTTTTTTATATAAAGAACCAAAAATTGTATTCACTTTTCTTTGGTTTTCATTTAAAAAAAAAAAAAATTCCAACAAAAAACATAATTAACTTCTCTAGACCACCACCAGCACTCATTCCATCATTCATTGCGAGAGTCACTCGTCGTGTAATTGGGTTATGGGTGATGGGGGGAAAATAAGCAGAAAACTAAATTAGCAAATGTTACGCTCTTTTTCTTGTTGTCATTATTATTACTTTTATTATAATATTATTTCTATATAAATAAAAGTTAATTTTCTTTATTTTTTTGCCAAAAAAAAAAAAAAAAACAAACAAACTTCTTCTTCATTGCATATTCACTGATTACTTTAAAAGTCGTGAAAGTAAACGTTTTTGTTTTCTTCTTCAATATATTTTTGTTGTCAATTTTTTTGTAAGGTCTTTTCTTTACTGATGAGGCAATTGTCGAAGCAAGCGACATTGTCATTTGTGGCCCTTGTTTTCTTTCCATTTGGTAGTTGTGATGGCCATCATTATTCATACTCATAATGTCACAATTTGAAGTAATGCAAACGAAAGACTTAGAAAACGAACTTGGCGTTGATGAGTTTCAACTTTTTTTTGTTTTGTTGTGTTGTGTTGTGTTTGTTTGGTGTCTTGTTAGCTTTTATTATAAACTCAATTTGTAAATTGGCTTTTGACAATGTAATTTATTCTTTATCTTCTTTTTTTTGTTTGTGCCTTACAAATGTAAAACATGAGAAAGTTCCAAATTATACATACATTTTACTCTTAAATTAGTACAAAGAATTAGAGTGCATTCCTTTTCTTATCTGAAAGAAACTTATCTCTATGAAATATTTTTTTTGGAAAATGAGAATACTATGTCCACAACAAATTGGACAAAAAAAAAAAAAAAAATTAACTAATGCAAAATTTAAAGCATCTTAAAATTAAAACAATAAGAGGATTTTCCCAAGAAAATCATATACATAATTGCATTCCTAGCAAACTGGTGCAAATTGAATCGTATTGACATTTATCATAAAAACTTCTCGTCTCTGATCCACTCGAAATTTATCAAATTTTTCGACTTTTCCCTTGAATATCCTCTGTAATCCTGCCTTGATGAATGTACATATTCCTAAATCAGTTTAAACACCTTTGACTCTAACAAAAATTAGGGTCTTCACGAGTTTGTGTAAACTGTATAAATCAATCACTGCGTTAACTAAGTGGCAGTTAGTTTATATAAAAAAAAATTGAACGTTTGCGTTAAATAGTTCAACGATTGAGCTGCGTAAACTGCATAAAAAACTAGCGTTGCCATTGTGATAATTAATTGTCTGGCAACTCTGCCGAAATTATAACGCAAAAGTGAAAAAATAAATGGCACAGGTAATGAAAATAAATTGGTTGTTTTTTAATTTTAATTCAAATAACAATTGATTTATTGCCTTTTCTGTACATTAATGTAATCAATTTATTTTTTCGCTTGATTTGGGCATTTTTATTTTTTTTTTAATTCGATTGGCAGTTCTGTATGATTGCGTTGGTGCCATTTGTTTCAGGTTTGGTGAAATTCTGTCAATTTATATAAACTCGTGAAGACCCATAATACTATATTTTTAAGTTTGAATATGTGAATGATCTTGTGCTAAATAAGTAAAATCCCTGTAGATCTTGTGGGAAATGAAAAATAATTAATTTTCTAAGCAGAAATTCTTTCTATCATGTTAAAGGTGTAACAAACTTTAGAAACTTTCAGAATATTTTGGAACTATGGGTTTCTGAATCCATCCTCTTTTTTATAATAATTTGTATATGAAATCTATTTATTACGGTTTCCATAATATTGTATGATATCCAGGGACGTTCCATCCTGGCCTATGGATGTGATATACAGCATCGATCTGCCCCTGGCCTATGCGTATGAGATTATAATGATGTAATGATGGATTGGGTGATATTTTTTTAAAACTCCTGTCACGATCACCAAAATGTCCAGCCTCTTAATGGGAATTTGCCTAATTCATTCATTTTTTATAACACTTTATATGGGAATTTTAATTTGATGTTATATTTATACTCTTCACGTTAGTGAATAGTATTATAAGTTTGTAATGAAGTTTGTAACACACAGAAGGAGACATCGCAGACCACATAAAGTATATATATTTGTGATCAGCTCGATGAGACGAGTTGATTTAGCCATGTCCGTCAGTCTCTGACCCATATGCACAAAACATGAAAATTTCAAGACCCTCGGACTACGAGGAGGGGTACTCCCCATACAAACCGGGATCCAAATAAAAGTTCTTTTTAGAAAGACTTTTTTGTGTTTTGTACTATCGACTTTGAAATCGAAAATTTGGACACTATAAGTGTCTAACCCATAGCCACCAACCTTATAAATTTCAAAACCCTCGGACCACTCGCTGGGGCGTGAAGAGTATTACAACTTCGGCATAGCCAAAGTTAGTCTTTTTTATATTTTTTATTATTATTTTGCTCTTGTAATATATAGTCTACATAATTTTATTAATTTTGTGTATGATCTTTTTCCTCTTTCTTTTCTTTGTTTCTGAGCCTTGCCTCTTTTCTTTCTCTTCTATCTGTGCCAGCACTCATAGAGTGGGCATAGCAAATTGCAATTTTTCTCTTCTCTACTCACAGTTTTTGCAGTCTGTAAATCAATATTTAGAATTTGAAATAAATTATTGTAGGATTTTTTGACTCTTTCAGATTTCAAAAAGTTCCCTAAATCTGAGTTTATTTTTAGAATTAAAAACATTTAATAGTAAAAAGAACAATCTATGCTTGTAAGACAATGAAACACATATGTCCTGTCACTATAAGTATAAATATTATTATGTAACTAAGTACTTTGCAAAATCCTTTTGTGAAGGCTATTGTTGTTTTAACTTCTTAAACTTCTATGAATGCCATTAATACTTATGTATGTTACAGAACATTAAGAAAAAAAACCCTAAAATAATCACAAAAGTGTGACACATACGCGCGTGTCATCTAATCTTATGCAATTTATGTTTCAAACAATTCAAGGACATTCTTCTTCATTGACCTTCAAATTCGTCAAAGAGTCATATAAATACATTTTACAGAGACTGTATGGGGTGGATGAGATTTATTCTAAGACAGTGAATGAGTGATACAAGTATGAAGACATCATTTACTCCTTTGCATATCTATAATATTTTGTTTACTAATAAATATAAAATTCTTAGCATTGATCATGTTTAACCCATTTTGTATATGCA
The DNA here is from genome assembly GCA_035041805.1 of Amiota mariae. Lineage (NCBI taxonomy): Eukaryota > Metazoa > Arthropoda > Insecta > Diptera > Drosophilidae > Amiota > Amiota mariae. The sequence goes on from JAWNKV010000325.1 coordinate 4,162,849, forward strand.
CGCATAGGAATTCTTTAATTCTTTCTTTACTAACATAACTTTTTGTATGATTTATGGGCCAATTACTATGGGTAAGCAGAACCCAAAAACCATAACCGAACTAAGACATTCACACTCATAAAAACTACAATTCTCTTTCCTCTCCGTTTAATTATTTGTTTGTTTATTTGCCTTGGCTCGGCATGGTGTGGCAAGGTAATAAAACGACAATTCAGCATTGCAGGCGTGCCACTGACTGAGTACTGTAATCTGCCTCTTTTTATTTCTATATATACTTATACTCGTATTTTAGTTGATATTTCTTGTCTACTCAAAGTTGGCCACTTCAGCAAAGGTAACCGACTAACAAGAAGCAAAAGCAAAAAAGCCTTTCAATATTTGTTTTTCTTGTTGTATTGTAGATACTTTTATAGCTCAAAACACACACACACACACACACACACACACACACACACACACACACACACACACACACACACACACACACACACACACACACACACACACACACATACACACACACACAGATATCTTCATGTTTTCTGTCATGCGTAACGGCATCTTATGTGAATACCAAGAAAAGAAATGAAAAGAAAAGAAAAGAAAAATAATTCCATGTCCTTTTTTCGTTTGTCAATATTTACTGCCAACAATTATTTCTTCCTTCCTTTTTTTCCAATGTCTTTATGCCAATTGAAATTATGCAAAAGTATCTCAACCATGTGTTCTGCTTGGCTCTCATAGGTCTTTGCTTTTTATTATGTTTGCATGTTTCCCAAGGAAAAGGGTTAAAGGTGAGTGAGTTGAGTTGAGTTAAGTTGTAAAACATTTTTAAGGCGTTTTGTTTAATCAAATTTTGAGCTTCATTTCCATAATTGACATTTGTTTCTTTTCAGATACTTGTATATGCATATGCATCTCTTGTCCTTCTTAAGCATTTTGGTCAATGATGCTATTGATTCATGGTCTTTTTCTTTATAATTTTTGGCATTCATGAACATTTCTCTGTGTGTGAAAAATTCTTTATTATTCTTTGAATTCTTGGGTTCTTTGTTTATTTAGAATTTTTCTTGTTTTTGTTTTGTAGGTGTGAATTGTTTATGTTTTATGTCTATTCACATTCATAATTAGTCAAAAACTGAGTTACAAAGAGAAGTGTAGATTTATGTTAAGTGTGTGTAATTTGCTTAATTTTATGATTTAATGCAGTTAACTAATTAAAAATTTTGGTGAGATTTTTTTTTTATACATTTTTTTTTTTTTTTTTTTTTTATTATTAAAAATTCTTCTTAAATATTAAAAACGAAAGACTTAAGCAGCGAACTTGAAAAATACTGCAACAGCTGCAGCAACAGCATAAACATAAACAAAAAAAAAAAAAAAAAAAAATCATATACCAAAGAAATATGCTAACAAAGCAATAAATTAACATAAATAAGTTTTCTTTAGTAGCTACTTTTTTATATACAAATTTAGAGATATTTACACATATGTAGGTATGTACGAGTATGTAGATACACTTGGATATTTGTTTTATCGCTAAGATGCAAAGTGTGGCATGCGTGTGTAACTGAGAGAGTATCTTCATGAGCTTATATTACTATATAGTATAGATATATTTTTGCTATATGGCAAACTGATTTGTTTGTGGCATTACAGCAGCAGTTGTATCAACTGCAGCAGCAGCAGCATCATGACCACAAATCGTGCACGGCAGCAGCAACAACAACAACAAGATGCTACATGCAACAACAGTATAAAGTTGTGCTGCAACATGCAACATGATATTAATTCGATTTATATTTAAGTGTAATGAATACAAGCAATAGCAGCAGCAGCAGCAGTAGTAGTAGTAGTAGTAAAAATGAAGAAGGGTGTTGGTTGCTGGAGGCATGCGACTTACCATTCGCGGGCGCCACTAGTCTTTGCTTAAAGTATGTTATTGTATCTACAGCTGAATTATGTTGTGGGTGTCAGTCAGTTCTACAAACATCTATGTTATATCTAAATAAATGTGGATCTGCAGCTAACACAACACAACACAACCCACGCTTTTCTTGTTGTCTTTGTGTTGTGTTGATTACAGTTGCATGCGCATCTGGTTTTTGACAACAACAGTAACAGCATCACAGCAACATCAATAACAATAACAAACAACGTCAAGAAGATAGAAAGAATTGTTGTCTCCATTTATTATTTCTGGTTTTTGTCTCGATTTTATTTGTTGTATTTTATTTCGACTTTTATAGGTTGTTTTGTTTATTTATGTATGAAGTTCAATGATAAAACCATGTCAAGCAGAGATATCAAGACAAAATTCAATTGTAATAAATGAAGTACAAATAATGACAATGATGTGAAGGACATGGTGGTTTTTATAGGCCAACTTTATTACCAATTCACTTAGAGTTTGTTGTTGAATAATGAAAAAAGTTCTCTTGCATCTGATAAATATTAAATACTATGAGGAGTTTTAACAGTAAGTTTATTGTATTGGAAAGAAAGAAGATTAGCTCTTTAATAGAAAGGACCTTACAAGAGGATAAAACAATCATCTGGACCAAATATTTTGCCAGAACTCTTAAAACTGATTGGTTGACCTGATGAAATGTTTGACAAAAACGATTTAATTAATTTTTAAATATTTCTTGTAAATATTTGTAAACCTTCCTTTTTCGAAATTTATTAGATTTTTTGTCTTTTACTTTGGGGTTTTCCGGATTTTTTACCTTCCTCAGAAATCACTCCGTTTATTGTTGAAAATCATATCAAAATCCGTTCGGTAGTTTTTGAGTTTATGGCGTTTAGACAGACAGTCAGACGCGGCGGAGGACTTTGTTTTATAATATGTTGAATACAACCATGGTTTGTCAGGAAAACTATATTGAGATGATGACATGAGAATGTCAAATCAATTTATTAAGCAGCCTTTATAAAGATAGACCGCTACAACACTCCAACCCCCTAGCAAGGTCCTTATTTCACAACAGAACTCCACGACGGTTAAAACGACTTTACCCCAACTCCTCCTCCTAAAAAGGAGTTCATACTTTCTTCTAAGCACACGTGATTATCCCAAAACTGATGATACAAATGTTTAAAAACCTCCTGAATTCTTTGACGTTTTAATATAAAATTTTATAATATGTAGTGATAACTAATAATAAACTGGAATATTCAAAAATATTCCAAATTTTCTTAAAATTTCTTGTTGAATTGCCACCTTGTCGTGGTAAGGGGGCTCAGTAAGTGTAAAGAGACTGAGAGTATTGTCAGTGATAGCTTAGGCTATCAATGGGGTCAAAGGCAAACACTGAAGCTATGAAAAATTCAAATAGGGCATATTTTATCAGTCAATACTATCCTATCCAATCATATATTTCTTTAAAAATGATGCATAAAAATTAGGCAAAATACATAATTCAAATAACTAAACTATTCAATATACTCGAACATATACCATAGAATTTATTAGTTTGAGGTAGAGGAAATTACTTTATTTTCTTATTGCATTTTGAGAGATACAAGAAATAAATGAAATGTTAATAATGATAGTTAAAGATTTATTTTTCCCTATGAGTCTTTAATGATTTTTTGTTTATTAAAAATAAAAATTTCCGAATTGCCTCTTAAAGTTCATAGGTAAGCGTAACCAATTGGATGACGAAATACCGTTAATTATCCGGAAGCGGATTTTAGCTATTCATAAGCTTAAAGTAATAAACTGTACCAATATAATTCGGCAGCACCAGTACACAATGCAGTTCATCATGCAACGTTCTTATTGTTCATACATAAAGACATACAGACTTGCAGACATACAAATGTACATTTCCCCTTTCTACGAATATTGAGAAGTTTTAAGCGCTTCGATACACTTCGACTAAGAAACTCATCAAAAATCGGAAAGAAAACGGGCTTAAATGCAATTAAGCAATTAAGGCGCTTAAACGGTACTTGCAACGCAGTCTACCTGACACTAAACAACAACTACAAAATCAACATCAACATCAACAACAAAATCATGATGAACTCGATTCTCGTTATACATATGTACATTCCATATGTATGCAGTATGCATGCATGTATGAAATTTTGGTGACACTCAACGGAGACACACACAACGTTCACACTATTTTTACAGTTTTTGTTTTTTTTTTCCTTACGCAGCAACAACGGACCATTAAACATTTCGACGAAGTCAAGCCTAACACAGATACTAACACTGTCCGCCCGTCCGTCCGTCCGTCCGCCAGTCGTATGTCGGTGTAGTCAGTCAGTCAGCTATACTGCTGATCATCTCTCTTTTGGTTTACTTGTCCAAATAAAAAGGCTGACAAGATGCAACAAGAAAGCGGCACTGATAGCATACGGACGACCAACAACCACAACAACAACAACAACAACTTGGCCAAAGTCAAGAATAGACAAAGTTTAATTAAGCTGAATAACCCAAAAAATTCGTTTGGGGAAGAAGTAAAAGATAAAAAAAAAAAAAACTACCAAAAATATACTCGTATTTTGTAGAAGATGGAAAAATAAAAAGAAGCAAAAGATACAAGTCATCTCATCGTCGCATACGCACATACATACAAACTAAGAGTGCCAAACCCATTTGAAACGCTGCAGGTGCAGCAGCATTAAAGTTGAAAAGCCCGTCAATGAAGAAGAGAATGAGAAGAGGTGGAAATCAAAAGGCTTTTATTGCTGCTTTGACTTGTTCATCTTCGTATGCTAACTTGGGTCTATGAATCGATCTGTCTCACTTTCAAGTTTAGTTTTTAGTCTTGGCTTTTCTTTGTGGGGCGGCTTATCGAAAAATGCGTGTATCTTCTGATAGATTTGGCATTTGATTGCGATACGTCATTGGTCATATACAATATGATGGACGCCTCTGCTCAAATCACTTTAATTTTAATGTATTTTACCAGCTGTTCTGAAACTGTAGTGTCATTGTAGGGGGTCCGCAAAATTAACAATATGTTTTTATTGCCTACTTTTCAAACTTTTACCAATATTCATTACTATATTTTTATCAACAGTTATACATAAGTATTATGAAACAATGTCCCCACTGCGTATGTTTGTCTGTCTGTTTGTGGTAAACTTAAAAACTATCGAACGGATTTTCTTACAGATTTCCGCAATGGGCGGAGTAACTCATGAGGAAAGTTTAGGAAATAGAAAAATCGGAAAACTCAAGGTAATATTCACAAAATCTAAGAAGCATAATAATACAAAAAAAATGAGGTGTGCAAGTAAGATGCATATAAAGGTTAGAGACATATTTTAAAATTAATCAAGACTTGAGATGTCAAACATCTCATTGGATATTCACTAATTTTTTGGGAAGAAGAGGCAGGACAATGTTTGCCCGGGCATCTAGTTTTATATATTTATTAATAGAATTGTAAAGAATATAAAATAGTAGTCACCTTGCCTACTTAGAACTCTTCATCATCATTACCATCATTATAGCAATCGTGTCCAGTGTTGAACTTAGTCCTTCTTTAAATTATTCCAAATTTCCCTTAGCTTAGAATTGCTCGTTATTCTCTTTAAGTTATTATTCCATGCTCCCTTGATTTCCATAGAGTTGCCTGGTTCTGGAGATAAAATGGTGGCTCAAAAATGAGATCCGTAGACTACATAAGCTTAAGAACCACTGTTTTTTGAAACATTGAGCGTTACTGAAGGTGAAGGCGTCGACACCAAGATATAAAGCTCCCATTATGCCTTTAAGAGGAACCACGCAATGCATATTAAAATAATTTCTTCTTCTTTTCACTTTAATTTCTTTCTTCTTCTTTTACCTTATTTTCATTCTTCTTCTTTGCCTTTAGCATTTATGTACATACATTTGCTCAAATAAAAGTGAAAAAGTTGCTTTCTTAGTGCTTTGTTTAACTCATCCTCCTCGTCATGTCTCCAAAGCTTCTTCTCTTTATGTTGAGTGCGTAAGACTCCTCGTGGTTGCTGCTGCTGTTGTCGCTTTTGATGTTGTTGTTGTTGCTGTTGTTCTTGTTTCTGTTGTTGTTGTTGTTGTTCGTTAAGCGTATTCTATGCCATGTTGCAGCACCGTTATAAAGCGTTTCGTTACAATTTTTTTAAAGCTTTGAAATATAAAGAAAGCCTTTTGTTGTTATTGTTTGATGTTGTTCTTCTGATTCTGATTCTTTTTCGTTTAAGTTTAAGTTTATTTTTTGTTTTGTTATTTTTGTAGTTTTTAGTTCGGCAGCAGCATAAAAATTGCGTTGGTTGCTCGTTATTTGTTCATTTACTTCTTTTTGTTGTTATTTTGGTGTCAGTGTTGCTGTTGCTGTTGTTGTTGTTGTTATTATTATTTTAAGTAAACCGTTAGTTGTTGTTGTTGTTGTTGTTGTTGTTCATATAAGAGTGGAACAGAGTAGCGTGGAGTATTTGTTGTATCTTCTATTGTCGCTGCGCTTGGCTGACTTTTTTCAACTTTTGAATGATAATGACGATGACGATCATGATGACGTTGTTTTTAAGTTTATTTTAGTCTGTTTTTTTCCTCTTTCTCTCGTGATTTTTGTCTGGGCATCTTTGTTCACTTTAAGTACTTTGTTCTGTAATTGCATATCTTTTGGATTTCGAATCTGTCGAACCAACCAACCAACGAAATCAGCCAGCCAAAGAGAGTTAAAGAGAAAGAAAACTTGAGAATTATTATGCCATCTGAGTTAGTAGTTTAGCTACGCAACTAATGAATGATTGTGTGTACGTGAAATGTACTTTCAGATAAATGTTGAATAGACTCACCCAATATATATTTTTAGAGTTGCAACAAGTTATGTACCTTTTTCTTTTAGATTTTTTCATTTCATTTCACTTCATTTTTAATTTATTTTTAAAATAATTGTTAAGCAATTGGATGTTTTTAAACAAAATCTTTAGGCAAGCAACTTGAATTTTGTATTGACTTCCAAACAAAAGTCAGAACTAAGTCATTGAACATAGTTTACTATTATGTATGAGATGAACATATTTATTTATTTAATATACTTTAGTCTTGAAGTCTTAAACTTAAGGTGTAGGGACAGCCATAGCTTCTACGGCTGAGAGATGAAGATAAAAAACTCCACATAGCTTTTTATACTTACATGGAAATAATAATACTATATACATAAGTACTCGTATGTATGTATTCTTGTTCAGTTTTATGATGTTTAGACAATATGATGATTGAAATTCATTATCTCACCCATGTTTATACCAAACCACTAAACTTCAGGGATCGTGCTTATTGGGTTGAAGAAAAGCCCTTCATTCATTTTCTTTTACCCTTATACTGTTTCAACTCAAGACTATAATCACATCAAAATTGATCCACTTTCACAGCACTAGAGGATTTGGCCCTCTGAAATCTCCATTTAACTCTAATAAGATTGCCTTCACGGCATCTTTAATCACTCACCCATTTATGAGCAAAACCATCCTATATTTTTTGCCGCCTGTTGGTTGCTAAAATAAATACGACCCTCTTTATATGAAAAGACTATGGATGACTGAGGGAAAAGGCCTCATTAACGCCACAAAAAAAAAAAAAAAAACAAAAAGAAATTTAACATAAATTTACGCGCTAAAAAGGCTGTGTTATAGCCCATTTTGCTATGTTTAAGGGGTTGTCCTACCTATAACGATCGATCAAAAAGCACTACTGCGAACAAAATTATTTCTATCTATGAAGAAATGGCTCGGCTGTAAGAGATTTGAGTCAAGAAACGAGTTCATTATTTTGAGGACCTTGAGAAAACCTATTATGTATATGGAAAAGAATAAAAAAATTGGAAAAATGTTGAACTAAATGCATCGAGAAGATTATATTAAAAAATGAAAAGAATACACAAAAAAAAAAAAAAAATGTTTATCTATCTTTTTCTAACTACTTATTCTATACTTAAACTTCTATGTTTCCTTTTCAGAGCTTCTTACTACTATAAATATTATTGGCTAAATATTCAATGCAATGAAAACTGATAAAAAAAAAAACATTGAGCAATTATTTACAACTATAACTGGTGATAAGCCTATCGCCTTCCAACAGAACGATGGCGGTGAGTAATTTTCAATTTAATTTGATAAAATATGGAAAAATATACTTTCTCAAAGTTTCATTAATTTGATCACTCAAAATAATAGTAGTGATTCTTGTTTAAGTCTCCCATCTGTCCAAACCGAAACAAATAATCTGGATATTATTAAAATGATTGAAATTACAACTATGAGACAACAATTACTATTTGGTAACATAGTCTTTATTTGCTATAACTGCAACATTTTGCTTTGGCATTGAATCTACAAGATATTGACACCTTTGGGTAGAAATGGAATTCCAAGCATCTCTAACAGCTTCCCAGCTGCCAATATTACTAGTCGACATTTAACTTCATTCAGGTAACTTCATTCTTCACATCGCACCATAGATTCTAAATTGGGTTGAGATTTGGCGACTGTGCAGGCCAATTAAGTACATTTATTCTGTTGGATGTAAATGGTACAATTTTTTTTTTTTTTTATCAATAATTTGTATAAAAAAATCTTACATTTGCATTACATAAGTTGATTTGTAGACTCCTTTTCAATAATTTATACGAGGTGTGTTCAAAAAATAAGTTTCGCGGGCTACGTACATTCGACTTTTTTTTTATGTTGGTACACTCGTCTCGAAGATATGTTCACGGTTTTAGCCATATAGCATGTTTAGTTTGTTTGTGAGAGGCATAAAGAAGACAAGTGTTTTGCGTGTTCGGCGATTTTCTGCTATAGAAAAAAATGGATCAAAGAAGTTGCTTCAAATTTTGTGTAAAAAATGGAATTAAGTGCTCAAAAATACTTGAAATGTTGACAGTGGCATACGGTGAGAGTACTCTGAGTCTAAAAAATGTTTACAAGTCGTACAAGCTTTTCACAGAAGGTCGAGAAGATGTGAATGACGACGCTCGCTCTGGACGCCCCAGCACATCAACAACCGATGAACATGTTGAGAAAGTGAAGAAAATTGTTATGGAGAATCGTCGAATCACAATTAGAGAAGTTGCGGAGGGTGTCGGCATATCGGTTGGCTCATGCCATGCAATATTTTCGGAAATTTTGGGCATGAAGCTTGTGGCAGCGAAGTTCGTTCCAAAATTGCAGAATTTTGACCAAAAACAACGTCGCATAAGCATCGCTCAGGAATTGTTGAATGACGTCAAAGATGATCCAGATTTGATTAAAAGGGTCATAACTAGTGACAAATCATGGGTATATGGTTATGACATCGAAACCAAAGCCCAATCGTCCCAATGGAAGAGTCCAAGAGAGCCAAGACCAAAAAAAGCACACCAAGTTCGATCAAATGTCAAGGTTTTGCTCACTGTTTTCTTCGATTACCATGACGTAGTGCATCAGGAGTTCTTACCACAAGGTCGTACGGTAAATAAAGAGTATTACCTTGAAGTTATGCGCCGTTTGCGTGAAGCAATACGAAAAAAACGCCCGGAATTGTGGAAAAAAAAATCATGGCTTTTGCATCATGATAATGCACCTGCTCACTCATCTTTGCTTGTGAGAGATTATTTGACCAAAAACAACACCGTTATCATGCCTCAGCCACCGTATTCACCAGATTTGTCCCCCTGCGACTTTTTACTATTCCCAAGATTGAAGAGACCCATAAAAGGACGGATGAGGAGATAAAAATCGAATCGCTGAGAGAGCTCAAGGACTTACCAAAAAGTGCATCGAGGATTGGAAAAAACGCTGGCACAAGTGTATTATATCTGAGGGGGACTACTTTGAAGGGGATAAAATAGAAATTGATGAATAAATAAATATTTTTTGAGAAAAATGAAAATTCACCTTATTTTTTGAACACACCTCGTATACTACATACTTTGTTAGAAAAATCCTGTGGACAGATCTTTAGACACAACAATTTAAAACCTTCAATCTTTAATTGACCTTCATAAATCAATTGAATTTCATCAATAATATTTATTGATTTCCATGCTCTACAGAGAATTTATATTCATCCATTCTTTCATTTATTCCCTTTCACAAAATATAGTAAGTTTTAACACCAACGCTTTCCGAAGATAATCACAAACCATATCAAGTTAAGATATATAGATAAATGATCTTGGTCACCTACTTAAGGTAACCTCAAGGAAATAGCAATTCATTATCCTGTTTAAAACTTAAATTACCTTATTTTTTGTTATTCAGATTTTTTTGACCAATTTCTTTTTTCATTCATTTCACAATGAAACCAAAAATTGCAAGTTTGTTGCTGAAGTCTTTCGTTTAACAACTGAAAATTCTCCAAAACGAACAAAATATGTATATCGGTAAATTATGCTAAGCTATAAATTTCAATGCTATCAATGAAAAAAAATCAAAGCAATGCATTGCATTGCATTGCAATATTAATGGGCCACAAGGAGCGAGTTTTTTTATTATTTTTTTTTTTTTGAGATTGCACGCTTGTGAAGTGGACCGACTCTGGCAAAGAAATAAAGTTATCAAAAAAAGGAATGGCATGAAATTGTTCTCCTTTATAGTAGTTGTACTTTTTTCTTTCTTTTGAAAATATTGTAACGATACTTAAACAAATATTTTACATATCTTTTTTTGTGTCAAAATCACATGAAATAACAAATTCTTTCATAAAAAAAAAAAAAAAAAAGATATTTGGCATCAGCAACACTTCATTTTACTCGCAAAGTTGAAAAAGGTTTCTGTTTTATTGTAGAAAAGACAAAAAAAAAACACATGAATTTAATGTTTATAATAATGATGATGATGGTGATGTTAATGCAGCTGACTGACTACAAATTCATTGAAGCGTCAAGATTTGGCAAAATATCTAACAAAGTTGAATTAACCATGAAAAAAATCTATGATAAAATAAAAACATTGAAAAACTGAAAATGATAAAGTTCGGTTACCCAAAAGATTGAATATCCTTCATATGTAGAAATGAATGAGTGAATCAGATCATACATAACAATGAAGATCCAGCAAATAATAAAGTTTGGGCTATGCCAAGACAGATACCAAGGAATCTTCTCCATAGAAAGAGAGACACAAGAATCATGCAATTTTTTATATTATATCAAAGACAAGTTATGATATAAACTGAGAAGTTTCTAATTATTTCATAAATATCGATGAAGATCCGACAAACAAGGCCCAACTCCTCTATAACGAAGTTCCCAATAGCAAAAAATTCCGTATAACGAAGTCATTCTGAAGACGCTGCGTTTTTTCATATATGTTTAGGAATCTCTCTGTATCGAACTCCTCTATAGCGAATTACCTCTCTGTAATGAAATGATTGTCTGCCCCCAACGACTTTGTTATAGAGGAGTTTGACTGTGATACATTTGCCAGTGCTAGAACTTTGTGCCATGGCAAGGAATCTTCTCCATTGAAAAACAGTCTTTCACTGTTAATGAGTTCAGACTCATTTTTATAAAGAAATTGTTGAGACTTTTCAATCATTTCACAATGGAAAGGTCTTTCGCTGTAGATGAGTTCAGACTCATCTACAAAGAAGTTATTAAGGGCGGTCAATTACTTCTCTATATAGAGAAGTTTCTGTTAAAAGAGAGTTTAAACTCATTGAGATGTCGTTGGAATTTGTCAATCGCTTTGATATATAAAAGTCTTCCCTATGAAGGAGTTCGTTGTAGAAGAGTCCGACTGTATCTTTGGTGCTTAATCTATAATATCATTTATACAGTTTAATAGTTTAATTATTAAGAAATTCTAATGTGTATAATCAATTATATAAAATCTAATAAAAATAATGATTTATCAGTAGTTCGGAGTAGCCAATTTATAATTTTAATAAGTTATACATGTAAAACCTTAATTTTGTCAGTCTCAAAGAATGGAAAAAACTTTCAGTTTACAATCTCAAACATAAAGAGAATATAAAGTCTTCACACCAGTTTCAGTTGCTTAAAAGCTTCTAAATAAATCATTACATAGTCTGAATAATTAACAAAATTTCAGTTTTCTATCCCAAAAACTAAGAGTGTAAAGCGCATAGGGAATTCCCCTTTAATAATTCAGTGATAAACTAACAAATTTAAATTTATTTTTAGATTTTATTTACTGTTTCACAACAAAATCGAAATACCATTCCTTCTCAATCTGTGAAGAGTATAATTGTGTCTAACAAACAATGTGGCAGAAATCTATCTAACCCGACTGCAGACTCCAACGCCTCGCATACAAGTTGCTCTCTTAACTAACTTTACGCGCTTTAGCTGCAAACTATTGCATGTCGCATGTTGCTAGTCGTCTGGAGTCTGAATAGAAATACCTATAATATTTACACGTACTATACATTCAAAGCTTTGTTATAGGCAAGGCAGACTTTAAGACAGCAACAGCAACAGCAATAGTCAATTGCATGCAATGACAATAACAACAACAACAATAACAACAACAATAGAAACAACATTAAAAACAGCAACTTACCTACATAGTCTCCATAGTAGTTCTCTGACTAAGCGACATGCTGACTCTAACTCTAACTCCGTGTGTCTGTCTTTGGCTTTGATCTTTCAGTCTTTCAGTCTTTGATTGTCTGTCTCTTTGTTTATCTCTACTGTTCCTCTTTCTATCCCCACCCTTTCAAACAATCTTCTTCTATATGTGTGTGTATTTGTGTGCCATTCAGTCAGTCAGTTAGTCAGCCAATGTCTGTTGGAAAACTCTTTTGGGGGCCATGGCAATGTTAATGGTTAACATTATTTTAATGTTTATTTATGTTGCTGGCAATCGACTCCGTCGTTCATGCACTGCATGACGTTGCTTTGTGCTGCAATGGCAACAATTGCCAAGTTACCAACTCTTAACTACAAAATTTTCCCCCCCAAAACACACAACAGAAAAACATTTTGCAAATTTGCATTTGCATCTCTATCGCTTTTAAGTTGTTGTTTGTTATTGTCGTTTTTCGTTATTATTGTCTTCAGCAGAATTGCGTTTGTATTTTTCTTTTGTTTTTTTTTTTATTTTTTTTTTTTGTTTTGTTGTTTTGTTTTGTTTTGTTTTTCATTTGTATCTTTTCATGTTGTTGCTATTATTGTTGGTGTAGTGTTAGTTGTTTTTGTTAGTTGTTGATTGGGATCTGGTTTTCGTTGACCTACTTCCGGTTGATGGTTTATTTGTCTTTGTTGTTGCATTTACATGTATGCCAAGCGGGTGTCTGACGCTTTGACGCGCCTTGCAACACACAGATACACACTCACATACTTAATGCCTTTGAGTTCTTTTTTTTCTTGTATTTACACACTTTTCTTGCACCTCTTCTCATTCTCTCTCTGCTCAAATCTTTTTTTTTTTCTTCTTGTAGGCAGTTTGACTTTTGCATAATTCTAATATTTCTAAATGCCTTCCCTCATCTCTTGGCAGATACTTTCTCTCTGCTTGTTTAGTTCTATTCTTCTGCTATCTGCACAGCCTCCACCAACTCCATCTTGGCTGCGATCATTCTCATTTGACAGACACCCACGCTTTGAGCCACATTTTGTATATCATTCTTAGTTTTTTTCTTTTTTTTCTCTTCTTCTTCCTTCTTTCTTTCTTTTTCAACTTCTTTCTTTCATTTGTATTAATTTATTGAACTTTTTTTGTCTTGTTTGTTTATAAAGTGTTTTCATCTTACTATTGGTTTTGTGTTTGTTGTTATTTTTATTTTTTTGTTTTGTTTTATTTTTATTGCTTTTTGTCTGTTTTATTGCTTATTGTTTTTGTTGTTGTTGTTGTTATTGTTATTATGGTGGTCTATTAAATATGCCTTGCATATGTATGTATCTTGTATCTATGAGGTCTGTTGTGTATTTTGGCATTGCAGATAAGAAATACTTATTTATTTTTTGTATAATTTTTTGTTTTAGTTTATGCGAATTTTATGCAATATTTGACATAATTTTTGATCTTTTTTTTTTTAGAAAGAAAGAAAATAGTCAATGTTTGTAGTATGTGCTCGAGTTAAATTTGTTTGTTTGTCTTTTTAAGTAAATTATTTTGAGTTCGTGTCTTAAGTCTTTCTATTTTGCATTAAGAATTCAAGCTCAAAGTCATAAGATATGGGATATTATAGAAATTTATCTATATTTTTGATATTAGATTATATTTTAGCATATTTAAAATATGATTTAAGATAGCAGCAGCAGCAGCAACAATATTTAAGGTCTCTCACTCAAAAGGCATAAGAAATAGAGCAAAGTAATCAAAATTATTATTGCAAAAAAAAAAAAAAGTGTATTCATAAAGAAACTTTGTATTTAATGTCATGAGAAGTGGTTAGAAGTAATGGATCTATAGAACCTGAGATACATGCAGGCTTAGATGATTCTTACCACAATTGATCATCGGGTCTTCTTCCCTGATTGAAAAGTTAGCCAAAGTTTATATATCTCATCTGTCCTCATTGAATCTATGTTGATAATAAATTTAAATTTAAATAAAGAGTGAGAAGACTAAAGGTTAGGTTAGGTCAAACAGGCTTCTCACGAGTACACGCGAATTCAGCCAGCAGCCTTGCAGCCCAACCTCAACCTCTAAAACCAAACTGAAGATGCCGCGAATACCTTTGTAATTAAGACTCCAATCTTTATCCGATTCCTTTTCTTGGAAAAGTGTAGGAACTCCGTGGTTCGTTTTGGTTGGTAGCAAGGCGAGCCAGGCTCATTCGCGCACCTACTTTCTGCTAGCTCTTTGTTGCTAGCTTCCAGTCTTGAAAATAAGTCTTGTATCAGTTTGTGAAAGAGCTGCAAATCCTCCATATGGTTATATGTAAGGCCACAATAACCAGGCACCCAGATTAGTGTAATTGAGTGTTGCCGAGCCTGGTTAAAACCCATCACCGTACTACGGGTTGCTTTGCTCGTAGTGCAAGAGAAGAGTAAAATTGTACAAAGATTTTGATGCATGGATATAATAAGGGTCCATCGATATATTAAGTCACAAGAATTTAATGATTTTTTTTATATTCCCCCAATGTGGTCACATCTTTAACAACACCAACCCCCATCCTATTCACTGGCGCTAAGTATTTCCCCAGTTTACATCTAATACTAATTATTAACTTAACGCAGTTTTGCCAAAAGTACACGTGAACATAGCCTGGGCCGACCATCGACGGATCTGAGTACCTCTTAATCTTGAAACTTTGTGGAAACAAATAATTTCTCTTATCTTTTAATTTTTGCCTGTTAGGGTTCCTCTATCTAGGGCTCTAGATAGGCCACAAAGTCTACGCATGAAGTTGATAGTATTTTTAAGTTTTGTGTTTTAATACTTTAGATTTTGACATGTGACGTCACGAAGCTTAAGACTCATCCTTTCACTTGAAACACAATGTTGACCTCCTTCACTTCTCAACGTCTGACATAATACAATATATGGATGGTTACTAATATGATATATTCTTGGCGTGTTTATTATTGCGAGACTCCGGAAATTGACGTATACTCAATAGAGTATTATTTTTAATAGATCAAAATTTGATCTATTCACAATTCTTATATATTGATTGAAAAAATGTAATTTTGAAGGAAGAAAATATGATATATTCCTAGAAACTTAAGCGGTTACACGGTCATACGTTCAAACAAATGTATTTTCTTTCTTTCTTATAACAGAAAATATCTTTCAACTCTAACTATTTTGAGGATCTCGATTATCATTTTAGTAAGTCATCATCGAATAAAAATGCCCGATGATGATTCTTATGATCATCATTTAATGCAATTAAAAATATTCTATAAACATTCAATTTTTGTTTATTTTTATACTCCTCACGCAGTGTATAGTATTATAAATTTGTCATGAAGTTGTTGTAACATACAGAAGGAGCCATCGGAGACCCCATCATCATCATCAGGCAGCGTTACAGCTCGGGGTGAGCTTTAGCTTCGTTCACAATATTCTTTCATGCGTCTCGATCTTTGGACACCGTCCACTAGTTGGATATATTCATCTTCTTCAGATCGTGGATAACTTGGTCTAACCATTGTAGTTTTGGTAGTCCCTTTGCTCTTGTGACAGGCGGGACGTAGGCGATCATGCTTTTCTGTGCGCGGTCAGAGCTCATGCGTTCAGTATGGCCTCGGAGATCCACATAAAGTATATATATTCTCGATCAACGTGACGAGTTGATCTAGCCATGTCCGTCTGTCCGTTTGTATGTATGTAAACTAGTCCCTTAGTTTTTGAGCTAGAGAGCTGAAATTTTGCACGGAGCTTTCTTTTCACCATACGCAGTAATTTTGTCATAATCAGCCGAATCGGACCACTAAACCTGGATCCAAATTCATGTTCTTAGTAGAAAAACTTTTTTGTTTATATATACTTTCGACTTGAAATATGGACACTATAAGTACCTAACCCATATCCACCAACTAAATAAATTTCAAGACCCTAGGAGGGGCGTGAAGAGTATTACAACTCCGACATAGTCAAAGTCAATTTTTTTTTTTTAAGTTTTGTATTAGTTTTGCTTATCTTATTTTTTTACTTTGCTGCCACCTACAATCAATAAAGCGCTGCACTTTGGCTATAACAACCAACAAAACCAACTTAAGACACGAACTTCTGTCTCTATTACAATTGTAACATAATATTGCAACAACTGCTACAATAACGACAACTATTACAACAACAACAATATGTATAACAATACAATACAATATGTAGTACATAGTAGTTTAACAGGCAAATAGCGCACTAATAAACTCATAGCACAGCAGGCAATTGAACTATACCTTTGCCATTCTGTTTGTCAGACACAGAGTGCTTGCCTGCCTGCCTGGATGGCAAACACAAAACACAACACAACTCAACTCAACAAAACAATGTCACTGTATATACATGGATACATATATAGCACAATAGTACATGAGAGATACAAGTGATATAGAAGTACAAGTACAATGCCATGTCACTACACTAGTAGTGCAATGACTAACTAAGTATATTGTAACAATGGGCTGGCGACCCAATTCAATTTGCTATTTGCAGCAGAAGTCAAACTATTTACGTTGATGATGACAAAAGCATAGCGCTGCGGTTGAATGGTGCAAATGTAAACTGTAACGCCTACACAACACAATGAGAGATACAAAACTAAATGAGGCAACAAGATATAATATATGATGATATATAGTAGTTACATTTATCCAGAGAACCAAAGCCAGAGAACAAAGGCCAATGGCAACATCTACTATGACAGTAGTCACAATTTGCAATAGTAAAAATATTGTCAATTTTCAATTTCGTCATGCGAATGAAGAAATTGGGAAACTAAAAATTGCCAAGAAAACATAAGCATAGTAGACAGGTAGAGATACCAAAGATACATTGTTCAATTAACATGCTGTGCCACCACCAACATCACCAAATCACTCGCGATTTGTCACATTTACAGGTTCTCTTAACTAAAGGTAAATCGGAGTTTTTTTTTTTTTTTTGCTTGACAATAGATATTTTCAAAACAATATACAAATGATTTATGACAGTTTGTGGTCAATTTTAGACAATTTTAAAGGTATTTTCTATACACCCCCCGAGAAGCAAACAGAAAATATCCTCGTCACTTGTCTGTCCCTTCCATGGTGTTTACTCAGTCTATGCTGTACCCTATTCAATTGACATTTTAGTCTATAGAAACTAAAGAACTTCTAAGACTATTGAACTTGTTTGGTATCTTGTTCTTTACGGTAGCATCTTCGAAATGAACTCATGCAGTTACCAATTGAAATGAAGCTCGCTTCATCACTTAATTTTCTATTGATTTTTTTTTTTTTTTTTACTTTTGTTTTCTTATCTGAGTTCCATTTCATTTAAGCATTTTATATTTTACCACCCAAGCTCATTTCTGTATAATCTGTGTGTGTGCGTGTGTGTGCACTTAACCTAGTTTTATTATATATTTTTTTTTATTTTTGTTTTTATTTTTCAATTATATAGTAAGGCACATGAATAGATGAAGTCACTTTTAACCCATTTACACTGCCAAATGCACAAATCATGTTTTCTATATGCAGCTGCTTGACCCCAAAATGTTTGTAGAAATGCATATTTATATTTATTCATCATCATGATCATAATCATCATCTTAAATCTATTTGACTGCTGAGTCGTGTATCATACAATGTGATTCCTTAGTAAGGTAAGTGTCGCCCTTTTATGTATATTTGTTCTTTGTTTAGAGGAACTTGATCCCAAATCTCAGTTCGATTCCATTGATTGAGTTAGTATTCAATTCATTTCAGTTTGTGGGCTTATTTACTTGTTTGTCTTTACAGTCATTTATAGTACTATTTGATTATTTTGCTTTTGCTTTTGTGTGTTGTATATTTGTTTCAAACAAATACAACTAAACATCAACTCAACTGAACTTCATTGTTCTTGTTATTCTTGACCGTTTGAAACCATTATAGCGCCTCCTCACCTTTCCAATCAAAAGTGTCGACTTGATTGAGTATTGTCGTTGTATTTGTTGTATTTGTGTGAGTTCAATTAGGTTTTTTTGTTGTTATTTTGAATTCATAAGTATTCTGCTACACCCCTTTTTTCGGTCTATTCATTCCATCACTTGTCAAATGTTTAAGTGTCTTGTATTTTCAAATAAAGTAAAACTTCTTTTTGGGCTCAATTTGAATATTGTAATTTGTGCGTTAGTGTTTTCCTTTGTCGGGATTTTTTTTTTTTTTTTTGATATTTTATTGACATTTGACATGCATACAATAGTTTTAACTGTACATTTTTTTATTGATGGTTCATCATTTCATATTTGGCACACATATTTTTTTTACTATTGTATGTAATTACTTTTATCATTTATAGAGGCATCTTGCAGAGTGTAGATAGTATTTTATGAGTCTTCTTTTGATTATGTATTATACAAGTAGAAATGATTGCATTTGTGATGGATAAAATTAATGAAAAATTGTCCAATTAATTTTTACGAGTTCATTATATTGATCGAAATTATGAACATCCTTAAAGTTGTCCATATTTATCAAATTCTTTAAAATCTTGATAATAAATATTAAAATGATTTGAATAATTACCATTGTATTAATGTAATTATCTTTTTTTTATGCAGTAAAATTACAAATCACAGGAAAGCCAGACAAATTGCTTTTTGACAATTTTAGAAAATTCAATTCAAAAGCCCACTTAGCGTTTGATAGGCATTTTATTTACAATTTTCATTATTGCCACAAGTAAAAAATAAACAACATGCCTTTATTTTTACTGTCAGATAAATCCAGGGCTGAATTTACGGCAGGGCAACCGGTGCACGAGCCCCACACATTGAGGGTCTCACACACCTTTTTTTTAATTTTTTTTTTTTTTTTCTGTTGTAATCACTTTGAAGGCTTCCACAAACCTTCCTTTGACTTTTTTTTTTAATTTTTTACTCATAGTAATAAAGTTTTTATTTTTTTTTGTGAATGAGTATGAGCCTTCACTTTCATCATTGCCGCAGGCCCCCAAAATATTGAAAATATTATTACTATTGATTGAATGAAGGATGCATGAACACTACACCATCAACTCTGTTCTGCATTGCAGAAGTCAAAGAATGGCAGTTGGATAAGTCAGTGACTTCTTGAATTTCTCTCGTGGTAACTTTAAATGCAATCCTATGGACTACCATCTCCACTATCGAATTTTGAGCAAGCGGCTTCATTTAGTTTGTGTGTTTTTGGAGGAAACAAAAAACCATCACTGAAACCAAAAATAGGCTTGATGAATGGGTAGTCTGCACCATCAATTTCAATGGTTAAGAAGTGGTTTACTGAATTCCATTATGATGCCACCAGCTCAAGTGTCTCCTAATGTTCATGTCGCCCAAGAGAGGTTGTCAAGTCAAAACTCGTCAAAAAAACCAAGGAATGATATTGGACGATCGGAGAATGAAAGTGTGTGATGTGGCTGAGCCTGTTGTTGATATGAATATTTGGAGATGAAAGAACTATTCGCACAATGGGTGCCGCGCTTGCTCACACTTATCCATAAAAGCAATCGTGAGGTCACTTCAAATGATTGTTTTGAAGTACAAACCCAATCTGAACAAGTTTTTGTGCCATTACGTAACCTTGGACTAAAAATGGATCCATTGCAACAAACCAGAAGCCAAGAAAGAGTCAAAGCCGTTGAGTTCTCTGGCTGAACGTGCACCAATGAAGACCAAAGTGGGGCTATCGGCAAACAAGGTCATAGCGACAATTTTTGCTGATGCACACGGTGTCATTCACATCATCGATTACATTGAAAAGGATAAAACGATCATGTTCAAAGCTGTTGGACAGATTCGACATTGATTTGAAGCAAAACCGACTACATTTGGTTGAAAAGAAATCATAGGCCATAGCAAATTCCCAAAATTTGGCTACAAATTTCTACCCCATTAAGCATAATATTCTCCAGATTTAGCACCCTACGACTATTGACTGTTTCCAAATCTGAAGAGTTGGCTAGGTGGTAAGAGATTTGAGTCGAATGAAGTGGTTATCACAGAAACAAACGCCTACTTAAGAAAACCTATTATTTGGAATTGATAAAAAAATTGAAAAACGTTGGACTAAATGTGTCGAGGAGATTGTGTTGAGAAATATGTATAACGAAAAATATATTTTTTTTTTATTTAAAAAGTCACAAACTTATCTAACTGCTTCATAAAACAGAACTCCCAGTAATACAATCAATGTACATAGTACAGTTTATGTGTTTTTAATATTATTTTCATATCAATAAATCTATAAATCTCTTTATTTTACTCAGATTATAAACACTAATTCAGTGAAAGTGATCTATTATTTAAAAATTACGAGAAACATTTGTAAATGAAAATAACCAAGTTTTTTTAAGGGCAACTTAGGCAAATACCCAAGGCCTCAAGCACAGGGGGCACAATTCAAAAAAAGTGAAATGAAAATTGCATATCCTTAAAAACAAGACTCATGCAAAGCAATGAAGCAGTGAAGGCTTATTTCCACTTTCGTATGGTTTTACTCTCAGATACTCGTTGAAACTTAAATTAATCCAATGTATCATTTATTTGTTTGGGATTAAATCCTATTAGTAAAACTGCGCCAATGTATTCATCATAAAATTTAACCGATAATTTTATGAAATAAACTAAACATAATTTTATATGATAAAAGAAAAACAACAAAATTCATTGAAAACTTTAAAGATAAAAAGCACCCAGTAGTTTTACCATTAAATTTGATCATTTATTTTTCTCCATAATTTTTTTTTTTTTTTTTTTGCACATTTTAATTTTATTGTAAACAAAATTTTTTGTGAATTTTTGTCAATATATTTTTACTTTAGTCATCGTCATAAAAACAAAAGACTTAAAAAACAAAAAAAAAAAAACAAAAAAAACTTATGAATATGAAACAAAAATAAAAATCATATAAAAAATGACAACAGCAAATATTTGTAACATTAAATATCACCAATTTTTAATGCCACAAATAAAAAAATTTCGAAGAAATGCAAAAAAAAAAAAAATTAAATATAAAAAATTCATAAAAAAAAAATCATGGTTAAATTCAAATAAAAAAAGAAGAAGGTATATAAAGGTGTTCAGGTGTAAGCAGGGGGCGTCATGAAGTGGACCAACTGCGCATATTCATTCGAATCATGACAAAGATAAGATGTTGATGATGATGAGACAAAGACACTCATCATATTGTTTGTTAGTGTAAAAAAACATTTTTTTGTTGTAATCAAAAATTAAAAACAAAAATGTATTGTTTTATAGTTAAGAGATGAAGTGGATAATGGTGATGATGATGATGATGGCAATGGGTTTGGTGCGCAAAAAAATTCACATTGAAACAGAGAACTACCTACCTACATATCGTACATACTATGTAAATGTGTGAGAGTGTATCTGTGTATGTGTATAAGTCTGAATTTATGTCAGCGCACAACCTGTAAATATGTGTGAGCTTTCATTTTCGTAGCGAAACCGTTAACTAAGCAGCAACAAAGAGGAACAACAACAAACAGAAAGACACGAAGACACAACAACACATACATACTCACTAAACTACATGATGGCCAACACAAATGCTTTATCAATGTACATATGTATGCAAGTGTATGAGTAAATCACTGTATAAAAACAGAAACAAATAAAATGCATTGACAACAATCAACATGATGATGATGATGATGGTAGCAATAGCCACTATCAGCAGCAACATTACTAAGCAACAAGTGTTGCAAAGCAAAATATTTTACAAAATAAAAATATAAAATGCAACAACAAAATATCATAAAAAAATAATTAAAAATGAATCACTAGTTGCAAGAAGAAACCATATTCAAAGGCAAGAAATGTGTATTTTCAGCAACATTTCCTGTTGATAGCAACATGCTGCTTGCTGCTCTAGCAACATGACAAAAAACCAACTGTAAATTGTTGCGCGTCGTTTGTGTTTTCAATGTTTACAAGGCGAAATAACAGGAAAAAAACAGTAAAGTAGGTCAAGTTGCGAACGAATGAGAAGATATAGAGAGACAAGCGAGAGAGTGCAAAAGAATTATGATGAACAAGCCTCAAAATAGAGAGAGGAAAATGTTATTCCAACATACGAGAAAGAGAACCTATTGGAGTATACTATTAAAAAATGGAAGATGAAAGAAAAATGGTTATGGTATTGGTGAGAGAGAAAGATACAAAGAAAGAGAGAAGAAACGAACATGTTGGAACTTAAAATTTTTTAAAAATATAAAATAAATTAATTCAAAAAATTATAAATATATTATACTCTATACGTATGTACATAAAAATTCAAGAAATTGAGATTCTTTACTATTTCTTTTCTTTTGTCCACTCTTCAAATCTCTCGCGCTTTGATTTATTCTCCTCTCTCACAAACTTCCAATATAAACAAACTTAGCCCTGACTTTGACCGTTGCGAAGGCCGCTGGAGAGCATCAAGAAACTTATACATTCGAGATACACCTGTTCAAACATGCTCGAGAGCACAGATACAAGAGCAAGTCAGCATGTTGCAACAACTTAGCCAGCAACAAACAAACTCCCATTACCATTACCACTAACACATACATACTCAGATACACCAACTGAATGGTAACTGACCATCTCAGCCATGCGAGGTAGATAGATGTAGGTACATAAAGAGATAGAGAGCGAACATTAAGCTGAGCATCGTTTTTCTGCAACTTCTTCTTTCTTTTGAGCCATGAACATGCTGAGCGCCGCCGAACGGTGCTCGTATGTTCGTTGGTACGAAAATTTCTTTGACTTGCTGCGCCTGCGCACAGTTGGCTTTCTACCGTTGACGTCTTCGGATTTGTGCGATTCTTCTAACGGGCAACGACATCGACTAGTTCGAAAAAGAACAACAACAACAGCAAAGACCACAATAATCTACGTGCTTCATTCGCTTTAATACTTTACTGTTTCTTAACGTGTCGTGTCGTGCCGTGTCTTCTTTTGGTGTCTTCTATTTTATATTTTATTCATTCATTCATTTAAGAAAGAATAAAAAAATAGATAGAAAAGAAGAAAAAAATATATAGAACAACCAGCAATAAAAAATTAAATCAAATTAATAAAAAATATAATTACAATAAAAAGAAAATGTTGACTTGTTCTCAAATATTGTTGAATCCCAAAAATATTCAAGAAAATGAGGCGCAAAAATTGTGAAAATGGTTAAAATACAATAAAATCAAATAATTGAAAAAATGAGCCAAATAAAAAAGTGTAAAAAACAAATAAAAAAAATAAAAAATTATATAAATATAAAAAATTTAAAAAAAGTTCAGTGAATTTAGTGTTGTGCAATATTTCATCAAAACAAAAAACGTCCTCCTCAAAAAAAAAAAAAAGGAAATACAATAAAAGTTAAAAATAAAGAAACACAAAATAAAATATTTTATTTTTTATTACAAGAATTGGATATCTTAAAGAAAAATAAAAAACGCTGTTGTAAATATTTTCATTATTAAATTGAAATACATAATTTTTTTAACTAAAAAATAATCAAGAAAAAAAAATCCCCCGTTTAAAAGGAAAAAAGAACTGCTGATAAAATCGTCCATTGTAAATACTCAAGACAAAAACCAATATATATATTATAAATAAATATATAAATATTCGGCCTATATCATAAACAAAATTTATTAAAACATATACAAAAAAATATATATTAAATTCTTATTATTTATTTATTTTTGTTTAATAAATTAAAACCTTTAAAGTTCCAAATCATATTCGATCATCATCAATCAAATCAAGAAGTTTTTAGATTAATTTTTGTGGTTGGTTTTGTTTGTTATGCTGTAACTACTTTTGTAACTCGGCAACTACAATTCTGCATACTTCCCCCCGCTCATTTGTTTCTTCCTCTTCCCCCTATTATTTGTGAGTATAAACTATCGGAATATTATTTTTCAAATATTTATTACATTATTTTTATTAATTGTTATTAATATTTTATTAACTATTAACTTATTTACTTTGGTATTGGCTAATATAACTTTTTGCCTACTAACGACTTATTTTTATACGCTTTAGAACACTAATTATATACTATGGGGTTTTCCAAGTGATCTTAGGTGTTTCATTTTTTTAAATCATATTTTTTTTGTAATTTTGGTTTATTAATTTATGATATTTAATTATTATTTAAATAAGAACTTTTGTTTATTATCTATATACACATACCCCTTTTTTTAGAATTTTATAAACAGTTTACCCATATTCTTAGGAGAAGTTCCAAAGGTTAAAAAACTAATACCTCATACAGTTTCATACAAAAAAAAGTAAATGTTTGTCATTTTTACACATTTTAATATTTAAGAGGGAATCGACTTTGTGGTTATCATTCCTAATCCCAAACGTGAAGAGATTATCCAGGAAGTTAGTATTGATATTCAGACTTGGTTGTCAGAATCACCCCAGCCAAAAGCTCTGTCCTCAATCCAAGCGAATATCTGGAGCTATTCCAAAATTCGAAAGAGCTCCCACTACGGATAAACTATGATGTAGGACCCACCATAAATTAAATAATATTCCCAAATTCACATGCTCACAAATTGATAGAATATTCTCCTTAGAATATGTACTGAGATAAAAAAAAAAAAATTTTAAAAAAAATGTAATTATTGTTCAACAAAATGTGAGACATAGTTTTTATTTTTTATTCGATATAATAACTTTGGGGATCTTTTACTAATAAACTAAAGACTATTTAGTTTTTTCATTATTTTGTCCCTTACCAATCAAAACTTGTAAAACATTTAACTCATTTTTACTCGAAAAGTGAATCCTATCTTAATTTTATTCTTCTAAATTGACTACTAGATTCTTGAAAGTTTGAGATATTTATAGAAGGAAGGGTATTGCATTTTTGTGAATAGAACATTTTCGTTTTGTATTTTAATTTTTTATTTAAATTAATTTAATTTTTTTTTTTTTTTAAATTAGTTTTTTATTAAAACTATTTTTAATTTTTAATATTTTTATATTTCACATAAAAATAGTTCCTTATTAGTATTTGCTTATAAATACATATTTCCTAAATTTTATTAATTTTTTTTATTATTATTATTTACTATTTTATTAACTTTTTTTTTTATTCATTATTTTCTTTTCTTTTATATTTATTTATTCATATTATGTAGTATATATTTTTATCCTTTTGTATAATCATCTTAAATTTTATTTTGCTTTCTTATTCGACAAATTACATTCCTTATAATTTTTTTAACCAATAATCTACAATTCTTTTCATTAATTAATCTCGCAACTTATTAAATAACAATATCTTACATAAACCTTTAAGTTGTGCTTCTTAATACATTCTCACATATTTATCTTTATTTAATTTAAAAACACTCAAACTCACACAAATGATAATCTACAACAAATTTGTATCAATCAACATCACAACAATATAACAAAAAATACAAAAAAAAAAAAAAAACAACCAAAAAAATGCAATTAATTAAATGTAACAAAAATAAATAAATTAAATTTGGATTTAATTGAAAACAAACAACTGTCATCTTAAAGGATTATCTTAAACATAAACTGTTTGCCACACACGCACACACACTACATAAGGATTATCATTAAAAAAAAAAAAAAAAATATCCAGAAATCATATAAAACCATCAACAACAACAGCAACAAAAAAGGATTACTTCTACCAACAAGGGAAAACTCGAAAAGCAACTCATCGTAGGCTGTAAGTATACTTTTTAAAATACTAATAAATAAATACATAAATACAAATTTGCCTAGGAACAGTTTATTTATATCTAAAATACAATATTTATTATTTGTCTACTGAGCTTCAAAGCTAAAAAAAAAAAATATCTTTATTTACGAATCCAAATATTACGCAAATGTCATTGACTTGCGCGACGGAGATACACACATAAACACATGATCATACAAAACAGAATTCCCGAAAAGTCCGTTCACAGCTTGAAATAGAGGTAGTAGATACACACACACAAACACACACAAACACAAACACACACACACACACACACACATATATGCGAATATAAACAAAAATACGTTGAACTTGTCTTGATGGTTTGGTTTAGCCATTTAAATGATTCGTTTTTTTTGGTTTTTGTTTTTGTTTTTGGGTGACTGAATGATGGCGCTTCCATCTAATATATGAATACTATGTAGTAAATATTTCTAGGTTTAGTCATACAAAGTACGAGTATCATGCATGAATTATGTAAATTTTCATATAATTGCGAAATATTTTCCATTTCTTTGTGGATTATATAATTTATTGAATGAATTTTACTAGACTATTCAAGAAATTCATTGTTATACACTTCTCAAAACTAGAGTGAATGGTAATTGTCAATTTAGTCTGATGTTTGTAACATAAAACATCATAAATTGGACTCTCCAAGATCTAATTTATTTACATGTATGAACAAAGTGGCATAGCGATTGGTCGAATCATATCCGTGCCTTATTCTGCCAAATAGAAGAGTAGTCGGTCAATTTTTTTTGAGATTTTCAGGTAGATCTTAAGTTCATTTATCACAGTCGTAGTGATCCCTTCACTAAAAAATTGGCATTGTCATATAAGCCAATTCAAGACTTGCAAAATGGGTCCCTCAGTTTTTGAACTACAGAGCTGAAATTTCACACAAAGTCTTCTTTTTTGTATAAGTAAAATGAGGCCAAAAAAGATAATTAATTAAAATAAATTTTCTCATCCGAAGTGTGTCCAGTCTTTGTTAAGACCCAATCTATTGTTTTTTTTTCTAGTTTTTCTAGTTTTTCTTTCTTTAAATATGTATAAATAAAATTGAATGAAGCAAATCAATATTGCTAAATCATTTAATTTTATATTAAATCAATTGATTATAAATTTTATCATTTTTTGACTTCCTTTCACAAGATCTCAATTTTTTTTTTTCTTCTTTTAATTAAAACCAAATAAAATGCATTCAAAAGAAGGCCCACTTCCTCTTAAAATTTGAAAAGTATTGTTTTGGTTGCTAACCAAAGAAATAAAAAGATACAACAAAGAAGAAAAAAAAATATAAAATAAATCATGAAACACCGTTTGTTTGTTTGTTTGTTTGTATACAAAAATAGTCTAAAAAAATGCCGACATAAAGAATAACAACAACAAAAACATTACTACATTAACAACAAATGCAAAGCACTTAAAAAAGTCGACAGCCGAAAAAAAAAATATATAAAATGACGAAGTCTTTGATATAAACAGTTAGATGACGCAAAATTACGCTTACTCATGCGGATACAGCAGCAACCTCTGTAGCAAAAGATACGAATACATTTAAATAACAACAACTACAAAAATATACATAAATGTAGCAAGAAAATTCCAAAAACACCGGTAGCACCTTCAAAAGCAGTAAACAAATGAACAGTAAACATAACAAGAACAACAACCACAGCAAAAGCAAGAGCAATAACAAAGATCATACAAACAAAATAAGTGTATGTATAAAATATCATAAAATTTAAGTACAAATTGACAGCGTGGTTAATATGATTCGGTTATGTAAGTTTAATGAAAGGTCACCCACACAGATACAAGGAGCTTCTTGTATTGTACTTAGATTTATATAAGTAAATCTGAAGAAAATACTAACACTAACACTTGTTATTGATTTGTAGCAACAATATTTCAATACTCTTGGGTAATTTTATTAGTTATAGAAATCTTATCTTGTGACCAGAAGTTTTGATTCACCTTAATTTGAAAAATGTAGTATCTATTCATTCCTTGTAATTTAAAATTTCAGAGACAACTTTTTGGCACTTGACAAATGCCTTAAAAAATTCTAATAAATATTTGTTACAAATTCATAAAACATTGTCATATCATCAGTTTAAAATGATAAAAATGATATCCACGATATCGTGCGTGATAAACAATCAAATAGAAGTGAAAGTACACGAGAATAAAAATCCCTTAGGCATATCACGTGTCATAGTCAATTCTAAGTTTCTTTTCGATTGACTCTCGTAGTTAAGATGAAGATTCTTGTACTTAAATTTAAAATATGTTTAACTGGTTTTATAATAATCCAATTTATCAGATGTAAGTCATAAGATTTAAGATATAGTTTTCGATAACAAAAGAAAAATATTAAATAAAATCAATTCAATTACATATATCATCTACGGTTCCGTCTAAATCTTAGAATAATTTTCAGTGATACTATTGATTTTATTTCTTAAAATTAGTGTATCATTCTTGAGAACTGAAACTAATAAAGTCAATTTTTTTAACTAATATGTTTGCTTAAGAAATATTATTTAAAATAAATACGAGTATGTTTTTATACAGAAAAAGGATCTCACAAAGCATAAGCAACTAGAAAACTCCTTTCTTTTTCTATTTTATTTACATATATTTCTTCTTACAAGAACCTTTGTAGTTTAATAACTTTAAATCTTTCCTTGTACTGATAGGCAAACAAATAAAATTATGTTGAGTTTAAAAATTACATATATTACATTCAAACTTCCATAGATCGAACTTCTATAGCTAAAAAATTCTATAAGTTGAGCCAAATCGCTTTGCAGTAGCGTTTAGTGCCCAAAATATATACAATTTTTCTTCCACAACTCGAACTTCTATAATTTGGACAAAAAACTTGGTACTTCCAACCTTCAGTCGAATTTTGTTGCGTAAATCTCAGATTATGTTGAGACTTTTTTGTATAAAATCTCATGTCAAGTGGCTTATTTTTCATATGGTGCAATGAAGACGATAATCCACGTTTCATTTTCTTAAAAAAGGATCAAAATGTGATGAAAGCTTATTGCAAAACATTATTAAGATTGAGCATTGTTACTTCTATTGCTACTTTTAAGAATTATATTGATGTGACCAATGAGATTTGCAGATCAGGTTTTCTTTCAGATAAAAACATTATTGCACAAAGCTATTAAATCCAACTCCAAATGAATATTATTGCGACAGTTTAGAGGTTAAATCTATTCAACACATTTCTAAGAAATATTTACATAATGATATTGATAATATTAACAATCGAATAGTTATACAAATGACAATCATTGATAGTATTAAATACAATAGAATCTATTTTTTTAATGGAAATTCAAAAGATGCTGATATGATTGCGATTACTGCGGTAATGATAGTGGTTCATGTTTGGTGACATCTGCATCGCATACCTTGGATGTAATCGCACTTAATATTTCTCTCCATAATATAATGACACTATTGCATCCACTTTTGGAACCTGCACTCCAAAGCCCTGAAGAACACAAACGTCGGGCTGCATTTATTTCCATTGGAATTATTGCAGAAGGTTGGTCTAACATTGTGCAGAAAAAATATGTAGAGACAATGGTGAATATAAATACAGTTGATTATGATAATCAATCTTTATTGGTGCGAAACGTTGCAGAAATTTCTAAGTCGGGTATGCGAGGAATCTAAAAGTCTCACAAGTAATCCCAAGCATATTTCACCTATGTTCAGAACATTAAAAATATTTTGTAAGAATTTAGAAAATGATGAAATAGTCTCATATTTACCTGTGCTAATGGACCAATTATTTCTAGTAATAAATGCAACAAATTCGATACAGTTACGAGAACTTACAATCGTTGTTGCTCAGAATAACATTTTACTATATTTTCTTCTTCTTCTGTGGCCTAACCTAGCCCGTTTTTCGGGTCAGCTCTCCTTGTACGAGAAGATTTTTTTTTGTTTTTGTTGGCTAAGGATTTTGAGTAACGGTTACCACCTGACGTACAAGTCAGTAACCTTCTCTAACTGCGGTTTTAGGTGCCACCGTTAGTTATACCAATAATTCATCCGCCGCCACACTATAATGTCACATGCAACTGAAGCATGTCGTTGACCATACAAAATGGTTCATCCGCCGTCAAAGCAACCAGGAGGTTTTTAAACATTTGTATTGATTTTATATCTTTTTCTAAGGACTTTTTGATGGACCCAGGTATCATAAATTTTGGGATAATAACGTGTTCTTAGAAGAAAAAGTGATGTCTAAGGTATTAAGAAGCTCCTTTTGGGGAAGTCGTTGGGGTGAATTAAGGCCTTTACTAGAGGGTTAGGGTGTTGCAGCAGTCTATCTTTAGAACGGTTGCTAATGAAATTGATTTGCTCAATTATCGTTGACGTTCTCATGTCGCGATGCAATATGGTGTTCTTGACAAATAATTCATTGCTTGTATTTTCCTGATGTTGTAAAGAGCAGTCGTTCCTCAGATTTGAATGTCATAAAGTCAGACGGGTGCCAATATTTGTCTATACTTAAGCAGTTTGTTGTTGATCTAAAGTTTAATGACTAATTTTATAGCTCGAAATCTCGAACTTTTTTGTGCATTATAGTGATTAAAGTTATATAAGTTCGATTGTACTAGTATTTGAAATATTAAATCAGTATTCGAATTCATTTAAACCTGAAAGCTTAAAACTAAATAAACAAATTTTTTTTGAGTCCTTCGCTTGTCATTGTGATAACAAGGGATTAAAAAGAAAGAAACACATAAACAATTAATCAAACAAAAACATTTTAAAAATGTATTCTTCAATCTTCTTATTCATTAATTATTTCTTAATTTCAATAAAATTAATATTTTCTTTATTAATCTTATTATTAATAAAAAGAAAAAAAAAAATCCATTTAATACAATAAATAAAATGAATTTTAAATAATTTAAAATAATATCATAATATTAATATAAAATTTATGAATTCATAAAGTTAATTGATATAAAATTTTTAATATAATATTTGGAAAAATAAAAACAACAAAAGCAACAACAAACAAAAGCAGAAATAATAATAAAAGCTAAACAAATTAAATTAAGCAAAAATACAAAATGAAAAAAATTATAGTTTATAACCAAAAACAATAACTAAAAATACAAAATTTTATATTATTTTTTCAAAATGTTTATATTGTTTTTTTGCGTTAGTTGAACTTCCAAAAAGTTCGCTGACCCGTAAGCGAAGCTTTTTTTTCTTACTATTTATAATGTTAATGTTGTTATTTGTGTTGTTGCTAAAAAGAAGAGAAGTGAAGTGAAGAGAAGCAGACAGACAGACAATCAGGCAAAGTCAGGCAGGCAGCTGCTGCTGGTCGATG
The DNA here is from genome assembly GCA_035041805.1 of Amiota mariae. NCBI lineage: Eukaryota > Metazoa > Arthropoda > Insecta > Diptera > Drosophilidae > Amiota > Amiota mariae. Next base: position 4,194,547 of record JAWNKV010000325.1, read on the forward strand.
CCATGATGACCACCGCTAAGCGTAGAATATATAATAATAATAAAGAAACAGCAACAAGTAAGAATAGATACATATTCTAAAATAAAATTCACACCAAAATTATGAGTTAAAGCGCAGGCGTGTTAACTACAATAATAACAACAACAACAACAACAACAAAGACAGACAAGGCAACAACAATAAATAAAGATCCAAGCAAAAAATATTCTATACTATGTATGTAGTACTACCCAAGAAGCAAAATCAACTAAAAATAGTTAAACAAAAATTTACATAGTTCTAAGTTCCACACCCAACAAAAAAGGCCAACAAAAAATGTTAAACGAATGAAAGAACTGAATGAGTGAATAAGTGACTGAGTGACTGAGTGAGTGACTGAATGACTGAATGAATTTCAACAACACTCACAGTCATAAAAATAGCACCAAGCATCATTCATTTTAAGCTTGATATGTACATACATATCTTCTTGATTTATCTTATAGATGCGATGTATCTACAACTTGTCAACATATGTAACTCATTTGAGATACAATTTTTTTTTTTTTTTTTTGTGTCTGTTTCTCCTTCTCCTTCTTCTCTTCTTCTCTTTTCTATTCTATAATGCTAAAAATGGACTTAAACAAGGCAAAAATGAATACAATGAAGACAAAAGTCACTTAAAGTTACAATACATACTAGTTAAGCTCAGCTCAGCTCCTCAAGTTCAGTTCAGTTCAGTTGAGATCAGCTAAGAAATCTTGATTCATTCATAGAAAAAACAAAATGATTTTGTCCCACTGAGTGTATGACTAACACATGGACTGAGTGAGTGAGTTAGTAAGTGAGTGAGTTGCTGACCAAGTTGCAAGAACAAGGTAACAAAAACAACACTAAACGACAAATGTTGTCTTTGTGTTTTTTTTTTTTTTTTTTCTTTTTTGTTGATGTTGCATTACACACGTGCCACATGTGCGGTCAAGTGCGCAGCTGCTGCTGCTTCTGTTGCTACTGTTACTACTTACAACTTAGCTTAGCTAAGACTTTAGTTTTCCGAACTGAACTAGTCACATTGTGTTGGCCATGATTCGTTTCACGTTTTGTTTGGACAACAATTTGTTGTTGTGGCACATACGATCGATCGGCCTCAGCCTTCAATGTGGTGCGACCTCAATGTGGGCAATATGTTGCCTGTATGTGTTTCTTCTCCAACAACTTCACATCCTACACATAAACTAAGTGTTTCTTTGTTAGCTTGGGTCTTGGTCAAAGTTTTTCATGGTTTTTCCTTCTCCTTCTTTTACATCTTCTCCATTCTACTTTACTATACTCGTATTTTTATTGACAACCTTGTTGTAGCATGTGGCAGCATTTATAACTTCTGAAGTCAGTTTTTGTGGTTTTTTGCTGACCAAATGTAACGAACTTGCATTTTGTTGATTGTAAATTTTCAAATTGTATAATTTTTCATCCAAGATTTTCCAACATCTAACTTCTCATCTCATTGCCAACAACTTCATTATGGACTCCATTAATATGTTTGGTTGTTGTTGCTACTTTATTTTGAACTCGACCTGATTTTTCTTTTCATTCATTTTGGCACGTAGTTTTCTTTTCTACTATTTTGTGATCTTTGTTTAATCGTGAATGATATTTTACTCAAAGAGAGGAGACAGGGAATTTGGAAAATCATTGAGGAAAGCAAAAACGTTTTAACCTTTTGCCTTTTTTTTTTGTTTTTTTCTTATCCCCAATTCTTGTTCTTTTGTCGTGTTCGACATTTAAACGGAAGTTGATTGCTTTAAAGGTTAAACTCAATATCCGTTAATGGTGGCCTTTCGTGAATTGATGTTCTTTTTATTGTTGTTAATAGATAAGCATTCAATTCTGAACAGATGTTGATTTTTTGTATCTTTCGCTTTAAAGAATTTTCTTTCTTTCTTCTTTCTTTCTATTTTCATTATAAAATTGTTTAACTTAAGGAACTTTAACCAATTCGAATGAAGTCATTCATTCATTCTTTTCATTCTCTTTTGACCTCTTCTCTAAGTTAAGATATTTTTATTTCTCTATGAGTGAGGAGTTTAGTTTTATATCGTAAAAATATCTTGTAAATTGCTTCGAAGTATGCAATTCAGAGCTTTTTTATGGTTTGAAGTTGAATAGTTGTTTTTGAGAGAAGAAGTTTGGAATAAAACTTTTTATTAAATTATTTTAAATTAATTAAATTTGCTTTTTAAAGTCCAACAAGGAATTAGGGAACTTAGATAGCGTTTTCTCTATAAATATAACATAAACTCATAAACTTAACTTTCTTAATAAGCTAATAATTTTTATTACTTAAAGTAGACTGTAATCTGGAGTATTAAGTTCTTTAAAATCAAATTCAAATTTAAAACAAAATTACCATAATCCAAAGAATCTTCTTCGATTGCCTTCATCCCGAATAGAAAAAGGGCTAAATCTTAGACTAGATATAATTATTATCAGCGTGGATTTTGATATGGTTTTTACTGCGGAAGTAGGATATGTAAAATATATTCTTATTAATTCTAAATAAGTCTCTGTACATTGGGTATATTGTTGCTTAGAAGAAATGTAAATCAGTTTCGTGCAAAACAGGGAAGGGTCTCTAGTTAAATATATGTTAATGATTTGGACTTAGATAAAGGGTCCCGATAGCTCCTTTTTTTAAGATTGGTTTTTTTTCGAACATCTTTTTTGTAACTTTTGGCTAAATTGTCTAAGCAGGACAGAAATGACGTACATACTTACTAATCCTAATTTCGTAAGACGGAAGTCTATATCAGGCGTTTTTGTCGTTTTGGGCGTCGAGTATAAATGTTGAATGCATTCATTCATTCTTATTCTTCTGGCTTCAAATGTTGATATACTTGCAATTCTTCTCTGGCGTTTTGACAGGAAATTTCTGTTGATTGTTTTAATGGTGGTAAAGTTGCAGGGGTGGGGTAATTTCGGTATTTCACATCAGAAAATTTCTGATTAGAAATGCAAAAATCTGACACTTATTGTGGACGAATAGAAAGCATATGAAACGTGTGGGTTGCCGTTCATCCTTTATTTATCTTATGTCTTTTATATCATTTTATATCCAAGACGATGTCTTATCCTTACATTTTCTATAGTTTCCTTTATATCTTATACATGCAAAGTCCCCATGACGCGTCTGTCTGTCTGAACGCGATGATCTCAAAAACCACCGAACGAATTTTCATACAGTTTGCATCAATGAAACAAGTGATTCGTGAGGAAGGGTAAGGAAAAAAGAAAATTCGAAAAACTCCAAAGGAATGACTAAAAAATCTATGAAAAACATACAGGTTAGGTGTGCAAGTTAGATGCAAATAAAGCTTGGGTAAATATTTTAAAATCAATCAGTATCCACAAGTTTTTTTTTTTTTTTTGGAAGGAGAGGCAGGACTACATCTGCCCGGATTTCTAGTGTTATATACAATACAATAATCCTTGTTTTTTTTCACATCAAAAATATTTCAATCAACATATCTCTTGTTCTCTTTAAATAAAAAATCAAAAATCACTCAAATGTCAAATTTGCATTAAATTCTTTGAAAAATTACCGTTAAATATTCTACGTAATTACAAAAGCATTAAAAAATAGCAACAATAACAACAATAGCAACCAAGCCTCAAAATCGCTTGTAATGGATAAAAAATAATTATAATAATAATAAAGCCATCAAAGCCATAAAAATAGACAAACAAAAAAATCACAATGAAGCATCATTCACTCATTCATTGTATTGTTCCAGTATTCAGGGTATTCAAATGCAAAATGACCAACAAAGAGGAGTAAGTGTATCGTAGAGACCAAAAGTGAGGTAGAGAGGAAAATACAGTACAGTCAGTTAAACCGTTACAATAGCCAAAATGAGAGAAACAATGAAAAGCTCACACCTTTGCGCTCTGTTTGTGTGGATTTTTACAAGTTTTTTTTTTTTTTTTAATTTTTTTGTAACAATAAACAATACAAAATAGAGATAAATAATAAAATATATTTTGAGGTCGCAAATCATTGTCAAAGTCACATAAAACTTCAACAAACCAAAAAAAAAAAATGTTGAAGCAATAAAACAAAATAGTAGAATGAAATAAACTATAAAAAATTTGTAATAAATTTCACACTAATTCTCAGATGACAAGAACCACAACAAGCACAATTAAGCCTAAGCACTGATTTTTATCTTGTGTGGTAACCAAAGTACCAATCCCGCATTGAAATTTGTTATTTCACTCATATTTGTACCTACATATAACATACATATGTGGAGAAGCGTCAAAACGTCACTCAACCTACTCGAATTTATAAAAATGTAAAGCGCGTCTTCTTAGATTCAAAGATACATAATAATATTTTATTCTCTATTAATTTTAAATTCATAAAATCAAATAAAATTTATATTGTAGAACACACAAAATCTATGCCAACAATAAACCAAGTAATGAGCAACAAAAAAAAAAAAAAAATTAAATGAAATAAAACCAAATCAAATGAAATGAAAGAAGCGATAAAATATACATTAACAATAACAAATACAGCAAGCAAGAGCAACAATATCAGATATTAAGCCGGTAACAAAAAAAGCAGACTCTCAATCATTCTCTCGTTCGAATTGACTCTCTCTCGCTCTCTCTCTCATTGTTTGATTCTCTACTGTCTGCCTTCCATTAAAATGGTTGCATGCAAAATTGAGTAGAAATAAAAATGAGTATACGAGAGCGCAAAGCTATGATCGCAGCAACGACTTTAGCTTCGTGTATTCATTCGTTCGTTGATGGATTTTGTTCGTTTAATCGTTCGGCTATTAGCCGAACACGGAAGTATGTCAGCAGGTCTTTCGTGTAACGGTAGTTTGTTGACTGCTCTGCTCGAAGCTCTGTTACTGCCTGACTGTGTTTGAGTGTGCTTGTGTGTTTGTGTGTTACTGGCTTAAATGATTATAGCTATAACAGCAACCAACGACTGACTCCATTGGCAATACTCACACTCTCTGTTGCTCCCTCAAATCATTGTTTCTTACTTCTTGTTGCTGCTGCTGCTATTGTTGTTGTTGTTGTTGCATTTAATATTACTACTTCTTCGCGCTTAGCTGAGCGTGATGGTTGCTTGAATTGGCGTGGTACGAACGACTCTTTCCGCATGTTAAGCTTAATTCACACACACACATACATAAGCATCATCCATTTTATTTATATACACAAGTTGCTCGCAACATGTTGCTTTATGCTATGTTTAGTTTGATCGTATGTTCGTTTATTCCACCATTGACCAAACTTCAAACCTGTTGAAAGCGAAATTTCATACAAATTGAGGAACTTTACCAAACTCTCTTTCTCTCTTTGCTTTTTATTGTGCACTCACTCATTTACTTGAATTTCTTTTGTGCTTTCTTCGTAAATTCTTTGACTATTCGCTGTTGTTGATGTTATTGTTGTTGTAGCTGTGTCTGCTTGGTTTCGGCCAGCCAAAAATGCTTTTGGACATAACCGAATCATTTGAGCTGTTGCTGCTGCCAAGCCTTTAAGTTAACTGTTTATAGATAGATGTCTGTGTATGTGTGCGTTTTGATATTTTTGGCTGTGTACCGTTCCTACTAAGGCACCCAAAAATAACAGCAACTAGTTACCCAAATGAACTTTTTTGTCTTTTCCCCCTTTTCCTTCTTGTTATTTTTTTGCTATAATTGTTTGTTGTTGTTATTTTGTTTCTATACACATTTTCTATTTCATTTTCGGACTTCGTTAGTATTTCTTATGTATATATTGTTGTTGTTCTTCACCTTCCAACGTTCGCCGCTTGATTTTTTGTTGAGTATACGACGGACGGGACGGGACCCTAGTACATACACCTGTGTGAGGTGTTTTGACTTTTGGTTGCTGTTGTTGTACTTTCGTTGTTTGTCTCATTTGATGATGGTGTTGTTGTTGTTGTTGCTTTGAGTCGGTGTCTCTATTTTGTGTTTTCTGCATTTTGGGAACCAATCAAGCGTGTACCTTAAGAAGAAGAAGGAGAAGAAAATTCGAAGCAACAACGACGACGCCGACGATGACTTCTTATTAGATATCGACTTCGATTTTGTAGTTGGTCGTCTTCTCATAGTCACAGTCACAGTCATCGTCGTCGTCGTCATCATCAACAAAAACAAATTTTTCTACCAATTTATATGCTAATTTTACTGATTATTAATGTTTTGACCCAAATACCATTTGAAATTATTATTGCTTCTCATCAGCAACAGAAATACTAACAACAGTAACAGCAACACCAATCGAATATTGAATACAATTTGTAGTCAATGTATATTCCTCTACTATTTTTGTAGATTTTCTTCTCAATTTCATGTATTGTGTGTGCTATGTACGAGTGTTTAGTATTTATGTCTTTAATATGCATATTCTATGCTTGCTTGATTTTTTAAGTTTATCATTTGAATAAAATCTCTTTCATTTCTTCAATGATATTTTTTTTTTTTTTTTTTTTGTGTTTCTGTTGTCATTCATGTTGTGTTTCTTAAAGAAATGAGCTCATAAAAAGATTTTGTTGCGTTTTTACAAGTGGAAAATTAATGGGATTCTATTAGTTCATTAGTTACTTAGTTATACTTAGATGATGAGAGTTTGAATGTATGTAGATTATCATGTTTGGCTTTAATATAAATGAGATTTAAATGGCATGCGACAAATGTGGGTTTAAAGTTTGGGAATTCTTAAGCTTGTTAAGCTTAAAAAATGTTAAATGTTGAGTTTTATTGGAAGTAAAACATTTATTCTAATAGACTAAATTGATTATACGAGGGTGGGCCACATAATCCTTAAACAAACAACTATGTTTCTTTTGATATGAACATTTTTATTAATATTCTGTTAAGAATATAATTATATCATAACTCAGAACTCTTAGTCGAAGGTTTCTTCATTGTTTTGAGGACTTACAATACAGGATATGACAAGGTCCTGAAATAGGTAGACCTCTGCGTTGTCAATTAACAATTGGTTAGTGGTAAATCTCTTCCCTTCACTATATTTTTAGGTTTTGAATTTGGAAACTGTTATTAGTGAATATATTTCGTGAATTTAGAATTTAGTACAGATCTTTTTAAGATCTTATTAACCTTCCCTCGTGGAATTAGTACCACTTTCGTTTAGAAGATTGCTTAAGAAAATTTTGTGGGTATTTTAAGGTATTTAAATGATTTTATTCCAAATAAATTTATATGGAAACTTTATTAGGATGCTAAATCCTTTCAAATTGAATGGAATTTTATTGTTTTCTTAAAAAATTTTATATAAAATATGATAAAGAATCTTGAAACTACCATTATGTCTATAGTATATAGCTGGGAAAAATATAGGACACTAAAAGGAATAATATTCATTTTATTTTGTTGATGACACACAATTCAAAAGGAGATTTTTGACAAACATTATTTGATTAATTTTAAATTATGTCACTTAAACTTTTTGTTTCACTAATTCCGACTTTTCCGGTGGTTCGATCGACTCCAAACTTAACATGAACTCTCTCCAGACTATGCTAGACTTTCTTTAAAAATATCATTTAAATCTATCCAGTGGTTTCGGAGTCCATAGGCAACAGACATACGTACAATAATACATAGATAGTTCCATTTATGGTTATAGAATGAGAAATAAAAACTTAGTTGTAGTACTTTTTGATTATAAATCCCTGAAAATAGTAAGTTAATCGAGCAAATTTGTGTAACTTTATACAACCTTCATTTCATTGGATTTTTTTTTTAATTTCTTAACAAATTAATTTTAAACATTTACTAATGAATTACATATACTTATCTTATTCCAGATGATAGAGCGGCGACGATCTCCTCCACAAATGTTTCTTTAAAGATTAATTCTTTAAAAGAAAGAGATCATACGATCGGAGCAGAGATTTCATCCCAGTAAAACAGAAACCTTGGATATTTATTACTTAATCTATAGGATAACAAAACAAAAAGAAGAAAAAAATTCCCTTTCGTCTGGCGTGACCTACAATGAAGTTTTGCAGCATGAACGGCCCAAGTGAATCGGAAGTTGAAAGCCTCTTAATGAGTCCTTGCTGGGGTCCCACACAGACCGGTAGTCAAGATCAATACCTGCTCGATGGTCATAAGTTATTACTCGAACATGAGCTTGATTCATTGCCCAGTGACACAGACCAAAAGAATTCACTCGATGTACTTGATAATCTACTATTAAATTCATCCTCATTGAATGCACTATCTGACCTGAAACCTTTACCGCCCTTTACCGGTTACACCGGGCATCTGTCAATTAATGGGATCTCCGGTCATCATTACCATGCAATTGCACAGAGGCTTCCAGATGAGAGCAACAACAATTACATACAGAGCGCCTACCAACAACATCACCAGCATCAACATCAACATCAGCAACAACACCAGCAGCACCAGCAACACCAGCAACAGAACACAAATCCGTCGTCAAGTATACAAATGGCGGCAGCCTCATCAGGAACATCGCCACTTTCGAATCTAACGCTCGGCTCAGTAAATGGTGGCGGCAGTTCAAGTACCAACAGCAGTCACAGTCATAGCTCTGGAGCTGATCACAACATTGTCTCTTCATCCACTTGCCTGCCCGAGAGTGTACTCAGCGCTGATGCCGATGCCTGCCTAAACGATGTGAAGCTCTTCGCCGATAGTCAGTTAGATAGTAAGCTTTATAACGTCGCAGATAGTTGTATATTGTCAGGGGCTAATGGTGGCAACAATGGAGTCTCAGGCGTTTCGTTAACACCATCAATGGATCAGGTAGCCGATTCATTGCATACGAGTGGCGTACGCATCTATAAGGATCTGACAGAGTACGTGGACATGAACTCTATTGATGATATAGCAGCGATCATTGGATCAGCGATAGCGGATACTACGGTATCTAATCAAATGGATAAGGACGATGGTAATGACACACGTGACTCTTGGATGGATTTAGATGCGTGGATTGATGGCAACTGCATACAGCAGGATTCCAAACTTGTTGTTTCCCAACAAGATTCACTCAATGAGTTCATACTACCAAATTCACCTGTGCACACGAGCAGCTCAACGTTGCAAAGTCTTCTGACGCATGGATATATGCCACTGCTTCAGAATCGCCTACAAAATGGACCACCCACATCAGGAAATACGGGGTCCAATGGCGCTAGCACGTCGGTCATGAAAAATGAAGCGCCCAGTTCTACCTCATACTGCAATGATCTGCCACCCACAGCGACATCCAGTTCAAGTCCACCCGGTTCAGTGGTCTCGACCACAGACAATATGATGATCAACCCACGTTATATCACAAATCCGGGCAATCATCAGTACCAGTTGAGTGGCAACAATGGAATGTCATCTTCAATGAAATCGGATGGTATTTGCAGTCCAGACATGTTGGGCAACTATCCACATACGACAACTGTTACACCTACAGGAACGCCAAAAGCAAAACGATCGCGTTCACAAAAAAAGTCGAGTCAATCGCAAAATGCCGGTTCAGGTAATGGTCAGATGGGTTCAGGCAATACGGGCCCCGGAACGCCACAACAAATGAACTCAATTTCACCCTCCAGCGTCAATTCGTTTAATGCCAACGATCTTTCTGGATTGCTGGGCAAAGAGAAACCCGTTCATCGCTGTAGCATTTGCAATCGCGGCTTCCTGAATAAATCCAATATAAAGGTGCATCTGCGTACGCATACCGGCGAGAAACCTTTCCGTTGTGATGTATGCGCTAAGGCTTTTCGCCAGAAGGCACACTTGCTCAAACACCAACAGATACATAAGAGAATTGGGCGTGACTGACAAAATGAGGCCACGTTGTTGCCCATGTTGGTGGCCAGCACCAACGTCAATACAAAATCGAATAAAACCAATAAGAATGTAATGCTGCAACTCCGTGTGAACCACTAAACTGAAGTTTCTCTAATCTCAAACTTTTGTATTGGATTGAGAGACATTAGTTGATTGGTTCATATGATCAGAGCTGCAGTTTTACATTCTTCAAAGTGTTAGAAAGATAAATAAAAAGACGCTGGTAATCTATCAATGGCTATGGTGTTCCCAATGTCAGATAGATTGCCAGCGTATCTTTGTGTGTAGCATTGCTTAACGCTTTTATAGGCTTGGTTCTGCATTTTGGCGGTTGTCGGTTTATCGGCGACTTTTAGATGTAGACTTTCAATACGGAAATGCAGATTGCCAGGCCAAAAATGTTGTTGTTAATTATTTATAGTGGAGCAATGCTATACACGATCTTGTTATCCGTTGTTGTTGGTTGCTTTTGATCTCTTCATTTCCTTATCACTAGTAGGTAATACCGAGTTAAATCAGACCTATGTACAGTCATCAAAAGTTTTAGGCGTTTCATTATGATAAGGACAGTTTCGGTAAAGTTTAGTATAAAGTTCTTGATCCATCTACAAATTTTAGTTTGAAAATAGAAGATAAATGGAAATGAAGTTTCTAAACATGATTTTATTCATATCCTTCTCAGACTTCTTAAGTCGATTATAGGATTTGAATGATCAAATTTGTATTCAAAGGATTTATTTCGTTTCTCAAGATATATAAAGCATATTATGTATTGAGCATGGTTTAGGAAAGGGTTTAGAAAATATATTTCATCTCGAAATATATTCTTTAAGTCCTCGAAAAACCAGTTCTATATATATAAATTTTATCTAAATTGTCTTTAATTAATGTAAATTTAGACTTTGTTTTAAAATAAATTGAGTTTTAGTTCACCATAGTGAAGATCCGAGACTTTTATAATAAGGCTAAGGCTTTCAGTGACTCTATCGGATCTTAGAATCATTAATAGAATATATTTCTAAATGGTTCATCATAGAGTACATATATCATTTATACTGCTGTCTTTTTATTACATATCATGCTAGACTTTCTCTTAAGGATCACTTCTATACTGATATCTGGAACTTTATAAAAAAAAGAGACCACAAGCAATGTAAGAACAACGGAGCGTCCAATTGTCTTTTTGCAACTGTTGTTCTGTTTTGATGCAAAACTGCGCAAATTAAAAATAAAATTAAATACTATATTTAAATTAAATTAAACAAAAAAAAAAAATATATTTTTTATATATAAAAAATATATAAAATAAATTAAACAATATAAAATAATTGTACATTTGTTTAAGTTATTCGTGTGGCGAATTGTACCTCAAACTGTTGAAAACTATTTTAAAGCAATAATAATTTTAATTAGTTTAAATTATAAATAAAAAAAAAAAAAAAAATTATTAAATTAAATAAATAAAATTAAATGTACAAAAATAAAATAATCGATTAAGAAACACCAATTAAATAAATAATTTATAACGCTTAAGACAAGCTTAGAGGGCATGGCAAAATATTCAATAAAAAAAGCTATTAAATAATTTATTTAATTATATATATAAAAAAAAATTAAAATTATAAAAATTATTTTTTATAATTACAAACAGAAAAATAAAAAAATCATACTCAAGTAATAATTTATGCATAAAATAATTAAGAAAAAAAAATTGTTAAATGTTTTTAATTGTTGCTAAAATTGTTTAAGCATTAATTTTAATATTAAACATAATACATGCATAAAAAAAATAAAAAATTACAAAATAGAAAAACATTATTTGTGCTTCAACAGTTTTATTTCTTATATAATTTTTTTTTTGTTGTTTCTATATGCAAGCGTCCTTTTATTAATAAACAAAAAAAAAACAATACAAAAAAAAATTAAAATTTATAAAATTTATGTTTTTTTTAGTAAAAATTCTTATTTATTTAGCAAAATTTGGCAAATTATTTTTAATTCTTAACAAAAGAAAATTTACTTTAATTAAATTAATTATTTATTTATTATTTTTCAATAAATTTTTTAATTTAAAAATAATTTTATCAAAAAAAAAAAAAAAAAAACAAACAAAAATTATTTAAAATGTTTATTTAAATACACAAAAAAAAATTCTAAGTTTTAATTTTAAGTCTTGTGCAATTATTATTATTTATTTAATTTCTTCTTAGTTTTGATTCATGAAAGAACAAAAATATTTTTATATAATAAAAGAATAAAAATATCTAAATTCGTATTACTTGTAAATATTTATTTTCTAATTATTTAATTAACATTTTAAAAATCTAATAATAATTTATAATTAAAAAATTGTCATTAAAAATGTGCAAAATAATGTTTAACGAAAAAAAAGAAATATACAATATATGGAAATGAATTTTATTAAAATTTGAATATTTTTTTTTGTTTTTGTTTTTGTTTTACAAGGCGTATGAGTGATTTTATTGAGGTTTGTATGTAAAATTAGTTAATTTAATAATATAAAATGTAAAATAAAAAAAAACTTAATCACTTTTTTTTGTACAAGTTTTTACTTCTTTTCCCACTTTTTATTTCTTTGTCCTCTGCTGCGTGTCGTTGCTCGTTGATGTACGTTTGTAGGGCGGTGTTTCCATCCCACACCTTTACTTGACCCTTATAGATATAATTTCTTTAATAAGATGAAAGATAAAGTGGATGATTTGAAGACAGAAACATATTAAAAATATTTTCAAAATGGTTTGACCTGTGATTTGTATTTTTACTAGTCTTTTTAATATTTCTGAAACTACTGCGTATGGCATTTTATATTAGAACTGATAGATCAAATATCTTTTTTATTAAGAAAAATTGTCCAAAAAAGAATTTTATAGAAATGTTTAAGCATAAAAAATAATCATTTTTTTAGGAAAAAACTCACAATTAAATACTTTGATCCATGATTTGTTTATTTACTAATCTCTTTAGTACTTTAGATATAACTGTGTATATTTTAAAATATGATAGATTTGATACTCTTCAAACTCTCTAATAATTGATATTCATAAATAATTTAATTTAAAAAACAATTTCCCAAAATAAAAAATAAAAATTTTTAAAATGACAAAAAAAAAAAGAAATATAAGAAAGTATTGAAAATGTTTAATCAAAGAATTTTACAAATATATTTTATATTTATAATTATTTATTGCAATGAATCGATCATATTACCGTTGTTTGTTTTGAATCGTTTGCACATTTTTGTTTCTACGCTTTATTTTAAAACGAGATTTTCATATACAATGGTGCGTTGACGGGCTTCTCTCTCTCTCTCTCTCTCTGTGTCTTCTTTTCATTCCGAAGTTCTTCACTTTCAGTAGAAAGTAATTGAACCATACCTCCAATTGCTACTCTATTTGTTCTTATGTCTGATTGTCCATTGTATCCACGAGCAGACTTTGTCCTGCCTTCTATGTAGACCATGTTTTCTCATTTGTTTGATCAGCTTCTTTTGACAGATTTGAACATGAAGCTAAATCAAAATATGAGCATGAGGTAAACCTCGATTTTGCCACTCAAACGAATCAAATTCATCAATGATTTAATTTCTTGTTAGAATACACGTGCAGTCGTATCATGATTTTGCATTGATGATTCGTCTGTTAATATAATTTTTGACATAATTTTAAATATCTTTTACTTTCTGTCTAGTTGAGGATACTCAAAATCCAAGGAAAACCATTTGTATTATGTTTAAAATTAAAAAAAAAAATAAAGAAAATAAAATAAAATGTGACAAGAGACTCGTTCGAAAACATTAAACAAGAATAATTATTGACCACAAATACCACAAAGAAAGCAAAGCAAGTCGAACTGGCACGGCTTTAGATACTCGTACTCGCAGTCACACTCGCACATACAACCAACAACAACAACAACAACTAACAGAAAAGCATAAAATACAAAAAAAGAATACAAATTTTCAACACAGATACATGCGCAGACGCGCATACTGTGCCACTGACCCAATTTCATACTCGTTTTAAATGCGAAGCCAACAACGACGTTGTGTGCGGTGGTATAAAGCAGAACGTGTCTATAAGATACAAAGATACTTTTTTACTAAAAAAAAAAAAAAAAAAAAACCAATGGAAAGACTGAAGAATGAAATGAATAAAAAATGATCAAATAAACGAACAAACGAAGAAAGATTGAAAGACAAAAAGAAAGAAAGAAAGAAAGAAAATGAAGAAGTGAATAAAGAAGGAAAAGATACAATAGCAAAAAAAAAAAAAGAAGCATAAATTCTTTGCTCTTTCACCGCACTTTGACTTCACTTCAAGTCATGGATCGAAACAGAATATAGAAAGACAGATGGACAGACAAACTTACAACAATAAGTAAAGCGTATCCGCATTCGACAACATTTCTTCTTATTTTTCTTTTTATATTTCTTGTGGCAACAAGTTAAGCTTTGACTACTTTGCTTGGCTGCTGTATCTTTTTGGCTTCGTTAGCGCGCATTTAACTACTCACTCAGTCACTCAGTCAACTGACTTTGACTTTGGTTATATTGTAACTGCTGCTGCGACTGCGGCTGTTGTTGTGGCTTTGGCTATGATTGTAACTGTGGCTTTGAGTATCTGTAACTCGCTTGTACGAGTATATCTTTTACTGTATCACAGTCACTTAAATTTATGCAACATCACGCTGCCTCACGTAGTAACTTACCCAACTTACCCCCTCATACTTACTAAACCCTCTTTGTTGCTTTCTGAATGTATCTCCTGCCACTCTGACAATTGTTGCTGTCGTTCCTTGCCCTTTTTACACTCCTCCTTACGTGTACAGTGTTTTTATCTGCATAACTCAAAGTTGCCATCAAAATTGATGCTGCTTCAGCTTTGGTTTGGTTTGGTTTGGTTGTTTTCTTGTCTTTGAAAGATTTGATCTCTGGCGTCGCATAAATGGCATTTAAACATTTTCTTAACTCTTTCTTTTTTTTTTTACAATAGTATCTTTTAGTTTTGTATTTAACTTCTAATAAAATATATAATCGTTGGTATCACATTCATTTCGCTAAAATATCATTTAACTTTAGCCATTTTAATCTCTTTTTTCTTTTGGATTCTCTTCTTTTATATGCTAAATACTATTTCATTTCTTTTTATCACTTCACATACAATACAATTTTATTCTCGCTTTTTAATAATCTTTTTCTTTATTTATTCTTCTTTTGAGTTTTGTTAATTATTTTTATATACAATAATATGAATTTTTTTCTTTTAATTTTAAAGATTCAACTTAAGTTAATTATATAATTTAAAATGCATTAAAAAAAAAAAAAAAGATCTTTTAACTCAGCGCGCGCTACTTTTCTTAGTTTCCACTTTTAATTGATTTATTTTTCTCTTTTTTTGACAATTAAATATAATTTTCTTCTACTTTTGCTGTTACTTCGACTGTTGATGCTACTACTACTCTGTTGCTGCTACAGCTGCTGTGTTTATTTTCTCTTCCATCTTGTCATATTTATTTTGTCATTTAGCTTTGTCTTGATTTGAGCTTGTGACCCGGTTTTGAAGACCAACAACCAAATCACAACTCGAACAACTCATTCTATCTTTGCACTGCATGTCTAAAATAAATTATTGTAGAAGAAATCATATTTCATTATTCTGGTAGTTTGACAGAGTTAAGGATCTTCTTCTATGAATAATGACCAAAAAAAAAAATATGGAAAATCTTTAGAGGATACTTTAGTACAACAAACTAATAGAATGAAGTGGAATGGAAGATAGTTTCATTTTAGTTTAAATAAATATGTACATAGATGTTGCTAAAGGAAAAAGGAACCTTTAACCTTTTTTCAAGTCTTTCCAAACTTACTATACTAAAAATCCACAAGCAGAGAGTTCCAAGTTTTGTTTCTTTGTGTAAATAATAATTGATTACTTGGTTTGAAGAATATTAAGGAGATTTGTATTAAAATTTTAGCATTTTTGATATATTCTGCACTTAAAACATTGACTGTGGCATTTGCCGAGTTTTCTAAGTAAAAAAAAATATTTATAAATAATACAAACTTTTCATAGAAAGTCGAGAAGGTGCAAATGAAGATGGCTGCTCTGCACGTCAACAACCGATGTACTATAAATGTTGAAGCAGTAAAGAAAATTGTTATGGAGAATCTTCGATTAACTATTGAAGGAGTTGCTGAGAATATCGACATATCATTTGAATAATCCTACGTAATTTTTTCATATTTTTTAGGCATGAAACCTGTGACAGCGAGTTCTGTTATGAAGTTGAACTAGAATTTTTACCAAAAGAACTATCACATAAGCTTTTCTTAAATGACATCAACAATGATCCAGGGTCATAACTGATGGCGAAACTTGGGTATATGTTTATAACTAAAGGTCCAATCATCTCAATGGATTTTTCTTTGATTACAGTAGCGTGGTGCAGAGTGAGTTCTTGCCAGAAGGTCGTATGGTCTTTAAGGATTTTGGCCTTGAAATTATGCGTCGATTGAGTAAAGCAATCGAATCGCTTGTTTAGCAAGAAACTCTAAAAAATTATGTTCAGAGTATTGAAAAAGAAACTTTTTGATAGAGAATATTTTCATTAGTAATTTGAAGTTATGTTTTACTATTCTTCCATTCCAATTACATTTTACGAAAGAAATCCAATCATTTGCATTAAGATATTGACTTTTTCTAGTTCAGGAATGCAATTAAACTTACTTTTAAAATAAAATTGACATTTAAATAAAGTTATGTAGTAAATTTTCTGGTTTGAAATTACAAATTTCATAAAATGCAATGTTTCTCTTTGATTGCAAATTCCAAATCAACATTTGATTTATCACAAATCGAGTACCATACATATGAACTTAAGATCCTTTAATTTTATATATAATAAAATTGGCAATTGACAGACTTCATTTTAAAAACGCTTTAAGCTAAAAATTAACCCAGTTATTTTATGGACAATAACAAATAAATTTATAAATAAATACAATAATACTAACTATATAACTTATGATAGGAGGAAACATGAATCATTCATTGTGAGTTGTAATTTGTAATTTTATGATTCTCGTTTTTCATTTATGGTAAATATTGCAAGCAACCTTGTTCACGTCAATACATGAAGCGGAAAAACCTTTCCTTTTTCATTCAATTCAAAATCTGTTTGTTTTTTACTTGTTGTTAAGTAAAATATAATAAAAACCTCTTTGAATAAGCAAAGTCAAAGTTAATTAAATATTATTATTTATAAAAAAAAAAAAAAACAACATAAAAACCAAAAGGAAAACAATAATAATAATTACAATATAAAACATAATCAAAGTCATATACTAAACTTAGTTTGATACTATTTCATAAGATTTCGATGAGCTCTAATAATTTTTGCAGTTAATTAAGTTTGGTTTAAATTCATTTATTTATTTTTTTTCGTTTCTTTAATTTTTTTCTTATTACTTCTTTATCTAGAACAAATCATAATTCTCTCTATTTCATATCTTTCACAAATTGATGAGTATTTTAAGTTTGTGTAAATGTTTGTGACATATGAATTTAAAAACTAGATATTCTTCATCAGCATGAGCATGAGTCTTTGTAAAGTTTCCTTGTGTGTGAAATTTACAAAGGATTAAGCATTTGATGGAATTATGAAGATAGAGTCACTTTATCCACAAAACCATTTTCTAAATTTAGATTTAAAGATGAAATTTGTCATAGATTTTTTCATTTCATCCAATAATAAGGATATGTTGGATGGATATAAGCCTCTTATAAATCTTCTAAATCCAAATTTACAATTGTTATTCTCATCTTAAACATTGAGCTTGAATCTGGGGTCTTCATTTTTCATCAAGCCAATTATATGTTGGAATGTCTCAACATTGAGAATTGGGTGGTCAATGGAAAACTTGTACGCTTCTTCTGTTAGAAACTAGATATTTGAGATTTAAAGACATATTTGGAGTCTTAGTTCATTGCTTTTATGGAAAACTTTCTTCGTCGAAGATTGTTATCTTGTCACGATGAGGAGGCCCAGTAAGTGCAGTGATTCTGAGAGCGAAGCCGGCGACAGCTTAGATTCTGGTAGCTGAAAACAATCCACATATTCCTGCCTACGGCAGGAAGTCTGACTTGGAGCAAGCTGCCATATAAACGTGAAACACATCAAGTTCGAAGGGCCAGAAATTGACTTTGCAATCACAAAGGTAGCAACCCTCTCATTGGACTTGGGAACCTGGGCTAATCCCTCCTTCTTCCTGAAGCATCCTGATTGCAGAAACAAAAAAGAAAGTAAAGAAAAAACCTGCATCACCTTTAACTTAGACCTAATTAAGTCAACCAATGAACTTCCAATTGAGCTACCAACCAATTGTAGACGATTGGAATGGATAAGACATAATTTACTCAAAGATGCAGGCCAAGTGAGCAGGTCAACTATGTTGTGAAACCCGCAAGGTTCAAGAAACTGTGATTGAAGACCAAAAAGATCATGGTGGATGTTGATTTGAGGAACTCCAATACCAACTGAAAAACTCTGAAGCATCTCGCACAAAATGAGAATAACTTTAATACTTTTGTTTTTCAATGTTTGTGACTTTTATAAGGAGAGTCCTTTAGTGATTTAATAAATAAAAGTTTAAACAATCGCTGGCATACTATGTAGATAACATGAATCTCTTCTATAAAAACTGATACTTCAAATGATTTTAATAAAATATTGAAAGGTATAAAAACATCATTGAAACCGAATTTAGCATGATTTTTTTTTTTGATAAAAATTAATAATTTTATTTACTTAGATTTTTAGCGATTTATCCAAGTGTAAAATTAATTGTCGAATTCTGTTCGAATGTTCTTAACTTTTAATGGACAAAAACCAAACAGAAAAGAAGAAAAAAATTAGACAAAAATTGTGAAATTTTTGACACACTTCAAATAGAATTGAATTTATTATTATTTTGTTTTTTTTTTTATTTTTAACAATTGAATGTTGCAATTTACGCATAATTTGTTTAGTATTTTTATATTTTATTGAATGTATTTTTTTTTTTATGTTGTTAATTTGATGTCTTCCTGTTGTTATTACAAATGCAACAAACACCTACTTCCTTTTTACTAAATTGATGATGATTTGATATGTTGATGTTACAAAAATAATAATAAAATTTACACGCAAATTGTTTCCGTTCTTCTTTTCTTTAAAGATAAATAAATATAAAAAACGAATGAGAATGATAAACTAACAAAGACAACAACAACAATAAAATCAATCAAAGATCGAATTTAGTGTTAAATCAAAAAAAAAGCAAAATGAAATGGAAAAGTACAAAAAAAAAAAAACAAACACAAAAACTCATTCAAATCAAATGGAAAAAAATAAAAACAAAAGAAACAACATAAAAAATAAGACAAAACAATGACAAAAGCGTGAATTAGAGAGAAGAGAAAGAAGGAGACCGAAAGTAATACAATAAACAATAATATAATAAACAGAAAAACAAAATCCAAATCAAATGAATATGGCAAAAATAGCGAAAAAATATAATATACTCGTATAGCAATAGAAGAGGAAAAAAAAATGGAGAGCAACTTTCACCCAAGGTCATTGTGTCTTTAACTGCGCCACAACAACAACAACAACAACAATAGCAATAGCAGCAGCAACAATATCAACATAAACCGACGACAACTTACAACGGAGTCCAATCAACAGCGACATCGGTTTGAGGAGAGTCTCTTGAGCCACCATTCCTATGATCATCGCCACCATAGCCACCATCATCATCATCAACATCAGCAACATAGTGTTCGCCATCATTTCAATGTTTGCCACTATGCTGGTAAGTTTTCCCAATATTATTTTTTAGTTGTTAGTTTAGTATTGTTGTTGTTACTGTTACTGTAGTTGTTTGGGATGTTGTTGCTAATATAGTTGCTAGTTTTGTTGGCTTTGTCATTGCTTGGAGATCAACTCAAATGTAACCAAAGGCGTTGCCTCGTTTAAAACTTAGTCAAGAGACAATAATCCATTGGATTAGAGACAAAGAAATGTACGAATGATTGAGAGGACAAACAAACAAATACAAACACACATTATGCCTAAGAGATGTGTATGTTTTTTTAGTTAAAGCTTTACTACAGTTTTAAGATCAACAAAGCAAAATCTCTTTCCTAAGACTTCTTTCTTCTTCTTTAAAAACCAAGTCAATACAAAAAGACTATTGCTATGATGATAAATATTCAAATATTTTGATAGATGAGGCTGGGGGATTCCCAGCAAGAGTTGCGGGACTGACGATCCCGCCATCCCCAAGTCGCGGCGCATATCGATTACCCATAATCTATCGTACAGGCAAACAAATGCACGAGATGACAAGTAAGTGATGGCACGACAACACTGAAGCAGATTTATGCTCTCGGGAAGAAGACAAGCCTTTAGCACGATGGTGGCTAAAAAAGTGACGAACCTAGACGTAGCTGAATAAATGTTTGACCTCGAAAAAGAATGATTTGAGTGCCTACTACAGGTAAAGAAAAGGGAAGTTAAGTGGATTCACCACACAGATAATCACGACGGTGGCTATGAATTAGAAGAGTTTCCTTCCAACCTCATAGGTCAAAAAAAAAGAGACTTCTCAATTATGGAATATAGTGTATGTAATACTTATTATAAAAAACTATTATAGAAACCCAGGCAGACGTTGTCCAGGCTCTCTTTCCCAAAAAATTAAAGCATACTGATTGGTTAACCTGATGAAATGTTTGTGAAAGGCAACTTGATTGATTTTAAAATATTTCTCTAAGTAAGTGACTTACAAACCTCACTCTTTTCAATTATTTATTAGAATTTTCGACTAATCCTTTGGGGTTTTTTCGAATTTTGTTTTTTTCTAACCCTTCCTCATGAATCACTCGGTCTATTGGTGAAAACCGTAAGAAAACTCGTTCGTTAGTTTTGAAGTTCTTCGCATTCAGACAAACATAGATATCATTAAAAGGTGTAATTTTGCTTACAAAGCAAATATTCTCTGATCAATTGAAACACATACATCTTTAGTCTATATGAATGTCTTTCAGGAAGCTGGAAAATCACAAAATCTTAAAAAACTCCATATAAAATCATAATGTTACAGTCTGAGTAACAAATTCTCCCAAACCTTTGTGTTTATCTACTGTCATCATGATGAGTCTTTAAAAGAAGTCATTTCCGTTGGACAAATATGGGAACAAAGTTCATTACTAGCTGGGCAGCACTTCTCGTTATATATTTCAAAATGTTCTCTTGAAAAATTTCTTGAAAACATTCCCTCATATTCTAATCAAATTACATCAGTTTAGTTCTCTTGCCTTAGAAAAAATCCCTTAACACAAGATATCGTATACTTAATATTAATGACATCGTATACTTAATATTAATGTATGTATCATTTATGAATAATAAAAGATCATTAAGACCATAAGACCAAATGATGACGAATCACTTAAGAAGGCCAAAAGAAAGTAAGTTTAAGTCAAAAAAAAATAAACAACAAGAAAAATAAACAAATAAAAACGAAAGAAAGAAAGAAAGAAAAAAAAAAAACAAATACATTTGCGTATTTCATGACAAAAGACAACATAACAACAATTTAACACAGACAAAAATAACATAAAAAATGCACAGTAGCAACAAATAATAACGGGGTCTCTACTATAAACCACAAAAATTAAACTTGGCTAAATGAAAAGACACCAAAAACGATTTACTTAAGAGGAAGATGGCGGGGTAATGGAGGAGGGGGGATGCCCATTGGAGTATAGAAAATGTTGGTCATGTGCACGCAGTAGCAGCAGTTTGCCAAATGGCAACATGTCCAATGTTTGTCAACCAAGTCAAGTCACCTTTAAATCACTTAGCCAATAACCAACAAAATTCATGAAGACACCAGAATCAACCTTTGCACATAAATCACTTCAAATGACAAAAAAAAAAAAAAAATAAAAACATATTAAAAAAACACAAATAAAAATAATGAAAAATTACAAACTCCTCCAAGTGCAGATGGGCGAATAACGAGTCAGTAATAAATAAGAAATAAAAGAGGAAAACAAAAAACAAAATAAAAATAAATAAAATGTGGAAAAATTCAAAAACAGAAAAACAAATTTTTCAAGTTCGTGGCTGCACGTTGTTCGTTGAAAAACAATCAAAGAGGAAAACAGGTTAAGAATTGTGGAAAATAAAATGCACATATGAAAAATTAAATGGGGAATCTACAAAGTAAATGCAATTAATTTCATAGGCCTCACATGATTTGGCCTAACGTGGCCAAGACAAAACTAACCAAACAAACAAAACTAAAACAGGACAGAATTTTAATTTCAGTTCTATCGAAGTTTTAATACTTTTCACATTAAAACTAAAGAAATAAGAAACTTAGTACTTACACTGAATTTTTAAATTTAAGAATAGTTAATATGGCAATTTTATTAAATAAAATGAAATCAATTTTCAAATACTTTAAGTCAACACTTCTTATATTCAAAAAAAAAAAAAATCAAAATATTTCCATTTGTTTTTCTTAAGAAATTCAGAAATTTTCCATTCAACAAACTTATAATACCACAAATCTTAATCACAATTTCATCAAATATAAACCTGCTGAATCCAATTATTGTTTACATTGTGTGAATAGTCATTTAAAACTGACTTTTGAAGTTTCTTTTGATTATCTTAGGAAATGATAAAAATTTTCCATACAAAAAAAACTTTAACCAAATTTTTTTTTTTTTTTTTTTTGTATTATAACTTTTTATGGAAAGTAGTAGTAGTGACATATTAAGGCAAATGTTCCAATTTTTTCATTATGAAATATGTATTATTTTTCAAACTATGTAATTTGAAAAATATTAAAGTTATAGAAAAGATTAGCATAGCTTACCCACGCCTCCAACATCACCCAGCAGCCTTACGGCCCATTGCGTTACCTGATTATAGCAGGTAGGTTAAAAAGTAGGTGTGCAGAGAGGGGATAAGGGAAACTTAAAGGGGTAGGGTATCCCTAGTCGGTGTCAGAGGTCTCCCTCAGCTTCTAAAACTAATCCGAAGAATCTACGAACAGAGTTTCAGTGACAACTTTGCCAAACTGTCTAAATTATCAAAGAAGGGTTTCCCGAGAAGACGGATTCGTCTTCGAAGAAGAGCATGGCTGTCACTTAAGGAGGTGTTGAATACTCTCCGATTTTTCTTCATCTTCACAGCTGCGATCTTGATGTGGGACATGCATCAACCCAATTGCGCAGTGCCTCGTTAGGGTTCCTTTCATTATCTGAATCCTATTCTTGTTGAAGTGTAGGAACTCGGAGATCCATTTCAGTTGTTAGCAAGCTCCCAGAGTGTCCTAGCGACAATACAGCTTGACTCATTCAGCCATTGCATGCCTGCTAGCTCCTTGGTTTTTGCTTCCAGACTTAAAGAAACTAAAGTAAAAAAAAAAAACTGTTTAAAAAACATAGTTATTACGGTTTTTGTATGGGAACTTCCTCTTCCAGTAATCAGGGATCTATGATTTAAACGTAATAATATATGAATGAAATAACAAAGACTTGTATATACCAATTTACATCCAGATAGATCTAAAATAAAGAGACTTACGATATAAAGAAATGAACAGAATGATGGACTAGGACATCAAATCAAATCTCCTTGGTATATTTACCTCACACACCCACTGACTTCTAAGTTCTATGCTTGACAAACATAATAATAAAGTGATAATGCCTAATCACACCGGCTGTAAATGATTAAAAATTGACTCAATAGTTGACTAAGCCATGAGCAATGAAGAAGGAGAAGGAGAAGGAAGGTGAATGAAGAAAATCAGTAAACAAGAAGTGATGATTACTAATAACATAAAAGAGACCTCAATTTTATTGGAACAACATCAAATTGCTTGTGTTGTTTTTGTTATTTTTATTGTTACTATAATAGTTGTTATTGCTATTGTTGTTGTTGCTTTGCTGTTCTACTTTGAAATTTCACTTTTCAAAATGAATGTCGAAGAGAGAAAAGAAAGAAGAAAAACTATAATAAAAAAATAAAAAAACAAAATAATAATAATAAATGTGAATATGTGCAACGAATGCGTGAGCATTTTTTATTTGTAGTTTTCTATTTCTATTTATATTTTATTCCTAAAGCAACCTGAGAGTCAGTTGAGTTGCATGCATACACAATTTTATATTTGAGTGAGGAGAGAGAAATAGGTGGAAGAGGGGAGAAAATGTCTTCTTTTGTAAATTGTATATTTTGATTTTATGTAAAACATGATTTGGTTTTTTAAAATTGGGTTAAATATAAATTGTTTTTTATTTACATTTTTAACGAGCAAAAGAATAAACAAACGAGTTCGTTGCTTAAGTCTTTTGTTTTACGTGTTTTTTGTTTTTTTTTTTTTGCCGAAAAATGTCAAAAATGCATTACAAATGCAACAACAGAAATTGACACAAAGCAACAATAGTAACAACAATAACAACAACAACAACAACACGATATGTCAAAAGGCAACAAACACGAATTACGAATAAATGCAAAAAAAAAAAAAAAAAAAATACGAGAGAAACAAATGAAGGCAAATACAAAACACAAAACACAAAAAGGCAAAAGGCAACAACACATTGACAAGTTAACCTCAAACTTCAAAGTGTCACTGTCATGGCCCTTTTTACTACAACGACGACAACAACAACAATAACAACAACAATGCCAACGACAATTCAACATAACCAGCAATAGCAATAGCAACAACAACATCGGCAACATCAACAATAATAACAAAGTTGGCAAGCAAACAGACAAGCAGGCAGGCAGTGTATGTCAGTCGGCTTGGTCTGTCGTTTAGATGGTCTTAACAACAAATAATAACAACAACAACAACAACAGCGACAACAGCGACAGCGACAGATACAATAGCGACAATGATGATGACGAAGTCGCTCGCTGTTAATATAGTAAATATACGAGTAACCTGTTGGCAATTTAGTTTATGAGATTTTTATGCTGAAATTTTAAAGTAAGCACAGTGGTGCACCAACATCATCATCATCATCAGCAACGCAGATCGTAGTGCAATTTCATTCCTTTTTATTCTATTAATATAAATAATAAAGTAAATTAGAATTTTAAAAAACCCTTCGACTCATCTACCTTCAAAAGAATATTAAAAATTTCAATCAATGAGATTACAGGACTTGATAAAGGAGCAGATTTTGTAAATATTATTATTATTGAGGAATGGGTTTTTGATGAATGTGGATGGTAGATACAGTACCCAAAGAATTCTATTTTTTTATTTACTAAATTGGAACATGATTTAATTTAATTAAATTAATTATATAACATTCTAGGAATGTATGTACATCAGTGACGAATCCATTGTGGATTGGTGGATTTGCAACTGAAATTAGAATGGAATAGAAACAAAACCAGAATTATTGTCGCAAATGTACTGAATTCTGGTTCTGTTATTATTGTATGCGGCACCATGGCTTTATTAATTCTACTCTGGATCATCGAATCTAGTGAACCTCCCATGAAGTCAAAATATCAATCTCTAAGAATTATCAAAAGAATTAAGTTCTATCATTTGTTTCTAATTTTATACAATCATTCTGAAGGTGTTTTACTGATCGATTGTTAATGATAATGGGCAAGTGGATAATTTTTCCTTTTACAGAGATTATGGTGAGTAAATTGTCTGAGTCCGTTTTTAAAATCTTCGTATTATCTACAATTATATGTATGTATTAAATAATAAATTCTTTACAAATTGTATTTTATGTTAAATTAACATTGAACCTTGCTCTTAATAACCTTATTCTGTTAAATAACATTGAACTTATCAATCAAATTCTGTTAAGTTCAATGTTAACTCTGTTGTTATGCTTAACAATTAGAGTTAAGCTTCGCTTAACTTATGCTGCATTTTGTCGTTCAGAATCGAATCACAAATAAAGCATCGAATCAATTAAAAATGTCATTTCTGTTTTTGGTGTAACACGTGGCAAATCCATTGAGAATATAATTAAATAAATTATTGTATTTTTCATAAGTCATCAACCCACTGTGCGCACATTTATTTTTTAGTTTTTAATGTATTTACTTGTGTATGCGTGCTCAACTCCACAACGTTACACGTAGTCGTCGTCGTAGTCGACAGAAAAGTAGGTCAACATAAAATGAACGAACGAACGAGCCAAAAGAAATAAAAACAAGGCACTATAACAAACAACAACAGCAGCAGCAGCAGCAACAGTACAATGGAATAAGCCAAGCTTAGCACAGCTTGGCAAAGAAAGAACCATTCAGTCAGTCAGTAAGTCAATAAGTAAGTCAGTCAGACAACAGTCAGCAGCATGAGTTTGAAGCTTAAAAATTCGTGATTTCTGAGATTTGCCGCTATTGTTTACAAGAAAGGCGCAGATGTTCTTAATAATGTCATAAACTATTAATTTGGATATAACTGGCACTCAAAGCCCAGCATTTCTTAGTCTAGTAATAGTTAATTTTACTGATTTTAAGCAATTTAATTAATTTCATTATAATTTTGATTAACATTTTACTAAAAGCATGGAAAATGTAAAGTTCAAACAATAGATGGCGCTAAAACACTTTCAAAGTGAAGTTTTTTTTCATGGCGCATGACATTGAAGTATGACCATATTATTGCTTTATATCACAAGCTTTTACTTTCATACATAGTGCACTTTATTATCAAATGAAATCAAAAATATGGCAACACTATGGAATAGTGTGTGCTTGGCAGCACTTATTTTAGCCAGCACACTTGTGACTATATAAATTGTAAGAAGAAGCACAAGCAAAGCACACACATGAGCTGACAACTTGACGCTCGTGTGCTGCCGAGGGCTGGATAAAGTTGTAAAAGAGAAACAAGAAGAATAAACCGAAATGATTTGGCCAATCCGTCAACTTGGACTCCAATTCATTGACAATAGATAATAATAATAAAATAATTGTAAATTAAAAATAAAAGAAATGCGTGCGCGCTACTAATAGTATTAAGTTCAAAGTGATTGTTTGTAACGAGTTGAGTGCAGTGGTTGAGAATTTATTAAAATAAACCTGCGTCGGCCATCATTACAGAGTAAATTGGAAAATTCATACAACACACACACACACACAATAATACATATACATACATATTAAACACAATCCATAGCAAACGCGAAAAGCGGCGCTGCAAAAATTGTTCAACAAAAGTTTATTTATTACAAAAAGTGCAATTAATAATTGTGTGCGAGTTTCTGTGGCAATGTGTGAAGAAAATCAATGTATTTGTGTTTTGTGGCTTAAGAGAAGCATCATCAATACCATTACAAAATAAATGAGAAAATAATAAAAAGAAATAAAGAAAAAAGAATAAAAAAAGGTTTGTGTAACGTCAAAAGATAGAAGAAGAAGAAGAAGAAGGTGTTTGCTTCTTACCACTCCAGCTGCGTCAGTTGTATGTTGTGTGTTGGTTGGATTGTTTGTTGGCTGGTTGGAAAGACGTCAGTCAGTGAGGCATTCATTCAGTTTATTTCATTGTTTGTTGTCTACTGCTTATTGGAAAGTGAGCGTCAAGTACAGGGTGCTTGCTGTTACACCGCGGGAGTAGCAAGAATACCAACAACAATCATTATCATCGCCACCACCACCACCATCATCAGCAGTAGAATCAGCAGAAGCAGCAGCTGTGACGTGCAAAAAACAGAAAAAGTGAGTGTAAAAATAATACATAAATGCATGCAGCTTAATCAGAAAGTATGAATAAGAACGTAAAGTAAAAGAACAGAAAAAAGGGCAAAAGGAATGGTTTCATTTCATTCATAAATATGTTTTTATATTTTTGGTAGCGACTCTATAATTATGCACACAATCACGCGAAAGCACACACTACTCAGAAGGTACTGAAGTGAAGTGTGGTATAAGGAATGCGTTGCAATATATGACGATTGATTTTTCCAATTTGAATATATTCCATGCTTACAAAAAATTCAAATTTGTTCTTTTCATATGGCAGGGAGGCATGCAACCCAATTAGTTTTTTGTTGTTTTCTATCTTCTTGATCCATGGCACCCTCAAGTGGTAGTAGTGGCTCTTATTGGGAGATTAACACATTTTATTGCTTTGTTGTCTGTCTGTTTGTCTGTCTGTCTGTCTGTGTGTGTGTGTGTGTTTTTTTTATGTGTATATAAAAATAAATCATTGATCTTGTCTGAGAAGTTTTCTCTCTCTCTTAAGAATACAAAAAGAGCGAAGTGGAGTGAAGAAGAGTAAATGAAATTCTCATGCAATCAAAACCATAAAAAGTTAAATCTTTTAGGTTTTAACTGCTTGCAACCATGCAATGACAATGCAATGAAAACAGAAGTGCAACGTGTTGCCAACCAATTTAGTTTTTGTGGATTCTTTTTTTGGTCTTAATTCCGGTGATGGAAGACAAAACAAACGAAACAAAATATTCAAAATGGGAAATGGCTAAAAATAATAATAATAAACCCACATTTTGCAGACAATTTAGTATCTAACTTAACGTATTCATTGTCTTATTTGTTGTTTTTGTTGTTGTTGTTAGCCAGGTTCCGTTTACAAAGAACCTTCATAAAGACGAAATACACCAACAACAAACAACAGAAACAGAAGCAGCAGTAGTAGCAGCAACAAGAATAGTAAAAGGAATAACATTTCCGCTATGAAACGTTCGCGTTCTTCTCTTCTCTTCTTAGTGACAACAACAACAACAACAACGACAAACTTAAATAGAAAAATAAAATATACAGACGAACGGAAGAGCGGACAAATGGAAAACTAGGCGGACGAATGGACAGAAAGACAGATAGACATGCGGATGGATGGATGAACGGACAGACGGACACCAACACCAACTATAAGTCAACGACAACGACCCGTTATTATTATTATGTATGCATATGGACATGGATAGACGGGCGGATGGACGAATGCATTAGATGGATAGATAGATAGATGGATGGATGGATGGATAAATGAATGGTTGGAGAAGTGCAGATGTATGTGTACATCTAGCCAACTTGGCTATTGGATTGTTATTGTTGCTGTTGTTGTTGCTGTTGTCTTTGTACTTTAGTAAACCAAAATAGACAAACATGAGTTTTCTTTTTCTGTCGCCTGCTTTTGCTGTTTGTTGTTGTTGATACTCTGGTTTTTCATTTCTTTTCTTATTCTTTGGATTATGAAGCAACCAACTCATTCATACAATGAGTGCAACGCGCGTGTACACACACACACAAACACGCATAGTCACACATATACACACACGCACACAGACTTAGTGTATTGCAGGAGCGGATTATTTGAATTCATATTTATTGATACTTTGAGTGCTTGCTTTGTTAAACTTTTATTGGTTTTTAATACTTTTTGTTCCTTTGGCAAGAAGATACAAAAGATTTAAGTCTCAAACTAATTTATTTGAAAATGTAAAACCTCACATTGACCTTATCAATTGATTGAATTGATTGACACTTTCTAATTTGACTCTAAAAGGGAAGAATGTCATCCATAGATGTCTTCATTTATCACTCATTCACTATTCATTTATTAATTAAAATTGTTTCATTAGTTCGGGAAGCAATCAATCAGATGTACGACAATCAAGGTCTTATCGTTTTTCTTTTGTCAAAATGTTAATTTTTTTTTTTTTTATATAAAATTTGGGGAAATCACACTCTTTTTCCTTATAAGAGTTTCATTTAATTGCATAAATTTGATTTAATTGCTAAAATTTTATATAAATAAAGAAAGAAGCTCGTCATCGGAAAAGCTTTGAGATTCATTAATGAAATTGATGTTATGTATAGGTAAGACCAGACTGTGGAGAGTCACCTCAACTCGCTTGCTGCTTTGGGTCTGCTTGACAACAGACTTCAAACCGGAAGGGTTATGGAGAAAGTATCTGCTTGACCTCTCCTTTCGTTTCCCTTTACATTTAATGTTGTCAGCTGATGTATCACTGTCACTCATGTTTATATCTTTTCTCACGTCATGTAGTTTCCTATTATGTGAAATAAAGTTAGTTTCATGCATCAATTATAGATTATTCTTGGACCCACTTTTGATGCAAATTATCGATTTACACTATGGACTGCAATAGTTGAACCATCAACGATAGAAATGAAGACTATTTCCACCAATTTTTACTAGTTTTGATTGAAAGAAAGAAACGATTGTCATACATCCATTGCAAGATCATTAAGCATCTCCTGAAAGAAACGATTGTCAAATATTAATCTGGATAAAAATGTCTAAAGTTTGTACCAAAGTGTACCACCATTGTAGTACAATCTGTTATCTATTTTCGATTTGAGCCGAGCACTTAAAGAAATACGTGAAGAATTATCAATTACGAGGGAGGACCCAAAAAAAAAACCGTGAATTACGCTGTGGTGGGGAGGGAGAGTGGGGGAACCTATTGTTTGACCACATGTCCGTTAGTGTCACGCCATCTGCATCAGTGTGGAAAGTTGTGTCGCTGTGAGTGCATCGGTTCGCCTGTGAGATTTTTTTTAGTAAAACAACTTTTTACATTTCGGCGAAAACGTAATGGCAGATTGTCGAGAACAACGCGCGGCTGTGAAATTTTCTGGGGAAATCGGACGCGGAAACTATTGTAATGCTTAAGACTGCTTATGGAGATGCTGCCCTAAGTAAAACCAGAGTTTACGATTGGTTTTTACGTATTAAAAATGGAGAAATGTCTATTGAAGACCAACTTCGTTCAGGACGCCCCTCAACGTCAAGAACTGATGAAAACGTCGACAAAATCAATGGCCTCGTTCGTGAAGACCGTCGCCGAACCATTGATCAACTCTGTGAGATGTCGGGAATGTCATGGAGTTCAATTCAGTGAATTTTATCCGAAGATTTGCACATGAGAAGGGTTGCAGCGACTGGTTCTTCCATCATGACAACGCGCCGGCCCACACCGCCCTTTCCGTGAAGCAATTTTTGACTAAAAACGCCATGACACCGATTGTCCACCCCCCATACGCCCCCTGTGACTTCTTTTTGTTCCCCAGACTCAAAAGGAATATGAAAGGTGGAAGGTGGACATACCGATGAGTGAATTTAAAAAGTGTTTTGAACAATGGAAGAATCGTTTGGAGAAGTGCGTTGTGGTCAATGGAGAATATAAAGAAGTTAAGACGAAATTCCATTTTTTTTTTGGGTCCCCCCTCGTAGACATCGAAAAGTGAATTTGCATCATGACAATCACCGGCTCATTTGGCTAAACCTGTCCAGGAAACTTTGAAAGCACTGGGCTGTGAAGTCTTACCCCACTTCGTGTATTCACCATGACTGATCCCTTCAGACTACCATTTGTTTTGATCGATGCAGCACGTACTATTGGAATAGCAATTCCATTCTTACGAAGAAGTCGGAAATTGGGTGGTCCAATGGATTGCATTAAAAGACCAGCGCGGAATCCGTGCTTTGCCTGACAGATATGGAAAACCCATAACCAGCGACGACTAATATTTTGATGGACGTATTCTTTTATTTTGATTTTAAAATAAATGGTTGAATTTTGCGAAAAATCATCATAAGAATAAACCTTTTAAAACAAACGATTGTTATATATCAATCAGGGTTATAAGTACTTGTACCAGGTATCCTTTCTAAATTTACACCATAATGTTTTCAATGATGATCTTCATCATCTTTACTATGAGGTTCATAAACATTTCATACTTTGAATGAATATCTGAACTCTTTGAACCTTTCAATTTTGTTTTGTTTTGAAAATGGAGAAATCGGGAAATTTTTCCTCATTTTCAAAATTGAATCCGCTACTGTTATTGTTGCATATGCACTTGCGGCTTTTTAAGTGCGCTACTTATATGACGTTTGCAGTTATTATAGTTGGCAACTTGTTCATCCGTTCGTTCCGTTTGTTTCATCGTTTGCATTCACTCAGTTTGTCGCGCTCTTAATGCTGTTGTTGTTATTCAGTCTTTCAGTTGTGAATATACATACTCGTGTATTTGTGTTTAGTTCATATTTATAAGGTGGCGGCAACTAAGTGGTGGTGATGATGATGATGATGATGATGACGATAATGGTGTTGGTGGTGGTGGTGTAATGTGATGTTTTGTGCCTCGGGTGAAGGTAGTACAACTGTATTTCGCGACGATTGCATTGCACTGCACCTATGCACGTTGCTGCCACACACTGACTTGTCTATACCTTCCCTGACTTCCTCATATCATAGTTGCCCTGCCTGCATTGCTTTGGTTTTCCTTAGCTTGACTTGACTTGCTTTGGTTTGGTTTGGTTTGGTTTGACTTGCATACTTGAGCAGGTACACGCTGCTTTTTACATTTTGTCATTCTTTTTCTTTATTTTATTTTTTCATACTATGTACTTTTAGGTTTAGTTGGTTATTGCTTTTGTTGTTGTTGCTGGTATTGCTATTTATGCGGTAATTTAGACTGTTTGCTTACTTAGTGTTATACTTAGTTGTTGTTGTTGGTGTACTTAAAATGCGTGCAACTGTATTTGCTGCTTAAAGAAAGAACTTCCCTCATTTCTGTTTCATATCTCCCCCCCCCCTCCCCCCTCCATCCTGCTTTTAGTCATTTACCCTATACAATGTTTACTATTGGTTGACTTATGTCCTTCTGTTGTGCATTCATTCTGTGCTAAACTTACTTCCTTCTTTGCTTTTGCTGTTTACATTTGGTTTTATATATTTAACTTTAATATATTGTACATGTTATGATTTTTGGTTTTTGCATTTTACCATGTGAGGATTTTGATTGTTGTCAACTTTGATGACTGTTGGTTGTTATTGTCAACACTATAAAAGTGTCATAATGCTTGTTCTACTACTCCAAATTGGTTATTTCTCATTAGGGAATTGTAACAAAACATGAAAAAAAAAAACAAATTCCGAAAATTTGACTTTTTTTTTTTCTTACTGTGCTTGGCTTTTTGTGTTTGTACTGTTGTTGTTGTTGTTGTTGTTTTATTGATTGAAATCTTCTTTATTCCTTTGCACAAAACTGATGCCAACAGCAGCAGCAGCAGCAGGAGCAGCACTAACACTAAACAGTCAATATTTAACCTAATTTTTAGTTGTTCACCTTTTGTCCTGAACGTCAAATGTTTCCTGCTCTCTAACCAAACACCACCATCATCAACTACCCCCCTTTCAACAATGTTATTGTGTATAGCAACAAACAACATATGGCAGCAGTCTTATAGACAATCTAAGCAGTGGCAAACTAAACTCTTGGGTTAGCTTGGGGCGGCAAAACTAATTGATACACACAGTCGATTCAGGAATAAATGAATGGTATTGTTACAACAAAATGAACTGAACTTAGGGTCAGACAAAACGTTTTAGGGGACATCCACATATTACGTCACTCGTTATTGGAGGAGGTCAACGACGTGTGACCACCTGTGTGACATGGATGGGGGAGGAGTCATAAGATTTGTGACGTCACATGTCAAAATCTAAAATTATAAAAATCTTTAAACGAAAAATTATTACCAACACTAGAAACCCTAACATTTAAAGAAGAAGAATTAAAGTATGTAACACAATATTATCGGTTTCCAATGCAAAATATGTGACGTCACAATAGGGTTGGTGTTCTTAGAAATGTGACCACCTATGACAGGGGGGGGTGTAAAAAATCATGAAATTTATGTAACGTTATATGTGAATGACCCCTTTAACTAATAAGGCAACATGAAAATGAAAATTTTTCTTTAAAAGACAACAGAGACATGGTTTTCATGACGATTCAGACAAAAACCTATGTCTGTCTGCTTTGAAGTGTGCAACCTTTTAAAAAACACTGTAAGACGTTTCATCACACAAAGTAAGACGTTTTATCTGATCCCGTGTATGTATTCTCAGTCAGCATTAGAATTGATGTATCTTCTATTCTTCATCTCAACTTGAGGCTTTCCTAAACCAACAACCCAAGCTCTCTGAACTTGAATTAGCCTTGTTTGTGAGCACTGTTCGAGAGACAACGTTAGAGTTCAACTAAATCGGGGTTGACGGCCTCTATTAGTCCGCCACTGAACCTACGCCTACCTAAACAACTATTACAGTTTGACATTTTGGATTATTAAATATTGAAAGAGCAAAAAAAAAAAAAAAAAAATTGGCAAATATCAGGAGAGTAGCGAAGAGTTTAAAACAAGTTCACCACATTGTTCTGCTTTGTCAATAGATATTTTTGTTGTTGTTGTTGCTGTAAGTTTATATACCCATAGTATCTCACACTTCATTCATATGTATGTATGTTGTTGCTTTGACTTTTGACGAGTTTTTTTTTTTTTTTTAATTTTCGTTTTATTAAAAGTTTAGTGTTGTTGTCAATTGTTGTTGCTGTTATTGTTCTTAATACATAAATGATTCATCGACACGACATTATGACAGCAACAAGAAAAAAAAAATAGGCAACAATAACAATAATCGAATGACTGAATGAATAAATGAATGAGTATGCAAGCCTTTTTGATATCAGCACCACACACATATTCACTTGGTTGTGGAAGCTTATCTTCCGCTTTGGCTGTTTGCCTGAATGCCTCTTCCACCTTTGCACTTTGTCTTTGTTGTTTGTTTCATCCGGTAGTGAAGGCAGGCAGGCAGTCATTCACTTACTCACTGCTTCTTTAGATTTGATTTCGAAGCATTTATCAAGTCTCTTAGTGGTTTCAATAGCAACTACTACATATCAGTTGAATGTCCCCCCTAAAAATACTCATCAACTTATTCATTCTTCTATTTACTATAATAGATCAATAAATATAAATGTATGTGGTATATGGTATATGGTAAATACTCATCATATCAATCGGATTGCTTTTATTAACTCTACTTCAAATACAAATTTATATTTATTTACCACCAAGAGGAATGAGAAAAGAAAACAAATTCATAATAAATAAAAAAAAAAGAAAAAAAATTGAAAAGAAAAACATATTGTTTTATATTTGTGTTTCTTTATTTAATTAATCATCTGTTGCTGTTGCTGTTGTTGTTCCTGTTTTTATTTTTTTTTTTTTATAATGAATGTCCGAAGATCAACAACACCAACAAATAATACACATTTTTCATTTTTATACTTTCAATAATAAATGCATTGTGAACGTGAACATCATGAACATTATTTCCCCATGTCGGCCGCCATCGTATTTTTTGTCTCTTCATAAACAAATTAAAAGAAAATAATAATAATAATAATAATAATAATAATAAATAAAAAAAGAATTCTTCTCTTATCGTCTTCGGAACATTTCAGAATAATGCCGCGCCTCTTGGCCTTTGATGGCCTCAGCAACTGTAATGAAGGCAACCAAACCGAACGATTTTAATGAAATCAAACCAAAAAAAAGCTGATTCAGATTCATTAATTTACACTACACAATACAAATTCTGTATTTTTATTATATTTTGGTGGATCATCATCTTAAATTACACATAGAGATGAGGTTTTCCCCATCAATAATTACAATTCAGTAATTCAATTCCGCTGCAGTTGTTGTGAAATTATCATAGATAAATAAAGGATATTTGCTAATACATAACAGAATTTTAGTATTTTCTGATGATGTTTCAATTCTTATAATATCGTTTATCTTATAAACAAAGAAGAAAAAAGAAATGACAAAAATACACATTTTTGTTTTCTTATAACTGCCATAAGAGTAATTCAAATGAAGATAATATTTCGTTCTTGCAAAGCGACCTAATAATTTCTTGATCACCGTAATTGGAATCGGTTGGGCTAAAATAAGAAAGCTCTACTGGTTTCTCAACAGCAGAAGCAAACTAACACTGCGGAAGAAGCCTACCAGCAAATACTATAGTGGCGTCCTCTTGGTTTTATGATATACAGGTCTGGAATTTGGCTTCTAAGTCAAACCGCAAACGGGTCCAGACTCTGCAATATAAAGCCTTCCGATATCTCAATAGCTACGATTGGTTTATTCGCAACTGAACTAACAATTCTTATACTCTTCACGCAGTGAATAGTATTATAAGTTTGTCATGAAGTTTGTAACATTCAGAAGTAGACATCGGAGAGACCCCTGAAAGTACATATATATATATTCGTGATCAGCGCGACGAGACGAGTTGATATGAGATGTCTGTTTGTCTGTCTGACCGTCTGTATGTATGCGAATTAGTCCCTTAGTTTCTGAGCTAGAGAGCGGAAATTTTTCAAGATCTCTTTTTTCCATACGCAGTACATTTGTTGGAATCGGACCACTCCCGAAACAAACCCTAGATCCCAATTCATGTTCTTATTACAAAAACTTTTTTACTACTATTACTATCGACTTGAAATTTGGACACTATAAGAGTCTGACCCATATCCAGCAACCCTATAAATAAAATCAAGACCCTCAGACCACTAGGAGCGGCGTGAAGAGTATTACAACGTCAGCATAGCCAAAGTTAGTCTTTTTTTCTGGTCTACATTGCTTTCATAGACTTCTTTATATTCAGATCCTATTTCCCATTTTTAATGATTTTTCTTTGCAATATTTACAACCTCTTGATTTCAAGATCTTATTAACTTTAACTGTATTTTTCATAATTTCTTGTTAGTTAAATCCTCCCTTCTTCTAAACTGTGTAATTTATGCAGCAGATGAATTACTTTTGTAGCAATATTCTTGATTATAATGACAGATTTCTTGTAAATCAGTTCCTTTATTCTATTTCTATGAATTTTGAAAGTATTGGAATAACTTTTGACCATTT
The DNA here is from genome assembly GCA_035041805.1 of Amiota mariae. Lineage (NCBI taxonomy): Eukaryota > Metazoa > Arthropoda > Insecta > Diptera > Drosophilidae > Amiota > Amiota mariae. The sequence continues at coordinate 4,231,252 of JAWNKV010000325.1, forward strand.
TTTTGTACATATAGTATATACTATTTCTTGACAATTAAATCCTTCTATTTCCATTCTACACCTAGTGATTTAAACAACCATTGAATTACTTTTGACCTATTGATTACAAAAATTTAGTGTTGGAAGTCTTCATTATATTTACAGATTTCTTAATAATTCGACCCTCTATTCTATTCTTAGAGATTTTGAAAGTATTGACCTAGTTTCCATATATTTCTTGATAATAATGATTGATCAGATCCTCCCTTTTTACACTTATTAATTTAAGCAGCAGGTGATTTACTTTTGATTTGATTTTAAGATCTTTGATGATGATAGCAACATTTTTCATTATTTTCACAGAATTCTTGGTAATCAGATCGTCCATGGATTTGTAACAACAATTGAATTAAGTACTTTAGATATATTTTCTAATAGATTTCTTGTTAATCAGAGGATCCTTTCTTCCACTCCTAGTGATTTAAAACAGCAATGGAATTACAATTGACCTATTTGTTCATTAATTTCCCAGATCATCTATTCTATTCTTAGTGACTTTGAAATTATTTATCCATATCATTCATAGATTTCTTGTTCATTTGTCCCCACCTACTTGAAGTTAAACTTCTGTGTCTTTTGTCAATTTAAAAAAAATTTATAAATTATTTGTAGTTCAGTGTACAATATTTCTTTCTAATTTCTGTTTGTTGTTTTTGCTACTTTCTTTGGCTACTCATTTTCTTTCATATTGTGCACTTTGTTTTTTTTTTTTTTTTTTTTTTTGTTGCTTTGTATATTTTTATCAGACACACAACAGAACAACAACAAAAATCAGAGGAAAATAGAAAACTTATATTTTGTGTACGATATATTCTGTTAAGATTCTATTTTTTCTATTCATATTTTATTTAAAAAAAATTTTTTTTTCAATTTTCAAAAACCAACTGAAAAATAAAACAATAAATCTCTTCAGCTGCTTATTTTTTGGAATTATTTTACTACCTTAAATAAGAGAAAAAGAAAAAGCAAACACTCTCACTCAATGATCATTTGAATAGTAAAGTGATATTATTTCCTACTATAAAAGAGAGTGAGCACAAAAAGTCACTTAAAGAGAATGATAAGAAATGTTTGTGAGAGAAAAAGGGAGAGAGAGCGAGAGAGCGAACTTGTTTAACTCATTTATCAGAGTGTTGTTGTTTTGTACCTCTTATTGGATTGTTTGTGTGATTGAGTTTGCGTGTGTATTTGGTTCAGTTCGCTTTGGTTTGGTTGGTTTGCGTTTCGGCTTTAGGTTTTGTAGGCAGTGACAGTGACACTCAAATGCCGGCGGCGGGCCAGACACAGCAGTCCAATTGGGAAAATATACTTGAACTAACAACATCAAACAACACAACACACTCACACACACACAACACTACACATAAGAAAACAATATTTTAAATATTGTACAAATTTGTATAAAGAGAAGAGAAGAGAAGAGTGACGAGTCTAGCGCCGCCAGCATCATCGATCGTTCGTTGTAGTAGTTCAGTGTAAATATAATTTTTGTTGTTAGTTTTTTTGCGAATTTTATATTTGCTTGGAAACGTGCGTCGGTGCGTGGGTGGGTGGTTCTTGAAAAGTGAAACAAATCCACAAGTAAATTAAATAAATTAAAATAAAAATAAAAGTTCTTTTGTTAATTGAGGTGTGCAGAATGTAAATTTGAATGTGTATTTTCTTGTTCATTTCCTTGTGATGAGAATGATGACGTTTTTTTATTCAAATATTTTCCGCAAATAAAATACTTTTCTACTATAGAAAATATAAAGAAAGTGAAGTGTAAATATTGTATAAGAATAATATACTTATATGTATGTATATTCATATCTTTCCTAATAAAAAAAAAAAAAAAAAACTGATGACTCGTCCGTCCAGTTAAAAGCGAAATAAGAACAAACCACAAAAAAAAAAAAATGTGTGTTTCCCTGGAATAACACAACCAACAAATAGATAACGTCGATAAGAAGCAACACCAACAATTCAAATACAAAAAATTATAATAGAAAAATGTATAATATACACAACAATCTTATTCATATTCTTAGACTAAAACAAATCAAATCACACACACACATATATATATATATACAGTAGATATCTATTGTAGTTTTCTATTAAAATATAGAATTAGTATCTATTACTAAGTTTATACTAACTGCTGTTTTATTTTGTATTCTCAGTATTTTAGATCATCATCACCAACTGCTGTTTCCTTGTGAGTGAGAACAAAGTTCGCACACTACATACTCCATTCAAACTTCAGATTCAAAGCAGAGCCATCCCCCCTCTCTCCTAACAATATATTAGCCAAACATCATCATCATAATCAATCATCATCATGTCCAGCGAAGAAGATAAACCACCAGCACCACCTGTTCGTCTTACTTCAAATCGTGGCGGTATTGAACGAGGCACAGTCAGTGATGCACCGCCAGTCGACATGAGACCTCTACCCAAAGGTGAGTGAATCGTTCTCTCTAAATAAAATTAAAATTAATTAAATATTTTCTTTATTTTTTTCCTCCCACAAATATAGAACCAGATGATTCGGATCGCAAGAAAAAAACCCTTAAGAATAAAATTAAAGGTTCAAAACCTTCGCATCCCGATTCAAAACCAAATATTTCGTATCCCACAAATTTTGAGCACACAGTTCATGTGGGTTTCGATGCTGTGACTGGAGAGTTTACGGTAAGTTCCATATACATAATTTTAGGCGTTTTTTATTTTATTCAATTATTAGAGACATTTTTTTTTCAAATTTTTTTATATAAAAAAATAATGAATTTTGTGGCTTTTTTATGCGTCCTTTTTGATTATTTTTATTTAAGTTTTCATTAGTTTTTTTTTTCTTCAACATTTTTGGCTTGCTTTTTGGCTCAAAATAAAATACAAAATTAAATGAAAAAAAAAAAAAAAAATGATAAATACAACAAACAAATGTTTTTTGATTTTTTTAAATTCAAAGATTCTTTTTAATTGCACAAATTTTTTTTTTTCTTCCTTAAAAAAAAAAAAATAGAAAAACAAATACAATTTAATAACTTCGATTTACCAAAGTTTACATACCTTTCACACAAGAGCAACTACATATATAAAATTTAAGTCCAATCTGATGATCTCATTACAGACAATTTAATTAATCAAAAATAACTGAGTTGAGTGAGTGTCCGGTTATGGAAGCTTTTAGTGTAATGTGTTTTCTGTCATCATATCAATACTTATATACTTAATAAATGTTGAATTTATAGAGAAATTATAGTGCAAAACTGAAGTTTGTATGGGCATTGCCTCTTCCAGTAATCAGGAAACTTATTTTCTGTTATATTATCTATGTATAGCTCAATATTGGAAAGACTAATTTGTATAGAAATACAAATAATCGATTCTCCTTATGTTTATCACTACCCAAATTGTATGGGGTCTTCATTTTATACGGTTCTGTTCATTACAAACATTCCGACAAAGTGTTATTACCTATCCGTACTAATGTGAATGGCGTAAAAAGATATTTGAATCCATTTTTATAAATTTAAACACAATCAATTTATTACTTCATTTTATTTAAATTGTTTGACTTACAATAGACAACATAATTTAGAGTTTTACAATTGAATTGAGGATCAAAGATATTATATAATTTTTATCTCTAATCCAATAATGATTTCCATTAAAACTCCAAAATGTTTGACTTTCTTTAAATGTACTTATTAAGGAATCTAATTGTTTAGGCCACTTAAACAAAAAAAAAAAAAAAAAAATCAAGGGAATGGAGGTTTCTAATTACGCCATGGAACAATTTTGTAGTACCCTACTATATAATGTTATTTTGTGTTGCATAATCTTAGTCCGTTAGGTGTGAGTTCCTTATGTAGCTTAAGTATATTTCTACACTAATTAACTTCACTTCTGAAAAAAAACCTCTGACCAAACTAGACACAAGTAATTCCGATTTTACTGATGCATTTGAATTTATCCATAACCTCTTTTTTTTCTACTTGAGAAATAAACATACTTACGATATTGATCGGCCGCGAATTTACTGGTCGTTGTAGGGTTTATCTCTCTTAACAAAAGTTCCTATTCTCCTTCTAAAATACACATACTTATATAGTATTCTCAATTCTCAACTTGAAAAATAAGTATTATTACGATATTGATAACCGATACTATAGGTCACGACTTACAAGTTGGATGTCATAAGACGTTGCTCTCATAACAAGCGCTTATAACTTTAACTGGCTACATTGCTACTAACACAACATTATGCTAACATGACTTTCTCATTTGTCAGTTTTTTGTTCTTTTAAAGAATATTCTTTGGATTACCTCCATAGGTCTCAAATAACAGTTAACACTTATTTTCAATGTGTTCTGCTCAGAGAGAAACAGAAAAAAATTCAATTTTCTTTGAGCAAAGAACGGAAAATACAAATGCATTCATATATGTAGTATATAAAAGATCATTTGAATAATTTCTCTCATTAAATCGATCAGTGGTCGAGCATTGAGAGAAAAAAATCGAAAAAATTGTCTTTTGTTGAGCAAAGATCGAGAAAAAAAGTTGGTTAATCAACGAAATCTTCAATTTAAAACTGAACTATCTTCAATTTAAAACTGAACTATCTTCGATGATTGTTTAAAAAATCTTGATGATAAATTGTAATAGATTTTCTCCAATCTTTGAAATCCTTTCTTAATTGAAATTTTTATTATTATTTATTTTTATTATTGGTTTGCATTTTTAACACATCAAGAAAGCTAGTTTTGTTTGTTTCGTCTTAGTTAAGGCTTTTCTTAAACCTAAACCGATTGTTTAGCAGCAACCTGGGAATGGCTCAACGCGATTCTTTCGCAAAACAAATTTAATTTTACGATTCATGTCTTCATTGTAGATCGCTTTACATTTCTCGAAATTTATGCGACGTCTAACCTGATAGGGTTTTTCATAGAAACGAGTCCGCCCGAATTGATCAAAGGTTTCCTCCTTTCCCAATATTCTATTAAGTAGACGACAAGCCACTTCTACATTATTGTTTTGCACGAGCACAGTGCGAGCTAAAAATTGTGCAATGCTTCATATTAAACAATTAATTTCATACAAATTCTATTTATTATACAATTAACAATTGATAATACTAATCAGTAATAACGGGTTGCCCATATTCGACGGACCCATGTTTTTTTTTTTTTTTTTAATCAAAGAAAAACACAATTTTTTTGATGTTGAAAATAATAATCATTTTATTTGGTTCAAGTAGATTTGTTGACATCACTTTTTGAATATGATATCTCTCAAATGGCCACCTTGAGCCTGTACGGCTCTTCTATGGTCTTTGGCTTATTAATATAAACCTTTGATTTTAAATATCCCCACAAGAAGAAATCAGGTGGCGTTAAATCGGGCTAACGCGGTGGCCAGTCAAAATCGTCATTTTTCGACATCAAACGACGAGGATGACTCTTTGGGCCCATTCCAATCGACGAGGCTTGTCCGCAGGCAATAATCTTTGCGTCAATTGAATCTTATACGGGAATAAATGCAAATCAACGCGGATAATTCGTTGTAAAGTGGTCCGAGCAATGCCCACCTACTGAGAACGGCGATTTTGGGATGTCCTTGGCGACGTCTCAACACTGGGCCGTACAAGAGCAATATTCTCATCCGATCGCCTTGGTCGGTTTTGATTTGGCCTCTTTGGATTAGAAAGAGCATCACCAGTCGAAAATCTTTCGTACAAACGTTTAATGGTGTTCTTAGAAGGCGCACTTTTCACATTATTTAATTTTTTATACACACGTTGAGTTTTTACAATTGACTTCTTTTGTTGAATGTAAATTTCAACAATTTGGGAGCGCTCGCGTGGCGTGTACTGTTCCATGGTAAAAATCTGCTTGGACTGACGCTTCCAACGCGGTATGTCATTAAGCGATCTGACGTTTCTGTCAAAACATACAGGGTTGCCAGATGGGTCCGTCGAATATGGGCAACCTTGTACATTTTCATAAATTTTTGAAAGTCCTTAAAACATAAATTTAAATTTTTAAACTAATAAAATCCAAAGTAATGCAAATGTTTCTTGGTTTCTGTTGCCATAAACAATATTGATTCTACCTTTAATTTAATTACACAGGTCTACATGAATTTTGTTTTTTTGATATGAGAATTGTTTCCGATGTATTTTTGAGCGCTGAACACGAATCTGTGGTCCAAAAGTGCCCATCACGTCATGATTTTGAGAAAAGTGGGGGTAAAAACCCAAAAAAGCGTGTTTTTGGGTGTTTTGACTTCCACTTTTCTCAGAAACCTTACGTGTTCGAGACTTCAACTTATGCTTAAATTAAAGCTTGAATCTTACCCTAAAATGACAATATATGTCACTCAAAAAAAAATAAACATTTTTCAATAAAATGGCGGCTCAAAGATGACGCATGCAAAACCAAAAAGTAGATATAACGCCATAAAATTGAACTTTCGGGGGTTTACGGGGTCGCTGATTACGAAAATGATTTTAGTTTCTCCAAATTCAAAATGGCGAATCCAATATGCCGGACGAAAAAAATCAAACAATTTATTTATATTTTTATAAATATGATCTATAAATCGATTAATATTAGTAAAGTTCTTGGAGTATTTCATAGAAATCTTTGATTCGGCATTCATTAGATTGTTATGACTTAATCCATTCACTTAGTAAACCAATATTTTTTAGAGCCTTTACTTTACAAATACCTTTATTAAGACTACATTTTATTAGTAATTTACTAGCAGAAGTTGGTTGGCTGGATATGACAAAATATTGAATCCTTATAGAGTTACACAGTCGGCCTTCCAGTTTTAGAATCATTCTATCCAAGATGATACTCAAAATACATACATATGTTGTCTAGCGTCTTAAGTCAACAATTTAGATTAAAATCATTTAGAAATATTATTTATTTACCAATGACTACTTACTATTTCAATTACAAATCATAAAAATATCCTACTTTCTATTTTTATTTTATAATCTTTTTCAATACAATCAATATACTACAACAACAAACAAACAAACAAACAAACAACAACAACACCACCAAATTGCATAAAGTTCCAAAGTTGTAAATGATTTTTTTTTTTTTTTTTTTTTGTTTAAATTTTTCACATTCTATTTTCTTTTTATTTTTATATTAATTTTTGTTGTTGTTTCAAGCTGCCAATGAAAGTAAGTAAAAGAAACGAAAAACTTCAGGAAATACTACTACTACCATTTACTTGCCTTTCAATCATCATTCAATATGTTTTGAGATATTTTTTGTGATTCCACTATACATGATCCACCTACTATTATACTATTGCTCATCATATCATTGATCATTATCTATATACTATATACTATGTATATATATACACTACAATAATACTACACTACACTCATTTATTTACTCAATCACTCCACCATCTACTTGCTCAGTCTTATGATACTATTTTTCTATCTATCAAATACTTTTATATCTTCTTGTAAATAGTAGTATATTTTAACTGATTTCTCTCAAGGCTTTGTTAGCTCTGCTCTGCTTTGTTTTATTTTATATGCTTATAGATGATTTTTAGTTTTTTTTTTTTTTTTTATATTTAGTTATGTAAATGATTTTCTTTGATTTGTTGAAAAATATCTAACAAAATATTTTCCAATATTCTCCAAAATCAATGTTGTGTATTTGTATCCTATGATCTTCCAATTCTTTACTATTTAGTAAATCAATCAATTCCTCTTCTTCAAATGAATTCAAACTTAAATAAAAACAGCAAGCAAATATCCAGAATAAACAATCAATCTAATATCAGAGAAAGAAACTATAAGAAAATCATGTGTATCTTTTCATTATTAACTACTAAATAGATTATGTATTATTATTGATTTATATTGAATGTATGATGAAGCTCTCTCTCTCTCTCTCTCTCGCTAGTGCGCTTAGTGATGCAGTAGTAATAATGAAAATGCAAATGATGCAGTTGATGATGATGGCAATTACAATTTAGTTTAGCTGCTGATGCCGCTAATAGTGCAGCGCCCACGCCCTTGTTGTTTGTTGTTACACCATAATAAAAACTATTATCTTATAACTATAATCCTCGCCCATTTTGTTGTTATTATTATTGTGAACTTGAAATTTCCAATAATCATTTATTAATTATATTATGTGTTATCTAATTTCAGGGCATGCCGGAGGCTTGGGCACGTTTGCTTATGAACTCAAACATAAGCAAACAAGAGCAAAAGAAAAATCCTCAGGCAGTTCTCGATGTGCTCAAGTGGTTTGACAATACAACCAAGCAGAGGCCAAGTTCGAAATACATGACAAATGCCATAACAACGCATTCAGGTAAGAAAAACGAACTCATCATAAGTAGTAGAAGCACATGAAGAAGACATTAATTTTATTTTAATAAATTTATTTAGGTTCATCATTGAGTCGTGTTAGTAGCAGCAGTCCCAGTAGTACACCAACAGATTCAGAACTTCATGGTTCGAATAGTGGTGGCAATTTGATTGGTGTCAATTTGGGTAACATAACTTTGGCTCCCATCAATCATCATGCAGCTCAGCATTTACAACAGCAACAGCAGCATCATCATCAACAACAACAACAACATCTTCAGCATAACCAACAGCAGCAGCAGCAGCAACAGCAACAACAACAATCGCACATAACAACAACTACAGGCCTCAGTCAATCACATTCATATAATTTTGGTGGCAATACAGCATCATCATCATCACAACATTCATCAGCCAATGAAGATGATATATTGGGTTCAGCGCAACCGCCACCACCTCCAGTTGCATCTCGACCAGAACGCACGAAATCTATCTATACGCGACCCATTGAAGAGTTGAATTCGGCTGTGTCCTCACTACCAACACCAACAACGCCGAATAATGTTGCTGGTGGTGGTGGTGGACAACAATACAAGGCAATTCCTGCTGCTGTGAATAATGTTGCTGTTGCTGCTGCATTGGATAAAAATAAAAATAATGCAAGTAAGTTAATGAGAAGTTGGTTAAGTATGTTTGTTGGGGAGATTTGGGGGGGGTTTTTTTGTGTTTTGTATGATCTTTATTGAGATTTAGATAGATACAAAAAAAGATACATATGTAACTTACAAAAAAAAAAAAAACAAATTGTTATCGCCTTTGTCTTTGTGTTTGCTTGTTTGTTTGTGTGCTGCTTGTCCAAATGGAGCAACAGCTAGTGGAGCAACCTCATCAATTAGTCAACAACAACAACAACATCATCATCAGCAACACCAGCAACAAGTAATGATGAGGCCCCATGCCGCCTCACCGGCATTAAAAGATAACAAAACCAGAAACAGCAGCAGCAGTATAGCAATGCCTCCGATGGCATCTGCTGCTGGGGCTACTATCGCTGAAACAATTTCTTCCTTCAAATCGACAGCAATTTCAACTTCAAGTTCATCTATACTTCTAACTCATCAACAACTTGGTTCGACTATCACTAGTTTGTCTACTATAACAGCAACAACAACAACAACAACTACTACTACTACTACTAATAATCCAACTACTAATAATCAAACAACTATTCCGACTACTACTACTACTACTACTATCAATAATACTCATAGTACTCAATTGCAATTTATTGATTGTAATGTAACGACGACTAATCACGATTCTTCTGCTTCCTCCTTTTCATCGTTTCCATCGTTCCACGACGATTCAATAACATCATCTACGTTGCTGCCCGCATCGGTTTCTGTCCTGCCGCCCATCTATTGCCCATCGCCATCTTCCTCGATTATACGTGATTCAATGCCATTGCCCACACCGCCTTTGCCAACGCCAACAACAACAATGATAACTCCTGCAACACCTGGAATCGATATTGCGCTCATCAATATTACAACCATTGGACCAACAACAATGGTCAATGCAACAGATCAATATGCCCACGATAATAATACAGCAAATAATTTGGCAGCACCAAGTGCAACGGCAGCAACAACAGCAGCAGCAGCAGCAGCAACGCCAGCTATTGCAGCACAGTCAGGTCAAATAGCAGTGCCTCAAGTGACAACAACAGCATCAGCAACGGCAGGCGGTGCTGCAACGCCACGTGCGGGCGCCACGAAAAAGAAGAAAATGTCTGATGAGGAAATTCTAGAGAAACTTCGTACCATTGTCTCTGTGGGTGATCCCAATCGTAAGTATACCAAAATGGAGAAAATCGGTCAGGGCGCATCGGGCACAGTTTATACAGCCATCGAATCCTCCACGGGCATGGAGGTGGCTATCAAACAAATGAATTTGTCCCAACAACCGAAAAAAGAGCTTATCATCAATGAGATCCTTGTAATGCGAGAGAACAAACATCCAAATGTTGTCAACTACCTCGATAGTTATTTGGTTTCCGAAGAATTGTGGGTCGTCATGGAGTACCTGCCCGGTGGTTCACTAACCGATGTCGTCACCGAAACATGCATGGATGAAGGTCAAATTGCGGCTGTATGCCGTGAGGTATTACAGGCCCTCGAATTCTTGCATGCCAATCAAGTTATACATCGTGACATTAAGAGTGATAACATTTTGTTGGGTCTCGATGGCTCAGTCAAGCTAACAGATTTTGGTTTTTGTGCGCAAATTTCGCCAGAGCAATCGAAACGCACAACTATGGTGGGAACACCATATTGGATGGCACCTGAAGTCGTAACACGAAAGCAATATGGACCAAAGGTCAGTCAGTCAGTCACTAGTAGAATATTAAGTTAATTTTGTGAATGCTGAACATTTTCATACAATTTTAGGTTGATTTATGGTCACTTGGTATTATGGCCATTGAAATGGTTGAAGGTGAACCACCATATTTGAATGAGAATCCATTGAAAGCCTTGTACCTAATTGCCACAAATGGTAAACCGGAAATCAAGGAAAAAGATAAATTGTCACCAGTATTTCAGGACTTTTTGGATCAGTGTTTGGAAGTAGAAGTTGATAGGAGATCAAGCGCAATGGATTTACTTAAGGTTTGTTTTAATAATAATAATAATTTATCAACATGATGTTATCCATATTTCTGTCAATGTGTTTTATTTTCTTTTTCATATTTGTTTATTTTTTTTCTTTCCTTATCTCACAGCATCCCTTCTTGAAACTAGCACGTCCATTAGCCAGTCTAACGCCTTTGATTATGGCTGCCAAAGAAGCCACTAAGGGCAACTGATGACTGACAAATAAATTATTAATTAATAAAAATAAACATAAATAACAATTACTACAACAACAACAACAACAACAACAACAACAAAAAACAACAACAACTACATCAACAACAATAATAGCAACAGCAACAAGTGAAATAGCAAAATAAATTACAAAAATTCAATTAACCCAAAACTAAAATAGGAAATAAATAATAAAATTCAACAAGATTACAAAATAAGATAGAAAAAGTGAATTAATGAAATATAAATAATATAAAAAATAAAAAAAAACAATAACAACAATTTTTCGATTATACAAAATATTATTTATTTATATATATTTAAATGAAAAAAGGAAAAAAAAAAAATGAAAAATTTATTAAAAAAAGAAATATATGAAGAATAAGAAAATTAATTATTATTATTAATTGAAAATGATATTTTGGCCAAATTCAAAAAGGTTTTATGAGCTGCGCGTGATTGTAAAAATTCATCATTATCGACCTTCAAACAATATTGTATATTGAAGGCTTTTATATGATTTATTCATGTTTTAAAAAGAAATTAAAAAAAAAAAAAAAAAAAATCAAAGAAACAAAATTTTAGACAGCTCATAATTCAATTGATTTCAAATTGAAAAAAAAGGGAAAATTTTATGATTAAAAATTATTAATTAATATATTAATATATGATGATGATCATGAAAAGAAAGATGATGATGATTATGATGAAGATGATTATTATTATTATTATTATTATTATATAACAACATATTTATTATAAAAAAGAAAGAAAGAAAAGAATATAAGAGAAGAGAATTTGAGCGCTTTAAATATGAAAAAAAAAAAAATAATTTAATATTATTAAGAAAATGAAAATGTAATTCTATTAAATTTTTGTTTAAGAAATTTCCCCCCAAGACTTTAAAAATTGTTAAAAAAGAATTATAATAGTTTGATGATGGTGAAAAAAAAGTGTTTAAAGGAACAAAAAACAAAAACATATAAAAAAAAGTAAAACCAAATTTAATTTAAATTTTGTTAATTTTTGGCATTTCAAATGCTGCAACAAACAAGAATAAAATAATAATGATAATAAATAATAATATTAAAACAAAGAAAGAAAATTGTAATAAAGCAAAGAAATCTATTTTAAAAGCAAAAAAAAAACTTATTTATGAATTTTATAAAATTTATTGTTGTTTAATTAAGAATTTTTTTTTTATTATTATGTAAATTAATTTTAGAAAAATGATCTTCGAGATTTCATTTGCAGACTTTAAACAAACTTCATTAAACAACAAATATATTTATTTATTTTTGTTTTTTGAGAGGCATTTAAAAAAATTAAAATTATTAAAAATTTAAAACAGAAACTTTGTTTGAAACGAATATGAATTATATCCTTCACACAATTAACAGCGATCAACAATCTAAATTAGATGAAGAAATAAATATTAAATATTAAATGATTGTTCATATGTCATACAACTATGTTCATATAAATAGTAGTCGTAAGTTCTACCTGTTAAATCAAATGATAAATACAATGTTTGAACATAAAGTCATGAAACCAATAATTGTTCAAAATGCCACTAATCAAATTGAAAAGGGGCAACGTCAATATACGAAAAGAAAGAATGTTCAGTCCTCCCTCCATTTTTAAATGGCTTGGTAGTTAATTTTTTCAATATTTTCTATAAGATGACAATGATTTTTCACAGCACTAAACTTAAAAATTATAGGTAACCTAAAAATGTAGCCTAATTTTGGTAGTCTTTCTATATTTCTCTATCCGTGTGTAGTCTAATAATGTTATCTTCCGCTTGTCACCACGAGTATAAAGTTTATTTATTGAAACTGGAAAATAAACGATTTTCATATTTATTACAAAACGTGAAGTGAAGGATATAAAAAAATAAATTGATTCATTATTTAATATTTAACTGAAAACATTTTGGTGATTAAAAATTAATTTTTATGAACAAATTTTAATTAATTAAAAATTTCACACGCTACTTACATTTTTCTGTCTTTTTTAACACGCTTTAATTATCTTTTAGTATTATTTTATAAATATATATATAATATTAAGATCTAAGTTGCATTAAATTTGAGGAGCCTTTAATGATTTATACTCATATTAACCTCTTAACTGCTTTCCTATTCTATTCTATTCTGTCATTATAATTTATTTAATATTGCTTAGAAATGCTTTGGTCTTATCAATGCTTTTAAACACTTCACATACTTAATATTTGTTATAATTATATATTTATCATGGCCGAATTCTATAATTTATATTACATGAGTCCTTGTATAAAATTAAAATCATTTGAAAGTAAACTCATATAAGATTGATTCAAAATTGAATAAGTTTATAAACTTATGCAGTTTTAAATACTGATTCTAACTTAAGAAATGTTTAGATTTGTAAATGATGTCTTTCAGTTTACATCATATTAAAAAAAAACTATTCAAAACCTAAAGAAATGAAGGACTAGTTACTGAAACATGATGAGATTGATACAATTCTCCGGAACCTTTTTTATTGCATTACACTTATTAGACTTGAATAAAAATACACTTTTTATTTATCATTGTGATGTGTAGATTAGATTTAGATTAGGGGATGGCAGAATCTATTCTATCTCATAATAACAGTTCCTTCGATATTCTGATATTCATCAAGAATCAATTCCAAGATTTTCTTCGGAGGTAAATTTGCAAATTCATTGATTTTGTGAAGTGTACAAAAAAAAAAATTATTTTATAAAGAAAACTTTAGTTAAAATGCTTTTCATTTAAATTAAAAATAATAATCATAGATTTTTATTGGAAATAATTTTGTTTTTAAAATTTTTAATTTATTTTTAATGTAATTTAAAATTTATTTTGCTTAGTCAAAGCGAAAAATGCTGAAAAACGTATGCCTAAGTAAATTATAAATTTGTATTTATTTTATAATTAATTAAAAAAAAATATATATATATATTTTTTTACAATTTTTAAAAATAATTTTTGTGTATTTACAATTTTAAAAAATTATTTTTGTTTTTGTTTATCAATTTTAAAAAATTATTTCTTTTTTGCTTTTAATTTCAATAATTTTTTAACTTTTTTTAAATTAAGTAAAAAGAAATTTACATTACATTTAAAAAACAATAGGATAAAAATTTAGCTCAGAAAGAAAACCTTGAAAAAATATAAATTTAAATTAATAATTAAAAAAAATTAATTATAAGAAAATATAAGAAAAACAACAAAATGATATAAGTCAAGGATCAAACGAAGAAAAACGAACTAATTAAGGAAGTTATGAAGAATGAATGATGATGTTAGATTGATGATGTTGATAATTGAATGATGATTTGTTGATTGATTGATTGATTGATTAATTGATGTTGATAATTGAATGATGATTTGTTGATTCATTGATGTTGATGATGATGATGATTGAACTCAAAAAGTATAAAAAAGAAATAAATTAGCATTTTGTATAGAGTATTTTTTTTAATTTAAAACAAAAATAAACACACACTTTATATGTAGAGTAGGGTAGGGTAGGGTAGGGGATAAAATGCTACAATTTAAGGTAGCAATAAATGATAATTATAATAAAAAAAAAGGAATAAGAAAAATCAGCTGAATACAAAAAAAAAAAATAAAATAAAATTTGAATGAAATAAAATAAAAACAGAAACAAAAACAAAAACAAAGAGTAGCATAACAAATTGTAAATTTAAAAAATATATTTAATAAAACAGTTACTTTGTGCCTAACCCAATCAATAAGTAAATATATAATAAATAACAAGACAAACAACATGATATTAAAAAAAAAATAATAATAATAATAATAATAAAAAAAAAAAACAAAAACAAAACAGAAGAAAACAAAAGAAAAGGAAAAAAATATTATATAGAAATGATAAGAGTAAAAATTTAAAAAAAAAAAAAAAGAAGAAATTTATAAAAAACAACAAACAAATAGAATTTGAAGTATTAATAACAAGAAAAAAAAAATATAAATATATATATATATATATATATATATTATACATATATAAATGCAAATGAAGATTATAGATTACGGTTATGGAAGATGATCAATGATTTATGATGATGATTTCTATATACTCAGAAAGTCATGGTTTAAGAATTGGATTCTAATGAAAAGACGAACTCTACTATTTATTGTATAATTAATTATACTGAGAAGCAAACCCAGTGTTTATTATTATTATTTTTTTTTTTTTTTTTTTAATAGTAAAAAATAATTTATGTATGTGGTGAGTCCAAAAAATGATAATATGATATAGTAAAAAAAAAAAAAATAATTAATACAAACAATAACTACTCCTTCCCCCCATAGAAAACAATAACGAATGAAGAAACTTCATGAAAAACAATAAACATAAAATATACAAATAATAGGAAAAGTTATACCAATTTCGGTTCTAACGAAAGTTCAATACACTTTACACAAAGAATTAATAAGAAATATGAATAAAAGGTTTTTTATAAATCTTCAGTAAATTGTCCGTTTTTTAAGGATGCTCACACAATTGATGGCGTCATAGACCTACTAAACTCTAGTAGGAACCCACATTCTGACTGTAGAGATATTTTCTCGGTCATAACAGCCGTCAGTTTAGTTTCAGTCAAACTGTTAAGTTTTTCATAGAATTCTTAAATGTAAACAAATGCATGATGCCTCAGTCCATTCAATCACGTCAGTTATATTGAAAATAAGTGTTGAACCAAAAATTATGAAAAATGGACCTAATTTCTACAACCTCTAATGCAATTTAGTTCGAGCTTATATTTTCAATATGAATTTCACACAAAACCTTTTTATGTTGGAGAGAGAAAAGTTTTTTTAAAACATTGAGGGAACTATTTATTTATCCATTTCATTGTCTTTGGTTCAGAGCTGGTGAAACAACTGAAACGACTAAGAACAAAGAAACCGGAACGGATTGTTTAAATACAATTCAATTTCTGAACTGAATTGAAATGAGAAACTAAACTGACGACTGATGTAACTAACCAAAATTAGTCCATTCGAAGCCGCCCTTATCAAATCTATTCTATTTTTTTTTTTTTTTTGTCCAAATAACTCCAAACATTTCTATCAATCTATCAAAGTTTCATTTATTTAACTTAAGAAATGAAGAAGTTCTCAATATAAAATCTATATATTAGTTCAAATAGATTATATATTTGGTTAACATAAAAAATAAAGAAGTTCTCCGATATAAATTGTTGTATGAATATTGACTCAATTGGATCAGATATTTTATTTATATTTATTAAAAAAATACTAATTTTCTTATAAAAAGTTGGCAACATACGCATGTTACATAACTAGTCAATCATATACTTTAGACTTATAAAAAAAAACGTATAAATTTCATTTAAAAAATTAATCCATTTTCATTAGAATATCTCATTTATCATTTGTGTATCCAAGTATTTATTTCAAGAAAAACAAAAATTTCCATTAATCAGAGAACTTCAACTGAAACATTTCAAATTGTATTGTCCAATGAATAATTAGAGAATTTATTTGAAAAATTTCACCATAATATCTCAAAAACTAAGGGTCTTCATTTATCATAATTTATTTATTTATTTATTGTTCTATTGTTGTTTACATTTATTAATCTTTATAAAATAATCTTTGAATGCAGAAAGACAACATGATGATTTCTTCAACAATAAAATCAAAATCTTTTGGGAGACATTCACTAAATCTCCAAGGGAAGGGAAAATTCTTTGTAATCATCTTTAGAGTATTCCAATTTATCTAAGTGTGAAGGGTATAAAAAAAAAATACTAAAAACTTAAAAATATTTATATGTTTGATTAATTGTTTCTATTTTATCAAAAAGACAGAAGAGAAGAGAATAGAAGAAAGAAAGGAAAATTACTTATATAAAAATATATAAAAATTAAATTAATATTATTATTATTCATAATTAGTTCCTAAACCAAAATTATGTCAAAAGTTTAAAATTTTTTGAAGGAAAAAAAAAAAAAAAAAATGGAAAGAAGAAGATAAAACTGTGTTGAATTAAAACAAAAAGAAAAACAAACAGAATTATAATTCTAAATGTTAATTTTAAAGATTTATAATATTACGTATGATTATTAATTAGAAGATACCACACACCGATAGACAACAAGCAGGGCGATATGAAGAGAGGAGGGACACACAAAATACTCACTCACTTAGTCACTCACTCACAGAAATTTGTCTTATCTACTATTCATATAAAACTCATATGATTTTCTAGGGTTTTATTTGTAAACCAACCAAATGAGAGGAAAAGAAGAAAAAACAATAATTTAAAAAATGATTTTGAAAAGAAATATGTAACTTCAAACAAGAAAATGTTGAAATGCGTGCAGAACGAAAAAACTGCAACTGAACTAATTCATATTTATTATTATTATTATTATGATTATTATAACTTATTATGATTATTTATAATAATAAATACGTACTTGCATAATTATTATTCTGTATATTAATTTAAATGGAAAGTACGAATGTGTTTGTGTGTGTGTGTATTTAACAATAATTAATTTTGTAATGGAAATGGAAATCAAGACGATCGATGGAACATATATACATATTTATATATATATATATATATATATATATATATATAAATGATGAAGACGATGATGTTGGTGAAATTATTATGTGAAAGTGAATTAATATATAATATAGTGTTTATATACATATAAATATATAGAAAGAAAAAAATTATATATATGAAAAAAAAAAAGAAATAAAATATAATGAAAACAAAATAATAATCATACATTATTATTTTCTTTAATTTTGTTGTGTCACCTGTTGCGGTAGCTTTCTGAATTCATCCACAATCGAATCAGAGTTCTGGAAGTGTGTTAAATCCATATAAAGGTTTTTTGACCTTTCATTGAGTTCAGATCAAGGTCAAAGTTTAATAGCATAAAAGCTGAACTCATAACCTTTCCAACGACATAACTCTCATCGAAATCGACCCACCCATTCTCGAGATATAAGTCTTTCAACAGTTTTTATTTACGTTTTCGACATTTGACATTTGTTCAAAAATGACCAGATTTGGAATGTCTATATCTCAAAAATTACTGGTTCGATTCGAACAATATGCTCCACAGTTATATAGATAAATAGTAGAGCTGTAATCTGAATTTACCCAGAATCGAATCTGAGTATTTGAAGTGGGTTAAATCTTTATGAGCATACGTACGCATAACGTGAAGAGAAATGATATTTTTAATCCTTAAAATAAATATGTCCTAGTTGGAATACTAGCATTATTTTTATTGAATTCAATAGTCAAATATCATAGCTTCAAAATGCCACCAAAATCAAGTCAATCGGTTCAGTATATCATGAGTTATGCTCATTTGAATATAAATGTCTTTTTTTCTCACTCACACTCACACACGCAAGTTTTTGCTGAGTCATTGTCAAAAATTGCAAAATTGTCGCTGCTTAAAAATTTCTGGTAAATCTACCAGGCGAGCAGAATCGTCAGAAAAGTAGCAGGTCGATATTGCAATTTCTTCAATATTGATCTGCCGTATATCGCTCTAATATAAGTTGATTTTACCCCAATTCAATATTTATAAATATTGAATTGCCGTATATTTCAGGGGCCTTACTCTACTTTACACCATTTCAATATTGAAAACATAATCGGTTGTTCAGCAAATCGAATTAAATGTTGATCTGCAGTACATCTTCTTAACCGCAGTTGATTTTACCCCGTTTCAATATTTATAAATATTGAAATGTCATATATTTCAGTGAGCATACTCGACTTTACACCAATTCAATATTAAGTACATGATCGGATGTACAACCCAATACAATTCCAATATTGAATTACTGCATGTGTATATAGCCACAAGGAATCTTACCCCTTTTCAATATGGAAGAACTGATCATGAGCTTAAAATTGTCAAAAGCGCCACCTGGCCTTGTCTTTAATATTGAAATGGTGTAAAGTAGAGTATAACCCCTAAAATATACGACAATTCAATATTTATAAATATTGAAATGGCAAATATTTCAGTGGGCATGGTGTAAAGTAGACCAATTCAATATTAAGTACATGATCGGATGTACAAATCAATTCATTTTCAATATTGAACTGCTGTATGTCTGTACAGTCACAAGTAATCTTACCCCTTTGCAATATGGAAGAACTGATCATGAGCTTAAAAATTCGCAAAAGCGCCACCTGGCCATGTCTTTAATATTGAAATGGTGTAAAGTACAGTATAGCCCCTAAAATATACGACAGTTCAATATTTATAAATATTGAATTGGGGTAAAATCAAATAAGACTCAAGCGATATTCGGTAGTTCAACATTAAGAAAATCACAAAATCGACCTGCT
This sequence comes from Amiota mariae, assembly GCA_035041805.1. Lineage (NCBI taxonomy): Eukaryota > Metazoa > Arthropoda > Insecta > Diptera > Drosophilidae > Amiota > Amiota mariae. The sequence goes on from JAWNKV010000325.1 coordinate 4,250,912, forward strand.
ACTTTTCTGACGATTCTGTTCGCCTGGTAGATTTACCAGAAATTTTTAAGCAGCGACAATTTTGCAATTTTTGACAATGACTCAGCAAAAACTTGCGTGTGTGAGTGTGAGTGAGAAAAAAAGACATTTATATTCAAATGAGCATAACTCATGATATACTGAACCGATTGACTTGATTTTGGTGGCATTTTGAAGCTATGATATTTGACTATTGAATTCAATAAAAATAATGCTAGTATTCCAACTAGGACATATTTATTTTAAGGATTAAAAATATCATTTCTCCTCAAATGTATTTAGCAACAATTAGACATCAGACCGTTACTCGGCCCGATAAAATAAAACAAATAAATATAAAATTTTATTTTCATTTCTCTTCCGTTTTATTCTTTTTGCAATACATAATATTTATACATTTATATTCCTGTTTTAAATATTGACTTTGATTTTCTTGTGATCTTAATTACGATGGGTGAAATGTGTATTGTGTGTGACTGTTAGAACTTTCTTCAATGTAACTTTCTTAATTATTATTATGCTACTAATAATTTCAATTCAAATATGATATTCATCCATGTATATCATTTACAATCTACCCTACAAAGTTAGAAAGAATAATTTTAAGAAAAACTATTTAATTGCGACGCAGTGAGTCCGAGGCTGTTGGCGGTGGTGGTGGTCCACGTTTGTTTAACTCCTCAAGAAATGACATAACAATGATTTTACGCTCCTCATTCAAATGAGCGAGTACCAAGTAGCTGAAATGGATAAGATAAAATATATGAGATAAGATAAATAAAATGGGGATTGTGTTGAGAGTGTTTACCGTTTATCATTCTTTAAAATGTCTTCAATTTCTTTAATGTGTCCACTATTCTCCTTGATGAGATCAATTGTCTTGTGTGTAATGAATTTACACTCCTGTAAGAGCTCACGTAGCTCTGACTTTGCATAAATTGTCTTATCCTTGATGTAGTCACGAAATTCACGTTCGCCAAGTTCGGAATTGACTTTAAGATAGCGTGGATCCTCTTTGATTTGCTTCTTAATCTCTTTCCATGTGCTGGTCAACTGAAGTGTAGTCAATTCATCTAACATCTCACGGAACTTCTCACGTTTCTTTTTCATAAGATTTTCTATGTGTTCATTAAAGATTCTGTAGGTATAAAGATATTTAATATTTATCCTCCATATAACCGTTTTGGTGATATGACTTACTTTTCCCGATCATCACGATCAAATGGCTCAATCAATTCCCAACGATGATCTTTGCGTAACTGCCGTTTTACTTCCTTCCATGTAAAGTCTGGATTGCGTACAAGATCCGCTAGCAAAGCATTAAAGTGTCCTATGGCCTCGTCACGTTTATGATGCTCACGCTCCTTATCACGGTCACGCAAGTGTCCAGCCAATGTCCGCTGCACTTGCTTCTCACGTTCACGTACACTTTGCTCGGCACGCAACTGTCGTTCACGTTCCTTTTGCAGTCTTTCAGCTTCACTTTCACGCTCCTCACGTTCACGTTCCAACTCACCTTCTGACTGTTGTGTAGAATCTCCATCATCATCATCCTTATCCTTAAGATCTCCTTCCTCCTACAAAAACAAAGTAAATATTACCAATGTCAATCATTTCATTTAAGAGATTAAAAAAATGGGAAAACTTACGGAATTGTCTCGTTTTTTACGGTCATCTCCTTTTTTCTTGTCCTTATCCCTCTCCTTTTCTCTCTCTTTTTCTTTTTCCTTTTCCTTTGATGAGCGACGATCTCTAACACGACTTCGGCTGCGATCACGATCGCGTCCACGATCCCTTTGCCTATCCCTACGTTCTTTATCTTTTTTATCTGACTTACGTTCTCGTTCACGTTGCTCCTTGAGCTCCCTTTGTCGGCGCTTTTCATCCTTCTGAATGCGAAGAAAATCCTCAAAGTATTCCTCGCGATATGATGAACTCTCCACAGCCCGATAACGTGAATCCGATTCAAACTTCTTTTTGATATCATACCAACGTGCATGACGTTCAAATTCGCCGCGTTCCCGTAACATTTCCAGGAAATCTTTACGTATCTATACATTTCGGCAGCATGCGGGAGAGAAGAATTGAGAGTGAGAGTGCTTTTTAGTTAAATTTCACTTGAACATTGCTTTGCTTTTTCTGATAAATCTTAGAAATCAAAGAATATATATACATATATATGTAGATAGATAGAAACTTAGGAACTAACTTAATACACGTATATATAGATAGATATATACATAAACATAATAAGTATATACATATGTTATGGTATGTCGAGAGAGATAGACGACTGATATTTATATAGAATATATTGATTTGTTATGTTTTGCTGAAAGAAAATGATTTTATATTTTTGGTTGTGATATTTTTCATTAGAAGCTGTGAGAGATTCATCATTAGAGATTTGTATTTATTAGTAGTAGTAGTATTTAGTTGCAGTATGAGGGTTTATCGTATATGCTCTCCAAACATGGAACAACAACTTAACTTTAAATGCTAACATAACATAATCATAATAAAATATAACATAGAAATAAATATGTATGTATATAGAGATCCGAAATAATTATAACTAAGAATATAAATAAGTATTCTTATGCATGATATCATGATAAGAATTCAACGATCAGACCGTTGTAAAACGAATGAACTGTAGCAAGGAACCTCAACCTCAACCTGGTCATGGGCGCTTTTCTTTCGGATCAATTGAGGAGCTTTCTCTCATCAAGCGATTGCGATTGAATGATAGATAACATGATAGCTTCATTTGCTGCCAGTTCGTGCTGCATCTGTCTATGCGTCTGTGTACATTATATAAAGACATTTCACTAAGAAAAATGTTTATTAATTAGGATTATGTATATTCATACTGTTTTTTGTTTGTTTATTTCGCCGCTCTGTTGCCTTTGCCGATGCCATTGAGACGACTATGACGACGACGACGAAGATTCGTCTATGATTGATGCCCACACGCGCACACGCTTGAGCCCCTCCTGGCTTGGCCTGTTCAGCATTGCAAACATAGCAACAATCTGCTTGGCATATACGAAGAATTCAAGAAACCCCTTCACCATCATCATCATCAAATACTTCATACTCCATCTCTTCTTTATCATCATCATCATCCTTATTTCCTTTAACATCATTCATCGACAGTTGATTTGTATAAACGCTTTCCTCCTAAATCCTAGCAAGTTGACGGAGAAGGGAAGTGCAAATCACACCAACGATTATCAGGCAAGATTCTCTTTTAAAATCTTTTTATTTTTATGTTTTTGTTTTTTTTTTGGGATTTCATGTTTTATATATTTTTTTTTTTAGGTTTCAACTGATTGCTTGATCTCGCAAATTGTAATTGTAACTCACCACAAGCAAGCACCAAACCAAGCACAAGAGGGAATGTTTAGAGTTGTTAACGTTTGTTGGTATGTCGTTTACTGACTGACACTCGACTCTAAGTTGGAGTAACCAGTGAAGAAGTGTGTTGTTGTTGACCATCGGCGCCTTCGGCACACATTCATTTTGTTCATTTGTTGGGGGTTCAAGTTGGGGTTGTTGTTGTCCATTACAAGTTTACAGAGCATCCACTAGTTAGGTTAAGCTAGGCAATTGTGACAGGCAGATTGGTTGTGAACTCAAGGATACATGAATCCTTTTTTTTCTTCTTGTATTATAACTTTACTGAATAGTAGATTAAGTAATGGTAGTAGTAGTAGTAGTTGTGGAAGAAGCTAGAAAATCAATATGTTCACCGTTCACAAATGACACGATGTTGATGTGGTTGTTGTTGTTGTAGTGTTGTAGGAATACACAATTTTTAAAATTATAAAGTGAAGAGTATTATATATGTAGATAGATATATAAATATATATATGTATATAAATATGTAGGTATAGATGTATATAACAATATAAAAAGTAGATTATGATACAAAAAAATTTCATGTGGATTTTGACTTTCATTCATAGATTTTTCATTTATTTTTGTTTTGTTTAAAATACGTAAAATGGAAAAAACAGAAAATGAATTGAGTGAAGAGCAATAGAGCCTATACACTCAATTGAGTGGTTCTGGCTACACATACCTGTTCCTTCTTGAGCAGCTTATCCTCTTTTTGACGACGACGTACCTCAACAATGTATTCATTGAATAAACTTTCACGTTCACTAATTTTCTCAATGGCACGATAACGATCATCTTTGCCAGAGAGTTGGCAAAAGTCACTAAAGCAGGATCTGGAACGGACAGTAATTAGCAATTGACAAGTAAAAAGAAGATTAACTTTGGCTATGCCGAAGTTGTAATACTCTACACGCACTTTTTATATCTTCTGATTATTGTTCTAATTTCATGTTTAGTATGGGAGGTACAGCTCCCTAGTGTTCCGCGGGTCTTGAAATTTACATGGTTGGTGTATATGAGTCAGATACTTATTGTGTCCATATTTCAAGTCAATAGTACAAAAAACAAAAAAATTTTTCTAATAAGAACATCAATTTGAATCTTGGTTTGTATAGGAGGTACACCTCCCTAGTGTTCCGCGGGTCTTGAAATTTACATGGTTGGTGGATATGAGTCAGATACTTATTGTGTCCATATTTCAAGTCAATAGTACAAAAAACAAAAAACTTTTTAAAAGAACATCGCTGCAGATACTTATTTTCCTAATAAGAACATCAAATTTGAATCTTGGTTTGTATAGGAGGTACACCTCCCTAGTGTTCCGCGGGTCTTGAAATTTACATGGTTGGTGGATATGAGTCAGATACTTATTGTGTCCATATTTCAAGTCAATAGTACAAAAATCAAAAAACATTTTCTAATAAGAACATCAATTTGAATCTTGGTTTGTATAGGAGGTACACCTCCTAGTGTTCCGCGGGTCTTGAAATTTACATGGTTGGTGGATATGATCAGATACTTATTGTGTCCTTAATTCAACTCAATGTACAAAAAATTAAAAAACTTTTTCTAATAAGAACATGAATTTCAATCTTGGATTGATGGAGGTAAACCTCCTATGTTCATGCGGCTGATTCCGATAATGTACTTGCGTATGCAATAAAGCAGTTTCTAGCTCAAAAACTAAGGGACTAGTTGAAATACATTCAACGTGACATGAGTCTGCATATAGTATTACAACTTTCGTATTCAATCTGTGATTCATGACAACTTATAGTTCATTCGCTGATTAAAATAATTCGTATTAAGAACTCTTGCCATGAGTTTTGCATCTTCATAAGTTTACGGAAATCTTCACGTTTCTGTCGCATTTGATCCCTAACATATTTTTCGAATATCTGTTTGCGTTCCCTTGAGGTCAATAGCAAATAGCGAGGATGAAAGACAATCTTATGTAGTTCCTTTTCCCAAGTACTGAAAGCAGAAACCTAAAAAAAAAAGAATAGGAATTTTCCATACATGAGTGATTTGCTTCTTTCGGTTTAGTTTAGACGACCACACTTACATCTTTTTCACGTAACATTTCTTTAAATTGTTGAACACGCGTCTCAAGCGGCACCAAAGCACGTTCTTTTGCGGCACGTTGTTCGGCCTCTACAGCAGCTTCACTAGCATCATTTTTCTTGGATTTTGCAGCTGTAAAAATTTTTCATACACTTGGATCTGTTTCACGTTGACCTTTCTTCTCAATTTGCCAACTAGGTCGTGGACGCTTATTCGGCACTTCCTCGACATTTGATTCAGACTCTGTACGTATTTTGATTATTTCATCAACCTCATCCTCTTGTATTGCCTCAACTTCACTAGTAACAGATACATTACTTGGTACGGTTTCTGTCTTTTCCTTATCTTCAGCTTCAGTGTTGGAATTTTCTGTGGTTTTCTTCTCTTCGGTTGTAATTGTACGTATTGCTTCTGGTGGCTCGCGTATGATTTTATCGACATCCTTGCGATCAGTTAGTTCTTCCGTCGCTGCTGTGGCAGCTTTCTTTTGTTCGTCTTCCTTTTTACGTTTCTTTTCAGCATTTTTCTTCGTTTCTTTTTCAAGAGCTGCAGCTTGGGCGGCCTTTGTGTTTTCGGCATTGGCGGCTGCTTGTGCATAAGCAATTGTCGGATCGTAGGGTGCAGCTGCAGCCATATGCATCATTGGACTTGGTAGCAAGTGTGGTGATAATCCACCAGTTCCTGACATAGGTTGCTGTGTAGGCGCCATCGCTTGTTGCGGTGTGGCACCTGAGTGTGCAGCCATTCGAGCTGCTTCCATGTCGCGCAATGCTTGTGGCTTCTCCCAAACACTCTCGTTCTGTCCAGCATGAAAGTAATATGGACGACCATCTGGTGCACGATATTCAGACCATTCTGCTGCACGAGCAATAACTGCTGGATCAATGACTCCCGGTTTGATTAGTAGGGTTTTCGCCGTAAAACCGAATGATGGTGGCGGCATGCAAAATTGTGCCTGTCCAAAGTTGGGTGGCATTCCCGATTGAAACATAGGTGGTGGTTGATGACGCACATTAGGTGGCGGTTGCGTCAGCAATGGCGGTTGTTGGACACCAGGTACAGCATTCAGCGGCGGCTGGTTCAACATATTCGGTGGTGGTTGGTTAGTTAATGCATCAGGACCAATTGCATGAAATTTTTTGCTACCCTCTTGCAGTTCTTGTTGCGTTTTTATTGTAATATTTGGTCCCTCTGGTTTTGTCCAGGTCGTTTGACGCGTCATTGAATGATAGTAATATGATCTACCACCTTCAGCTTTTGTTTCAACCCACAATTCAATTGGTAACACCGTGTCCTTATTTTCATTGTTATTATTATATTGATTATTTGCCCAATTCGGCGGCCTTTGATTATCTGCTGGCCTCACACCGCTGCCACCGCCACCGCCCTCGCCTTGCTAGAAACACTCATCATAAATGGTTTGTTAGCCCTGACAAAAAAAAAAAAAATTATTTGCTCATTTACATATGAATTAACATTTATCTAAGTCAAACTTACCATTGGCCATCGTGCGTTTGATTCGCTTGTGAAATTTCGTTGTCTTGATCATCTTGGACGCCCACAACTCTTCTGCTGCTGCCGTTCATTTGCATTACCGTGACAGCGTTGTCGGCATTACCCATATTCTCAGTATTTTCTTCATCAAGCTCCATATTATCATCTGAACTCGATTCCATTTTGTGTTTAAATGAGAACTTTTGTTGAGAACAAATTGATTTTTTACATTAATATTAAATAATTCTTATAAAAAAAATTATATTTAAGAATTTTCTAAAATCGACGACTGACTCTCAATTTTTTCAACCTAGTGATGCACAATAAGCGAGATAAATTGATAGTGATGAAAATGTCAAAAGTGCTAAAACTGTTGCCAGACTGGTAATTTCGATAAATCGATAGAATATTAAGGGCTGCAAAATATTTGAAATGACTAATAATCGTTTTATTTAAATGTCACGTGCCGTATACCTTGTAAATAATTAACAAAAACATTTTGTTTACATGTATGAGAGAAGTCGTTCCTTATGATTTATTAACTGATTTAATCACAGATTATTAAATGTCAATTAGCATAAACTAAATGCGCATTATCAATAGGAAATCAATGCAATTGTAATGTTAATTAAACCGGTCTCATATTATAAACACGGATATGTGTGAACATTTCTATAATAAATCACAGAAATGTTTTTTTTTTTTTTTTCTTTTTAATATACATACAATGCAATTGATAAGCGTGCCTACAATTACGTAATAGAAACAAGGAAAACAACCTTATTCAGACACTTTTGTTGAATTATTATTTAAATTAGATTAGCATTTTCATGCATTGCAACTAGAACCAGTTATTGAATAAATCAAATTGCAGCATGTGATTTGTTTGCTTTTAGGAGTATAAAAAGATCTAAGTTTCACAAACTAAACATCATAAGTAGCTTCGCTTGTAGCAACATGAAGATTTACGCTGTTCTTGCTTTTGTTTTGGCTTTATTGGCTGTAACAAGCGGTAAGTATTTATAATTGACTCAACTACTACAAAAGATAATGAAAACCTTAAATTAATTAATTATGTATTTAATTGTTTTTCATTTTGCAGCGTTGCCCAATCCTCAGCCAGTTACTGATGGTGGTGTTGGGGGTGGCTCTGCCGGTAAAGGCAGAGGTAAAGGTGGCTAATAAAAGAAACAAAAATAATTTTGTATTTATAATATATTAACAAACAAAATATGTAATTATTTTTGTAAATAAAAAAATTTATTGTATGATCAATGTACATGTTTGGCTAATAAATGAATTGAGTTAAATGAATTATTCCTTTAGTGAATCCATTTATTTATCTTTAGATGCTTGAAATGAGTTAAGAGACATCAACTGATTGAATTTATTATCAGATTGGCATTTTCTAGCCTTTCAATTAATAAAACAAGTTCTTAAACAATTTGTTGCATTGCATTTATCAAAGTTAGGAGTATAAAACCTATTGTATTCCATAGGTTTAACATCATAAGTAGATTCGCTTACTCCGAACATCATGAAGATTTACGCTATACTTGGCTTTGTTTTCGCTTTATTAGCTTTGACAAGCGGTAATAATTCAATTCTGAATGGAATGCGATAAGAAATCTTTATTAACTTTTTTTTTTTTTTTTAATTTGCAGCTTCGCCTAATCCTCAGCCAGTAGGTGATGGTGGTGTCGGTGGTGGTTCTGCCGGTGTTGGCAAAGGCAATAGTGGCAAGTGAATGAGTAAAGGATAAAATTATGCACTCACCTTTGTTTTTTATTTTATTATTTTGTTCATATACAAAAATTATTAATACATATTCAATAAATAATTTTGGCTATTGAATTGAGACAATTTGTAAGACAATTTTGTTTATTCGATAAATATTTTTAAAAATTTTTATTTATTATATGTACATATATTTAGTGACGACGGGGCTCCCATAACAATGTTATTAAAAGTTAAATTATTTATATCAGAGACCTGCATCGAGTAGCATCGAACAGACTCGATCAGTGTAGCCAAAAACAATGCTTTCGGTTCAGTTTGAATCACTTCAATTCGAGTTTGAATCACTTCGAATTTCATTTAATTTAAATTTGATTCAATTCGAATTTGAATCACTTCTTGTGGTGAACATGAACGACTCATACTCGAGTATGACTCGTGTTATAAACTACATAGTAAGTAAATATCGCTCATTTACTTCAGCAAAACTGTCATAACTCAAAAAACATAACTTTTGAGTTAAGGATGCAGAAATATTTATAATATGATAATTTATAATGTGTAAAAATTGCATCATCTTATGTAATATACAAAGAACATAAGAAGAGAGTATCCCATTTTTAGGGTTCCGTGAGAAAACAAAGCCTACACTGTCCGTCCGTCCGTCCGTCACAGAGCATGAACCTTAATAGATAGAAAGTTGAAATTTTCACAGAATGTGTAATTCAATTGCAGCTATAACGACAAATAATAAAATAAAAAGGACTAATTAAAATTATAATATCTTATGTTTCAAGCAATGCTTTGCAACTTAAAGCAGTTTGTTATTGTTTATGTTATTTCTGTATATGATGTTCATATAATAATTTAGAGGCAAAAAACCTGGACGATGGTACGGAAACCACCGTGTACGAGTCTGATTCACATTTTGCAGATTTTTTTCATTTCCAAAGTTCCGGATTTTTTTACTCATAAGAGCAATCAATATATCTGAGTTGAGCTGCATTCAATGACGTGTGAAGATCGTTTATGTTTCCCAAATCTCGGTATATTTTATTTTGTTGCATTATTCGAGAAAAGGTAAGGTTTTTTTTTAAAGTAGATTAAAACTCCTGCTCTTCTTCTGATATTTACCGGCTGCCTGTGAAATTCTATTCCTCATATATTAATATCTTATTTTATTAAAAAAGAAACACAGAATTCATTGGTTCCTATCTCTTATAGCTACCAAATTTACACAGTTCTGAGCCGACTGGGGCTTCAATAAGTTTTATTGTAAAAATTCAACCGATCGAATAAACAAAGCTACCGATCAATTTATTCTCAAGAAAAGATATACGAGTATGTTCTCGTAATGAGATTATTAATGAATAATCTATTCTGGTATTGCATGGTTGTTAAATCTTATAAAGATACAAGATGTCTAGATTACTTCAACCCACAACAGCCCAGTCCAAGACGACGAGATTTGACTTGGCAAAACATGTCAACTATATCTTCAGTTGAAATTTCAATCTCTTTGTGAACGATGTCTGGTCTCAGACTTATTAACACGCAGGTAGGTTTTTAATCTTTTCGGCAGAGAAAAAGTCCGTTCAGCTGTTGCTGAAGTGACAGGGATCGTCGAAAGCAATTGACCTGCAGTGCCTCAAGTGCAGTCTTGTGCCACAAAATTATTTCTTGCTTGAGCTCGGTTTCACTACTATTTGTGACGCCATAGAAACACACTGCAATTGAATAATGAAATGATGCGATGACGGAAAAATCAAAGACATGAATTGTAAAATTTCATTCTTCCCGGTTCTGGAGACCCTGGCCCCGGACCTGCCACTGAGTAAAATACAATGTTGTGTTTGGTAAGTCTCAATTTTGAGAAAGTTTCCCGATCTCAAATGATTATACAAATTACTAGCTGGTGCCAACGGCTTCGACTGTCTCTGAAACTGGGATTGAACAATTGATAAAGGCATTCATTGCGAGTCTATGCTTAATACGATGAATGCACAAAAACGATTTTTGAATGCACAATATGTTTTCAAGTAACATACAGAATGTTTTTTAAAAAAAATTCATTAGCACATTTTTTTTTTTACAATAAGATATATAAAAGTAAAAACATCTTCTGATTCTGTAAGTCGATTTTGATAAAATAAATGCTAAATGTTATACACAGTAAAGCTTCTTATCTTTCAGTAATTTGATATTGAATGCAATGAGTGGCGTTTACGTAATGCGCGCACAAACAAACAAACAAACAAACAAACAGACAAAGTCTACGATTTTATTATATATAAATATTTATTATATTTATAGATTTATCTGAAATTAACATTATTTTTTTTTTCAAACAATCAATCAGATATGTAAATATTATAAAAAAACCAGTTCTTAAATTATTTGATTGTAAGTAATTATTATGGGTGGCTATAAAAAGGGTTGAAAACCACAACTAAGTTCATAAAATAAATTGCTTTAGCAGAATGAAGATAATCGCTCTACTTGGTTTTGTCCTAGTTTTGTTGACTTTGACAAATGGTAAATGTTGTTTAAAATTAAAAAAAAAAAATCTGTAATGGATTAAAGTGAAACATAATTTTGTTTTTTTCCAATTACAGCCTTACCCAATCCTGGCGGTGGTGGTGGTGGGGGTGGTGGATCTGCCGGTAGAGGCCCAGGTAAAGGTGGTGGAAAGTAAAGGAGTCCAAAATATAACCAAAATACAATAATAAAATAAAATTATCTTTTGAAAATTTAATTTTTTTTTTAAAAAATGGTTAATTTGTGATTAGTAAACACAAGAGCATTGCATGAGTCAGCACTAAGTAGTGCTAACAGTCCGCACGAACACTGCGCACATCATGATACTGAGTCATGTGTGTTCTTAAAACGCTTCAAACCGAGTCATGTGAATTTTTGAAACGAGTCAGTCATTATCTCGATTTATACTGTAGTGCGTGTCGTGTCTTATGGTGTGACTCGGTTAAACACTTTTGTGGAAGTGATTCAGTGTGAATCGATTTTGCGTTCAGATCGGTGATTCTGAATCATGATCGTTTTGGTTTGATAAAAAAAAATAGCGGAAGTCTGTCGAAAATGACAGTTCCTAACCGAAAATGACCGAAAATGTTCCAGCGCTTTTAGAAATTTGCCAGTCCTGTTTTGATTCACTGCCGATTCCATTGTTGAATCGATTCACATTCTACAACAACAACATTGTATTTTTCCTTGTGGTTGTTGCCCGATTCAATGATCGATTGAACATTTCCTTTAGTAGGTGGAAAGATCTTGAATCTTGCAGAGTGGCACGTGCCACCTGGCCTAGTTACAACGAAAATATGTCTTTTAGACTAATCTATAGAAGGCGCAAAGATATCGCAAGGCTCACAGTGATTTTTACTGGTTACTAGTGTGTTGGTTCTCACTCGGAGAGATTGGGTATTACCTTCAGAAGTTGTGGAAACGTAGAAAAAAAAAGAATCACTCACCCACTTTCTATGTCAATTCCCAGCACTGGCAAGAACTAGAAATAAGTTCCTGGGTAAATATATCATCGATAAACTCTCGGACTGTTCGGTCACATATCCGGGTGACCTTTTAAAATATCTAAACTCTACGGGATGGGTTTAGCAATACTGATTGTGTTCGGCGAAGAAGTGGTTTCAAAACGGCACCTTAAGTGCCAATTGTGACTTGTAATGGACTATACAAGTCAGTCACGAAAACCAATCAACCAACATAGAATCGATTCACGTTGAGTTAATTTTATAGTGTGCTAGCACACAGACAGTGCGACTCTATTGATAGTGTGCATGTATGTAGCACAAGTTTCGTTTAAGCGAGAGAGGATAATTTTTTTTAGTGTTCAGTGTTGACTCGTGCAGGGCTTTAGTAAACACTGATGGATATTGGATTAAGTTTCGTCAGCTCAGGGGGAGAGCTAGGAAGGATTGGAGGAAATTAGAAAAGTGCAGGACCAGATTTGAGCGGGAATCGAACCCGCGACTCTAGAATGTCAGCTTGGCACACTAACCATTGAGCCAACGAGCCAGTCAAGTTAAATTGTAGCTTTGTTTATTCGATCGAACTCTGGGTAGTACATAATAGTAAATGAAGTGATTTGCAGAAAATATGATATGATATCATACTTATATGATATTGGTACATATATTGAATTGCGTGCCTAATGTCATTTAATTATCACAACGCTTTCCCTCCTCATCAGATTTTATTAATTACATTTCCTATACGAAATGCTGGGTTCGATGACGCAGGCAATAAGTTAGTTATTTCATTAGTTCACCTAAAACCAGTTCCTAAACGATTTGTTACATAGCAAATGTTAGGGGTATAAATAGTGTTCACTTCCTTAAAATACTTATCACATGCATATTCAGTTGTTGAAGGTCGTCGACATATAAATCGTTCGTTTTATCCGAAGCTTTTTTGCTGTGGTTTCGTTGATAAGATGAGATGAGATAAGATTAGCAGGTTATCAGCCTACCTTTCCGATTCTGGCGTTAGATTGCCGACTTTAGCTTCCAGACGAGCTGCCAACTTTTGGCTTTGTGCCACAACATTTCCTTAGTCACAGATGGTAAGGTTATACCGCCTTTGCTCGGTCTTTACAAACCGTTGCCTCCGCACAATCCTTCGCATCTTCTGGCCTGATACCATATCAAACACCAATCTGTGGATCAGAACCAACCAAACACCAATGCGAGTGGAAATAATAAAAAGGAAATGGGGCTGGCTTGGTCATGCTTTAAGGAGAGCATTAAACGACATCACCCGATGTTCAATCGACTGGAATCCGCAAGGAAGCTGGCAAGAAACCTGGAAGCAGATGCAAGAAAAACCAACAAAAGCTGGAGCGAATTCAAGATGTTGACGCTTGTCAGAATAGAATGGAGGAAACTTGTTGTGGCCCTTAAAGACTCAAGTTGCTCTTGGTTTTATTTTAGTTTTGATAGCGTTGACAAATGGTTAGTGCTACTGAGGACTAAAATGAAACATCAACCATCAACATTTTATCATGTGTTTACAGTCTTACCTAATCCTCAGCCATATGGTGCTGGTGGTGGAGGATTTGTCGGTAAGGGTATGGGACGTGGGAAGTGAAACATTCAAATATAATATACCAAAATGCAATTGTATTTTTTATAAATAAATTGATAATTTTCGTTCAGTGACCTTTTTTGGGAAATGAATTAAGTTAAATAATAAATTTGTTTATTTGTTTGCTTTCATTTTTGCTTACTGACGAACTGAGCTTGGCGGAAGCAATACTAAATGACTCAGAAAAGTATGATCTTGTTAATATGAATTGAAATACAGTTGTCTTGTGGATTACTAATTTATTGTTTGGAGACTCTCTTCTTGTTATTTGCTCAATATTTAGTTGGCTTTGGTGACTGTTAACATATTTCCGAATATATAGAAATTCGCAATAAAAAGCAAATGAATTGTTTCAGCACTCAATTAATTTCATAAATTATTTATTTAAAATTAGCATTTTGAAAGAATTCAATTTCAATTAATGAAACCAGTTTTTATTAATTTAATTTTTAGCAAATAATTTGGGTATAAAAAGTGTAGAAAACCACAGATTAAACATTGCAAATTTGTTTGCTTAACAAGAATGAGAATTTACGCTATTCTTGGTTTTCTTTTAGTTCTCCTGGCTTTAACAAATGGTAAATATTGCTTAAAGTACAATAGAAATTATAAAGAGAACTAAAATGAAATTAAATTTGTGTTTTCACATTTATAGCTTTCCCCAATCCCCTGCCAAGTGGTGGTGGAGGTGGTGGCGGTGGTGGATCTGCCGGTAGAGGCAAAGGTAGAAGTAGAGGCGGAGGTGGTGGTGGTGGTGGCAAGTGATTGAATCAAAGAATTTTTTAGTGAATTTTTTGTAAATAAATTGTTAATTTCTGGATCAGTAACGATTTTCGCATAAGAAATGGATATATTAAGTGAATCAATTCAATCGAACCTCCAACAAAACCAAATGAAGAGTAAATCTTTTTTAGAATGAATCAAATAATTTTTTAGTGAATTTTTTGTAAATAAATTATTCATTTGACGATTTTCGAATAAGGAATGAATATATTAAGTGAATCGATTCAATCAAATCACCAACAAAACCAAATGAAGAGTATATTTTGTATAATCTTGAGTCTCTGTGGATTTCAACTTTATTAATATTCATAATAATTGCTAAGAATCAAATCATGTAAGAAACGATTTTATTGACATTTGATTGATTGTATTTTACTGTGATATTCTAAGTATTGAACATCAATATGATAATGGCCATCAAAACCAACTCAATTTTCGTTATTTTCTACGAACAGTTTATGTTTGTCAATCGATGGCTAAAGTAAAATCAATTACTCATACTGTGCGTTTGCAAAACTTAA
Organism: Amiota mariae; assembly: GCA_035041805.1. Lineage (NCBI taxonomy): Eukaryota > Metazoa > Arthropoda > Insecta > Diptera > Drosophilidae > Amiota > Amiota mariae. The sequence continues at coordinate 4,266,049 of JAWNKV010000325.1, forward strand.
TTTGATTTTCTAATCACAGCCTCTCTCAATCTTCAGTTAGGTGGTGATAGTCGTTTTAATAGTGGTGGTGGTTGATCTGCCGGTAAAGGCATAGGAGAAAATGGTAAATGAAAAATGTACATATTACCAAAGTAAGAAAATAATTATTTAACTTTAGGTATTAATTAAGGTAAATTGTATTGAAGTCATTCGCTTACGAGTGGACTAAGCTTGGAGAAACAATGTAGATGTATTGGGGTTTTCAATTCAACACTTCTCGACTAATTTACTCAATATTTTAATGCTTTTAAAACTATTAACTTATTTACAATAAAATGCAATTGATTTGCTTGAATGACATGAATCATATTTCAGAAGGTTTTTCATATTAACTTGATTTAAGTAAATTTATTTCTATAATTTTCTAGTTAAATATTCAATTAATAAAACCAGTTCTTAAACGATTTCATTCTTAACAAATATCACGGGTATAAAAGCGGCTGTAATCCATAGACTTAACATTATTCATATGTAGAATTGTTGACATAGCAAGAATGAAGATTTACGCTTTTGTTGGTTTCCTTTTAGTTTTGCTGACTTTAGCAAATGGTAAGTATTGCTTAAAGTATAAATTATGAAAAGGACTAAAATGATACTTAATTTGGTTTTTTATTTTTAGCTTTACCCAATCCTCTGCCAAATGGTGGAGGTGGTGGCGGTGGTGGATCATCCGGTAGAGGCAGAGGTAGAGGTGGAGGCTAGTGATGAAGTCAAACATGAATGCGAAATTAATAAAAAATGTACTTGCTTCTTGTTAATTTTTTGTAAATAAATTGAGCATTTCTGATCACTGACAAATTTTGGCTAATAATTTGAATAGTAGCAGATACAAAGTTTTGAACCTTGAGGACTCTTTTACAACTGACAATGTCATGTTCCATAATCGTAATAAGCGGCGCAGCGTGACTTTTTGGAGCCCGGGGAAAATATAAATTTTACTGCCCTTTGTGTCAAGAAAAAACAGAAGTTAATGTTTTTAATAATTTTAATTTTGTAAAATCTGCCTCACCTAGCCACACTAATTGGTAGAGTTAATAGTATTTTATTAGCAATTACTATGTCTGGAAATAATTGAAGCAACTGTTTAGCAGTTAAGTAATTTAAAACATCAAAAGTATTTGATTTCATGATATCAATTTCATTGAACATGTCACTTCCTTCGATATCTTTTTAATCATCTTGATCCGTAAGAGAAGCAATTATGTTTTTTTTCCAAAACTAAGCACATTTTTGATTTGTGACATCATTCTGCATATTTTGAAACAACTATAACAATTTAGTGTATTGGTTTCTCTTCATGCATTTCTTCTTTTCTTATTGAAGCATCGTTTTTATACTCTTCACTCAGTAAATAGTATTATAAATTTGTCATGAAATTTGTAACACACAAAAGGAGACTTCGGAGACCTCATAAAGTGTATATACGAGTATTCTTGATCAGCGGGACGATGCGAATTGATCTAGCCATGTCCGTCTGTCCGTCAGAGTGTATGCAGACTAGTTCCTTAGTTTTTGACCTAGAGAGCTAAGCACGAAGCTTTCTTTTCACTATACGCAGTACATTTATCGGAATCAGCCATATCGGACTACAAGGGGGCTACCCCCCATACAAACTGGGATCCAAATAAAAATTTTTATAACTTATAACTCTTTTATTTTTTGTACTATCGACTTGATATTTGGACACTTTAAGATTCTGACTTATATTCATTAACCATATAAATTTCGGATCACTAGGAGGGACGTGAAGAGTATTACAACTTCGGCATTGCCAAAGTTAGCCTTTTTTTTATAGCTACTATCATGCAATTGACTCTAATTCCATTCTTTAGAGTGCAAAATATTGCTTCAAAGATTGCATAAACAAATTGTAGATAGTTCTTAGAAACAATAATACTTTCTGTATTGATAATATTGTTGATATTAATTAAAACAATTTATTCGATGTGATTAAATTTATTTATTTATTTAAAACAATTATTTTAATTTAATAAACTAAGATAAACTAATGATAAAACACTGACTACTAAGGCCAACCAACGGCTTTGTAGTTAAATGAATTGATTGGTTTGTCTGGCTTTACTAGAAATAGTTATTTTTATACTAATTCGAAAGTACTGCGCAATATACTAAAAAGATTATTTTGCATAATAAATGAAAATATTAGTTGCCTATGAAATATGTGTAAATGACGCTGTAATATCTTGGCCACACAATGGCATCCCACGATTTCTGAGCGCCACCTGATCGCATCAATTTTCTATTTGACGTTGTTAAATGAACATTCCGTACAGACTTTGATCACCCAAAAATTATCAGATAAAAGTGCACTCCGGTCAAAAATATGTGAATAGCATTTGCAACTTGTTATTTGTTAAGACGAAAAGAGTTTCTATGAATTTAAAATGTGTCAAATACTATGACATACTAGTGGTACGGAACAGCATTCGGTTGGGCGCATCAAGGCCCAGGATGTTTCATCGTTGCCACTCGGCAAGGGAAGGGATATGTTAACGCACGAATAAGTTACGAAATTCTAATCACAGCCTCTCTCAATTTGCAGTGGGATGGTGATGATCGGTTTAATAGTGATGGTGACAATTTTTGGGATTTTTGATTCAACACTTATCGACTAATTTACTCAACATTTTAATGCTCTTAACAACTAATTATCTTATTTGCATAGAAAATAGACAATAAAATGCAATTGAATTGCGTGAATGTCATGAATCTTATTTCAAAACGTTTTCCGCAATAACTTGATTTAAGTAAATTTATTTTCTAATATGATTGTCTAGCTAAATATTCAATTAATAAAACCAGTTCTTAAACGATTTCATTCTTAACAAATATCACGGGTATAAAAAGGGCTGTAATCCATAGACTTAACATTATTCATATGTAGAATTGTTGACTTAGCAAGAATGAAGATTTACGCTTTTGTTGGTTTCCTTTTAGTTTTGCTGACTTTAGCAAATGGTAAGTATTGCTTAAAGTATAAATTATGAAAAGGACTAAAATGATACTTAATTTGGTTTTTCATTTTTAGCTTTACCCAATCCTCTGCCAAGTGGTGGAGGTGGTGGCGGTGGTGGATCATCCGGTAGAGGCAGAGGTAGAGGTGGAGGCTAGTGATGAAGTCAAACATGAATGCGAAATTAATAAAAAATGTACTTGCTTCTTGTTAATTTTTTGTAAATAAACTGACAAATTTTGGCTAATAATTTGAATAGTAGCAGATACAAAGTTTTGAATCTTGAGGACTCTTTTACAACTGACAATGTCATGTTCCATAATCGAAGTAGAGGCATTGGAGGAAATGACAATTTTTGGGATTTTTGATTCAACACTTATCGACTAATTTACTCAACATTTTAATGCTTTTAACAAAATTATCTTATTTGCATAGAAAATAGACAATAAAATGCAATTGAATTGCGTGAATATCATGAATCTTATTTCAAAATGTTTTCCGCAATAACTTGATTTAAGTAAATTTATTTTCTAATATGATTGTCTAGCTAAATATTCAATTAATAAAACCAGTTCTTAAACGATTTCATTCTTAACAAATATCACGGGTATAAAAGGGGCTGTAATCCATAGACTTAACATTATTCATATGTAGAATTGTTGACATAGCAAGAATGAAGATTTACGCTTTTGTTGGTTTCCTTTTAGTTTTGCTGACTTTAACAAATGGTAAGTATTGCTTAAAGTATAAATTATGAAAAGGACTAAAATGATATTTAATTTGGTTTTTCATTTTTAGCTTTACCCAATCCTCTGCCAAATGGTGGAGGTGGTGCCGGTGGTGGATCATCCGGTAGAGGCAGAGGTAGAGGTTAGTGATGAAGTCAAACATGAATACGAAATTAATAAAAAATGTACTTGCTTCTTGTTAATTTTTTGTAAATAAATTGAGCATTTCTGATCACTGACAAATTTTGGCTAATAATTTGAATAGTAGCAGATAAAAAGTTTTCCTTTCATATTTCGTGTTATTAGTGTTGCCGATCAAATCAGACATCTACATTGTGATGTATGATTTTTTAACATAAAAAAAATCAGAACGTTTTCACATATGAAATTGAACCATGAGGACTCTTTTACAACTGACAATGGCATGTCCCATAATTGTAATAAGCGGCGCAGCGTGACTTTTTGGAGCCCGGGGAAAATATAAATTTTACTGCCCTTTGTGTCAAGAAAAAACAGAAGTTAATGTTTTTAATAATTTTAATTTTGTAGAGTTAATAGTATTTTATTATCAATAACTATGTCTGGAAATAATTGAAGCAACTGTTTAGCAGTTAAGTAATTTAAAATATCAAAAGTATTTGATTTCATGATATCAATTTCATTAAACAGGTCATTTCCTTCGATATCTTTTTAATCCTCTTGATCCGTAAGAGATGCAATTATGCTTTTTCCAAAATTGAGCACATTTTTGATTTGTGATATCATGCTACATATTTTGAATCAGCTATAACAAGGTAGTGTATTTGTCTCACTTCATGCATTTCTTCTTTTCTTCTTGAAAACAAATTGTTTTTATACTCTTCACGTAGTGAATAGAATTATAAATTTGTCATGAAGTTTGTTACACACAGAAGGAGACCCATAAAGTGTATATACGAGTATTCTTGATCAGCGCGACGAGACGAGTTGATCTAGCCATGTCCGTCTATCCGTCTGTATGTATGCAAACTAGTCCCTCAGTTTTTAAGCTAGAGAGCTGACACTTTGCACATTTATCGAAATCCGGAAGGATCCAAATTAAAGTTCTTATTAGAATAACTTTTATGTCGACTTGACATTTGGCCACTATAAGTGTTTGATCCATATCCACCAACTGTGTAAATTTCAAGACACTCGACCCACTAGGAGAGGCGTGAAGAGTATTACAACTTCGGCATAGCCAAAGTTAATCTTCGTTTTACTGTTTTTTTTTTTTTCAATTACACTGGGCAACATTATTTTTTTGCATGGAATTTTGGACGCTGATTTTAAGTATGTTTTTGTTTTTTTTTTCTAGCCCTTCGTTCTTACCTTTTATGAAGTTTGTTTACATTATACAGAGCAAAAAAATCAATTTTGTTTTTGTTTTTCAAGAAATATCTGATGGTTAACTAATAATTTGAGGTCAAATCGACACACTTGAAAATTCCAATCAAGCTGATTTTAAAAATGTTTTTAGTTATTTTTTCCTAGCAACTCTAGTTACTAAGTTATAGGTAAAAACAGAAAAGTTTGGGTTTTTTTTTTTTATTTTCTCGATTCTGCCGCCCAAAACTTCGTCAGTCCGGACAAATGATCGGTTTGCACGGAGTGCCATCGATCCTAATGGCAATAATTTATCATAGTTTTGTTGATTTTGTTATTTCACTGATATATTAGTATTTTATAAATACATTTGGAGGTTTATGCATCTGTTTGTCCAGAAATAAACGGGCAACGAGTAGCAAGACATAAACAAGAAGAATAAAAAATAAAATACCAGAAACGTGCTGAACGGGTGAAATACATTTGTTTACTACTGAAAGCGCAGCGTATGAAGTCGCGGTTAGTAATTATAATTTTTATTTTTTTGCAAAACCAGTTTTTCAACGATTTGATGCTAATGAAATGTAGGTGGTATAAAAAGAGTTGAGTTTCATAGACTTGAAGGCATAGATTCAGGCGCAGTTGCAGAATGAAGATTTTCGCTGTCTTTGGATTTTTTTTAGTTTTATTGGTTATTGCAAATGGTAAGTGTTACTGAAAATTTGAATAGTAATGTGGAATAAAATGAATATATTTTTACAGCTTTACCTAATCCTAAGCCACAAAGACGTTGTGGTAGTGGTTGTGGTGGCGGTGGTTCAGCCGGTAGAGGTTGGGGACGTGGCAAGTAAAAGCATCAAGGATATTACCAAAATTACAACAAAATGAACTTTATCAAATTATTTTTTATTAATAAAATATTAATTTCTGATTAGTGAGCAATATTGGATGTATGGTGTATCTATAATATATTGAGACAATTGTTTCCATTTTTTCGTATGTGAAATCTTTCTTATTTGAATTAAAACACTTTAGAATTACAAAACATTACAACAATTTTTACAGCGCGGAATTTATATGTGTTGGGGACCGGGACAATGAAGAAGGTGGATGCCCTTTCAAGTTTCAGTCAGTAAATAAATCTTTCTTTAAAAATAAAATAAAAAAAAAAAAATATTAAAAGAAGGTTAGCGGAGGCCCTCAAAGGCATTTATATGGTTAGTGGAAAAGTTATAAGTTATAAGAACTTTCATTTGGATCCTAGTTTGTATGGGGGGTACCCCCCTAGTGGTCCGACTCGGCTGATTCCGACAAATGTACTGCGTATGGTAAAGCAGCTCCGTGCAAGATTTCAGCTCTCTAGCTCAAAAACTGAGGGACTCGTTTGCATGCATACACACAGACAGATGGACATGGCTAAATGAACTCTTCACGTCGCGCTGATCAAGAATAAGTATATATACTTTATGAGGTTTCCGATGTCTTCTTCTATATGTTACAAACTTCATGACAAACTTATAATACTATTCACTGCTTGAAGAGTATAAAAAGGCCTTCAATGTGTGGTTACCCGGGGCTCCGCCTCTGAATTTGTATTAGAAATCATCAACTGAGAGCTCAAAGTAGATAAAGTTGTTTTATTGTTGATGAATATTGGATTATTTACAATATATTAAGACGCAACAACTTTCAATTGTTCCGATCTGCAACATTTTACATTTTTAATTCTATCATAAAATTGTAAATTTATACAATAAAATGCAAATGACGAAATGCGTTTCAGGGATTAATTAGTACTCAGAACTTTTTCTGAGCTCATCCGACTATTAATTATGTGTGTGATATACTATGTGTATCTTATAGCCAATCAACTAAAACCAGTTTTGAAGCAGTTAATTAGATTGCAAATGTTGACAGTATAAAATGAGTGAAAATTCATAGATTTTGCATCATATCAATTAATTACATTTATTTAAACAGAATGAAGATTTACGCTCTTCTTGGATTCGTTTTACTTTTATTGACTTTAACAAATGGTAAGTGTTGCTTAAAATGGCATGAAAAACTAAAAGGATTATTAATTTAATTTCCTATTTGTAGCGTTACCCAATCCTGATCCACAAAGAGGTAGTCATGGTGGTGGTTCTGCCCGTAGAGGTCGGGGACGTGGCAAATAAAAGTATCAAAGATAAAATAATAATAATATTAAATTGATTATGAATTATTTTTCATACATAAATTGTTCTTTTCTAAATGGTGAACTTTTCAATTATAGCATTTCTATTTGGATTACTTTAGAACTTTGTGATATGATTCATTGTCGAACGTCTACTGAGAACTTAAAATAAACAAAAATTCATATGCTTCTAGGGCCACAACACTTTTTGACTTTCAGATCTCAAACAAACCTTCATCTGTGATCTATGCACATTGTTATAAATGCATCTCCAGTTTTGCAATAATTCCTTCGGAGCCTACTGCTAAGAACTTGAAACTGTCCTTGGATAAAAGATTGACCTTGTAGCACTTGACCTCATACCAAGCTCAAGCCTCTGCAATTTTCTATTAATACTAGAATAGTAGTCTTGGCTTCTTTGGCACAATTCAAAACATTTCCGGAGTAACAATCTTTTGTTTTTTAGAAACGGCAACACCCACTAGATTTCCCATTCCGCATCCTGGATGAATGATTAACTCAACCAAACCTTCTTAAAGTGACTAACATCGTATGATAAAATTCACTGGTTCTCGTCTGATAACAGTTGCAAATAAAGAAAATAGAAACAAAAAAAATTTTAAAAATTGTATAGATTTTAATTAAAGCTTCTTGTTAGGATAGATAGCAAGTCGTGGTAAGTCAACATAATGCAATAAAGGGATTCAGTTATTTATACAGAATACATAAATTATATACTTATATGTATTGTTAGTCAGCGCGACGAAACTATCTAGCCATGTCCGTCTGTCCGTCTATCTGTTTGCCCGTCTGTCTGTCTGTTTGTATGCAAACTTGTCTCTTAGTTTTTGAGCTAGAGAGCTGAAATATGGCACGAAGCTTTCTTTTCAAAATACATTTGGCGGAATCAGCCGAATCGGAAAACCAGCGGGGTACCCCCCATACAAACTGGGATCCAAATGAAAGTTCTTATTAGAAAAACTTTTATGTTTTTTGTACTATCGACTTGATATTTGGGGCATAAAGAGTATTACAACTTCGGTATAGCTAAAGTTAGTTTTTTTATATTTTTTTATTATATTTTAGTTTAGATGATTTTGTACTAAGAGTCATCAACTAATAGATACCACAAAATAATTATAATTGATAAATAATTGTGACAACACTTTAAAAATATTCAGATCTCAAATATTTTAGATTTGATTTCTAACATAAAATTTTTAATTTATAGATTTATTTATTCCGTACAGTGATATGCAATTGAAAAGCATGTTTGGGATTTCTTTACTGATTATCTGTGCACTTATCTGTCTTTATTAATTACTTATACAAGATAAGAGTTTTCCAGTTATTCAACTATTTGGGAAGATTCAACATTGAGAATGTTTGTTGCGGTCACTCAATCTTATTAATTATTAATATTTTTTTTAGAATTTTCTCTCAATAGAAATAAAACTTGTTTTTTTTAATGATTTGTTGCATATAGTAAACGTTAATTCATTGGCAATGCTAAATGTATAAAAAGACTTAAGTTTCATACACTTGATATCATAAGTAGATTCAGTTGCTTCTTCTAAGAACAGAATGAGGATTTATGCTATTATTGGTTTTGTTTTACTTCTGTTGACTTTAACTAATGGTAAGTGTTGCTTATAATACAATATTTATACGAGTATATATACTAAAGAGTAAATAATTTATTTTATTAATTTATAGCATTACCCAATCCAACGGTTGGTATTTTAGGCGGTGGTTCTGCCCGAAGAGGCCGGGGACGTGGCAGTCGTGGTTGATAATAAAAATTGAACTTGTTCATAATGTTATACATATTTCAATAAATTCAATAACCATGAACATTAGTTTGATCTTAAGTTGATGAACATCTTCTTTTATCTAAATAAATTAATGACATTAAAGGGTCGTGTAAGTATGTAGAAGGAAGAGAAAAATGATTGGAAAAGTACAAACGTAATGAAGCTAAGGTTGATTCACTAGCATGACAACGATAGACAAACATAAATCAGACAGATCACAGATACAGATCTTTGAGAGCTTTTTCCTGATGCACATGGGTCCTCCATAAGAACCGATTTGCTGTTGTTCCTCTCCAATATTTAAGCTTTTCTTGACATCGCAAACACCCATTAACATCCATTTGTTACTCTGTTAGGCGTTAACAGACAAAAAATTTCTTTGTAATCGTTATGAGAATAGGTCGGTTAGTTTTTTCATACTTTATTCTGTTTCGTCGATCCATCTTGATCTTGGTCTGCCTATTGCTTTGTTCATGATTGCCTTTCTTTTGCGCTCTTGAAGTATCCATTCTAATTACTTGGCCCAGCCATCTTATTCCTTGTGCTTTGATGGAACGTGTGACATTTTCACCTTTTATGAGTTGGTCTAATTTGTCGTTCCATCTCAGACGCCTTTCACCGTGGGAATCTCTAACTGCCCAAACATTCTTCTGAGTATTTTCGTTTAAAAAATGTGAAATTTTGCTTTGTATTTTTCACTCAGTGTCTATGTTTCAGATCCATAATATAAGAAATCTTGCATGATCTGCTAAGAAGTTAAGATTTGAAAAGCCTTATGAGTGATGCGTGTGACCTATTGATTGCTGGAACTCTCTTATAGATTGTAATGATTATTGAATTATTGTTACTCAGTTTAAAGTGTTCACAATTTTCTGAACATTATGCATATACTCGTATAGTAGCGTATGTATCATTGACCCGGAAAAGCTTTCCATTATCCACATTAATGATAAGACCGTCTAGTAATAGATAATCAATTCTTCGTAAATTTAAATAAATTCATTATGTAGCATCAGTAATAAGTATTTTCAGTTGAACATCACTTACAATCTTAATGCTACTACCACCGATTGTACTTAGTATTAGAAATGACTTAACTTTCAGAAGGTTTATTGCATTCACTCGATCTAATGAATTATTTATAAGAAATTACAATGCAATATAATCTCTCGATTCAACGAAAACCAGTTCTTAAATGAATTGATTCTTAGCATTTATTAGGGGTATAAAAGGGTTGAAGTCCATAGACTGACATCATACTTAGATTTGTTTGCTTATACAGAATGAGGGTTTACGCTCTTATTGCTTTTGTTTTAGTTTTGTTGGCATTCACAAATGGTAAGTTTTACTTTGAATTTAACTTGTAATAAGAACAAAAATGAAACTTACATTGATTATCTATTTATAGCCTTACGCCCTCCCCAGCTTGGTGGCGGTGATGTCCCTCCAGGTAAAGGCAAAAGTAGAGGAAGGGGAGATGGCAAATATAGAATTCAAATATAATACAACTACACGTATAACAACAGTAACATGTTAATATTGCATTTCTTTATGAAACACTTGTTAATTTCTGATCAGTAATCATTCATTTAATTAATAAAACTTAATCGTTTACATTATTTCCTATATATTAAGATAAGTTGCATATAAAATTATTAGGCTGAACATGAAGAAATTTATGATCATATTCACCATATTTACTTCATTGCTTCAAATAAGAGTTGAAAGCAACGGAAACAAGGCATAAGTTGTGTTAAGACGCTTTTCGCACTGATATCGTAAACCGATTGACAATTACAAAAAAAAAAAAAGCTTTGGTGGAAGCAAATATGAATCGATTATTCAGAATATATAGATATTGACAGTAAAATGAGAAGCATGTTTGGGATTTCTTGGAAACATTATTAATTATTTATATAAGATAAGAATTTCCCAGTAATAATTATAATAATGTTCTCTTAATTGATCTAAAACCAGTTTTTAAATGGCTTGTCGCCTTGCAAACGTTGGAAGTATAAAAAGTGTTGAGTTCCATAGATTTGACATTATAGTTTCAATTGCTTGTACAGAATGAAGATTTACGCTCTCTGATATATTAATGATAAGTCCTTCTCATATTTATACTTTTCACGCAGTTTGTCATGAAGTTTGTAACACATAGAAGGAGACCCCATAAATTATATAAATTCTTGATTATCGCGGCGAGACGAGTTGATTTAGCCATGTCCATCTGTCTGTCTATATGCATGCAAAATAGTTCCTCAGTTTTTACCGAGAGAGCTAAGCACGGAGCTTTCTTTTCACCATACGCAGTACATTTGTCGGAATCAGCCGAATCGGAACACCATGGGGGTACCCCCATTCAAACCTAAATCCAAATGAAACTTCTTATTAGAAAAACTTTTTTGTTTTTTGTACTATCGACTTGATATTTCGATACTATAAGTTTCCGACTTATAACCATTAAAGTTTCAAGACCCTCGGACCACTAGCAGGGGCGTGAAGAGTATTACAACTTCGGTATAACTAAAGTTAGTTTTTTTATATTTTTTTATTATATTTTAGTTTAGATGATTTTGTACTAAGAGTCATCGACTAATAGATACCACAAAATAATTAGAATTGATAAATAATTGTCACAACACTTTGAAAACTTTCAGATCTCAAATATTTTACATTTTTATTTCTAACATAATATTGTTAATTTATAGATTTATTTATTCCGTACAGTGAAATGCAATGGAAAAGCAAGATTAACTGTGCACTTATCGGTCTTTATTATAATAATTACTTATACAAGATAAGAGTTTTCCAGTTATTCAACTATTTGGGAAGATTCAACTTTGAAAATGTTTGCTGCGGTCACTCAATCTTATTAATTATTAATATTTTTTTAGAATTTTCTCTCAATAGAAATAAAACTTGTTTTTTTTTAATGGTTTGTTGCATATAGTAAACGTTAATTCATTGGCAATGCTAAAGGTATAAAAAGACTTAAGTTTCATACACTTGATATCATAAGTAGTTTCAGTTGCTTCTTCTAAGTACAGAATGAGGATTTATGCTATTATTGGTTTTGTTTTACTTCTGTTGACTTTAACAAATGGTAAGTATTGCTTAATACAATACAATATAAGTATACAATAAAGAGTAAATAGAAGCTTAATATATTTTTTTAATTACAGCATTACCCAATCCAAGAGTTGGTATTTTTGGTGGTGGTTCTGCCCGAAGAGGTCGGGGACGTGGCGGTCGTGGTTGATAATAAAATTTTAACTTATTTATAAAGTTATACAATACATATTTCAATAAATTCAATAACCATGAATATTTGTTTGATCTTAAGTTGATGAACATCTTCATTTATCTAAATAAATTAATGGCATTAAATGGTCGTGTAAGTATTATAATAAGAAGAGCAAAATGATTGGAAAAGTACAAACATAATGAAGCTAAGATTGATTCACTAGCATGATAACGATAGATTAACATAAATAATCCCGGAAAAGTTATCATTGGAGCTACAGATCTTTGAGAGCTTTGTCCTGATGCACATGGGTCCTCCACATGACCCGATTTGCTGTTGTTCCTTTCCAATATTTAAGCTTTTCTTGACATCGCAAACAGCCATTAACAGTCATTTGTTACTCTGTTAGGCGTTAACAGACAAACAATTTCTTTGTCATCGCTACGTTATGAGAATAGGTCGGTTATATTTTTATTTCGTTGAACATGAAGAAGTATAAGATCATATTCACCATATTTGATTTATTGCTTAAAATAAGAATTGAAAGCAACGAAAGCAAGGGATAAGAATTCGATGTTGCAGAAAATATACTCGTAGATATTGACAGTAAAATGAGGAACAAGTTTGGGATTTCTTGGAATATAAGTGCAGCAAACTTCATAAATTATTTATATAAGATAAGAATTTCCCAGTAATAATTATAATAATGTTGTCTTAATTGATCTAAAACCAGTTTTTAAATATAATAGTTTGTTGTATAGCAAACGTTGGGAGTATAAAAAGTGTTGAGTTCCATAGTTTTGATATTATAGTTTCAGTTGCTTGTACAGAATGAAGATTTACGCTCTACTTGGTTTTGTTTTAGTTTTGTTATCTTTGACAAATGGTAAGTATTGTAGCTTAAAATTCAATGAAGCCAAAAGAGAAGAATATCAACTTATTTTCCATTTAAAGCGTTGCCGAATCCAAGAGAGTTTGTTACACTTCCTATCCGTAGAGGTCAGGGGCGTGGCACGTGAAAGCTTCAAATATAAAATAACAACATTAATTTGATTATATGCAATATTATTTTTCATAAATAAATTGTTCTTTTCTAATCAGTGATAATGAATTGTTTAGTATGGAGCAGGTACACGAGGTTTGTTCAAAAAGTATCGCGAATTTCGCGCTAATTCGTTAATTTTTGACAACTGTTTTGCTTGCATGTGTTTTGGCTCGGATCAACGAATCTGTATCTGAGCTTTTGTTTCCACATCATAACCATAATGCATCACCATCTGAAGCAAATTTGGGTCGCCGCGAGTTCAACAGCTCCTGAGCAGTTTTTATGTGATGCTGTTTTTGGTCGAAATTAAGCAATTTTAGCATGAATTTCTCTGCGACCGGTCTCATGCCCAAATTATTGGTTAAAATCGTATGGCTCGAGCCAATCAATATGTTTAGGTCCTCAGCAACTTCTCTAACGGTGATTCGACGATTGGCCAATACTATTTTCTTCACTTTATCAATGTTTTTGTCTGTTGTTGACGTGATCGGCCCTCTGAGAATATTTTGTACCACCGATAAATGTTGCTTTGGTTCAAGGTAGCTTTATCATATGCCACAGTCAATATTCGTAATGCGTCCGCGCACTTAATTTTGTTTTTCACACAAAATTTGATACATATTCATTATGAGGTGAGGTACAACACATTTCTGACACTCATATTTTAAACATTTATTATCATTGAAAATGATTAAGGGATGCTGTTTTCATAAATTGTGTTACAGAAATGTGTTACAAAAATGTGTTACGAAAATGTGAAGGCGTGCAAGTTGAGGAAGAGAGAAGAATGAAATAGTTAAAGAGCTGATAAAGCAGAAATAAGTTAAGGTGAAAGTAGTCTAAGTGGGCATTATTGCCGCTAATTGAAATGTGAAGGCATGCAATTTGAGGAAGAATAAAATAGTTAATGCAGTTAAGTTAAATATGAATATTTATATGGGCATTTTCAATGATTGCGTCGTTTGTTAATTTTTTTATTTGTAAGTAGCGTCTTTAAACTAGATAGTTTCGGTGGTAATTGCAGTTCTGCAGTTAATTCTTGTGTTTCATTTTTAACTTTGAAATCTTCCTTCCAGCGACGTGTCTCCATAGAATAAACCATAATCTGTTATCTACGCATTAAGCATTGTTGTAAATGCTGAAAAGTCTACTTTTGCTTAGGCGCCTAATCTCTTTTAATTTTAATATCTTTGTATGATCAACAATTTTGCATTTTTAATTCTAACATAAAATTGCAAAATATATTGATATTGACAATAAAATGAGGAGCAAGTTTGGGATTTCTTGGAACAAAAGTGCAGCAAACATTATAAATTATTTATATAAGATAAGAATTTCCCAGAATTAATTATAATAATGTTATCTTAATTGATCTAAAACCAGTTTTTGAATAGTATGTTGCATAGCAAACGTTGGGGGTATAAAAAGTGTTGAGTTCCATAGATTTAACATCATAGTTTCAATTATTTGTACAGAATGAAGATTTACGCTCTACTTGGTTTTGTTTTAGTTTTAGTTTTGTTGACTATAACAAATGGTAAATATAGTAGCTTAAAATATAATAATGGCTAAAAGGAAGAAAATTAACTTATTTTCTTTTTATAGGATTGGCCAATGCTAAGAAAATTTCTACTTATCCTATTCGTATAGGTCAAGGACGTAGGTTAATAAAGAAACTTTAACATGTTCATATAAATTAACATCTCAATAAATTCGACATTTATGAAATGGAAAATTTGGTTTCAAATTTATTTATCTAATTTCCATTCAAACTATAAATTGCATTTTACCAAAAAAACAGAAATAAAGGAAAAATATAAAAAAAGACTAACTTTGGCTATGCCGAAGTTGTAATAATCTTCACGTCCCAGCTAGTGGTCCGAGGGTCTTTAAATGTATAAGGTTGGTGGCTATGGGTTAGACACTTATAGTGTCCAAATTAAATTAAGTCAATAGTACAAAAAAGAAAAAAGTTGTTCTAATAAGAACTTTCATTTGGATTCCGGTTTGTATGGGGGGTACGCCTCCTAGTAGTCCGAGGATCTTGATATTTTTATGGTTTGTGAATATGGGTCAGAGACTTATAATGTCCAAATTTCAGTTCAATAAGTCAAAAACAAAAGAACTTTTTCTAATAAGAACTTTAATTTAAAAGGGGGTTTGTTATGGTTGGTGGATATGGACCAGAAACTTATAGTGTCCAAATTTCAGTTCAATACGTCAAAAAACAAAAAACTTTTTCTAATTAGAACATTAATTTAAAAAAGGGGGTTTGTATTGGAGGTACCCCCCTAGTGGTCCGATTCAGCTGATTCACGAACTTGATCGGCTTTTGGTAAAAAGAAGCCTATCTCTAGCTCAAAAATTGAAGGACTAGGAGTGCGAACAGACGATCAGACGGACATGGCTAGATGAACTCGTCCCATCGAGCTGACCCATTTGTTAGAACAACTTGATATATTAATGATAAGTTCTCCTCATATTTTGTGACCCATATCCACCAACCATGTAAATTTCAAGACCCTCGCGCCATCAGATCCAAATTCATGTTCTTATTAGAAAAACTTTTTTGGTTTTTTGTACTTTCGACTGGAAATTTGAAAACTTTAAGTGTCTGAACCAATTCCCCAAACATGTAAATTTCAAGAGCCTTGAACCACCTTGAACAACCATTGGCATAACAAAAGTTAATCTTCTTTTTACTGATTTTAATGTAATAATATTTTTATCAGAGTTCTTTATAAAGTTTTTGTGTTGTGTATTTTTCATAGATTACAGAAATTTTAGTACAATTATATATTCTTAATTCAGAATTAATACATTTTAAGTGTTAGGAAATTATAATTAAATAAAATTATTTTTTATATTTAACATAAACTATAATTAATGAATAATATAGAGGCTTCAAGAACTATCAAAATTGTAGGAAGACAGGAAACATAATTACGGATTCCAGAATTTGAAAAAGGCTTCATTGTGCTATAAACTGTATCATTGTTATTTGCAGTATTACCACCGATTGTAGAAGTACCAGGACTGTTTGTACTACTACTACTACTACTTCTGGTTGAAGCATCACTTTCATTCATAGTAGTACTACTACTACTAATTGTAGAATCAGAAGTGACTGTAGTACTATCAATTGTGGTACTACTACTACTAATTGTAGTATCAGAAGTAATTGTAGTACTGCTCTCACTAGTACTACTAACGGTTGTGGTATTAGGATTCATGGTAGTAGTACTACTGCCAGTTGTGTTAACAGGAGTCATTGTGGTGAAAGTAGTACCATTGTTGACAATTGTAGTAGGGGTACTAGTTGTTGTGTTACTACTACTACTACTACTACTATTGGTTCCAATAATATTGGTACTATTACTACTACCAGTTGTGTTACCAGGAGTCATTGTGGTGAAAGTTGTTCCATTGTTAACAAGTGTAGTAAGGGTACTCATTGTTGTATTAACACTGTTATTGTTTACAGTATTATTGTCATTTGATACATCACTGTCATTTGAGTAATCTCCATCGATTTCTGCATCATCCTCTGAATCAAGAGAACCGGAACTATTGTCTAAAGCTCTTAAAAGCGCATCCCTTATATTGCCAGTTGGTATGTGTTCCTTTTCTTTGATATTTAAATCATCTATTTTTATGATTCTGGTTGATTCTGTTTTAAATAAAATAAGATCTCGATTTAAGCCCACAATCCACAATAAATTTTAGTTAAATTTCCAAATATATATTCCATTAACATTGAATCACTTGAATGATGACGACCGACTTGCCACATGTTAAGTTTTGTCATCACTACTATGTATTTACTTACCTACTACACATGTGCCAATTTGATTGCTCCATTTGTCATCACATTCTATGTAATCGTTACCATTGATTCTATAACCATCATTACAGCTTAAAGTGGCAATGGTTTTATTTTCCTTAGATATGCGATACTCGATTCTACCATTAGTTGGTTGTTGTATCAACTCGGAACACTCGTCTACGATAATTGGCAAATAAAAAAAAAAATATATATATATAATATTTAAAACCTTTCAAGCCTTGGTAAATTAAAATAGATAAAAAATAATTTAGTTTACCAAGTGTGAAGACCACTTTAAATGACATCAGTAATTGTAGAAGTGAAACAAAAATCACAAATGTATTGTTGTTATTCATCATCATTATTCAATCAAGAAGGAAAAACACAAAGTTAATAACAAAAGTTAAAAAATCGCACAGTTTTCGCACTTTTCAACAACAAGAGAACGTCATTAACACTTCAAACCTTCAAATACAACTATTTAAAAGCAAATGTATTTATGTCCCATTTATACTTTTAACTTTATCGCAAAAGAATTTCATTAACAAGCCCGAGTCAGAATCAGGCAAGGAGAGCACATACATATGTATGTACTTACGTATGTCTGTATGTATAAACATGTACTTACTTGTATATCGAATAAGTATATCTTATCACTGAAGTTTGACTCAGTACAATTTCAATTGAAAGCAATGAAATGAAGTAACGGAAGGGGTAATGAAGAGCTTTTTTAAAAAATTACTTTCGCTTTCGTTTCGTTTTTTTTTTTTTTCATTTTCTTTTATTTCTCATTTTAACCAAATCAAGCATCTCATACTTATATACTAGTATGAATAAAATGAGACAATGAGACATCTTTTTTTTTATCGTATTCGAGTTTGTGGCTTGTTGGGAATACCAAATAATTATATAAAATTATATATAGTATGATTTGTCATTGCATTTTGCATATATGTATAATAAAATTTATATTTATGAGCATATAATTAATTATTTGTTATTGTATTAAATGCGGAACCAAAACAAATTGAATTCAGTTATCGATAAAATTGTCTTGCGACTTATCGATTTCGTGTGTCATGCATTATCATGACCGCATGTCTGAAGAATGACCAAATGTTGCCGGATGTTGGTAAAGTGTTGCCGGATGTTTACTGAATTTCAGTAAACAACTGATTTCGGTTACTTTTGCTTAATAGCAGCTGTGACATAAGCTTTTTTTGATCGCTCAGAGAGAGTAAAGTTTCTTTAATTCTCTCTCAACTATATTTCTATCTAACCAACTAATTTTCTACATAACATCTGTTATCTAACTGACTAGAACGAGACAGAATGATTTGTGGACACAATTGAATTGAGTAAGACAGAAAATATAATTAACATTTTCTTTTGTTTTTCTGTTATGCAAAACCCTTGACATAAACCATTTAAACCAAAGACTTAAGCCATGGGATAGTACTATCGATAGTTTTGATTATCGTTTAAAAAATTATCGAGTGAGTGCACTGTCGATAGTTTACCATCACTACTATGAATTTCAGTAAACAGCTGACACACTTTTAAGATTTTAGGGGGCGACAGACATAGTGTCCCAAGTCGCCGTAACTCATATATTTTGTAATTATAAAACCCTAGAGTTTTGCGTAAACGACGACTACGACGACAGAAATCTGAATAAGAAATTTCAAATAAAAAAAAAAAAACGATACATACGAGAAATTAAAGCAAAACGGAGGTGAAAAATGACGGGCATTATGATAATGTTGACGCGGCGGTTACCGCAAAATGTGCAAAAATTTGGAATGCAAGTTGCGCGGAGTCAAGAAGTAAGTTTATTTAATAACCATGCTGCCTATCTGCCTATGTAGACTTCACAACAAGAAGCTGGAATATCAATACCTAACATAAATAAATACATTTTATTCAAAGTCAGTTGCGTGAGACTATCAAGAAATTTTCTTATGAATTTAATGAAAATCAACCTTATTACATAATAAACGCGAGTGAGTGAGCGAATGTGTATCCACCTGTATTAGTGTTCGTGTGCAGCAACGGCACCAGTATGTGTGCGTGTATATAGTTTGGAAAATTTAGTGAAAAGTGAAAAGTGCTCGAGTTATTTTTGCATTCAATAAACAACGACGAAACAACTCCAGCAACGCGTAAGAAAAGCCAGACACACCCCCCTCATACTCTGCTACTGGCCTATGCTATGACTCACGTGATGTTGTTGCCGTGCTGGTTGTGTGTGTGTGATTGTTTGCCCTGTGGCGGTTGTTTGCTTTCTTACTTTTGTATCATTGCCTCGCTGCCTTCGACATTGCGCAAGTTGTGCAATCATTGATATTAGTTCGCTTGTGACTCTCTCTGGTCTTTTCAACGTTGTACAAATTATGTTTTATATTTTAGGTAAAACTCAATGTTGCCACTCGCCAGTATTCGCGTTGTGCTGCCACAATTGCATCACAGCATCACCAGGAGTTGCTGTCGAATGGTGAGAGTAGCAACAAGTTCACCTCAAGGTAAATAAGAGGAAAATTGGGTAAATGTTTAATGGCTCCAGAAAACAACTTACTTTTCTACCTTGTTTGCAGAGCATTAAATGGCACCGGCAGCTGGCAGGCGTTTCACACAACCACCAGCATGTGGCAGGATGCAATTGGAAAAGTGCCACCATTTGCCGAATCCATAACTGAAGGTGATGTTAAGTAAGTACTGACAACAATGTGAAAGTACAATCTTTTGTTCAAGGCCAATTGCTTTCGAGGGTCATTGGCATGCAAAGCGCTTTAGAGATCGGTTAACTGGTTTTTATAGTAATAAATTCCAGCGTGAATTTTGCGATTGTTAGACATTTGCTTGGTTTAAATTAATTATTTGATTAAAGAAATGTCAATTTTTGTTTTAATCTATAGAGTCTCATGTAAAGTTGGTGACTCATTTAATGCTGATGATACAGTAATGGAAGTCGAAACAGATAAAACAACTGTACCAGTACCAGCTCCAATCACTGGCACAATTACTGAAATTCTAGTTAACGATGGTGATACGGTTAAACCCGGTCAGGAATTGTTCAAAATGAAGGCTGGTCCAGGTGCTGCACCAAAGGCAGCTGCTGCTGCACCAGCTCCAAGACCTGCTGCTGCCGCACCTCCGCCACCACCTCCACCACCAGTTGCTGCACCAGCTCGCGCTGCAGCACCAGCAGCTGCACCACGTCCGCCACCACCGCCACCTGCGCCATTAAAAGCACCAGCTCCAGCTGCTCCTCGCCCGGCTGCCGGACCAGCAGCCGGTGCCCAAGTGAGAGTGCCACCAGCTGATCCCACACGCCAAATAACAGGAACACGTAGCGAACAACGTGTTAAAATGAATCGCATGCGTCTAAAGATTGCCGAACGTTTGAAGGATGCTCAAAACACGAACGCTATGTTGACTACATTCAATGAAATTGATATGAGGTAAATCGTTTATGCCATAAGCTAATTAGTCCTTAAACTAATTGTTTCTTTCTTTTGATAAAGCAACATTATGGCTTTCCGCAAAAAGCATCTTGATGCTTTCATTAAGAAATATGGAATTAAACTTGGTTTTATGTCTATATTCTCCAAGGCTTGTGCATATGCACTTCAAGATCAACCAGTGGTCAATGCTGTTATCGATGGCAAGGTTTGTATTTATAAAAAACAAAATATTGTATAAGAAACCCATACACTTACGAGTAGTTAATCTTGTTCATAAAAGCTGTTGCGGTTTGTGGGTGGGGGGTCTAAAAGATTAGATTTTTATATTATCAGTTTGCCTTTGTGAACTCTATCACTTCATCATTTTGCCTCTCTCAATGCTTATCTTTGGTTACTCACTGCCCACACTGTTAAACAACTGGGTGTGTCATAAGAACTATGTATATGAAAATTATGAAACATTTTATAGACTTTGATATGAATATGGCGAAACAAACAATCAAAAATTTAAGAACAAAAACATGAAACACGATTTCTTGGACATTTGCCAATTTGTTGTTTTCGAAAATGAATGAAGAAAGAAAAGTGTGTATACATAATAGATAAGAATTCTGATAAGACTTTTAAACGGTTGTATTCCATTTACATTGCTTTCGAGATAACTTTTTGTTTTCTTTTAATTAAAGAAATGCTCCAATTGTTGCAAAAATCGTGCATTCGATTGAAGTTTTTTCATGAAATATATGACTGTCTGTATGATAAAATAGATCAAGATTCATAATATATGGGAGAGACTCCTACTACTCACTTAAGTTATGATAATATAAATTTATCAAATTATATTCAGAAGGGCAGTAAGATATATTGAAATAAGATAAGATATTTAATAAGTATTTAAAGTAAAAAGAGTTGAAAGGATTCTAAAATATATTTGCTGTATATGCAAGCCCAGATTTATGCGCACATTTAAGGCCTCCACAAACCTTCTATTCATAATTTTTATATTACGACGATGACGCAAAAATGTCTCGCATATCTGTCATTGCTATGTATAGAGAGTGATTTACTTTGAAAAATGGAGTTCGAACAAAATCATTAATGTTTTTGCCTCTCAAAAAGCTTAGTAAGCCTATAAACTGTTCCTCATTGCTCATCATTCGTCAGAAAAGTAATAAAGAATTTTGAAAAAAATTACATCATAAAAATAAAAAAATATAAAAAAAAAAATAACTTTGGCTATGCCGAAGTTGTAATACTCTTCACGCCCCTGCAAGTGGTCCGAGGGTCTTATAATGTTCATGGTTGGTTGATATGCGTCAGACACTTATAGTTTCCAAATTTGAAAACGATAGTAAAAAAAAACCAAAAATGGTTTTCTAATAAGAACTTTAAATTGGATCCATGTTTGTATGGAGGGTACCCTCCTAGTTGTCCGATTCGGCTGACAAATGTACTGCGTATGGTGAAAAGAAAGCTCTGTGCAAAATTTCAACTCTCTAGCTAAAAAACTGAGGAACTAGTTTGCCATGTCCGTGGCTAGATCAACTCTTCTCTTCGCGCTGACCAAGAATATATATAATTTATGGGGTCTCCGATGTTTCATTCTGTGTGTTAGAAACTTCATGACAAACTTATAATATTGCGTGAAGAGTCTAAAAATAGCATTTATCATTTATTTTTAAATATAAAAATCAAATTATTCAAAGATATTTATTGATTGAAACTTGAAAGGGCGTTCACTTTTCTCATTGCCCTGGGCCCTGGACCCCGACAACCCGACAGCGGGCCTTGTGTGTATGTAGAATGAAGCATAGTAAAACATAAAAACTGACAATTGTATTTTGAGGTATATGAGAGAAACATATTTTGTTATCACTAATATTGATTCATTACTTAGTCGTTTTCTTTGTAAAGATTGTTTTTCATTCATATTAAGTCTTTTTCTTCTTTTGTAAAAAAAATAGAGTGTACAATAATATTTGATTTGATTTTAGGAAATTATCTATCGCGATTATTGTGACATCTCAGTGGCTGTGGCTACACCTCGTGGTCTTGTTGTGCCTGTGCTCCGTAATGTGGAGAGTAAGAATTTCGCAGATATTGAAATTGCGCTAGCCGCATTAGCCGATAAGGCAAGACGTGATGCGATTACAATTGAGGACATGGATGGTGGCACTTTTACGATCAGTAATGGTGGCGTCTTTGGTTCCTTGATGGGTACACCCATTATTAATCCACCACAAAGTGCTATACTTGGTATGCACGGTACATTTGAACGTCCCGTAGCTATTAAGGGTCAGGTAAAGTATTTATTATCATATTATTAAAAAAAAAAAAAAAAAAAATTTAATGTTTATTTTACAGGTTGTTGTGCGTCCCATGATGTATGTTGCTCTTACTTATGATCATCGATTGATTGATGGCCGTGAGGCTGTCATGTTCTTGCGTAAGATTAAAGAATGTGTTGAAGATCCCGCAGTCATTTTGGCAGGTTTGTAAGAGTAGTCGTGACCACGTTAACTAGTTGATATTACAAATGTATTCAACAGGAATGCCCAAATGAAATGAGTGGCAAAAATCAAGTATAAGCAAGAAAGTCAAGATATCATAGGTGTGAGAGTGTTATTGTCTAGTATCAAATTAAATTATATTAAATCACAAGTCAAGACCAAAATCAAGAACATAATTTGAAGTTAGTAAGCAAAGCGAGCAAGCAAGCAAAGCAAGTAACCAAGCGAGTCAAGTCAAGTCAGATCAAGAAGTTGGACCATTAATCAAAGTAGTAATCAAGAGAAAGTAAGACATTGGAAACTTTTACACACATATGATTCTTTGTTTTATAATTACCTATTTTTTTTTTTTATTTTATTTATCTTTTTTTTTTGAGTAAGTCACAAAAGATATTTTTTATTTTTTTTTTTCACTTAGTCAACATGAAATTTGCTATTTATTTTGGACTAGAATAAAATTAACATTTGATTTTATTTAAGCATAAAACGAAATAACCAATCAACCACAGGAAAAACTATAAAAAGTAAGCGAAATGAAAATGCAAAAGTAAAAAAAAAAAAAAAAATAAAGCCAGAAAACCAGACAAACAAAATAAAGAAAAGATATTGTAATTTATTAATAAAAAAATATAAAATGATGTGTTCTCCTCAGCAAATAAGTTAGCGTCGTTGACTTAAACTCAATGTCACTGCAATAAAGTAAAAAAAAACAAAACATAAAACTCAAACTCTTTAAAAAACAATATTTAAAAAAATGTCTTTTATTTTTTAATAATTTCGAATCAAAAGAATGACTTTCGTTTCTTAGCGGTGAAGGCGCCATGTATGCGTAAATCAAAAGCTGGCGTTGTTATTTCCCAGAGTTTGATGTGAACATGGAATTTTGTTTCAGGCATATAAGGTGGGAAAGCATTTACATCTATGGTAAGATTTTTCACATGGATTTCAGTACCCTACAAATGGGAAATGTTTCCATGTTTGTGTTTAAATCAAAATAGATCATGGAATTGAATTAGTTACCTTTACAATAGGACAACGACTTGGCAAATTTGAATAATGACTAAATTCATTGCGCATGATTTTCAATAAATTTAAACCTTTGTGCTCTAGAAAATCACAACCATTGATGCCGGTCACATTGATTAATACAAAATCCTTTTGTTTACCACGTTCTGTAATCACATCCATATCAAGACGTGGTTTTATAATATCACGATCAAAACGTAAACTCATTGACCATAAACCTTGATGTTGTTTATTCATATGCTCAATTGAACAATTTAAAAATGAGGTTACATTCGATTGTCTTAAGCACTCAACCTCATTTAAATTAAAATTAAAGGAACGCTGCAATCAAATATGTAAGTATTTATATAAAATATTGTAATAAAAATATCCTTTAAAAATGGTTACATACCCAGGATAATATTAAATGAAATTGCCAACAGTAAATTATAATTATTAAATATTGGCATTGCATAATGGAAAATATATGTATGAGATATTTTTTTTTTTTTTTGGTATAATTATATTCTATTTACTTATTTGGTTAAAGTTGGTTATACCAAAGAATTAATCAGAATAAAATGGAATGAATAAAATTCAATTTATTTGGTTTTTCGCTTCAATTCCAATACTTCAACGGGTTTTGATATTGATTATTTTTTAATGAGAGCAATAGCTATAATTTCTTTTTAATAAATAGCAGAAATTTTAATTTGAAGTTCATTAGTAAAGTATGTGTTTAGTAAGTATTTTTTAGTAAATCAATCAGTTTGGCTTGAATGGAACGAGAAACAATTTACTTTATGACAAAAAACATATTTATTTTTCGCTGTTATGCTTTTGATGAACGTCGGAGTATTTAATTTTTAATGATCGTAAGCAAGGTTTATATCATCCCAATTGTAATTTTTGAACCACCCAACCAGGCCACAAAAAGGAACGTAATTATCTCTTCATTAAACAAAAGGCCCCAGTATTGTATGTGATTTGGCATTGGGCAATATATTGAACCATCGGATAAGTATCGGGATTATTATATAATAAAAGAATTTATTTTCAGGTGCTATTATTTATATACTACTAGATACCTCCTTCCCAAAAAATTTGATAAATACTGATTGGTTGACCCGATGAACTTCGTACCATCCAAAATTGCGGGGAAATGTCTGACAACGTCTGCGGGTATAAATAAAATGGATAAAGAGATATTTGACAAAGACTAACTATTCTGAATTTAAAATATGTCTCTCATTTGCACAACATGATAATTTGGATTTGGAAAGGGGAAATCTATTGCTGGTTTTTACTGGTAACATCAATTTCATATTGATTGAAGCAGTCGATTCAAGGTTATAGTAAAAATTCATTATACCATTTTATGAAATGTCCAGTACTTAAAATTTTCAAATTGAAGGTAAAATATGGGCGACATTTTTCGTATAAAAAAGCATGATTTGTTGTTTAAATTTTTTTAAATATTAAATATGAAATTGGAGTATGGATGAGTAATGCAATGCAATGGCAAACAGAAACAGAGCAAAGCAGTTGACAAATTTTGTTTTTATATTGATCTGCTAAATGTCTCAACGACAATACTTGATTTTACAAGCAAACAAGTCGAACAATATTTTCTTTTCATTTTAAAAACTTGTGGAATTAAAATATTCTAAGTTACAAAGTTTTACTGCTAACATAAAGCAAGTAGTTTTTTGTTAGTAAGTAGTCTGAAGTTGAAGTGGAAAAATGTAGTGTATAGTTTTAAGAGACTTCTAATTGATTCAATTGTACAATTTAATTTTTTTACATGTATACAGAGGTATGCTTTACTTTTGTAATTGCTTGCTGGATGGAGATATCTATTTGTCTGTATTGGAACTGTTTGGTTTTTCCTTCGGAACTGCAGGACGTCTGCAAGAAATCGTATCTCCGCCTTCGCTTTCTTCTCCTTGCATGCTTTTAAAGGAGTTCCTACGGATGTGTATTTAAGTTTTGTCGTTGCCACGTCACACCTGCGTCTCTGCCAAGTTCAACCATCTGACTTATCTGCGAAACGCATCGAAAAAAGCGGCTAGAGCGCAGAAATTCCAAATGAGCAACTGTTTAGTGGAGCAGGTTTAATCTACAAACCTTTGGACCCCCGCTTAGAAGGTGAAAAATCTGAAAAATTGATGTTTGTTTAATGTAATTTGGCTCACCATAATTTTGATTCCCAATAACATACACTTGGACTGAAGCTGAACCGGACACTTTAGTTATCGAATAAAAACTTTCCTTATTTCATACTTTTGAAGAGAATATTGAACGATTAATGCATCAAATCAGCCATAAAAATTGTAATTTCTATATTAGCAAAATCATAAGATGGAGAGAGATAGACATAGACATAAGTATAAGTTTCAGTGAATCGATGTTAAATATTTTATTCTGTTTATTTCATTGTATCTTCCACTAGCATTCATATCATATAAGTTAAAATAAAGAAAGAAACAATTTAGTAATTTATTTACTATTAAGTTTGTGTCTTTATTAAGGCATTGCATGTTCCGATCCTTTATGTGTCGACTTTCAACATATTGACTGCTTTCAAATGTTTACGAGTTTGTTTCTGTTCAATTCTTTTCATTATTGTCAGTAGTAATGATGTTGTTGGGTTTTACATTGTGCAAATTCTTTATTTCTGGTCTAAGAATAGTTAGTGTCACATTAAGATTTCAAAGAAATGGCGAATTAAGCCAAACAGAAACCATATTTCATTCTCAATGACAACGCGTCATAGATTAAGAACCTTTAAAAACTCAAGTATGTTCATAAAAAAAAAACAAACAGGGGCGTTGGGCGTTTATTTCTTATATTCTATATATTTTTTGTTTTAGTTTAAATACAAAATGGCGCATGTTGGTCTTTTATATTATTGTTAATAAGTAGGTAGATAAATGTTTTTCTTTTCATTAAAGTAGGAAGGCTTTTCTGGGGAAGAGTTCAACGTACAACATTGTAAGTATAAAGTATATTGGATATAAAAAGTATAGAAAAAAAAAAACCAACAACAAAGTTCGTCGACACGAACCATGATAATTAAGATTAATGTTGCGCTTTCAGCATTGTCAGACACGATGATAGAGCAAAAATTATACTTAAATCGGAAATGGAATTGATGAAAATTTCACCAACAATAAATTCAAGATATTGTCGTTGGGCTTTCTATATAAACTTGAATGCAATTATTATTAAGTATAAATATATAAATATATACATATATTTAAAATGATCTAACCGATGAAGATGTGGAAAAGACTCAATTTTAGCAAAACAGGCTTAATAAAAATAAGGAAAATACTAAATATTATAAATCTGAGTATACGACACAAAAAATACATACATCATACATCATTTTGGGGAAAAATAAAACTATCAAACTGCGAATATGGCAAAAGACGGTATGCACTACCAGAAGCTAATCAATGAAGCTACAAAAACTTTCACAGAAAAGATGGTAGCTGCCGTGAAAGCCATGAAGGAGCCAAATTCACAGGAGGAACGATCATCCAACTTAACAGCATCAATTGGCACTGCGAAACTTCTTTTGCAGAGAAGATATACGCAATTTCGTGATATGCTGAGTTCACATCTGAATGGTGCCACAGTGACTCAAGGTCTTCAATGAAGACCTTATGAGAAATGGAATTAATGAAATTTTAACCAACAATAAATTCAAGATATTGTCGTTCGACTTTCTATATAAACTTGAATGCAATAATATGTAAATATAAATAAAACGATCTAACCAATGAAGATGTGGAAAAGACTCAATTTAAAAAAAAAAGGCTTAATAAATATAAGGAAAATACCAAATATAATAAATCCGAGTATACGACACAAAAATACATACAACATACAACAACATGGCAGAACACAGAAAATCAACAAACACTGACAATTATTAAAAAATTTAAAAATTGATCTTTATAATAAAAAAAAATTTTAAAAGAAAAAAATTATTACAATGGGCAAATAAAATATTAATTT
This sequence comes from Amiota mariae, assembly GCA_035041805.1. Classification (NCBI taxonomy): domain Eukaryota; kingdom Metazoa; phylum Arthropoda; class Insecta; order Diptera; family Drosophilidae; genus Amiota; species Amiota mariae. Next base: position 4,294,247 of record JAWNKV010000325.1, read on the forward strand.
AAAGAACCATCACATAAAAAGAATCAGTCTTCAAAATAATGATAAAAAGAGTTACAATTCCAATCTTTAAAGTATTCATATAAACAATACATACAATTCGCAAAAAATGAACTAAGACGACGCACATCTACTCAAAATACATTTAAAGAAAAGAAAAAAAAAAGAAAACAAGTTTAAAAATCAAAAATAATTTAATATTTAAGTTACAAGATTTTTCAAAAATAAAAAACATGTTTCTACTAGAACAACATTTTCAAAATAAATATAAAAAAAATAAAAGTAAAATCCGGGATGGTCACAAACATCTTTAGAAAAAAATGGAGTTGTGGTCGTCAGTTTTACCAACTCTTTGAGTTAGATTCTTAGTGTCTATAGCTTACATTTATATTGCAATTACTTCGAATGAAGTCTTTTAGTTTACTGCAAAAATACATAAATCACCAAATAAATCGCATCTAATGGGAAACAGAATTAATTCGAAAAATAAAATAATATTAACATGTTTCTACTAGAACAAGTTTATTAAAATAAATATAAAAAACTTAAAAATAAAATCTGGCACGATTACAAACATCTTTAAAAGAAAATAGGGTTCTGGTTGTCAACAATATCCACCCTTCGAGTAAAAAATATTTGGAAAAACCAAAGTGGAGACTCTAGTGATAATTGCAACGCAAATTGGTCTTTCAATTAAACTCAACAAGAAATAAAAAAAAAAAAAAATATATTGCTATTATAAGTATGAAACAAGGGGAAAAAAATGAAAAATTAAATAAAATATAAATTTTAATGCTTTCGAATCTTTGAGATCGAAACAAATATAATAACAAAATTCTAGTTGAGTTGTCATAATATAATATGTCAAAAATATTTAAGATATCAAAATTCTTGATAATTTAATAATGTTTAGGGTTTCGTATCCATAATGAGCTAACGTTACCCATTTATTAAGCTTACGCTGTCTGTCCGTCCGTCCGTCTCCCGATCTATCTCATGAACCGTAATTGGTAGAGAGTTGAAATTTTCACAGAGTGTTTAATTCACTTGTGTGCAGAACGACAAATACACATTTTTAGAAGTACTGTTCTTTGATTTATTTTTTTTTTTTAAATTTTTGTAGTATACTTTTAAGCTGTTAATTATAGTATACTTTTAGGCTATTAAATATAAACATAATTTTATATTTTAAGCAAAAAATCTTGTACGATGGTACGGAACACTGCGTGTGCGAGTCCGACTCACACTTGGCTGATTTTATTTATTTTTTAATAATATTGTAATATTTATCTTCTATCTACACATATAAAATGGAGCTATGTTTGTCTGTACGTATGTATGCTCTTAATGGACTCGGAAACCGCTTTATCTATTTTCATGAAATTTTCAGGAAAAACTCTTGCATAGATTGGAGAGTGTTTGAGTAAAGTTTTTGTGCAGTTCGGAACAACGGAAAAGGAAAGAATTGATGGATCAAATTTTGCATATAAGTGAGAGATTGCTAGTAATATAATATTCTGCATTTAGATAAATACAATATGTATTTATATTAAAACTTTAAAGAATTCTTAGTCTGTTTAAAAAAACATAGATATTTCTTAATATAACCATAAGAGCCAAATTCACAGGAGGAACGATCATCCAACTTAACAGCATCAATTGGCACTGCGAAACTTCTTTTGCAGAGAAGATATACGCAATTTCGTGATATGCTGAGTTCACATCTGAATGGTGCCACAGTGACTCAAGGTCTTCAATGAAGACCTTATGAGAAATGGAATTAATGAAATTTTCATGAACAATAAATTCAAGATATTGTCGTTCGACTTTCTATATAAACTTGAATGCAATAATATGTAAATATAAATAAAACGATCTAACCAATGAAGATGTGGAAAAGACTCAATTTTAACAAAAAAGGCTTAATAAATATAAGGAAAATACCAAATATAATAAATCCGAGTATACGACACAAAAATACATACAACATACAACAACATGGCAGAACACAGAAAATCAACAAACACTGACAATTATTAAAAAATTTAAAAATTGATCTTTATAATAAAACAAAATTTTGAAAGAAAAAAATTATTACAATGGGCAAATAAAATATTAATTTAAAGAACCATCACATAAAAAGAATCGGTCTTCAAAATAATGATAAAAAGAGTGACAATTCCAATCTTTAAAGTATTCATATAAAAAATACATACAATTCGCAACAAATAAACTAAGAAGACGCACTCTTTGAGTTAAAGATTCTTAGTGTCTACAGCTTACATTTATATTGCAATTCCTTCGAATGAAGTCTTTTAGTTTACTGCAAAAATACATAAATTACCAAATAAATCGCATCTAATGGGAAACAGAATTAATTCGAAAAATAAAATAATATTAAAATGTTTCTACTAGAACAACATTTTCAAAATAAATATAAAAAAAAATAAAAGTAAAATCCGGGATGGTCACAAACATCTTTAGAAAAAAATGGAGTTGTGGTCGTCAGTTTTACACACTCTTTGAATTAGATTCTTAGTGTCTATAGCTTACATTTATATTGCAATTACTTCGAATGAAGTCTTTTAGTTTACTGCAAAAATACATAAATTACCAAATAAATCGCATCTAATGGGAAACAGAATTAATTCGAAAAATAAAATAATATTAACATGTTTCTACTAGAACAAGTTTATTAAAATAAATATAAAAAACTTAAAAATAAAATCCGGCACGATTACAAACATCTTTAAAAGAAAATAGGGTTCTGGTTGTCAACAATATCCACCCTTCGAGTAAAAAATATTTGGAAAAACCAAAGTGGAGACTCTAGTGATAATTGCAACGCTAATTGGTCTTTCAATTAAACTCAACAAGAAATAAAAAAAAAAAAAAATTATATTGCTATTATAAGTATGAAACAAGGGGAAAAAAATGAAAAATTAAATAAAATATAAATTGTAATGCTTTCGAATCTTTGAGATCGAAACAAATATAATAACAAAATTCTAGTTGAGTTGTCATAATATAATATGTCAAAAATATTTAAGATATCAAAATTCTTGATAATTTAATAATGTTTAGGGTTTCGTATCCATAATGAGCTAACGTTACCCATTTATTAAGCTTACGCTGTCTGTCCGTCCGTCCGTCTCCCGATCTATCTCATGAACCGTAATTGGTAGAGAGTTGAAATTTTCACCGAGTGTGTAATTCACTTGTGTGTAGAACGACAAATACACATTTTTAGAAGTATTGTTCTTTGATTTAATCTTTTAAAAAAATTTTTGTAGTATACTTTTAAGCTGTTAATTGTAGTATACTTTTAGGCTATTAAATATAAACATAATTTTATATTTTAAGCAAAAAATCTTGTACGATGGTACGGAACCCTCCGTGTGCGAGTCCGACTCACACTTGGCTGATTTTATTTATTTTTTAATAATATTGTAATATTTATCTTCTATCTACACATATAAAATGGAGCTATGTTTGTCTGTACGTATGTATGCTCTTAATGGACTCGGAAACCGCTTTATCTATTTTCATGAAATTTTCAGGAAAACTCTTGCATAGATTGGAGAGTGTTTGAGTAAAGTTTTTGTGCAGTTCGGAACAACGGAAAAGGAAGGAATTGATGGATCAAATTTTGCATATAAGTGAGAGATTGCTAGTAATATAATATTCTGCATTTATATAAATACAATATGTATTTATATTAAAACTTTAAAGAATTCTTAATCTGTTTAAAAAAACATAGATATTTCTTAATATAACCATAAGAGCCAAATTCACAGGAGGAACGATCATCCAACTTAACAGCATCAATTGGCTCTGCGAAACTTCTTTTGCAGAGAAGATGTACGCAATTTCGTGATATGCTGAGTTCACATCTGAATGGTGCCACAGTGACTCAAGGTCTTCAATGAAGACTTTAAGAGAAATGGAATTAATGAAATTTTCACGAACAATAAATTCAAGATATTGTCGTTCGACTTTCTATATAAACTTGAATGCATTAATATGTAAATATAAATAAAACGATCTAACCAATGAAGATGTGGAAAAAGCCTCAATTTAAAAAAAAAAGGCTTAATAAATATAAGGAAAATACCAAATATAATAAATCCGAGTATACGACACAAAAATACATACAACATACAACAACATGGCAGAACACAGAAAATCAACAAACACTAACAATTATTAAAAAATTTAAAAATTGATCTTTATAATAAAACAAAATTTTGAAAGAAAAAAATTATTACAATGGGCAAATAAAATATTAATTTAAAGAACCATCACATAAAAAGAATCAGTCTTCAAAATAATGATAAAAAGAGTGACAATTCCAATCTTTAAAGTATTCATATAAAAAATACATACAAATTCGCAAAAAATGAACTAAGACGACGCACATCTACTCAAAATACATTTAAAGAAAAGAAAAAAAAAAAGAAAAGTTTAAAAATCAAAAATAATTTAATTTTTAAGTTACAAGATTTTTCAAAAATAAAAAACATGTTTCTACTAGAACAACATTTTCAAAATAAATATAAAAAAAATAAAAGTAAAATCCGGGATGGTCACAAACATCTTTAGAAAAAAATGGAGTTGTGGTCGTCAGTTTTACACACTCTTTGAATTAGATTCTTAGTGTCTATAGCTTACATTTATATTGCAATTACTTCGAATGAAGTCTTTTAGTTTACTGCAAAAATACATAAATTACCAAATAATTCGCATCTAATGGGAAACAGAATTAATTCGAAAAATAAAATAATATTAACATGTTTCTACTAGAACAACATTTTCAAAATAAATATAAAAAAAATAAAAGTAAAATCCGGGATGGTCACAAACATCTTTAGAAAAAAATGGAGTTGTGGTCGTCAGTTTTACACACTCTTTGAATTAGATTCTTAGTGTCTATAGCTTACATTTATATTGCAATTACTTCGAATGAAGTCTTTTAGTTTACTGCAAAAATACATAAATTACCAAATAAATCGCATCTAATGGGAAACAGAATTAATTCGAAAAATAAAATAATATTAACATGTTTCTACTAGAACAAGTTTATTAAAATAAATATAAAAAACTTAAAAATAAAATCCGGCACGATTACAAACATCTTTAAAAGAAAATAGGGTTCTGGTTGTCAACAATATCCACCCTTCGAGTAAAAAATATTTGGAAAAACCAAAGTGGAGACTCTAGTGATAATTGCAACGCTAATTGGTCTTTCAATTAAACTCAACAAGAAATAAAAAAAAAAAAAAATTATATTGCTATTATAAGTATGAAACAAGGGGAAAAAAATGAAAAATTAAATAAAATATAAATTGTAATGCTTTCGAATCTTTGAGATCGAAACAAATATAATAACAAAATTCTAGTTGAGTTGTCATAATATAATATGTCAAAAATATTTAAGATATCAAAATTCTTGATATTTTAAGTAAAAAATATTTGGAAAAACCAACGTGGAGCCTCCAGTTTTGATTGCAACGCAAATTGGTCTTTCAATTAAACTCAACAAGAAATAAAAAAAAAGAAATATATATTGCTATTATAAGTATGAAACAAGAGGAAAAAAATGAAAAATTAAATAAAATATAAATTTTAATGCTTTCGAATCTTTGAGATCGAAACAAATATAATAAAAAAATTCTAGTTGAGTTGTCATAATATAATATGTCAAAAATATTTAAGATATCAAAATTCTTTATAATTTAATAATGTTTAGGGTTTCGTATCCATAGTGAGCCAACGGGACCCAATTATTAAGCTTACGCTGTCTGTCCGTCCGTCCGTCCGTCTCCCGATCTATTTCATGAACCGTAATTGGTAGAGAGTTGAAATTTTCACAGAGTGTTTCATTCACTTGTGTGTAGAACGACAATTACACATTTTTAGAAGTATTGTTCTTTGATTTAATCTTTTAAAAAAATTTTTGTAGTATACTTTTAAGCTGTTAATTGAAGTATACTTTTAGGCTATTAAATATAAACATAATTTTATATTTTAAGCAAAAAATCTGGTACGATGGTACGGAACACTGCGTGTGCGAGTCCGACTCACACTTGGCTGATTTTATTTATTTTTTAATAATATTGTAATATTTATCTTCTATCTACACATATAAAATGGAGCTATGTTTGTCTGTACGTATGTATGCTCTTAATGGACTCGGAAACCGCTTTATCTATTTTCATGAAATTTTCAGGAAAACTCTTGCATAGATTGGAGAATGTTTGAGTAAAGTTTTTGTGCAGTTCGGAACAAAGGAAAAGGAAGGAATTGATGGATCAAATTTTGCATATAAGAGTGGGATTGCTAGTAACATAATATTCTGCATTTAGATAAATACAATATGTATTTATATTAAAACTTTAAAGAATTCTTAATCTGTTTAAAAAAATATAGATATTTCTCAATATAACCATAATTCTAGAGAAAATTATATCCCTAATAAAAGAAAGCATTTAAATGAAAATAAAATGTTGATGACTTCCTTTATACCTTTTTCTAACCTTTTTTAAGTAATCGAAATCTAAATGAACTAACATTTGCTCTCCGCTCGCTACTATATGCAACTCTCACCTATTCGTAAAACCTCATAGAAACAAAACCAAGGCATTTGTTATTATTGTGAACCTCTAAAAAAAACAACCTTTATTAATTAGAATAAATGATAACAGGACAAGGGACACAGTGATCCACAAGTATCAAAATCACAATTATGGATTTGTTAAAATAATATTTAATATTTCTGATAGACTGTTGTTTTATACTTAGTTTTGAACACGAGTATATAATTTAGCACAACTATGCTAGCCTAGAGCTCAATATTAGAATTATATATGCTGAGGTTGACATTATGATGTTTAAGATCAGGGGAATCGGACTATACCATCCTTTTTTCATAACAACTTAATATTTTGCAATAGTAGAAGATTCATTTAAACATACATTTTTGCTGAAGTTTGGATCAACCATCATGATGACGATGAAGGGTCCCATAATGTCATGCAATAAATATAGTATACTCGTATTTCTTTCAAATTGCATAAATTTAATAAACCCTTTAGAGTATAAAAATTGTTGGTTGGCTGTGATGGACATATTTTAATAATTTATTTCATAAGGTATGAATACATAATTGTTTTTGATGAATGATATTTAATTATAGATATTTTTTTTGTGGACATATGTAAATGTGAATATACATTAGGGAATATATCATGGTTTGATTGCATGCTAATTCGGATAATACTGAAAGCAAAGCAATATTGAAAACGAGTCTAATTGGTGATGACCAACTAACCCAATGTGTACAGTTTAGTAACAAGACAACTACAATAGTTTAATCAAATAAGACTTACACCTATATACATATAACGATATCATTTGGCGTCATCGTTGCAACAAACACAAAGACACAGATACATCAATTTATTATAATGTACTAGTAAAGGGAAGACAACATGAAACACGCATATTAGAGATAAAATATATCTATTGTATTTAGTTAAAGTCAAACCTACTTACTACTCGTAGATATGCCATAAAATTGTGTTCTGTGCGTGTATCTGTGTGTGTTTTGTATGTATGTGTTTGTGGACGCCTTCAAATGCCAATGCCAATGCCAAACAGTCACACACACTCACAGATCCAAGCGTAGATGTACACACTCACAGATACAAAAAGTGTGGCGCACACGGCACACAACAAAAAAGAATGGAAACTGAAAAAAAAAAGCCAAACATAAATTCAACTGACAAATTAGCAAAATGCTTACTTTCGGCCAACTTCAGGTTCGCTCAGTCAGTCAGTCGTTCGCGAGACGTCCTGACGTTTGGCAGCAAAAAGCGCCTGAAATAAAGAAAAAATACATTAGTATAAAGAAGAACGAAAACATCAACAAACATTAGAAGAAGAATATAAACGGTTTTTTGTTTAGTTAAATCGGTTTTGTCGGTCTCCTCGTTGTTTCGTTTATTTGTTGGTCGTTCGTTTGTTCGTTCGTTCGTTTGTTGTTAATGTCAAAAAGATATTTTTTCACTTTGATCAAAATATCACGGCATCAAAAAACTTCTTTTTTGTTGGATTATCATCATAAAGTCATTTAATTCAATTTTAATTAGTATAATCAACCAATATATATTTTTATATATTGAAACAATTTTATAAAACAAAATTATCTGTGACATTTAACAAAGAAAAAAAAAAAAAAAAAAAAAATGGATAAAAGAATAATAAATATAATAATTATAAAAATGGTAAATTTATCAATTAACTATTGTTATCAATATGATAAGGCATCATTAATTGGTTGCCATAATCAACATAATCATCACCATCATGATATATCATATTAATTTCTACGTTCGTCTAAGCCACCCACGCATATAGTTGCTGAACATATGACTTCATATTGAATCATTCGATATCATCGATTGAAAGTGGATATTCAAAAGTGAATGTAGTGAATGGTTATGTGCAACAAGTTTATGTATTTATTAAAAGGAACATATAATAATACTTATGTACAGTACTCATGTCTATTTGTAATTTTATGAGAGTCTGCAAACAGCTGTTAGCATTTAATTTTAATTTCTTTTATTAAATTTTAAAAGTCATAACAAAAAATTGGAAGCTAAATTCCATTATGCCACAGATGTACCACAGTATACTAGCTATAATAAATATTATTACAATTTTAAATTATGTAAACATATTTTGAATACACGAAATCAAATTTAAAAAAGAAACTAGGTATTTCTCTCAATTTCAAAAACAAAAAATTAAGTTTCACATATTCTTCTTGATAAACGAACAGAGCTAAAACCCCAAACTGTTCCTTTCAAGTTCCAAAATAGACAATTTTTAGTTCCATCTTAAGCCTTAGAGACTCTCAAAAGAAAATCACTCATTAATTCCATAATTATGAAGACAATGGTTTGAAATTGGATATATAATTTGTATAAATCTTAAACTACAACTTATGATATAAATCTTATAGAAAAAAGATAAAATTATAAAGAATTTTCAAAGAGAAACAAGATTTTGGAAATAAAATGATTCCATCATTCCAAAATTTCTAAACTTCTCTTGTTTTATAAAAAAGGTTATAATATTGTACAGTAAAATATACAAATTTCACAAACATTTGTTATGACGTAATTAGATTCATATCCATTTTTGATTATAAAATTAGTGAATCTACGAGCTTAAAATATTATTATAATTCTAAAATAGAAATCTCATGGTGCTTAGAGTAGATTGAGAGTTGTTTTTTAAATTTTTCACAGCATAAACATGAAATAATCCGAGTATCGGTGACTCCACAAAGTATAATTTAAAGGCATGATTAGCATCAAGTTAAACCATTCATACATTTGTATATTCATCAGTATTCCAGGAAATTTGTGTTGCTTTTCTCCAATCCTCCTTATACAAATCGAATCAAATATTTTTTTTTTTTTTGGAGATATTAAGCTTAGATTATTATTCCCTTTGCTCATTCTAATCATGATCAATTATTTTTTGAAAGCAATTTGTTATATTTTTTATTATAAAATTATATAAGCGTCATTATAACTAAAAGTGAAACATTGTTATAATATTTTTCTTGTTTGATAATGATACTCTTAGTAAAGAAAGTAATTTCTTAATTGGAATTTTACTTAGATACTATTTTTTCTATGTGCAAAGTGCATTAAACAATATAAATTTAGACAGAATAAGTCTTCATGGAAAAGCTCTGACATCTCTTTAGGTGACTGATTGACTAGTTTGTCTGTCTATTTGGCTATTTGGCTGACTAATTGATGTTTTGATTTGATTTGCCACCTACAAATGCAATCGACGTCAAGATCTCAATTGCTGTTGCTGAATGTTGCTCATTCTCTCAATGATATTTTCTTTATTTATTTACAATATTTCAAATATTTTTCTAAACAGATACAAAAGCAGAAGCAATACCAACAACAACAATGTTAAGAAAACAAATAATAATAAAAAGAAAAAATTTAATAAAAAATAAACAAATAAACGAAAGCGACAGCAACAGCGGCAGCAAATAGCGAACATTTGTACTAGTAGAACGCGTAAAAAACAACGATGCGAAAATGTTGCGCATACGCCGCGTGTTCAAAGTATGTAAATGCTCAGCAAGCTCACCTCAACTCAACTCAACACGAATCGCTTATTCGTTTTGTCAGTTAGTTGTATATTGACGCGAATCTACACCGGCTGTGCGTGTGCGTGTGTATAAAATATTATAATATATGTAAAATATATAAAAAGTTAAATAATAAAGAAAAAATTATTACACAAAATACAACAAAATTAAATAAAATATTGTCTGGATTCGATGCCATTTAGAAAATTTAAAATTTGTTTGTAAAAAATTAATTTAAATTTTTTTTTAAAAAAAGAAGACTCATAAAATTAACGTGATTTATCAAAGTGAAATTAGCCACATTAAAAATTAAATTAAACAATAAACACAAAATGGAATTTGTGCAAAAATAAATGATTTCATTTATTTATTTTAAATTATTCCCCTTCTGATGCCTTGTGAATAATATACTGTTGCGTTTAATTGTCAAAGTTCACTGTTCCTCTCCCAATGGAAACCAAAACGTCAACTTTCTAAGTAGTAAGAGTAGTTTAATGACGAGTAGATTTTTTTCTTCAGTTTATATTTGGTTTTACTGATTTGTCAAAGGTCATATTATGGAATATAATTGTGTTTCCTTCTTATCATCAGTGTTAATTAATTTTTTAAATTTATTTGTTTTATTTTTATTCTTAAATATTTTATATTATTCTGACATCTTTTTAAGACTATTTATTGATTTATTTAATACTGATTTGATCTCAAATTTGATTTATCTTAACATTCAATTGTTTTGATTTGATGGGACTCATCACATTTTTTTTTTATCAATCATTTTATTTTATTTAATTTAAATTTTTTTTTTTTATATTTACAAAATTATTTCTTGATTTAATGTTTGCTATTTCAAATATTGATTTGGGTTCATTTTCCTCATTATCATCATTTTTCTATAAAAGTTTAGATAATTTGTTTTTTGATAAATTGTTTTATTCTTCAATATTTTATTACATTCCGATTTATTTTTTTTTTAAATTCACCCAGTTACAAAATTATTTGTTTTACTTATTTATTTCGATTGCTTTCATTGCAAATTTGTTGATTTTGGTTTGCAAAGTTTGTTTGGTTTTTTTTAATTAAGAATTTTTTGTTGGAAACATTCTTAAAGTATTTTTGTTTCATCTATACATTTCTTTTTTTTTTAAACATATTGTAGTGTACCAGTTTAACCTTTTTGATAATTATTGTTATATTTTGAATAATTGAACATAGCTGGGATTTTATCGCCCACGGAAAAGTTACCTTTCATCATTGAAGATTTTTTTTGAATTTAAAGTTTTACAAATGAAGTGGTTTATGATTTTTTTTTTGTTGTTATTGTTATGAAATCTCATAAATGGATGCACCTCATATTATAAACTTTCCTTTTCAATTTAAAGTTTTTTGTTTTGTTTTATTGTGAATATAAAAATTATTAATTTCCTGTTTTAATATTCCATTATTTATTTTTAAAGTTAAAGATTGAAGTAAATCTAAAACTAAATCATTATTTATAATATTTATGGTTTGACTTTTAAAGATATTTTTTTTTGCGAAGTTTGTTTGGTTTTTTTTGAATTAAGATTTTTTTTTGCAAACATTCTTAAAGTATTTTTGTTTCGTTTAAATATATTTTTTTTTTTTGTAAAACATATTTGCCTTTTTTGATAAATATTTTTATTTGTTAGGATTTTATCGCCCACGGTAAATTTTCTCATCATTGAAGATGAAACTTATTAATAGAAATATTATTAGTGTTGAGCTTTTGTTAACGAGTGTTTTATTGTCAATTATTGACACAAAGAAAGTAAATGATCAACATAATATTGTCGAAAATTCAGAAGACCAATGATCAATGAACTTATCAAATTGGAAGTCGCATACAAATCATGTAGCAATATTGTAAAACTTATAATGTCCTCATAACATAAATTTATATGATTTTTGAACATAAAAATCTATTGCAATACTATTGTAGTATTGTTCTCTAGTATAATTAATAAATGTACAAATTTTCCTTTAAATTGAAATTAAAATTAGTATTTCTTTTTTGTAGCAACAAACTAAAAATGTATACTAAAAATAATAATACATCGATATAAGGATGCAACGAATATATAATAGAATTTGGAAATTAAAAAAATGTGCATTTACTACAACAATTTGTCAAATAAAAATAAAATCAATGATTTTTAATACAAAAATACAATAGTTTAATTTAAAAAAAAAATAATCAAAAATCAATAACAATATGCCAAAAACAATAATTTCTACAACAACCAGTAGTAGTACAGTGAAACCATTACACACTATTAATATAACAACATCAATAACAAATATAATAAGAACAACTAATATCACTGATTTAGTACAAAAACGAAACGAAAGAAATTTCCTCATAGATCCGTCAATAATTTTAAATTTAACAACAACGACAACAACAACGACAGCATCCACAAATGTTGTATCATATTTGGATCATGTTAGTAGTGGAATGGCAGATGGTTCTGCCTTCGGTGAATCACTTGTTGATGCTTTCTTCAATAGCAGCAACATTACACAACATAGTAGTACAAGCAACACTTCAACTTTGGCAACATTTAGCAGCATTGATGACATTATTGGTGAAAGTATCTATGCAACTACCACTACAACAACAGCAGAGCCCAGTGTCAACTCTTATTTTATAAGCATGGCTTGGCCGAAAGCTCTGATTGTTGCCATAATTATGATGCTTATATTGGTGACAGTTGTTGGCAATACTTTGGTCATATTGGCTGTGTTGACTACACGCCGTTTGCGTACGGTGACAAATTGTTTTGTTATGAATTTGGCCATAACCGATTGGTTGGTTGGAACATGTGTGATGCCACCATCACTAATTTATTATATTGTGGGTGAGTATTGTAGTAAATTTATGTCTATTCAAATAATTGTTTCAAAATACTTTAAACTGTCTTAAGTGAATTTATGATATAAAATAAAGATTTTATTTATTATGTGTAAAAGTGTTTTTGGATTTTGTTTAGAAAGGCATTCGTAGTATAAAATCGCATTAGTTGTCAGTTTGCCATTCATTAGGAGCTCCAAAAATGTTCAAAGTCTATTCAGACAGAACAGTTCAAAATTGCAGCAAAGTATAATTTGGTTATACCACAGGTGGGCACAGCCCGCTACCTGGCCGTGTTCTTGGACAAGTTATCATATAAAAGGCTATAGTTGTCCCATCCTGGACATATAAGATTCCCCTGTGGAGCACCGCTGCTGAGTCAAATGCTCCTTGGTACGTGCGTCCTCTCAGTCCGTGAGCAATTCAACCTTCACACAAGCCGGTCACATGACCGGCTAAGACCTCACGTCAAGAAATTACCATCCACTCTTGCCATAAACACCACCAGGAGGAGGTTCAAACGTATCCACCCTGATGACCTTTGGGTGCACGGACGCAAAAAAAGACGTAGTACTTAAACATTTCCCTGCGATTTTCTTTTTTTGTTGCTTTAAGCCATCTGTCAATCTCTAGCCTTTGTCACACCAATTTTTTTTTAGCCGTTAAGTAGATGGTTTATTTTTGTCCATAAAATGCAAAAAATAAAAAAATATATCTAAAATACTGTTTCAATGGTAAAAATGAAAGTCTTATTGCAATTTATAGTCTTTTGACAGTGAGTTGAACTCAAAGTTCTGAAGAACTCGAGTAGAATACAGAGTTCTGGCGACACCAACAACGGGGAAAACGAACGAAATTTGTTGTTGTTATAGTAATGAGAACACAGTGTTTTGCTTGAGTTCTGTATGAGCTCAGCAAGAACTCAGTTTTATTTGCAGTAGCGCTGAGAACTTTTTGCAATTGTTACCAACTTTTTGGTCTTGTTGCCAACTATTAGGTTATAAATCAGCTGATCATACACAAAACAATTTAAAGTAAATTCCAAGTTGTTAAATTTTCTTTAAAATTTTAATAAAACACGTAACAGAAATGAAAAAGGTAGCTGCAAGAATTGTTTGCATACACTGCGAATTCTTCTTAATAATTTGTTTATCACAAAATTTCCATTTTAATTTCTCACAATTCGACAACCTTTCACTTTGCATACATAAGCAAAACAAAAAGTAGCTGTTCAGAACTTACTGAGGACACCAATTTAGAAATCACAACATTTTACTCACTGTGGAAAGGCAGAATTTCTTCTCGAGAACATGCTTCATTAATATTAAAAGACATCAAAAGTTGGTAAAAAATTTGTCTGTAAATATTCCTGGAATTGAAAAAACCCTCAAATACACATATAAATTCTTTAAAACTTAAGTACTTTTCTGTGGCATCACAACAGGTCTTTAATCGCCTAAGTTAGCTTGTCTTAGCACCTACCTAACCTACTTGTGTACCTAATATTAAAAAACTTTTAATTTCTTTAACCTGTCTTTTTTTTGCGTGTGCGCCAGCTTGAGTAAACGATATTTCATAAATATTTGATAGAAAACTTCTTTCTACCTACTTTTTTACTATTTTTTTTTTTTATTTCGTTCCTATGAAAAGATATTTTTTTAAGTTATACGATAGGAAAGAGTAGAATAAACAGCATTACGTGTCAATTTATATTGAATTCTCTATTGAAAAATGAATTTCTTGCATACAAAGTTTGTTCCATTTTGCCGAAAATTCATCATCATCATTATCGCCTTCATGTCAACAATCGTTTCAACTAAAACTTTCAACATTCATCTTTTGCCGGAACCAAATCTCAAATACTCACACTTCAATTTTACACTCCTCTGCACATCTCTTTGTGCTTGACAAAACAAAACAGAAAGAAATATACTACATACTAATTTTGCTTTCTTTGCTTTTCTTTTCTTTTTCTTTCATTGAATTTGATTTGGCAACACTTGCATTTGAAATATTTTCTTTATGCACTTTAAAATGTATTTTGTTTTTTTTTTTTTCTTTTCAGTAGAATAAGAAATTCTCTCCATTTCGTTTGTTCATCTTTTTTTCTTGGCATAACATTCAAAGAGAAAGAAGTTAAGAAGTTTAGGAATGAAAAAATGAGCTTTATTTTGTCATTAAACACTTTCAAGATCTAACTAAAGGACTTGGAGAGAAACAAACTTATTTAAGCAAAAAGTTGATTATATTGAATTCCTTTCTTTTATTTTTTATTCTCCATAGAGTAACGTAGCGTATACGTAGCCAAAATGACAGTAAAATTTATGACTCAAAATATTGTGAAAAGAAAAATGCTGGAGGCTGCACAAATGCAAAAACTGAATATGTATTTTAACAATTTGCAAACAATATTGATCAGCAACATATAAAACAAATAAATAAATAATTTAAAAAATAATAATAGAAAGAAAAAAAAAATGATATACGAAAAATATTCACCAGAGTATAGAAATAGTATGCACATGAAATGCAACAATTGCAATATTTTTGTGTGTGTTCTCATGCTAAATAAAGATGCCAACAATAAATTTTCCTCAATATTCATGCTTTGCTTTCCCCACAAACACAAATTGGAGCACAAAAATAAAGTTACTTGTGTGTGCAGAAAACTAAAACATACACATAAAAATATACAAATGTATGTGTATTTTGCAGAGATTTTCTTTTTTCAAAAGCTTTTGATTTTCATTTCAAATATTTTTTTTGCTTATCCAAAAAAGTATGCATTTTAAACAATTTAGTTTCGATTCACAGAAATTTTTGTTTTTTTTTCTTTAAATATATTATTTCCAGGTGTTAACTTTTGATTTGATTTAATTGCATATCAAAATCATATTTTATTTTTTTAAATAAGCAATTTAGGCAATTTTACTTGTATGTAGGAATATATACAAATCAAAAGTTGAGAACATTTGCTTCTTGGTAGAATGAGAATTTAAATTTATTATTCATTATGTTTTATCAGAATATTAACAACTCTGCTCTCTCTTTGATTACATATTTGATCCTTTTAATATGAACATTTATATCCAAAGATATTCAGTTTCAGTGTACCTCAATTTTATGTACCTTAATTGATTAATTATATACACAAAACTTTAGTTCCTTGAACGCAATAATTTGGAATTTGTTTCTCCTTAATAAACTTTAATACAAATTTATTAAATATCTTGAAAAATTCATGTTAAATTTATAGTCTGACTATAATTTACTTTGGCAATTGATAATTTTTTTTAATTTATTGAGAGAAATCTTTTTAAAGTGATTATCAAAATTATACGACACTATACAACATTTTCTTTTTTGTCTCACCAAATCTATAGTATATTGTTTAAAATTAAAGAAAAAAAAGTCCTGCTATCTAGTTATCTATTCAAATTCTTCCATAAAAAAAATAACGATACCTTCCATTTCTGTTTAGTGGCAATCGTATCAAAACTATACGACACTTTACTTTTTTATTTGCAATGCAACAAAAATATTTTAAATTATTAAATTAACATAAGATGTGATCCCCTTTGGCTTATATAACTTTTAATAACCTCATCCTCAAAGAGTTAAACAAATTATTTAGGATATTTGGGTCAACATTGTTGCCATCCTTTACATTGGCAACTTTTACACTTATTCATATCAAGTGAGTACAAAGGCCAATGCATGAAGTCAACGGAACTTACATTCAAAAATGCTTTTGTTTGCGTGAAGATTAGCGGTCGTTCTCTATTTTCTTCTAAAAATTGACAGGAGGTTATTCTCCAATATACTAATATCCTATGTGCTGTTCATCTTGAAGCTTACAAATTGCAATTCAGTGTACTGGTTTTATGAATAGTTTCTGAAATCATGAACGATGCGCGACGAAAATATTTCTTGGAAAATATGAACGGTTTTCTTTATCAAATCTCTTCAATGAAAACATAAATTTGTTTTCATCTTAAAAGAGAAAGATCATTAACTTATTTCATTTAATAGTCCTTGAAAAAGATTACATTTTGTGACAACAAAATAATATTCGGTCTACTGTCAGAACATACTGAGTGAAACCCCATCCTTTTCTGCAAGAATGTCAGAAGCGTTTGGATCACAAATTTCCCCTAGTTGCCTATTTGCTCAAGCCTGCCTAGATTTGCTATTAAAAAGGCAATTATAATATACCGAGGTTTCCAAATTATTTGTTGCAAATTGAAACCACATACATATTGTAGGAGCTTTCTTCATTACAGATCTCTCACAATTCCTTTGGAACTGTTTAAGACTCGACAAATTGTCTTTATACAATAGAATTTGGCTTGCTGCCATAATTAACATGTTGGGCACCAGATAATGTAGAATTATTTTTTTTCCTAGTAATGGTTCGCTTAGCTGAAACTTACGACGTGTTTTTTTGTTTTTTTGACATAAGTATCTGGGTTTTTCAAAAAGAAACCAACAGCATAACGTGTACATCCAAATTTGTTAGAAATTTGTGAATAATTTTGCCTCTGGTTGTTATATGCAATATTTATTTCTTTATTTATTGTAGACTAGAACTTAATTCTAATAGGAATAAAAAAAAATAGAAGCAACTAGAGCCTTGAGCATTAATTTTAGCCCTTTCTTCGTTACAAATCTGAGTTCCTTGCAGAATTTAAGAAAAAAAAAAAATGCTTGAAATCGCAATTAAAATTAATATTTAGACGAATAGTAATGGCTTAATATTTGTTGATGAACTTTTAAACGGCTGTCGTATAGTTTTGATATGGTTACAACATAGCAGATATGTAGTATTTCAATAAAAACTATCGGTATTTTTTTATCCAAGAATTTGAATTGATAACATGACTTATTTATTTTTCTCAAATTTGTAATAATATAGATTTGACAAGATAAAAAATAATATTCTTTTTTTTTTTTTTTGGTGTCGTATAATGTTGATAAACCCTATAGATATGATTTATTTTAACAATTCAATAGAGATATTAGTCAGATCTATTAAGTAAGTACTTAATTTTATATACATACATATTATACATGAAAGTATGTACATATTTCTATGTACATCAAGTACTTACTTACATTTTTGTTTATTCAATCTAATCAATCAGTCTTGTAAGTACAACTAATACGTGAATTTCTATTTAAAATTGATTGAAATGTTCAAGTTTTTTTTTTCCTCTCTTAGTTTCTAATTACATTATACTTATGATGATTTATGTCATAAAGTATGTACTTACTCACCAAGTTGTTATAAGAATAATATCAATATAATGTTTGAGTGAATTTAATTCAATTTTACTTTGAACTTAGAAAGTAAATTAGATATCTCAATTACTTGTCAAGTTTTAAGTTAAATTAGAAATTTATTTTCAATAAATACTTTGGTCTTTTAACGTCACTTGGCAACTACTATAAACTCTTATAAATTATTTTTGAGCTTAAAAATTTACTGAATAGTTTATATTTGATTTGAGCTCCATTTAAATACAATGTGGGAGTCACGTCTACAAAATTCTGAACCTAACATGGCACAAAAGGTGTTTTCAATAAAATTTTATATATATTTTTTAAAATCTTTTCTTAACTCAATATGGTTTCAATAGAGAGACTAATACTTTTCTTTCTTTTTCTTAATAATTGTTTGAGATTCGATTCAAAACTTTCGGTTAACTCTTTGTTCAATGAGTGTCTCAATGGAAAATGCAACAGGTGACAAGATTTGGAAATAAGTTAACTGGTTCTTAAAGTTTATATCAGAGCAAAAAGCATTTTACTCGTAATTCAATCTGTTCCCTTTGGTCCCATGTATTATTCACTGGGAAGGTCACTAATTGGTTTTCTAAGTTAAAAAAATTATTGTTTAAAATGGAAAAATTTATTAATTTTTATGAGAATAACAAATGTTTTTCATTTTATCCTTTCACCAGGTAGTTGGCGTTTTGGCTGGATACTATGCGATATCTGGATATCATTGGATGTATTACTTTGTACTGGTTCCATACTTAGTTTATGTGCCATTAGTCTGGACAGGTGTGTATAATTTATACTATGTTTGTGTGTATATAAAATAAGGTATTTTTAATGAGAAAATTGGAAAACCCAAAGGAAGAAGTTCATGATGATGGCGACGATGATCATGATGATGATGTTGATGACGGTATAAAGTTAACAGTTAATTACTGCATTCAATACACAAACAAGCAAACAAACAAATAAACAAACATTGTCCAAACGCCCTTTACTTGTATTTATGTGTGTGTTTTTGTTGTTGTTTTTGTTTTCTTTGCTTGAATTGATGTCATTCATGAAACACATACACAGAGATGCACACACGCGGATGCACACACACACACACACACAGTTCACATCACATACACTCATGCACTAATAAAATTGTATAAAAAAAGGTGTGAAAAATAAAGAAAAAATATAATAAAAGAAGAAAATAGAAATAAAAGAAAAAAAAACTGTGAAATTTATTTGTTTACGTTTTTATTACACGCAGTGTCCCCTTCATTCTCATTCTCTTATAGACTAACACCCATCCATCCATCCATCCATTCATTTATTCATTCATCCATCTCCCCATGCGTGTTTCTCTGCTCATCTGCTGCTCATTCACACCATATCAATTACATTGCCACTGCCACTGCCAATGCCACCAGTCACATTCAGACCAAAACATAACACAACAGAACAGAACAGAAAAGACCAAACCAGGTTGGGCCAGTTCAGTTCAGTTGAGCTCCTCAATAAAATGAGTAGTAGAAGCTCAGTAGTATTGTAGATTTGTATAGACGAGCTCAACAGCTTTTGTTAAAGTTTCAATTACATTTTAATGGTATTTCCAAGTTTTTCTTTTTGGTGTCTGTTACTTTTCATTTTAAATTTAATTTTTTTTTTTTTTTTTTATTTGTTTATTGTTCTTTATTGTTTCATCTTTCTCTCATTTACTATTAACAATGTTTTTTTTGCATATGTCGTATATTTTTTGTTTTTTCTCCCTTTGTAACTTTTTCTTGTTAAATACTTATTTCTTTTAAAACAAAAGCAAAAGCAACAACAAAAGAAAATGAAAATGAAAAATGTTTTTCTCATTCTGATTATTTGCAGATACCTCGCGGTGACCCAACCCTTGACATATTCAAAGAAACGTCGTTCCAAACGTTTGGCGCTCCTCATGATATTCGTCGTTTGGGTTACGGCTCTGTCAATCACGTGTCCGCCATTTTTAGGCTGGTAAGTTTCGTGTTTCGACATTTGTTTCCTGTTTTTGGCATATGTGTTTTGCCTTTGATGATGACAAAACACGTTGAGTGTGTGTGTCTGTGACTATGGCTGTGTGTACATCTGTGTAACGTATATTCGTGTTTTTGATATTTTCATTCATTTCTTTTGCCTAGAAACAATGCTCTTAATGGCCGCTAATGAGTGAAATTGGCTGTGATGATTTTAATTTCAATGAGTTTTTAATGAGATTTCGCATTTCGTTGGTTTATTTTTTTTTTTTTTTGCCGTCTGAAATATGTATAAGGTTTCCAAATTGACAAAGAAATGTTTAAATTGGCTTCCTTTATTTATGCAGAATACAAAATAAGAGACTTTTTTTTTTCAGACATAGAAAATAATTTAGCTTTTTGACATGGAATTTGAATTTATATGTAAGTGTCCTCATGTCTAAAGGAAGAGTAAAAAACATTTAAAGAGAATTCTTATGTTCTGCCATTAAGATTTCTATAAAGGTTTAGAAGACTCAATTTTATTTAAACATGTTTCTTTAGTTTTTTTTATACTATTAATACACATTTTATTTCTTGCATTTGTTACTTTTCTAGCCTGGGGTTCCCCCAAATGTCTAATTCTAATCGTTCAATGTTTTTTTTTTTTTTGGAATTCGCGGAAATGTTCTCTTTAAGTTTTTGTCATTGCAACTTCAAAGTTCATAGAATCATTTTGTGTAGAAATTTTTTTCTGAAAACACCTTAAGAAGTATGTGTGAAGGTAAGTAATTGAACTAAAATTAACTGAAAAAGCAATATATCACTACTTTGGTTGAAAAAAAGTATCAATTCGTAAAATACGTAACAGCTTCAACATATTTTTAAAAGCTAAGTGCGTCGTTTTTTAAAAAAATTTCGTGTGACTGGCCAAGTTCAGAGGTTGGGGCTGAAATAATGCACAAGTCGTAGGGAGGATCATGTTATCATGGAAACATGGAGGATCCTTTACCGATCCAATGACAATGTAACCAAAAGTCATCGAAAATTACAATTAAATGGCAATGGCCTGTCATCAGAGCCGCGGAGGTTATTTGCCTGCTATATTTTATTGCATACTTAATCGAAACATGTCTACTTTGCAATGCAATGAAAATATCACAATTTGCACAAAAAAAACCCCGTAGATTTTTTTGTCGCTGGGAGTACATCTTTTCAGTAAGGAACACTGAATGATCAATAGAAAAATTATAAGTAATGGCAATCCGCCCAGCTTAGCAT
Organism: Amiota mariae; assembly: GCA_035041805.1. Classification (NCBI taxonomy): domain Eukaryota; kingdom Metazoa; phylum Arthropoda; class Insecta; order Diptera; family Drosophilidae; genus Amiota; species Amiota mariae. Next base: position 4,315,836 of record JAWNKV010000325.1, read on the forward strand.
GGGTAAATTAAAAAATTAAAAAAAAAGTTATAAAAATTTCCAAGTCGGCGTGATTTTTTGTCGACATCTTCAACAATTATCTTCAATATTTCAGCTAATTTCAGCAAAACCTTTATGAATTATACGAAGACATTCCTTATGAATCACTCGGTTCATTGGAGAAAACCGTATGAAAATCTGTTCAATAGTTTTTGAGATAATCTCGTTCAGATAGACAGACGTGGGGACTTTGTTTTATAATATATAAGGTTATACTACTAGTTCTCAGAGAGCCAATAGTAAAATTATATGGTTTTATAGTAAATATATTAAGTATTTATTTATTTATTATTTTTTTATTCCCCTTCTACAACTGATGAAATACATTATATTTGGAGAATTCAATTCGTATAAGTATTCTAGTAAGGAACATTGAATAATTAAACGCAAAATTCTAAATAATATTGTTCTCAGATAAATCAATAGCTTTCCATTTCGATTATTCATTTATTAATATTTATTTATTCCTGTCTTGTAAATAAACTTAACTGAGCGTTCTATAAGATTTATATCTCTTGAAGTAGACTATACTACTATTTATAGAGTTATAAACGTATTTAATCGTATCGAAGATTTGTTTTTATTGAAAACTTATATATTTTTTAATTCTTATTGGCTCTGTTATTTATATGAAAACTTTTTTTTTTTTGTTTTTTTTTTAGTTTTCATACATACAAAATTATTTATGATTTTTATCAGATTTAATTTTATATTATACATTCGTTTCTCTTGAACCTGCAATGTACTTTAATTTATCGAAATTTGAAGCATTTTTTTTCTCATCTAAAATTATTGAAATTTCTTTAAGACTGGAGAATTTCTGCAAAGATTTTCAATAAACTATAAATTCATATTATTTTTTTAAACTATTATTATGATTGCTTATAAGCTTTTTTTTGTTTTTCACTATTCTATGAATTATTTTGCATGTATCGCGAACTATTCGTGATTTGTCTTTTACTGTGTCTTTTTATTTATTTATTTATTTTTTATTATGATTGCTTATAAGTTTTTTTTTTTTGTTTTTCACTATTCTATGAATTATATTGCACGTATCTTGGACCTTGCGTGATGTCTTTTACTATGTCTTTTTATTTACTTATTTTCTTCATTGTTGCAAACTTTGTTTGCGCCTCTATTAAAACAAAATATATACACAAGTGTTTTTTATAAGTGTTTTTTTATAACTTTTCTACACAATCGAAATTCAAACCTTGGATCCTTTCGTATAGATTTATTTTTTTGAAGAACTTTACTGTGTTTTTGGGGGAAAACAAAAAGTGAAAAATCTTCTTCAGATATCTTTGTGTTGTGTTTTTTTTATTGATTTTATTTATATATTTTTGTTCTACTGTTTATAACAAATAATTAGCTTCTTTAGTTTAACTTTTAGAATCAATAAATTTACATATATTGCAAAAACTTGTTCCTCTCTCAACACAAAATATATAATTTTTTTTTTATGGTATATTTTTTATTTTATACAAATTCATCTGCTTTATCTTTATTATACTTTTTTTCTCATTGTCTTCCGTTTTATAACTTTAATGGTTGGCGTTTGAAAGTCATCAGTGCTTTTGGGGAAAACAAAAAGTGAAAATCTTCTTTGATATTGAGAGCTTATTTATTTTTTTTGTTGTCAACCCATGTCTTTGTTTCACATTTTTTAAAGGATGGGCGTTTTTATACATTTTTCATATAATTTTTTTTTTACTATATTGTGAAGAGTTTAATTCATTATTTGTGATCTAGAAAAGTGCAAAGTAAATATTTTTCACATACTTGTATCTTATATTAATTTTTTTTTTAAATATACTCGTATTTAATACAGAATATTTTTTTTATTGGTTACAAATATAAATAATGAATGATGATTTTTAGTTTATTTTTATTACAAAAAAATTTCTTTTATCGTTTATCTTTTACAATCAATAAATTTATTTTAAGTGGAATCATTTGTTCTAAAAATCATAAAATGAACTATTTATGTATACAAATTATTTTATGTTTTTATCTTGTGACTTAATGGCGTCTCAAGATATTTTTTTTTTTTTCTTGTCAAATATTAATAAATGTGTAGATTAAATAGATATCTTAAATTTTTTTGTTTTTTCAGTTGTCTAGTTTTATGATTCTAAACGGTTGAAGTCATGAGGAAGAATCATTTGGTATAGTTATTTTATTTCAAAGAATTTTCTTTTCTGGAGTGAAACATATTTGATATTAATTTGTTTTTCTTGTATTTTCCTTGAGATTTATTTTTACATATAAATATATTTTTTTTTGTTTTATCACTTTCCTTTTTTTTTTAAAGAGTAGAAGTCTTTTTTTAACATAATAATTTTATCCTCATGATATTTTCGTGTTTTCATGCCGTAAACGAATTTTCCGGCTTAAAAATCCTCAGCCCAAAAATTGTATTTACATTTAAAGCGCTTTCATGACTATTTAATTATCTTGTTTTAAGTTTAAGAGTTCAATGACATGAATCATTTGGTATAGTTTTTTTATTTTAAAGAACTTTGTTTTCTAGCCTGAAAACATAATATTAGATATTAATTTTTTTTTTCTTGTATTTACCTTGAGATTTATTTTTACATATAAATGTATTTTTTTTGTTTTATCACTTTCCTTTTTTTTTTAAAGAGTAGAAGTTCTCCAACATTGTTATTTTGCTCATGATATTTTCGTGTTTTCATGCCGTAATCGAATTTTCCGGCTTAAAAATCCTCAGCCCAAAAATTGTATTTACATTTAAAGCGCTTTCAAGACTATTTAATTATCTTGTTTTAAGTTTAAGAGTTCAATGACATGAATCATTTGGTATAGTTTTTTTATTTTAAAGAACTTTGTTTTCTAGCCTGAAAACATAATATTAGATATTAATTTTTTTTTCTTGTATTTACCTTGAGATTTATTTTTACATATAAATATATTTGTTTTGTTTTATCACTTTTCCTTTTTTTTTTTTTTTAAAGAGTAGAAGTTCTTCTCCAACATTGTTATTTTGCGCTCATGATATTTTCGTGTTTTCATGCCGTAATCGAATTTTGCGGCTTAAAAATCCTCGGCCCAAAAATTGTATGTACATTTAAAGCGCTTTCAAGACTATTTAATTATTTTGTTTTAAGTTTAAGAATTCAATGACGTGAATCATTTGGTATAGTTATTTTATTTTAAAGAACTTTGTTTTCTCGCCTGAAAACATAACATTTGATATTAATTTTTTTTTCTTGTATTTACCTTGAGATTTATTTTTACATATAAATGTATTTTTTTTGTTTTATCACTTTCCTTTTTTTTTTAAAGAGTAGAAGTTTTTCTCCAGCATTGTTATTTTGCGCTCATGATATTTTCGTGTTTTCATGCCGTAATCGAATTTTCCGGCTTAAAAATCCTCAGCCCAAAAATTGTATTTACATTTAAAGCGCTTTCAAGACTATTTAATTATCTTGTTTTAAGTTTAAGAGGTCAATGACATGAATCATTTGGTATAGTTTTTTTATTTTAAAGAACTTTGTTTTCTCGCCTGAAAACATAATATTGGATATTAATTTTTTTTTCTTGTATTTACCTTGAGATTTATTTTTACATATAAATATATTTTTTTTGTTTTATCACTTTCCTTTTTTTTTTTTAAAGAGTAGAAGTTCTTCTCCAGCATTGTTATTTTGCGCTCATGATATTTTCGTGTTTTCTTGCCGTAATCGAATTTTGCGGCTTAAAAATCCTCACCCCAAAAATTGTATGTACATTTAAAGCGCTTTCAAGACTATTTAATTATCTTGTTTTAAGTTTAAGAGGTCAATGACATGAATCATTTGGTATAGTTTTTTTATTTTAAAGAACTTTGTTTTCTCGCCTGAAAACATAATATTTGATATTAATTTTTTTTTCTTGTATTTACCTTGAGATTTATTTTTACATATAAATATATTTGTTTTGTTTTATCACTTTTCCTTTTTTTTTTTTAAAGAGTAGAAGTTCTTCTCCAACATTGTTATTTTGCGCTCATGATATTTTCTTGTTTTTCCATTTTTTTTGGAATTTCTGGAGACTTGTGCTTAGATTAGTAAGGGACTAACTCGTTTTTGTTATACAATAAATTGAAAGTCGTCTTCAAATATCCTTGCCTAATAAAATCGTGAAAAATCTATTGAATTTTCGTTAATTTAACATTCTTCATAAATTTTTTCAAATAGTTTCTATTATAAAAAATGATTCACTTGTTTAGTTTCTTTTATAAAAATTAATTTGATTCTATCGCTTATCTTTTATCTTTATCCTTCTTTAATACTAAAAATGAAGCTAATTAAATTTTTCATAAAAAATGAACAAAAAAAAAAAAAAAATAAAAAATGAAACTAAAAGTGATAAATTCGGTTTGCGCAGCGGTTGCACAGTAAATGAGAATCGTAATTTCACGAATTTTCAGTTTGTTTTCTCGCCGCATGCAATGGTTCACATGTGGTTAGCAGTCATGTGAGTAGTATGTTTCTGTGTGTATATTTCTGTGTGTTTGCGTTTGTGTGCGTGGTTATTAGCTTGCTTAACACATTTGTCGCATACATTTTGTTGACACTATTCATGCTGAACTCAACTTAGACAATAATAAACTATGCTCTGTTGCATAGTTTGTGTGTATGTATGTCTCACTATGCTTCACTCAACCACAAGCTTCGTTCTTTGCTAACCATGAATTGGTTTATCTATCTTTGCTTTCAGGTATGAGCCAGGACGACGTCATCAGGGCAATGTCAGTTGTCGCTACAATCAGAATAAAGGATATGTGGTATTCTCAGCAATGGGTTCATTTTTCATTCCACTTTCGGTGATGCTTTACGTTTACGTGAAAATTGGTTATGTGCTGACATCCAGACGACAAAGAATCGTGCGCGATGCGGTAAGTATCGTAAGAACTGATGACTGACTAGTAACTACACAATTCTGTTGACGCAACATACTACATCATGTCTGTCCATTATTCGTTCATTCATCTATGCTTCAGTCTGTCTGAATGAATAATGACTTACAACTAGAGAAATGATTGTCAGTGTCGCGATTTACTTGTGTAATTTATGTTTATCAACTGAAAATGAAGCCAACATTCCTTTTCATTCCATTATGTATTAATCTATTCTATTCGAATAATGATGTATTTTGCAGAATTCCGAGCGCACAGCAGACCATGACATCGATTGCGACAATTTCATCTCAGAATCGGAACATTTTCAATGTGCAACACCAAAGTTTCCTTCGTTAAAAGCCCGTTGGGGCGGCATCTCTGGTTCGCCCAATGGTGCTGCCAATTCCAGTACCAATGGCATTGCCACTGGCACTGGCTCGGGTAGTGTCAACAGCAGCAAAAACAACAGTCTCAAGTGTAGCAAATGCAACAAGAATTTTGTTGATAAGAGCAATGTTGTCCTTAAGCATCAACCAACATTCTATGAATTGGTTGAGGTATCACGGCTATCTTCACTTATACATTGTTCAGCGATCAGCTGTAAATATGGTGGCACATGCCTTCAGCATTCCAATGGTGGCGTTGTCGATGTTACGATTGGTGATTCGAGGCGTCCTTCTACGATGCCCATGCAAGGATTGCATTATAACGACAGTCAGACTTCATTCTCAGAGACATGTCTGGCATCGGCTTCGGCTAAAGTATCTTCAGCAATGCCAAACACCAAGCAGCAGCAACAACAACAACAACAACAACAACATAATCATTCTCATCATACTCAACATGGCCATCATCACCATCACCATCCTCATCATCACCATCGCATACCAATGCGGGTCTCAACAACGAAACGTGACACGAAAACCGCCAAAACGTTGACAATTGTCATGGGTGGCTTCATCGCGTGTTGGCTGCCTTTCTTCGTATATTATCTACTGATTCCATTCCTGCCGCGTTCTGCCGTCCTCGAGAGTCTCATGTCCTTTCTGACTTGGTTCGGTTGGGTAAATTGTGCCATAAATCCATTTATCTATGCTTTCTACAATCCGGACTTCCGCACGGCATTCTGGCGTCTCACCTGTCGTCGCATCTGTAAGCAAAAGCCGCCACCCAATCATATGGCCATGTTTCGTAACTAAAATGCTTACCACCCACTCCCTAGAACCAAGGGCCCAAAATCATGCCGTAATCGAATTTTGCGGCTTAAAAATCCTCAGCACAAAAATTGAACATTTAAAGCGCTTTCAAGACTATTTAATTTTCTTGTTTTAAGTTTATGAAAAAAAAAAAAAAAATGAAATAAAAAAAATAAAAGACAAAAGAAAAGACAAAAATTTTAGCTCAGTTTAGCCTGAGGGCAGCATGTGCCTAGCTGCCCCTGTCAGCTCTTGTCAAGCCGATTGTCCTTTGCGTGTTCGTTGTCTTTCTCCGATGGTCTATGACTTTTGGCAGGCTCATGAGGTCTGCCCTGGCGTATTACGACAACATCACAGCACTGCGCAGCACAGTAAAGCATAGTACAGCACATCATCATGGCTTCTGTTCACATCTGGATGCCATGTCCATGTCCATGTATCTTGTCACTTTAACGCCTTTGCCTCTCTCTTCTCTTTTTCTATTAAAGAGCTGAGGTTGCTGACTAGCAAGGATACTTTGTACATTTTCGAATTTCTGCATAAAATTCATATAAACATGTCTTCTACCTCCCTCCCCCCCTACCTATGCCCCTCTCTATCATACCTTTTTCTTTAGTTTATTTTTAGTTATAAGCTTAGCTATGTATCTTGTATCTAATATCAAATTTTCTCATGTATCTACTACAATTACTACTACTCTACTTACGATGTACCTAATTCTTTTTAGTAATAATTTCTATTTATTTTAAAAAATCCATTTAAAATTTTATATATTTTATGTATCATCTCATATCTTCAATTACAAAAATTAAGAAAAAACTAAGAAATAAAACATACGAGTATAGCCAAATGTTGTGTAAAGCTTTAAAAATTTATTAAAATTATAAATCTACAATATAAGCTAAGATACTTTAACTTGGAAGTACTTATATATACATACTCGTATATATGAGTATATGTATTCATGTCACTTTTATAGATACACAAATATCATCAAGAAACTATTGTATTTATTATACTTATACATAAAAATATTTATTGTAATGTACTTAGTATGATGATGTTTTGTTGATGTTTATCAATAAATATGATATATTAAAGGAAAAAACAAAAATAAAAATAAAATAATAATATAGTACACGTAGTACTTATTTAATTAATGATCATTTATTTGATTAATTGGAGATTTTATATATTTAGGTAAGAAATAAAAATTTGTCCAAGTTGCTTTCCAATGAAATGCTCTAATAATAAGTTATAGTCGTTTAATATATGAGTACAATTTATAAGACTATTGATAAATCATCATTCGTAGAAACAATAAATACGTATGATGGTAAATCCTTCTCCAGCTAAAAATAAATATAATTGTAATATGCACTTTGAGTGATATTATCATTATTTGGATCCAGAAAAACATGGACAAACATGCGGGAGAATATTTTTAGCACACTATAATCAACCAAGTATGAGAACTCTATCAATTCATTCTAAGCTTACAAACGACAATAACAGGATCAAAATTATAAATTGGTAATATGCTCATGTATTCATAAGATGGACTTCTATGCGCCTAGATGGTAGTTTATACGAGTATACAGTGTTCATCTTATTAATATTATTTTAAATTGTTCGTATATTATGCGCTGCCATATCGTATATCGGATTGCATTGAAATTTTGTGTATGTGTATGGTTCTTTCCCGGCTTCAACATTAGTTATTTTTAGTCAAACAACCCCAACGCATAAAAGTACACTACAAAAAATTAACTAAAATATCACTTTCTGATACTCAAACTGTGTTCTTCTTCGTTGATACTTAAAGTGTAACAGAGAGAATATAGTGTTGCTAAGAAAGGAAACAACCCGTGCAAAGCAGAGTCGAGTAAGCTTGTGATATACATTCTGTCAAAAACGTACCGGGAATTTATAAATAAAACAACATTTTTACCTTTAATCATCCAAATTTATTGGGTCGCCTTCAAAATAGGCACCATTTGCTCCAGTACATCTATGCCAACGGCATTTCCAATCATCGAAACATTTTTTATAGGCGCTTTCCGGGATGGCCTTCAGTTCACGCGCCGAATTTTGTTTTATGGCTTCAATGGACTCAAAACGGGTGCCACGAAGCGGCAATTTTAGTTTTGGAAAAAGGAAAAAGTCACAGGGGGCCAAATCAGGCGAATACGGTGGTTGTTCAATGATGTTAGTTGAGTTTTTGGCGAGAAAATCCTTCACAATCGTAGCTTTTTGAAGAAAATTCATCTCTTTTGGCACCAGTCGCGCGGCCTTTCTCATGCCCAAAATATCAATCAAAATCGTACGTGCTGACTCGTGGGATATGTTGAGCTCATGTGCTATCTCTCTCAAGCTGGTATGACGGTTTTCGAGTACTATTTTCTTAATTTTATCGACGTTATCGTCGGTAGAAGCCGTCGATGGGCGTCCGGAACGAGGCAAGTCTTCGACCACTTCACGATCGTCTTTGAAGGCTTTGTACCACTCATATGCCCGAGTTTTCGATAGAGCATTATTGCCAAAGGCCTTTTGTAACATTCTCAATGCATCGGCACACGAAAATTCATTCGCAACACAAAACTTTAAACAAAGTCTTTGTTCAACGAAATCACCCATAATAAAAAATCGGCACGGACTATTGACATCGACTTACTTAACCAGCTGCTGTAAACAACCTGGTCGACAGATCCCGCTCAAACTTGGCATAGTAATTAAGGACAGTTGCACCAACCTGGGAAAAAAAATTTACCTGCCTAGATTACCCCGCCAGATTTAAATTCCCGGTACTTTTTTGACAGAATGTATATAAAGATTGTGAGGCAATAAAATTGAGTGAAAGTCGAACCTTAGAAGGTATTACAACTAATACTGCTTTCTTTTAAGACTTGTAGGATTTTATGTATATTGAGTGAAAATTCTACACAATTTTTCTTCTATAACTTGAATATTTCTATAACTCGCACAACAACAAAAAAAAAAAAACAATCTTTTTTAAAAGGCACGTATAAACATAAACTGGTTGTTTTTTTAGAGTAAATTCCAGGCTGGATGAAATGGATGTCGCTGATTTGGGTCACCTTTACCATCTGCATTATTGTAGTTTATTAATTCATATGTCTCTGACCACACATAGCTGTGAGTAGGGGCATAGCTCGATACAATTTGCAAATAAATTTCCGCCATCAGGTCAGAGGCTGATATTTCATATTATCCTTATTTATTTATTTTCATGTTTTTTTTCCTATTTATTGTTTGTTTCTCTTTTTTTTTTTGTAATTAATTTATTTTAGTTTAAGTTCAATTCAATTTATATGTTTGTCTTACTTTTAAGTGTTAATTGTTACATTTATTTTTGGTTTTTAAGCTGACAGTTTCTTTGTCAATGCCATTTCAAATAAATAAATAAAAATAAAAATGGGGCAATGAAGATGATATGCTTATAAATTTTTTGATTAATATTGGGATAGATCGAATCTGGAAGAAGACTACGAAGCATGTATAAGATTGAATAATATAAGATCCACTGCTTCTCTTAAGGATTATAATGATGTAAATAATAAGATTTGCAGATCAGGTTTTCTTTTAAATGAAGACATTATTGCTCCGAGCTAGTAAATCCAACTGCAAGTGCCAAGAATGTCAAAGAAGGATATTGATATACTAATTGAATAATTCCATTACATTTAACCAAATTCCCTAGTTTTAATATATAATTATAAAACTTTTAACTTGTATGTCTCCATAAGACAAACTTTTGTTTGTGTGTTTATTATGGTGATTCGAGTTATAGAAGAAGATTGACTGTATATATTTAAATGACAGACAGCCAGCCTCTTGTCATGAATAAAGATTAATATTTTAAATTGTTCTAAAGATGTTCTAGTGTTGAATAAAAATATGTTATAAAACAAAGTCTCCCGTCTGTATGTCTAAACGCGATGAATCTATAGAACGGATTTATTACGGTTGTCGCTAATGGACCGAGTCGAGTGATTCATGAGGAAGGTTTAGGAAAAAATAAAACTCAAAAAACCTCAGAGGAAGAACAAAAAAAAAAAAAAAAAAAAATTGAAAAGAGTGATATGCTTAGAGAATTTTTTTAAAATCAATCAAAAGTCGCCTTTGACACTATCCATTAATTTTTTGGACATAAGCTTTTTGCTTTCTATATGTTATCATTTATTTCATTATGTCTATGAAGTCTTCAATTTATGAGATAAAAACAAAGTGAGATACTCAGATTTAAGTTTTTTTATAGGAAACTTTATACATAAATGTAAAAACTTTCCAAAACTGTTAAATTAAAATTTTATTCTACTTACAAACATTAAATCTGTTAATAAATTAAATAGACCATACAACTGTATTACCAAAAAAACATAAATTCTGTCTATCTTTAGTTTTCAAAATGGTTTTGTTAAGATAACAAACTGAATTATAAGTTACTTTTCCCTTTTATTATATTGAAATTAGAGACATACGTAAGTATATTCCTTGTAATAAGATTATAGATCAGATTATCGTATTATTGTGTGAAAACTTCATTTGGTATTTTAAAATGCTTAATTGAGTGTTTGAAAATTTCATTAAAGTAGATTTAAGCCATCCTACTTACTTTAGGCCTATTTAGGCAATTTCACATTCTCCTCTATAAAAAAATATACGTATAAAGCTTTTCTCTGCCTAAAACCACAAAAATCTACTTAAGCAGGTTACATTCTGGCTTTATATAAACTGTAAAGCCGCAAGAATGACAAGCTTCATATAAAACAAAATGAGCGGATTTGGGTGCTTTTGCTTTTACGTTTGCTTTTGACTGACACAAATGGAATCATTCAAAATACTTTGGACGAATCGTAAAATTCCTGTTGTGTTGCTTTACGTCATGTGTCGTGTGTGCTATGTTGTGTTGTGTTGTGTTGTGTTGTGTATGTTTATCTTATGTTACGACACTAAAGCGCCCCCAGCAACGGAATTGAAGTTGTAAAATGCTAGAATATAAGTACCACATACTATACTCATACAAACATACATATAGTTAGTTACATACACTTATATACTCGTACAAATGTATATTTTCCATGTGGAAGATTTAGTTCTTTGTATATTCGTATGCAGTTTTGTTATACGAGTACGAATGTTGATGTTGGATGCATGCGTGCATGAAGGAGTAAGCGAATTTTTGTTTGTTTGTATAATGCAAATATCCGTAGCTTCTTACTTGGCTTTCGAAATGTATGTATGCATGTAAGTATGTTATTGCAATTCGTGTATGTTACAAAGCTTCAGTGCATTTGATTGCAGGATCTCATTGCAATGCGTTATTTTCTTTTCTTGTCATTTTCCTTTCCTTTTAATTCTATGCGATTCCATTCAGTTTTTGCTGCTTTAATATCTAAACTGCAATACTGCAATACTGCACAAGTGCATTTTGGTATCTTCTACTACATACTAGTTTTGCTTTACTGGTACCATAACGTACTATAAACATACTCGCAGATTCATTTGCATACATATGAGCACAAAAGTGGAATTGATTGTTCTCAGAATGTTCACACCCTCATGATTACAAAAATGAAAATATGTCTCGTATTAAATGAAAATGTTTTCAGTTTGAGAACATTTCAAATCCATAGAGGGCTTATTTAAGGGGCATAGATGATCCAATATACCTGTAATCATGATTTGGGTCTCAAATTTTATGGCTTATCAGAGACCTAAATTTATTTTTGATTCGAAAACTAGATACCTGGGTAGCCATTGTTCAGCTTCTCATTCCGAAAAAATGAATGGAGATGGATGAGATGTTTGACAAAGACGACTTGATTGATTTCAAAATGTGTTTCTAAGAGTTATATGCATCCCACTGGCATATCTCACGTTTTGGTTGTTCTTAGATTTTTCAGCTGAGAAATTTCTTTCTTCCTAAACCTTCCTCATGAATTACTCCGTCCATTGCTAAAAACTATATGAAAATCCATTCGGTAGTTTCTGACGTTCAGACAGACGGACAGACAGATACGACGGGGGACTTTGTTTTACAATAAGTATAGATGTACGATTTATAAACTTTCGATTTTGGATATTATTTCTGTGTTCGTATGGTTGATATATGTGTCATGCTATAGGTTATAATTAATTTTAAAAATTGCCTTAATTAATTGAAAAAAAAAATAAAAATAAAAACTTATAGAAATGCCATCTGTTGCACATAAAAAGTAAAAATTACGTACGCGGCGACATGACTGATGCCTGTTGGAGGAAACAACATGACCACACATAAAATATTGGCACTACAGTGATCACGTCTACACCGTTGAACCGATAATTTTTTCTACTTATACTATTTGTAACAAAAGAAAAGATTTGAATGAAGCGCTGTCAAGAACAATCACTACAAAAATCACGCACTAACAACACGTCGGTGGCGTAGCAACGAGCGTCAGGCAATGCTAGTATTTAAATATTAATCTCTAGAAAATCAGTTAAATGAGACCGAACAGTCGAATGATTAATATTCCCCGAAATAGTGGACAAATTAATTGCATTTTTAATATCAATTACTTTCATATTAAATGATTGAAATCTTGATCTTTAATAGTGTATGTACTCGTATGCTATTACACAATCACTTACTCTTTTATTTGTAAAGTGATGAACTTATTCACATTAAATCTTCATTTTTATTGGAACACTTAAACTTAACATGCAACACTTTCATAAGAGTGAAGGACATTAAACTGAATCGTATCCATTTAATTTCCGTTGATATGCATGGCATGTGTCAGAAACATCAATTGGTACATAAATTCTAACACAATATTTATGATGTAGAATATGTACAATATACTTACGTATGTATGCTCGTTTGTAATTTAACATTTTCATGATTTCATGTCACAATATTAAGCAAATGAGGTGCCTTGTGGCGTTCGTTAACACGTTCGAATGTTGACCACACGGAAAGCAAGGAAACAAGTATTGTATGAAGAAAGGAGAAAGTGTAGCAATTTGTTTGTAGAATGAAGGGTTGTAGGTCATCAATCATGCACGCATGCACGCCTACTTATGCTTAGTAAAGGAGAGAGGCACTCATCATATTGTATACAATGTATTTATGGAAAATGGCAACCGGAAGCGGAAGCAACTGAGCTACAAAGTGAGCGTAAAATAAGATGAAAGACATAAAAATATCAAGTGCTGAAAATATTAAATTATAAATAAGTATGGTGAGGATGAGGGGTGTCTGTTTCCGCTTTTTAACTTTAGAATAAATTTCAGAGTTTTAAATATATTTCATCAACTGATTAACATTTTTTAAAATGTTCATATGACACCGCAAAAGGGTTTTTAAATACAATTTTTACGCTTTTAATTAATCACATTCCGTGAAATAAAACTTCTGGTGAATGGAAAATGGTGGAAAGGACTGATGATGGCTTTGCTTGTCATTAAAAAGTAGCCAACAGAAAAAGGGACAATAAATAAAAAAAGGAGCAGTAATTATCATTACGTAAAAAGCAGTGTAATTATGATGATGACCACATTCTTATTGCGCCTCTGAGAGAGCAAGTGAAATTCTCTATATAACCAAGGTTTCAGTTCTTTTTCTACTTGGCATTTGTCAATTTAATGTTAGAATAAAAACCAAAAAATTGAGGGCATGAAATTCAGTTATTTCTACGCTGATTCAGCAAATTCATGAAAGCTATGTTTTTTTAGTCTGAAAATGAATGGATTTCTATATCCAAAAAAACTTGTTACTCATTGGTCTGTCTGAAGTGACTTTTATTCATTCCATCATTGATACATTCATTCAGTTTTTCAAAGAACCATTGAATGGGGAGTAAATGTGTGAATTTCATGGTGGAATGCGTCAGTGAATGACTCACTGATGTGGTTCTCGTCATTGTATTGCATCGTCATTCTTTTTGTTTTTATTCCTTTGACATTTTTACTTTGAATTTGCAACCTTGTATCTACTGTTACAGTAAAAACAAAAAAATAAAACAGAAGTGTAGAAAACAGAAAATCTAAATCTTACTATAATTTCATGCTTCATTGATGGATGAATGGAATGAAGGATGTATTGAAAGATAGATGGATACATATATGGATCAGTTTAGCTTTTGACTAAATTTGAATTGAAAGGAAATAAAACTTTGCATCTCTTCTACTAAGTTTATTCGTTGCGACTTTATTCACGTTTCACATTCGATTTTGGTTTCTTATTGTATTTGATTTTTTGTGTAACGAAATCTGATTGCTAAATTGTTATATACACAATAATAAAGATACTTGTTGGAAATTTGCCATGAATGCTATTGCTTTTAAATCTTTGGATTTGCATATCTGACGGATTTTTTATATTGAATTTCAATTTTACTGAGATTTATGATATTTCACTCACTAAGTAATTTTTGATTTAGAAATCTCTCTGCTATGCAAGGAAAGTTCAAGATAAAGAATTAAATTTGTAAGAGATTTGTTTGCTTTCTCAATATGCAAGTAACAAAGTATGTTTGACTTGAGATAATGTGGTACTGAGTTAAATATTTTAAATGTTTCTATTGTTTGGTGGAAAGTTTTTAAGGAATTTTAAGCAACATTTTTGGTTTGAATCAATAAATCACTGATGATTCAAATTCAATTCAGTTGAAAGCAAAGCAAAAAATAGAAAAATTAATTTAAACTTACCAACATTTGCATTTCCGAAAAATGTACTTTCTGCTTAGTACATACATACATAAAATTCGTAAAAGATCACAAACGCAACACGACAAGCTACGACAATTCGAATTCGATTCGAAAACACAAACAAAGTTTCTTTCGAATAAACAAATGCATCGACAAAGAGGATGAACAAAAAAGTAACGGAACCGACAAACATAAGAATCACGAGAAAAACAAGTGCTTATTCACTCTTGCATACCAAAATGAGATTTGCGATATTCTTTACTCATCTGTACGACACTAGTAAAACACACACAAACACACACACACAGATGAATGGAATCAATTGCAATTTGAAAATGCAATTTTATCACATTTATCTATTGTGTTTCAATATAAAAACATTGTAAATTTACAATTTAACACTTTATTTATGGTTTGATGATATTTTAATGTAATAAAATTCAAGAAAAACACTAAACTAATTAATATTGTAAAATCACAAAACACCGAACACGAACCACTTGACCGATCACAATGAAAACGAAAGAGCAACTAAGCTGCTAAACTGTGCTTCTGAGAGTAATGAGAGACAAAGCTATGCAATATTGTTATGCTTCTTTAAGAGAGTGATGAATTGAGAAGCAGCAAGCAGAAGGCCAAGGCAATTGTAACAGTGGGTGTTGAGAGAGTTTGCAATTGATGAGTGTTAGGAGTTGATGCATCAAGTGAGTGGAGTGTTAGGCAAAACAACAACAATATTAAACAAAGAGCGCGCATATAAGAAGGATGATCTCTTACAAAAAAGAGCACATAATCTCAATAGCCAAACAAAGTATGCTAAGGAAAATGTTTCTTTTTAGTTAAACTATTTTATCAAAATAAATTAGACCTGGTTTCCATTAACTTCCTTAATATTCGGTTTAATTCTGCAGCTCAAAAGGAGTAGAGTAGAAGTTTTTGTAAAACAAATTAAAAGGTGAAGGCAAACCAAACATAACTAAGTACATAAATACATATGTAGACATAACACAAGCTCAATGACATAATTATAACTGATCATTAATTATATAAATTCATAAGCTAAACATAAAACGAAACAAACAGGAAATGAACAAAAGTCCTTTATTTTTTTGGGGCACGTGGAAAACATTTACCAGCAAGAAAGAGTCTTTCCCCACTTTCTAAGAAAATTGTAAAAAAATAAAAATAAAATTAATAAACTTGGAATTGAATTTATGACTGAGTAAATAAAATTTACAAGCATAAATAAATAGAACCTATTTTGGTTACCCTTGGTACCATGGGGATTTCATTGTGAATGAAGGGTGCTTCATGTGTACTATGTACCATATTAAGTTAATTCAATGCATTGCTTACCTTTACAAAAATAAAAAATAAAATAATCATCGTAAGACGTGCTCATACATGCGAAAATCTGACAAAGGTTTCCGGTGTGAAAAAAAAAAAATAAGATGAAATAAAGGAAACCGACAAAACGAGGAAAAGGAAAAGATGCGTGGGCGTTGGTAGTATGTTAAATAATTCAACAGCAAATAGCTGCCATTGATTCAGCTTACAGGGACAAAGCACAAAAGAAAGGATGCGAAAATCCGGTCACACTCACTCACTGACTTTATTGAACTTGCTTCATATTCATTTAAAGGCGGACATTTTGTCGACCAAACAAAAACCGAGAAAGTGAAGAAGAAACAAAAAGAGATTTTCCATAGAAATACACAATTGTATTGCCTCCTGAGCCTTGCCCATTCATGTTCATGTTCCTCTTCCTGTTGTCTTTTTTTTTTTGTTTTGTTTTTTTTGTTTATTATTTCATATTAGTTGCGTTGACAAAGTGAAAGAAATCATTCCATTGTCCTTGTGACTGAGCGGCCATTCATTCATTCATTCATTCATCGTACTTACTAACAATATACAATATTCTGTATATTCTGTGTTAGAATAAACACAGAAAAACAGAAAGAAGAAATGAAAAAAATTGCAAAAGTTAATAACAAAAATTTGTGCACGACAATTGCTTCTGACATGTGTGGCAAAGAAGAAATGAATGAAGAAGTGGCAACGAGGCAAACAGAATTGGTGGCAAGAAGATATTCGCTAAATGTTTATATTATTCTTGCTGTTTTTGCGTTTTTTTTTTCTGTATCTTTGTATCTTTCTCCTTTCTTTAACCATGTAGCAGTAGGTAACTGCTTTGGATGCTAAACACGCTGAGTCTCAATAACATTTAATTGCGTGGAAAAACAGAAAAATAAACAAGTGTGCATATAATACAGCAGAAATATGTTGATTAATTTTAGATGAATTTCCTTGAGAAGGAATGAAGAATGAATGAAGGTAAGTTAAATGGGCTTCCCTTAACTTGATTATACAATCAACAAACAACCAAACACACTACACAAGAAGAAGGAAGTAATCCATCAATTAATCGATGAGTTATTGGAAAATGTAATGAGAATTCTGTAGCAACAAACATAAGTATTATTTATATTTAAGAAACGCGATTTTTCATGAAACCAACCTTGAGGTGAATTTTTGTAGGCTGATTAAAGGCACCTGATTGAAACAGATAAATTATCTAATTAATTGGATGAGTACACACAACTGACAACTTCGATTAATAAAAGACTATGGAGATAAATACTCAATTTCAATGTCTACAAATCATGAATCATGAAAGAGATTTAATTGGAAGTACTCAATCATAGATGAAGAGCGAGCAAGTTTCATTAAAAAGATTTCACATTTTTGCTTAGAAATGACATATTTTGTATTGAAGGATGATAAAATTACAAATGTTTAGCTTAGAGGTCCTTGTAATAGTGATTATTCTTTAATTGAATGAGAATCAATGTATTAAGGCACAGCATTCTTTGAAAAGAAATAAGAAAGTGTTTCAATTGGGGATTCCTTTTTAAGGAATTCCATTTTAATTACATTCAGTTCTTAAACTTTAGAGCCAAGTAAGAGAGAGGATATCGTTTTTTTTTTTAATAAGCACTAAGACACTTATGGTTAATCTGGCGCTGTTTTTTTGCCTGCTTTCACGCTTGTAAGTTTGTATGAAAAATTATTCTTAGTATCACTAAATTGAAAATGAAATTTGGCACAAACGAATGATTTCAATGGTCACAAAGAAAACAAAAAACTTAAAAAAAAAAAAAAATATTCAACCGATTTTAAAAATCACAAAAAGTTACTACACTTAAAACCGAAAAATTGTTAGCCTTATTTCGTTTACACATCTACATTTATTTATTTTTGGTTCCCTGGACCACATTGGATGAAGCCACTGTGAGTTGGGTAACAGGTGGAAAAAATAGTTTTTTTGGCGAGCACAAAATAAAAAACATTTAGGCACCGTGGGCGAGCACAACAAAAAAAAAAGATGCCACTTTGAGCGCATTTGGGCTATATTAAGGATTCACTTGAGCCGCTTCGGGTTGGACAACCCTGATTAATACAATTACAATATGACAATTATTATCCAAACCTACCTATGGTACAAATGTCCATTTTTTTCTTTGTGAAAAGTCCAAAAGAAAGATTACATCAAATTGTGCATGCCTATAAAATGTGAGTATTTCCCTCAATTTCCATGGAATGGAACAATGGGAGCACCTCGAAGTATACCTTTTCAAATAAAAAAAAAAACAGTTTTCAAAATCGGTCCACAATTGACGGAGAAATAGGTGAACATACATATATAAAAAATACATACACTTGAACATAGAACCCGTTTAAAAATTGTTAATTATTTATATTCAAAGCAATGTTAAGGATTTCTAATAATTCTGATATTAGAATATTTCAGATATGAAAAGTTTTATTAGAATTCATTTTTAGAAATATACAGTTTTTTTTTTGTATTTTGCTTCAGGAACGTCTCATCGTAATGTCCAACAATAATCTGTGTGCTCTAGCCATTTGCCAAGATATCGTAAGGTCACCATACTTCTATTATAGAAATGTTCAGGTGGAATTTTTCACCTGCATAGAATGTGTATTCTTAAGAACTTAATACATAAAAAATCATCTGATCTGTGAATTCCAAGAAAATTTGAAGTTATTTTCATGAATCAGATTTTTTCAAAGCACTAAGTTTTTCATGAAAGATTCCGTCTTTCATTAATTTCTAGATTTGAGGATCTACAAATATACCTCACAGATTTTGGGAAATTTATTTAAGTATGTATTAGAATTCACCAACATCCCGAAGATTTGCATGAGACCTAGTTTAATATGTAAAGGTGGTAAATATACATCATCAGGTTGTATTAACGACTAGCTGACCCGGTGCTCTACGGCAAACTTTATATCTGTGTCAACAAGTCAGAGTTGCTTATGTCGAAAATCGTTGTTTTGAGATATTGCCCATTTTGTGTAAAGTATTTTCTGTTTGGTTTCATTTCATATTTATAAGTTGCTACACAAAAAAAATTATAAAAAATAAAATACATGCTAAATAAATTTTGTAAAATATTTTTATAAAAGTAGATTTCACAACCTTTCTAACAAGTATAAATTTTATTTGGTTTATTTATTCCAATAATTGTTTAAAAGAGTTTGAAAATTGGTTTCGTTAAAAAATTGTAGGTGTACGAATTTCTAGTGATCAGGGTAAACTATATATAACTATGATTCCATACCATATTTTTAGAATTTTTTTTAGCCAAAATATGTGTATTGAAGCGACTAATAATAATAGAGTTCAAACTCAATTCACTCAATTTTCGACATAAGCTACTCTGACTTGTTGACACAGATATGATCCATTAATTTCGACTGATTCTGTAGGTCGATTTTTATTAAATAAACGCTATGTGTTACTCACAATAAAGCTTGTTATCTTTAAGTAATTCGATTTTGAATTCAATTAGTAGCTTTCATCTACGATTTTATTATGCGTTATTGAATGATGCAATTTTCCTTTTTACATTTTATACATAAATACTTCCCAATTGTTTTATGTTATATTATTTTGCCATAATTAATTAAAATGCATTGAAAAATATATTTGCATTTTTTTTTTTTTTTATCAAATGATTGATTTGCGATTCAACAGCAAGTGTAACACAAAACTATGGAATAAGGTCCCCATAAATAGATCTATGCTATGACAGTGAACGATTTAAATTTGATTTTCTTGCAAAGAAAATTTCCCAGATTTTTTATCAACTTTTTTTACTAAAAATATTCTTAAAGCATTTTTTCTGATTTAGCTTTACAAATATAGAATTCACAACTTCATTATAGATACTTATGATGATACATGCATAAAAAAAATTATGCCTAAGTACTTTGGAGTTGATATTCATAACAGAAATGTTATCTTATTGTCTTGACCCAACTCAAATGATGGTCGTTTCAAAGTTGTGTGACGAAAGAACTTCATTAAATCAATGACCATTTATTGTTTGCTGTTCCAATTAAAGTATTTTGTGTATGTTGTTCTCTTTAGGGTTCTCTGAATATTTTCGAATCCCAAAATATCCATTTAAATGGCACACTAACATTCCCAATGCTCTGTTTAAGTATCTGTAACTTTTGTAACAACTCGTATTTTGGTATCTTTTCACACACAACACACACAACTGAAAGTTAAAATATTTGTTGTTCTTTTTGTCCTTTTCCTGTTTTTTTGGATGTTTGTTTTAAAGGACAATACTACCCCCGTAGCAGGTGTTGTTGTTGATGTTGATTTTAGCTCAAGAGTTGTTTAGTTGTTACTCTATGACTGTGCCACATCACATCACCTAACATCATTTGGCATAGCATGGCATGGCATGGCATCGTCGTGTTATTCTTGTGCCACATTTGGCCTGGGGAGGCAAAAAGTTTTCCCTCTAATGCGATTTTCTACAAAAACAATGAAAATATAAACAACAAGCCAACACAAGTCAGATATATAGAAAGATATATATGTATAGTACATATATCCTACACAAATGTACATTATCAACATTGGTTCTTTTTTGTTATTTGTTATTTGTGTTTTTTTTTTTTTTCTTTTGTATTTTTATTCTGGTTGCTCCTGATGTTATTGTTTTGCATTGTACGAGTACATTGTACTATGTAGATACATCAATTGTAAATGTTTCTGTTTTGGTTGTTGTTTGTCGCAATAGGATTTTCTTTGGTTATTATTTCGTTGTTGTATTTGTTTGTATTATTGTTCTTGGTTTATTGTTATACTTTTTGTTTTGTATTGTGTTTCTGCAGAATATTGTGTGTATTTATCGACCGCAAATGCAACAAAAATCGTAAATAATCAAAAAGAAGGTGAAAACCTTTAGTTTTTTGTTTACCTTGATTGTGGTCAAAAGCTTTTACATAATTAAAGAAAAATACTCGAATAATATTTACATTTACTTAAAAGGCTTAGTATGCAGATGTCAGTGAAATAGCAAAAAAAAAAAAAAAAAAAAATAGAAGTTTAGATGAGAATATTTAGAATTTTTTACATAAAAATTCGAAGGAAGATATTATATATTTTAAATTAATATTATAACATTTGGAATATTGAGTTAATTTTTCCATTTAATTTTAGTCGCATATTAACCTGAATTTGATTTATTATGACAAAAATTATTATGGTTAAGGTTACAAATGAATTATGGTTTCATTTTTAATATTTTTTGTTATTGATTCAAAAATTATGGTTTTTATTTTTAGAAAATACAATATGATGATTTAAAGTAAAGATTAAAATACAATACCTGTTTGGTTATGTGAACTAAATCAAACACCCTTGTTACTGTTAAATAAATTATTAATATTTTATATAAGAGAGAACAGCTGTACAAATTTCTTCAGTCCAAATGATGACTTTATTGAAAGCAAAAAACACTTTCGAGGTGTTTACTGCAACCTTATGCATCACTAAAATATCATCATCGCCTTGATCACTTCATTCAAGTTGGTCGAAATACCTGTGACACTCCAATTTTGAATACGAGGGAAGGATGAGGCTGTAGTCATCTGAACTGAGTGGATAAATCACATTTTAAATTAATATTTGGACATGAAAAAGTTATCCCCACGATTGGTGCCGCAATCGCTCATACGCAACCAGCAGCCCAATCGTGTGGCCACTTCAAAGGAGTATTTGGCGATGTTCAACCTCAATCTGTAAAAGTTTTTTCATCATTTAATAACCATAGACAAAGCATGGATATATCACAGCATACCAGAGACCAAAAACCACACAAAGCAGAGGACTTCTTCGGATCAATATGCTTCAAAGAAGGCCAAGGTGGATCTGTCGATTTTGTTGGGCTAAATGCGGTACCGCGATCACCGGCGAATATTACACAAGAGCTGTTGGATAGATTCAACATTGATTTCAAGCAAAAACGACTGCATTTTGCAAAGAAAAAGTGCCCTTCCACAATGACAATGCACAGGTGCACACATATGTAATCGCCATGGTAAAAATCCATAAATTGTGCTATGAACTGCTACCCCATCCAGCATATTCTTTACTCCTGCTAATATTTTCTGTTTTTAAATCTGAAGAAGTTGCTCGATGATAAGTGAGACGTGATCACTGAAACAAATTCTTAATTTGAGGGCCTTGATAAACCTACTACATATTCGGAAATTGGTAACCCGCTCGACTAAATATATCGAGAGATATATCGACTACGTTCAGAAATAATGAGATCTTATGCCGAACAAATATCTTTTATTCAAAAAGTCAGAGTACTACCCTCATATCATCAATTTTGCATTGTGTATTGACTACCCAACTGAAATACAAAGTTAAATGTTTCTTCTGTAGGAGCTTATGGATCCTTTCTGTATTCGCTTTATAATATCTTCAATGGAATGTTGTCCTTAAGATTCGTTAGACAAAATGTACTGTTCACTCTTTAGAATCTTCTGTATAAAAATTGGTAGACTTTTTTCTGTTCACTCTTCTGGGTGTTCATGTAAACGTGCGTAAAGTATTTGCATAGACAAATAAGTATAATTCAATATCTTATCTTTTGTTTTTCATCTGTTTATAATTAAGAGGAGATTGATTTCTCATTGAAATACTACGATTAAAGGAAGATGAAACAATTTCTTCTCATAGAGAATTTTCTGTATTTATCAAGAATAATTTGTTTGTATTCAATTACGTATATCTATATCAATCTATCTATATAAATATAAAATGGTAGGCGTATTTCTATCTGTGCCCTCTAATCTGAAAAACGGCCAAATTGAATGCGATTTTTACTGGTGTTTTGTTGCAAGCTTCCTGTAACATAAAGTGTTTATTTAATCGAAATAGACCAACAAAATGGATAGAAAATAGTGGCTCAAATTTTGCATATAAAGCTTAGAGACATTTTTTCAAGTCCTTCCAGTAGTCTTTGTGAAACATCTTTTTTTGAATCGTGAGTCACAACAAAATAAAATAAATTTCATTCTTTCCATCATTTGCACGGGACAAAGCCGATTTTGATAATCACGCCGGTACAGCGTATTAGATTTTAAGTCCAGAAAATACGAATACTTTTTACAGTAATATTAACCCCTAATCTTCCAAAGCTGGATGGACCAATTTGATCTATCGTAAGTGCAATTTTCTCAACAAAAATGCATTCTAAGATGAAGGTATGCCACTTAAACTTATTTCAGTTCAAACCTTTAGTTTTAGGATTGGAAATTCTTTAGCGAATGTCAATCTGCTTGGAGTTCATTTGATTAATCTACAAGTTCCCTCTGCTAATGGATCATCATTACCCAAGAAACTGCTTAAAATCAGTGTATTGCATTTATTGTATAAATTCACATTCTTTCTTAAAAATAAAACATTGTTGACTTCTTAAAAGTTATAAGTACTTTTCTTTTTATTTTATTATAATAAATCATTAAAATGGAATGCTAAAAGTAACTTAACTTTAAATTAAATTTATTCATGGTCATGGTCAGAGACACAGTAAAATCATCATCATATATGCATAAATTGAAAAATAAAATCTACTCTTCTTTCTGAATGTGTGAAAAAGAATTTTTATATCTATTTATTTATTAACTATTTTTTTATGCAAAATGTTTGGCTTGAATATTTAATGTTGTGAGTTTTTATGTAACAATAATAATTTATATTTATTTTTACAATTTTATTTTATCAAATTTTTGTTTATTTTTTTTTTTGTTGTTTCAATTTATTCATACTTTATAAGTCATAAGTACACAAAAAGAAAGTTCAAATAAATAAAACAAAAGAAACTATTTTAATTGAAAAACAAAAAAAATCAGCCAAATGTGAGTCGGACTCGCACACGCAGTGTTCCGTACCATCGTATAAGATTTTTTGCTTAAAATTTAAAATTATGTTTATATTTAATAGCCTAAAAGTATACTACAATTAACAGCTCAAAGTATACTATAAAAAACAAAAAAATTGTTAAACAAAAGGTTAAATTAAAGAACAATGCTTTTAAAAATGTGTATTTTTAGTATTTGTCGTTCTACAAACAAGTGAATTGCACACTCTGTGAAAATTTCAACTCTCTACCTATTACGGTTCATGAGATAGAGCAGGAGACGGACGGATGGACGGACGGACATTGTAAGCTTAGTAATAGGCTCCCATTAGTTCTCTATGGCTACAGAACCCTAAAAAAGTAATTTTTTTTCTTATATATAGACATACATTTTTGAATATATTTGAATAAAACTATACTAAAAGTAATGAATTCATGTTGATTTTGCATTAAAATTAATTAATTTCCGCATTATCATAATAAACATAAAACAAAAGTAAATATGCATTTCGTAGTATAACAAAAATATTGTATTATATGGTGGAGAAGGAAACTGTGACTGAAGTGGGACAATAGGAGGAGTGGACTTACAGAAAACTATGTTGACAACATCATATAATATAATATAATATACTATTTGTATCATGATTGAAGTGAAAGGAGTTTGTTGCTTAGTTTGGTGAAGACTAGAGAAAGGCATAGGATATGAGAAATGCTGAGTTGTCATTTCTAGTGCAAATGGCTTATTAATGTCCTTTGTGTGTCGCAATGCAGCAGCATATAATTAAAACGTTAAATATACGCTTATTGTTGAAGATGATAATGACACACACCACTAACAATATAGTTGGACATAAAAGGACACACACACATATGTACATACCATAGATACATATTTACTCAATTTAGCAACACAATACATACAAAATAAGTAAATAAACAAGCGTCGCCTTGTTGTGTTGTAATGATGATAGGTTTGTTTGTATTAGTAAAGTCAACTAAACTACAAGTTGACTGAAAATGTTCTTGTAATTTGCACAAATATACATTATACATACACACACACACACACACACACACACACACACATACATACACTTAGAAATGCATACATTGAAATATTATGACAATGTAACACAAATGAAAGCATAAACATTAATATTGTATTTTGTTTCATTCTCGATAATACACAAGTCTCTAAGCTCAACTTATTCACTTGGTCATCTAAATGTTCTTGACGCTGCCACTTTTAGCCAAAAAAAAAAAAAAAGGCTTTTGTTAATTTTCTGTTTGTTTCATTCTATGTTTAACTTATATATTTATATAATTAATGACCACTTATAATTATGTCATTGAGCTTGTGTTAATTTCATGTATTTATGTATTTAGTTATGTTTGGTTTGCCTTCTCTTCTTTATTTGTCTTATAGATACAAGTTTGAGATATAAATATAAATTTAGCTTCTTTTGTCTTTGAAATATATAACACATATTACAAGATTAACACATATTACAAGAGGCAATCGAGTTGTATTGGAGTTTACTCCAATTTGACTCCAGTAAATCGGAAAATTTTCATGATTTGTGACCTAAGTATGTCTCTTGTTTGCAATAAGTCCTCGTGACTTTACTTTATAACATGGTTTCTTATTTCTTTTAATATTTTTCTTTACCTTTATTGCATGATGACTTCTTCTTATGGGACCGCAAAAAAAAAAGGATAATATAAAATTTCCTTGTGTATTTTAGTTCTTTGCTTACTTTACTTATTTTGACCACTCTCTTAAAAAAGCATAACCATATTGCATAGTTTTGTCTCTCATTACTCTCAGAAGCACAGTTTAGCAGCTTAGTTACTCTTTCGTTTTCATTGTGATCGGTCAAGTAGTTCGTGTTCGGTGGTGTTTTGTGATTTTAAAATATTGATTAATTTAGTGTTTTTATTGAATTTTATTACATTAAAATATTATCAAACCATAAATAAAGTATTGAATTGTATATTTACAATGTTTTCATATTGAAAAACAATGGATGAATGTGGTTAACTTGCATTTGAAAATTGTAATTGATTCCATTTGTATGTGTGTGTGTTTTACTAGTGTCGCGCAGATGAGTAAAGAATGTCGCAAATCTCATTTTGGTATGCAAGAGTGAATAAGCATTTGTTTTTTCATGTGATTCTTATGTTTGTCGGTTCCGTTACGTTTTTGTTCATCCTCTTTGTCGATGCATTTGTTTATTTGAAAGAAACTTTGTTTATATTTTCGAATTGAATTCGAATTGTCGTAGCTTGTCATATTGCGGTTGTGATCTTTTGCAATATATACATATATATATTGTTGTTTCTTTGACTAAAACTCCACTCACTTGGTGCATCAACTCTTAACACTCATCAATTGCAAACTCTCTTAACACATTGTTGCAATTGCCTTGGCCTTCTGCTTGCAGCTTCTAAATTCACCACTCTCTTAAGCATGCATAAGCATATTTCATAGCTTTGCCTCTCAATACTCTCAGAAGCACAGTTTAGAAGCTTAGTTACAATTTCGTTTTCATTGTGATCGGTCAACTGGTTCGTGTTCGGTGTTTTGTGATTTTAAAATATTAATTAGTTTAGAGTTTTTATTGAATTTTATTACATTAAAATATTATCAAACCATAAATAAAGTGTTAAATTGTCAATTTACAATGTTTTTATATTGAAAAACAATGGATAAATGTGATAAAACTGCATTTTAAATTTGCTTCAAAATCAATTAATTCCATTCATCTGTGTGTGTGTGTGTGTGTTTTACTAGTGTCGCGCAGATGAGTGAAGAGTGACGCGAATCTCATTTTGTCAGTTCCGTTAAGTTTTTGTTCATCCTCTTTGTCGATAAATTTGTTTATTTGAAAGAAACTTTGCTTGTATTTTCGAAATGAATTCGAATTGTCGCGGCTTGTCGTGTTGCGTTTGCGATCTTTTACGAATTTTACGCATATATGTATGTACTAAGCAGATAGTCAGTTTTTGGGAAATATAAATGTTGGTAAGTTTAAATTAATTTTTCTATTTCAACTTTGCTTTCAACTTATATTTTTTCTATAGTGAAATTTATTTGTTTGACATATAGATTCTGTTATTCTAAAAGAATATTTGAAGGTCAGTTCCTCATAATAAATTGGTTGATTAAAAATTTAATATACATATAGGTTTGCTATAGTACCTTCTTTGCTTATTCATGACATCAATCCAATCTTTTTAAAGTGGCCTTATTTGGAAGGTAAGCGTCTCATATTAACAATATAATATATTTTTTTTTGATTTTAAAGTCAAAAACTTCTGCTCTACTCCCTTTGAGCTATAGAACTAAATCGATTGTTAAGGACGAAGGACTGGAAACCAGGTCTACTTCTTTTGATAAAACAGTTTAACCCAAAAGAAACATTTTCCTTAGCATACTTTGTTTCGCTATTGAGATTGTATGCTCTTTTTTGTAAGAGATCATCCTTCTTATATGCGCACTCTTTGTTTAATATTGTTGTTGTTTTGCCAAACACTCCACTCACTTGATGCATCAACTTTTAACGCTCATCAATTGCAAACTCTCTCAACACCCACTGTTACAATTGCCTTGGCCTTCTGCTTGCAGCTTCTCAATTCACCACTCTCTTAAAGACGCATAACCATATTGCATAGCTTTGCCTCTCAATACTCTCAGAAGCACAGGTTAGCAGCTTAGTTGCTCTTTCGTTTTCATAGCGATCGGTCAAGTGGTTCGTGTTCGGTGTTTTGTGATTTTACAATATTAATTAGTTTAGAGTTTTTATTGAATTTTACTACATTAAAATATCATCAAACCATGAATAAAGTTTTAAATTGTAAATTTACAATGTTTTTATATTGAAAAACAATAGATAAATGTGATAAAACTTGCATTTAAAATTTGCTTCAAAATCAATTGATTCCATTCATCTGTGTGTGTGTGTGTGTGTGCTTGTGTGTGTTTTACTAGTGTCGCGCAGATGAGTGAAGAGTGTCGCGAATCTTGTTTCTGTATGGTAGTGTGAATAAGCGCATGTTTTTCCCGTGATTCTTATGTTTGTCAGTTCCGTTACGTTTTTGTTCATCCTCTTTGTCGATGCATTTGTTTACTTGACAGAAACTTTGCTTGTATTTTCGAATCGAATTCGAATTGTCGTAGCTTGTCGTGTTGCATTTGTGATCTTTTACGAATTTTACGTATGTATGTACTAAGCATATAGTCAATTTTTCCGGAAATGCAAATGTTGGTAAGTTTAAATTAATTTTTCTATTTCCACTTTGCTTTCCCAATTATGTTTTTTCTATAGTGAAAATTGTTTGTTTGACTCATATAGATTTTGTTATTCTAAAAGAACATTTCCTCATATTAAATAGGTTGATTAGAAATTATTTATTATTTTATCTGTATATTTGAAAAAAGCAAACCAATAATAAAATTAAGTTAATTTCAATCATTTGGCGAGACCAAAATTTATTTTCATTTTTATTAATAAATTATTAAATTTCTCTTGATTATTGATAATATACACACACAAATATGATTATATACTATTAGCAACCTCTAAGCTTCTTATGACTATTTTATTTTATAATTTTTTTTTTTATTTTATTTTATTTAAAATTATGATATTATGTTTATGTGGCTGTGCATTATAAAACTTAAAATAAAACTTAAATAAAAATTTACTACAAACTAAATCACAAGTTAATTATATTTGTTGCATGAGGTTTTCTTTTCTTTTAGATAAAAACTTTTAAAATAATTAATTAATAATATTGTAAATAAATAGCAGCCATACATACATAGTACACATATATACAAATACATATTATAAGTTCTTAAGGTTAAAAAGTATAAAGACTGATTTCAATAACATATAGAAATAATTTCCAAATACCGAAATTCATTGTCAAGTTGAGAAGGAACACAAATCTTAATAAATTTTGAAGAAATGAAAATTGTATTCTATTGCATAAAAAAAATATACATCGTCTAGCGAAAAATATATCAGATTAAAAAATGCGAGGTTTGATTAAAAATTAATAGGCTTGATCTCTCAGAGTTGTATGACAGTATTGCGTGCCACCCCCTACCTCCCTGTCACAGGTGGTTTCTATTTGTGGGACCTCTGCCCTCTGGTATTACGTCACATATTTTGCAGTGGAAACTTCGTTGACCCCCTCCGACCTCCATAACGTGTGACTTAATATATGGAGGGGCTTATTTCTATGATTCCTGAAACTGTAGAAATTGGCAAAGTATGAAGATTTTCCATAACAAGACCTTAGCATAATTCTTATTAAATTAGAACCACATTTCCTAGAAGTGTCTCACTTAGCACTTAGAATACTATTAGTACTTGTGAGAATTCTTTGAAGTATACCAAACATGTTCCTTATAATGCAAGAGGAGCCTCAAAATGTTTGTGCACGTGTTTTTAGAACTTTTTCATAAATTTTTCTATTTCGTTCTAATTTTTTTGTAACTTTTGTGGTGGAAATTCCTATTAATCGAGAATAATGCCTTGCTCTCCTCCTCCTCCTCCATTCAATTTTCAAATAAATTCATTGAAATAAATTTTAAAACTTTTGTCATTTACTTTCAAAACAAAAAAAACAAAAAAAAATTTGTACTTTTTGCGCGTTATTTGATGATGATATTTACAGGAAAAGAAAACTGTACAAGACAAAGTCAGACACTTTTTGTTTAATATGGAGAAGTGATGGAGGACAAAGTGGAAATGCACATAAATAATTTTGCTATCGTTGACTTTGGTGAACAGTAAAGCATTTGGAAATTCAAGTCACGCATTCCAAGTGCAATTTTCCAGTTATCCAATGTCGACACCGTTGTTGTCCTTGTTATTGTTACAAGCAACTTTTCTTTTCTTTTCTTTCCTTTTATTTCTTCTTATCTTTGTTTTCTTTTTTTTTTCCTAGACTTCTTTTTTATATTTTCATTGGTGTTGTTCGTTTGCTTCCTTTTTATTATAACTTTCAGCTTCATTGAACGCAACTATTTCCGTTATTTGTTAGAAGAAAGTTCTTTGTCGCACGCGACTCTGGCTTATTTTTTCATGTCGTCATCGTTCTTGCAGCAAAATAATATTTATTAGTCACATGGGTACAAAACGACGAATCCAAATGAATAAGATGAGATCTTAGATGAATTCGAAGACGGTGGCTTTAAAAGAACCCTCAATGCACAATATGCGAAGTGAAATCTGTTTGACTGCATTATATTTTGCGACTTTTTCGTTGGCTTAACGTTTGTGTTTCTGTATTTTACCATTTCTTACCTTCACTTTCTTTCTTTTTTTGAAGCAGCAACCAAGGAAATGCATATCCTTCTGAAATCTGTTCAGCATTACGGAAATTACAACATTGAAATCGATACGTGTCTTGGAAGGAGATTATCTATTGCAAATGTATTCAGTTCGATTTGTTTCTTTGTGGTTAATGAATCTTTACATATAGTTTTATAATTTTAAAAATGGTTATATGCTTATGAGGTTGGTTTAAGCTTCATAAACAATGAAATTATGGTTGAATTATGCATATTCTTTATATTTAATCCATCAATGAATTTCTTCTTTTAATATTTCAATAGCTAAAGTGGTTAAATTTCAATTGAAACTCTACAATTACTATCTTTGTTCTGATCTATTATTGTTCAGATTAAGCTTTTCAAACTAATAGCACTAAAGTTTCGGATAATAGACAGGATAAAGTACATATTCTGATATGAGGGAGTGTTTCCAAGGTAATCAGCCTTGAACATGTTGATGAGATAAGTTAATCTAGACTAAGTCGTTTTTCTTTATTAATATATTTTCAAAAAAGGAAGAATTAAAATGAAATCATCAATTAAAATATATTTCAGTGTGGTGTATACATATGTCATAGTTGTCGCCTTTCTTAAGAACTTTTAATACTCATGTGCATGCGAATGTCATAGAATCACTGACTGACTCTCCCTCTAGAGCCCATTTAGTTGTTGAGAAGAGAAACTCACAAGCAAACAAACAAACAAACAAATAATCATCTTAATATCCTTCACAATTGTAAGTACAGTTTAACCCTAATTCCATTTGGGCAAAAAAAAAAAAAAATACAAATAATGGAACAAAATATACTCTCATTACGTATACGCAATGTTAAGTCATAAATACGCTTTTAGCGAAATTGAAAAGTCAAACAAACAAAGCACCTTGTGTCAAGTGTTGGCTAATGGCTCATAGTTCAGCCGCAATTTTCCGCTTGACTCAAGTGCCACCAAGTTGTACTCGTTTATTGTTTCCTTTTTCATTACTCTGAATGAACGCAATCAATTATGGGAGGTCGACGACGACGACGATGACTACGATAACAACAACAACAACAACGAGGACTATAAAACTACGACAATGATGATGACGGTACTTGGACAACCACAAATGTGGACGCCCGCTGGGGCCGGACAATTACAACAATAACTACTAAAGAACGCCAATTTGTTTATTGGTGACAACATGATGAACGAATATTGCGTATGCTTGGTTATTAGTAAAGGTAATTAATTTAATTTAACGCTAGAAGTTAGTTTGTTCGGTTAAACAGCGTCTACCTGAACCCATTCTCACATCTCTGCTGCTGCTTACATTGACGTCTACACCGCACTTAATGCCAACTTCAATGCCAACCAAAGCCATTTCCGTGCCAGTTTCACACAATGAAGCCGAACGTCGTCTCAACTATCGTCGTATGGACATGGTATTGGCCTGCAAATGAGGTTTCTGTGTGTTGCTGAAGAAACGTTTGCATGTGAGACGCCAAAAGGCGGCTCGAAAGTCTACGCTATAGAAAGCATAGATGAACGGATTGATGGCGCTGTTGAACCAACCCAACCAGGTGAGCACTTTGGAGAGCGTCGGGCTTACCTGCTTTTCATCGAGGAATGGAGTGATTAAATAATAAATAAAGAAAGGCAGCCAACAAGCGATGAAACCACCGACAACAATACTCAGTGTCTGTGTTGTCTTGTTCTCCTTCTTAAGTGAACTGATGCGATTGGAGAGTGACTTGGATGTTGTTGCTGCACCCGGTGTAGATGTCGTCAGCAAATGCAAATGATGATGACTACGCATCTGTACTGAACGCTCGCTAAGAGCAGCACTGTGTGCACTCAAATGTGTATGGCGGAAACTGTGAGCACGTTGACCCGATGGCGGCCATTGAGCTTCAAGTAGACTACTCGCTGCTCCCACGCCGCTTGCAGCACCTCCTCCAGCACTCGTCATTGTAGTCATTGTCGAGGAAGTTGTTGGTGTACGTCTAAGTGATGATGGACGAGTCAACTCATAACTACCATTCTTTGAGTTTACAGTACTTGGTAGTACATGAAGAGAGTGACAATGGCTGCCATGTGCTGTAGCCTTATTACTACCAGATCCATCTATGCCACTGCCACCACCATTACCACCAACTCCATAATTATCACTATCACTGCGTATGA
The DNA here is from genome assembly GCA_035041805.1 of Amiota mariae. Classification (NCBI taxonomy): domain Eukaryota; kingdom Metazoa; phylum Arthropoda; class Insecta; order Diptera; family Drosophilidae; genus Amiota; species Amiota mariae. The sequence continues at coordinate 4,348,473 of JAWNKV010000325.1, forward strand.
TGTCTTTGAGTTCCTTATCAATTGTCTGATTAGAGAATGTACGTGCCGCCACTTGACGTTTTTGTCCCGTACTAAGATCTTGTTCCGAGTAGTCGTGATCAATGTCGTTCTCAACATCTGCATTTGTGTATCGTTTTAATTTCTATAGGAAATGAGAAAATAAACAAACAGAAAAAGGAAGAATAAGTATAATTTTTATTAAGGAAAGAGGGTTTATGAAGAGTTCTCAAGTGTTTATTAGGTCTACGATATTTTGCCAATTAAAACTTAAGTTAATAACTCGCGGTTATTGTTCATTGCCTCGCCCAGGGTAAGGTTTAACCAAATACATATAAATCTTTGGTTTGGGTTGCTCTTCAATGAACCTTTTTCCCTTTTTACGACAATATTTTTTGGGTTCTTCATACAGTTTTGACTGCATATTGTGTGGCAAGTTGGTCTCTTATTTATGCTTCCAGCTTAATTGAATTTTAAATTTAGCCAATATTTGGTAGGATATTTTTGGATGTTTTTTTCTCTTTAACATAAATTGATTTTTCGTTTTAATGCTGAGGGCAAAAGATTGTTCAGCGTTGGAGAACAACAAGCGATAATGTTGTTGACGAGATTAGAAAAAAAAAATAAAACAAAAAGCCTGAGAAATATATTTTACAACTTAACTCAATGCAACAATGCACAGCTAAACGAATAATTTCTAAAAATATATACAAATAAAAGAATTAAGGATTATAGTATTTCATACTAAAATATTGATTAAAGTCAAGTTTCAAATTCTTTGAATTTTAAATTTATTTAAATTTGTTGAATCTCTTCATAAATTTTAAATTAAAGAAATGTTAACTCTTTCTCAAATTCTTGGGGACTATTTGAACTTTGAATAGTCTAACTCTCTGACAAAGTAAGAAAATGTATTTACAATGTAAATAAATTCTATTAATAGTAATTCTTTCAGTCTACCAAATGTTTGAACTTTGCATACTTTTTATTGACATAGTCTTCCTAATGGCAAATATAAAAATAAGTTACAAGGGACTCCTACAAAGAAACACACATGAAATGAAAGCTTCTGAAAATCATATTTAATCATTTAATGTTTTTTTTTAATTCGTGGGTCTTCACGCAATCGCACAAACCTCACAACTTTGTGCGCTCATAAAGTAAAAGACAGTTTCTTATTTAAAAAAAAAAAAACTCATAAAAGTGAGCGTTGCCAGAACTGTCCATTTATTTATAATTCGCAACTCAGGTTTTCTCGTATACAAAACTGACATTTGGATTTTAAGAACCAATTGGAAATGCCAAAACAAGAGTGAATTATTGAAGTAAATACACAAATTGCAATAAATCAATTGTTATTTGAATTAATTTGATAAATTCTTTTACTTTTGGAAAGAGTTGTCAATCACAACAAATATGTACACAGTGTTGACAACACTCACTGATTTCTGCTATTTCTGAGGTGCAAACATAAATGGGGACCTGCAACTTTCTTCATCTCGCTCAAAATTCGTGATGCTGGCCCACTGTAAATCGCTTATTAAATCTCATTCACCATCCTTTACCATCATTGAATTTATTATATTTATTTCAAATTCATACCACTGTGCATGTAATATTTTTTGTTTGTTCTCTGTGGGAGAATATAATATTTTTTTTTTTAGCTGTTGGTTGGTTTGTTTGTTAATACAAACATGACTTAACATTTTAAGCCATTTAAAATGCTTAATATTATGTAATTATTATTAATCCTAAAATATTTAATAACGTTTATAATTATATCAGATTAATTTCATTTACTAATGAGAAATGATGTTTAAGTTCCTTACAACAAATTTTTACTAAGTAAATTAAAGTCAATTTCTATTTACATCAATTTTTTAAATGATTTTAGTAAAATGAAGTTTAAAGTGTTTGTGGTTTCTATTTGCTTAAATCGAAACTTTAATATTAACGCTATCAATAACCAAGAAAAAAAATCTTGTAACGAAAATCTTTCAAAATGCAAAATTAAAAAAAAAAATGAAAAAATCCTGCGCAATTTGCGAGGTGTACGTGGTGGCGTATACGTAATTTTGTAAAAAGAAGTACACGTAGCAAGCGCATCGTTATATTGTGCACACACATGACTTAGTCTAGGTGATGGTAGTTGGGTGTCTGAGTGTCTGGGTGACTGTAGTGGTTTGACTTACCTTATTGTGAACACTTATGTCGGTCATGTTGTCATGCCGTGATGCAATAACGCATGAAATTCTTGCATAAACATAAATCATAACCGCCATCGGTATGAAAAACGAACCCATTGCTGAGAAAATCACGTAGCCTTCGTTTTGGTTATATCGACACTCTCTTAAATCACGACGTCCTGGTTCATACCTATGCCGTTGAATATATCCATATGTACGTACGTATATGTGTGTGTAAATAGGAAAAAGAGATATAAAACAAAAAGTTAAAGTTAGTCAGAAGAACTTAGAAGGTTTAGAAGATTTTGTATTGTAGGAAAAAGTTCAAAACAAGTACAAGAAAATGAAGTGTAAAGCTTTGTTTCAATTTATGATGATGTAGCTGTCAAGTTAAAGTTAAAGTTGAAGAGCTTTGCAGATCAAGCAGAGTGTGTTAAGGTAAAACCATTCAAATAATTAAACAGCAATCTACATACATAAACAAATTGATTTATGTAAATAGACAAAACGATAGGGGATAGAGAGATAGTAACAGAATGACAGACAGGCAAACAGACAGGCAAACAGACAGACAAACAGACAGATAGACAGACAGACAGAGATAAGTTTATGTAAACATAAACTAGAAATAGGAAAATGCTAAGGGCGGAAAGTAGTTAATTAATTACTACATCATTAAGACAAAAAGGACAGTAATTACACAGATAACTCTCAGACAGGAAGACCGACAGACCAACAGACAGATAGACAGATATCAAGTTAATAAGTTACTTAGTTGGTAAACCAGACAATTGTTTAGTAAACAAAACTACATAGTAAAATAAATAAACATTTAAATGGTGTCAGATGAGTTTATTTGTTTCAGTCACTTCTTGTTGATGGTCTCTCTCAGTCCTAGGACTAAAGTGTTACTATCCAGGACAATACTAAGTATAAATTGATGTGTGTATGTGGGCATATAAAAATGAGAGTTTAAAGTAAGTAACTGTAGTGTATGTAGTAGTAAGTATGTACTTACCAGCCCAACATGGGTGGACAGGTTATAGCCAATGCAAGTAACCAGACAACGAGTATCATGAGTAGAGCCAGACGTTTTGAACGTCGCTTACGTGAATATGTAAGAGGTTGGGTGACAGCAAGATATCTGAAAGTATTTAAGTGTAAACATTATAAGGGCTTCCTTATTCATGATAAAATGGATGTTACAAAGTGTTTAAAAGTCTATTATTTCAGGTAAAATAAATTTATCCTATCAAAGCACCCACTCACTCAACCTAAGTAGTTACCAGTAACCACTCACTTTTGATATTTTGTTGTTGAACAATGTTTGGATGATATGTTATTGGTCATATGACAGTTTGATTTAGTTTGAACTTTGGGGAATTTCTCGTCTTTGATGTTGTCGTTGTTGTTCTTGTTGTTGTCGGTCACTTCAATGTGCAAAGCATAAATCTATTTGGACTATAAGTCATTTGTGCCAAGTGCAGTGATGATGTTGGTGACAAATTTGTAGTCGCTTGGCTTAGGCCAACTCAGGCTATTTATGCAAGAGGCACCTTACAATAGTGGATAAGTACCAAAAAAAAAAAAAAAAAATTCATCACATGTTATGGCAAACACACACTGACACTGACAGAATAAAAAGCTATCAAAATTTGAAGATTATTTTCAGTTCAATTCATTTCAAATGCCAAAAAATACCATGCCCACTTGAATTTCAGCTTTGTGTGCCAACGTTGCTAAGTTTCAGTTTTTAACACCAAATTTGGGACACTTTTTTACAACAAAAAATTATCACAAAAAAAAAAAAAAAAATGTATATAATGGATAATGGAAGAACCAAAACGAACATCAAAGTACTTTAAAACTTATTTTCTGGAAAATGTATAGATAACAAAAAATAAATAGATAGATACTTAGATGTTGGTATAAAAGTTTACCTATCTACGCTGATGGCACACAAACTCAGTATGGAGGCAGTACAAAGTAACACATCTAAAGATACCCAGAGGTCACATAGTATCCATCCAAGTTGCCAGGAACCTGTAGAAGTATATAAATGAAAAATGAAGTTGTAGAGAAGACAATTTTGTTATACTATATACTCGTATACTTATATTTTACATACATTAACTTAAATGATAAACCTTGAATACAATAGTACAATGCGTAGTATTGTACATGCTACGCCTGTGGGTATGCTACATTATGAAAACGTTTGATTGTTAATTTTATTGTAAGTAGTTTTGTTTTTATTTTTTTTTTTTTTATTATTAAAGTTATGTCTTTTTCACTTTTTCTCCCTATAAATTGCTTTTTAAAATATTTTTAATTGCCTTATATGATGTTTCTTTTGTACAAAATCATTTTTATTTTCATTTAAATTAATGACAATGGATGAGAAATGCTTTAAGAGAGACCACCCAAGTTTGTTAAATACATTAATTAAAAAAAAAAAAAAATTAAAATAAAATAAAAGATAAAAGATAAAAGAAGTTCGTTGTTTTCCATTTAGTATAATTTAAAGTCATAATAAAAGAGAGGAACACAAAAATGAATAAATGGCTCTATGTGCCCCTAAGACAAGGTGGAAAATTAGGGTGACAGCATAAAGAAAGCATAATTACAAATATTCTAATGCTGAATCCAATGAAATTGTTCTCCAAACCGAATCCAAATTGCCTAACTAACTATGTTGTTTTGTATTTGCATGAATTAGCTAGTATGTAGCTGTTGGTATGTGGGTATGTTTCTATTGTATAATACATAATACATGGTTTTAAGATACTTTTGTTGCGCAATATCTTATGCTTTAATATGCTTTCTGTTGTTAATTTTCCGTTTTTTTTTTTCTTTATTTTGTTTACTTCCCAATTTCTACAGAACCTCATCACCGTCATATGCCACAAATGCGCCATTAGTTGCGCTTTTGAATTGTTCGTCGTTTGTTCCTTTGTTTCTACCTTCATTCATTCATTTGGTTGCTTGTTGTTTTGAAAAAGGCAAATGGTTTGAGAGTCACTCAATAGCGTCAAAAAGGCTCAAATTGGCCGTCAAAGCAAAAGCGCAAATGACCCGCCAGACACGCCTTCAGTTTTTCTGGTGTTGTGTTCCTTTTGTAAGTAGTTGTTAGCTTAGTCGAATTAGCCGCATGTATCCGTGTCTGGACTTAGTCTTCATTTTTGTTTGTCTTTCATACTCAGTTTTTGTTGTGTGTCCCAATACTACTACCACTACTACTACCACTACTACTACTACTACTACAATATAATGTGAATGTGTCCTGTCGTCGTCGACGAGTTCAAGTTGAGTCCAAGGTATAGTTGAGTCATGCAATGGACTTTTTAATTAAGTGCCACAATTTGCATTTTTCACATTTCAATGTTTTAGATTTTAGAACAAAATCGCAAACTTTCGTTAGCCCAAATTGTGATTAACAAAAATAATAAAAAATTCTGTATAGCAGTTTTTCAGTAAAATTAATGTTAATTTTTAATGAGTCAAAACGAAAAATGATGTTAGCAAAAAGTGAAAAGACGCTAATTAATTAGCAGCAAAGGTTGCTAGTTTGTTTTTTCGTTGTTTGTTGTACACGTTTATCTCGATTTGGGCCAAAATCTCTCTCTTGATTATAGGGTAATGGCAACTTGGTTTAGTTAAAGGAGGCGTATCTGTCTGCCACATTGGACTCAGTAATTTCCTTCCGCCTTTTTATGCTAAAACTTGTGGAAAATGAACTTTTTACAAAAGGTTTAGGACAAATTGATTTGCATGAATTGTTTACTTGAAATAATTTAGTAGAGAATTTTTGATGAAGAAAGATAATAATTATGGTAAACTAGTAGTTAATTTCAAATTTGATTTAATTATAAAAATCATTTCGTAATTAAATCAATTACCAAATTAAATGAACAACAATTGCAGTTCTAATCTAAATTGATTGATTTTAAAACTCTAATCAATAACAACCAGCAAATCAACATTAATTTCTGGACAATTTTTAAATTTCATAGTTCTTAATTTTAGGCATTAAGAATATTTTATTATACAAAGAATTTCTGTTTCCAAAAGGAAAGAGTCTCTAAATTGAAATGCATTTTTCTTTGCTTGAAAGTAGCTTTTATCTAAGTAACTTTAAAATGTTTATTAGCATGACGAAGCAAACCGCAAACAAAACAAAATTGCCGTCTGAGTAGAAAATTAATTTATGCATTTACAAGTTCCTACAAACTGCACTTAATCAAAATTGTTCTACAAACTCAAGGAAACATTACAAATACATACTACTACATACTAAAATGCAGCATGACATGCATACATAGAATAAATAGTAAATGTATTACAAGAGGTTAACAGGAATGGCAAGAAGGAAAAGTCAACCATTAGAATCTATTCATAGTCAAACACTTATATACTTTTGTATACGAGTATGTATACATACATACATACATACATATGTAGGCACTTAAGAGCTTTTTAACTAAAATGGAAAAGAAATACTAAATTTAACTAACTTTGAAAACAAAGTACTTGTTTGTGATTTGTGTCCCCCTTCTTTTGTTTTTCAACAAGTTGAAAGCAAAAATATTTTAAAGAAAAGTACGTATAAACAAAAATGTATTAAAAACTTTTCATCAAAACAAAAAAAAAAAATGTATATATTTATTATTTTACTGATCGGTTGGCCAAACAAGAAAAATGTTTTCAAACAATACAAAAGAGAAACAAATGAGAAATACTTGTATGTATATATAAATAATATTTAAGTCAGTGAGTATGCAAAAATAATAAGAAAAAAAAACTTGAATTTAGTAACACCAAAGCTTAGATACACTTCACAGAATTTATTTTCATATATTTTTCTTATCCTTTTAAATGATCAAAATCATATGAGAAATTATAATTTCTTCTATAAAATCTTAACCATTTTACTTTGATCAAATCGGTTGCATTTCCTTGTTAAAAAAAAACCACAACATTAACTTAGTTTAATTGATCTTTAAGTGGTTGTCTGATCAAGTCGGTTTATACTTTTGTTATAAACTTTTTATACAAACATCTGGTTATGAAACATGTAGTACATTATTTTATGTAACATCAATAGTTTTCGCAGCGCACGTCAAATAATCACATTTATACTCAAATTTTTGATACATTGGGTTACATTATTATAATTTTCATAGGAACCTACAAGTTTTTGAAATTAAAAAGGAGCCCATGTTACTCACTGACAATGTAGCTTACTACAGGTGATAGAATGTTTAAAATCAGTTAAGTAGTTTTTGAGTTTTTCCATTACAAACAAACAAACATACAAAAAAACATTGCATCAAATCTTTTCTCTCTATAATATTAGTATAGATAATGCCTTGATTTTCAATTCTTCTAACAAAATTATTTATAAAACACAGTCATTTTCAGACAATTTTTTTTCTACATTCATTTAACCCATATATGCCTATGCCTATAAATCGATAAAGGGTTTCATGGAATTGATCTAAATGATAATGTAAGAACTTGAAGAAGTACCCATGCTATTTTCTAACGTAAGGATGTCTTACAAATATCTGTGTGTTACTTGAAAGCATTCTATGCCTTCAAAAACATCAAGTGGTCAACCCCAGTTCGGTCAGTTATACGTGTCTCTTTCCCGTATTCTTACATTATTATTTAAAATTATAGAGGGTAAATTAGCGGCTTCACTTACATAGCTCTATATCGAATCAAATCTATAAACTTGCCCGATCAACAAACATCAAATTAATAATATAAATTGTCATAAGTTCTAACGAACAGACAAAGTCATGTTGCTTTATATAATAACAAGATCTCTCAGCTCAGATCTAAATTCATGCGGATGAAGTCTCAAGTACAGCTAGTTTTAATATATATTTATATCTGTTTGTGTTACAAACATCAGATAAAAAGTGATAGTACAATTCTTACTTCTTAATGTGAAGTAAATTTGATGAAAAAGTTTGTAGTATTTGTTGACATTTTAACAAGTTTATTTCAAACAAATGTAGAAAAACTGTTGAAAAAAAAAAACAAACAAATAATAAAAGCAAATAGAAAAATATTTGATTTTGAAAGCAGAAAAAAAGAAAAGGTTTACGCGTGCCCGTTGGCATTTGGTTGGTTGCTTGCTTGTTTGGTACAAGTTTAAAAATTATTTAAATGAAATTTACAATTTCTCACTGAAATATGTTGAACTTTTGTAACTGACATTGTTCATTTTCCTTCCATTTTCATTTAGTCTTTTTTATTTTAAATTGTGCGAGCAGTAATGGCGGGAAAGTTTTTTTTTACTCACAATTTACTCTTAAAACAAAACAAAAAAAAAAACATTAAAATAATAAAGAAAAACAGAAATTGTTAACTGAATAAAAAAGGCTTAAAATTCCATGGGAGGGAAATGAAAATATTTCAAATAAATTGTAAACAAAGAGATTTATTATACTACAACAGTCGAATTGAAGGCTATTAACAAATCTTTAAAATATTTGTTTATTTGTGTAAATTAAATTTAAAATTGGAAATTAAATCCCTTCAAAGTTAAATTGGTTGAAAAAGCAATCAGATGTTGTTAAGTATTTCACGTATATTAATAATAATAAGTAATTCTTTAAAAATCATTAGACTTTTCTTTTGCTCATAAGTAGTATGATGACCGACGACCTTAAAAGATAAAAGAAAACAAAATAGTCTTTCATTTAAAAACTGCAGACAAACAATTTTGTGTTTTGTAACTGCTATTTCTATATTATTGTATAATATAGTATAAGGCTGACTTTGTCGGCTTTTCTATTATATAGAATCCTTGCTGACTTTATGTATACAAATCGTTGTTTGTATGTTACTATTCGCATGTATTATATGTTCATAAGAAGATTTCTTTTGTATTCTTCTCTTTTTTTTTTTTTTTTGTAGAACTTTTGAAAAAGTATTATAAACTCTGTCATTTATAAAGCAAGAAAGATGTCTTTCCCTATACCCCTTTTATCTCTACTACCCAATAAATAAAGCAATGTCTGCTTTATCAAAAGAAAGTGTGAGGAAAAAACAAAAAATTGAAAAAGTTAAACTTGCTAAAGACAAGAAAGAAAAGATACTTGAGTTATGCGTAACTTTACGTTGCAAAAAGGAAAGTATGTATGTGTGTATGGGTGGTAGACAGTGCGTATGCTTGACATTAATGAGCACACAACTGTCATATTAAAACAAAGAAACACTTGAGTGCACCCACACCTTACACACATAAGTACTTAGTACGCAATGCTATGAACAGATAAAATACTACATGTGTATCCGCAAAACCAGATATAAGTAAGTAGTATAGTATATAAAACAAAGCCCGCGTTTCTTATGCAATTAGCAGCTTTTAATTCTTATTTAGTCCACACAGCTTAAGAAAATGACAATGAAAATAACAAAAACAAAAAACATCAACATACAAAAAGATAAACTTTTGATTCATTCTTAAATCATTTTTCACACGTTATCAGTGGAAACTCTGTAAACTTGATATTAAGTAAATCCAAGGATTACAAATGATATACGTATACATGTAATAAGATATTTTGAGTTGTTTTAAATGCTTTTTTACCGAAATCAACTTCTTAACTTTGAATATTTAAAGTAATTAAGATTGCATAAAATATGTCAAAACCAAAAAAAAAGAAAAGAAACAAGAAATTGTGAAATGTTTCGTAAATATAGTATAATCCATGTGAATAACTGATGTTTATAGCATCTAATTGTAAAGTAAAAGTTCTAATGATTTATTTAATGTTATATTTGTATGTCATCTAGGAGTAGTGTAGTTAATAAGCGTTTCTATAAGCTTGTGTCCCTCATTAGTAAGAAAACATCTTTCTTCTTTTAAATATTTACTAATTGATAATGTTTGCCAAAAATTTGTTTTTTGTGGTTTTCTTTTCGATTTCTCGAGCTCTTTTTCTATTTCATATTTTCTGTGGTTATTTTGTTTTTGGCATGCGGTTTGATTTTTAAGGAAGCTTATAAACAAGTAATGGCGAAAATAGTCTTAAGTTGAAATATATATCTCCCGGCGCGCGTTACCACGTCGTCGCTCAAAAACAAAAACGAAAATATATTTAGAGATATGTTTTTTTTTTATTTACTAGAGTACACGACACTGCTTCGCATGCGTTGTTCCCTTTCTTAGCATCACTTTATTCTCTCTGTTACATTTTGAGTATCAACAAAGAATACAGTTTGAGTATCAGAATATTAATGAGTTATTTTGGTTATTTTTTGTAGTATTGTACTTTTAGGGATTGGGGTTGTTTGTATATCCCAAATCTCGGGAACGGGGACACATATCAGGACCAAACTTATCCTATGTTCAAGCCGCGAATCAACCATACACATCCACAATAATATCAATGCAATCAGATAAAAGGAATAACAACACATAATAACGCATTTTAAACACAATTTTTTATATACGTAAAAGATTTTATTTTTTTATTTTTAATACGTTTTTTAAGTGACTTTTACGATAGTCACTCTGCAGAAGTAGGCGTTTACAAGTACATAATTAATCTTGATTATTAAACTATTTAGTTGGATAAGGATTAATATCATGTTGATGATGAATGTCATTTTCTTTTGATTCCTCCCGTGTTTTGATTGACTAATTTGAAGAAAAAACGATTATTGTAACTTAATTATAATAGTTATGGTTAGACAGATAGCATCCAAATTTTTTTTTATGGGTATTGATGTGTACTATAAATATACATTATTTTATGTATCATCAATAGTTTGTGCAGCACACGTCATATAATGACTTTTATACCTTGGGTTACATTATTGTAATTTTCGTAGGAACTTATAAGTTTTTGGAATAAAAATAGAGAACATGTTACTCGCTGATAATGTAGCTTTCTACATGTGAAAGATTTTTTAAAACCAGTTAAGTAGTTTTTGGATTTATCTATTACAAACAAACATACAAAACAAAAACAAATAAATTCGGAAAACGAAAGGTTAAACATACTGAGCAATATAGAGTGATTTTATATTGTCTTGATTTTCAACTCTTACAAATTTGTTTCTTATAACAGTCATTACCAGACAATATTCTATTTGTTCTTTCATTACTTTTCTTTACCCTATGTTTGTCTCTTAATCGATGAAAGTGTCTAAAATGTTTCATGGAATTGGTCTAAATGATAATGTAAAAACTTGGAGAGGTACTCATGCTATTTTGCAATGTAAGGATGTGATTCCATTTAAACACAAAGAAGACATCATGCCTAAAAGCCCAAATATGTTACATTTCCTGAATAGTACAAAATTATTGGTTTTCCATTTAGCTAAGTCATAAATTCTCTTTTATGATGAGCACATTATCGAAGTGATTTTATCCTTCTATACAAGAATAATATTATTATTATTATTATCTTAAAAGAATACTAGAAGAAGAGGAAAAAAAAGTAAACACTAACTAAATGATATAGTCACTTACCGATAAGATGGACAGCAACTGCGGGTGGCATAACGAAAATGCCGACAAGTAAATCGGCAACCGCTAAGCTCATTACGAAGCAGTTAGTGACAGTTTTGAGGCGGCGCGTGGTGATGACCGCCAGTATGACAAGCGTGTTACCGATTATGGTGATGACAATGAATGTACAGAAGACTGCAATGAGACAAATGCCCTGCCATGAGAGTATGAGATCAAAGAAGTGGGCCCACTCCTCACTTGCTGCTGATTCGTTGTAGAGACCAAAGTCTATTGTGGTTGTTGATGATGATGATGATGATGGCAATACGACAGACGTGTCCAACGAGATGTTACCGAAACCAGACAATGGTGATGAGGGTGTCTCCACTGTCGTTGGTAACAACGACGCACGATTGATGATGTTGTTCGATTCGAGAAAGTCTTCATAAACAATGGAAATATTTTCCTGTGAGTTAACAACAGAGGCAAGTGATGATGCGGCCACGTACATCAGTGAGGGTTGACTACGATTGAAATTGCTAATGTTGCCACTGTTTCCACTGTTGTGAATGTTGTTATCACTACCTTCGATGTTGCTGCCGCTGTGAATAATGTTGTTGTATGGAAAATTATTGGTGATGTTGTTCGTGTTGTTAGTGTTATTGGAGTTGATGCTGATGCTGGTGTTGATGTTGATGTTGGTGGTGGCCATAGATGTTCCTGTTATTGTTGCCAATGTCGTTGTTATCGTTGTCGTTGTTAGGGGAATGTTTATACTATTCAACACTGAACTAGAAGCTTCAGCGGTGCGTAGTTTCTCTTTTAAGTCGTCGTCGGAATTTAAAACTGTAACCGATGTTGTCATGGCTTTTCATTGGGTTTTATTTTAGGTTTATTTTTCTATGTTTTTTGCTATTTATAATGTTTTCCCATGCAATGATATTCTTGTTGCTGCTACTGACTGTTGTTCAATTCAAATTTGTTCATATGCGTTAATTATGGTCTCAGTCGAAGTGGTGCAAATCAACTGAAATAAAGATAATAGAAAGAATGTATTGTAAGTATTAAAATAGAAAATATATTTAAAGCAAATAAAGTTTAAATAATAATATCAGATGAAAATGTAGTTTTTTGCATTTAAAATACATAATAATTATTAATAACAACAAAATTTGTTTATGCCCTCGCTTTCTACACATTTGGCCCATCTTTCAGACAATTAGAGGGTCATTCCAAAAAAAAGAAAGTTTCATTCATTCTTCATCGAAATCCATGACCGCTTTCTATAAGATTATTAAGAGTTACCAACCAAGGGCGGAAATGGTCTCTTTGACCAGATTGACCAAATGTGCAGGTATATTGTCATGCTGGAAAATTACTTCGCCATGTTTTCTGAACTAATCTGGACGTTTTTCGATCAACGCCTGGTCAAAATTGATCATTTGCTGCTGGTAGCGTTGGGTATTAACTGTTTCATCAGGCTTGAGAAGCTCGTAGTAGACAACATCCTTCTGATCCCACCACATATATAGCATTGTCTTCTTCCCAAAGCGATTCAGTCTTGCACTCAATATTGATGTTTGTCCTGGCGTTAACCACTTAATGTGCAGATATATTGTCATGCTGGAAAATTACTTCGCCATGTTTTCTGAACTAATCTGGACGTTTTTCGATCAACGCCTGGTCAAAATTGATCATTTGCTGCTGGTAGCGTTGGGTATTAACTGTTTCATCAGGCTTGAGAAGCTCGTAGTAGACAACATCCTTCTGATCCCACCACATACATAGCATTGTCTTCTTCCCAAAGCGATTCAGTCTTGCACTCAATATTGATGTTTGTCCTGGCGTTAACCACTATTTTTGTGTTAGAGATTCTTAAAATAAATAAATTTTTCATCGCCGGTCACAACTTGTGTAATTGAATTAGTATCTTGCACACAGTTTTTCGCTTTTCCATCTGTTGTTCGCTCAATTTGTATGGAACCCATTTTCCAACCTTTCGTAACTTTCCCATGCCTCTCACGCGATCGGATACGGTTTTTGAGTGACATTCAATTGTTCTGCCATAATTTAATGTATCTGTGTATCGTTTGCATCCAATAATCCTTGTACTTCGACATCTTCAAACTTTTTATTGATGAATAAATTAAATATAAATAAATTAAATTAAATATACGTATATTGATTGAACTACTTGTGCTTTCTCACAAGTTCATTGCTAAAATCAAGTGAAGATTAATTCACAATACAATCAGTGCGATATAGGAAATGGGTTTTTATTTATTTATTTATTTGATTCGTTCTCAATTGTTAAAAACTCAAAATTCATTATTTTCATTTTTGAATCAATAGAGTAAATTTTTTTATTATCATTTTTGATTGACGAAATTATATCTACCATTATAATTTTATATTTTTCTTATTGTATTTTGTGTGATTCAAATTTGTATAAATATTGTATTAATACAAAATTGCTCTTAATGTACTATATTTTCTTATTTTATTATTTTTGTTCTAAAGTTTAACAATTGTGTTTTTATTCAAGTAATATTATAATACTTTCTCTTTATTTATTTTTAAAATGCATAGGCAGTAGTATGTATGATATTGCTTGAAACAATTTTATAATTTCGGACGATATTTTACTTTTTGTATTTATTTATTATTAATCATTTGATTTGCGTGTTACGTTTCTTTTTTATTGCGGTTCTTTTAATGCAATTTTAAGGACAAATTGTTCATTTTATTATTATATTAAAGATTTAATTTTTGTTTAATATGATTTTATAATAATAAAAATAATTATTTTTCTTTTGATGTTATATTTTAATACTTTTTAAAGGTATTGTGACGTATAATGTACTTGAGTACCATTCTGGTCAATAGCATTCATTTCAATCTCCGTAATTTTATTTTGATGCATTGCCATCTTTTCAATTATTATAATCCCTTGTGGGTTTCGAATATTATTTTAATTTCGATAGACCTACAAATTTCATTAGATTCATAAAATGTTATGTTATTAGTGGCTCATGTACATGCGGATGTGGCGCAGTAAACTCTCGTGATATACAATACTTATATAGATTTTCCAGATGTGCTGCAATATTTTAATATTTCTTATTTAAATTAAATTTGTTTTAATTTTATCTGGTTTTTTTTTTTTTGACAATTTCTTCATTTTAAAATATACATTATTTTTATTTGAAAGGGATGATGTTTCATTTTAATTAAATAAGTAAATCATTTTGACTGTGTTTATATGATTTTCCCTTAAAAAGAAATTCAAATTTTTATTACTTCTATTGATTTAAAATTGTTCTTAGTTAATTGTTACAAATTATATCGTGACTTTTACTTGTTTTACTATTTGTGCTAATATCTTCACGGGTGTGATGTTTTTTTGATGCGCTTCAACTGGAGTATAAACCAACAGTAATATACCTAATTGACATTATAAAAAGGTGGCGAAAAAGCTCGGTATCTCCCAACAGCTTTATATGAAAAATTGATAGAGCCTTTCATCTTCTCTTACTTGAAACAGGGTTGTTATCTGAGCTGGTTTGCCTAGGGTTGCCTTTCGATCATGGGACCGACATTTCAGTAATCGATCACAACTGCTGTAACATCCGCACCCCGTAAATCACTCTGATTAACTAACAGTTAGTTTGTTTGCTTAGACTTGTCAAGCCGCAACTGTTGTTGATCACTTTTCCGGCCACGCCTTTTGCTTAGTCGCTGACGTTTTCCATCATTGCTTTCGGTGGTGAGTTTTTCTTGTCGTTTTAGCTTGTGAATTTTATTACTTGTTATTATAGCGGCAAAAGAAATGCACATTCGGTGAAAATTTTAACCTATATCTGGACCATTAATCAATGCACTTATGCATTGAATGTAGAGTGAAATTTCTAATGCTCAATTCTATTCGTTACAAATATTTCGACATAAAGCAGCAATTCTGACTAGGCACACTGACACATGTTCAGAGTATAAAAAAATAAATAAATGCATAAAAAATTTTCATGTAATAGTTTTTGTGTCAAAAAATATTGTTTTTTTTTTTGTTGGAAAAGCAATAAAAAATTATGTCAAGGCCTTTTGTAAAGAGTGGTAATGAATGCAATAAATAAAGTGTAAATTTGTTAAGTATGTTGAAATAAATGTGTCACACATTTCATTGAGTTTTTGAAATTGCCGCCGAAATAAATGATTTTAACAGCTCAACATTTTTATTGACCATTTATAAGAAATGTTATTTGTGAATACATCAGATTATACAAAATTTCCTTTGATCTTTAAAAGAGAATTGCTGTCTCAAGGCCGCTTCTATAAGATTTTTCTTCTCTTCTATTAAAAGTTAAGAACAAAAATACAATTGGCAAAGTTATTTCTCTTTTTTTAAGACTTTAAGGAAGCCACTGACGGCTTTCTTATGTAAGTGATTTGCGGTGCTTGATTTTGGCATTTATCCAAAATATTTTTCAACAACTTCAATGGCGGTAACATTGAAATTTACGATAGAAAAAATATTCAAGGTCAAAAATTGCACTACACAATACGCAAAATAGTACAAAAATACAAACAAACAAAAAATTAAACGCGAACAGTTATGTGGCAAAGAAAATCGTAAATTTCAATGAAAATAAAAGAAAACAGAGAATGACAAACTTGATATGTATAAAAAAAAACTGTAGGCGTTATTGAAGCGCCAGACAGCCTAGAATTATGCTATAATATTTTTAACAACTAACAACAATTCCTGCTGCGTTTTTGTTGGACTCACAATATGGATGATGGTTTTGGTCTTTGCTATAAAAATGTTTATATGCCTAATATTATCAAGTGATCTAATAAAGACATTTTATGTATCTAAAAAATTTTTTAGAGCTATCGAAGTCGAAACACACAAAGGATTAAATAAAGTGAAATGAATCTTCTCTTGTCTTCACTTTAAAAATAAAAACTTTTTAAATCTTAAATTAAGCAACAGAGAATCCTTGGATGAAGTCTACATAAGTTTTAATCAAACAATAAAACTTCATTTTTTACCAAAAAAAAAAAAAAAAAACTGCAATTCATAAATTTGCCACGCAGTTGCATGCAAAAATAAGTGGAAAACTGTTGAAATATGAAAGTTTTTGTAAACATTAACGTGTCATGAAGCTGCAAACTGAATGATATAGTGAAATCGAGAGGGTGGATGGTGGGAATACTAAGTATTATGTATGTGTGTGTTTGAGTATGTCTTTGTGGCTGCAAGTCAACAGACCTCAAAACAAATAAATCGAAAGGAAGAAAAAATACTGTAAGTGCAGCTAAAAGTCGTTCGTATACAGTAGGTAGTTAGTACATACAGAGTCGTTGGGAAAATGGTAGATATTTATTCACTCTGGCAGAATGCCACATGCCGCAAAGATCTTAAAAGATTAAAATTAAAGCATGAATCGAATATGACCAACGTTCACAACCACCACCACCACCACCACCACCACCACTAAGATAAACAAGCTTACATATCATACATAAATGGTGCAGTGCACTGCGGGTGGGATATACAATAGTATAAAGTCAGAGAAGCCCAAGCTTCCAGCATCATCTGTGTAGGCCAGGGCTAAGTGTATGCCTGATGTTGACAATGCTTGCTTTTCATTTTTTGGTTTCATTACTTTATCATGATGTTTGTAACGCATAGAATTAAATGCACGATTGGGCTGTCCATTTCTATCCAAACTAGTTTTTCGGTTTATTGGAATAACTCCATACCATACATAGTATTAGTAGCCAGAGAATTAAGTCCCTAACACTATGTACGAGTATTAGCAGCGTATGTTTGGTAAATTATGATAGTCACCTGATTCACTTATTTTTAAGTAAAAGAATAAATAATTTTTTAAGAATATATGTATTACATTATAGGACCAATATGAGAGCTATAAAGTTTCTTATTAGAATTTCTATATAAACAAATTCTTCTTTTATTCAAGGTTAAAATAGGTAATCAATCTGCAATGTTTGTTTTATTTAAAATGTCAATGATGCATTTCGTGTATAACTTTCCTTATAAATTTAACATCAATGAAGACAGTTTCTTATATTTTACTACTACCTACTTCACATTTATATAATTGTTTAAAATAGATTCAAAGTTAGTCATGGAATATTAATCAATTTCTCTAAATAATTTTAAATAAACGCAGTAAGTATAATTGTTTAAGATATATTAAAAGTCAGTCATGGAATATTAATCAATGTTTCTAAATAATTTTAAATAAACGCAGTAAGTATAATTGTGGAAGATATATTAAAAGTCAGTCATGGAATATTATTGTTTCTAAATAATTTTAAATAAACGCAGTAAGTATAATTGTGGAAGATATATTAAAAGTCAGTCATGGAATATTAATGTTTCTAAATAATTTTAAATAAACGCATAAGTATATTGAAAAAAAAAAACAAACAAACATATAACACAAAAATAAAAAAAAAAGGAAAAGGAAAAATCATAAAATTTAGGCAAATAAAATTACTTTTGAAAAAAAAAAATTGTCTACAAAAACAGACAAATTCAACTCTTTTAAATTCCCAAACTTTTTTACTTTTGAATCTTTAGATCAAACACAAATAAAATAATGAGCAAGAAAATTTAGTATCACCCTACAAATCTTATATGTATAAATATTCAACTTGAAATAAATTTAATAAACCATATAGAAATAGAAATAACTTAATAAATTAAAAAAAAAAAACCTAAACAAAATATTAATAATCTTACAATTTTATATCAAGAAATACTTTTTATAATCCCAAACTCTTTTATCATAGAATCTTTAGATCAAACACAAATAAAATAATTAGTAAAAAGTTGTCAGACCCACTGTGAAATTATACTACAAGCTCCATACAAGTACATAATATTACATCGAATGGTTTTCCGGAAGAAAAGTAGTTGAACGATTAATTATTGAACTTAAAATAAATCTATTAAGCCATAACAAAAAAAAAAAAAAAAAATATTATAATTCCACATCAAAATGACTGATGGGATGGACATTTTTCGTTTTAGATAAGAAGTTCAAAATACTAAAAAAAAACAGTTAAAATAAATTTAATAAACCATAAAGAAATAATAAAATATATTTAAAAAAATGAAACAAAATGATTGATTACGGGCAAGACCTATTATTTTATGAAAAGACTTTGATTTAATATCATTTAAGAATTTCTCCGATAAACGATAAAAATTGCCATTTGGTTTCATTTAAAGTATTATACGGAAGCTTCAAAAGGAAAGTAAAAAATAAAAATAATTTCTGTTTCAACGATGTTTATATACCTTTCACACTATAGATGGGAAAACAAATATATTTGTATATCAAAAAAATCCAAAAATATATTTATATATAAATATAAATATAAATTTTATATAAAAATACAACACAACTTGTAGTCAGAAGAAAGCTATTCAATTAAAGAAATGGAAATTATAAGCTCAATTATTCTGCAGACTTTTTTTTTCTTAAAAAAAAAAACACAAAAATAATAATAATAATAATAGTTTTCTTTTGTTAATGTCATATGTTATGTGCTACCATACCGTTCATCTGATGGCATTGAAATTTTGTGAGTGTGTATGGCTGTTTCCCGGCTTGAACGTAGGATAGTTTTGGTCTCTATACTATAAGTCCCTCCTGACGAGATTTTGGTTATTCAAACAACCCCAACCCAACCCCACAAAATTAACTAAAATAGCACTTTAATTTCCTATTTAATGTAACAGACAGAATAAAGTAATGCTTATAAAGAAAACAGCCCGTGCGTAGCAGGGTCGGGTATACTAGGTTTAAATAAAAATAGATATATGTAAGTATATTTTTTTTTATATAAAAAAATAGTAGCTTCTAACATCTATCTTTCTTTCAATGCTTAACAAATATCAAATTTCGCATTAAAATAATGAAACACTTACTAAATAAAGTGTGCAGTGTATTACAATAAAAGATACAATAATAAAATAGGAAATAATAAAAAATCATGTTCACTTACATATTCCGCAGCGCCTTCATAAATTTCTTGTGAATATCTTTATTCACTCAGATATAAATATATATAAGTACATATATACGAGTATATTTTTTATTAAATTTTCATTTAAATATTTTATGAAAAAGCACTTAAAATACTTTTCATTTTTATAAATTGCATAAATAAAGGAAGCCACCGAACGTGCCAACGCCTTGATTATCTGTGGAATGGGTTCAGGGTGTTTCGAATGAAAGTTAATTACAAAATTCAATAAAGTGTAATTGACAATCAAAAGCGTAAACAAGAAACCAAAAAAACACTGACTATGACGAACGACGACATTGACATCACCGAAAGAGTTTAACCAAAAAACAACCAGTGATAATTCACAACAATACTACAACAAAATAATTCTGGATTCTGACCAACACGTGGTGTGGGTGTATTGCATATTGTGAACAAAAAGTTCAACGATTCATTGACGATACTGACGCCAACGCGTCTGCCATTGTTGATCAAATGGAATCCGAGTAGTGGAAATGCGTTTAAATGCGATTCATCGATGGAAAGAGAGAAACACTTCAACCAAACACAAATTAAATGGATCAAAATTGAACTGAATGGTAAAACAGTTAAAATCGTAAACAATATATAAATACGCGCGCAGCTGCTAACTGGACGAAGAGGACAACGATACAACGACAACAAATAGCAACAATGACAATGTCGATGGCGATATTGACGGCAACGCGTTACGAACTGAACTGAATCGGAAGCGTAAGGCGTTCGAAGTACTCAAATTCATTCAATGTGCGGTTGTTGTTGCCTAACTTACTGCTGCTCTTGACAATAATTTGGCATTAAGTATTATTTATTTAACGAATGAGGAGCAGCTACTATAATGAACAGACGGCGGTCGGGTGGGCAGGGCACGGCAGGGCTTATAAAGTGTCGGGCTTTATAGTAGATAAGAAGGTACTGAGAAGCGATAAACAAATTAAAACTGATTGTGCGATAGACAAAGTGACGTTACCATCATTTACAATATACAATAATATACACAAATATATAGCAACAGCTAAAAAATATACATAATAATAAAATACAGAAAATGAAACATGAAATATGGCAGCTTATGAAGTTGTTGTACATACTTACTTACTATAAGTGAATGTGGGATCTTTATGCGAGAGTTAACTATAGTAATAGAAAAATACTATGGTGCGCTAATCTTAGATATACAAAAAACATAATAAAACTGATTATAAATAAATAGTATCATGCGATAAAAATTTCATCATCAACACATTTATGATAGAAAAAAAAAAAAAGTTATTCAAAGTTTATAAAAAGTTTAGTTAACTGATTATAACCATACACAAAGTCAAGTGCTAAATAAATTACTTAATTGATTCAATTAACACGTTTATGATACTCAAGAAGCTGTGCAAAATCTCTTTTTATGAATAGCTAAGAAAGAAAAAAAAAAAAGAAATTAAAGAAAAAGAAAAATGGATTGACGTATTTTGGGGAAAAGTTTTTGCAAGCTAAAGTATAATAAAATAATAAAATTTTAAAATTTAATCTAGTGATGTTTTAAATACACTTTATACAGGTTGAGAGTACATATTTCATTAAATATTTTTGCTTTAATTTCATAAATAACAAGAGCAGATCTCTTGAACTTTTAACAATTCTAAAACAATGTTTTTGTTGAAAAATTGTAAATACTCTTGAGTAAGTTAATTGAAGGATAGGCAACTGAAAAGATCAGACAGTACCTAATAGTATATTGACCGCATAGAATAAGATAAAATTGGCATAACTTTGTGAAATTCGAGACTAAATTTTACATAGTAGGTTGACATAACAACACAAAGTATAAAAATAAGCGATTCAATTAAATATAAATGCCCTTTAATGCATTTTGTTTTTGTGTTAATATATCGCCAAGTTTTTTACATAGTTAAAAACATTATTTAACAGAGCATAGGAAAGTGATTGCTTATGGCCTGGAGAGGCCGGGTAGCTGCCTATTGCGCCTGAGGTGTTGTCTGCTTCATTGCAGCAAGGAGCCAAAATGTAGTTTTTTGAGTCTCCGGATTGGGGTTACATTGCCCAATGGTCTGACTAAACGATTGTTGTGAGCCAACAAATGGTAGTTATATCGGCTTGTGTGAAATGCGATGTTGTCTTCAACTACCGCTTAGTTCATAACCCCATGTAAGGTTGAGTTCCGAACATAAAATGGGCCTCCCGTCTTTAGGTACAATGTATTATTCTACAAGATTTGCACTATCTATAAATACTAATTAAATTAATTTTAATTTTAATTTTATTTATTATAATTTTTAAGTTGACAGCGCCTAAAAGACCTACACCCTAACGAATTAACAATACATAATCTATGAATTTGTAAACTGATTTAAAATCCCAAAGCAATCCAGAAAAGCACCCAGGATCATCTTAATTTGCATGTCTTATATTTACAGAATATTTCCATTCTTAACAATTCCCAAACTAAATGTCAATAGTAAATAGTATCTGTACTTCTTTGTTGATATTTATTTGAGGAAACAAATTGACAAAACCCACGCAAACATTATTTTTCGCACTTCAGCAAAAATTCTTTTTTGACAGTCGTTATTGTTAGTTAAGAAATTCCTTAAGATAAATAAGAAAAACAAAATATACCAAAAAAAAAAAAAAAAAAAAAAGTAAAAGAAATTATTGATTTCGATTTCGATTTCACTTTACTTGATAAATACATTCAAAGTTATAAAAAAAAAAAAAAAAAACAATGAAAATGCTTACGAGGCACGCAAAAACTCAAACTACTCAAAGATAACAAATTTATTTTGTTGCCTTCATTTTGTTATCCCTAAGTTGGATTTCCTCACACTTCAATTACAATTTATATTGAAAATAAAATCAAAAATCATGTTGAAATGTCTTTTTGTCATGTCCTATAGAAATTTGTATCATTCTATCGATAAATGTGAATTTATTCAGTTCAATGAGGTTTGATGAGATTCCTTCCATTCTCGTGTTAGTTTAATTTTGGGTTGGTTAGTTTGGTTGGTGGCATTGGTATTGGAATGGTTGTTACTTGAACTTTACTTAAATAAATATTTATGTATCTAAATAAGTTTTTGTGGATTTTGTGTGTGTTGAAATCCTTCTTATAGGATATTTCAATAGATTGTTGGTTATAGTAAGTAAGTGTATAGATACTTTACTATTTCGATAATGGCAGATTGTTTGATTTTTATTGTTATTACGGAAATTGATGTTAGTGTTTGAAACATATTATGAAACATTTTGGGATGAACAATAAAGGGAATGAACACATAAGCAATTTAAAAGAAGATCCTAAAGTTAAGGGTGTCATCACAATGGAAATTCATTGTTATTCCTATTGTGATGACAGTTTTCATATTTGGTTGTTTAAAATAAAAATTTATCCTCATAGAATCTTCAATACAAAATTCAGAAAATTATTGTATATGTTTGTAGTATGTTTTCTTAATGATTCAATGAACTGTATTCCAACAAATGAAGTGCATATTTGTATGAAACATATTAATTTCCACACAATATATTTTCTTTTGTTGTTGACAAAATATATACATTAAACAAAAGCCAAAGACATAAGCTGCTACCCAAAGAAAAAGCTTAATAAACTTATTGATAATTCACACTTAGATATATACAAAAATATAATAGATATATAGATAAATATATTGCAGAGCAAGCAGAGCACATGTGTTTTGTTTATGCTTATAATATATAAAAAAAAAAAATCATGTATTCACACAACCAATTTGTATTTTGTAAGCAAAAGTTTGAGTAGCCAAGAAAACCCAATTAAGCAACTTAATTGTGTGTGTACTCATAATGAAGACATCAAAATAGATAACAACAAATGAATAATAATAACAAATCAAATGTTTATACAAGATAAGCGACTTATATTGTACAGTTTACTTAGTACTTATTAATGAGTCAAGCATTTGATATATACATAGATACTTAAAATGTCTACTTGTGTAGGTGGGTGTGTGGGTAAATCCTGTATTTTGATAGAGATTTTATACCATATTTTTTATGTTTTTAGTAAGCTGATTAAACAATAGAAATAGAAAATGAAATGATAAATAAATATAAATGTATTTAATATTAAATTTATTGATACTTCTTCTTTCCTTTATTCTTATTTATCGTCAACATCTGAACTGTTGACCTATAGTTTAACATCCATTAATTTTTCAGTTAGCATTTTTAAACTTACTTTATCTTTTATGCAATGCTATGCTACTATGCTAATTTATTTAGGCTGTAAGGAAAATTATCACAAGAAAAAGTGAAAAAAAAATTATATGAAAAATATCCAGGAAGTTGAGGGAAATTCACCGGATATTACATTTCTGTCTGTTTTGATCACATTAATCATTTGAAAGCATTTTTGCATTTTCATAAAATAAATTTTAAATCGCCATCATTTGTTTTGTTGGTGATAAATAAAAAATCTCTTTAATATGAATTTATGATTTGTGTTTCAATGGTTTCTAAGTTAACTTTATGACATAGAATGACACCAACAACAACACTCAATTTGGTACAAAAACATAATGAAAAAAGATACTAAAACCCAATGAAACAAAAAAAAAAAATTAAATCATAAAGATAAAATAAAAAAAAAAATAAAAAAAAAACAACAGAAAAATTGTCAACAATGTAATAAAGAGCAACAGCTCAAGGTAAAATATTTGATATGTGATTTTGTGATTTTTGTTTGTTTTTAGGCAACAAGCATACTTATTACTTATAACCTACTCAGACTACATGTGTGTACGAATATCTTCTCATTTTGGGCAACTCATTGAAAATTATTTGAACGCAGAATGTTCACGCGAAAAAATGTATCTTTTGTAGTATGTAGTAGAAAGAATAATAAAAATACAACGGATATTGTATGCTTGAAGTTATTTTGCTTTCAGATATTTGTCATTTTGACTTACATACACACACACACACACCAACACGTGCAAATTTGCTTTTATTATATGTATGTAAATACATATTTACATAGACACATATTTGCAATTCCTTTTATAATACAAAAGCAATTCTCTTTTGTCGTCAATCATGTTGTCTCTGTTCTCCTCCACCTGCTTTTGCTTTCTTCTTTCTTTCCTATTTTTCATTTTGATTCCTTCCTTTTTGTTGGCTTTACTTAGGTTACTGTTACTGTTACTGTTCAATTGCAGGATATTTGAATGAGTGTGGGGTACTTGGTACTTAGTTTGTGGTTAGAAACAGTGAAAATTTGCATTAAATGAATATATTTATTTGATGGTGATGGGTTCATTTAAAACTTGTCAAAGGTGTCGATTGTCTCATACAATTTATTCGAATGCGATTCAATGTGACAGTTTTTCTTTTTGTACTGTATTTGCTGATTAAAGTGTATTTGTTTGTCAAATAACGGATATCAGATTCTTCTTTTTTTTCCCAAGCTGATTTTATATTATGTATATATTGGCATATGAAATGAATGAATATTTGAGATTAAAACCGTGTGGATGTTTGGTTCATTGGCTCTTGATGGTTGTATATATTTTTGTGTTTTATAAGGTATTTTAAATTTGTACTTAAGTTTGAAACAGATAACAGGTGGAGGAGAAATTTGACTTAAACAAAATATTTTGATTAAAAAAAGAGAGAAAAAAACGGCCTCTGACTCGATGGGAGATATTTATATAGAAAAAAAACCAGCTATGCCCCCACTCACATCCATGTGTCGTCAGAGACATATAATTTAACTAGTGCAGACAGGTTAGGAGAAATAATGAGCGACATCCAGTACATATATAGCCTACAGTGTGATCATGATTCCTGAAGGAAGTAAAGGACAATAATATTAAGCGAAAAGGTCGAGATCTCAGGCGAGAAGACATGAACTTATTGTATGAAATGCATAAAAATCAAAGCTAAAGGGACGAATATTCCAATAGAGTGACTACGGATACAAAAGTTAATTTAATTTAATAGATCAGGAGAATGTATTGCCTCAACTATAAGCTTATGAAGAAAATTAATACTTTAGGCTATCCTACGATGTACCAAAGATGAAAGACTGATGAGAAGCAGCCCATCAGAATAAGATGATAATTGATCACATTCAAAATATAAATTATATGTTTTCCATATGGAGCATTATTTCCTGTTCAAATGGAAAGGAAACTTCTATGCTTCACTGACAAAAATCTCTAAATTTGATAAAAAGTTTTTTATAGAGGCTTCATATATTGAAAAAATACAATCGATTGGACAAATACATATAACTGACTATCATATAAACACAATTCAATTAAATTGGAAAGGTAACAAATCAGTGAATGTTACTGTTGCATGCTGAGAGAAATGATTTACATACAAAACATAAATACATATATTTTTGTTATGTACCAAATTTTATTTATTTTACTCGTATTTGCTACTTTAATTTTTTATTACTTACCATGTACAGTGAAAGCTAACTAAATTTATTCAAATATTATTTTGAAAATTATTTAAAATGATGTTATTCACCATACGTAGGTTTTACTGTGTTTGCAATAAAAACAATATACATTCATATTTATGGAAACCAACTGTGCCCATATTGATTTGAAAACCAAACAAAAATGATTTTGTTGTTGTGTTTGAAAACATTTTTAAGCTGCAACAAATTGTGGCAGATAAAAGGCAAAGCCATAAAATTTAATCCAAAAAACAATTTAAATATACTTATAGAGTATGAAAACTGGCATTTATGACTCATTTAGCCAATACATTGCATTGCCACTAGTGACCAATCAACTAAAATTTATAATTTATATGAAATTTTATTGCATTTCATATAATTACACAAATAATACCCATGACATTACTTAACTGTATGATTTAGCCTATGAAGATCCTACACAATCTTTATCTAACCCAGTGACAACGACATAAATAAATATAAAAGTTTATTTGTCCTAAGTATGTAGTAAGTATTTTGAGGGTGAAATAAATGTATGATGTCATCAAAAGTTAAACCACTTCAATTTGATTCTAATACAAAAATAATCAGCTTCTTAAATTCTAAACAAGTAAAAGTAAATGTACTTCAAGAAGTAGAGTGGTTAGTTTGTTTGCTTTTTATCACTGATAAGATTATTGTCACATTTCCAATGCTATTTAAATTCAATATTTATTTTTATATTTTCTTTATCTTCTCTTAATCTCCACCCCCAATCATTCAAAATCAATCTATCATATTTTGTATTGTATTTCAAAGCCAACGATTGTCAATTGAAGATATGGAAGCCATGAAAATACTAGGAAACATTTGACTATGCAAAGATTAGGTAGCTATGACGTCTTTTTGTCTGAATTGGCAATATTTACTTTAAAAGGGAAATAATGTTGATCAAATATATAAAAAAAAAAAACATTTTGTATTGAAGTTAAAATAAATGAAAATTTAAATAATAATACTCAACAAGAAAATTGAGCTTTAAATATTTGAATGGTTGTTTAGGTCACTCATTCCGATTCTCCTTTAGTTTTATTATATCAGCTCGAGTTTTTTTAAATACACCTACTCGTAATTCCTTCATACATTATCGACACTGCCGTTCATATTTGACGGCCCACAATTTCGCAAGTTAGTAAAAGACTCTAATTTCTGCGGTTCAATGTCAGAAATTGAGAAGAACGCTTTTGATTCATTTGCTTCGGTAATTCATAATGTTTTAGGTAATAAAAATGGTGATGATTACGTTGTCTCACCTACAGCAACTTGGATGCAAATAAGCATCAAAATACACTTCCTTCGGAGCCAACAAGGAAACATGAGTGAATAACAGTGTGAACGATTCCAACAAGATTTTCGGACTATAGAGGAACAATTCTAGGATTGCTGTAATGCGTATATACTGGCTGATTATTGTTGTAGGATTCAGAGTAGTAAAACCATTGGAAAATCATATAACAGAAGATTCAAGAGTTGGCCTAAATAAAATATTTTTGTACAGTGAGAGTATTTTTTCGTAGAAAAACATTCTTCCTTTCAATTTATTAACTAAATCTGATACACCCAACTCTTTTTTATACGATTTTGAAATAACACGTTTTACAAATTAGACGTATAAATGTTTGGTTTGAATTAAAAAAAAAAAAAATTTATAGCTGTTTGCTACGTAAAGCAAACGTTTTAAAAAAGACCGTGTAAAAAAACGAGTTGAGTGTATGAAAAAAAAAAATCAGCCAAGTGTGAGTCGGACTCACACACGGAGGGTTCCGTACCATCGTATAAGGTTTTTTTTTGGCGCCTTACACGCTAACCACTATTCTATTGAGATCATAAAACTTTATTTACGTAAATAGCAATGACGATGACGCCAATGTAAAATTTCATTCCACTGATTCACTGCAACCAAAAATGCGACTAGCTTCTTATATGGGGACCCCTTTAAGTTTTTAATTTTATTATAATTTTAGTATTTGTTGATATAGTAGTTCTTTCTATTACGGTTGATGAGACACAGCCGCTAACGGACAGACGGATGGACATTGTAAGCTTAGTAATAGGGTCCCGTTGGCACCCTTTGGGTACGGAACCCTAGAAATGACAATATATTTTAAATCAGCGTCAAAATTTACATGAAATGATATGAAATATTCCATACAATAAACAGCATGTACTGTAATGTATGCTGGACATTCAGTACTATAATGACTCTTTTGATTTTTGTTTAAAAAGATAAGTTTTGGTAAATGTCTTTTTAAACACTATGAGGAATGCTTCCATAAGTAACCGAATTTCAATTTGTAACATACATATAATCAACAACTTGAAATAAGAAGCTCCATGCTTAATAATTAAAATATTTTTGTTGATATTAACAGGAGATTGGGATCCTTTCTTCTTACGATCTTGGAAATGTCTTTCCATGCATTGCAAAACTCATGACAAATTAATGTTACTCATTCATTTGGTATACAAAAAAAGGCGATGAGGTAATTTTATTGAAGATAGAATTGTCTAGGATTTGACATTGTAATGGTTCATTAATTTTTAAAAGAAAATGAAGGACAATAATAAAATCAAACAAGACAAGCAATAAATGTGCAAAAATTTAAGAGCACTTCCTTTATTTTTGCGATCAATAAAATGTTTATGCCATTGTTATTGTTTCATAAAAATTAAGACCATTTGTTGCGTTCTTAAAGCAACTTAAACGCACTAAAGCTTCGACAATTCGATCAATGGAATGGAAAGTAGACATAAAAATGTATATTCTTTATAATTTAATTAAAATCTCTACTACTGACAGTGCCTCTGACTGCCTGCCTTCCAACATATGTCTGCCTATTATATCTTATGTAGGCTTGTCTGTCTGTCTGTTTGCTTGTCTGTCCATTCATTGAACGCAATATCTTGTGTTTTCTTTTTTAGCTTCTGCTACAGGTCACTGTCAATGAGTCCAAGATTTAATACACACTTAAAGTTCAACAGTTTCTTTTCCATTTGTCTCTAAGTATAATATCAAGCAAGTGAGGGTGAAAAAAAATCATTATTATAAGAACAACAGATAAACAAATTAGATACATTTGCTGCCGTCTGGTTCTATATAAACGAGGCATTGCTGCCAATAATAATTAATGAAATACAACGCGCACGTTGTTGTCAAGGGGTGAAGCATTTCACACATTTGAATATGTTTCTTTATTTCTCAATGTCATTTATCTCTAAGTATCTCAAAGATACTCGTACTATGGTAAATAGTTTGGTTTGTTATTTTACGCTTTAATTTTCATTGGCCTTCACCTAATTTTGATTAATTGGCAATTGACAGCAATTTTTTTTTATTGATTTCTTTAATCTCTAAACCAGAACAGATTTATGTGTAATTTTTTTTTTTTTATTATTTTTTCCAACAATTTTTGACCTCTAAAATTCGCATTCGCAATCGCAATTATCTTCTCTTGCATATGCATAATATTTTATTATGAAAATTACATTAAATGATAACTGTTGCCTATCAATTATGGTGGGTATTTTTATTCTTGAACCCTCCACTCTGCAATTTTGGTATAAAGTGTGTCGTTAATTGGCAGTTGTCATTGATGATAATAATGACGCTGCTAGCTGATATATGAGATGCAATCAAGCAAATGAGTAGTTGCAAATTCGTTTATTTAAACCACAAACCCATGCTTTTGTGTGTAATAGTGTTTGTGTATTTGTGTGATATGAATGTGAATGTGTGAGTAAGTGAGTGTGCACAACTTTTGCCGTTTTTCCATTTTCATTGCATTTCTAAACATTCACATATTTACGAAAATTAAGCACGTTTGTCACATTCCCACATTTTAGGTCGCGCAACATGGTGCATTGCTTAATGGGTTCTTAATGCAATTGAATAAATTTTGTGCATTACTTTGAGGTAATTATATTTTCCTATTATGAACTTTCATTCCCCATAACTAATGAGACTCAGAAGTATCAGTATCTATTAAATTTATACTTAGTTAGGTGAACTGAAAGTAATTTTCTTATTTATGAAGAGACTAAAAAAATCATTTGTTGCAAATTTGTTGAATGACAACCATACTTATGAATGAGTAGTGACCAGATCCTGGCTTATCAACTCAAGATTTGGGCTGTGACTTCAGGACAAGGTTTTCCATATAACACCATCATTAAACCAATTTGTACATACGGTTCAGAATTATGAGGCACCGAGTAATGTTGAGGTTATACAAAGAGATCAATCTAGAATTCTCAGAATAATACATAATAGGCGCACTATGGTGTATCAGAAATGAAGACATCCACAAAGATGTTAATGTACTGCAGGTAAAGATTTATAGGAGTAACCCTGAGAAAATTCTTTAAAAACTGAGAAAAAATAAGTAAATGTGGACTGAGGTGATCAAGTAATCAAAGTAGAATCAATGAGTAATGTAATCAAGTAAAACAAGAACGACTGTATATTTAAATGAGTGTTTATGACCGTTCTTGTCAGCTTTTGATCAGCAATTGAATTCTGATAAAAAATAAGTTTCCTTCACAAGCAAAGGCAACGATCTGAAGTCAATGCTAACGGCGAAAGCTCTTTCTAACTGTGCATAGTATTAACAGGACGGAAGTAACAGTTCACGCCTGAACAGTAACTATGGGGGTAAACTTGAGCAGCAGGATTAACAATCCTCTAGCCAGAGCTCTTATTCAGAATCATCTCGTCTCCGTCGCAATGATTGTCCAGCTCTTCTGTTAAGTTAGAGGCACTTACTAAGATGCAACCCATTATTCCACTTGTTGGAAGGGTAAATAATTATACATATATTAAGGAGTCTAAACCATTTTATAAGAATTAAATTTAGTTAGTTTATTTATATAATTAAGTTTAAAAAAAAAATTAGTCAAGAAGATTTGGAGATTATCAATTTTTCTTTGTTGTTTCCTCTGTTGTTTTGTGTATCGATTTCTTTGGAATATAAACTCTCAGTAATGGACTAATTTCATTAATAATAATTAATTATAAATTCTAACACCACATAAATTCTTTTGTTTAACATAGAAATATTTAAATGACATGTCCAATATGCGAAAAATCTAGAACATTCTTGTCAATTATCAAGGATAAAGATTCACTTTGTGAAATTTCTATTATTGTGATTATCTGTCAGTTTTTTTTTTTTAAATTAATTTTTGAAATAATCGAATAACTTCTGAATCACATTTCCTTTGTATTAGACCCAGCATTATTTCAGACAATATGGTAGAATACTATGTGATCTTATTATATTGTTATGTCCAACTAAGAAAAGCATAACTTACTTTAACATAGTCTTGAAGTACATGTATTAAAGACTTAAATTGGCTTTGTATTTATTTAGTATATATTTCATTTTGTATTCTAGTTGCTGGTACATATTTGTTCGTGGCTAATGGTGCCTCTAATAGTTTATAAAGCTACTAAACACGATCTGACGTTTACATGAACATCAACACCTAGTAGTGTATGTATAAATATGTTGGGTCCACGTTACCAACTCAATGTAACGTAAGCTACTAAATATTCGATGAGAATTTCTTTGGTAAGACATATATAAGAACAATAGCAAACAAAGATACATAGACTCCTGCAATCGAAACACTGTAACTGTATCAGCAATTGCAACAGCACAACAACATAAACAAGTTTTTGCTAACGTCAATTCACTGTCGCAACTACTTTGGCTTTAAACAAGTACAAGTACTCCTTCTATAATGTTCCCTTCATCACGCTTTGTCACTCCTTCCATTTCTAAGTTTCTTTCTTTGTATGTTTAGTTGTTTGCTGGCGCATTGAATTGAGTGAGTGTGACATTCAACAACACACAGATACTCGTACATATGCATTAATGAATCAAATACTTGCATATGTGTGTGCGTGTGTGTGTGTGTGTGTGTGTGCGTATCTGTATGTGGGTGTACAGTAAATACTTATAAGGATATTGTTGTTGTTGCTGTAGTTGTTGTTATTGTCCTTTTTCCATGAAATTGCATGCAGTTTGCATATTTCATAGCACTTTAGATAATTTTGATAAGTGTTTAGTTAAGTGTTATATGTCACACCAACACCATGACAATCCAAATAAATGATTTTAAATATTTAACTTGTCTTTATTATATCTATCTATTTATAGTATATGTGCTTGTATTTTCATTGAAGTGCATCAGTGAATTTATGCATAAATTTGACAATTTATATAAATTTTAATATTTGCATATTATGTAGGCGTTCTAAGCACGCACCGGGTAATGATTGAAAGGTTTCAACTTTCAATAAAAATCACAATTTATCTATACATACATTGAATTCAAGACATTATGCTACTAATAAATAAGGCCATTGTCCATATGATTTCAAAAGATTCTTATTTAATTGAACTATGTTAAATAAGGTTTCAATCTTCTTCTAAACTCATGAAAAATTATAAATTCTTATTATTCTTATTTCTTGTAGAGAAAAGAAATAACAAAAGTTAAAGTCTAAAACTGTTGTTGATAGCAACTAATTTTCTACCAAAAGTATCTCAAATCAATCTTAATTAAACCAAAAAATTGCTCACAAATATTTTGAAAGAATATACGTATATAGAAATTATGTTAATTTTAAAAGATCACAAAGCTCTTGTCATCTGTTGATTAGTAGTAAGACAAATATTTGAGGGAGCTGCTAACATAATATGCCATAATCACATAAAAATAATTTTATGGTTTAAATTAATCCTAATGAACATGGGGGAATGGAATTCCCCCATTGCAATAATCTGTCAACTCAAACCAAATAAAACAAAAATCTGAATAAAAATCACATCAACTAACCCTCGTTAATCATCATCATTTGAATCTACAGTGCGTATGATTGATAATAATGAATGAATGAATGAATAAAGGACTTTTGTATATTTTTTTTATTTTTTTATTTACCATGATGTGATTATGATTGTACTTACTAAGTTTATAAGAAGCAAATAATATGCATATGAAGTCCTCAGAGATTTACTTACGTTACTTACTTTGTTCGTATGTAGTACGTAATGGAGCAACGCCTACAGCAAATATACAACTGTGGTGTATGTACACAGAGTGACAGACCGAAATGAATAAATCTCTACGTTGAATAATGTTTGATAATACAAATTCGACAATTGTCATAATTTATAAGCAGATTTGCTTGATGTACTACTACTTCAAGTTATATATGTACATATCTCAGTTATTTTTAGCCACACCAAAAAAACACTCACAAATGAAGATCATCATCAAATCAAATGAGATAAATAAAAATAAATAAAGTAACTGAAAAACAATGCTTAAGCCTAGGATTTTGGCATGAGTGTGATACACACACACACAAGATACGCAATCAACATTATTTCACTTACTTACTTATCATTCATGTACTTACACAGTAAGATATCGAAAAACTCAAACAAACTTTCCTAACGTGATGGGCATTGCGTTGCTTTGTTGTTTGTTTTTTCAGTTTACAAATGTAAATGTGTTTATTGTAAAAGCTTTTGGCCATTATCAGCATTTTTACGCTTTATTTATGTGACAAGATATGTAAACGCCACCCCCTTGTGTATGTGTAGTTCAGAGTATGCGAGTATGGCATAGAAATATATGTTGAGACAAAGGCAAAAGTACCAAAGGAATTGTTTTTATTATAATTTTCCTTTAGGTTTTTGGTCAGACAGATGACCTGCATGAACCTTGAAATGTTTGCCCTATAATTTGTGAATGAATTGATATCGTTTAAAGACTCACTGACTGACTTGTCATCAAAACAAATTAATCAAATAAGAGAGGCAGTGAAAAAGTATCTAAACAATATTGTGAGTTGTAGGTGAGGAAGTGTGAGAAAAGGCATTCAAAGTAATTAGCTCTGCGACACATACATGTGCCATGTGCTATATATAAACATATCCTGTTGACATTTCATGGTTTTCTTTCATTTGTTCTTTTTGGACTTGTTCGCTTAGCAACTGTTGCGACTGTACTGACAGTATGAGTATAATGTAAACGTTTTACATGTGTTTGATTATCTCGAATACATATTGATTAATTGTATTTCTCAGCCACCCTTTCCATACCATACAAACCTCGTATACTATAACTATTATTCATTATAGTTATGTCCACTAATTACACTTACTCTATACAACATTCCAACAATATTTACGTCATTTCTTTTACATTCTTCATATTCTTTACTATTTTTATTAAGTATTTTCTATTTTTTTTTTATTTTTTATTTTGAGAAGATAATTTATTACTGTACCTCAGTGTTTTTGCCTTCAAAATGTTTTAACTTTCATTTATTTAAAATAACAAAAATAATAATGAAAAAAAAAAAAAAGAAAAAAATTATACTTATAAAGTCAGAAAAAGGGAACAGCTGCAGCTTCATTAATTTTCACGATTGCATAATGAAAAATGGTTTTTTGTTTACAATGTTATAAGACAAAGAATAATATACTTATATAATATATAATATAATTTTTATCCATTTTTCATAAGCAAATGTATGTGTGATGCAAGAATTTCAATTTCCATTTAACTTCAAGTGTTGTCTTTGCTGGTGCCTTTCTTCATTATCATTTTTGGATGCATGGAAATTAAGTATAAATAATTCATTTTTAACTCTTGATATGTGCAAATTTTAAGTTTGGGGGGCATAAAATCAACATTAAATATGAGTGAGTTTATTTGACTGAGCAAGCTGAGTAAGGTCATAATAATATTATTTACAACAAATGATTGGATTTAAAGTAAAAATAATTATAAAACAAAAGTCATAAAATAAAAGTATATTCAAAAAAAAAAAAAATTAATTAAGACCTTGAGGGCTTAAGGGAAATCAAGGACTGGTACTACTTCATCAATTAATAAGCTGATTTTTGGTTATAAAAAGTTAAAAGGAAATTTATTTCTTAATAAAATAAATTAGCAAAGAAAATATATACGCACAAATATATTTTACAAACAATAAGCAGGAATGTCATTTAACTGAAAACTTATGTAAAAATCTGAAAAAAGTTCCTAGGATCTCCTTGTAATATTGACTATGTTCTCAATGACTCACTTTATCATGATCTTTGTAACACATTTAAACAGAACTTAGTACAGATATGACTGGAAGTATGAGGAAGAATGTATAATCTTCCTTTTTTTTATGAAAATTAGCTTTTTAATTATTATGAACTTGTTCATAACCTTTGGAAATGATTTGAATATTTCTTTCAATAATATCATATTACTAAAGGAAGTGACTGGCTCGTTGGCTCATTGGTTATTGCACCAATCTCATTATAATATTGTATGTAATTATAATCTTAGTTCTATACACATACATACATAGTACTAAAGGAAGTAATTTCTAAGTAAAAAAATATTAATAAAATAAATTTCCCTTATAAAGCAAGTGCAGAAAAGTTTTGTTTTTAAAAAAAGTATTTCTGTATTTTCCTTAAAATTGGTGGGGGGCAAGCTGAATTCAGATAAGCCTGCATACAATAAATAAACCACTCGTACAGATGTTAAATCAAAACAATCTAATCATCTTTCTGTTTGACATGATGATCTTGAACTTAGAAGCATACAATTTTAATGATTATCAAAAAAAAAATAAATAAATTCTACAAAGTCAATGTCAAACAAGATAGTAGAACTTTCTTTAAAATTATAGAATTGATTCTAGTAACAATAATAAAATGCGAAATGTAGAAGGTGAAGGTGTTTCTGGAAAACTATTTGACCTTACAAATTCTGTGTGTATTTTAAAATTATTCAATTAAAAAACATGAAATTCGATATTAAAAAAAGTTACTTAAAAAAAAAAACAAATTTGATTTGATATCATTAAAATTAATAACTTTAAAGAATTTCGTTTAAAATTTTCGAACTATTAATATTGAAACTAAAAAAAAAAAAAAATTAGTTCAAATTGATTTTAAATTTTTTCAATAATTATTTTATACTCACATTTTCACCCTGGGAGACAACAAGCAAATGAATCTTTTTTAGTGTTTTGAATAGTTTTTAAAAATTTTTTCATTAATAATTTCATCAAATGTTTTTCCATCAATCGCCACAGAGAACTTATAAACACATCGGATGTTTATAATTTTAATGGCCAAGTCTTAAATAAACACACAATTTTTCAAAAAATAAGCACTAAATAAGTGTGAAGACTCTGTGGTGGTATGGTGGCCAGAGTTAGAGAGAAGATATTACTGGTACACTTTCTTTATACTTTTGTATTACTTATTTTTGACATTCGCTAATGCAGCATTAAAGCAACTTCCGGCACCAAAGGAACTTCCTGCGTGCAAAGCGCATCGTTGATGACTTCCGTTGACGAAGTGAACACAAAACAAATAAAATTTATTCAAAATAATAACAATAATCGTAATAAAAATAACAAATTAGAATCATATTTTCTCATATCTATTTTTCTTTTTTTTTTGTTTTTTTAATTTATATTTTTAATTTATTTTTGAATTTTTTTTTTTTTTATTATTTATTTAAGTTTAATGTTATTTCTATATAGTAGAATTTCAAAAATCGTTCTTTACCATTTGATTTTTAGCACTTGGCAACCGTTTCAATTGAATGTTTCAACCGAACTGATTTTAGCGCTTGAATTGTTTCATTTTCTCGCCAGCCTCGGCCGCCTTTGCAAGTGGATGCTTGACAGACTATCATTGCTGCCTCTGCCTGCCAGCACCACACATGCTTGGCTGATTGTTCTCAGCCCTGTTGTTTCATTATTAAATGTTGCAGCAACAGTTTCCTAGGAACATCATATCAACAATGTTTTGCATACTTTTGCAACATTTCCAATATTATGCTGGTTTTATGGTATTTGCTTTGATATACTAGTACCTAATCTTTGAGTCACATGGCTCAAAAGACACAATGAAATGTAGATTTTAATTGGAAATTTTGAGAAAATTTTCAAAAATATTTTTTTATTTTATTACAATATAAAAGTATTTACAATTCTTTGAATTTACTTATAAACTATAATGCTACGCTAAGCAATTCCTGGGAATCTTAAAAAATACAATTGTGAAACAAAGTGTTGTGTGCTTTTCTAAATATACAAATATTTACTCGTTGAATTTATCTTAGAATTAAATAATCTAAATTAAGCTTTTTAATGTTTGTTGCTTATGGTTTTGTATTTTATGACTTTTGGCAACAACAACATCTTTATAATATCACAATCTTCTAATGGTTTCCATGGTTACTTTGTTCCGAAATGAGTTTTAGTTTTGACAAACAAAATGTATTCTATGTTTTTGATTATAGTATTTCATTAATGGCATTTGAAAATTCCATATTCATATGCGTTGGCGCGAAATATAAATAGAATCCACATAAGGGTAAAATTCTCCTATACTGGAAGATAAACAAAAGCATGCGCAGTTTACTGAAACCCGCTTGAAACATTTTTTGTTGCAAAGATATTTGGCGCCAAAATAAAAAAATAAAAAATAATCAGATAGAAATTAAGTACAAAATTAAGGATTTATTTTTTAATATGAAAATAAATATGTTTATTGTTTATAAAATATATTTTGTTCGATGTTTAATGAAGATATCAATTAATTTTAATTATATAAAACATTCGTTAAGTAATTTTAATCTTTCAAAAAGAAAGGAGGCTTAAAAGAGAAAGTTTTATATACTTGTTGTCCTCAAAATGTTGACAAATGGCATTAACTGATAAATAGTCTTGAAGAAAGCTTAAACTGAGAAGCTTAAAGAATGTTTATATGTTTGTATATCATTTAATGAAGTTAAATTATATTGGATATTCTAAGTTTATAAGATTTTCTACAACAAATAAATCATACTCAGGTGTAATAAGCTAATTTTTTATAATACAATAACAAAATTTTTACCAACAATATTTTCCATGATTAAAATTGTTTAAAAATTACAAAAGCAAATAAAAATAATAAACTGGACATCACCAAATAGTTAATACCCTTTACTAGTTATTTATGTTTGTCGATTGATCTTTTGTCCTCCATATTAATGCCAGTTGCGGTTTTTGCTAACAACAATCATAGATCCATGTCTCATCATCAGTTTTATCAATAAAAAATTACTTGTTTTCTACCATAAAAACTACTAGTATTTGCTGGAAACTATAAATGTTTAAAATTTCATATATGTGTGCATCCATTTCATCATGTTTCATATCATTGCGCAAACTGAATACATATACCATTCACTAACCACTAAGTGAAAGTCATACAATTTTTCCAAGTAAAATGTATTCGACACATTCTACTCTAAAATTAGATTTCTTTTCGGTTTAGTTGCAAGTGAACATCTTCGATTTGATGTAACGTAAAAACTTTTGTCAATTCATTGACCCAACATTCAACAAATGTATGAATTGAAAGGGCACTAAGCCATTGATTACAGACACAAAGTTAATGGACACTTGAATCAGTTCGCTTTTAGATGAGTGCGTTTTTGTATGAGTATCTTTAGTAGCTTGCTGCGTGACAACTTAATTTAGTACATAGTTATTTGCAATCTCCTTTCATAGAATGTTTTATAAGTATTTTGGGCTATTTGTCCAAAACTTAGTGTCTGTCTTAATTTGGTTTAATGTTGTTAACTGTTTTTGAGACTTTCTTGTGCGGCACTTTTTCTTTTAATTACTTTAAGCGCGGATCTACTAATTGTAAATTTGTTTTCGCATTAGTTAACAACATTAAAGAAGAAATAAGCAACAAATTTGTCTATAACTTGGGTGACAAAAAAAAAAGTGATAAAATTGTGCGACTCTCATTATGCATTAAAACATTTTGCAGGTCAATAGCCAACAGTCAAGGATGTCAAGGCCTGATTAGAAATCCGTGTCACGCATGATATCCATTTATTGCCATTTTTCCATTTTCTTCATTTTATGCATGTTAATCTGTAAATGATATTGACCATAGACTTTTTTATTATGCAGCAGACGAAACTAAAATAGAATCAAAATTTGTAAATTGTGTGAAAAATAAATTAAAATAAGAAAAAACACATTATCTCCAACACTTTAATTTCAATTAAAACTCTTAAGCTTTTGGTACTGTTTTAGATTTTCTTTAATGTTTTTCATTTTCATTCTCACTTCAAAGACAACTGAGCCAAATATGTAAACTTAAAGTTTACCTCAATTAGGTAAATGTCAATGTTGGCCTAAATTGTCTGTTCTTGTAACTTTGTGGTAGATAGATATTGTACTATGTATGCTATATACAATTTACTTCTTTTTGTCTATTTTTCTTTTGGCAGCAGCGTCTTTTGTTAATTTTGTTCTGGAGAAACTTTAGGATTGCATCTAATTATCGCCGTCGGCAATTTGTAAGAAATTTGCATTTAAATTAAGTTGTTTTGTGTTTTCTTCTGTTTATACTTTTGACTTTTACTTACTTATTTTTGTTGAGCGAATACTGTTGACTGTGCTCCTACAGAATGAAACATGGACATTTGGAATAGAATTTCTATACATTGGTTAACTTTAGCTTAGCTCAAAGGCTTTAAATAAATAATATGAATGAGCTGATTAGGTCAAACGAAAGCCAACGTTTGGTTAAGTTTAATTAAAATAATTACAATACTTTTATTAAACTGGTCTTTATTACTTGAGTAGAACAAGCTGACTCAGCAGAACAATATTTACGTTAGTACTTTCATCAAAGAAATATGTTAATTTTAACATTTCAAAGTAAAATTTTAGTATTAAAGCCACATCGAATATTGGAAACATATGTGGATTATTATTTAAATTAAGAAATATGACTATTGTTAATGAGTTTTCTTACAATTCACTGAATCCATACTCATATTGTATAAGTAAAACCAGTAATAAAGACGGGAATAAGACTTTGTAAAGTTTACATAATTTTGATTAACATAACGGGACACTTTGATTTAGGCAAGTAGTTTTGGGAGCCTGTAAATAAAATAAATTTTAATTTGTAAATTTAGTAGTTTAAAGTTAAATTATGATTGTGTCTAATGTACCTATGTATTTCGAGATTTCCCGCAAAGTTCTACCATATAAATCAACTCATTTCTCAACTTCCGCAATGAAACCATCACTGCCACTTAGGTATGCACAAAAGACAAAAGAATGACGGATCCACTCTAAGTCCTCCATTAAAATTAAGAAACTCCAAAGAGCAAATTAAGTCTC
Organism: Amiota mariae; assembly: GCA_035041805.1. NCBI lineage: Eukaryota > Metazoa > Arthropoda > Insecta > Diptera > Drosophilidae > Amiota > Amiota mariae. Next base: position 4,388,957 of record JAWNKV010000325.1, read on the forward strand.
AATAACAAATTATTGATTTATAAAACTGTTATTGCTCCTACATGGACATACGACTTGCAACTATGGAGTATTGCTGCAGCTTCCCTTATAAAAAAAACCAGGTTCTGAAAAATAAAACTCTGCGTTTGCTTACTGGTGCGCCCTGGTATGTCCGTAACAGATCCCTTTACAAGTACTTAAAAATTCATTTGTCAGTGACCAAATCTATCATTACAGTAGCAGATACAACTATAGATTGGTTATCCATCCACAGACTGCGTATTTTGTATCTTAATATTGTTATATAAGACTCAGTGTTAATCTATTCTATATTCTTTATAAGACTTATGCTCGTAATGTTGATTTTTGTAACAAGATGTTCAGAATTTTAACATCCATTAGTCCATTAGGGAAAACAAGAGATATTGGAAACAAAAAAATTAATATTGCTGGATAAATTACATATTTATGTAATCCACTTGAGTGTTGAAGTAACTCGCGGTTCTGGCTACATGAATGTCTCACCATCTTAGCTGCAGTGTCATATCTCCAATAAATTTTTCTTTGTAGGTATGATGAATATGTTGAATTAATCAATATGACATTCAAATAATTTTTAAAATTTGTAATAAAAAATATAATTCCACGTATCATAAATAAAGATCTTGATTTTTTTAATGGCTCATAAAGATTTATTTTTTTTTTATGATTTTAGAAATGAAAAATGATTTTCACACATCCAACAAACATAAAATGTTATTTATAAAATTTAGATTGAAATAATAAATTTTCTTTCAAATTGTGATGTCATTTAAATCTAACAAAATTAGTTCACGTTTAGAAAACCAATTCATTTTGATATATTTAAAAGCTTAAAATATGAAATTATAATTAAAATTATTGAAGAGAATAAATACAGTAATAAATATATGTAATATATTAATACGCAACATAATTGAATTTGAATGAATTTGTGGGAGAAATGAAATAAATCCATTCAATTAAATAATTGTAAATTCTTACTTTATGTCAAAAAAGGAAGTTATAATAAAAAACATTATGCTTTAACCAAAGATATCATTTAATATTGAATACTTTTCCGCATCGTTGACCTGTTGCCATGTTCTTACAATTGAAGTGCTAAGTTACACCCACTCACGCGTTCATACAGACACATAAAATCATTCTTATAAAGATAAAGATACACCATATACTTATGTATCTATACATAACTCATGTGTGTACATAAATGCGTATGACATCAATAAATTTGACAAGATAAGAAAGATAGAAATAAAGCCGGAAAATGTATACATAGCAAGCAACATTGTATTGTGTTATACTAGAATGTGCGAGTACATCTTATGATGTTATGTGGTAGATACATTTAAGGATGCTGATGATGATGATGATGATGATGATGATATATTTGATTTACTGTAAAATATTTAAGATGATTTTATTTTTGGATGAAAAACATTTGGTGAATTTCAATGAAAATATCAGAACATTTAAGATTAAATGTTTCTCTATTGCTTGTATCATTGTATTGCATTTTAAATTAACATATTAATTATACGCAATAAATAGTAACTTATAATTTTTTTTTTATTTCTATGTAAAGAAATAAACCTTACTTATTTAAAATTTATAATAAATATAATTAAATTATAGAAATATATACTTATTTAGTTACTTTGTAAAGCCTCCTCCTCCTCTCCTCTTTGATATCATTGTCATTGACAAATATTCAAAAATATTGCCATACTTATGTGTCCCCAAAAAATGTAACCTAAAACAAGTTATGCTGTGACCTTTAACAAAACTTGTTGCCATTTGTAGGCCTTACAGGGCAATTCTCACTTGCCTTTCGTCGCTTACTTGCCCCCGGCTAGGCTAATTGAAAAGTTCTGCACGTGTTTAGACGAACAAAAGTGACTGATGCGCGATACACAAAAGTTTTTTTTTATGTTTCAACGTCAAATTCCCTCTGACATCTACAAATTGACTTTGATAAACTTTTGGTTGTTCTCGGTTCTCGTTGCTGTCACACTTGGTAAATATATTAATAGTTCTTGTTTTGCCATACCCCCCAAACTGAGAGTTTCAACAGTCTCAGTTCTTGATACATAATTGCATTTAAGTATTTTATGAAGTAAAGTTGAGTTGTAAACAAAAGTGTTTCTCATAAGATTTTTATATAGTACAATAGATACTAGTAGAAGAGAGTTTGTTGAACAACTGAAAGTTCGAGTAGATAGTTTAAGTTAAATATTGACAAAGATTTTGGATTATCAAACATTAAAGTATGAGACTTAGTAGAATTGCCAAGAAAACTCTTAACAATTGATCAATTAAAGAACTTGTTTAAATGTTAAGAACACAGAGTCTATGAGAGTAAAGATCATTTCAAAATCTCAATAATTAAATGGCCTTTAGTTTTTTTAAATGCAACATTGAAAAAATTCGGTAATGGAGACACATATGTTCAAGCCTCCCGGCTCCTTCCATACACATTCACAAAATTTCAGCAGCGCAATTTATAGTATAATACTAATTTTTATATATAAGAAGATAACGTAAAAGGTATGACTTTATCAGTAAAACTGAATTTCATAAATTTCCTATTATAATTTACTTTATAAAAGTTTCTGTCCATTTTGGAAGTTTATTTTTTGACCATAAAACATAAAAGCCGAACAGTATGAGCACTTCTCTTAGAACGAAACTATACTATATATATTATAGTATATATATAAAAGGTATACTTTTAATACTTACAATTATTATACAATATAAGTATATCGTACACACATGTCAATATGTGAACTACTTCCCTATTGAATAGACGCCATATGTACAACAACACTTAGGTGCATATGAACTCAATAAAGTTTTAATAAGATTATTTAATTACTTCGGGGAATGTTGTTGAATGCAGTATTAAATTGAAACGCAATTATACTGTGCTTCATAGAATCCATGAAGTATAAGCGAATGGAAATGGAAGAAAGGACGAAACTGTTAATAAAAGTACGTATACGCAACTACTATAACAAGGACAATAAACGACATGTTAGAGAGTAACGCGAAAAGGCGTTATGGCGCGAGTTTATTTTATTTATTATTTTTATTTTTTTTAATTAATGGTTGAATGAACCGTAACGATGATACAACATCATCAATATATCGAATCGATATACTAAACAATATACAATATTTATACTTATACCGAACCATTTATATAAAGTGTGGCAAATAAGCTATTATTATGTTGGCTTAGTTAAGTTAGGCTAGGTCATAATAGACGCCTCATCGATTATGTTCATTAAATATAAGGTGTAATCATGTCATCAAGTAATTTTAAACTGATTTTTTTTTTTTTTTTTTTTTGGTAAATAAAAGATGATAATATTTGTTATATTTAGCTTTATAAATTATTTGAAATTTTCGCATCTAAATAAGGACAGAAGCTTTGTTAAAACAAGTAGAGTGTCCTTGTTGAAAATGTTAACAAAAAAAAATTATTTGTCACACAAAGTAAATGCATTAATAAAAAGAAACTTTTGTTTGGAGTATAAAAATATTATTTCATCCTTTGAGACTCTTACACACTTTGCAAGTCTTATAATTTTTCATGTAGTCAAAATAATTATGCACTTCAGTGATAAAAAAATTGTAACAACAATCAAAAAGAAGTACTATATACTTAATTCAAACATTAAATCTTTCTTTTTTGTAAAGCATATGGAGATGTAAAAAGATTTTTTTTTTTGCTAACCAACAGAATTATCATACTTTCATAACTAACTTAAAACGTTCTTATCATAAGAACCACATGGTAATAAAATCCTTTAGCTATAGCTAGCAGCAACCTCAAACTATGAAAAACTTTTAAGAATAAAACTTTAGTAGAATATTGTGCACCCTCAAAGAAAAGCCACTTAAAATCTTTCAACAACTTTGGTACTTGTGACCGCCGTCATCTCAAAGCAAGTTGCTGAAGCGCGACACAATCGTTTTTAAAGGCTCTCAAGCTTAAATATCTCAAAAGACTTGAACCAAACCAAACGGAACCAAACACTATTTACTATTGAGAGCCAATGCAAAAATCACCCACTCGTAACTTGTTCTCCTCCAAATAAAAAGCCCGTTGTCACTTACTTACTTACTTACTTACTTACTTGATCGTACACAATGAATTCAGTCCAGTTTAGTGCAGTTCACTTGAGTTGAAATTAAGTGAAGCTTCATTGTAATATTAAAATGAATTAAAATGTAACAACAGAGAAGGATGAATGAATCCTTAAGGAATTAAAGAGTCAACCAAGTGGTAAGCATGATAAGAGTAAATATGTCTTAAGTGAAGAAAGCGTTAATATTTTCACTATATAAGAACTTATAAATTCTTAGTCGTATTTACGACTATAATACAATAAGTGGGTATTTAATGCCTTTCTTAGTTGGCTTTGACTACTGTAGAACATCATTCCACTTTGAAATAATAGAGGATAATTACAAGAATGACTCAAGTTTAGCTCACCCACAGCTTGAATATTAAGTATAATGTGCGACGTCACAATGTTGCTAATTGAAGTGATAATGAGTGTTCTTATTGTTAATTGAGCTGTTTGTGAGCTGTTAAACGATTCAACTGAATACTTATAATTCATTTTAATTGCACGCGATTTATTTATGTGAACAAGAAGCCAAAGTACTTAACTTGTGTACATTTTATTTTTGCAGCAACCCTTAAGAGGAGATGAGAAACATTACCACCTCATCTAGTTAAACTTTGATTGATGAAATGTGACTAATATAAACCACACTACGAATGAATGAGTGACGCATAAAGTCATCTCATCTACTTCTCTCTATTAATATACTAGTAATATCCTTCGCTTGATGACACATGAAAGGGATTTCTTTCATAATAAATAGGTGCCCGCACTTATTCATTTTTTTTTCTCTTTTCATTTGTGGTCTTTGCGTAATTACTGTAGGGAGAGTGTCCAATACTTCATCTTCATCATTTTGTGGTTTCCTTTACAGCGGCCCCTAGATCTCAAAGCATATTAAAATTGTGTCTATTTCTGTTTATTAAACTATGAGTACGAGTACATGTACAAAATGAGGTAGGGACTTAGTTCAGGAATAAGAAATGTAATGACATGCTTTTACTTTGATGTTGATAATCTTTTAATGTTTTAAAGTGATACAAATTTTCAACTACAATATGTCAAAATTAATTAAAGACTGAATAACTTCAATTGGCTACTAGGTTACTGAATTATGGGAATTTCTGCATACCTTTTAACCATTGCATCTTTTATAAAACTCATCATCAATCTAAAGAAATTTTTAACTACAATGGAATAATGAAATATTGAATGAATTGGCCCAAATTGATGTTGTCGTTTTGTGAACTGATGATTTTTATTCTACTTATATTTTATTTTTTTTTTTTTTTTTTTTTGTGCCATAAAATACAAAATGCATTTAAGTGAGCAGCAGCACGTACATAGTTGCACGCACGCCCACTATTGAGGTACGCCTTCAAATGAGAAACGCTGACTAAAGCTAAAAGCATATATTTTGGTATTTCAGTGAACCGGATACGGAACCGGAACCGCAGCCGCAGTTGCAAACCGCAAACGAAGCGGCAACTTGGTGAAGCATGAGCTCAGCTGAGCTGAATTGAACTAAACTGAATGGAACTAGTAAGGCTGAGTTTCGTTGGGAAAGGAGCTTCATTTGCATGCGTGACGCTTATAAATATATATTTTCTGTGGTTTTTCTTTTACCACAATTTTGTTGTTAGTGTTAGTGTTGCTGTTGTTGCTGCTGTTGCTATTGTTATTGTATTTTGGTGTAGGTTAATCTTTTGCAACTAGTCACGCGTGAACTATTTGTTGGTTTTTTGGTTTTTACGCGTATGATTTCCCCCTTTTATTTCTCTTTATTTTCATGGTAGATTTCTTTCAGTGAAATTTTTGTTGTAAAATTGTACATTCAATAAGCTTAAGAATGATGATGATGATGATGATTTTGTTTTTTGTTTTTTGTCCTTTTGTAGCAAATTGTAGCACTCACAGCTGAGTCAAAGCTTAACTTCAATACCATTTTAAACTGAGCTGCTTTGCCATATTTGTTCTTCTACTATTTTTGTTATCCTCTTTGCTATTCTTTTTTAGTGGTGTATGGTGGCCATTGTTGGTTGGTTGGTTGGCCTTTTTATAAAGAAGTGAGAATTGCCACAATTGTGCCATAAATAATGCATGCAACAAACATTCTGTTTCTGTTTCTTTTTTTTTTTTCTATACTTTCTTACTCTCCTTTCAATCCTTTCTTTCTTTTCATTTTTTTGTTTTTTTTTTTTTTGTTTTTTTGCTGTCTTTATTGTTGGATTGTTGTCTGGTACTTCATCGTAAAAAATTATTACGCGCAACAAGGCTGCATGCAAATTGTTGTCAGTATCTGAAACTTTTGCAATTCATATTTTTAATGTTTATGAAACATGAATGGGTTCATGGTTGAACTGGGCCAAACATCATTGCGAGTGTGGGTGTTGGAGAATGTTTTATTTTCCTTTTTTTTTTTTTTTTTTGGTTTACATACATCTGTCTGTATGACAAATACAAATACATAAACATGAAATAGAAAATTGTATAATTTAGTTAAAATGTTTCATTATTTTAATTTAAAAACTCTGCCTTAATTTAAAAACATGAAAAAAAGGAACGTTCTTGTAATCTCCAATTTATCTATTATTCACACTGTTTTCTTCTTCAATGCTTTGCATGTCTGAAGTCTTTTAACTCATTTTTTTTTTTAATCAAGGCTATTCTACAATACATTCAACCAAGAATCTTTACTATTAGTACTCGTACACCCACATGTTACTATTAAGTTGACTAGAACATTTGTTGGGCTAAATAGTATGTTGCATGCATTCTAATTGCTCGCACATTTGTTGCGCATTGGCATCATGCAACATGTCTGTCCGGCGGTCCGTCCACCCTATCCTTTAGTCTGATCGTTCATTTCTTTTAGCCAAGGACGCATATAGTCATTTGAGTCAGTTTGTATCCTGCTGCTTGCCTCATCGTCCTTTTTTGTTTTTGTTGCTCTTGTGTTTTTTTGTTATATTCTTCTTCGCACTTTTTGTAGCATACTTTTGTGGGCGTGCATATCTCAAACTAAAAAGTTTAAATAATTGCTTTGCAACTGGGTTACACGGTTCTTCGTCTTCGTTTTCATCCTTAAACTTTTTCCTTCTTAAAACATTAAAAGTAGCACACACTCGCACCCACAAACACACTCTCACATTACTAAATGTTTCCTTTTTTTCTGTATTTTGTTTTAGATTTCTTCGTGTTCAATTGAGTTTAAAGAGGAAAAACTGTATAAAACTCTAAGACAATTATATTGTCTTATGGTTACTAATGCCAGGAAAAACACTTACCGGTGTAGATTGAATTGAGAATGGTAAACATTAAAGCATCTGCGAATTGAAAAAATCTTTAGGTTATCTTGACTGGAAAACTGTTTGTCCTTAGTTTCATTGAACTATAGGTGAAGGAAAAAGAAATCCACTATTTGAACCCTAATGTGAAACTTTATTTAATACTTATGTTTTGGGTTGTCCAATTTATGTCACATATGTCACTAAGGAAATGTTGCCAAAAATAGGTGATATATTTTCTGAACACAGCTGCCTGAGTTTACAGAGAATCATTAGATGTTGTGTTGTCTTGTGTTGTCCTGGTGAAATACAATTCCTTTCCTATTGTGCAAATCTGGTTGCTTTTGTACAATCGCTAGCTCAGAACGTTCCATTTTTTGACAGAAGAGTTCTAATTTCAGTGTTTGTCTATATGGCAGCAGCTCATTTGAGCTGCTTCACTGTTCTTTGACCATGATCGTTTTCACCTAAAGTTGTCGAATATAACTTATTTCCAGTCACCATCCGTTTTAAGAAATGGGTCGATTTCATTCCGTGTTGGCCAAAGATTCGTAATTAATAATTTGGTTTGTTTTATAGTTCAGTTTACAATGAAGAAATATTTCATAATCCAAAGAAAATGTTTACTAAAGACTAAAGCAAACATTCAGAAACTTATATAGAATAGTGAAATGATGAAACCAAAATCTCTAATCCAATTTATGCGATAGATTCCCAGTAAGAAGCTATTCTGTTCTATATTAAAGTCAGTAAACAGTTCATTGTTATTTCAAGACACATTAAAAAAATTGATTATCCAAAACATAAAGTCATCTTTCATAAATACTAATCAATAGTTGATATAATAGTGACATTACATGCGTGATTTTTGTAAAAAAAAATTCTGTCATAATTCGACACTTTGGTCATTTAGTTAAGACAATCATGTGGTTGACTTATATTATCAATATGATGGAAATTTTTGGTCCGAACCACATTAATCAAACACTCTCCAGACTATGCTAGAGATTCCCAGATAGCTTTATCAAAATTGGGCCAGTGATTTCGGAGTCCATAAGGAACAAACAAACAGACATAGTTACATTTTTATATACATAAAGATTAATACATTTAAGAAATATTTAGAGTCAAGCTTTAGATTCATTATAAATTTTCAAGAAAAGGGTTCAACCGAAATGACATTTAAGCCAAAAATCAACTGGAACCATTTAAAACTATAAATAGAGTTGCTTTGGTTAAGTAACTGAAAATTAAAGCATTCTCGTAAATTCTTAAAACCAAAACCAAACTGAGCCCAACCAAAAGCATAAACTTGGGTTTTGAAATAAAAAACCGATAATTAAATTTATTAAAAAGTTATGTACGTAACAACACTAAAAACCAGAAGTAGCAGCAGCATGTGCCTGTAATGCCAGCAGCTCAACTGCCAAGAGCTTGCTTCATCGAAATTCTAGAACAATTTATATATCAAGTTGCCACATGTGGCCAAGGATATTATGGTATGTAGCCTGGTAGCCCGGTAGCCACAGCAGTGTGCATTACAGTATAACACATGCATCGAATAAACTATTTGTACGATATCTTATAGTTTCACATACTCGTACTATACACAGAAAAACACAGAAAGACACGCACTCTGAGGTTTCTTCTTTGCTATAGTAGTAGTATTAGTGTGTATAGGAAAAACATATTTTATACTTACATATGTGAAGTAAAACTTCATTGTTTGCTTTTTGTTTTTCCAAGTTACAAATAATTAAGTTTGTTAAAAATAACAACAACAACAACAACAACAAAAATCCATAATACTGGAAACCTTAAATCGTAGATGATGACCACAAAAAGGTCACAAGTTCATCATGTACACATACAATGGGATAATTAAAAAAATATAAATATTTTTGTTCAAAATTTCATCTTGTAGAAAAAATCTTTGGAGTTTATTTTCTATTTATATTAAATTATTCAATGAACCCATGCCTTGGAACAAAAATGTTGATACATACTAAGAAAACATCATATGATACATCAAGTGTTTGTAGATAATAATGAAGTTAAGTAAGTGAATAAAATTTTGGTTTTTCAGATAACAAAAAACAACAGAAAAGAAAATAAAGGCAAATACTAAAAGAAAAAAAAAAAAAATTCTTAGAAAGAAAATTTATTACCATTTAATGAAGGTTGTAAACAAGTCATCATTCCGCCTCATAAGCTAGACAAAAACTCATCACAAAGGTTAATAATTCTTGGTCTGTTGCGTAATTACTTTAGCAAAGAATTGACAAATCAACATGGCCAAATTGATGTGATGTCAAACCTTAAGAAGCATACTACGTGGGATGTATAAGCAATTTGGAAGTTAACTGAACTTCTGCATGAATTCAGGTAGACTTTTCAAATAAACGGTCTTTGTTCCTTATTTGTTAAGTCGATTTAATGTACTTTGAAATACATTTTGTTTTGTGGTTGTGGTTTTCATTTGGAAAATAATTTTAACAAAAATAAACTTTTGGTTTTCAATGAATTTTGAGGAGAAATCAGCAAAACACATTAAAATTTTAAAGTTCTATAAAATCCCTTAAGCATGGCTTCATCTTAAGACATGCAATAACAAGTCCATGCATAAATGAAGCAAAGAGCAACTTGTTCAACTCGGTCAACTCTCCTTGCAATTTGCATTTTGTAATCTTCTTCGTATTACAATTTTCCAGCATTTTATTTGAACTGCAACCGAGCGTAACGCGAACGAAAGTAGTCTAAGCAAAACTATAACAATGAACAAGCGACCATTGTATGTAGCCATTTTCTTCTTATTTTTTGTATTTATATATATATATTTTTTTTCTTTTATTCTTCTTATCTTCTTCCTTTTTCTCGTTAGCCTGTGTGTGACCTTTTCCATGTTGTATGATGCAACATTATTATTATTGTGTTGCAAGCCTTTGTCGGTAGTTAAGCAACCAAATGGCTCACCAGCTACTACATACAATGCAATACAAAAGGTTTGGGGACTCGTTCTGGCATTGCAAATGTTCTTGGATAAAGTTAAAAAGCACAACTAGCCAAAAATGGCGTACACAATTTCCGGTCTTTCAATGCGCACTTCGATTTAGCTTTATTTGCCTTTTAACTTTAACCGTGAATTTTTTTTTTATAAAAATTACCCATATTATTGTTTTTAGTTATTGTTTTCAGATTTTCTCTGACATTATACTCAGTTAAATGTCAAAAGCGATTACCAAAGAAGTTAACGATTACGATATATGACGTTATTACAATTCGTTATGAAGGCATACGGATATATTAATTTTGTGTAAGTGTTTATAACAACCAGAAGAATTATAAGATATAAAGAGACGACGATCATATAGTAATAAAGATAGTAATGGATGTAAATTGAATTCAATATATTGCATAATAATATGTAATACATTTGTTTTATTTTAGCTTATGATACATTAACTTAAAGAGATTAGGCTTTTGATTCACACTAAGTTATAAGGTCGCTTACGTAAACTACCAAATTTTATTTGAATCTCATAGATCGCACAAATCAGTGAGTGTTGCCGACACTGTGTATTTAGAACTTAATTAATCGAAAATTAACAATTAATCGTGTATCCACTAACTGGAGAGGACAGGAAGATGGTTGATGGTCTTAAAGCGTTATCTACTCCATTGCAATGAGAGCCAAAGTGTAGCCTTTTGAGCCTCCCGATTGATGAGTGGTCTGACCAAACAATTGCTGTGTTCCTCTTTATGGATAATAGATATTGGATTGATTGAATAACGATCAGTCTAACATTTATTAAATTAAATGCATTGACTGGTACTGATCTCTTGCACTCAATATCTAGAAATGATGAAGGTTTTGATACATTTTTTATAATTAAACTAAATGAAATTGATTAGAAAGAAGTTCCTGAAAGAAAAGAATTACAATTGATTGGATTAAAATTCTAATAATCATCTGAACAACCAATCTATTGGAGCTGAAGTTTTGAAGATTCTTATCTAATAACTAAAATCTTGTTAAATTTGACAACTTCAGACATGAACAAGTCATAAACATGAACGAAGAAAGAATGAAAGAAATAAAGTAAATAGCAATGAATCGGTTAATCGATTAATTGAAAATAATAATTAATTTTTATATTAAGATCGTGATAAACATTATTCAAAAGAAATAGTTGACAACTCAAGACCAGGGGAAAGCCATGGCAAATAAAATGAATTAATCGGCTAATCGATTAATTGAAAATAGCAATTAATCGATTAATCAATTAATTGAAAATAGTAACTCATCGATTAATTTGTATACTAAAAATTATTTAAAAGGTTCATGTTAATTACTTTCCTTCATTTGGTAAAGTAGTCAGTCATAAAGGGTTTTAAAAGCATCTTGTAACTTAATAAAATGAATAAAAAGGAAAAACAATTTATTCTGAACAATTATTGTAATACAAATTTGTCTACTTATGGACTTTTTTTTGTTTCTCAAATGTTTATGGTACCATTAGATCCAATTTTTATTCAGGTCTTATTTTTAAAGATAATATAAAATGCTATTCCCACAAACCCCCAAAATGTATAACCATCTGTTGCTTACTTTAGAAAAGCCTTGAATCACAAAACAAGTATTATATTTTTTTTTTTACATTTTTGTGGTACAGATTAATTTGCTTTTAATATCGATTTCGGGTACAATCTATATTGTCTATAGCTACAACACAATTTCAAACGAAATACTAATATTTACAATACAATATTAATGAAGAGCTCAATGTATTTGAAAGGCAATTTTTTAGCTTTAAACCACTTTTGTTGCACGCTTTCTGGTGCAGGGTATAAGTGAAATAGATTTTCATTTTTTGAAAGCAGACAAAAACAGCGAAAAACTTCGCCATAAATAACTCAGTTAAGTGAACCTCAACGCAAATACGTATGCATGTCTATCCTGGCACGGAACGGCACGACAGCACAGCACAGCAGAACACTGTGGTGGTGCGGTACATCACATTCTGCCTTTGTCTCGACATATGAATATCCTGCAGTCCAAACACATTGTGGCGCGTGAATCTGTGTTGCACACGGTAGCAAACAATGAGTATTATAGGCGACTGAGGGTGGTTGTCGTTTCTAGCAAAGATAGCATTCCATTGCAACCGCAGCAACAACTGCAACAAACACACGAGCGAGCTCATCTAGTCAAGCAACGAGGTAGAAGGCAGACAAGCGAATCAAATGAGAACTAAGAGGAGACACCAGGATGCAATCTTCCACTCTCACACAGACAAACAGACAATAGAGTAGTAAAACAGACTGGCTGACAGGCAAATAGGCAGTCAGGCTAGCAAGCAAGCTGCCATTGAGATATACCGCAAGTGTGATCCTTCAAGCTCTTCAAACGCCACCGCAACCTCACAATCAACTCGGCATCGAAAAACAACATTGTTGTTGGTGGTTTTGGTAACGTCACGCTGCATGCAAAGTGAAATTTCTTTGTTTTCGCTACCGACCAACAACGTCTGACTACAACTACAACTACTATTACTACTGACAACGGCAAGTTATTCCCGTTGTTCTACCCAATCCACCCAACCAAAAACAATACTCACTTTAAAGTCATGTGTGTGTTTGTCTACAAATACGAATATATGCGTTCATCGTTGTTTCTTTAATGCTCCTCCTCATGCATGCACATTTCTTTCCTTCTTTCTCTGTTTTTTATAAGTCCTTGGAGGTAGTCTTCATGATAGTCATGCTGCCTCACTGCTAGCACATGTTGTCTGCATTTACTTTGCGCTCTTTTAACGTCATCCTAACGTATCCTTGCTACTGCTACTGCTGCTGCTGCTACTGATGTTATTATTATTGTTGCTCTTTCTTCTACTTTTCTCTAACTTTTCACTTCCTTTATTGTGAAGCACTGAAGCGAGTTAAAATAATAGAAATTTTTCACACTAACAATTTAACGTCGACTAAAAATCTCCTTTTTGTCTCTGGTTCTTGTGGGTGTTCAAATAAAGACACACGTAAGCACATACAGACACAGGCACCAATATATTCTCCATTCTATACTCTGCCGCATATGTGTAGTATGTGTTCTTATTTATTTACAGTTACATGTTGTTTTTTTCCATCTTTTGTTCGATAACATTCATGTGTGCATTTTATGTTTATTATTACAACATTTTCATAAATTTACTTGAAAGTTGGCCTTGTTTATACGTTGAAATTTGAATGAGAAAATTATGTTTAACACACACCATAAAACGCTTTATTTTCTCTTTTTTTTTTTTTTTTTTTGCATTTCAAAAATACGCAAATATTTTCTTAACAATAAAATGATATTGTAGGATGTGCTTCGTCAATGTTACAAACCCTTTCATCATATCATTTCATACCCTTTACTGTTTAAATATGAATGATATTAACATTTTGCTTCTTATGATGTTCTCACAAGAATATTATCAATGATGGGAATGGATCTACACCATATGTATGAAATAGATTGAAGAAGACGTTTGAAAAAAATACTCAATCTAGTTTAGTTTTAAAAAAATCAAGGTAATCACGTGGGATTTTATCATATAGAAAAATTTTTTAGAGTTGTGGAGATAAGGAGGAATTCAAAAGTACTCAGCACCTCCTACCATATGTGACTGCTCTGTTCATCGACGGAAGACTTCTTCTCAGGAAATCTTTCTTAAAATGTTTTGCAGTTTGGAAAATTTGCCATTGGGGGACATAGTTTTGTTCATTGATTGTGCAAATATATGTTCCAGAGGTGTTCACTATAATTCTATTTAATATATAAAATTGAAACTCTCTGGGTGTCTGTTTGTCTGTTCTTTATGAATTCCGAAATCGATTTACCGATTTTGATGAAATTTTCAGAGAAACTATAGCATAGTTTTGAGAGTGCTGTGGGTTTTTTTTTTAAGACTTAGCAACGCTTAATGTGACAACTAGTTGTATTCATACAAAATAGAGTAGATGTTTGGGGTTTAAGCAAACTCTTAGACTAATAAATCTATGAAGTTTAAGTTATTTTAAAATAGTCCAAGGATACCACATACTTTCTATATAAAAGAAATACTTAGATAAGCTTTCATATTAATCATATTGTTGGGAATAACTTTGGTGAAAGGTTTTCAATCCGCAGTGATATCAAAAGCTAAAATTTGTATTCTATTTAAGATCAAGACAGAATAAAGAACATTTTTTGAGTTGCCACAAAAAGTGTGGTTCATATGCCAAGAGTCGATGAACCATAATAAAGATAAAAACCCTAATAAACAGCTCATCTAAGTTTAGAAGAAAAAGAAATTAAGATCTTAGATTTTGTGTCTATTGTATTTCGACTCATTCATCTGAAATAGATTCGAGGTAATCAATGATACGAAAAATGAGATACTTAAACATCCATCAATAAATTTTAAATTTAAAACTTGAAACACTATTCTTGAAGAAAATTTAATAAAGAAACAATAAAGTCTGTAAGGATGAGTTCATGACTTCATCTTCTTTAACTGAAACGATACATAAAAATGAATGACAAAACATTATCCTGTATATATAGTCTATATAAAAATTTCGTACTTAAAGAGTTGTCTTTTTTTTAAACTAAATAACAAGAAAACTCATTCTGTGGTTACAATACATTCAACCACTGTCATTGTTTGAGAAACCTTTCAATTTGTACAAAAGATTTTCATTTTGTAACATGGCATTGCCGCAGAGTAATACGGAAATGACCCAAACTAGTAACAACAACAACAACAACGAAGACAACAACAAATGATTGTGGTTACACAATAGTGGTTTTCTTACTATTGAAGTTTGTTTGTGAATTTGTGGTTTCCGGATTTTCGTCTATTCATTGGAATGTGTACGAGCATCTGTGCTATGGAGAAATTAACATGAACATTTGACATGATTGCTACTTTTGATTAGAAAAAAAAAAAACAAAAAATGTTGATACTAAAAGATACAATAACAATAACAATTTCATTACAAATAACAAAAACTCTATTGATATAAAAAAACTAGATGCTCAATTTATCAAATCAAATCAGAATATAATTTAATTAAATCGAGCACTCAATTCACCATCATTCATCTTCATCGCATAGGATTTTTTCCCAGAGCGATTTGTGTCGCTTCACTAATTGGATTACTACGAATCCAAAATCCAAAATCCTCAATTCTGTTTTCTCTTTTCGTTCCTTGGCACTTTTAGTTTTCAACTATTATTCAATTGACTTTTTTTTGCTGCTTCTGCTGCTGCAACAATTGTTATTGTTGTTCATGTTGTTGTGTTATTGTTGTTTACCAAAAAAAGAAAAAAGAAAAGTACCTGCCATTATTTTTGAAGAGAAAAAAATAAATAAAAAAAAAAACAACAAAACACTTGAAAAGGTGGAAATGCTTGGCAAATGTTATTTCGTGGTTTGCTGCATTGGGGTTACCTTGGCTAAAATGTTCTCAGGCCACAGTAGACAGGGTGTATGTGTGAGTCTCTTGTGCACTGCAATCGTTATAAAACACCAAGGTATACTAGTTTTTGTCTTGCCTTTTCTCTTTTGTATTTATATATTGTTTTTCAGTTGCAGTTTTAATTGGTTTGTTGCCAATTGCTTTTCCACGTTTTGTACGCTCTCACTATGTTCACTTACTTAGTCCGGAAGTGACTTTTTAACTTTATTTTCATTGCTGTTGACTACGTGTATCATCAGTTGCTATTCCATCTGATGCTGGATATTTCTTTGCTTTATTCTAGGATTATATAATTTTTTATTTGACTTATTCATTTTCCAAAAAGGAAAGCGAATGAAGATAGACAATTTAATTTCACATCTGACTTCGTATTAATACAGTATTTAACCTCAATCAAATGAAAACAAAATAAAATATAACAAAACAAAACAAAATTCAATTTATCTTTACAGTTGACTTTTATTATATGGCTTTGTGGTCAATACTCCAAGGAAAACTCAAGCATGAAATGAAGTCTCTTAAAAGTAGAACAGTGAAAGCAGTCTTTAATATTCAAGGAATCAACGTAGAATTGTAGTTTCATATAATTTATAAATAATCGAGTTCATTAGTAGTACTCTTAGTTTACTTGAAGCTGCTGAGTTCTCACATGAGTTCTACTCGGGCATTTATCTCAGCCACACTAAGATACTTACTATATATTTCATGAAATTCACACATAGACGAAGGAAGAATGGAGAACATTAAACATGAAAACTCACACACACATACAGACAAGTACAATTAGCAAAATACAAAAACTCATTATAAACTGCTATTTGTAAACGAAACTTGGCCAAGACAAATGCAACAGTGGCAACAGTAAAAGTAGAAATAGAATCATGGCTAAAATTCCCCAGAGCATACGTAGTATTATCGGTTGTGTGCGCTTTTCTTTTATTCCTTCTTCTTCTTCTTGTTTTCATTAGGTTTTTCTTACCATTTGGTGCTTTAAGGAAATCGACAGAAATAAATGTGCATACACCATTCCTCCATTACTATGTGTGTGTGTGTGTGTGTGTGTGTGATATGGTTCTTTTCCTACAATAGCTGAGGCAAATGCATATAATGACCCGACCGCCTGTTAAGTCAGTCCAGGCATAGTCATTACCATTAGTTTTTAAAGTTCGTTTCACTTAAATTTTAAATTTTTATTTCAAATATATATAAGCATATTTTAACTGCCCTGCCTCCAACATAGTTGGGTCTTCATATAGCGCGGTCTGCATGCATTAGTTGTTGGTAGTCGGAGTTTAATGATTGTTTGCACAAAACTTTTGTGTGGATCGTGTGCCAACAACGTGTTGTGAGTTTTGTGCTGCTCATTTTGGCCAAGTTAAGGCCGAAGTGCAATAAAGTATTTAAGTTTCACATAGTTGAAGGGAAATGCTAAAAGTTGAAAATACATACTACTTATTCTAAATATTTGTTTGTATGTAAAGCTTTTGTTATATACATAAGTCATATAGGAATATTGTGCATACGCATTGGCATTACACCACAATCTACATTCTATACAATATACCAAATGTATGTGAATATACAAGGAAATATTAAGAAAAATAAATCTTAAACTTAAAGGTTATCTAAATTTATAAAATGTAATATTATAAATATATTCAAATATCTACATATTAGGCTACTCATTTTAAAAGGAAAACCAACAAGTATTTTCAATTTATTATTTATTTTATTTTTTTATATAGAAACATATTTAATTCACAATTTATTTATTTATTTTTTTTTTCGCAGGACTTGTCGTCAATATTGACAAGAAACGAATTATATATGTACAAAATAAAAATGTCCTATTGCGGAAAGCAGAGTTGGAAGAGTAGTAGCGGAAGCAATTGTTATTTGTGCAAAATGCATTTCATCGACCCTAAACCACTAACCAAACAGCCAAGCAACCAACCAACCGACTAGCGATAATCTACAATAACTCAATTTTTAAACATTTTTTACAAAAATATATATGTATGATGTTAATATTCACTCCTCACCTACTCACTCACTCACTCATTCATTGAGTGTATTGTGACATTTAACTTAAATACGAGTGGTAAGTACAAAAATAAAAAAAATATCCTTGTTGATTTACATTTTCCTATTCCTTTTTTTTTATTTTTTCACAAATACTACATATACTTTTTTTTACTACTACAATACTTTATTGTTGACATACGATTTCTTTCTATTTGGGTTGCCAATCAGTTTGTCACTTATAGGCAAATATTGAATTTTTCAATTGTATTTTCGTATTTATTATAAAAGTTCAGTGTGTGTCACTTTAGATTTACCTAGAAAAATGCAATGAATATTTTATTGAATTTGTTTATTCACAGTTTACCTTGTTAGTGCACTAAAATAAAAAAAAAAATAAAAATAAATATAAACATTTCGACATTTTAAATAAAGAAAATTGAACTCTCCTAAAATATGTGGTTAACACTTTTCATTGAAGAAACTGGAATACCAAGGCATTTAAGGCAAATAACATATTGTATTATGGTCTTCATATTTTCTTATAAATAAACTACTGATATGAAGTTTTAAAGCAAATTACTTAGTATTGGAATTTTCATATTGATGAATGAATATGTTAAAACTTTGATGATTATTTCTCAGTATAAAAGCATCTCTTACTTGTAAATATAACCAAATTTCCCTAAAGTCTCTTGAATCAAATGAAATCTACTCAACATTAGACACTATAATATTGAGAGTCTTTATTCAAACGTATAAATCACACAAACCGTATAAGTTTGTAAGCTCTTAAAGTAATTGACAGTTGCTCATAGAAGTGAGCGTTGCCAACATTGTGAACTTATTGTGATTGGCAACTTTGACCTAAAATGTTTTACCAATTTAATTCAAAAAACAATTGACTTACAGCAAATCAAAGAATGAATAATAAATTATTTAGTTCAATTTCTGTACTAAGTAATTTCATTACATTTTGAAGAAAATTTAACATTCAAATTTATAAGTTCATATCAAAGATATAGAGCGAAAGAGACAAAATCATTTTATATATATTCATATTCCGATAGAAAGTGCGTGGGGCATTTTTTTTTTTATATTAATTTCTTAGTGTCGTTGTTAAGCAATTTTATATGAATTGAAATTAGTCCAGGAATTTCAATCCCTTTTGGATGGACGAATTTCGACCAATGGACGAACACTAGAGTCTTTAAATTCAACTGAAAGTTAAAAACAACTATTTAAGCGATTTGGTACAAACAAAAACGGGTCCTTCACGAAAGTGACCATATAAATGTACATGTTTATACGTTTGTACGATTTATACGTTTGAGTGCAGATACTCATTGTTCCAATATCTGACATCTCCACTCTTGTAAAGTGTTTTCTGTAATATGCAGTTATAAATACCCTTTTCTCACTCAATTAAATTTTGTATTCTATTGAAATTATCTACCATCGATAATTGCAGCGACTTTCTATATTGTGTTGTGTATATTTCTGAAAAAATTACAACAATAGTTTTTTGTCCCACAATTTTTATATTTGTTAGTTTGAGGTGTGAAATGTATTATAATCCTTAATTGCTTTACTGGACTATTTGATTTTTGAAACAATAGACAATAAATAACTATTAAAATAGATATATTTGCATTGAAAGTATCTGCTCAATTTGTTTAAACTTAAATTGTATAGAAAACAAAATTTGCAACATAAATGTATGCGTTTTTTCCTGTGAATTGAGATAAACATGTACTAAAATAGCCAACATTAAATTATAATCAGTATCTTTGGAGGAAGTTGAAAAAGTTAAAATTACCCTAGGCCATTGAACTAAATAAATACTATTAATGAAAATAGTACATACACAAAAAGAATCAATTTTAATACAAAAGTGAAACTGTTAATTAATTTCTTTTTATAATCTGATGTTAAAGCACAATACAAAAAAATTATTGTAATTAATATCACTTTAATTAAATTTAATGGTATTTTCGCAGCGTCATTGAACTGCATTTTGTGTGATATCCAACCAAACATAATAAATGTATATTGATATTTCATGAATTAAAAACTCACATAGACCAACGATAAAAGGAAATTATTTTTAATTAATTTCGTAACATTAAAACTAATTGAAAGAAATTCATTTAATTCAAACAAACGATCGATGAAATGAAAGAGTTTGAATAAAAGCCAAAAAGGGCTTTTGGGCCTCAACAGAAGTAATCAGTGTATTTGCTATTATTACCACATTCATTGCTTATTATTTTAAGTTTAATGTGTAAAAGATATATGAATTTGATATTTGTAACATCAAAAAGATTCTTCCCTTAGTTTGGAAACTATGTGAAAACAAAATTGTCTCAACATATCCATCCATTGAACTGATCGCATGAATATTTAAAATATTTAAAAGTAACTTCCTCAAATAGAGTGTGAATGGTATTTATGCTTAAGTGAAACCAAAGCCTGCTACTTATATTAATGTTCTGTGTCTTGTTTGTCATCATATCCATCAACCATATTTGTTATTGGTTACTAATTATTGCACAATTCAACTTAATTTCTTTCAATTTATTGGTTTTATTTGCTTTCGCTTGCTTTTCCTGCAAGTGAAAAACTTAAAACTCAGATTATTTGAAAAACTTTTAAGTATCTGTGATTAAAACCAATACGCAAAAGTTTTCAATGTTATTACAATGAATGAATGAATGTTTCTAGCAGTGGTTTTGATGGTGTGTGGTTTGCAGTTTTTATTTTAACTTTTGTCGATTCTCAAAGGATTTTAGATTTTGTTTACAAACAAATATTAAGAACTAGAATGATTATAGGGGTTTTGCTTTCTTAACTTAAATTCTTACCCAATAAATTTAGTTTTTGGAATGTGACTCAACATGTCGAAGTTTTCTTTACCATTTACATTCAAATCTACATTTTTGGAAGCAAACTGATTTCACGAAAGTCTACTATGCAATGCATTAATTAAATAGTTTACAATGAGCATCTTTTGCTCTTTCATTTCTCTAACAAATACTTAACTTTTCCACTCATTTTATCAGACAATTATAAAACAATTTGCTGGCTACATTTCTTTTTTATAATACATTTATTACTTATCAATTTTACTTATACATTTAATAATATTCAAATTGATCAACAGTTTTACTTTCAAACAAGGGATTCACAATTGAGCCACTGGTATAATTTCTTCTAGTGATCTTTTGTTGGACGATTCTATGTCCTTCAAAGCCTTTACAAGAGGCATGGTTTCCTTTGGGAATTCCGGCTTATATCGCTTAACTTAATTAATATTTTCCATTACACCTGGATTAGCTATTGGCAATAAATTGCAATATTTCTTTTATTCACCATGATATAATGTTGGATATCTTCCTCGCAAACACTTGTAATTTCTTCGGAAACTTTATTTGTGTAGTGGTAAACGATTTGTCCCAGTTTTTCACACTATATGGTAATTTTGATAAAATTTTTGACAAAAAACCAGAAAAGACCATTTTGTTATATGAAAATATTTTACTTCAATTTTTACTTTAAAATTACTTTAAGTATAAATAAATGACCATTCATGAAGCCATAAAATGGTTGCAGATAAACAATATATCTGGTAAGGATATATGTATTCTATCAGACAGCCAGGCTGCCCCAAAAGCCCTGGATGCACCCCATACAACATCTAGGAGTGTCTCAGATCGCCGCCGATCTCTTAATGAGATGGCATCACAACTCTGCATTAACCTGTGCTGGGTTCCCGGTCACAGGGATATTCCAGGAAATTGCAGGGCTGATGAACTCGCAATGTCAGTAGGGGCATGGAGAGCATTGCTGTCCCAATTGCGACGTGTAAACTTATCGCCAGGGAAACACTAATAAATTCCACAAATCTTAGATGGAGTAGTGCTTCTATCTGCGAAATAGCCAGGCAAACATGGCCAAAGCTAAATCAGCGTCTATCCTTGTCTTGTATTAAGCTAGATAGAGCTCAATTAGGAATCGTGATAGGCACCCTAACAGGACACTGTCTAATAGGTAATCATGCAACTAGACTGGGAGTCTTAACGCATGATTTCTGTCGCAGCTGCAGAAATGAAGAGGAATTGGAGACAATCCAGCACCTCTTCTGCTCATGTCCAGCTCTGGCCAGAAGGAGGATACGTTTCTTGGGTTCCCCCTTCCAAACAAGTATAGATAACATATATCAACTAGGCATAAATAACCTCGTTCGCTTCATTAAAAGCTCCGAATGGTTCAATTCGGTTGGGAGGTAGCCAAGCCCCACCCCTGTGGCTCACAACGGACCCATCTTGTGGTCTAAGTGGCATCACTCGTTCAGTGATGCAGCTACCTAACCTAACCTAACCTAAATAAATGAATCCTATGTTTTCAAAAAAGTAATAGTTATGCAAAAAAGTCAACTAAACGATTAAGTCGATTGTAGAAATACATCGAGCCAAAAAGACTCAGGTAACTCAATCTATAAAAAACTAGGATGAGCTTTACAAACATTAAAATATGCTTACCTAGCATTTGGAATATGTATATGAAATCCATCCACAATGAACATAGTACTGTGTTGCTAGTGTTTAGTTTTAAAAATAAGATTTCATCTAAACTTCCTCTGTGACAAGAATCTGTAGAGTCTGAGGTAGCAACTAGTTTATTTAAATAGTACTTGAGTGACCATTTGAAATGCCGATGAGAATCACCAGCCAGTGTCTTTGCTTGCCCACCAGTTCGGTAGTTCTTTTGGGATTTCAATCTCTCTAAGGGTCTTGGATTGTCTTAATCCGGGAAAAAAAAAATTCTCTACTTTTCTCAGTTTACCCTTTCTTCAGCACCCCTTCAATGGTTTAAATGAAGAATATATAGACGAAAGTGTAGTTAACCATATAATTTATTACATTTTTAAAATCAATTTTGCATTAACATGAAAAAATTAACAGCAGAACATTCCAACCTTTAAAAATAAAACTGACTCGACACAAATCCTTATTAACCAAAAACATACTTAAAATAGTTGAGATTTCTCTATTAAAGTTTCAATCCAAACTTTCCTTGCCAGAAGATTTCGCGAAACTCGTTTTTATGCTGCTCCACTAAGAATTGGATTCTGCGATCATCAGCGTTCTCCACTATACTATTTTTGTCAATGTTCCTCTTCAATTGTGTAGGTTGTGCATACCAAGTCGGTTTGTAGCAATTCGCCAAGATTATTGAATTTTCGTATAATTTCCTCGCAAATTTAGATGTATTTCCAGGAGAAGCCATTTTTGTACAATACAATTTCAATATTAAATGATAACAAATTTTTTAAATTGAAAACAAAATGAATGCTTTGTTTTTGAGTAAAAAAACAACAAAAAAAATTTAAATTTAAATCGATTCATCCTTGAAATAGACTTTGAATATTTTTTTTTTTTGCAAAACAAATGAAGTCATCAACAGAAACTTGTAATCAACGAAAATTTTTGCAGATTTGCATGAGAAAATTTGCATGAAAACATTTTTTTGTTTAGTATTGAAAAGTTTAATAAAAATAGACACACAGTCAAATATAAATCTTTATATGTTTCATTATACATACATGTGGATTTGTATTTCTCTATACATGGGTGTGCGTATTCAGCTTTTTGCCTAGGAGTGGACAAAAGAAATAATTTCCCAAAAGCCCAACGGGCAAAATCAGGAATTTCATATAAATAAATAAATCAACGCTAAACATTTAGTAATTAAATAGTTTTCCAGGAAAGGCAGTGTTCTCCTTTTCTGTCACCCTCGATGCGCCCATGGATACACAGACTCAACTCACAGATACAAACTGTCAAAACTGTTAGCATGAAAAATCTGTAATCCGATTTTGTAATAGATAAAATAAAAAACAAGCACCAACGCATGCAATAAATCTGTTTTGCATTTGTACATATGATTTGTACAATAGTATGGTATGTGTGTATCTATGAATGAGATTTAACACACATATGTACGAATATGTATGTGTGTAACTGAATATCAATGGGAATGAACCTCTAAAAATAATAGTTTGTAAACTTAAATGTATTCTAATTGGAATTTTGTGCTTATTATTTATTTAAATTAATTTTATGTTCACGTTTTAATGTCTGTAATGCATAAATTATTTATAATAATTAGCGTTCACTCACTCATTTGCCATTTGCCATTTCACATTTATCCTTACACGGTTGGTTTGGTTTAGTTTAGTTTAGTTTGGCTAAAACTAGAAATCGAAAAATATACAAAAGACAATACACAAAATTATAAAAAATTAATTCAGCAATATATTTAAATTATATTTTTTGGGTAAACACGTGCGTTTAATGTGTTTTTGGTTACTGGTTTTGAAATGCATAAATAAATTTATTCACCATATTTCATTTAAATGTGGAAATTATTTTTAGAGGTTTTTCACATGCATATTTAATTTTTTTACTTGTATAAACAATTAATTGAATGAAGTCAGAATCAATGGTATATTAAGATTGTCCAAAAGATTGTAACAGATTAAAGAAGCAAAATGTTTCAAAATGAAGTGTTTCTTTTCTTCTACTTTTAATACAAATACAAAAGTATAAGTTAAGTATAAATCATGAAATTCTATAATATTTTATTTTTAATATATTTTAAATTAATTAAGTCGATTTTTAAAATTTTTTATAGCCTATAGCATGACACAGAAACCAACCATATGAATGCAAATATAATATCCAAAATTGATTCTGCGGTTTGCGAGTCCATTGATAACAAATAAACAGCAATTCATTTTTATATAAATAGATTTTTATAATTACAATAAATAATCTTTCTTATCTTAATTTTGCATTTAGAGGAACATTTTATATTTAAACCATATACCCGATCAGTAGTTGTCTTGCTTCTCCTTCCCAAAAAATTGGTTGATACTGATTTGGTGATTGGTTGACCTGATGAGATCTTTGACAGAGACGAATATCTTTTTTTTTTTATTTTTCGGTTGTTCGTTCGTGGTTTTTTGAATTTTCTTAACTTCCTCATGAGTCACTACGTCCATAAAAAAAAACCGCATGAAAAATTGGTAGTTTTTTTGCTTATCGCGTACAGACAGTCGTGGTGGTAGACTTTGTTTTATACAATAATATGTATTGATGTATAGATAATCCTTCAAAAAATAATGACTTTTACAAACAAAGAGATTACAAAATGTTGTAATTTGTAAAAAGCGTGAAATCTATGGTTAAAACAAATTAAATTTTCAATTTATTTTATTTCCGCTTAACTTATGTAAGTAAGTAGAAGCCTAAACTTACAGATAAATAAATAAATACACAAATTAATTTTTACATAATCGGAAATTATTTTTGTTAGAAATAGAAAAAAATATCTCACATTTTATCGAAAGTTTAATATAAATAAATGAACCAACATCATAAGACCTGAAATGAAAGACACTTTAAATAGCTTGGGAAAATAATCAGAGGATGAGATCGATCGAACCACAAATTTTCTTGGTTTCCTAAACTGTAACTGTGCACTTATACCTAAGTACTCAAAGATTAATGTCTATTGTGTTTTACTAATTCGGTAGAGTGACATTTTGGCTACCATTTAAGAAAAGGGTCCTGAAATTTGTATATCATTATTAAACTGTATACTCATATATCTTTTCATTGTTAGTTTTAACGTTTATTAAGGACTACAGGGTTTTTATTCCTTGTGCCTGTGTTCAAATGTGGGTCCAAATGTCACCCTTAAGGTCTTCACTTATACTTACTAGGGGCATAATCACAATATAATAAACCTTTAAGTACATTTCTGTCAACAGTTTGGTTTTTCTAAGGAACCAAATAGTGAACGGCATTGTAAAGATACTGGCGATTGTCTTTAAGTTTCCAATAAAAAATATGTTTTAAATCGAAATTTAAAAATGCAATAAATTAATATAGAACAATAGCAACTTTGCAAAATATGCTTTAATTCAAAAACAAATTAAATTTTTTTTTTAACAATGATATGACACACATATACATAAATATATTCCATAAAACACTTAATATTATTGTTTTTTTGATTCTTTTTTTTTTTTTGTTATTTTCTGTTTGTTGTTTGCATTATTCGTGTTAAATACAATAAAATAGACATAACTAACAATTTATTAATTTTTGTATTGTAATTAAAAAAATAACTTAAATATGTGAGCAATTGTTTTGTTTTATTGTTTGTTTGTATGTGCGTGTGTGTGTGTGTGTGTGTGTGTGTGTGTCTGTTTTGACAAATTTAATTAAAGGGAGGTACTGAGTGTTTTTCTGTTATACTTTTTTATTTAAAAGATTTCTAAAATGTTTCTTAATATTGTATTATATATCTTTTGCAAAATCTATAATGATCGTCATTAAATTTCTTTATTTATTTTGTATTTAGTTGAAATTAATAAAAGTTCAATTATTGATATACGTGTATTGTTAGATTATTTAAAATTCTTGAGGTAGCTTTGGAAAATTATTCCAGAAAACTGTTTTTTGTTTAAGACACACAATTTTCATAAATTGAATTCAATTGGAAGCAGACAGACAGAAATAGATTATGAAATTACTGGAAATATCTTAAAGATTTTTTTTCAATAATGGAATGTTATTGTAATTGTAATACATAGGAGTATTTTTTAAGGACTTTAAGGAAGCAGAAAATTGACTTGAAACCAATATTGGTCGGTGGGTATATTGAACTTTTCTTTATGTAAGTATTTTTTATTGAATACCATAAAATTTCAATTATAAAATATCAAAGTGGATTAAAATAAAAATGTTGATAGTATTTTATGAAATAAATAAAGAAGATAGTAAGTGTGAATATGTAATACATTTCATAGTTTGCTTTCTCTATTACAGTATAGTGGAATCTTATCACTCGATTTTGAAACTCATTTTACTTTGATTGTGAAGAAGAAAAAGACATCATTCGATAAGCCCCTCTTATAAGCCCCTAATTATAAGTTTACTTAGAATTATTATTATATTATTATTATTATTATAAGTATTATTAATCAATGGCACAACGTAGATGTCGAAAAGGCATATTTGTTGATTTTTCTTAGTTAGTTGCATTAAAAATTTAGTACATAAGTAGGTTTTTTTTTTAGGATTTTAATTTTAAGCTTCAATAAATATTTGAAGTATTTGCAGATCATATGAGACATATAAGTATATGACTTAAATTTTTAAGTTATGTCCTTAAATTTTTTTTTTATTTTTTTTTTTTTTAAGAAGTTTCAAAAATAATCTCATATATTTGTATATATTTTATTTATTTATTTTATATGCTGCTTTTGTTTAGATAATTGGGAATATTTTAGTATATAATATTTTCATAGTTCTCTCTTAATAACTGTTTTTTTTTTTTTTTTTTTTTTTTGCAACTTTAACACATTTAAACATTTATATTAATTATATTTTAATTTTTGTATAATAATAAATTCGAATAATTTTTGTTTTCCATTCATTTAATTTATATTTATTTTATAATTGATTACTTTAAAATATTGTATTTATGGAGGAAACAGACTAATATACGTATGTTTTTAACAATACATTAAATATGCATTTAATGGGGTTCTGCTTTTGTGTCAGTGATGTAATAATTAATTTAAAAGATACCAATCCAACTGTGATTATCTTGTTAAACGAATTATGATTAAATAAATTATGGCAAAAAGAAATTTACATATATACAGAGAAATAAATTTTATAAAGATATAGAAAATATATTCAGATTTAATTTAAATGCTTTCAAATCTTTAAAAGATTTCGCATATTTTTTATAAAATATTATTAATAGTATGTATTAATTACTTTTTAAATAGTTGAGGGTCTTTCATTCAACTCATCCTATAGTAAGTTACTTGGGTAAATAAGTATCAGCAAAATACCAAAAAAATGTATAGATATTTATATTTAGCTATGTCCGTGTGTCCGTCTGTCTGTATGTATGCAAACCAGTCCCCCAGTTTTTGAGCTACAGATCTGAAATTTTGTACAAAGATTTCTTTTCCCTTGACGTACGCTACATACCAACTCTAGATCCAAATTCATGTTCTTATTAAAAACACTTTCTTGTTTTTTGTACTATGGAACTGAAATTTGGATAATATAAGAGTCTGACCACCATATCCACCAACCATGAACAATTTCAAAACCCTCGGACAACTAGAAAGGGTACCTCCCATACAACACATGAACTTAGAAGATTAGCATGAAGAGTATTACATACATCTTCGGCATAGCCAAAGTTAATCTTCTTTTTACTTGTTTTAGTATTATACTTAACACAAACATTTAGTAATCAAACAGTACTTATGATGATTTGGAATGAATGAATATACTTGAATGATATTCTACTTATATTAGTACTTTCTAAGTATCATAAATTCCATTACCTATTTTAGAATTTGACACTTGATTTGATTAGATAATAGTTAAGGTACCCACACATTATGCATTCGGTCGTACAACCAAAAATCATTCTAACTCATGAAGTTCTAAAACCAATTGCATGATGTGAGGGCATCTTTATGATTATATCTACTATTTACTATTGCCATCACAATTATCCATAATCAAACTGATATTTGGTACATACTTGACTGGCACTTACAGTAATTCATTCATTCTTCTACCAACTTTAAGCACAATTTCCAGTAAAAGATTATCTTCTCATAAACTATTTAAATGCTTCTGATACTTACTAGCCAAAGAAAGTACATTATAGTCATGTGAATAAATCTTGGAATAATTATAATTTCACAAATAATCGTCAGTTATTTTTATTCCATAAAAAAAGTTCTGACGTTAATTATTATATTAATTATTATTTAATAATTGTCGTCGGCATCATTATTATTTCAATTCATCACCAGTTTTTTCTCTTTTTCATAGCATTTTTTTTAATAATTGTTGGTTTTTTATTTTTTATATTTTTTCTTTTTAAAATATTTGTTTTGTTTTTATTGTTGCATTAATAATAATTAATTACTTTCAAAGTGTTTATTACAAATATAAACAATCAATAATATTCAATTACAATTATCCATTATTTATTATAGTATTTATCAATAATAATAATAATAATAATAATATATATATATATATGTTTATGTATGTAGATATAATTTATGCATTTCTTAAGCTTATAGACAACTTATGATTATTTAATTTCTTCTCTTTATATAATTAATTATTGTTCGGTTTGTTACAAAAACAAAAAAAAAAGATAAATATACATAAATATATATTTATATATTATATATATAATTAAATTATAATGTAATAGTATAATTAGAAGTAGATTCAATTCAATGAAATAGTACTATGTTGTTTTACATTAGATTAGATTCTATAAAAAAAAGTGTGAGGTTTTTGTTTTAAGGAAAATAGTTGCATATTTTTTTTTTTTTAGTTAAATTTTTTCATTATTATTTTAATTAGTATTTATAAAATATTTGATTCATTGATCAGTTTACATGTAAGTATATGGCGCAGGAAACACATTTGGCACAGATTCAGAATTGTCTTCCATTCACATTCAGTTTAAATAGTTTCAGTTAAATTTTTTGATGAGATTTTATTTGATTTTTTGTGTTTTTTTTTTTTTTTTTTTTTTGTTTTGTGTAATTTAAATCAACAGCAAAAGAATATATGAATATATGCATTTTTGTTAATTTATGCTATTATGGCCTAAGCGCCCAAAAGTATGCACAGCAAAACATTATTTTTTTTTTTTTTCATTTTGTTTTTACCTTTTTAAGTATAACAACAAATTCAAAAATTATTTTATTTAATTTAATTTAATTATTTTGTAATTGGGCGCATTTGGGCTAAATTCATAATTGTTTAATTACTTAAAATTATATTTGCCTGGCAAATTAATTTAATTTCAATCTTTCTTTTTTATTTATCTATCAATTTCTACCATCACTCTACCTTCTCTTTCTCTTCTTCCATAATACAAAATGAGTTTATTTTCTTATACAATATTTCTTCTTTTTTTTTTTTTTTTTTTTTGAAAAAATCACTGAATTACTACTTTCAATTGTTGTTGTTGTTGTTGTTGTTGTTGATGTGAACAAATCAATCATGATATAACATAAAATACAAATGTTACTAAAGACCATCGCCTCGTCGTCGTTATGATCATCATCTATTGTATCTTATCATCATTCTCCGGCTATCATCATTCACCGGTGCCATTTACTATTGCATTTAATTATTGTTCTTCCATCTTGAAAGCAGTAATCTCCAGCGATTTTTACGTCGCCTGCTTCAAATTTGCCATATAAGTAAATGATTTGTACTGTCTTCGCGTCCAGCAATTTCGCTCAGCGAATTGGCACCGGAATTACGGAAATCTTCGTAACCATCACCACCAGAAATTATAAGTATATTACTGGTTTCTGTTTTTGTTTTATTTTGTTTTGAAGAACTAAAAGGTTAAAGAAAGTGTGAACAAAAATATCTAATATAGTAGTAGTAGTAGTAGTAGTAGTAGATCATTCTTGCTTACCCTTGATTCTTGTAGTCATTGCCAGTGGATCCAGTAGATTCATTGGCGCTTGAACTTGATGGCAATATGCCAGAACTGTTTGCTGCCTCTAAACCAGTTGTTTCGACAAAGGTCAAAAAGCGAACATGACCTGTATGACCATGAGGTATGCCTGTGGGTACAACATTTGTTGCACCTTTCTCATAACCCTGTGCAGGTATGGTCAATAATACACCAGCGCTCGTTCCAATCCAAATAAGGTCTTTGCATGATAACAATGCGGTAACGCGTAGACAAGCTGCCTTATGCTGGCGTATGATCTCATCACAATTCGAGAGCATTTTATTGACAGCAGGCGCCAGATTGACCTCAGTAATGAGTTGATGACTAAATATAGAAAATGGATATTAATAGTATGAGAAATTCATTTAATTGGGCTTCTACTCGTTTACCTATTGGAATGAAAACATTTGATATGCGCAGAGTTTTGTATTGATATCCAGACATGATTACTCGATACTGTCATATTTGTTATTGGTTTTGAATCAGATGAGATTTGTATTTGGTGGACAACCTGAAATTCAAAATATTTATTAATTTAGAAATAAATAAATTGTTTTTTTTATAAAATTTACATACCGATAAGGTTTCAATATCTAAAACTTTAATGATGCCTTGTATTGAACACCAAAGTTTGCCATGCACATTGAGCAATTTTGTGACTGGACTTGTTACAGTACCAATGGGTAGGCAATGTGATGACCATGTGTTCCAGGATGTAGCTAAAAGGATAACATAAAATTAATCTAAAAATGCATTCTCTATTAATCGGAATTTAACTCACCTCCATCACGCAAATAAACACAAATATCACCGTTTGCTAAAGACACAAATACACGATTGTCCAGGTACCTAAAAATAAGAAAGTAAATCAAATTACTCATCCCTCTAACCAAGCAACCCATGCCTTCTTATATATTGTAATATGTTATTTATGCAATCAACTAATGCTAATGATAACTGATAACTCACAATATGGAATACACAGCCGAATGATGCTCAATTTTAATGCGATTCTTCTTGATGCGTATATTGTCGGTGCTATTATATACATGTATACTGCCATCTTCAGTGCCAATCCACATGGTTGATTGATTGCCATCGCTTTCCTCGGGATTCGAGTCCTTGAACAAACAAATGATATCGAATGCATGAATATCAGTGTCATTAAAAAAGAGTTCATGATGATGGTGATGATGATAAATTAACTTACTTGTTGCGCGTGATGAGCACCAATACTACCAACAACAGCTGTCGATGCAGTTGAAGCTGAACCTGATGTCTGTGTTGAAGGGGCAGGACTAGGCACACGTTCCATGGCATTGCCACTACTTGCAGCTACAGCAGCGGCGGCGGCAGCAGCAGCAGCAGCAGCTGCTGCATCAGCCTCATCATCGCTGGAACTTAAATTTAAATCTAATTGTGTATCACTGTTACTATTGCTACCAGCATCAGCTCCACCTCCGCCACCAGCAGTTGCTCCTACTGCCCCAGTCGTTGACAATGTGGGTGTTTTTTTTGTTTTGTCTGCTCCAATTGTTGTTGTTGGTGCTTGACAATTTGGTGAAATACTTTTACGATAATCACGTAACTGTTGGGTATAACTTTGTTGCGAGGAAGAGTTTCGCTGAGCAGTTGACTGTTGTTGCTTTTGCTGCTGTTCTTGTTGTTGATTGGAGGTGTTGCTGGAACAAGTTGCTGCACTGTATGCTGGCACAGAGGCAACACATAGAATACGTGCATTACACACGCCATTGCAACTTGTTACATTGGGTTCTGGATGCAAGGACATAATGCACACTTGGCCCACATAGCCGTCACTATTGCATACCCAGACATCCCGCTTCTCGCTTAGTGTTGCTGCAGCACAAGTAAATTGCAGACCCGCTCGTGTTTTGCGTATCGGTATCGAGGTTAGAAATTCGGGTATCGGATGTCGTTCAAGTGTGGCCGCTATATAATAGATTTATATGATTATAACTTCACATACTACAAAAACGAAGATTATGATAATTACCCAGTTTCTGTTTTGCTTCATTAAACGCTTCCTCCCATTGAGTCCGTTTTTCAGTTTTACTAAAAACAACCGACAACTTTTGATTTCCATTGCTAAAGAAAATCAATTGTTAACTATAAATATTCCTTCTAATTACTTTAATCTTTACTTACGGTGAACTCACTGTTAGCTCTAACATATTCAACTGAGCATCATTTGTCTGACGTTCGGATAGTTGTCGCTGTACATCACGATGCAGTTCACGTATTACATCCTCTAGATACTGATGTGGATATCTCAATGAGACTGTAATCTCTGTAATTTGTTGCAGTTTATTGCAATCTTCAGCCAAATTCTCAATTTCGTTCATAATACGTTTGATATTTTCATCTTTAGCTATAAACAGAGTTATAGAATTTGAAATTATGTTCAAAGTAACATTAGATGTCAACAACTCTGTACTTACTCTTAACAATTTCTAAACAATCCAATGAGATCTTAGTGAGGAACTTATATTTATTTGTATCCAATGTTGCAGCCACTGTGCCAGGACAAATGGATCTGTAATGTAACATTTTATAATAAATAATTCCATTTGTCATTTTATTATACTTACGGGTTTGGTTTCCGGATTGTTCCACTACGTTTCTTAATACTTGTCAACACTAATAGATCATTAAATAGAAAGAAACCACGTTCTTTGCGTGCCCCTTGGCCCGATGGCATTGAAACCAAATCGAATAACAAAAATTGACGATCAGGTGCTATTAAATCAGTTATGCCTTCGATAATATTCTCCAGTTCACGCAATGTTGCTTCTCGTTGACCATTCTCGAGTATTTCACGTTCCTTGCAATTGATGTGTACAAGTATATCATGCACAAGTTTAAGTACATCCTGCAGAGGTTTCTGATCTGGATGATCGAGATCGGTATGCTTGATAAGTCTTTGAAACAACAACTCATAGCTAGAGAAATGAAAAACAAACTAAGTAAAGAAATGATGCAAGCTAAAAATATAATGACAATTCCTTACTTTGGAAACTTTTGCACTGGTTTAATCAATAGATTGTCAAGCGTCAATTTGCCTTTATGTTCTCGAGCAGTTGTCTCTAGAAATTTTGCAAATGAGGGACGCTGATGCTTCATAGAACGTATGGCATTTTTAGCGCGATTGCAATTATTAACAAAAGATGTATAGACCTCAAGGACTTCAAGTTTTGAAAACTATATGTAATGAAAATAATATCAAATTGGAATTATTCTCTTCTCTCTCTCTACATATATTAGATAACTTAAAAGTTTAACAACATACTGTTTCCAAAAATACATCGCCCACTTTCTGTTGTGCATCCCAAGAGTCAAGGCGTGACTTCATTTCAGATAAAAACTTTTCATGTATTTCAAGAATGTCAGGCACCATGAAGAAAATTTCATCAACTGTGCGTGTATCAATCATTCCTGCATGTTCTGGGGCCTTAAGTACTTTAAAATATTTGACCACAACTGTTTGTAATGATTCAACGTATGATTGTTCATTGCGATAGATTTCCTGTACAACATAAGTGCGTGTATCCTATGATAATATTGATAGATATTATTATATATATATATATAGATTAGTTGAAATACACAAAAAATTATTTTTAAGAAATCATAATAAATTTATAATAAATTACGAAAGCGCTCTTCTATACATTTACAATCATTTTTTTCTAGATCATACTTACGCCTTCATAACCTCCTAAATTCCATTTATTATTCAATTCAATTTGTACACGTCTCTCTGAATCATCTTCAGAATCTGAACATGTTATCGAAGTCATTTTCTTAAGACGATCACATTTGTCATTGTGATGTGGTACAACAGCTTTATTTAACCGTGCAACTTGATTTGCTGCCACTGATACAGCTTGAGAAACACTGGTAGTGCTACTACTGCTACTATTCGAAGGAGCAGTAAGAGTTGTTTGCAAATCAAGTAGACTTAAACGTAGACTTTCACGATTGTTTGCCATGACGATTAAAGTAGATTATTTTGCACAAAATATTTATATATTTTTAAGTCTATATATATATATATTTTTTTTTTTCTATTTTACAATTAATTAACTTTGAAGGTTTATTGTTTTCTTATTTTAGTGATTAATTTATTTATTGTTTTGCACTATTTTTTTTTTTAATTTTATTTAATTTAGTTTTTACTTGTTTAACAGCATTTTGCTTGATGAGCTCTAAGTAACAATATTTTAGATTTTAGAAGTTATTCAATTAAAATATTACAAAAGGCGTTTTATCATAATTTTCTACTTATTGACTTTTTTAAGTCTTCCAAGAAATTACTAGAATAATCAGTAATGCAGGAAGGGCGTTACTCAGAACAAGAATAGTAAAAAAAACAAGATCAATGACACCATTTCACTTAACCTACGCAATTGTCTGGAGTTTAATAGAAATTAAGTTAAATAGAAAATTGAAATTAATTTCTAGTTTAAATTACCAAACCCATAATCAAGATACTCGTATGTACATAAGTACATAAGTATGTATGTGTCTCTTGACTAGAACCAAATTCAATGCTTTGAAAAATTTAATTTAATTAAACAATATAAACTGGAACCTTCATAAATATTTTATAGATTTTATTAAATAATTTTTATTTTATTTTCCTTTTTTTTTTTTTACTCATAAATTGTTTTTCGATAAAAAAAAATTCACTACCGCAAAGTGCGTCTGGCACAAACGAGTTGCAACTTTCAACTGTCAACATCCCTGAATCTATTTTATTGCATTACATTGCACATTAAGTTAGTTATATGCCAAACCTACAGCATACCATAAACAACATGATACAAACTTACTAAGTTGTATGCATTCGTACCTTTGTGCATTCAATCTATCTTACATACAATATGTGTATCTACATATGTTCAATAATACACACCACTACTTTAGGTGTACCGATGTCTCATGATGCACATAACACTTAAAAAGAGGTAGACCAGACCCACAGAGACAGACTTGTTTTACTGGTGGGAGAACCACAACGACCCACTTATTTATATTTTAATATTGTATATAATTTGAGTTGAGTGCTTTTGAGGATTATCGATGACGAATAGCGACATAAAATTGAAAGAAACATTTGGGAATAAAAGCAACAACAACATACATACATTTGTTGTTGGCAACAGAGGAACTTAATTGGCTGCTACGTAATACTACTAATGCTAGCAAAACGAGTTCTCCTCCAAGGCACAGGAAGAAAAGCCAAAAAAAAAAAAAAAAAACACAAACAATTTGAAAGCAAAACAAGATCATCATGAATATGATGGGTAATTGAAGATGAAGTGACAAAGACTAACTAATGGAAGGAAATTAATTGACAAATTAATTATTAACAGAAATAAATTAATTGTTTTCATTATGACAATCTATCGCCTGACAAAGAAGATTATGTGAAATTGTTGTTTATTGAATAAAATTATTCTACCGAGATGATCTAAAATAGACAACTTACTTGCTGTACAAAGATCTGTATATTACTTTCGAAAATGAATAATCAATAAGAAGAAATTGTTCAGAAATCTATACATTTCTCTTTCTTTAACAACCGAGACAAAGCAGGACCGTGCAAGCTGGAGACATCGAACAAGGAGAGCCGACCCGAAATGGGACAATGCTACGACAAAGAAGTAGAAGAAGGAGGCACCTCTTGGAGAGACTTCAAATATACTTAAAGGTCAAAAGTTAAACAATGAATATGAGTTTTTTAGGCCAAGTCTATTATCCAAAGTGATTCCCACAAGTGGTTGAGTATTAAAAGTCGGTCAAGTATGACTTAATCATACAACCGATTTATAAAACCTTCAATGAGGATATTTGAAAACCTTACATAAGACTATGAACATGGTCATGGTCATTGTTTTTAGTTGTTGTGCTAACTTTCTATGAAAATCCATTTCATTCCAAGAATCCATCTAAGGTTAACTGAACTAATAATAATACATATTTGAAGAAACAATGTAGCTTAAATGATAATTATGAGAACCTTGAACTTAAGTAGGTATTACGTTGTATGATAAATAAAACAATGAGTAATTTTAACCTTGAAGATTGTCTCATAATAATAAGGATGATGATGATGATGATGATGTGAGTAACATTGAAGCTTAAGGATGCCAATAA
Source organism: Amiota mariae (assembly GCA_035041805.1). NCBI lineage: Eukaryota > Metazoa > Arthropoda > Insecta > Diptera > Drosophilidae > Amiota > Amiota mariae. The sequence continues at coordinate 4,425,714 of JAWNKV010000325.1, forward strand.
AATCCTATATACTATCCGCTACGTGCATAAGTAGTTAAGTGTCAAAGTGTCATACAATCTTTTAAAGAAATGAAAAGAAATCTACATAATTTTCGTGATACAAGTAAGTGAGTATGTATATAAAACTTTTGACACATTTTAGAATTAAATTTTGAACAATGTAAGGAGGGAGATTTATCATTGCTTTTAGATGTTGCTACTAAATTATTCTTTTCAAAAATTTTAATTTAAATAAATTATAAAAAATTCATTCAATTTTCTTCATTTTTAAATTAAACATTTCTTCTTTTTCTATAAATTTTATTTTCATGATTTCTATTTTTTTTTTTTTTTTTGCTTTTATTTTTATTTTATATACACACACAAACACAGAAACACACTTGCTTGGTCTTCTTCCCATCTCAACTCATCTCACTTTCGTTATTCATTTGAAAACACATTAACTTGTTGTTGTGGTTGATTTTGTTCTTCTTGTTCTTATTCATGTTCTTGTTGTTGTTGTTGTTGTTTTCATTTTCATTTTCATTTTCGTTTCATTGTAGCATACTTTTGCGCGCGTTTATACGCAGGTGCAATTATTATGTGTACACAACAATGTTGAACAGAAAAAAAAAGGAAGGAAAAAAGAAATGATTATACAGCAAAGAAGAAAAACGTGAGCAAAAAAATAAAATAGATACAAAATATCTCAAGATTTTCACTTGTTTCTGCTTGTTAACATTTCATGTCAAACAAAATAAAGCAAAAAAAAAAAGAAACACAAACAACAAACATTTCTTTTTTTATATTATTAATTTTCTACAAGTGTTTTTTCCTTTTTTTTTAATTATTTCTTCTTTTTTTTTCAAATTTGATGCACACAACATGACAAGCATGATTTTGTTATTCTATTCTATTTATTATAATTTAGGAAAAACCCAATATATTTCTACAATTTTTCCACACAAAACGCCTTTTGAAATTTTTTTTTTTTTTTCTTTTTATTTTTTTTCTATTTTCATGGGAAAAATCTTTGGTTTTTTTCTATAAAAAATAATTGGGAAATGGGAAGAAGTCCCATTAGAATACCACATACTTTTTCTTTTTTTGGGTTTGTTAGATAGATTTTTAGTTTCGTTTAATTATTAGTATTCAACAAATATGTTGTTGTTGGTTGCTTTATAAAAATACACAAATATTTATATACAAAATCAAATATTTTGTTTGTTGCGAAATTACTACAAATATTTTAACTAATTTTTATTAACATTATTTTTTAATTTAGGTGTATTTTTTTGTTTTTTTTTTTTTGTGTGTTTTTCACGACACAATTTAAACTAAAACAAATGAAACGCGAAAATTTTCGCCACATTCGACGTACAAAAGGCAAATAAGAATATTTTTCCCTGTTGGCTGCTGCTGCTGCTGCTTCTGCTTGTATTAAATTTGTTTCTCTTCAATATTTTATACTCTCTCGCATTCATATACCATACACTATCTCTCACTCTCTCTCTCCGGTTTTGAACACTGATTCTCTCACACATTAAATTAATCCTAGAGAACACTAACAACACTAACATGCAAAATATCAGGTTAGTAGTAACAATTGAGTGAGTGGTTAAACAGAACAGCAACAACAATGGAAGAAGCTGCTGCTCCGGTAAAGACAATAACAACAACACAGTAAAGGAATTACATACAATATTTTTCACGAACTTATACGAGTGAGCAACCGACTGTCTGACCGACAACGAAGCATTCCATTGTACTATATATGATACACACACAAGCTTCATTTCTTTTCCATTTTTCATTTTCCAAAATAGCACATAGACAATCACACACATATACAATCTTACTCACTCACTCATGTAGAAGATATAGGAACTCACATTGAAAATTATCAACGATAGCAGCAACAACACAATAACACCTACACCGACAGATAATCAACCCATTTAGCCAAACACTTTGCTACCTTCTTGCTTCACTGACTGACTGACTGACTGACTGCCTGCCTGAAGTTGGCCATACACAACTAACATTCTTTACGACTGTGGTTTGCAACAGACATCAAACAGTACTTTATTTTGGAGAATCGGTAATTGAAAATTCTCTTTATATTATAAAAGAAAAAAAAAACAAAAAATTAAGTATTCATTTTCCGCTATCCATGTCCGACACTTGGATAAAAATGACCAACTTTACTGCCCTAATAGAGACTCCTTTAACACGAAACTTCATTACAATCACAATAAATCTGTCATGTTTATTTGATGTGTAAGGCCTGGCTAACTGCCCGCCTGCTTTATTTTCTTTCCAACTACCCACTCACCACTCCTAACGCCTACACAATGTTGCCGACAAAAACAACAAAATGAATAAATCGAGAACAATAATAATTACACCAACAATAATAACAAAAGCAATGAGCAGAAAATAGAGATAGATGGCGGATGGACAAACAAGAACTGAAATCAGCATGTGGTCAATACTAAAAGGCACGTAACGCAACAATATCAGAAATGAATCCAAGCGAATATTGCAAACATACAAAAATGAAAAGAGTAGAAGAAGCTTCATGAAATACACACAAAGAAACACCGACACTCATCCAAAATAATAATATCATCCAAAATGTATTTATTATTAAATATCGAACTGAGTAAGCAACAAATGTTTTCTCCGAACAAAAGTTATTCATTTTGATCAGATAACAAAAAAAAAAAACATGTTTAACAAATGTTTGTTTTTCTTTTGTATGTACTTTTTTTTTTTGAAATTACTTATTCGAAATTATTTTATGAACATGCGCCATCATATTTTGTTAGTCTCATCCCAATTTTTTTCTCTGAGTATAAAAGGGAGAGTTTGTTGTTTCATAAAGAGCACAAAATAAAAATATACGAGTAAGTGGAAGAGATACGAGCAGAGTAAATGTTATGAATTGCTGCTAACATTGAATTGCATGCGACAAGTGTCTTTTCCAATAAAAATGCGAAAGGCTTTTAGTGGTGCTGCCAACTTAATTATAGAAACTGTTGCAGTAAGCAGTAACTTTAGAACTGAAAGTTGTCAATTGATTTACGAGTTTATCTACTAATTAGTAAAGAGTAATTAAAATGAACCTTTACAACCAATAATATAATAAATTTGAGCTTTAAACGCTTATGCGTGTATGTAGTAGTAGTAGTAATCAATGAATCTTATTTAAAGAAAAAACTGGAACATCATGGTAAATCAAAGCATATTACATTTACGCTTAGACATCGAAGTTTCCCTCATGTCTCCCTGAACAATAAAGCTATTCCCTCAGAGCTCACCGCCAAATAGATTGGGCTTACTCGGGATAGAAGGTTTAACTAGCGCCAAAAGCTTTTAAAAAATGTCCTGGATTCTTAAACACAAGTAAAAAGTGTCTTTGAACAACAAACTCTTTCTATACAAGACTCTTTTGAAGTGAGTATGGACATACTATGGAATACAGCTGTGGGGCTCTGCTTAACATTCTAACATTGAGATACTCCAGAGGTTACAATCAATGCTTCTCCGCAGACTAGTTGATGCACCTTGGTATGTCAGAAATACAACCATACAAAGAGATCTTTTTTGTTTCTGTTTCATGGATTAAAGATGAAATTGACAAATACACCAGACAATATGTAGTCCATCTTTACGCCCACCCTAATGATCTCGGCACAGATCTAGCAATCACTGTTAAAAACATCCGCTGTCTCAAGAGGAGTCACCCCTGGATCTACCTTTTAGGTTTCCTGCCACCATACACCGTGATGTTCATATATTTTACTTGTTTCTATTTACTTATGTTCTAACTCTTCCTAAATATATTTGTTAATTAAAAAAAAAAAGTAATTGAAATCAATGATTTACGAATCAATGGACTGGTTTGCTTTCTTTCCAGACGAGACAAATCGACGAAATAACTACATGGAAGTCATTTTCATAAAAATGTTCTCTAATACATTGAATGTGTATATTCATCTTCTTAAAGAAATAAATAAAAAATTATGTTGACAATCACCATATATTGAAAGTTTTAATCACCGACAAACAAAAAAAAGACCGCTAATCAAAATTAAGAACTTAACTTTGTATAGAATATTTTCGTAATAATTCCTCACAAGAAATTACAATAAAAATAAATGATTTCCTTTTTGCAAAAACTCACTATGGATACTCGTATTTCTAGGAAATTTGTTGTTTACAAATTTCTCTTTTTAAGAAATTTTATGAACCACATGATTAGATTTTTTTATAAATGTTTTATCACTAATTTCTTTGATCCCAAATATTGTTGCCCCATTTGAGATTTAAGAGGGTTATTAAAAATAAATTATTCTTAATGGACTCTCTATCTAACGAAGATAGAACACAAAACAACAAACAAAAGAAAATAAAATTAAATTAAAAAAGAAAAACAAAAAAACAAAAAAAGGTAAGAAAAACAAATAATTACATTTTAAAAGCAGAAAACTCAGTTGCCATGCTTAAAAGCAATACAACAACAACAAGAGTAACAAATAACAACAATAATAATTCAATAATAATAACAACCATAGAATAAAATCTTTGGCCTTGTTTATTTGCATGGAACTTTTAAATAAAGAAGAATGTGAGACAATACAAAGAGAGAATGCAAAAGCAATACAAAGGACGCATGCTGTGTAATTTATTGAGAATAAAAAATGTCTAATAAAAATAATGAAAAAAAAGCGAAGATTTTTCCTTGCACTGCTAAACCCCCCCCCCCCCCCTTCGCTCTCTCTCACACCCACACTCTCTCTCTCTCTCTCTCTCTTTCTCTAAAAACTAACACTTTCTCATTAGCTCGCTCACTCATACTTGCACTGACATGTGCTCGCTCACTCAGTTGTTCAGTTGTTCGTTCGTTCGACTTGATTGTGTATATTTATTGGAATTGTAAACAGAAAATAACTTAAAACAGAAATCAAAATTGCGAAATACACACAGAAAAATGAAGAGAACCTGTTGCTGCACACAAACACACACATCCACCTACGCATAAAGTAAACATAAACAAAAGAAAAGAAGCGACTGATGCCAAACAGGAAGCCGAAAATACTCGAAATATAATAAAAAGTGTGGCATACTTTGGAGCGCTTTCGAAAATATTATAAATATTCAATTTAATTATCAAATAAAAAACTCACCGCAAACATTTGCTGACGCTGCTCAGAGAGCAACTTCTCACTGGAGCCCTTTAGCAGCTCAGCTAGCAATTCTTGCGTAGGTTTCAAATTGGGCGAGGAAACACCCGACGACGATGCAACCTTTGACTTATTGACATTAGTAGTATCAAGGCTGCGTTTTGCATGATGATGATGATGGTGATGATGTCCCGACGACGAAGACTTTTCATTGCTCATCGATTGACTGCGTTTACTGTGATGCGCTTTGGGTGCGGGTGCTTCCGATGCAGCCCGTTTCATTTCACGATCATATGTTTGTTGCTGTTGTTGATGCTGTTGTTGCTGTGATTGTTTCTTAGGAATTTCATGATTTTGTTCATGTTGTTTTCCATTGTTCGTTTTATTCTTCTCGAGGTTACATTCCACACCGCCATTACCATTATTACCACCACTATTTGGTGCTGATGGTTTGCTAATATGCTCGATTTGTGAAGGTGTTGAGGCGGCACGTGTATGTGATGGCACGGGTAGATATGAGTTCGATTTACGCACACGCATTGAATTTGAATATTGTGGCATATTTGGGCGTGCGACATTGGCGCCGCCGCCACCACTCGGAACAGAACCAGCAGCCACGTCATCGGCACGTTGGCGTCGCGGATGAAGTGAACTGAAATTTTAAAGAAAAAAAATTCAATACAATTCAATTAATATTATTACATAGTACAAACTTATGTTTTTGTAGTAATATGAATGAAATTGTAAATTTCCAATTGGTGGAAAATTCTACATGAATTCGCTTCATTGATAAAAAAAAATCAATGAAATATTTATAAACAAAAATATTAATAGGAAATTGATTAAAATAATGGATAAAGCAATAAATATTGATAGCATTGAAGCTTTTATGTCTTCCTCATTTAAGAGATTAAACAATAATGCTATCTAACATATAATTGGGATTTCCTATTCATGGTAAAAATTATATCAAATCTTTTATCGGCTGTGGCAAAGTTCATATACCCTTCTAAATAAGAATTGTTCTTATCAAAAATATTGCAAAAAAAGGAAAAATCTAAAGAATCTTTTTCAATCGGAAATGTGAAGGGATTAATTCCTTATCTATATAACTATATGTCTCTTCTCTATTATAATTGATTCTTGATTTGGTTATATGGAGAAGTTGTTCTTCTCCAGAATGATCAGATTTTAATCTGTTAAATTAATTATTATGCAGAATACTTACACATCAGATTCACGTAGATCTTCAAGAATTTCCTCGAAATGCATGCGATTCGGTTTCTTCATCTCAGCCTCAAGCATTTGTCCATATGGACCACGAAGTGGACGCTTTGAGAAACGTTTAAAATCATGATCACTAGGAGTAGGACTGGGGCTAACACGTTCCCTTGATGAAGATGGAGGTGTACGTTCATACTCAGTATCCGATATAGAATCATTGCGTAAATATGGAAAACTTTTGTTATTTCGTACCATACCACTGCCACTGCCACTGCCATAGACACTCAGTGGATCATCCTTTTCCTCTGAGCTTTGGCAACTGAAGCTAGATAAAAGTTGTGTCTTGCTACTATTCCATGCGGGTGACGATTTCTCTTGCTCAGGTGTACTTAATTCAAAAGAATTCATAGAGAATGATGTGCGCATATCTTCCGTAGCTGGGCTATTAATGTACATTACATTTGGATCACCTTCTGGTGAATCTGGTTTAATGGCATGGAAATTCGCAATGGATATGTCCAGAGTAAGTGTACGCCCAGCCTGTGTCGCATCATTACTCGTCGTCCAGTCTGTATTCTCAATGTACATGCCTTTGCGTTTAGTGGACTTATCAATGCGCTTATGACGTTCGTCAGTGCTGTGACGTGTGGCAATGACACTCAATGAACCACGTAGCTCGATGTTACTTAAGTCCATGTCATCGTGACTATAACGTTTACGCACTTCCGGAACAGAAGCTTGTCGTCGCTCTACAGTTTGTGCAGAATGTGTGCTTGGTGGGTCCTCGATTTCAACTAGTTTAATTTCACGATCATCGCCTTCCTCTGAAGATCGACTCACTGATATCGTTGGTACAAGATCTGTTCGCAGTGCTGTGGGCAACAAATCTGTTTGAGAGATTTTGCATGCGGCATGTGAGACTAATGGCTCAATGGTTTCTGGCACAATACCGAATTCTTCAGGCTCCACCTCGACCCATTCCTGTGCCGGTGTTTCTAGCCACTCTTGTGCAGCGCATTCGTAAACCGGCACGGGTATGAGACAAGTTGTTGCCGTTTGAAGAAAATTGTCTGGTGGAGATTCTAAAGGAACACGTTCTTCCATCAGAGTAGCTAAGTTGGGTTGCGAATCTGTCGCTGAGGCAGCTGGCGGAGCAGTAACAATAACTTGTGACACTGATGCTATATGTAACTTTGGTTTTGTTTCTTCTGCTCCCGTTACTAATACCATTACTTTTTGCTGCTCCCCAGTGACTATTGTTGTTGTTGCCGTTGGCAATTTTTCGGGCTTGACAGTCAAAGGCAGCAGCTCTTCATCGATAATATAATCGTTCTCAGATTGTATGGTGTCCGTAAGTGACTCCATTTTAGCATGTGCAGCCAAAATACGCGTTGCAGATGCTTGCTTACATTCATCGGCCACGCTGGCCACGTGCTCACTGTCAGTTGTGAAAATATCCTCTTCGGATATCACATCGGGCACATCTTCTAAAACATCCTCAAGCGGCCTCTCTTGGCCGTAATTAAGACTAATAGCCAGTTCGCTTTTCTTTAACGGTATGTGTATCCAACCCGGTTCTGGTGTTTTCTCTCGTTTCGTTCCTTCGTTGCTGTCGTTATCCTCACTATCCTTATTAAGACACACTGAATTCGTCGGACTGGGTGCATCAACAGCTTTGTCGCGACGCAAACGATCCCGTAACGCACTCAGTGTAGACTTGCAATCGATTTGTGAAAATGAAACCGAACGAAATGGTATACCCTTTTGAGCATACGAACCGATTACAGTGCGCGATTCTGGTCTCGACAGTTTCGTGGTCAAATCTGTACTGTGATCGTGTGTATCGAACGATTTCGATGGAATTGGTGGCGGTGGCGATTTCGACTTCTCACGATTGCTGCCAAGCATAAATGCCTCCAAATTCGATAGACTTGTATTCGGTTTGAGTGAGGCAAACAGACGTGAGGTAGTAGAGCCGCCGCCGCCGCCGCCGCCACTACTGCCGCTATTATTATTTTTGTTGTTATTGTTTGTTGATGGTTGCTGCTTTCTCATTGCTTCTTGCGGTTGCTCCGTTGGCGGTGTTTCTTCTGAAGCATTCGAAGTCAATGACGATGCTGCATTAGCGCTTTCAGCGCTCATTGATTGCCCCGTATCTTGACGTTCTATACTGCTCGTTGTAGATTGTGTTCCGCCAGGTCGTGGTTTACGTGGTGGAGGCACAGGTGGCGGTGTTGGTGAGGAACGTGTATGAGTTCCACGTAAAAGTTCTGTTAATTCTTTCAAACGTTCTGATTTCTCTGAAGATTTGCGTTGCTTCTCTGTGCCACTACTGCTGGCTGAAGAAGCGTTTGAGCTACTAGGTGCTGCCGGCGATGATTTACGTCCAAAGCCGAGACGCTGAAAGCGATCCAAAGTGTTGCGTCGTTTTTCCATTGTTTGCTAAGTAAAGAGAACATGGGAAAAAGAGAACATTTTATGAGTGATTGTGTATATCTTATCCAAGTACATACATACTATATCTATACCCATGAAAAATTCATTCATACATACACATATCCATCCAATTGGATAACAGAGAAATCGCTAATTTCATGGGTGCTCAATGCAAACAATTTCATTGCTACTTGAATATAAATATTTATTTCAATTTTGCTTTGATTTTCCTCATTTTTATTGCTCAATTGAGCATTTTATTTAATGAGCAAAATAAAACTACAATAGGAACAAAAAGTATCGAAGTAGTAAGAGTAAAAACAAATTGAGAAAGAATATGAAAATAAAATAAAACAAAAATTAAAACAACAAACCTAAACAAAGCGGAAAATTGTCGATTTATTAGTTAATTCTCTTGAACAATTCTCTATGAAATTTATTTAGTTCTTCCCAATTTTGTTCTCAGCCTCATTCATTGTTTATTGTATTTTTTTTTTTATTTTTTTTTATTTTTGTGATTTTGAACTGTTTGTTTTGTCTTTATTTTTTGCAGATTTCTATTTTTCTTTTCACACGTATCTTTCAACATCCGTTCGTAGGTAGACTGTTGTTTTATTTTTTTTTATTTTTCATCATCCAAATAGTCTTGGGGTCTTACTCATTTAGTTTATATGTAATGCTTCTGTGATGATGATCATTTTCATAAAAAAAATTGATGTCATAAAAGAACTGTAACTGTACAGGTGATCAGATTTAATAATTTAGATTATTTTGTTAGTGTAGTATAAAAGTCAAAGAGGAATAGACAATGTTACAAGTTTGAAACTTGGAAAATTAATGTTTAATGAAAAAATAAGAGTCAACATCTGTCCATGATTCATTCAAAACCTACAGCTTTCCTTCGTTTATGATATGCATATTACTTGCATTAAAATCGGATCGGATTGGATTGGATTTGATAGGATTTGAGCTTTCAGAACAACAATTTTTTATATCGTTTACATTAAAAGTGAACTTCTTTTCATCAGAAAACACGAGTGTGTTACTCCTAGTTTCTTGTCAAATGCTTTCTAGCAAACTGAAGGCTTACAGATTTATGCACAACATTGAGAGGTGTTTTTTTTCCTGTTAGCCTCTTCAAATGTTTGGAACATCTTATTTGGGTAGCAGACAATTTGGATTTTGTGTTTTCAAGTATTGAGCACCTCCTTTTATATTATTACCATAGCTGGATTCATTTTAAGTGAAATTACCGACTACATTTTGGCTAAGGTCAATCTATTTATATATTTCGCGTTGCTTTCGACATATTCTTTAATTTGACCTTTTTCTAAGTCGTTCGAATGCTTTCCGCTACCCTTCTTAGAAAAAAAATTGAGGTATGTAATTACTTTCAATTAAAAAAAAAAACAAAAGATTTGATGGCGATCTTAGTCGCTGTAGATCACTTTTCTGGCGAACCTATTCAGTTGAACCAAAAAAAAATTTATTTTTTTTAAATGTTTAAAAAAAAATATATATACACAGTTATACATGTGGTAGAGACTTCAAACTTCTTTGGCTCATTAACAATTGATTATTCTGTACAACAAAAAAAAAAAAATCATTAAAATCGGTTGAAAAAATCCTTTTTAAGAAGTGTTGAATCTATTCAGTTAAGCGGAGTCCCTTGGAAACAATCCTTAAAAATTCTTGATTTAAAAATTTCAAAATTTATCGTAACAATGAGATGCATGGAAAACATAAAATCGCATTGATTGAATACAAATGATAGTGATTTCCATTCAAAAATTTGGTTGTAATAAAATTTGAATTTTTATTTTTATGTTTTTAGAAATACAATTTAATTAAGTAAACCACTGTAGTTTTAGTTTGACTTTGTTTGTTTCCTCTATGTACTAGTATCAGCTGCTTTTGATTTTGATGCTAAAGAAACTGATTTAATGATCATTATCATTATCATTATCATCATCACCATTATCATTATCATTAGGTACTCTCCAAATAATAATCATTATCATCAGAATCATTATTAAAACCACTGCACAATGACACAAAAATTAACACACACGCGTATACCTCAACATATTGCAAGCAAGAAAGTTGTATCTACATATCTATATACGAGTATGTGTATATAGAATCATATATGTATGTATGTAGATATGTATGTAGATATGTGTACATAGGCACACAGTGATATTTTTAGAATAAACAAAAATACATACATACATAAACAACAAGCAACCCACATACAATAGCACATACATATATTTATATGCAATAACAAAAACAACATCATCATAAAATCAAGAGAATCCCAACCCATCTTCTGCTCATCATCATGATGATGAGTATATGTACATTATACTATCATAGATACAATATATAAACGCTTGTTTGCTCACACACGCCTGTCATCGTAAATATGTACATATGTATGTTTGACTGTCTTGCCTTGCCTTGCCATACCATGCACGTCTGTCTTTAGGGAAGTGTGAATGTGGACCGCCAAAGACCAAATATCGAACAAAAAGAGTACATACATCTATCCATCTATTTGTTCTCAAAAGATTCATGTATCAAGAAAAGGCATCTTTTCTTTAAGCTTTTCATAAATTTTTATAGATTTTATTTAAATGCTTTTCTGCATTAATTTATTACAGGGCATTATTATGTTAGTGTATCATAGTGAATGGCAACGAATAAATAAAGAAAAAAAAAGGAAAGAAAGAAGGAATCATTGGAGAATATGTAAAATCTATGAAGTGCATTTCTTTCATGTTCTAACCGAACTTATTTAATTATTCATTTTATTATGTAGATTCTCAGTTTTGTGTTTGGTGTACTTTTGTCTATATACGATAATTTGATTTTGAATAACCAAAAACAATGAAAGAAAAAAACTAATTGGGGAAAAATAAAAGAAAAAGTTTTGTAAAAGAAAAGAAAAGTAGAAATAGAAATAGAAGAGAAAGAAAAAAAATAATAACAAATCGCTTTTGCGTAAGAACACAGTGGGTTAAATAGTCAAAACAAAAACACCCAGATCCCAGAATACTATATAATAAGTAACAAATATTGTATGCAAATTCAAATTCAAAAGCCGCGCAACAATAGCAACAGTCAGAAAACATGAATCATATTTTAATAAGTTGTTCAGTTGTTTCGGTTCTTATACCTGAAGATTTAAAAAAAAAAAAATATTAGAAAAAAAAATCACAAAATTATTAGAAAATTATGAAATAGAAATAATCTTTAGACTTTTATGGGTTTAAATGAGTTTAAATAATATGAAAATGTCATTTCTCATTTAAATGAGCTTGATGAACTTTTAAAAAGAATACAATTAAATTAAATTATAAATTAAGAATTATGGTGAAAGGAAAAAAATAATTGAATTTCTTTTTCAATTTATTTATTCATATTTTTTTTTTCTTTGAATTTGATTTTGTTATTAAAGACTCAATAAATGAGTCAACACACAGTTTCAAATAAATAAATAAAATTACTCATACGCATTGCATATCACGTAATCCATCCATAGAATTTATATAGTTGTCTAAACTATTTACACCATGTAATAATAAAGCATATCATGAACACAATTCCTCCAATGCATATGCAATTTTCTTCTTGTACATTTAAGTGCATTTGTTTTTCAACCAATAAAATATTGTATATATAATAGATATGTTACATATGTACATATGTATATCTATTGTATATTTTTATATGTGTATCATTTTTTGGATTTTAATTTATTTTTCATGCATTTCAAAAAAATTTATTATTGCCTCCGTTACCAATCCCCCACAACCCATCATCATCATCATCATCATCATCATCATTATGATGATCATCTTTTTGTCTCTCAACAATTTTCAGACAATTGAATTTCATTTTTGTAAAATTTTATTAAATTATCATTTTTTCCATTTTCTTTTCAATGGGAATAATACTGGATTTATGGTTGTTTATATATATTTCACGTTCGAAATGCTTTAATACACCAGAAACAAAGAGAAAATCTATTGTAATTAAAAATATTTATGAGATTATATATCTTTATTTTGTTTTTATTTATTGTTTTTGGAACACTTGAAGAACTTGATGTTGATGTTCAAATTTCATGTCCACAATTCAAAAAACACAATAGATAAATAGATAGATAGATAGATAGATAGATAGACGGACAAACAGACAGACACTTTGACAGACCCAAAAAGTAGATAAACTGTTTTCATATTAATTATACAACATTTGTTTAAATTTAAATTGCAAATATTTCATTTTTCCTCGTTTTTATTAAAAACACTTTTTCTTAATTTTAATTTTTTCAAAAACTTTTTGGGATTTTAGACTAAATACATGTTCTTGTTCTTGAGTTAATGAACTGTAACATATTTTGGAAATTACAATTAAACATCAAGATTAACAAAAAAAAAAAACTTATTTCCTTTCCATATGTGGATGAAGATTCAAAACCATGTCATATGAATATTTTATATTTTTTCTTAATAAAATTTCAGCTACTTTGTGCAGACTATCAGTACTTAAGATCTTATATTGTAGAACCCCATAAATAATAATAAGGATCTGCCTAACTTACAATAAGAATCTCAGAGCTATATAACCTCCTCAAATCTAATAAGCTATCTGAGCCATCTGCATACAAATTTAACAAATGTTAGGATTCTTTTCATATAATATTTCAAAGCAAATATTATAGAAAATGTTTACTATAGTAAAATCTTCAATCATTAATTCAACTTAGCTATGAGTTTTTCAATAGTCACCATTCTTCTTAACGACAAAACTCTCTCTCTCTCTCTCTCTCTCTCTCTCTGTACATGGATATTCATTACTATTGATATGAACCACTCAACCTTAACTATTGAAGTCAATGTTCTTCAAAATAAATATATGGTAATGTGTATTTTAAAGTTGGATTCAAAGATTTCCACTAACAAATATTTATCCAATTATTGTGATATTGAAAACTTACCTCTTTATCGTAAACTTCTCGTACATTAGGAATATAACTAAACGACTGTATCTCAGGAATGCGTTTTAACAGAAGTGGACCGCGTGTTAATGCTCCAACTGTTGTTAAGTGACCACACGAATGGGCGTTGCTGCCGGCAAATACAGAATATAATGAAGGCGATGACGAACTAGCCGATTGTGAGCAATCGTTATCGAGATGAAATATTGTTGTTTGATCGCTGCAGTTCGAAAGCAAATCTTCGGGTAATTTATGGGTTGGACAATTCGTGGATAAATCTAAATTATCGTTGCTTGGCCAAAGTTGTGCTTGTGTCTGCTGGTGATGAAAGTGATGATGATGATGAAGTGGAGGATATTGTACAGTGGCGTACAATGGTGATGTAGGCGTTAAAGGTGATGTTGGTGTAGTGGGTTGTTGTTGACGTTGACATTTACACGATGATGACGAAGACAAACTACCATCAGTACTAGGAAATTTGGATTTAACCAAATTAGTGTTGGTGGTGGTGTTATTATTTGTGCTGAGTGGCACAAAATTTTTGCTATCACTATGCGATTTGAAAAGTTTCAAGTTTTGTGAAAATTCACTTAAAGATTTCAATACATTTCTATCACCACTTGCATTTTCTTTTTCATTATCTTTATTCAATTCACTTTTTGCAAGACGTCGACTGAGTATAGGTGTTAGACGCGGCACTAGTGAACTACTGGCAACTGAGATCTTTGTCGAGAACGGTTCACTTTTAACTATGACCACGGCAGGATGAAGACCCGATTCACTGAGCGAACGATAACGACCGAGTGAGCTATCCGGCGGTTTAAGACGACCGTGTTGATCGTAACGCAAAGTACGTTTCGGTAACAATGATGGAGAAGAGTTGGACGTTTTCTCCGCTATAATTTTGCAATTGTAGTTATTATTGTTCGCTTCAAAGCCCCTGTAATGTGTCCCATTCGATGTCAATGACTGACACGAGTTTACAAATGATACTGACTGCGCTTCTATTTTTGATGTTGTACTAGATGAGTTTCTCTCATCATGCGCACACTTTTTAGCTTCTGACGTCCAACAGCTGTCGTGTTGGCGTGTCAAAGAAGAATTTTGATGAAAATTCCTCGTCTCACTTGTAACTGTTGCTGCTGCTGCTGGTGCTGGTGCTGATGGATATGTCAGTAGAAATGGCTCCACTGGCAGTTGAAGTTTATTTTGACTATGCAAACGACGCGTTTTCTTTGCAGGCTCCTCTTGCTCGACAGGTGTTGCGGTAATCTCATAGCAAATGGGGGTTCGGGAGGTTCGCGGTTTTGGTGGCACAGGTGGTGGTATTGGTGGGCGTCCAGTAGTTAAGACACTCTCACTACGCGTTGAACCGTAATTTGATGGCAAAGAATTTGAAAATGAACTATTTTCTGGTTTGCCACGCACTATATTTTCAAGTGGCCTATGGCAGACAATAGCTGTAGCGTTATAATGTAAGCCCACTTGTTGTTGTTCCTGTTCACCTACTCCTGGTGAATTTGGTTGTTGTTGTTCTTGGTGTTCTTGTTGTTTCTGTTGTTGTTGTTGTTGTTGTTGTCGATGCGCTGATTTGTCAATTGTATAACAACAAATTGTTGGCGACACATCGCGTGTTGGGGACAAAGATTCAGCCGGCTGAGATGACGGCGGGTAATAAAAGTCGCGCGTTTCCGTATGTTGCTGTGATGATGATGATGATAACGATGATGATGATGTTAATGAGGCGGCTGCTGCTACTACTACTGTTGCTGCTGATGATGATGGTGACAATAATGATGCTGGCGTCAACAACGGGGTGGAAGTCAATGGTGGAGGAGGCGATACTTGGTGTGACGTGATTCCGTTTGTGTTTCGTGTGCTATCTTTTAAGGCTTTTTTCTTATGCGACGTTTTATTTGTTGTTGTTGTCGTTGTTGTGGTTGTTGTTTTTATAATGCTATATTTTTGTTGTTTTTGTTTTTCTTTCTCTTTTTGTTGGTGCTGTTGTTCTATTTCTATAACCGGCAGCGGTGGCGCGTCATTCTCATTAACATCAACGACAAGCACGCGCGTTCGAAAATCATCCTCTTCATCAGAGACAAAACGATACGACGACAAATCAGAGACTACTGAATCCGTTTGTATGCTATATAGACCATAGGAGTCCCCATCTGTGGCAAATGGCGAATACATGTAGTTGGCAACATCACTGTCAGTGTTGTTGTTGTTATTGTTGTTTCTGACAGAAGCAGACGAAACGCCGGCGGTGATGCCAATAGAGCGTCCAAATTTTGTGCGCTTCTTTTGTTGCTGTGACTGTTGTTGTTGTTGTTGTTGGTCATCATTGGAGAGAACACTAACGCTTTCACAGCAATGCTCACAAAAGGCCAGAGAGCTTTTTCCAATAATACCACATTCTTGTTGTTTCTGTTGCTGTTTCTGATGTTGTTTTGATGTTTGTATTGGTGATAGAGATTCTTGGTGTTGCTCTATCGGAATATAATTGTTGACTATATCATTGTCATCATTATTATTATTATGATTATTATTGTTGTTGTTGTTGTTGTTGTTGTTGTTATTATTATTATTATTATTAGTAGCTGCGATCGCATCAAAAGCGCGTGAAAAATCTGTTTGGGTGGAAATCGTTGTTGTCTTTGTTGTGGCAGATATTTCCTCTCTTGTTGTTGATGATGGTGTTATTGTTTTTGTTTTTGTTTCTGTTGTTGTATTTGTATTGTTTTTATTATTGTAACGCATTGCAATACATTTCATGGATTTCATCGTTTCCTTTTGCATTGTTGCATCGTTCGTTTTGTTGCTATCACTTTTAATAAACATTTCTATTTTCGTATTTTTCTCCCTGTTACTCATTTGTTGCGTTTCGTACGCGTTTTTTGTGACGCGACTTTGACGCGTTTCCTCCCACGATAGTTTCTTATACTGTATAGCGTTGCGTTGTGATGAACGTCTCAGCTGACTCAATTGTGGTGTTGCAGGCAATGAAACTGACAATTTATGCATGCGCTGTTGTTGATGTTGCTGTTGTTGTTGCAGTTGATGTGGATATGCTATAGCAACATGTTGCTTAAACTTTTCAGTACATGGCTTTGACAACAATGTTGCTTTAATTTGGTCGCTTTGTTTTGTTGAGAATTTTTCTTCTTCTTCTTCTTCTGTTTTTGTCAAAGTGTTGCTATTCTTAGCTGTGTTCAAGCGGCGGCAACATTATAAAAATGGAATATTTGGAAGAAAACAAATTTATATTAGTTTTTATATGAAAATATTTATAAAATATTATAATATGTCAGTGTGTTAAAAGTTATTTCCGTATAAGATGGATGCCTAGTTTACCTGATGCCTGAGAACTTTCCAATATAATTTGTCGCCTTCTTAATTTCCAACAAGAAGTTGAGGAGTTTTTATTGTTATTTTTACAGCATAAACCAGCATTTGAATCAATTGAATTACGTGCTGTACAACAACAAAATTTACTGCGATTATTTTGTTGCAAAATTCTTTCATCATCAATATTTGCTGATGTTTCTGTTGATGTTGATGATGATGATGATGTTGTTGTTGTTGTTGCTGTTTGTGGTGGTGTTCTTTCAATATTATTTTCATCTGATTCTTTTGATTGAGTTGTTGTTATATGTGATTTATTTGTTATATGACGACGATTTAGTAGTGGTATATAGTTGTTGACATCAATAATATTAGATCTAAAAAAATATATAAAAACGTAAATTACACTGAATTAATTATTAAAGTAAAAAATTGTATAAGATCTCTTCAAATATTTTTCTTTATCAATAAAATCATTTAAAAGAAGCATTTAGTTTATTTGTTTGAATTTGAAAGCATCTTATTTTTTAATAACGAAAGCCAGAAAGTATGCAACATGCTTAAGCGTTTCTCCCATTTAATCAAAATCGTATAGCCTAAAATCATGCAATATTGTTTTTGTTAATTTTAAAAATCAAGTAGAAAAATACGAAATATTTGTTTTTTATTATTATTTTTATTTTATGTTGAATTTATTTATTTAAAAAATTTGTTCATTAATTTTGAAATTGTTTTGTTTTATATTTTGGTTTTCTATATCTTTTATAATTTTTTATTGCGATTTTTTTTTTTATTTAATTTCCGGGCAGACGGAGTCCATTCCAAAAAATTAGTGGATGTTGATTGATTGACCCGGTGAGATGTTTAACAGAGACTATTTGTTTGATTTTAAAATATGTCTCCAAGTTTTATATCCATCTCACTTGCTCACCTCACTTTTATCAATTTTGTTTGATTTTTTTGCTCTTCCTTTGGGTTTTTCCGAATTCAATTTATTAAAATCGGTCTAGGCATTCTTAAGTTTAAGCAAGACTAACGTACAGCAATTAGTCTTAATTCATAAGTATATAAGATAAGATTGTTGTTTTATATTTATTTTTGTTACTTATAAATGTATAAGTATATTTTTAATCAATTTTTATGTGTTTTCTATCACATATTGTATTTCTCATTATTTATTTATTTAATTTTTCTTTTTAATATAGTTTAACTTTTCTTATAAATTAAAGCTGCATGCATTTTTAGTTTGTTTTTTTTTTTTAATATTTTAATATTTGCAAAATTATTTAATTTCCTTCACCTGTTGCCGCGTTTCTTATCATCATCATTAATGCTCACATATAATGAAGTTTTTCTTGTTGCCTCATTAATTCGTTGTTTTTTCGTTGATATTGTATTCTTTTTATAATCAAGACGAGCTTCAGGCATTTTGATGGAAGTTCATTTATCAAATACTTAGATATTTACACACATGTAAATATAACTGTAATTTTAAATATATGTACAATATCATTAAGAGTTTTTCAATACAATGTAATCTAAATATGTAAAGTAAATGTGCACAAGTTCAAGGTTTCCATTGGAAATTCATTAACCATGAACACTCGACAACATTTCAATTCATGTTTCTTTCTTTTTTTTTTTTTTTCTTGTAGAAAAATCAACATTTACTTCATTCATTCATTCATTCACTCATTTAGTAACGAACGCAAAGACACAATGATAAAATATTTACGAACAATTAAGCTTTATTGTTCACAGTAACAATAATGTAATGTAAACGTGCCCATATCGTGTGGCGCATTCAAAACTGTTACTGATATGTTTTAGTTACTTGTTAAATAAATGCTGTTGCAGTTGGCACACAGATACATATTCCAGCAGCATCAGCATTACCCTATTCTTATTTTGTTATATTTGTGTTTACTTGAAATGCGTAAATAAAATTTTATTTCCGTAAAAAATAAAATATTTTGCAAAAAGTTCTGACGTGACATTGACCATGAACATTGAACTTTTTTAGGCAAAGTAAATATAAAGTTTCACATACATTAAATCAAAGATAAAAATCTTACAAAAAGAAGATAGATTTCGTTAAAGATTATAATATCAAGAATTAAATTGTCCATATTTGTTTTGTGAAGATTAAAATATTTATCAATTCAAAAATTATTCTAATGGAAACAAAAGATGATTTATCTTTTTCATTAGAAACTGAATTCTTGAGAAATAGAAAATGTATAGACATCATTACTGCATCTATATAAGTTTATTCTCTAAAATTGTAATAATTTTATAAAGCTTTGTTAAGATAAGTTGACATAACAGTCAAAAATTGCGAACAGTCAAAACACACAATAACAAATTTTATCTCCTTTTAAGGAGAGGTCATGCTTTTCTAAGCTCATTTAAATATCTTGATGATGAAACAAATGTATAAAAACAATCTGGTTGTTTGACTTTAAAAAAAAATAAAAATATAATACAATGAATCAAATAAAACAACTCTTGCGATTTTAAAATTGAAAAAGAATGTAAATAGATAGAATTCATAACAAAAAGTTTATTACTAAATATTGCACAATATTGAATACAAACGTCCCCGGACTAGCGGTCAATTAAACTAAGAATCCATACAGCAGTTTTTATATTGTCATAGAAATCAAACAGACACATCTAATTTCATTTTTAATTGTCGTTAAACAAAATTTCTAATCTTATTTTCTTCTGGGATATTATTATAATTTTTTTTTTCTCTCTATCTTCGATTGTTTTTAAGTTTTCTATGGAAAAGGCCAACATTCTCCGAATTCGGGACAATTAAATTTAGCAAATATTGTAATAAGTACAATAAATACTCTACATAACATTAAGATTGTGAAAATGGCAAATATTGATTCATTTATTTGTTATTTATTTATTTTAATTTAATTTAAAGTTTAAATTCTATTTTTATAAACAAAATCAGCCCATTTTTCTAACAATTCAAAGCAAAACAGCAACCAAAACAAAGAAAAAAAAAAAAAGAACCGGCTGCCGGCTTCTGTTAAAAATAAATTCTAAATAAGAATTTTTAAAATTTCTACTATTTCAATTTTAAATGTAAACACAAGAAAAGAAAACAAAACAAAACAAAAAAAAAAGAGAAGAATTTTATTTCAGTGGATAATTCATTTCATTGGAAAAGTGTGGAAATGTGTTTTATTTTTATAGCATATCAAACATTATCGATGGCAAAGATACTCATAGAATAAACTCACAGATTGATAGTCAAAAAGGCGGCCAGCCGAACAGAAAGACAGGCAGACAAACTAACTGACAGATGGCAATAAGAATGAATGTACTCCGCACGCGTACAATTATAATTGATTTTCGATCTCAACTAACAGCTAGCTGAATTTAATTTTTGTTGTTATACTAACTTATCTAAAGAAATACCTGGCATCTTAGATAAATTGAGATTTATCTACAATACATGCATGTTGTATGTATCAATGAGTATTTATGTCCTATTTCAATTAGTTGTATCTTGTAGATTTAAAAATAAAATTGTGCATGCAAAGATGTAAATGACCTTTTAGACATACTACAAGTATTCGTGTGTCTCCATACAGTTGTTTCAAACATAAAATTGTTTTATTGGCTGTTAATAAAAAATGAAAACGTTTAAAAAAAAAAAATTTTTTTTTTTTTTTTTGTGCATCACTAACATCTTCCTTCTTTCTTTTGAATTCTTGTAAATTTATGAATTATGAGGTGTGAAACATTGACTAACAACTACTACTTACTACTACTAAACATGGGCTGAGACTAATGGAATTTTTGTCGGTATTTATTTATAGAAATTATATAATAAATCTTTGATGAACTATTGTGTTGAAATTTTATGGTTTTATGAAATAAGCAAAGGTTCAAATTGTTAAAAAAAAAAAGGTTGGCTGATGGGAGAGTTTGCTAATCACCAAATTATTTGTTGAAAACATATATTTAAAAACAAAAAATTGTTACTGGATAAACAACTGGTCATTTATATATTTTGCAACAATACAATGCCAAGATACAGCTACTCGTATCTTCTGCAACTGATGAATAAATGTTGCTTGCCTTAAGTAGCATCTCAACAAAATAGGTCTTTCAAATACTGCGATCTATAGATTATACTTATATGCAAATGGAATGTTGAAATAACAGTGTACTATTTATTAATGTACTGCAATCGAAAGGATAAGATTCTTTATTCTAGTGGCAATTTACAGCATCAATCCCAAATATAGTATAATAAGCACAGCCGAGTGTATAAATAGATATTGTAATCAAACAGAAACTTATTAATTATAGGGGGTGCGCCATTTTTTATGTCGGTATGTCAACATTGAATAACTTTGAAAAAAAAAAATAACTGATTTTTATATATGAGATTTTTTTTATTTAATTTGGTTCTTTACAATCTATTTGGACTAGTGGAATGCACCATCAATTAAGTGGTGGCTTTTTATTGGCCACAGCAAAATGTGCCCTTTTTGCTGCATTTTCAATCACATTTTCGAGCAACTCGAGAGGTATAGCGATGATTGCGGCATGTTGCTTTAAATAACCCCCACAAAAAGAAGTCCGGAGGGGTCAAATCTGGAGATCTGGGTAGGTTAATTACACTTTATATGGGCACAAATGCGCTTCTCTGACCGCTTCAACTAGTTCATTGGAACATTTTGGTCATTGATTAACGGCATATTGACGATCTTCCACTGCCCCGTGACCAATAAAATTCGACACCAAATGACAAATAGTGTTGTCAAACGATGCCTGTTGGCCACGATATTTTCGATGATATGCACATTGAGTTAACACAACTCAACAACGATTTTCCATGTACAGCGTCACTATTTCGACTCGTTGTTTCGGTATAAGGAGATAGTTAAAATTGTCCTGAGTTGATATTTCAAATACATGACTACTCAAGTTAATTTGTTGACAAATGTCAAAGTTATTCAATGTTAACATACCGAAATAAAAGATGGCGCACCCCGTAATTAATGTTGTACGTGTATATAAGTTATTACTTATAAGAAGTTTTAGTTAAATTATAGAAACTCAAGTCTCTACAAGCTACAAATCTTATCAGTAAAGTAAAATAATTTTTTTGTCATCATTTTTGGAATAAGTTTTTACTTGAATGCCTAAAGGTAACAATAAATTCTCGCAGACATGATCCTTTTTCCAACCATTTTCTTAACACAATTTGTTGCAAACTTTTCGGAAACTCTTTATCATAATATGATGACGCAGAATCATATGATTAATATTTATATATATATTACTATTAATAATCAAACTAGTATAATAACAAAAATAATTTGAAACTTTCTACTCATTAGCTATATAAAGAGACTGAAAGGATCTGACAAGTTTTCACCAATTAATCACTCCTACAAATAAACACACACACACACACACACACACACACACACACACGCATACGCACACCATGAGTAAATTAAATAATAATAAATTTTTTGAAAAATAAAAAACAATTTTGAACATTTTTGCAAATTGAAAAATTTCATTTTAAATAATTTCACGCTCATTTCACTTAACACAACAAAAAAAAAAAAAAAAATAAGGGAAAATCTAGAGGAAAAAAAATTAAAATAAATGGGAATTATTAATAATGAATGCCAAAACATTAAGAGGTGCCAACAACGAACAGCAAGAAGCGCAACAAGACACCTTCACACATAAGATACACTCATAAGATACTCTTTGACACGCATACAGAGGCTGCCACAGATGTCGAAATGGATGGACAAAAGCTACAGATACAGATGGATGAAAGAATATCAAGCGGGCAGTCAAGCCGACAAACGGACAAACGGACAGAAACAGAGAGTCAACAGATAGATAAATGAAAAGGCGGTCGGGATTGGTAGACAGACAATTGGACATTGTCTGTCTTTTTGTCCATCTGCCTATCTGTCTATTTGTCTGACTGACTGTCTGTCTTTTTGTCCATCTTTTAGCCTTATGATCTGTTGGTCAACAAAAAACTACAAAACTAAAACTCGCTCGCATGGAGTCTCAATTTCAATTTTTCGGTTTCATGTTGATATGAAAAATTTATGATGTTGAGTTGTTGTTGAGGGGCTCACTGTCCCTGTTGCTGCTGCTGTTGTTGATATTACTATTGCTATTGCTGCCATATATTTTGCTGCAAGCGAAGTCAGAGAACAGACAATATAGAAGATACTGAAGAAGAAGAAGAAGAAGAAGAAGTAGGTGTTGCTGATCTGGCGTTGAAACGCCGAGAAGATTAATCATAAATAGCACAACAACAGCCGCAACAAATGCAAGCTATTCAGCTTTACAATCCATGACACTCATATGTACCATATAGTATCTATCTATGTACACATACACAAACCAACAAAACATAAGAATGTATCTATGTATCTTTCATTGCATGTGTGTGTGTGTGTGTGTAGAATTCACGTTGCTTTGAAATGAATTTTTCTGCAACTCTGTCACTTGTCAGTCAAAATAATAGAGAATAAAAAAAGAGTCTGATAAAAATTGTTTAAAAATAGGTGTTACCATATTCCATTGTGTACGAATCAACTAGACAAAAAATTGTATTTTAGTAAGTATTTATACATATCTACTATGTAGATACTATTATACTCAATACATATAAGTGTATCTTTGCCTTTAGTAGTAGTCATGCTTAATTGTTATTATTGTGCATCATCTCATTGCCATCACAGATCATTTGCAGATAGAATGATCAAAATGTTACTCTGTTTAGTCTGAGCCTATGAATCAGAAAAAGTATCAAACAAAATCATTATTATCATTTCTTACTAACCTATGAAATTCAGAAGAAATGAAGTAAATGTTACCTTTGGTTTTGTATTACTTAAATGCACTTATAATGAATAACTGCGTCATTTGTTAAATAAACTCGTTCATTGTTTGTGAGTTTGTTTGTTTTTTTGCAAATATTTGCTTTTAGCGCATTCCTTAAATTTTTTCACTTATTTTCTTCTCTCTCTCTCTCTCTCTCTCACTATCTCTTCATATGCGCAATAAAATTAACTAAATAAATAAATAAGTTATTAAGTAGTAACAAGTAGAAGGACGCATAACTGTCTCTGTCTTCTTATTATTGTATTTATTTTTTTAACACGATAATTTATTATATAAAGTCTTCATTTACTTACATTTTTACTATCTGTGAGTATTGAATAAAAATTATGTAATATACGATCTTGACCTCTTTTAATCTCTCATCTCATCTCATCTTTATTTTGTAACCATACAATAACTAAAACAATTTATCTTAACTGATTATTAAAACAATTAAAATTCTTGCAAGTCTTTATGTGTTTATATACAAAAGATGAAAATTAAATAACTGAAAACAAAAAACAGAAAAATCCCATATGCATTGCTGATAATAAATTTTAAGATAAGAAAAGATAAGAGATAAAAATCTTAAATATTTGATAAGCTATATAATTTTCTACATTTACAAATGGTACAAACTTCCAATGCGAATGAAAATTTTGCAAAAAAAAAAAAAATAAAAATAAAACCAAATAGGCCAATTTTACCAGCAGAAGTGGATCAAGTTTTCTGCAAAGAATCTAATAACCTCAATCTTAAATTTTTCTTTTATATAACAAATTATTTGGACTAAAATATTAAAATGTGACTCGATAAAAGATCTTAGTGCTAAATTTCTGTAATTTTTGGATGAAAAAAAAATTGTCTTGCCAATTTTATAAAATTTAATATGTGGCCAAGAACAGCAGAATAAAGAATTATGAAGAAAGTACCAAATATTCCTTAATTTATTAGAAGAAGTCATCAATATCATTTTAGCTAAAAATACAATTAATAAAATAAAAACCTGAGCTTTCCTTCTCTTACTAAATTAAGCAAGTTTTGTTACACAAGGATTGAAATAATTTTTTATGTATATTTGATGCATTGCTTTGCATACTAATACACATTTTCAGACATATTTTCTAACAGATTTGTGTTGTACTTTGCCCTAAAGTTCATCTCCCCTTACTCAATGTACCAAGAATTTCACTCGTATTAAGATGTAAAACTCACTCTGATAGCCAACTGTGAACTCCTCAGCTCTTAAAATAAAATCTAGAAACTTCGTTCCTATTACGTTGAAAAGATGCATAACTAACTTCATATGTCCTTTATGATCGCTTCGTGGTGTTATACACAGTTCTATCACAACCTCTCGTCTAAGATCTCGCCCTCTGCGCTTAATATCATCGTCCTTCGCTGCCTTCGGGAATCGGGGCACACTCATTGATTCATCTATCCTGTCTGCATTTTTCGGACCACCCATAACTACGAGTAATGCAGAGCTAGCTATTTTGCAAATAAATTTCCCCAATCGGGTCAAAGATGGATTTTAATTAAATTAATTTAGTTTTAAGTTTAATTTTAAATTTTATAATTATGCCTTCCTACTTTAAGTTTGTTGTTATTTATTTTTAAGTTGACAATTATTTGTTATAAATAAATAAATCTATCTTTTTGACATGCAAAGTATCCCCAATCCATTGAATTCATTAATTTCAGTATCGACTAGGCATGATGCTTTTGAATTCTCTCACTTACTTAAAGAGCAATCTACAATATTTGAAGAACTTCAGATGTCAATAAAAAAAAAAATATTTCAAAATACACAATATTTCAACACATTTGAAAATTGAAAAAATGTCGTATATCATGACATGATATGAATACGATTTCTTAGTATAAATTTCAATAACACAACCCATTATTATAATAAAATTTTAAATATTTTTACTTTGCGAATTTTAAAAGCAAAAAAAAAACAAACAAAAAATAAAATCTAATTAAAATTACTAAAAATAAATTGCAAATATTTAAGGAAACTTTTATGGAACAAATTTATTTTTAGATACAAAAATGGAATGACGATTCTTTTTTCTTCATTTTGCTTACTTTATGATTATAAAGTGTGTAGAAAACAAATCTGAAATTTTGCAACTACTAGAGACAAATGTTTTAAAGATTTTCTCACCGACAAATGCATTTCAAATTTTATATTTTTTTTCTTTTTAAAAGAAATCATCACACAAATAAATTTCATCTGAATCTTTGTTTTATTTTTGGAAATGAAGTAGAAAAATGATCTTAATTCTATTTGAATTTAGTCATAGAAATTGAAATTTCTCAGATTATATTATAGATACATATAAGTAGACATATTTGTGGGTAAGTTACCATATATACAATTTTCATTAAAAAAATCAAAATTTAAAAAAAAAAAATTAATTTTACTATTTAAATATTTCAAAGTTTTTGGCTTACGAAAACAATGTTTAGGGCTTTCAATTGTCTAAAGGTACAAATATTTTCGAAAAAACAGATTCGCTCCTTCAAGGATATTGTGCCCATAGTAATGAGTTATACCGAATATCAAATAGATGAAACTGATTTAAAGAAACCACCAATATTTATTATGCATGGCTTATTGGATTCCCAGGAAAATTGGAGCAAAATGGCAGAGAAATTGGCAGTAAAAACCAAGCATAGAGTTATTAATTTAGATGCACGAAATCATGGCAAAAGTCCACATTCACCCGAACATGGCAGCGATCATTTAGCCGCTGATGTTGAGGAATTAATGCGAATTTTACAATTAAAAAAAATCATTGCCATTGGATATGGCATGGGAGGATTTTGTATGATGACATTAGCTTTAAGTAAACCTTTGTTTGTCGAAGAAGCTGTAATTCTTGAAGCATCGACATATGGTTTGCCCAGCGTCACTCGGAAACGTCCTAGTTTGGTTGATATGTTAATACATTACATACCCAGTTTACCGAGAGAGATGAGTGTAGATGAAGGACGCGAAGCAGCTATCAAAACAATATCTACACATTCCGGTGATCAAGCAAATGCTGCTATCATCTTAAAGGATTTGCGCAAAACTGAAAATGGTTCATTTCAATTGGGTTTCAATTTGAAAGCCATTGGCAGTCATTGGAATGATTATTCCAATTATGAAGAAACCATTAAGCATTATAGTCCTTATCCTGGTGCGGTTCTCTTTATTGGCTCAAAACAATCTAATCACATCAGACCATCTCATATACCAGGAATAAAAAGATACTTTCCTTATATGACAGCACAATGGATTGATGCTAGTGGAATGTTGCATACTATGAAACCAAATGAAACTTTAGAAACAATTGCTCATTTTGTAATAGGTGAAAAACATGAAAATATACTTGAATAATAAAAAATTTTGGACACACAAATTAGAGAGAAAAAAATAAAGGATTTTAGAGGAAGATAGTAAAGTTAAGATAAAAGTTTCCTTTTTTTATTTTAACGGTGCCGAACATATGATACTTGTGTAACTCATCTTAAACACAAAAAAAAAAACCTTTTATGCTTTACTTTAAACAATTTTTTCTCTCACAATTAGTGCATGACCCAAGTAAAAAGATACGCCTAACAAAAAAGAAAAAAGCACGCAACAAAAAACTTAAATTAAATTACCTTTTGTATTTGTGTTTTTCTCATTGTTGTGGATAAAGAGCGATTTAACAATTTGGCGCACTTGCAACATAAACTTGCAACTGAATATTGTTGTCTATGTTGTTACTTAGTAAGTAGTATCATTGTTTTTGTAGCAGTAGATGCTGCACCTCTAAAAACAAAACAAACTAAGTACATTACAGTACATGTATGTTGACATGATTTACCAACCGAAGATCCTCAATTTTTGTCGTATTTTTTTTTTTTTTTTTTAAACTTATACAACAACATACAGATACCATAGATACATTTTCTTTGTCTATTGTATTTAGTTACATTGCTACTTTTTAAACAACAACATTAGCAACAAAAACATCACCAGCAGCAGCGGCAGCAGCAGCATCAGCATCAGCAACAATATGTCGTCGTCGTTGTAATCTTTTGTTTCAAGTAGTCATGCAACTTTAATTAAATGACACAAAAAAAAATTTGTTATACACTGAAAGCAATTACATTAAATGCACAATTATGCAGAATCCTTTAAAAAATATTAAATATCCTTTTAGTTTATTAATACGAATAAGGAACTGCCAAACACTTAAACATAAATTCTCTGAAAAGACCCCAATTGAAACGAACCAATTCATAAGAGTCATCTGATTATTAAATGATAGGTAATATTTTCTGTTATTGGTCAATGTCAATGTTCTTAATAATATCGCCTTCAGTATCATTTTGATGCTCAAAACTTTTCAGACTCCTAATATAAACAAGACTGACAAGAAAATGTTGCCTTTGGTGTTATCTAAGTACTAAATGTCTAGTGACCCCGGAAATGTTTGATTGGGTATGCCAATGAACTTCAGCAACAATCATTATGAGTTATGGAGGATAAGAAATTTAATCACAATTGCTTCAAGACTCCATCTGCGTTGTTAGATCAAAATTTCATTAGAATGTCTCAAAACTGTGAGATTCTCTACCTGATGCTGATCATAACAATAGACTCTAGACACACAATGTGGGACGTCCAATAAACGTGAATCCATACTGTGATCTTTGTATAGATGTCGTGATGGATCCGGAGCACCTTTTGCTTGAGTGCTCTCGATGCGAAGCGAAACGACGTAGAATGTATGCGTGCTTTGCAGCTCACAAGAGAGAGAGAGTGTACGAGCGAATAATGACTCCTACTTAATTGAGACTAATATCCCTCCCTACAAAGGACTGCTTTGGTGGATTTATTTCAGTATTTGAGGTGATAGGGGTTTTTTAGTCGGTAAGCTAATCGATTTTGGCATGAGCCATAAGTATCTTTGAATGTTTTTTACCTTATTGTTCGCATAAAATCAATTTAAATGAAAAGACAAATTGTGGGTGTGTAATATTTTTACAGTGTAAAGATGCTACTATTTGTAATTAATGTTAAACATATTTGGTTACTAAGTTTGCTGTCAGTTAAGTACATGAAATATCATGTTTCAGTAGCTACTAGCAACTTGTAATAGTGACAGCGGTGTCGACAATTACATGTTTTCTTTTACCTCATAAAATCAAAAAAAAAAAAAAAAAAATAAAGAAAAAATTTATGAAAATTAAAATGAAAATTAAATCCAAAATAATTTTTATTTGTCACATTAAATTTATTGCATTAATTTTTATACCACCAAATCAACAGGAAGCATTCAAAAACTTACAAATGCATTGCACAAATTCTTGTGGTCTCTCAATATGAACAAGGTGATAAGTATCTAACCATTCAACAGTGAGATTTGGAAAATACTTTTCCATGTGTGATAAATTTTCACTTTTTACGAAATTTGAACGTTCGCCGGCAATCAATAGGGTTGGTCCCATATAGGGTGGGAAATTAGCTATAGTTGTACCAAAATTGGCAATATGATGCCAATTATTACGTATCGAGGCATAATTGCATGACCAACCAAATTCACCATTCGCTTTTTTGAGTAGATTTTTAAGTAACATATTTATTTGAAATTCATTACTAGTGATTTCTTGCATTTTCTTTAGAAGACTTTTGCGTGCGTTAGCCAAACTCAATTCCTTTGGTATGTTTACATTAAGTAAAAAGTCATATATTTTATCAGATAGACGAGCATTCGATGGTACACCCAATGTACTGATATCGACTATTATAAGTCGTTGAACCAGTTCTGGATAAGTTAAAGCAAACATCATCATACCCAAACCACCCATGCTATGTCCAAGTCCAATAATTTTTGTTAAATTTTCTTTTTTTACAAATTGCATGTTATCGACAGCCAAATGTTGGGGACTGAATTCGTCGGTATGTGGACTGAGACCATGATTACGCGCATCGACTGTATACACCTTATGTTTGATATTCGATACTAAATTTTGTGCCATTTTACGCCAATTAATCTGGGAACCCATTGCTCCATGCATGATTACAATTGGTGATTTTGTATTATTTGCTCCCTGAGTTGGTTCAAATGCTGTATAACGCATTAAGATTGGTGATAACCCAGCATGCGTATTGCGTAATAACACAAAACAGCGAAGGTTTGGTTTTTTTAATGACATTTTCTTACTTTTAATAAAACGGCTAAAAGCTCAACAAAAATTTTTCTTTATCCCGAACATAGTTTTTTTTAAATTTGTTTTACAAATAATTTTTAAGTTTATACAAATTTATGACAATTAAAGCCTTGACAGTTAGTGATTTTAAAAAGTAGTATGTTAAGAATTTCATGACTTCTTTAAATAAATAAAACATAATATATGTAATAATAAATAGTTAAAATAATAAATAAAATAAATAATAATAATAATTTGCCAAGACTTTAACTTTTTTATATTTCATGACTTCTTTAAATAAATAAAACATAATATATGTAATAATAAATAGTTAAAATAATAAATAAAATAAATAATAATAATAATTTGCCAAGACTTTAACTTTTTTATAGTAAACCGACCCAACGATCGCGTATTTTGACCCTACATAATTATATGGTGGATTAGGAAAAAATTTACAAAATTATATGCTCATTTAATGTTAAAAGTTTATTCTAAAAATTATTATATACCTGAAAAGCATAGATGTCAAGAGTCTTTTGAGAATTCAATGCTTTTCAGGTTGATTTCCCAGGGAACAGGACACTCCGTGTCTGTAGCTTAAGTAAGTTGTTCTTAATACCATCAGGCGCCTCTACACTTTCATGGGGTTTTGCTGTTGAAAACCCGTACAAACTATTTTAAAGATTGTTGACTCAAGAAGAAAAGATTCCGAAAGAAAAAAACATGAGAATGTGATGTTTTATGAGAGAATTGTGACGGTTCTGCACAATGGCAACATCAGCGACCCATTCACCACCAACGCTGGAGTACGACAAGGTTGCCCTCTCTCCCCGCTGCTTTTCCCCATTGTGCTGGATGACAATGTCATGAACAGCCTCACCCAACATAAGAAAACTGACATTATGTGGTCCCTCTCACGACATCTGGAGGACCTGGACTTTGCAGATGACATTTGTCTCCTCTCTCACAAATTCTCCGACATGCAAGCGAAGGCGAACAATTTAGTTGCGCTGGCACGCACCGTCGGTCTGGAGATAAACATTGTAAAGACCAAAGCCATGAGACTCAATCACTCAAACACAAGCCACATAATGATAGACGGTTGTGCGATCGAGTTCGTTGAGAACTTCTGCTACCTCGGTTGCACCATATCTACAAACGGAGGAGCTGAAGCTGACGTCAACTGCAGACTGAGCAAGGCAAGATCAGCATTTGGACGACTCAAATCAGTATGGGCAAAACCCAAATTTCTAGACGCACGAAATTACGAATATTCGACGCATGTGTGAAATCAACGCTCTTATATGTAAGCGAAACATGGCTTATCTCAAACTCTATTACGCAGAGATTGCAAGCTTTCGTAAATAAGTGTTTGAGGATCATTTGTAGAGTATTCTGGCCGACAACTATTTCAAGCGAGGCGCTATGGCGTCTAACAAATGAGCAACCCATACTATACCAGATTAAGCGCAGGAAGTGGAGCTGGATTGGGCACACATTGAGAAAGAAACCCGAAAGCATCACAAGAATGGCGCTTGAGTGGAACCCGCAAGGGAGAAAAAACCGCGGACGACTCAAGAACAC
This sequence comes from Amiota mariae, assembly GCA_035041805.1. Taxonomy (NCBI): domain Eukaryota; kingdom Metazoa; phylum Arthropoda; class Insecta; order Diptera; family Drosophilidae; genus Amiota; species Amiota mariae. The sequence continues at coordinate 4,457,580 of JAWNKV010000325.1, forward strand.
CTGGAGAAGATCAATATGGCGGGAGTTAGCCGATGCAAAAATCACATGGGAAGAAGCAAAAATAACAGCCCAAAATCGTGTTCGATGGAGATGCCTTGTGGAGGCCCTATGCTCCAATTAAGAGTGATAATAGGAGGAAAAAAAAATGAGAGAATTGTTTAGTCTATGTACAATAGTTTTTTGGTCTTTGCTTAAGTGCTTAAAGTGTGGGACATGCTTTATTAATTTAACTCGCTTTTGGTTTTTCTTTAATATAATATTATTTCAAGACCTTTTCTTCACTGTTCATAATTCATAATAATTATGACATAATAATGATAATCAAGTTTTCATTAAAATTTTAAGAATGAGAACTTCACATTTCAGGAAGCATTTTTATTCAAGAAGAAAACTCTCAAACAACATATATTTCATTTTTAAATATTTGTACACTTAATAATGTATACGATATGTTATACCACTGAAGTACATACAATTATCATTCTAAAGTATTTACATGATACGAGTACTTCAACTATTTCAAGCCACTTGACGTATTTCTAATTCAACAACTCAAAACAAAAAAAAAACAAAAAAAAAAAAAAAAAAAATTATTAAAGAATTTAATACTTTTTACGGTTTAATTAACATTTAACTATTTATAGTACAGCAAACTCAATGAATTTAGACAACAGAAACCTAGCAAAAGCCAAAACAATTGACAGATACAAATACAAAACACAATCAAAAAGAGTTCAAAACCAAACCAAAAATATATACATATATTTTTTTTTTTTGTTTCTATAATTTATTTTTATTGTAGTTTGTTGCTGATGACGTCGAAGGTGTCTCTATACTATTGTATATTTAATGATAATGATAGTTGAGGGCGGTCGGTGTTAGATACATTATCTTAAACTTCACATGAAATCAAATATCTCAGTTCAAGTGCAGTTTTCTTGTTTTTCATAAAAATACAAAATAAAAAAAAAATAAAACAAAGAAAAAGTTGAAAGAAAAAAATGTATTTAAACAAAAACAAAAACAAAACCAAAAAAAAAAAACAAATTTGTATCTTTCAGCACATGCAGCATACACACAACAAAATGCGCTGCTGCTGCTGGTGCTGCTGATCTCGTAAACAGTGCATAATGGGCGTGTGGAGATACTTTTTTGTTTTTGTATCTTTTGTTGTATTTATTGTAATTTTTTTTTTTTTTTTTTTTTTGTTTAGTAAATTATAAATACAGCAACAACAATAGCAACAACAGCATCTCAGTGCACATAAAAATACAAATAGTAATGTCTACTATCGCGATAAACCACAGTAACGAACACCTCAAGGCATCTGGAATATCGTTTACTTTTGTGCGATGCCTTTTCATTGCAGTTTGTTGTTGCTGACGTTAAAATTTGTTATTGTTGTTCTGTTGTTGTTGTTGTTGTTGTTGTTGCAGTTTTTGTTAATACTGTTGTAGTTGCATTTAAAACGCGTAATTCCAGTTGCATTTGATGATAGAGACATTTTCATTTTACCAATGAAAAAAAAAAAAAAAAACAGTAACATTAACTTTGGATTTACAATAATGAAGATATCCAGTACCATTTAAATAAAGATAAGAAAAAAGACCTTAAGCTTAACACAATAGATTTCTTTCGATGGTATTCAATTGTATTTATGTAGTATTTTATTGTAACTTTTCTTAAAGATTTTTAAATACTTTAAAAGATAAGAAATAAGATAAAGTTTAAGGCATCAGAAATGTAGCAGCTTCATTTGCAATGATCAGTTTTGCAACTGAAGAATTAGTCGACAAATGTTTGCTCATTGTCTTGTATTGACAGCGTATGTTATATCTTAAAAGTCCTGAGTATTATTAGAAATATTGAATCTTAGAATGCATAGAAATATTCCCAAAATTACAGAAATCTATATAACAATTAACTATTTGTTTTTATTATCAAAATGATACTAAAGGAGCCGAAGACGCAATTGCTTCCCTTAGAGAGTAGAAATTCCTGTCTACTGAACGGACTTTGATACGGTTTTCACTGTCATTAAGAGAGTTTTCTATGGAAGGCGTTGTTAGTTTTTAGAATTAATAGTTTTTTGTGGTGAATAAAATGAAATGCGAACAGACATCATTGGTTTCAGAGTAATACAACCGGTCAAGAAATCTAAATTAGTTTTTCTAATCCACCCATGCAAAACATGGTCGGGTCTTTCGTTAATAAATAAATAAATCAAAATAATAATGAAGAAGTTTTTTACCTTTGTTCAATGTGATCCCTCTATGACTTAGCTATCGCCTTGAGTTTAGTCAAGGAACACATTGAACGCTGCATATGAGCCTCTGAAATGCACTGCCATTATTTAAGCGTTTTATCATTGTTGATCTAACTTTGGATTGCAGAGTATTCAGTCTCCTTTAAAGACATTGTTAAATTTCTATAAAAACACATAATAAATATCTCAATCTTATTTGCAGACTTCTAGAAAAATACAATACTTGTTCACGATCACAAATTCATTATGTTTATGATAAAACATAAAGAAATGTTTAATGATTTCTTTCAAAATTTAGTCCATTTAATTTTCAAAAAACTTTATCACATTTGCTTTCATCTTTTGCAATTCACTTTCATCCAAACTACTTAAAAATAATAATAAAATATGAAAAGCAGTCGACGACGGCAGCGGAACTGATGATGGTGATAAACTTTTTATCCCAAACTATGCGTAATTTATACCAGTCGGCGAGACATTTATTGTCTACATTTTTTGCTCTTAACGGATTTTAATGTCGTAATGCGGACACAAATAAAATCAGAAATAACCATAAAGAAGTAAAAAATACAAAATTTAATAAAATTAATTTACGATTCCAGAAATAACAAAAGTGTTGTTTGTATGTATTTCCATTTCATTCATAATGATGTTATTGGTATGAAATCCAAAAACGAATCGAAATGTAAATGCAAAATGAAATAAAAATGAAAAAAAAAAAAAAAATGAGAGATACAAATTAAAAGCTATAAATCGATCAAAAAGTAGCAGAGACACATAAGAGGAGATACTTACTCATTCTTACGTTATGGATTAAATTAATGGTAATGCAAAAATCAACGAAAAAAAAAACCAAACCAACATAAACAACAAAAGAAACAAAGCAATAACTCAATTTAATGCTTAAGTAAACCGATTACGTTGATGAGTATTTTGTATCTTTTACATTTAAATACAATAAAACAAAGCGCCAATCAATTCTTCTTTCCATAAGAAAAAAAAAAAAACATTATTATAATTCAAAAGGGAAACATCATCAAAAAAAATATTGTATTTTGTATTTAGAGGCAAAAGCAAGCGAATTGTTGTGGCCTAAAAATGGAGGGCATGACCCACAAGATTAAAGCCTCAAAAAGAAAAAAACACAACAGAACTTTGTTTTGATCAATCCTATTTCACTTTGGCATTTACTTTTACTTGATTGTATCTTTATGTGTGGTTTATTGTGCGTAAAAACTTTTCCTTTCTTTTCATACTTTGTCGCTCTCTCTCTCTCTCTCTCTCTCTCTCTGTCTGTCTATCTTTGTTCGTTTAACTGAGCTTCTTCTTTTGTTCGCTTATTCATGGCAAATTTATGAAATTTTTTTGTTTTTGTATTCATGGAGATCCGTTTTCCTGTTGGCGAATTATTGACCATAACATCATCAGACTTACATCATAAATATTTCGGTTATTAAATTACAAATCTCTGTTGGATATGGACTATTTGGAAGCTTAATTTTGAATCGTTTGGAATGTTAATAACAAAACTTGTTATTGCTCTTATACTCATCATCGATGTTTTATAAATTTCTTGATTAACAAAAATATGTAGTATAATGATGCACTCGTCCTTTGGGTAAATAACTTTGGTTCTATTGACAGAACTCAATACAGTCGAATTTTCCAAGGGACCAGAAAATCACTTCATTCATTGTACAGAATTTTGATATTTTTTATATACTTTTTTTTACATTTTAGTATTTCTCCCTCAACAAAAACCTTCTAATACAATACATTTAGAGATTCGAATATTGCGTTACTACATGTCCTCTTCATCCCAATGCGTAGCTTCAATCTGCATGTGGAAAATACTGCCTTATAAAAAGTATTCATAAAGAAGTGAAATTAGAGTTATCTATTTACTAGATTCCCGGGCAAATGTTGTCCTAACTCTCCTTCACAAAAAAATAGTGGATACTGATTGATTTACCTGATGAGATGTTTGATTGATTCTTATTTCGGCTGTTTCTTTGGTGATTCTGTTTGTATGTAAACCTTCCTTATGAATCACTGCGTCCATTGGTGAAAACCATATGAAAATCCGTTGAATGGTTTTTGAGTTTATTGCGAACAGACAGCCAGGCAAACGCGGCAGGGGACTGTTTAATAATATTTATAAATATCTATAAAGGCGATTGTTGGGTCTCATTTTGTTAACTTTATATTGAATTTATTTGATAGCGTCAACTTTTCTTTAGCGTATATATTGTATTAGATCAGATCAGATCAGATCAGATTAGATCAACTGACAGGGTTAGCTTATAGAGCGTGTATCTTGCTGCTATGTACAGAGTTCCAATACTGACCTACCGTCTTCTTGGTTTTTGTTCCATGGCTTATATGATATTGAAAAAAAAAAAAATTATATATTTTAGAAAATTATGATAATCTCGCTTTCATTAATATTTAACTGTTTATTAATAACATACATTTCAATAGTCATCAATTTACAATATTCAATATTTTTCTTGGCAATGTTTAAAACTAAAATATAGTATGTAAATCTCTAAACAATATTTTAACTTTATATCTTAAAGATAACAGAATAGTGGAATAACATTAAACAATTTATGTGTGAAAGGTATACATTTTTTTAAAAAGGATTTTTATTTTTATTATTTTATCTAAAATTTTATTTCAAAAGTATATGGTCATGGTTATGACTTTTTAAATGAGTAAAGTATCCAAAAAAAACTATCACACTCAATCACTCACTCACTCACTCACTCACTCACTCACTTACTTACTTAATTACTCACTCACTAACTAAATCACACTAACATCATCATTTTTTTATGACATTTTTACTCCGTTGACCCAACATGATGACTTCAAGTTAATAAAAAGCTCCTTTTTTCATAGCCAACATCAATATCAATTGGTCATATATTTTTTTACTTGTTCGCTTGTTCGCTCGTTTATTTCCTTCCTATTAATAAATAAAATTCAAACGTGACTAAACGGCGTTGCATTTGACTTTCAATGTCTATAATCATTAATGTTATTAACGTTCATCTTAACAAATATTTTACGAAATTGAATTTACGAACGCAACAATGATTTTTTTTTTCTTTCCGTTTTTCCTTATTATTATTTACTGACTTTTTACTCTTCAGTTTGCTTGCAGTTTGGATTTGCTTTTGGTTTATTGTTGTTTTGGTGCTCATGTCGATGATGATGCTATATCGCAAACTGAACTTAATGAGCAACGAAAATCATATTGAGCGCAGTTCATCTGTATTTTTGGGCCAATACTTTTCACTTTTTTTGTGATTCCCATTTACTATATTTTGATCTCATCTCATTTCATTTCATGTCTTTCTTTCTTTCTCTCCAATTCAATCCAATCCAATCCAATCGCTTCTTAAGTGTGCTTAGTACTTTCATAACCTTTTGAGTGACCTCAACACAGTTCAAAACGAAATTCAACATTCAATTAGTACACATTAAATTTGACTGGCCTCAAACAATAAAGCGGAAACTTGTACCTCAGTTATAAGTTGGTTTGAGGTTTTAGTTTGGTTTATTTTATTTAACTTTTTTTTTTGCCTCTTCTTTCTTTCGATGCAGCAGTATCTTTTTTATTGTGTACTGTCTCATTTTTCTCTGTTTCGTATCTTTTAGATACTTTATGAAAGTGCAGTCAGAAAGGAAACATTTACTCTTTTTTACTTTTGCTTGTTATCACGATTTTCGATGAAAATTTTGCGATAATAAAATCGACAACAAGTAAAAAGTCTTTACAATACAGCAAGAAGACATATTGGTTGGCGCGTTAAATCCCCAACAAGTCTCAGTGACTACTATGACAAGAAAATGAAATCAAAGAAAAAATTAATCAACTTATCCTTTTTAGTGACTTTTGACTTGCAACATTGGACACAAATTATAACAATGTAAAATAGAAGATAAAAATGTCGTTTGAAATGATGAAAATATCAACTACTCATTTCAATTTTTAAGAAAGAAAACTTAAAAATAAATAAATATTGCAAATTTTTTTTTTTTTTATTAAAATAAATGACTTTTTATTAGATTTTCTATTACATTATATTTTTTATGATAAAATGATGATATGTTAAAGTAAACTTCACTATGAACTGATTGTTCAGACCAAAGCAGGAGAAATCAATACTTTCATTTGCATGACATTGAATTGTAATCAAGAAAGTCTAATCAGCCATAATTATAGATAATAATAGATGTGTCAACAAGTCAAAGTAGTTTATGTCGAAAATTGAGTTATTTTTATTATTATTCATCGCTTCAAAACATGTACTTCGTGTAGAGAATATTCTAAAAATATGATATAGAATCACACAACTAATAATTCGTACAATTACGATTTTTTCACACATCCCATTTTCAAACTGTTTTAAACAATTACTGGAATAAATAAACTAAATAAAATTTATGCTTACTGAAGGCTTGCCGACATAGTGGTTTTCTCCCCAAATTTTGGGGTAAAATAATTGTGTTGGGGTTTTTTTAGGGTTATTTTTAGGGGCTTGTTTTATAAGTATAAGCCCTTTCTTATGAGAGAAATTTGTGATTGAAAATATGTTTGCAATTATAATATACCAGCCTCGCACGCTATCATCGTCTTGCTTCCATTCTTGCATTGTTTGCTTATGCTACCTGTTTGTCGTACTATTTCCAAACAAGCAAATACAAAACAAAAAAAAAGATGAGCGAATAACGGTATAGCATGCCGGTAATGAGAATTCATAAATTTACCCTATACTAAAACCGCTCAACACGCCTAAAGAAGTTTTCACTTCAAAAACTATTTCTTAACATACATTGTTCTTTTTTAGGTGTTTTTGATTTTGCTTTAGGGGTAAATATTTTTGGGAATTGGCAAGCCTATCGGCCTCGTCACCAAACTCAACATGAACACTCTCCAGACTATGCTAAAGTTTCCATGAAAATTTCATCAAATTCAGTCCAGCGGTTTCGGAGTCCATAGGCAACAGACATAGTACATACAATATACATTCTAAATACAATATAAATATATTTATGCTATAATTTTTTCTACCTAAATTCTTAACACTTTCAATCTATAATATATTATAATATAATATTCTTTGAATGTACAATCCTTATTCTATGCTCTTCTGTCATATCAGAAATTTTGTATTCTTTGCATTATAATTTTTATTCAAACGAATGTTAAAAATTGATGTGATAATTTATACTTTTAAGATAGTTGAATTTAGTTCTATCAAATCATTTTCAGAATTGTTGATACAATATTTATTATCAATATTCATAATCTATCTTCTTTTCCTATGAAATTCCTAAGCATTCGGGTATCTGCTCACAAAAATAATATTCAAATAGCTTTAAGTAAAGAATATTATACTACTAAATGTTCTTAACATCTTACTTTGATCTTGACAGGTTTAAATGATGAAAAGAAAAGAAAAGAATATTCCCAAAAATATCAGCACAAACACAAAAAAAAATTTCATTAAGATCCTGATTACAAGTATAGTATACTCTTACCATAATAGTTCTCTTCAAACTGTCGTCATTTGATAGTTTTATGTGTTTTCTGACATTCTGATGACGACTTCTTTAACACATTCTATTTTTTTTTTTTTTTTTTCGTTTTGTTAAGTTGTTCTTCATGCCAACACCATTCACTATTCTTTCTTTAATCTTGTTATCTTGAGGGTGGACCCCGGTTTTTATTATTTCGTATCTTTGTGGTTTCTTGGCATTCAGCACAGTCAGCCAGGCAGAAGTATAAGTGAGTTATTGTTGGCATTGCCAACTATTTTACACATTGCGCAGACAGTCTGCGCGATCTGACTGACACATTGTAAGGTTGAAGGTTAAACAGGAAGAGTTGAACACAAATCTCAGCTTAACTCGACTCGACTCGATTTGACTTGACTTGGTGGTTGAGTTGAATGTTGAATGTTGTTAATTTATGCAATCCGTTGTACAAATGCAAATTTTTGACTTGGTTTTACAGATTCCGATTCTGGTTGTATTTCTTTTTGAATGTTTTACTTTTGCAGCTCAGCCGTCTGACCAAACCCATCAACCGACCGACCGACTGAATGAATATATTCGTATTGTACAACCGATCGCCCGCCCGCCCAATTCGACAAAAGGTTAGAAGGTGCCTATTGAAACCCCTTGTTGTGACTGTCTTTCTGTCCGTCTGTACATCTGTCTGCCTATCTATCTGTCTGTCTGTCTGTCTGGTGTTGTTGGATACGAATGAGTACTTATCCTTCGTTGCATTGCTTTGCTTTGACTTGACTTGTCTGAGTTCAATAAGTGGTTATCAGTTGCTAATCTTGTGTCATGTTCGTTTTTCATTTATTTCTCATTTGAGTTGTTCGTTTCTGCATTATCGGGTTTTCCCCCTTTTTTTTTTTTTTGTATACCATTGGACACAATAGTCATGTTGGTTTCTTTTTTTTTTTTTTTGTTGAATGAGTTTTGTCAAATTTTATTACTTTGGGTAAATCTTATTTTATTGACTGTTTATTTGTTTGCTAAGTTGTAGCTTATATAATAGCAGTTTATTTCTGATAAATGGTGTTCCGATATGCCGTGTTAGATATGAAGATATTTCACTGAATACTAAGCAAAGTGCTAAGATTTCCAACAGCATAAACAAATTTCGATATCCCAAACTTTTAACAAAATGTACTCTAAACTAAGTTTTAATGAACCTTGCCAGGAATTCAAATTTAATTAAAGTAAAATCTATTTGAAGGATATTCCTGAAGTGGCCAGTTTTACGTTGTCAGTTTGTTTTGAACTAATTAATTTTGATATGTCTTTCGTTTCATTTTATATGTAACATTTTGTACTATACAAAACTAATTTTAAATAAAACATCTTTATAGGTCATAGGTATTTTTTATTTTTTTTTTTTTTTTACAACTTAAACATTATAATGATTTTTATTCAAAGTTTTCAATGGGGTTTCAATCGAAGTTAACTTGAAACTTTTTTTTTCTGTTTTATTCGTATGCATTTTAATATCAATTTGAAACTCGAAGTTTTTTTTATTCGTTTTTTGTCTTAGTCTTTTAACACCAACTGGGTGCTCTGAAGTATTTTCTTGCTATTCATTCCGAGTTCTCTAACTTTTTTTTTTTGTTAAATTTTGTTCCTATGCCTTTTAACAACAACTAGGTGCAAACAAACAAATCAGTGAACATGCTCAGGTTTTAAAAGATAAAGTAAATCATAATTCCGATTACCAAAAATAGAATGCAATACAATATGCACTGTTTACGGTTAATTCTACTTATTTCAAAATTTTTTTTCAACATGTCTAAGGAATGGCAATAGCTTTTCAAGCTTTCCAAATATGAAATATTTTCAATCATTTGAGAATTTTCCCGAATCTGTTTAATCAATGAAACGCCACTACGGACGCTTTCATCATATTGAACTGAACCTCCATTTTCCATTATAATGTTTATATCCTTATGACCTTCCTGAATATTTTTAAAACATGAATTTAACGCTTGATTTATATCACGTTTTATATTCATGTTTACATCTTTTTCTTCATTTGCGAGCGTATTCAGTATACCCCATAGAACCATCAAACGAGGCATCTTTTCCATGGTTACTTTTTCTTCAAACACCTTTATCATGTTATGTGCTTCTTTATAATCACCTGTACAGATATGCTTTAATATCGGATCAAAGAAATCAATTTTATCCCACTCTTCTTGCGAATTATTGGTATCCATTTTGATTGCGATTGGATTTGATTTATCGTTCCGTAAAAAAAAAATATAACTTGTAGATCAGTTAATATTTTTACTGTGAAAATTTGTATTTCCTTTAAGTTTACTTTACAAATATATGAATTATTTATTCCAAGCCTTCTACTCTGAATAATTTGAATGAATAGAAGCTTTATTATGCCTTCTTATAAAATAAATTTATAAAATAATAAATTTAAAAAAATTTATGAAAAATCAAACTTCCTGTTTACTTTGTTTATAAGATTCGTAATAGAAACAAATGTTTGTTTGTTGACATTGACATTGATATACCTCTGATTATTAGAGGACTAAATCATATGAATAATGGATTGGGAAATAGGTTAGACTGATTGACTGAAGAATAGAGCTGAGGTCCGCAACTATACCAGATGGAGTCCCTTTTCTGTTTTATTTAATAAGAATAAATGTTGATAAGGATAAACACTTTAGGATTGCATTTCTACGAATTTCACTGTGTTCTTAAGACTATCAAACCTTGGAGTCCCTATGTATGTGATGCGAGTTCTTATGAGTGCCGTGCAAGAGCTTGAAACTTAAGTTTTGGTAGCATAATTCTAATGACTTTTAAAAGATCTAAAAACTAAACTAAATTGAGAATTTGCTTATATAACTTACTCTTTTGATAAATACAGATTCATATTTCTTTTTTCATAATCATCATAAGTCTTATATAATTTAAAATTGCATTTATGTTCAATCAACATCAATTTTAAAGAGAGAAGAGAAAGCATTTTCTTCATTAACCAACTCTAATTTACTAGTTTTTTAGTTCATCATTTGAGATTTTTTTTCTTTTGAAAAACTCATAATTATTAGTTGTAACTAAATGAAACTCATTCACTGTACGCCTCTTCAAACCAAACCAAAGCAAACCAAACCAAACCGAAAACCAAAAACCTGCCCAACACGACTGAATGACTCCCATGATCTAACTGACAAAACCATCAGTAAACAACACATGTTTGCCGTGTTGACTACTGCCTGCCATGGCATCACCAACAATTTGACTGATCCTCACGACCTCGTCAGTAGTTTACCACGCCTACTACTACATCATCAAAGTCACAGTGTAAAAAGGTAATATTGTAGATAGATATGCCATATAGACAAATACGCGTGAGTAATGTGAGCTTGGACAAGATACACAAACCTATTCAAATGAATACAATCCGTACAACAAATAATATAAAGCTAAGAAATCAAATGCGAAATATAGTATGTAAGTAGTATCTTTAAGAAGTACATATATAAACGTACATACTACAGTATTGTAAGTATCTACGATCTGTATAAATAAACATTGCGTGTTATGCTTGTTGTGAAAGTGTTAAAAATTAAGCGGAAATTAAAAGGAAGAAAATCGTTTCTTTCTGTTTTTTTTTTTTTTTTTTTTTATATAAATAAATACAGAAAAATTAAAAATAAAAAGAAATGAAAATTGAAAACAATTTTTTTGTTTTTTTGTATTTTATGGGAAGAAGAAATCATAGCGGAGATAGATTGCCACACTTAAAAGGCTGAAAAATTATTTGTGGAAAATATGTTCGACCCGCAGCCTCAAAGACGACGACAACGACGACGTCGACGTCATCATGGCAAACAAATGTACATATGAACAGATATGAGTGTGGCAAAGATACCAAACTACAATGTGGCAATTTGGCTTGATTAATTGGCATTTGTTTTGATTTTTTGACTTGTTTTCCCCTTCTTTATATTTTTGTTTTTAAATATTTTGATTATCAAAACAAAGACACAAAAAACAACTCAAACAAATTTATTTCAAACATGCATATTTCTGTTCCTCATAAGACTTGAGAAATCATCATCATTATTATCATCATCATCATCATTGGATTAAAAAATTACCTCCAATTATGGGTATTTTGGGCGTGTTTCAATTTTACATAAAACAAAACAACAACAAAAAAGAGATGCAACAAATAACTTGGACAGAAAGACCAATGAACAGAAAGAAAAACTGGCAGATAACGTAAGATTTTATTGGTATGAGAAAATACAAAATAGAATTGAATTTACCATGATTCGCATTGCATAATTAAAAATCAATAATTTGAGGATTTAATCCATTTCATGAGAATTCATTGATATAATAATAAACAAGAAAATATATGCACCTTCGACATTCATTTGACAAAGCTAATCGACTTCATTAACATGAACCGCATACAGTGGCGTGTTTGGATTATTATAGGGGGCCTTGGTAAAGTCGAATAATCTCAAATAAATAATTGTCACATGGAATACATTTCAGAATCAGTTTATTTTAGGGTAAAATAATAATAGCCACTGATCTTTACCCTATTACCTTACATCTGACTTAAAATTTGTATTCAGAATTTTGGGGGCTCGCTTTTGCTCAGGGTCCACATCATTAGCCCAAATGGCCTGTGATGACTGCATACTAAATACAATAAATTAGAAAAGAAGTTTAACTTTCGATAGACAAACATGTTGAGATTGTGGTTGTGGTGCTCTTGTGAAGCATTTAGTTCATCAACATCAAATTCATGTAAAGAAAAAATCTAATCGAAATATTTATCTTTATTGCAAGAATGTCATGTTTAATTGCCAACTTTGGCATCGAAATTTTAATATCAAACAACAGACAGCCAAGATCTCAACAGACAAGTAAGCAAGTAAGTAAGTAATCGTGAGATACAAATACTAAGAGTGTAGGAAAAATAAAAGGAGAAAGGGGAAATGGGAAATGGGAAAGAGCAGGAGACAAGTCCAACCAACCAACCAACCAATGAACAACTGAATGTGAACAAGAGATCAGTGCTGCTTATGCATGTGTTAAAAGACAAACGATTGCAGAGGAGTAAGTAACCCATGAGTGTGTGTGTGTGTCTGTGTGTGTGTGTGTTGGGATACAATGGGGGACAGCTGATAAAGTTGAAGTTAAATTTAGAGACCACAGATACAGTAGAAGGCGACAGCGACAGCGACGCAGACAATAACAATAATAACAGATACTCGTACAACAAAACGTTTAACAGTTCATTTAAAAATATGTCATATTAAAATTAAACATGTTATGCAATTTCAACAATAAAGAGAAATATAAAAATAGGAAAATAGGAAAAATGACAGCAGTAACAAAACAGAAAAAGGAAAATAAAAATAAAAATAAATATTACTGCACTGAAAAAACTTTGGTGTGAAAAGTTGAAGTGAAACCAAATCAAACCAAACCAAACGAAACCGAAGAAAAGAAAAAAAAATTACAATAGTAAGAGAAGAAATACATATGTTTGTAGCTGCCTACTATTGTTTGAAACTAAAATTCAAAGCTTGTAGTATAACAATGTATCTTATTTTTATATCTATACTCGTACCTAGTATTTTTTATGCTATAGAGAATACTTAATTCTATTATGCAATCAGGAAGTGGCTATACCACGGTCATAAAAGCGAATATTATAAGATAAACTACTCTTGTCGTGGTCTTAATTCGTCATCACACTGACAGAATAAATACAATTCTATATAAAGATGAATGGAATGATAAAAAGAATTATATTTTTAATATTTTCTAAATGACTCAGAGATGTTTGACTAAGTGTACTTGATTAATTTTAAAATATTTATCTTAAATTTGTATGCAAAATTTGATTAACCACTCTTCCTTTACTCAAACACTCTTCAGACTATGCTAGAGTTTCTCTGAAATTTTTATCAAAATCAGTAAAGTAGTTTCGGAGTTCATGGGCAACAGACATACATAAATAGTTTTAATTTTACATTTAACTAGCAAGCCCGGCAATATTTCGCCAAAATCGGCTTTGTACGGGAATGATAGAAAGAATGATATGTATTTTATTTTGTTGTGACTCACATTTCGAAAAGAGATTTTGACAAATGTTCTATCTGATCTGATTTGATTTGATTTTAAACAAAAATATTGCGACATTGCCCACTCTTCTTTAACGAACTCTTAATTCGTCAACTTTTAATACTCAAAGAGAACAAGATTAACGCTTCACCATCATTATTACCATTACCTTAAAGCATTTCTAACTAAGCAGATCTTGTTTTATCTTTATTTTTAATTGATTTTCTTGCGAACCCATAAAAAATTACTATATCTATACTTATATAATCATTGAATTCTTTACTTCTTTAACTCAATAAAGGTGTAATGTATGTATATGGGATTCATCCATTTATCCTGACTGTTCTTCACACAAGAAATACAATAAAAAAAAAAAAAGGAAAATTACAACAATTGTAAATCAAGTGAAGTACCTTGCAGACAATCTGCACATAAAAAAAAAACGAAAAATAATATGTTAAACAAATGTAAAAATTTAGATCAAAAGTTATACAAGACTTTATTACCTAACACGTGAGTTAGTCACTTGTAGTGCAGTAGTTTAGTTTAGTTTAGTTTAGTTTAGCGTAGTGTGGTGTAATGTATTCACCACATTCAGCATGGAATCCTTGTTGGACAGTAGCTGGAAGAAATCTCATAAAAATCTTTAATTAAAACTTTTGTCGACGTTAAGATTTTTTTTTACGAGTGTCTAGACAGACATATAGACAGATCTTCGCTTAAAGTCAAGCCAGGCCAAGTTACAATAATATTACTCCAGTGAGGAGTCCAGACACTGCACTAAGACTAAGTTAGCCGCAGCAATAACAAGCCCCAAGCAGATCTTGGCTTTGGTTTTGGATATTTTTTTTTTTTCTGTTATTACTTTATTTTCAAGAGACTCTGAATTACATTTGTAAAAATTAAAAAGGGGGAGAAAATGAGAAATAGAAAACACAAAAACAGGAAAAACGCAAATCCTCACAGTTAATTCACTGTGAAATCCTCGTTTAAATGCGGTCCATAGGCTAAAGCTAAGTAACAACAAAAATAAAAATAGTTTTGCGCAATCCTCACAAATCTGATAAGATGTTAGAGAGCATTAGAGCAGCGCATAGTGTGTTTGGAACAACAATAACAACAACAACAACAACAGCAACAACATCAACATCAGTAATAACAAACATACTATTGGAACTCAACCGAGAGTAGTATGTCGGTTGGTCGATCGGTCGGTCGGTCGGTCGGTCCATTTGTTCATTCAATTCGTTTATCCACATTTGCAATATTTTCGAGGCAGTCATACATATTCGTATGTACTAGTTGATTTAACATTCATACTACAATAACGACAACGATGACGACAACGACAACGACAACGACGAAACGACGTTCCCATTTAATCGTCTTTAGTCAACTCCTGCCGACTGTCGTCTTGATTCGAACTTTTAGACGCCTTTGACTCACTGACTGACTAGATGAGAGGATTGAATGACTGACTGACAGACTTTTGGCTAAATATATGAAATGCCTTCCTTCTCTCTTCCATCTTTTCATCAAAAACCCATTGATATTTCTGTGAGCTTTCTTTCTACCCCACTTTATCAGATAGATTCTTCTTTTCATCACTCCTCTACTAACTGTCCTGTCCTGTCCTGCCCTGTCCTGCCCTGTCCATCTATGATTTTTCTATTTTGTTAGCTGGTTGGCATATAACGATGATGATGACTAGGAAGGCAAGTGTTGTAATGAGGAGGAGGAGAAGGAGAAGGTGGATGAGGAGAAAGAAATGCGCGCAACATGCAACATTACATGCCTATAATTTGTTTTCGCACAGCAGGACGTTTTCACTCTATAAGACATCAGAAAGAGGTCTTAAATGGTCACATTACTGCCATTTCCAACAGCGTTCAAATGGCAACACTGTTTAAATGCAGTTAGTGTTAGCGGCTTGACTTGGAGTGGCATGGCGTGGCGTGGTTCGACTTGGCTCTTAGCTTGGTTTGGCTTGGCTTGGCTCTTGGCTCTTGGCTTAAACTAAGGCAAACAAGCAACCAACAAACTCTAAAAGCAAGTAACCACCAAACCAACCAAGGCAAGCCAAGCAAAGCAAGTGAGCACAGGCGTGCAAAGAAGGAAGGCACACGAACGCGCCCAACTTCAAAACCGTGGAGTGGTCTGGCGGACAACTAGTGTGTTTTTGTTGGTCTATTGCTCTGTTGGTCTATTGGTCTTTTAGATTTGTCTGTCTGATTCTTCTTTGGTCTTGGCGTTTGTCTCCGACATTGTCGTCATTGCCGATATTGTTGTTGTTGTTGTATTTGCTGTTGCTTGTCTCTTTGCAGTTTATGTTAAGTCTCCGTTGTATGACGTTATGTCGTCGTTGTCGTCTATTTTGCATTTGCATTTGCATTTGCATTTGCTCTTGCTGTTGTGGTGTGGTGTGGTGTGGTGTGTGTTGTGTGCATTGAGATTTATATGCAGTTTTGGTTAATGCAATAAAATAAACTTTTACTGTTATTTAATTTAGTCATTATTTTGTAATATGCAACAACGTCTATCTCTTTCATTTATTATTTCCTTCTCTTTCTCCATGGCTTTGCATTGGTAATTTTTTTATTTTTTTTTTTCTCTATTTATTTATTTATTATTATTATTATTTTATTTCTATTTTTTTTTTTTTTGTATTCTGTTCGACATTTGTTCATCTGTAGGTTTTCTGCTCATTTAAAATGTTTACTGACATTATTTGTTTAAACAAGTGGTTAGACGACGACAACGACGACACTAACGACGATGACAGAACTTGTTGACAGTTTGATTAATGCAATTGTTTGGTTTTGGTAATTGTCCAACTGCATGTTTGCCGATATATAAGTACAATATATGGTATGCATTTACTATGCATGTGAGATATTAGGGGAAAATCCATTTTCAGCTCTTGAACTTGTTAGAAAAATATTGTATTACATATACTCGTATGTATGTAATTCAATGTTAATAACCCAGTTTTAAATTGCTACATATACTCGTACGAATGACACAACTGTCCCATTGACTGATGAATATTCAATAGCAATGTCAACTTTTCTGTAAGCTTAGGTTAAGGAAATGAAAACCAAGTTGAAGAGAATATAATGGATTAATAAATTAACATTGGAATTGAGGAAAAATGTAAATGTATTTTTAAAATTTAATATTGTTAATAAGCTTTTGTTAAGTCCTGGAGTTTATTTGTTTTCGATCGATACAATTTATACAATATCTCACATTGACTTTAAGTTAAGTTCAAGAAATAAAAAGAAATTTATTTGATCTTGAACTTCTACTTTGATTGAAGAGATTCTTTGGATCTTAAATTGTATTAACATCAAACAACACATATAATAAGATCGTATCAATATGGACTTATGGTATTTAACTTTGTATTAGTGTCTCAACTTTAAATGTGAAAATACCCTTAAAGATAACAATATCACCACAATCAATAATAGCCTTCCTAACCTGCTTAACAACAATTATATTGTATTTATATCAACATCTATATCTATACATAAGTATTATAACAAAAAGTCCCTTTTGTCGTTTCTGTCTGTCTGTCTGTCTGTCTGTCTGTCTGAACGCAATAAACTCAAAAACTATCGAATGGATTTTCATACGGTTTCCATCAAAGGACAGAATGATTCATCAGGAAGGTTATAGGTATATAATTTATTAAGATCTCTTTCCAAAATCAAAGCAGTGAACAGTATTAGGCTCATAACCAAAGTGTCGATAACGTCATAAATAAAGCAGGGTAATGTGGTGAAATAGTTCCAATATTGAAACGGTTTAGAAACCTTTTATTGAAATACTACAAAAGAAATTTCATTTTTTGATCAAACTTAAAGAAATATTAAATCTATCTTTCTAAAATATTGTATCTTTATTTCTAAAATATCTATCTGTCTATTTAATTAGAGACAAAACACTTAAATTTCACATCTCCAAACACATGTTTTTTTTTTCATATAATAAGTAGATTGAACGTTTTCAGTTTTTAAAATTGAAAGCAAAATAACGTTGGCCGGGTCATTTAGTATAATGTAAAGTAGACGAAAATCACCCGCTTGACCTTTTCACATCTTAATTTGTAAATTTTATTTTTTCAATTTTTGTTTAATTTATTTATTGTTACATTGTAGATGTAAGAACGTTTTTTTTTCATTTCTTTTCATTCATTTCAGTTTTAATTTCATAAAAAATAAATATAATTAGTAGATATTATTCAATTATTCTATTGAAGCAACTACACACATATTTTACATACTTCTGAATAGAAGTTCTGTTTAATATTTACTAAATTCTTTATATTATAAGTAGGTTGGTTGTCTCTTAAATATTTAGTCTCAAAATCAATTGAGCCTTTGACTGATATTTAAAGTCGGTGGCCAATTAAAGAATAGACTGATGATAAAACACAACCATTTCAAGTAGTTTTTATTCCAATGATCAGAATATTATTATTAAGAAGAAGGATAAAAAATAAATTCTTGAACTAAGTACTTAGTATTAAGAGCACTCACTAGCTGCCATGGCTATCAGCTCTGATCAGAATAAGAAAACATAAGCAACCAATGTGATTAAGAGGGCTTTGTATAATATCAAATATTTTTGAGTTCAAATGATTCTTAAATTATTTTTAAGTAGATTTCTCTTCTTAAAAGAAATCTTAGAACAAATCCTCAAAACAATTAGCTTAAAATGATAGAATGTAACACAAAACATGCCAATATATGTCACTTGGTAGCGATCCAATTTGGTTCAGTTCATCATAAAAATAATGTCAATAGACCAAAGAAATTAAAGCAAAAAGAAAAAATATTAAGATAAAAAATTAAAAGAGTATTAAAAGATCAACTCAAGCTATAGGGAACATGATATCATTATAGCAACAACAGCAGCAACAGAGAGAACTCAAATCATAAGAAAGAATCTTATTTAAATGTGGATTTTTAGGGTGTTTATGACTAAGCAAATTTGAGTGAACGATTCTGATATGAATATGAGTAGATTTGAGTTGAGTTGAGTGAGTATAAGTAGAGGAAACACAACAAACTTACAGCTGCGTCAGGCAACAGCAGCAGCAATCGCTCAACATGTTGCTGACAAGCAAATGCCAGTAAAAGCGACATCATCAACAGCAGCAACAACAACGCTACATGATGATGTCTTAAACCATATGAGGATGAAACTAAACATGAGTATAAAGGATAAGCATTAAACATGTTGAGCTAAGCTTGATGATGATGACGACGATGATGTGCTGGCTGGATGATGATTTTTGTTTATAATTCCCGCTGTTTTTTTTACTTGATACATCTTCCTCTGATTTAAGTTCTTTTTCTATACTAAAAGCGAATCAGTTCACTTATGTTTTGCGTTTGCATGCTTCAATGCGTTTCTGATCGAGCGTATAAATGCTGCAAATGGTCATCATGAGAAGAATCCGTTTAGATCGCAGTTAGCGAAAGAACCAACCAACCAACCAACAAACCAACAAACGATCAACATACAAAATGTTTGTAGTAAATAAACTTGGACTTGACTGTTTTGTGTCTGGTCGACGACAGGCAAACATCAAATGTTTTGCACATACATATTTCTACTACACCACCATTACCCAAGATTGAGTGTATGTAGTACACCTTGCTACATACTACAAAATTCAAGTATGCAAAGTAAGGTTCAGCATTATCATGAGTATGTAGTACTTACTAACTCAGATCAGTTCAGTTCAGTTAAGTTTAGTTCAGTCCAATGTCCATTTGAAAGAAGTTTATTCGATTTGCTTGTGCGTTCGCTTGTAAGTCGTAAGTTTGTCCTAAGTTTGTCCAACTCCAGCAACTTTTGTCCCCTCTTTTCCCTCCCTCTCTGAAGACTGTAGAGCATTATTTGCGCAAATCAAATAAAATGTGGCAAACAACAACTTTAGTGCAGAAATTAAGTCTTACAAAATTAAATATCCATCCACTACTTGGATAAAGAGTAAACGAAAGCTAAAGCCAAAGCCAAAGCTAAAGTGAAAAAGAAAAGAAGAAGGAACTTGATGTTGTTGTTGTTGTTGTTGTGGTACAGGAAACGTGAAAAGGCAATAAGTGATGACTTTTGTTGACTCAAAGAGGGCCAACGCATAATGCATGCATGCTGCTAGGCAACTAGCAACTAGCAACATACAACTAGACAAAACAACCAGATAGATAGTCAGACATACTACTATAGACCAAGAGTAGAGATAGATAGATAGAGAGACAAACAACGAGTGTAGGGTGTACTTACACGTGACGATGTGTTACAATGTGCGAGATTTTAAATTGTTTCCAGCATCTAACAACACCAACAACAGCAACAACAACTGGGATAACTGCAACAAGAGCAACATTAACATCAGAAGAGCAACTGTAAGTTAGATAAGAAAGCATGCAACATTTGTTGAGGCGTAACGGATATTTGTGGGATTATTTTTATTTAGTGCATTTACTTCTACGTACTACACATGGGTAACAAACATTTAAGAGATCTGTAGTTTTTTTTAAGATATTCTCAAGTAATTTTGTTGGTCTTCTGATTTAAAAACATGTTACTGTTGTAGATTTATAAAATGTAAGACAATTTTTGGAATTATTGACTCTGAAACTATTGAAGAAATGCAAATAATAAATAGAAATAATTTATAACAAATCACATTAAGGAGAAAAATTCAAGTATTTTGAATCTTTTGATGTAGAAAATAGATGTTTGTAGAAGTAAACATCACTCACTAAATTAACCGACTGATCTACAGTATGTCAATTCCTTCAATTACAATAAAATAATTATAATAACTTGAATGAGTCTCAAGTCGTAGTGATTGCTATCAATTCCGTCTTTCACCATAGGTTTCTTAATCATACATTCCACATGTTTCAGTATGCCTTGTAAGACACAAGCTTGTTACGCATAGAATGTTTTTAACTGTTTACAAAAAGCATAAATAAATAAGTATTAAGTTGCTGTACTCATAAACGGGGATATCATTCTAAGAAGTGTCACCGTTAAGTATATGGGCCTGACCCTTGAAAAGTGTCTCATCTGGCAACATAACTTCAAAACCAAAAGAAAGAAATTAGATCTGACGATTCTAAGAATGAGTTGTCAAAGCAATCAATGCTGAACCTACATAACAAACTGTTACTGTAAAAGGTCATACTGAAGCTGGAATGGACAAGATTGGGCACTGCTTCCAACTCACATCTGGAAATCCTTCTTCTAAACTGCTGCAAAGGCTTGTCGATGCGCAGTGGTACATCAGAAACTCAGTCATTTACCGATACTTGAATATTCCAATGATTAGAGAGTAGATAATCAGGCAAAGCAACAGACTCAGATCTCACGAAGAAAGGCATCGCCTGAAAAGTGAACACCATCAGGATCTCCCATTCCGCTTTCTGGTCAAGTGATGACATCTTACTACATTAAATACTTATGCCATAAAACCAATAGAGCTTTAAGGAAATTTGAAACTACTTTCGTATGCTGAAGATTAAAATGGTTGTCATATCTATATGTTTCTCAGTTCTAAATGATTGTTTGAGTATTTTGGGGTATCCATTTTTCAAACTAAAGACCTTGAATAAATTGGTAAAAACAAAACTGTTAAAAACTCACTTTGCCTTAACTGGAAACTTGAAAAAATGAAAACCATTTAATTAATGAGATCGCTTAGCAAAAACAACAATAACAATGGGAAAACATGCTTTAGCGAATACAAGAAGAAAGCATGCCAATTAAATAAAATCAAGCATATCATCATCAATATCATCATTGCATAGTCCAATAGTGAAGATATTTTGAGGCTCTTTAACAACCGTTAAATTTTTTTTTTTTTTTTCTCATTTTTAATAATTAAATGTGTTCAAGTTTCAACACTTTTAATTATATAAAGATATTTTAATTATCAATAATAAGATATTTTTCTTTTACCAAAAAAACAATATAAAAAAACCATTTGGAACACACAAAAGAAATTTGTAAGAAATTTCATTTTCTGAACTGTTAAAATCGCAAAAAGCTAAGAAAACAAATGGGGCAATGGTATGAAATGCAATTGCAATGAATTAAAGAAAAAGTGTCTCTATTTATCTATCTATTGATTTCGATGAACCAAATATTGCCCCCATAGATTTCTTGTGAAAACAATCAAAAAATTAAGAGAAATGTTCATTCATATTATAACAAAATGTGGATAATGTCAAATTTTATAGTTATGAAAATTTTTGAAAGAAATGACCCAATTTTGAAATTGAAATAACAAAAAAGAAAAATACTCAACAATGTTGCAGCAGCAACAAGAAAATACTGGCCCAAATATAAAATGTAGGAAAAATATGCGCGAACAAATGCTTTGCTTATGCAAAAAAGAAAATAAAACATAAAATCTACTAAAAACAGGCACATGGCAGGCCAAAAAGACAAAGTGAAGAAACAGTAAAAAGAGAGATGTGTAGTACTACACTTAAAGTGCAAAACCAAATCACCAACCAAAAGATATATAGGCAGACAAATGGACTGACAAATAGACAGATAGACAGACAAATAAGAGGATACCAATAATAATATGTATAAAAATAAATAAATAAAAACAAAATCAAAAAAAAAAAGCCAAAAGATACAACAAACAAACAAATAAACTTACCAAAGTCAGTCGTCGTCAATGAGTTAAGGCAAATGCTGAGCACAAGCAACCGATTGCGATGTAAAAACGCACGTCAGACAGACACCGACAGACGTACAACGGACGGACGGACAGACGGATGGACGAAATGCGCTAAAGTGTTAGCCACCTTAAAAAGTATCTATGGTTAGTGTAAGTGTATTTGTGTTTTTCTTTTTGTTTTTCAAGTGTGTAGATACTTAGATGCTGCAACAACAATACCAACAGCAACAACAATAATAGTTTATGTTGTAGATACTTTTATTTACAATAGAAGTAAAAAAAAAAACAGTTGAATAAAATAAAATCTAAGACAAAATTCAATGTGATTTGTAAGAAGCAGTTCAAAGTTATATTGATAATATCGTGGGCAATAGGAGAGACGAAAGGGGTATAGAGAAGTTTCTATAATACTACTAAAGTTTTTGCTCTGAAATAAATGCAGCGTGGAATGGAAATGTTTTCTTATTCTTTTTATAACTTTTCTAGTGTCACTTTGACTTTATGTTTTTATCGGAGACTCCATAAAGTTTATGTGGAAATTATCAGTTTAAAAGGTGAGTCGATTGGACTTAGAATGCCAGTCTGATTCTATGCTAACTCAGATCTTTAGTTTGTAAACTATTGAGATGAAATTGATCACACATTCTTCTTCTTGTCATACATAGATTTTTTAGGGAAACAAGAGTAAAGTATGTAAATTACTGATAAAAGTAGTAGTCCCCATGCAAAAGCAAACCAAAGTAATCTCAGCTTTTAAACTGCCTTCTTGTACATAAATTTTTCTAATGTCTACATTTCATAAGTAAGAGTGTCGATACATTACAAATCTATTGAATTTAAAATGAAATTTAACAAAGTACATCTTATAACTACATAGATCGAAGCAATATTTGATAGAACTAGATAGATAGATTATACAAGATTATATGAGAAGAAGGCCGGTATGTATTCACCTTATCTCTGCGGTCTCAAGTGGACCCCTTAATCACAGTTACTCCGAGATTCTGGTATTCATTCCAATATTTCCTTTGCAGGAAAATCAGTAAATTCACTTGGTTCCATGTACTGGTTACTCAGATACGGATTCTGCTCCTAATTAAGCCCTGACAGTGGCATCTATCTATCTTTTCTGTTCTTCATTATATTGGTCGTTTCGACTAGTTCATAACTCTGTTGAGAAGCCAAAAATTTCACTATCCCATGTTTAGTCCAGTATTTCTTAAATTCTTTTGTGAGCTCCATAAGGGATGAAGGTTTTCGCAACACTAATATTTTTCGTGCCCAATCAATATTGATGCGATTTATTATCAAACCAATGTTTAAGTATTATTTTTTGATCCAATGAGAACATTTGCAGCTTCTTTTCTGGCGAGTTTATCTGCCTCGGTTCCAAATAAATATAACTGCTTTAAAAAAGTATTTGAGTATTTGTGATTTTAGTAAAGAAAACTCTTGCATACCTTAATGTATTCAAACGAAGCTTCAAAAATGTATTTAAAATGACAAAGAACACAACTTTACCATATCAGATTGATCGATGATCACCTATGAACTTTTATATGAGAAACTTGGAATAATCGTAATAATAATAGATATAAGTGTAGGTGCAATAGATGATACCACATAAACTGTCTTAAAAATTATTATAATTTCAATATAAGCAAATTCATCAATATTTAGTGTTTATATTTATGTATATAATTTTTCCTAAAATCACCTCGTCTCAATTCAAACTTTTTCTTTTCTTTTGTTTATCTATTATTATAATTCAATTGTTGGGGAGGCCATAATTGGCTTCATTATTGTTGTTTTGATTCATTTTTTCTATTTGTTTAAAATTTGCATTTATTTTGTTAGGTTTTTTTTTTTTTTTTTCATTTAAACAATCTTTTTAATTTTGTCTATTTTGTTATTGTTAATGGTTATATAATGAGATGAAGAGATACTTTATTTTTATTTATTTGCATTCGAAGGTAAAGTTTATTTTTTATTAAAGTTTTTTTTCTGTTTTTTTTTTTTAAGAACAACATGTAAAAACAACAAAGATTTAACCCAAAAAACAACAATCATAGCAACCGCACAATAAACCCAGCGCCCAGCAGCAGCAATAGCAACAACACAAAAGTATCTCAAAGATATTTATGCTTGTTGTGATGTCTTTCTTATTTTTTTTTTTTTTTTGTTTGTTTGTTTTCTTGTTGTTTCGTTCGAGGTTCGAATTTCTTGTTTTACTGATTTTGCGCGTACTAAATTTTTTTTTTGATATTTTTTCATACCATTTTTGATAATGAGACAAGGTAAAAACAAAGAAAAAAAAGAAAGAAAACAAAAAATCTTTATTTTGATTCAATGAAATCACAAGATATCGATATCTTCTTCTGTTTCGATTTCAGCTTCTGAATTCAAATTGTTTAAGCAGAAAACAGAACGATTTTCAGCTTTTGGTAATAAAATTTAAGATGAATACAAAAACCCAAATACAAAAATGCATGCGTATTTCTTTTTTGAAAATTGCATGAAATTATGTGTGTTTCTTTGCCACAATTGCCTCTTTATCTGTCTGTATGTCTTTCTTCTGGATTGTATCTTTTACTCTTATTTCCCTGTGTGTTGTTGTTGTTGTTTTGGGGAACGTGCAAATCGACAATACCAACCAAAAACGCCAGATACAAGTGAAAGATACAAAAGATATAAAACAACCTACTGCACATGCACATTTTGATTCACCTGAAATTGTGTTTTTTTCACTTTTTTTTTTTTTTGTGTAGAAATCATTTCATAAATGAAAATAAATTGCCAAAGAAATTGCAATAACAACAACAACAATGTGTGCGAGAATTACTTGTAATTATATATGCAGCAATGATCAAATACAATAACAACAACAGCAACAACAACAACCACGAAAAATGTGAGAAAAATCACCAAACAAAAAAAAAAAAAAAGAAATGAAACATTAAATGAATCCAATTTTCCCCTTCCCATTACCAGAAAAAGATTATAGACACCATGCAAGTGACTAATAAACCATAAAAAACACAAACTTAATTTGTACTTGCTGCAGTTGTTCTTCATCATTATGATCATGTTGTTCTTGTTCTTGTTGTTTATGCACGCATTTTTGCTTTTGGGGAAACAACAAAATAAACAAAATAACCAAAAAGAAAAATGTCTTAAAATGCACGCATCTCAATTCAATTTGAGCCGAAACAGAAGAAACAACAGCAACAACAATAAATGACACACACACGACAACAACAAAAACAACAACGGGAGAAAAAGTCCTCATTTTGTTGTTATTATTATTGTTGTTGTTGTGTTGTTGTTGGGGCAATTCATTTCTTGTTTCTTCTACTCTCATGATGATGCCTACGCCAAAAATTTGTCTTCTTTCACTTGCAATGCTAAGCTAACAACAAACAACATTAGCAATAGCAATACACTTCTTTCTCACAGTTCTCTCCCCACTGCTCTGCTCTCATTGGTCAGTGTTGTTGTTGCTGGTTGTTCTGCTGCCCTCCTGCCGCCACCCTCACAAGAGAGTGGGCTAAAGCAGCCCACTCAACGCATTCATCATGTCTTTTGCATGCACACGCAACGAACCTCAATGCATTGCAATAAAATGTAAAGTAAAATGTAAAAGCAAAGTTTTGCTTTGCTTTGAGGCTTGTTTTTTTTTTATTTGCTTTCGTTATTTAGTTTTTGTGTTATTTTGCTGTTGCATTTGAAGAAGATGCAACAGTTTTTTGTTGTATTTCACAAATATATAATAAATATACACTCTCACACTTACACTCTCTCGCACAGACACACGTACAATTTTGTAAGTTATGCACACAGTTAGATGCAATTTATTTTTATTATTATTATTTAATTTATTATTTTTGTACATATAAATAAAATTCCACTTGTTCACTCACATCTTCTTTGTTTGTCGTTATATATAATATTATTTGTTTTTATTTTTATGCAAAAATTACATTTCGTTTTATAAAAACTGCAACAAAATTTTCCCGTGTTTTAGGTTTGTTTTTCTTATTATTATTTTATTTTATTTTATTTTATTTTTTTTTAATTTAACTTCATTCGTTCATCAGTTGTTTGATTTTGCCGTCATACAAAAAACTACGTAAAACATAGAGAGACAACTTCACTTGACTTCATAGAGCTTTAAATGTAGCAAACATCGGCAACGAGTCAACGACAAGACAATCGAATTGTAACGTCCGAACACGACGAAGCCAAAGCAAAGACAACAAAGACAATGTAAGAAAGAATAGACGACTGGAGACACTTGGATACTTGGTCTTACAAATTTTCGGTTGTTTGGGGCTTTGGGGCAATGGTTGGTTGCTTAGTGGTTCGACGTTGCATCAAACCAACTCATACAAAGTTTGAGTGATTCGTAAAGATCAATTGCCTTTGCCGTGTAGCAAATTAAGCAAGCAAGTAAAATATTTTAATGTATTTAATTTTGATTTTGTTTTTGTTTTATCAGAAATTATTATTGTTAATGGTGACAAATTCTGTATAAAAATCTTCTAAAATCATGTAAAGACTTGGAAGCAATGGTTGATGTTGAATGAATCAAAAAAAATCAACAAACTGTTTAGAGTTTTATGATCAGCAAAAAGAAGTGTATCATCACCATAAATATTAATACTTATATACATTAAATACTATTATGCAATCGTTTCCATAAAAAAATCTAACGAAATGAGTAGCATAGAATTAGAATTGCTAGATCAAAACAAAGTAATCAAAACACAACCATATGATCGAACGATCCACTTCAAATAGGTTTGAGTGGAAATTTTCTGATTGAAATTGAGTTTTTACCGCCAAAAAGATTGAATGAGCGAATTGGCGACGAAAAACTGATCGTGTGTTTGCATATATATATATGTGTGTGTGTGTATATGTGTATTCTATTGTTTTAGAATGCACTTGTTAAATGAATTCGTGTGGTTGCCATGGCACGAGTCTGAAAAACGAATGATAGCAGCAGCAACAGCGCAGTCAACAGCTTCATCTTCGTTTAATAATATGATTTATGTTGTTGGTTGCTCCCATTTAATTGTATTACGCGTAATTATTGTAAAACAAATTACCATTATCTATTTAATATTAAGGCACAAACGAAATTGTTCTTAATAAACTTTGCAGCAAGAGGTTTTGGTATTAGTTGTTTGAGCGATTTATAATTGACAACAACAACGATGGCCCTCTGTCTATAATAATTAACTTGTTTATCATTTAATTAGATGATTTTAATTTCTTATTTGAAATGAATTTAGCACATTTTTTAAATCAATGTTTTCACTTTATATCAGTGACTTTTGATTTCGAAATAATCAAATTACTAAAGGACTTTTACCTTATGAAATTGCCTTAAATAGAAAGAAGAACATTTCGATACAAGTAAATTATTAAAAATTTATTTTGTTCTCTTTACAAATCATCACATCAAAATCTTCTGACAAACAACTTGACAAAGCGACAACACAAAGTGACGTTCACCTGTTTCTTGGCTTAGCCGCAATTGACGTTGGCATCTTAGCCACATTTGAAGATCAGCGGTTGAACTTTTGTTAGCATGCGCACACATACACATACATGTTTTGTATCTTATTGTGTGTTTTACCTAAAACAACCAACCAACCAACCAACCGACATACAAACCCCTCATGCTTTTGATGAAACCGTTACTTTTTATATACAACAAAACCGCAGATTTATTTTCTTTTTTTTTCTGCTCCTTCTTTTTCTTCTTCTTTATCATCATCATCATCTTCTTTATCTTAGGCGTAATTTAAGTAGGCGAAAACAAAAACAAAGCAAACCAAAACAATACAACACAGCACAACGCAAAAAAGAATTGAAATGAATGAGGTGTAGTGCAAAAATTGTACAAATAAAATAATACAAAAGTTTATTTTTGGCGCCGTTTGATGGCATATGCCATTGTTTTAATGTTTCTCTCCTTTTTTTTTTCTTTTAAATGCCAAGTTCTTCATAAAAGATACACAACAAAAATAAAATGTATTTACTTTAGGTTTTTCTTTTCATACAATTTATTTTAATTTTTTTATTTTGTTTGCCGTTCATTTTTGGCTTAACGCATTGTTTTGGTGGATTATGCGTGCATTTTTAGCCTAATTTGGACATTCATTGTTAATACCCTATGATTTATAATGAAGGGTACATACATTTTAGCAAGAGACTTGCGTCGTCAGAGTAACAGTAACATACGCCGACAATACAGCGATCATGTCCTCTTCCAACTGCCCGAGTGAAAAATTTGTTGTAGCTTTGCAGGAAAATCTGCTCGTA
This sequence comes from Amiota mariae, assembly GCA_035041805.1. Classification (NCBI taxonomy): domain Eukaryota; kingdom Metazoa; phylum Arthropoda; class Insecta; order Diptera; family Drosophilidae; genus Amiota; species Amiota mariae. The sequence goes on from JAWNKV010000325.1 coordinate 4,486,568, forward strand.
CTAGAGGGCTGATTTAAACGGCGGAACATCATTGTCAACCAGCAGAAATTTCTTAACTTGACCTTTATTCTTATGTCCAAGCTTATACTTCAATGGTGGTCTGGTCTGGTTCTTGATCAGAACACACCAAGAAAATTCAAGCACAATTTCGCAAACAAAAGTTGTCGCTCCTACTTGGTGACATGGCATCCAACTATTGGACACAGCGTCAGCTTGTCACGTGAAGGGTATTCAAATAACACTGGGGGTTAAAAAAATTGTTATACTTCCACACCAGCAGCAAATATGTAACTGACTGTCACGTTATCCAGATCCCCAAGCGAGTAAGTCAGTAAAGATTGAAGAGGCTCCATCCCTACACGAGCTAACTAAACTTAGAATTCAAAGATAAACCCTCCAAATGATAAGTATTCGCTACTTAGTATTTCCTAATGCCAATTTATGTTTTTTATTGTTAGGTTCATTGTTATTTTTAATGTTATAATACGTAATCTAACAGTCGTCAGTAATAGTTGATACTCCTCGAGTAGTGATTACAGTTAATAATTAAAGAAAAAACACATTTTTTATTAAATATTTCACTTAAAACTTACAGTTTTAACTCCCTTTGCAAGCAATTCAAATCGTAACGTCATTTTCTTACTTGAGTTAAGCGCCTCCATCCCTCGTTTGCCATAAACACTGGTATTTTTTTACCATGCACATTTCCTTTGCTGTGCCTTCCACTTTGAATTATTTTTTTCTTATTTTGAAATGGAACATGGAACGTTCCGCTTAAGCTGGCAACACCGAATTTGGTGAAATTTTGACCACAACGAATGAGAATGATTTGTAGAACAATGGAATGGAAGAAAAGAGACAATAATTTAGTGAACATTTTCTTATCTGAAACCTGTTCCTGCCACCTGTTCCTTGAAAATTAAAATAAGTATAATTACAAATTTTTTGTTGATGATTAAGTATATTATATTTTTATATATATATTTTATTATTATATTTGTAAAAAATAACAAAATAAATAATTTTTCTGATGAATTTTCCCCGAAAAAATCAAAGAATAATAAGTACTTATAATTTTTCGTTTGTTGGTAAAAACAAAAAATATCATATTTTATACCTTTTCGATAGTTGGAATTTTATATCGATATATCGAAATATTTAATATCGCTCATAAATATCAGTATATTGAAATAAAAATATCGATATTTTTTTGACATCTTTACGTCGAATAAAGAACTGGCTATAAGATTTTCGATTAATCTAAATCTAATTTTGTTGATAAATAAATATTTAAAATTAAATGACGTTTTATTTGACATTGAAAAATGTTGGCATAATTTTTAGCAATATTATAAAACAATTAGGATAATTTTGGCTAAATTTTAATATAATATTTTAGCACATTTTATATTGGTCTTGTTGGCAACACTGCTGGCATTTTGATTAGTTTGATTAGTTTGTTGTTTATGTTTTCAATTAATAGTAAAAAAACGTTTAAAGTTTATAAAAACTTATTCTTCTCAATAAATTAGTAATTAAAGTAATATATTTGGTGAGTTAAATATCGAGTAAAATGTTTATTTTGTCAGTCGGTGAAATCTTTTGGGCTAAAACACAATTTCTAATTTTGGGCGTTGACTTTTGTCGCATTGTTCAATGTTGTTGTTGTTGTTGTTGCTGCTGACGAAACTCAAAAGATTCTATTGGCAAAGACTTTATTTTAATCAATTTGTTATTAATGAGAAGTATTTCCATTTGCTAAACTTTACAATTTAGTGCAATGGTTGTTTTAGAATCTTGTTGGTCACCAATAATTTGGTCAAATAATGTGCGCACAGGCAGCTATGCAGTTGCGGCATACACGGCTGCGCTTTCAGTAGTCTTGATCACATTGGTAAGTGTGAATCAAGGTGTCTTGCGAAGTGATATAAACAAAGTCAATAAAATGGAATGGATTTTATTTTCTAGGTCTGTTATATGCTTGCTGGTGGCGAAAGTGCACAATTGTATTCACCGCTCTTTGAGGCAGACATACGCAGTTCTATGCCCATAGCAGGTGGTTTTTTCATAATTTATTTTCTACTCATTATAATTGCCTCTTATCTTGTCTATTATGGCATTAAAGTTAGGTAAGTCCTGGTCTTAAATAACATGAAATTCCTTAATTTAATGATGACATATTCAATTAAGCACTCGCGGTTGGCTTTTGCCATGGCTTTTCCTTGTGGGTCTTGCCATACTCTTTCAATTCTGTTGGAGTCTTTGGCTTATTGGTGGTTATTATATCTATGTGAGTGTCCAATTAGATTTTTTAATATAAACAGGAATGTTGACAACAAAAATCTTATTCCCTTTCAGCTTCAACAAACCTTTTCAGCTCTTCTAGGTTTTGTTTGGATGGCATATAATGTAAGAGAAATTGTCTTTTTATTTAATTTTTTGATCTTTAATGTGATTTTTTCCAAATTTTATTGAAGGCTTATTGTTGGCTTGTTGTCTTCTCACAATATCAAATCTTTTTGATTGTTCAAAATCCCAACATTGAGTTATTGATGCCTTAAATGATGTTTACACAGTGAACTACGAAAGAAATGTACATATTTTTAAGCCTCAAACTTCGAATAATTACATTTCCATCAGTGCCTTTTTACACAAAATTTTAATTAATAATGAAACAAAAAAAAAAAACAAAAAAAAACTCCGTCCAAAAAACCAAAACATACCAATCACACACACGTGTCTTCTTCGAAATAATAAAATATTTTATATATTAAATTTAATTTATATATTTTTTATAAAGTAAATAAAAGTACAAAAAATTATATGTATATGAATTTTTAAACTAAAATAAGCAAACATTTCCCAAATGGAAATTTCCCTTAAATCAAATTTGCCGCTTAAAAACACAGGGCTGCATTTTCTAATCTGCCCTCCTTGCTTCGCTCTCTCTCTCATAATTCATAGCAAACGTTAACACACACACACCCACACACACTAACAGATCTCCACGTGTATGCGTGTGTGTGTGTCATCAAAACAGATGACGGCATTTTAATTCTGACGATTTTTTTTTGTGAATTTGTTTACAAACAAAAATTATTTTATTATAAATTACTTCTAATAAAAATGACTACAAATATTGCATCGAAAGTGCCGCCTTTGACTTATAAAGTCATTGCTGAGTGTTCGACAACAAAAGCACGTGCTGGTTTGATGACTTTGCGGCATGGTGAAGTTGCAACGCCGGTATTCATGCCAGGTAATCATGAGACATCAATCAATTATCATCATTCTAAACTACTTTATTAATGCCAGTTGGAACACAAGGAACCATGAAAGGCATATTACCTAATCAACTGATTGAACTTAATTGCCAAATACTTTTGGGTAATACATATCATTTGGGTTTGAGGCCAGGCATTGAAACGCTACGTAAAGCTGGTGGCCTTCATAATTTCATGGGATGGCCGCGTTCAATTCTTACCGACTCGGGTGGCTTTCAAATGGTCTCATTACTTCAATTGGCTGAAATCGATGAAAATGGTGTCAATTTTCGTTCACCATTTGATAATTCTGAATGCATGCTGACGCCAGAGCATTCTATACAATTGCAGAATGCAATTGGTGCCGATATTATGATGCAGTTGGATGATGTGGTGAAGACAACAACGACAGGACCACGTGTTGAAGAGGCTATGCATCGTACAATACGCTGGGTAGATCGTTGCATAGAGGCTCATGAACGTGACGATGATCAGAGTTTGTTTCCCATTGTGCAAGGTGGTCTGGACATTGAGTTAAGGAAGCAGTGTGTTAGTGCTTTAACAGAGCGGAAGGTGCGCGGTTATGCAGTAGGTGGATTGAGTGGCGGTGAGAGCAAACATGATTTCTGCCGTACAGTGGACGTGTGTACAGATCGTTTGCCAAAGGATAAACCACGTTACCTAATGGGTGTCGGTTTTGCTGCAGACTTGGTTGTTTGTGTTGCGCTTGGTATTGACATGTTTGATTGCGTGTTTCCCACGCGTACGGCTCGCTTTGGTTGTGCCCTGGTGGCTACTGGCCAAATGAATTTGAAACAACCGAAGTACAAGCATGACATGAAACCCATAGATGACAAATGCATTTGTAGCACTTGTAAAACGTATACACGTTCATATCTCCATCACATTGCGACTAGTGAAAGCGTTTCTTGCAGTTTGTTAAGTATTCATAACATTGCCTATCAATTGCGTTTAATGCGAGAAATGCGTGAGGCAATCATAAGCGACAAGTTTCCAGATTTTGTACATGATTTTATGAGTAAACACTTTGTTGGTGAGGCTATTCCCACATGGATACGCGATGCATTGGCTGCTGTTAATATTGAACTGGCTGCTGATGAAGTTTTGGAGACTGCTGAGGTTTCCAGAAGATAGTTTTTGTCTTATGTGATATCAATAAAGAGACTTAAAAGTACATAATTATGATTTAATTTTATTAAGAATATCAACTGCACAGTTATATCGTTACGATTTGGCGTATTCAAACGGCCATTTAAAGAAGCTTAATATGACTTTCTTTCCAATTATTTTACAGTGCTGATAAACATAAAAATTATGACACATGAACACATGTTTATCAAATATCTAAAGCATTAAGTAAAATTTTAACAAAGTAACATGTGCGACGATTATTTTAAAAAAGCATAACATTGTTTGTGATCATTTAATAAGTTTATGCGCATTTACGCAGTGACATCGATAATTCAATGCAACCCTAAAACTTAATAAGACTTTATTCATCTCTCTTACACTCACACATATGTTATGGAGAACATGAGTTTATCTGTCATTTTTTAGCACTAATTTCGTTTTTTTTTTTTTGTAAATTCTAAGGCATTTGTCAACACTTTCTTACAGTTCATTTTATTGTATGTGTGTGTTGTTGTTTGTGTGTATGACTGTATAGAAAAAAATTTCGCTGCTGCTGTCCTCAATTACAAAATAAAAAATAAATTGGAAATAACATTTGTTGTTGCTGCATACGTTAATTATTATACGCACTATTAGCAATTAAATAAGAATCATTAAAGAAATAACAAAAAGAAGCTGAAGCTAGTGTAATATGTCAACACCCGCACGCAGACGTCTTATGAGAGATTTTAAAAGGTAAGTTGAAGTTATATCAAGATGAAGAGATGAAAGCTGAATTATGGCGTGGTATGGTGTTAGTACTAACCTGACCTGAGCCTATATGAAATTGAACAAAAGCTATGCCTTTTGAATGTTGTTGTTGTTATTGATGTCAGATACACTTACATATAAGAAATAAACCTTGTTGGGCATCGTCTTCAATATGTACTTATTATGTACCTTCTATATAACTTGTGTCATTGTGATCTATTATATGTGCATATATGTGTATGGTGCTTTCGATATAGATTAATATATGTATACATATAAGTGTTTTAGTGTGTGTGTGTGTGTGTGTGGAAAAGTTTGCGCAGCCAAATTACGTGTGAATATATTTTAATGTTGGTGCCTGAACTACTACAAATACTACTACTGCCTGCCATTGCCGCTGCTGGTACCTTGCACTGGTGATGGTGCTGGTGCTCCACTGTTTGTCTTTGGCACTTGACTTTGATATGTGAATACCGCGCACTCGTTTCTCTCATCAACATCGTAATCATCATCATCAGCAACATCATCATCGTTGGTCGTATCATAGATATGACAGACAAACCAAACGACCGCCCGACGGTACTGTGCCGTGATCTGGTCGTGCCTTCGTCGTACTTCGCCGAAGTGGTCGTGCCAAACACAAAAACAACAACAGCAAAAACAACAAGAATTTTGCATTATGCTTCCGTTCATGGTTCTGCTTTTGCTTTTTTGAAAACTACAAAACAAATAAAAACAAGAAGAAAGAGAAAAACACAAAAAAAAAGAAGAACTAAAAATTGCGTCGTGAAATTATTTGCAATTTTTATGTTGTTTGCTTTTGATTTTTTGTTATTTGTTTTTCAAATATTTTGAAGTTTTCAATAAATTGATGAACAACGAGCGAACGCATTTTGATGTGGTAAATAAAAAACAAAAAAAAAAATAAAACAAGGTCACATCAGGTAAAGCTAAGCTAAGTTGTTACCGTTATTTAAATACATATACATACATACAATGATATACACTTATATAAAAGTGAGTATGTGTGTGTGTGTGCATGCACTTACACACTCTTCCCTCGCCACAAAAAAGTATGTAACTAACCTGCTGAGCAAAGCGTTTAATGTCCGTCGTCGTTGTCGTCGTTTTTGTTTGCCTTTTGCCTGCCCCCAAAATGCGCTCACTCGTTCACTAACAAAAAAAAAAAAAAGCGCACTTTGCTGCCTGAATCGAATCTCTTTGCTTCACTTCACTTTACATTGTTTTACTTTACTTTGCTTTGCTTTACTTTACTTTAGCCTTGTTGACTCATCAAGTTTTTGTTTTAATATTTTTGTGAAATCTTTAAAAATTGAAAAAAAATTATCAAATTACCTTCCTTTTTGTTCTAGAAAAGATCAACAAATTTGATGTTTTTTTTTTTTTCTCATTCATTTAAGTACATAAATCCTATCAGATACTGAGTACTGTATGTTTGCCCTTGATATCCAATAGAAATTATAAAACTATACCCACCACCATCATCATCATCTTCATCGCTATCATTGCCATTGAGGTCAAACCAACAGAAGCAAGAAATTCCCAATTGGATTTATTTTGTTTTTTATATGAGAAAAGAAATGTATAGAAATTTTCAAGGTTTATTTTCCCATTCAGTAGTAGTGGTTATGTTGTGAGAAGTGTAAATAGAGTAGTAGTATAGTTAGGACCTTGTTAAGGAAAATGTCAAGGTTTTAGTATAAACAACTTGAAAATAACAAAGTAAAGTATTTATTATTAATTTATCATATTTTCTATTTTAATTCAATGATTTTCTTTTATATTTAATTGAAGATTAGTTGGTTTAATTAGATCAGAGACCTTATAACCTCTTTTTCCTTTGTTAGTATCCTTTAAACGATTTTCTATCTCTTCCATTATGGCTAATATGATTAAAATCTTGCAATTTCCCCCATTCATAAGTCATTTTAATAAAGGAAATAAAAATGAAATGAAAAAGCGCGCAGTGAACTCGTTTCTGGTCGATGCCTCGCTAAAAACATACAAATGTGCAAAATGACAAACAAACAGACAGTCAGATAGATAGACACACAGAGACTGTCAGATATCTACTTAGTTAGTCACACAGTCAAACACAATGAAAATGTATGTATGTGTATATTGTTGCAAATACGCCACCACCCACGCATAAAAATATGTAAAGTCGCAATATTCAACACAACGCAACACAACACAACACAACAAAGTTTTACCAGATACACAGATATTTATCTACACCTGGTCGGGATGTCGGTCACCCAATAACAACAACAACAACGACACAACGACGACAACAACAAAAGCTTTTAATAGTTTTTTTTTATAGTACTGTAATAATAACTTTCTCAAATTGAAATTGGCCTTAATATTATTCCGACTCTCTTGACCCAATTCCTCCTTGACTTTGAAAGTTAGAAGTAGGAAATCGAATTTCATGAAATTTTAATGATAAATTGATTTCTTTGTTTTGTTTTCTATTAAACAGAAATGTGTGTTGATATATTCTTTAAATCTGTTCTTCTATTCAATAGAAATTAATTCATTATCTTTTGGGTGCGCATATGCATTTAAATATTCTGGATAAATCTTGCGTTTCCAGATGATTTCATAAATGTGAAATGACTCATCATACAATAGATTGATCATTTTTTTTTGTTAAACAATCAATGGATCGATGATCTTCTTGAAATCACTAATCATCATTTATTTTTAAAAGTATTTAATAATCTTTCTAACAAGTTTTGTTTTTATTTATTTTCTTGTTCATTTTACTTATTAAATTTCTTGGAGGCGCATTGCAGACAACGACGATGACGACGGCTGACTGATTCTTGATGATGATTGGCAATGACAATGATTTTAGTTTCGTATTTTTAAGTAATTTGCAATTTTTCTTTCAAGTTCATTAACAATGAATGAATTGCCTGGTATAACGGTAGACATATGGTGGTTGAGTAATTGTGTTGAGTTGTTTGTCTTTAAATGTACAATAATATTTTATATTTCCTTATTCCGTTTACTACTTACTACATTTATTTCTCTTTTATGAAACAAGGAAATACAATAGTAAAATGTGTCATCCTTCTATCCATGATTGAATGATTAAGTTGTTGTAACTAAGAATTGAAAGGGAGAGAAGTGTAGTGAGTGTGTGATGATAAGTAATATTCAATTAAAAATCTATCAATTGTTGTTTCTATATGATAGATTTGATTGATTAATGTAGCAAAAAACAAATTATATTCATTTCCTGATCGATTAATGTTTTATTGAATTGATTTAGTTGTTTCAAAGCACTTTCCATTACAGGAAGTGTAGACATAAGACTTTGGAAAAGAAGAACATTTTTATGTGCTCTAGTTCTAGGATTCAATTCATTATTTATATAGTTTTATAAAGACTCTTCAGATAGTAGTGAATAAGTTCCTCCTAAGCAAAAAGGTATCCATTATGCGCAAGAAAACAAATAAAAATAAGTTATCCACGATACTAGGAAACCTAAGTTTTGTTGTCTTTGTGAACTCTCTCATCTCTGCATCAAAAATCAAACCATCCCGGTCTCTCAGGGACGCAGACGATGTAGCAAATGAAGCAGGATCCGGTCCTTGTCTGACTGTAATCACAGGCGTGGAGCGCGACATTCAGATTCTTATTAAAAATATATTGCATGACATGGAACTAAAACAATGGCATGCATATGTTCATTGGTACAAACCATTTAATCATGCCAAAGCTTCAATCCATTTCCCTGCTTCTTCTTCATCGTCGGATATGTTTTACATTTGTCCGATTGAGAACTGAGCACAACAAAGTAACTCATCATCATCATATCTTAGGAGAAACAAATTGTCCACTTTGCCCATTATAAGGGAATAGTGTCTCGGTTAAACAACTTTTGGATAATTGCACAAAACTAGACAACACTAGAGCTCATCTGTTTGGACAAAATCTATTCTCCACTTTCCTCAAAAAGTATTGAAATATTGTAATTTCCTTTCCATCACATCTCTCATCTCTTCGATTGTCTGTTTAACCCAACTCAAGAAACCTAAGCAGAGTTCTATGCATAAGGATCGTCGTCACCTCAATTTTATTGTTTAATTACATTCATGATAGATTAGACTAAATAAGATTAAGAAATGACGGAAGCTAATCACCACTTCTCTGCGGCCTCTATTATAACAAACCCCATACAGTTCTCCCTGCAGTATGTTATTTATAAGGAATTACAAGACTTTTTTCGAAGATGAGTACAATTTCTGTTATTTTTATGTGGAAGTGGTTACATTGCTATCATTATTATGGGTAAAAGCTGATTGGTATTGTGTGAACAGTTGTCATTCACGCTCCCAATCAAGTGATTTGCAGTGATCGACAAGATTGAAATTTAGCTTCAGATATCAAAGTTTCATCCAAATTAGACCATCACAGTGGCATAACAATTGCTCTGCTGTATTCGCTACTTCTATATTGATCTATGAGACCTATTTGCCTATTATATGACATTCTTCATAAATGAAAGGTTCATATGTTAATTTAGAAGAATATTCCCAAAAGTCTAATTGTTATTGGTGATGATTTAATAATTAATACATAATTATTTATGTATGAACATAAATTATTATTCATAAAATACTATATATCCTCATTATTAATACATCGTAATATTCTTGTTTATTTTCAGACTTCAGGAGGATCCGCCAACGGGTGTTTCTGGTGCACCAACAGATAATAATATTATGATATGGAATGCTGTGATTTTCGGTCCACACGACACGCCATTCGAGGATGGTACCTTTAAATTAACAATAGAATTTACTGAAGAATATCCAAATAAACCGCCAACAGTTAGATTTGTATCGAAAGTATTTCATCCAAATGTTTATGCGGATGGTGGAATATGTTTAGATATATTACAAAATCGATGGAGTCCCACATATGATGTATCAGCTATACTGACGTCTATACAAGTAATTATCTCAATCCCCATCACATCACATCACATTATATATCACATTCTTTCTAACAAAATATAATAATTTGTTTATATTTTTAGTCTCTGTTGAGTGATCCGAATCCCAATTCACCGGCAAACTCCACCGCTGCGCAACTTTATAAAGAGAATCGTCGCGAATATGAGAAACGAGTGAAAGCCTGCGTTGAGCAAAGTTTCATTGATTAGCCATTCGCCATTTTCAAAAATCAGCAGCAACAAATACAAAAAAACTTTATAATTCTAATAAAAACAAAATATAAAAAAGCACTAACACCACCATCATCATCATCAACAAAAACATCAACATATATACATTTATATAAAAATAAACTTTTTGAAAGTTAAAAACAGAAAGAAAAAAAAAAAAAAAGATAATTCAAACAACCACAAAAGCAACAACATCAACCAACAAAAAATAAACCAAAATAACAGTAAAAGAAAAGTTACAGTTACAGTAACAGCAACAGCAATCAACAACAACAACTACATCTTTAAATATATATTTTTTTGTCTTTAAAGTTGTAACAGAGAAAAAAAAGAAAAAAAAAAAATGGTTTAAAAAACAAAACAAAAAAAGAAAATCATTTAAAAATTGTTTTATTAGAAATGAAGAAAAACAAAAAATCATCAAATTTAATTCTAAAACTATTATTAAAACAAAAACAAAAAGAAAGAATATCATATAAACTTCGGATATATCTACACATTATATAAAGGATTACAACACACTACATAACCACATAGGAGAGAAAGAAAAAAAATTAATTTGGAAAGGACAAAAATTCCATCAAATTTCGTCGTGTTATAGAATCATAAAAACAAAAAGAAAACGACGTAATTCTTTAACAAAAGGAAAAAAAAAAAAATATGAAATATTCATTATTATTCACAATTCTTATTCTTCTTCTTAATTTATAATTAAATATTAAATTCAATTCAATGCAAAATAGTTTTCCTTATTCAAAAATATCAAATTAAATTAATCGAATTCAATTCAAACTCAACTCATCAACTGAACTCTTTAAGAACACAAACACCACCACACCACACTCGACCCAGAGAACTTCCTCCATAAGTTCAACTAACTTTATATTTATTTTCTAAAATTTTTTTTTTTTATATAAATTTCTGTTTGTTTTTTATTTTAATTTTTTTCATTGTTTTTCTTGCAAGTTCAAATAATACATTTTTTTAATTAAGCATACATTTAATATAATAAATTAAAATAATAAATAAAAATAAAAAAAAGAGAATTTGATATTTTTGTGTGTGCAACTTAGAGAAAAGAATAAACAAAAAAAAAAAATGCTAAAAAAAAATAAAAAAATAAGAGAGAATAAAATGAAAGAGAAAACATTATTTTAAAAAAAAAAAATGCAATTAAATAGCAAAGAAACCAAAATTATAATATTATGTGTGTAGTAATTAAAAAATTACAGTAACAAATATGACAACAGCAACAATAGTAAAAATAACACCAACAAATGTCATCATTTATCACTCATTGACATCATTAACTAGATACGCGATTTCATTAATTGAATTTTAGTGCAACATAAAAATTAAATAATAAACAATAATGCAAAAAAAAAAAAAAAAAAATATATATGTATTACATATTACAAATATTTGGATTAAATTGAATGTTAAATGGAATTTGCAGCAAACTTGAAAAAAAGGTAATATTGATGTAAAGAGAAAAAAAAAAAAATGAAATGAAATGAAAAAGAAAATTTAATAAGAAACCATAAAGTTAGAAACAAATTGCTTCATAATTGTGAACAAAAGTAAATTTAAATATTAAAACAAGAATTTTATTATATAAAGAAAATTAATTACATAATTAATTAAGAATAGATAAAAACCATAAAGAGGAGTTTCAAAAATCAACTCTCTTCACTCTCTTGTCACTTCTTATCCAAATTCATTTCATATAAATCAAACACCACATCTCTCTTTCTCTGTATCTATATATCTTTTAGGGATGTCTGTGTCTTTTAATTATCTGATAAAAAAGTGTCTTCTTAAATATAATTATCATCATCAAATTTACTCAGATCAAATCAGTTAATGGCAACTTTCGTTTAGCCAAATAATGTGATAATGCGTGAGTGCTTTACACTTTCAAAAATGTTAATGATTTCCGATTTTAAACATAAAGTTAAAATTCTTGTCTTCCAGTGAATAATTTACCTAACAAAACTAAATAAACTGTTGGCAAAATTCCAACAAACTTTCAAAGTTTCAACTTTATAAAGTATCTCCAAAAATTGAAATTTAGTTCTACTAAAACAGATCCAGAGACGAAGTAATGCACCTAGGAGCAGCTCGCATTTTGAAGAGAACCGAAGAAATTTACAATTTAAAAAATGATGTCTCTCAGAGTTGAGCTTAAAGATCTTGAAAACTGTGAGTTAAGTTTCCATGGGCTCACTAACGAGTAAGCTAACTTAAAAACAAGTCGTTTGCCTTTGAAGATCCTTGATTATGTCTGTTTATATGCTAGAGGGTGTTCAATTTTATTCATCTGATTATGACTAAGTAAAGTTTCAGTTTTATGAAATATCTCCAACAACTGAGAGACTTATTTCAAATGAAACAGATCCAAAAACAGATGAACATAACTAGGAGCAGCAGCTCCAACCTTAAAGAGATTCGTAGAAAAAATCTCTAGCTAGATGTTGTGGTGGTGTCTTTTAGTTTTAGGTTGAGTTAAGTATCCTTGGATAAACAGATGAATATTATGTGAACATACCTTAAATCCTGAAGTTATCCTGATGATGGTGATTATATGAAATATTTGCTCATATTGTTAATAGACTTTATGGTGAGGTGTGGGACCTCTCTCCCTCTCCCTCTCTCTCTCTCTCTACTCTATATTCCTTTTTTTTTAATGTTTCCTTTCCTTTTATAAAATTACAAATCTCAGATTAAAATAATGCACATATAAAAAATTAAAGAAGAATACCCAGTAATAAACAAATAATAAGAAAAATTAATAAATAAATATGTAGAAAGAATTTTAATGATCAAATTCAAAATGAAATAATGAAAAAGAAGAATTAAATAAAAATCAGAATATTTTTTTTTTTTTTTTTTTGTTCAATTCTTCATCTCTCGATCTATCGATTGAAACAAACAAACAAAAATCTCTTAGAGAAAATATGTGTGTGTTAACCAAGTTTCCTTCCTTTAATTCTTGATTATATAATTAATTAATAAACTTATTTTATTGCCAATTTAAAAACACAGAAGAAAAATGAAATTAAATTTGTTTTTCTTTTTGTTGAAAATTATGTGAAAATTTAAAATTCAAAAGTGATTAATTTTCCCATATTTGATTAAAAAAAAAAAAGAAAGAAAACATATTTTTTATTATTATTATTATCATCTATAAATATAAATATTTTTTATTGGTGTTTGACGCCACAGCCGCCGCCACTGTTATTTATCTTATCTAAAAAATTTCTCTCTCTATCTCTTATTATAATTGATTAAAATCGTTTAATTTTGAGATAAGTTTTTTTTTAGTTATTAATAAATATTATTATTCTTCATATTTTATATTTATAAACAAGAAAAAAAAAAAAAAAAAATTATTATTGTACTTTGTAAATGTAAGTTAAAATTGAGAAAATAAAATATTTAAATACAATAAAACAAATAAAAAATAAAACTACATCAATAACAATAATAATTTAATAAAAACAAACAAATAACACACACACACACATACTCGCCACATTACAAAAACCACTTACACACACACACACACACACACACACACACACTTGAATTCAAATCATCAAATAAATGTATGTAATTAATAAATAAATATTATTATATTAATATTAATATTAATAAATTATAAGATTTAAAAACAAAAACAAACATATTAGTGATAAGATCCTTATTTCACTTGATCCTGATTAATTGATTGAATGGAATGGAATGGAATGGATTGGATTCTCTGGGATCAAATGTGAACTTCACTTCTATTCAACTTTAAACTACCGGATTCTTTATACCATACATCATCATCATCATCATCCATCAATTGATTGATTGATTGATTTAGTCAGAAATTGCAAAAAACTGAAATTCATCTTTATTAATCATCTCTAATATCGAGTCTACTAATAGATAAAGAGAAGGGAATATTCAATAGTTTGTGATAAGAGTTTATTCATCGTTTTTCTCTATATAAGAAGGTTGCATTTTGGAGATTGTGAATATCATAAACAATGAATGGGTAAGTCAAATTTGTTTTTAAGTTTGAATTGATTTTTTTTTTATTTATAGTAAAAAACAAGTAAAAAGAAGCTTAACTTTGGTTATGCCGTAGTTGTAATACTCTTCACGTACCTTTTATATCTTCTGATTATTGTTCTATGTTCAGTTTTTGTATGTTTGGTACCCGTCCTAGTGATCCATGCTTGGGGTCAGACACTTATAGTGTCCAAATTTCAATTCGATAGTACATAAGGTTTTTTTTTTAAATAAGAACATGAATTTGCATTTAACCGCGTGAAGAGTATAATAAGCAACTATAAGACTTGATATCATCCATAGGTGGATTGTATATTACATATAATCTTATCCAAAATAGGTGATTCATATGTAATACAATAATTCAGTGTTTATTTGATAATTAATCTGATATATACGAGTACATATAAAAAAAAACCAACTTTGACTATGCCGAAGTTGTAATACTCTTCACGCCCCTCCTAGTGGTCCGAGGTTCTTGAAATTTTCATGGTTGGTGGATTTGGTGGAGAATCTTATAATCTCTAAAATTCAGCCGAGAGTACTAAAAACAAAAAAGTTTTATTTGGACCACGGTTTGTATGTCGGGGTACCCCTTAGTGGTGAAAAGAAAGTTCCGTGCAGCTCTCTAGCTCAAAAACTCTGGGACTAATTTGCATACATACAGACGGACTTACGGTCATGGGTAGATCACTCGTCTCGACGTGCTGATCAAGAATATATATACTTTATGGGGTCTCCGATGGCTCTTTCTGTATGTTAGGTTCTAATATGAGGATTTGATTTTTTGAATCACCGCAATTATATCGTCAAGCAGTTTAAAAACGCATAAAAAACCGCAATTAAATCGCTAAGCGATTTTAAAAAAATTGAGAAAGCAAAAATGTGTAAAGACTTATATCTCGAGAATGGGTAGGTCGAGAGTAATGTCCTTGGAAAAGTTATAAGTTCAGCTTTGTGCTATTAAACTTTGACCCTGATCTGACCTCAATGAAACGTCAAAACTGACTACCAACTACGTTTATATGGATTTAACCCACTTCCAGTACTCAGATTAAAGCTCTACTGTTTCTCTATATAATCTTAGAACATGTCATTCGAATCGATCCAGTAGTTTTTGAGATATTGACATTTTACTACTATTTTTAAGAAAAATGCTGAGTCATTCAAGTGATTTTTTTGATTTTCTTAATATCTGGTGAAAATACCAGGCGAACAGAAATGCACAGAAAACAGTAGGTCGATATTGCCGATTCAAAAATGTTTAGAGGCTTATATCTGGAGAATGGGTGGATCGATTTCGATGAATGTTATGTCATTGGAAAGGTTATGAGTTCAGCTTTACTTTATTAAAGTTTGACCTTGATCTGACCTCAATGAAAGGTCAAAAACCGACTACAAAGTACGTTCATAAAGATTTAGCCCACTTCCAATACTCAGATTCGATTTCGGGTGAATTCAGATTAAAGCTCTACTGTTTCTCTATATAATCTTAGAACATGTCATTTGAATCGATCCAGTAGTTTTTGAGATATTGACATTTTACTACTATTTTTAAGAAAAATGCTGAGTCATTCAAGTGATTTTTTTGATTTTCTTAATATCTGGTGAAAATACCAGGCGAACAGAAATGCACAGAAAACAGTAGGTCGATATTGCCGATTCAAAAATGTTTAGAGGCTTATATCTGGAGAATGGGTGGATCGATTTCGATGAATGTTATGTCATTGGAAAGGTTATGAGTTCAGCTTTACTTTATTAAAGTTTGACCTTGATCTGACCTCAATGAAAGGTCAAAAACCGACTACAAAGTACGTTCATAAAGATTTAGCCCACTTCCAATACTCAGATTCGATTTCGGGTGAATTCAGATTAAAGCTCTACTGTTTCTCTATATAATCTTAGAACATGTCATTTGAATCGATCCAGTAGTTTTTGAGATATTGACATTTTACTACTATTTTTAAGAAAAATGCTGAGTCATTCAAGTGATTTTTTTGATTTTCTTAATATCTGGTGAAAATACCAGGCGAACAGAAATGCACAGAAAACAGTAGGTCGATATTGCCGATTCAAAAATGTTTAGAGGCTTATATCTGGAGAATGGGTGGATCGATTTCGATGAATGTTATGTCATTGGAAAGGTTATGAGTTCAGCTTTACTTTATTAAAGTTTGACCTTGATCTGACCTCAATGAAAGGTCAAAAACCGACTACAAAGTACGTTCATAAAGATTTAGCCCACTTCCAATACTCAGATCCGATTTCGGGTGAATTCAGATTAAAGCTCTACTGTTTCTCTATATAATCTTAGAACATGTCATTCGAATCGATCCAGTAGTTTTTGAGATATTGACATTTTACTACTATTTTTAAGAAAAATGCTGAGTCATTCAAGTGATTTTTTTGATTTTCTTAATATCTGGTGAAAATACCAGGCGAACAGAAATGCACAGAAAACAGTAGGTCGATATTGCCGATTCAAAAATGTTTAGAGGCTTATATCTGGAGAATGGGTGGATCGATTTCGATGAATGTTATGTCATTGGAAAGGTTATGAGTTCAGCTTTACTTTATTAAAGTTTGACCTTGATCTGACCTCAATGAAAGGTCAAAAACCGACTACAAAGTACGTTCATAAAGATTTAGCCCACTTCCAATACTCAGATCCGATTTCGGGTGAATTCAGATTAAAGCTCTACTGTTTCTCTATATAATCTTAGAACATGTCATTCGAATCGATCCAGTAGTTTTTGAGATATTGACATTTTACTACTATTTTTAAGAAAAATGCTGAGTCATTCAAGTGATTTTTTTGATTTTCTTAATATCTGGTGAAAATACCAGGCGAACAGAAATGCACAGAAAACAGTAGGTCGATATTGCCGATTCAAAAATGTTTAGAGGCTTATATCTGGAGAATGGGTGGATCGATTTCGATGAATGATATGTCATTGGAAAGGTTATGAGTTCAGCTTTACTTTATTAAAGTTTGACCTTGATCTGACCTCAATGAAAGGTCAAAAACCGACTACAAAGTACGTTCATAAAGATTTAGCCCACTTCCAATACTCAGATTCGATTTCGGGTGAATTCAGATTAAAGCTCTACTGTTTCTCTATATAATCTTAGAACATGTCATTCGAATCGATCCAGTAGTTTTTGAGATATTGACATTTTACTACCATTTTTAAGAAAAATGCTGAGTCATTCAAGTGATTTTTTTGATTTTCTTAATATCTGGTGAAAATACCAGGCGAACAGAAATGCACAGAAAACAGTAGGTCGATATTGCCGATTCAAAAATGTTTAGAGGCTTATATCTGGAGAATGGGTGGATCGATTTCGATGAATGATATGTCATTGGAAAGGTTATGAGTTCAGCTTTACTTTATTAAAGTTTGACCTTGATCTGACCTCAATGAAAGGTCAAAAACCGACTACAAAGTATGTTCATAAAGATTTAGCCCACTTCCAATACTCAGATTCGATTTCGGGTGAATTCAGATTAAAGCTCTACTGTTTCTCTATATAATCTTAGAACATGTCATTCGAATCGATCCAGTAGTTTTTGAGATATTGACATTTTACTACTATTTTTAAGAAAAATGCTGAGTCATTCAAGTGATTTTTTTGATTTTCTTAATATCTGGTGAAAATACCAGGCGAACAGAAATGCACAGAAAACAGTAGGTCGATATTGCCGATTCAAAAATGTTTAGAGGCTTATATCTGGAGAATGGGTGGATCGATTTCGATGAATGTTATGTCATTGGAAAGGTTATGAGTTCAGCTTTACTTTATAAAAGTTTGACCTTGATCTGACCTCAATGAAAGGTCAAAAACCGACTACAAAGTACGTTCATAAAGATTTAGCCCACTTCCAATACTCAGATTCGATTTCGGGTGAATTCAGATTAAAGCTCTACTGTTTCTCTATATAATCTTAGAACATGTCATTCGAATCGATCCAGTAGTTTTTGAGATATTGACATTTTACTACTATTTTTAAGAAAAATGCTGAGTCATTCAAGTGATTTTTTTGATTTTCTTAATATCTGGTGAAAATACCAGGCGAACAGAAATGCACAGAAAACAGTAGGTCGATATTGCCGATTCAAAAATGTTTAGAGGCTTATATCTGGAGAATGGGTGGATCGATTTCGATGAATGTTATGTCATTGGAAAGGTTATGAGTTCAGCTTTACTTTATTAAAGTTTGACCTTGATCTGACCTCAATGAAAGGTCAAAAACCGACTACAAAGTACGTTCATAAAGATTTAGCCCACTTCCAATACTCAGATTCGATTTCGGGTGAATTCAGATTAAAGCTCTACTGTTTCTCTATATAATCTTAGAACATGTCATTCGAATCGATCCAGTAGTTTTTGAGATATTGACATTTTACTACTATTTTTAAGAAAAATGCTGAGTCATTCAAGTGATTTTTTTGATTTTCTTAATATCTGGTGAAAATACCAGGCGAACAGAAATGCACAGAAAACAGTAGGTCGATATTGCCGATTCAAAAATGTTTAGAGGCTTATATCTGGAGAATGGGTGGATCGATTTCGATGAATGTTATGTCATTGGAAAGGTTATGAGTTCAGCTTTACTTTATTAAAGTTTGACCTTGATCTGACCTCAATGAAAGGTCAAAAACCGACTACAAAGTACGTTCATAAAGATTTAGCCCACTTCCAATACTCAGATTCGATTTCGGGTGAATTCAGATTAAAGCTCTACTGTTTCTCTATATAATCTTAGAACATGTCATTCGAATCGATCCAGTAGTTTTTGAGATATTGACATTTTACTACTATTTTTAAGAAAAATGCTGAGTCATTCAAGTGATTTTTTTGATTTTCTTAATATCTGGTGAAAATACCAGGCGAACAGAAATGCACAGAAAACAGTAGGTCGATATTGCCGATTCAAAAATGTTTAGAGGCTTATATCTGGAGAATGGGTGGATCGATTTCGATGAATGTTATGTCATTGGAAAGGTTATGAGTTCAGCTTTACTTTATTAAAGTTTGACCTTGATCTGACCTCAATGAAAGGTCAAAAACCGACTACAAAGTACGTTCATAAAGATTTAGCCCACTTCCAATACTCAGATCCGATTTCGGGTGAATTCAGATTAAAGCTCTACTGTTTCTCTATATAATCTTAGAACATGTCATTTGAATCGATCCAGTAGTTTTTGAGATATTGACATTTTACTACTATTTTTAAGAAAAATGCTGAGTCATTCAAGTGATTTTTTTGATTTTCTTAATATCTGGTGAAAATACCAGGCGAACAGAAATGCACAGAAAACAGTAGGTCGATATTGCCGATTCAAAAATGTTTAGAGGCTTATATCTGGAGAATGGGTGGATCGATTTCGATGAATGTTATGTCATTGGAAAGGTTATGAGTTCAGCTTTACTTTATTAAAGTTTGACCTTGATCTGACCTCAATGAAAGGTCAAAAACCGACTACAAAGTACGTTCATAAAGATTTAGCCCACTTCCAATACTCAGATTCGATTTCGGGTGAATTCAGATTAAAGCTCTACTGTTTCTCTATATAATCTTAGAACATGTCATTTGAATCGATCCAGTAGTTTTTGAGATATTGACATTTTACTACTATTTTTAAGAAAAATGCTGAGTCATTCAAGTGATTTTTTTGATTTTCTTAATATCTGGTGAAAATACCAGGCGAACAGAAATGCACAGAAAACAGTAGGTCGATATTGCCGATTCAAAAATGTTTAGAGGCTTATCTCTGGAGAATGGGTGGATCGATTTCGATGAATGATATGTCATTGGAAAGGTTATGAGTTCAGCTTTACTCTATTAAACTTTGACCTTGATCTCACCTCAATGAAAGATCAAAAACCGACTACAAAGTACGTTCATAAAGATTTAGCCCACTTCCAATACTCAGATTCGATTTCGGGTGAATTCAGATTAAAGCTCTACTGTTTCTCTATATAATCTTAGAACATGTCATTTGAATCGATCCAGTAGTTTTTGAGATATTGACATTTTACTACTATTTTTAAGAAAAATGCTGAGTCATTCAAGTGATTTTTTTGATTTTCTTAATATCTGGTGAAAATACCAGGCGAACAGAAATGCACAGAAAACAGTAGGTCGATATTGCCGATTCAAAAATGTTTAGAGGCTTATCTCTGGAGAATGGGTGGATCGATTTCGATGAATGATATGTCATTGGAAAGGTTATGAGTTCAGCTTTACTCTATTAAACTTTGACCTTGATCTCACCTCAATGAAAGATCAAAATTCGCTGACATAATGCGTTTGTAATGATTTGATAAACTTCCTGATTCCGGATTGAGTTCTAAATGAATACATTGGAAAGCTGAACTCGTAAACTTTTTAACTATTAAACTTTAATCGAGATCAACCTAAACGTTTTGGAGATAGAAAGATTTAAAGTTTTACTAGTTAAACCAATTCCAATTGCTTGCTTGCAATTGAATAAAAAAAAAAAAAAAAGTTTCGTTTTATTTTTTGGTATTAAGACAGAAAACTCTTTATTAATTTGTTAAAAACTATTAAAATTAATGACTTAAACAATACATTCATACATTTTTGTATATAATTGAATAACTTAATATATAACAATTTAATAAGGTTACAAAATTGCCATATAATGTCTATAATTATTTTTTTTTTCAACTTTTAGTAATAATACTAAGAAACATACAATTTTTAGAAGAAGTTTTACTAGAAGGCACACAACAAATATGAAAGATTTTGAAAATGAAAAAAATATTATAATGATGACGACTATATAAAAAACATATTTACAATACGTTTTCCCTTTTAAGATATATAAACTTACATATGTATACATTTGTATATAAATTGTATATAAGAAAAAGAAAAGTGTAGTGTATAAAAGAATTAGGAATATAGTATAGAAAAAAAATGGGAATTATAAATTTTGTGTATATAAATAGAGAATACTAGAAGGCACTTTTTGACAACAATTTACATAGGTCCTTATTTCTAGAGTAAATAATGGAGTCCTTCTTCAAGGATCAATTCAAGTTGTACGATTGCACATTTGTAGTGTAGTTTTTGATACAATTGAAAATTGATTGATTATTGAATATTATTGTGGATCGTTTGAACTCCCCCAGACAATAACAAAAAGTCGCATATGTCCAATTTGGTGCACTTAGTGCTGAAGAAGAATCTAATTGTTTGCTTGATTGTTACTACTGCCATGTATATTTTTAAAGTCCTGGGTTTGTGTTGTGCTGCGTAATACTTCCAACCATCTGGAAAATCAAAGCAATTCATTAATTTGATAAGATCAGATTGGATTGGATCAATTGTATACAACTATATTACCTGTTATATGTATGCAAACTTTCTGCCCGAAAGAAGTATACATGATTCTTGAATGACAACTTAAAGACAAATTCCTTTTGTACGGCATCCTGATGACCAGGTGGTCCTACCGAATAACCCAATAATGGCAAACTAGCCAAGGCGAATTCATCTTGATAACTTTTATAAAAGTATAAACAGAATGAAGTGAAAACAACCCAAAGTTTTTGCCAACCCGAACTATTCTTGAATTTGCGTAGTAGATAACCGGAGAGTTGATTCTCGGCGGTTATGAGATGATCGCCCAGCCCAACGGTGGCGCCACGATGCCAGCATACGTGTAGAGCGGTATTGCTGCGCGAGGGTTGCGTTTTGTTTTGTAAACTTTGCTGCTGGGCGCTGGTGGCTGCATTCGTTGTTGCTGCCAATGTGTTGCCATTGATGTTCGCTGCTGCTGCAGCAGCATTGCCGTTGGTTAAACCGCACAGATCGAGACCCTCTTCGGATGAACCTAATCAGGGGGAAAATTGGAAATAAATTAGTCAAAATTCTTATAATTTAATTTGCTTTAATACAAAAAAAAAAAAAAAAAAAAAAAAAGAGATTGGATTGAATTTTGGGTGATTTTTTTAGATATAAGAATCACTGGACTCACATGGCATTAGATCTTGCTTTTCTTGCCAGCCATAAATTTAAAATTTATTACAATTAAACAAATATCAGTATATAAGTATATAGTACTATAGAATATACTTACTGCAATTCACTTTATACTTACTGCAATTCTTAAACGATGTAAGGGTTAGTTGTGTCGGTGGTTTATTCTTGATATCGGCAGCTGCCTTGGACAATTCAGCTAACCATAAAGTCTTCTCAGCTGTGGTGCCAGCACTCACAGTTATGGCACATTGACCACCAAATATGGAGAATGTATTGTGCTCAGCATTCTCGGTGAGCAATGAACGTACAGGCACATGACCAAGTATACGGAAGGATTGATCAATGGGTGACTTAGAACCGTAGAGCAAGATATCGGAGAACAAAAAGAACATACGCTGCTGGAGGCCACGCTTGGAATGCTTCAGAAGACAGCCTTGGCGTATCAGTCGTCGTTGGTTTTGTACCAACTTATCGGAACCGGTGACATCGCGTTGCAACTCACAAAGTTGAACAAAGTTCACCGATTCGGGCAAATGTTCGCGTACCTGTTTCGTAGTGCGTATGAGTATATGATAGACAGCTTGACAATCGGCATAATCAATATGTTCCTCGGTATAAAAGTCACAAAGACCTATAATAACAACAACAACAACAATAACAACAACAAATCAAAATCATATTCAATTTATTCATTCAAAGATCTTCATGCAGAGACTTACGTTCCAATATTAATTGATAGTGCAACATGCGATCCAATGGTTTCAATAGAAGTTCACCAATTGGTAAATAACAAATCTTTTGCTGTTCAAAGTCTTTGTATAATTGCTGGAATCGATTATCGGTTTCGTACATCTCATTCAAACAATGCAAGATCTCAACATGTGATTGAACATATTCATCATAGATGGGTAATGATGCCATATTCTTCATCATAACATCACCAATACGATGGGTTTCATGTGTTCCACGTCCTTCCCACAACACCATGCGATGCTCAATGTCACGCAAGAATATATTATGATGTTGAGCCATTGAATCGAGCATTTCGAAAAGTGGTTGCAAATTTTCCACATCTTCAGGTGAAAGTTCTTGACGAAAAGCCCGATTCAGAACATCTAAATCCTTTTTATAAGTTCGTTCTGTCATCAGTAATTCTTTGGCCAGAAAATAAGATTTTTCTGTTGGCCATTTCTTCAAAAAAAAAAAAAAAAATTCAGATTATATCAAGAAATTGTTGTAAATTATAGAATTTATCGAAATTAATGGTGAGATTGAAAATTGGAATGATCTGATTTGATATGATGATGGTTGCCCTCCCTAGATTTGGGTAAGACGGGAGCTTGGTATATCATCGCTGCGACTTTGATTGGGTCTAATGGGAACCACTTAATATTACGGAATTGTCTTGTCTCAAGTGTCCAAGATCCAAGGAAATGTGATGCCTAGCTAAGACTGGTGTAACACTCCTCTCTTTCTTAGGAGGAAGCGAAGCGGTACTATCAGTCATACCAAGAGGGCCTGGCGGAAATGCATAAAACGCTAGGGGTAGGATCCTTGAACCAAAAAACCATAATGAAGGTCACAAAAGAAGAAAGTCGGGCTAGGATATTAGCACAAACGGCGGTGGGAGTAGAAGCCGTGACCACCGGCGGGTACGGTTTGATTACAAATGCAGAGGATGTGGCTGGTTTAGCTGCAGTCCGTGGAGACTCGGATCTAGAAAGCGTGACAAGCATCAACGCGCGTGAGGAAAATGAGCTTTTGCTCTCTCCGGTGGAATCCGTTGGTGCCAGTTCTGCTTGCAAGAAAGGGCCTCGGATCAAGCCAAGTAAGGAGGGGCTCAAAGCGAAATCACAATAAGCTGCGGTGAAGATTTGCGGTCGTCGCGAAGGCAAGACCAACCTGTCAAAGGAGGATGAAAAGAGGTTGGGTTGGGCCAGAGATACCGTGGAGAGAGACCGAGCGCAGTTTTAATGAGGGCAGGGTGTTCAGCTTTAGACCCGAATTTTGCGAGCCGGGTCGAAGAAAACATCGCTAATAAAAGGCAACGCTCCACGGAGAGTGATGGTCCTTCGGGGAAAAGAAGGAAGCACAAGGAAGATTGCCAACTAGGAAAATCCATCGACATCAAGAGCGGCGGCAGGGGTCAATGAGGTTGCTAAACGACATCTGATCGTAGCTTTCAAGTAAGGTTAGGTTAACGTGGCAGCCCTCAGACGAGAGGCTCACTTAGGCACGAAGACATTATGGCCCATTGTGATACCAGCAAAGTGTTGACACGACACCGGTGCGGAGAACCACTCTGATTCCGTAATGAACATAGCTATGTCCTTAATTGGTAGGAGTAATAGTTCGGTTAAGTTGGAGAGGAACATAGAGCCTAAGTGGACACTGGCACAACATGTTAAGCACAGTCTCCTCCTCCTCTTCTGAGCCGCAGCTACGGCAAAAATCGTTATGCGGAAGACCAAGTCTTCCAGCATGTTTGCCTATGATGCAATGACCCGTTAGTACGTTTATGGTCTTGCTAATTAAGGTTCTGCCGAAATTGAGTAGCTGGCCGGTTCGTTTCCTGTTCATGTTAGACCAGGTTTGCCTAGCTATGCTGCAAGTGTCTTCTTCTACCCAGAGAGCATTAGCTTTAACTTGGTAGATTTTCCTAACAATGTGTTTCACTGTTGCTAACGGAATTCCAGCAAGAAACGTTATATCCTCAAGGGACGTCCCTTCTTTTGCTAGTTCGTCAGCTTCACAGTTGCCCACAATGTCTTTGTGTCCGGGCACCCAACATAGTTGCCGCTTGGCTATCTGTATAGATATTAATATGGGACCTCGGAGCATCGTTGTCCAGAAGCCACCGGGAGGCCAACAGTATGGCCATTACTTCTGCTTAAAAGACGCAGCAGTGGTCAGACAAGCGAAAGCTGAGCTTTAAGTATGGATTATTGGAGAAGATGCCGCAACCGACTTTCTTCTCCAATTTGGAGCCATTTGTGTAGATGTCAATGAAATTAGGTTTTAGAACTTTACCGTCCAGCAAATCCTCTCTACTGGGAATGTGGGTGGAGAACTTCTGGTTAAAGTAAGGTGTGTGGCATACATAGTCGACTACCACAGGGGCAGATGGACCGCGTTTCAGAATGCTTGCATGGCCCTGTATGTGACTAGTCCAGCGAGCTACGGTGCTAAGGCTAATGGCGGAACATTTGGCATACTGTTCAGCCAGAAGACTGGTTGGTATTCAATTGAGGATTGCAAATGGCGCTTTGGTGGAAGTGGTCCGAAGGGCCCCTGTTATCATAATGGCTGTCGTTCTCCTAACTTTGTCAAGAGATTTTTGGTTGACTGCCTTGTGACAGGCAGGCCACCAGAGAACGGCTCCATATAGAAGGTTGGGTTCCACTACAGCTGTATAGAGACAGGTTACGATGCGGAAGTTAAGGCTCCAGCTCGCACCCAGGGCTCTCTTACAGCAGTAGAGAGCGCACGAGGCCTTCCGTGACCTTTCCAGGATGTTTGCTTTCCAACTAAGCTTGGAGTCAAGAACAAGACCTAGATACTTCGCACTTTGGCTAATATTTAGGCGGGTTAGTTTTGGTGGGGGGATGTCGGGAATTTTGTACTTCCTTGTGAAAAGTATGGTCTCAGTTTTGGAAGGGTTAACTGAGAAACCAAAGTCCCGACACCATTCTGAAACAATATTAAGAGCATATGTACATAAGCTATGACTCGGCATCCGGTTCGATCCAATTTACTTAGCAGGGAGTTAACTGCCAAGTTCCAGATGAGAGGAGAGAGTACGCCACCTTGCGGCATACCTCTGTGTACGGCTCTTGTAATATTGACATTGCCAAGAGATGCGATAATGGAACAATCGTTCAATAAGTGTAATGATATTTGGGTCCAGGTTTAGGCCAGACAGAGTTGAGACTACCGCGTTTAGACATACGTTGTTAAATGCACCTTCGATATCGAGGAACACGGCCAACGTAAATTTCTTATGGGATAGTGATTTTTCCACTACCTCAATAAGAGAGTGTAGCGCAGTTTGCACAGACCTGCCCTTAGTGTAGGCATGTTGTGAACTGGATAGAAAGTTTTGATCGATGGTAGTCCTAATATGGACATCGATAATTCTTTCAAAGGTTTTAAGAAGGAAGGAGGAAAGACTAATGGTTCTATAATCCTTGGGCTTGATGTGTGATACTTTCCCTGCTTTGGGAATGAAGACTACACGAGCTACACGCCGCATGCTGGGAATGTACGAGTATTGGAGGCATGCATTATAAATTTGCAGAAGCCACGGTGTGACGATGTTGGAAACCTCCTAAAAGTCTGCTGGTATTATACCGTCAGGACCAGGAGATTTGAAACGGTCAAAGGAATTGATTTCCCACTGAAGGTGAGCGTAGGTCACTACAAGGTTAGACCGGGATCGGTTCGTAGGGGAGACATCAATGGATACATTCGTGAGAGACACACTGCCTGGAAAGTGTGTGTCTAGCAGGACGTTCAAGGTCTCCGTCCCGGTAGCAGTCGGTAAGTTTTCTATTGGAATACTCTGCTAGAGTATCTAATGTTGTAAGCGAGATATCTGTGATCTGCGTAGGGGCAGTCTTGGGAGACCCTCCAGTCCCTTAAGAGTAAGGGTGAGTGGTCACTGACAAGCGTGACGTCGAGTACCTCCCTTCTGTTAGGTCAAGAAGGTAGGTTCATTGCCCCGATTTGCGATAAAGAGATCGTGGGATAAAATAAAGTCTAGAAGGGACTCACCTCGTTCGTTGGTATCCATGCTGCCCCACACTTCGTGATGGCGTTGGCATCCGCACCGATGACGATAGGGATTCGCTTACTATTGGCTTCTGAAACCAGAAGCAGGGGCAGCGCTGATATCAATGACAGAGGTGAGTCACTATTTATGTTTATTTTACAATGCAATCTTAATATCTCAAATCGGGGAGAAGAACCAACATATGTTCGACCTACCTCGAAAGACGTTCTCGATATAACTCTCTCCAATACTTTGGTCGAAAATTGGAAGGTGCTTGGTACACCATCTTTTTCAGACCATAAGTATCTAGAATTCAACATTGCTTGTGCTCCCAACCACGTTTAGAAAGTTCTAAGAAATCCTAGATTTACAAACTGGGACCTTTATGGAAAAATCTTGACTATAGAGCTGAGTAATGTAAAAACTCTTACAGTCACATACACAATTCGTGCAAGAATTAGAAGCGTTTAATAAAACATAAGCATAACATTTATCCTGTCGGCCCATTCGCACAAAGCGCAGACCCAAACGACCTGCGTGAAATCTTCAAGCTGGATGGGTCAGCAGTCAGTGAAGAATGCTGGAAGGAATATAAGGATGTGCTGATGATATACAAACAAGAAATTCGTAAAGCTGGAAGGTATTTTGTTGGAGCATGGACAAAACTGTAGAGGTGGCGAGGCTAAGGAAGCTTCTTGCCAAACAGCCAACCATGGCCTGCCTTGAAAGTAAAGAAAGTGGCGAATTGATGAATAGTTGTCAAGAATCGCTACAAGACCTCAGCAGTGTCCACTTCCCAGGCTGTAGAGCCAATGATCACAGTGAGCAAATAGAGTGGGGAGTTGGATCAGTACCGAACGATATAATCACCAAAAGCAGAATAGAGTGGGCAGTAAATTCATTCGCACCATTTAAGTCTGCTGGTTTGGATCAAATATTCCCAGCCATGTTGCAAAAGGCATTGGACCTAATAGCACCATGGCTAATGAAGATCTATAAAGGATGCCTGAAATTCAACTACAACAGGAACCTGTATTATGGAGAGTAGCAAGGGTCGTCTTTATACCTAAAGCTGGTAAAAGCGGTCACATCTACTCGAAAGACTACAGTCCTATTAGTTTAACTTCATTCCTTCTCAAAACGTTCGAGCTGAATATTGAAAAATCATTCTAGCTTCCAGATTACTACAGCATGTTCCAGGCGGAAGTATTCGCCGCAAGAATGGCTGCAGAACTTGCAGGTATAGATACCAATATCAACTCTCACATAAATATCTTCATAGATAGCCAAGCTGCTATAAAAGCGATAACGTCATACTGGTCATCATCCAAAAATGTTCTATTGAGCAAGGAAGCAATGAGAAGACTAGCTGCGCAACGCAAGCTGTTTATCTATTGGGTACCGAGCCACAAGGGCATAGAGGTAAATGAGACTATTGACGAAATTACGAAAAACGGATGCAGGTTACCAAGCTATGAAATAAGCGCCGTAATGATGCCCAAACTCAATAATATGTGCAACAATCTAGAAATGCGCTTACAGGAAAAAGCGAAGGCTAGATGGCGAAATCTTAGTGACTGAAGAACAGCTACAGCTGTGTGTAACAATTCATTAAATATTATGGGAACTTACTCGTTTCTTAACTTCTGCTTCAATATCTGCAGCAATACCAGCCGATAAACCATTAGTATTGTTGTTATTATTATTATGATGATGATGATGATGATTTGCCGATGAGGCAGTTGCTATGCCTGTTGCTAATTCTTGACGTTTAGCATGTTGGATCTCAGCTTGAATGACATCATAAGTTCCTGCTTCCGAACGTGAAAGTGATGATGATTTATCAGAGCCCAAAGTAAGATCATAACGATTTTGGGGAGTTTGTAATTCCCCGCGCCGATCTAGAGACATATTGCCATTGATGCCATGATAAACTTCTGTGTCAAAGAATAAAATAAATAAAAATAATAATAAATAAATATAAAATATAAATTTAAAAATATAAAAAAATATGCAATATTTATATACTAAAGGAAAGAAAAACACATTTCCCTAATTTGTTTGATCAATAAAGATTTTATTTGGGTTTCTTCTATATCATTTTATATTATATTTCGTGTATTTCGATTAAAAACTGTTTAAAATAACATAAGAAATTTATCTGGAGCTTTTGCAAATTTTTAGTGTTGAATATTGAAGAATCATAATTCATTTTTTTTTTTTTATATTTCAAACAAAATTCTTTTCAATTATATTTTTAAATTGTTTTATTTAATGTTTTTAAAAATTAACCATTAATTTTTGTTCTTAATTTACTAGAATTCAGCTAAGATTGTATTGTGTTTGTTTTGTTTTGTTGTTTTTTTTTTTTTTTTTTTTAATTTAATTTAATTTTAAATAAATTTTAATTTGCACTTTTGAGGAATTTTTTAAAATTATTAACCTCTATAGGATTTTATCTTAAATGGAAGAGAGTTTAAATTTGTCTTTTGTGCTCTTTTATTAAATTTAAAATAAAATAAATTAAATTATGAAAAATTTTCACGAAATAAATAATAATAAATAAGAGGGTCTTCTGGCGTTTTTCCAATCAAAAAATATTTTGATTATTGATTCTAAACTAAAGACCTATATAGTAATTCAATAGGGTTCTAATTTTGATTTGAATGGAATCATTATTAAGAGAAAAATGTTAGTTAAATAAGAGTATTTAATACTCTGCACCATCTCCCATCATATATGGAGAAATTGGCATATATATACTATATGGTTGACCCTGCTTCACCTAGACTATAGTGACTAAATGCGAAGTGTTGAGGCCCCCCCAATGCCAATAGATAAATAGATTCTCACATGTAAGATCTTTTAAATTTACTTTTCTAAAGTCTTTCAAACTGAGGGGTACAGAGCATTTAACATTTGGGGGCTCATTTCCGAGTAGTTTGTCTATCTCAGAAAGTCAATATTTTCCCTATATTCCAATTTTTGTCTACTTATTAACTTATTATAAATCACAGGAATAAAAATTCAATTCATGTTAAGAAATTGAATAAAATTAAATTTAAAAAAAAATAATAATAATAATAATATATAACCAAGGAACTTTAAAAAGTAAACAACTTTCGTACTTAGTAATTCATAATTATTGTTAATCAACTTAACTTATTGTAATATTTCCGATTAACCAATATTTTACACTTGACAATAAAACGATACAACAACAAATATACTTACATACATACTAAAATTATAAACAATACATATAGAAATATCTACCATACTACAATACACTGGATACATCATTTCATAAATTATTATGGTATAAATTGATTATTACTCACTAAAATTCATTAATTAATATTAAAAAAAGATTTTGATTACATAATTTTGATCAAAACTTCCTTTTCCTTTTATAGCAATTTATTTGTTTTTTTTTTTTGTTTTTTTTTTAAATGCAAGAAAAATGTTTCCAATTTGTACTAATTTAGTATAAACCAAATCAATGAGGGTCTCCCACTATTGGAATTTTACTAAAAAAAAAAAAAAAAAATCTAAAAATAAAGTAATCCAAAGAAATGAGATTTTAAGTCTTGTAATTAATACTTTTAAGGGTTTGTTTTGATTATAATTTTCGAATTATCTTTTCTTGGCATTTTTCTGTTTTAATACTTTTATTTTGTTGTTCCACAATACTCATTTTTTGGGGAGTTTGTAGATGGATGTACATATTTCTACCACAATCAATTAATCTAACAAATCTTAAATATTTTATTTCTTTAAATATTATAATCAAAAAACTTAACAGGTTTCACAGATTTTTTTTTTTTTTTTTTAAAGTACATTGACAACTATGATTTTTTTTTTTTCAATTTGGAATGGGTTTTACCAATAGTCTCATGTAGGAATGGAACTATTGGCAAATCCCATTACAAATTTTTACCTTTAATTTGTTTCATTGTTGGCACACATTTATTTTTCTAAACTAGAACTAGTACAACTTTTAATATCAATCAATTTTAAAAAGGTTACGACGATTCTAAATTGTAACTTTTCTTATTTTAATAATATTTCTTTGTTAATACCGAAGGATTTGAGTAAAAATTATTAAATTTATCAACTGAGAATCAATATTGCATTTTGTAATAATATAACAGAGGTGTTAAAGTTAATTGGATTGATTTAGAATTAGCAAGGGTATTGCAACCAAAGTATGTGTATCCGATACTAAAATCAGCTCACTTTGATTCATGAAAAGCTCGTTGTGATGCCATAGATATAATGTATCATATTCTCTAGGGATTCAAACTGAAGAGTTTAGTTCTCTCTCAGAAGACACGTGACATTGCATGATTTTCAGATTGTATTGGCATAGATTATATTCGCTACTATGATAACACTTACAGGATCCAACAATTGATTTGAATCAAGTAAATCGGGAAGATTATTAATTCATCTAGGATCTTTTTAAGGTGTTTTCTTCTTCATTTAGGAAAGCATTTAATTTCGTATGATTTTTATTTTATGTATATAATTCAATTATTATTTTTAAAATTTTTGCTTCTTGATGATGAATGAATGAATGAATGAATGGATCTATGTAAATTTCGTTGTATTAGAGAACTTTTCAAAATAAACTTGCCATACCCTTGTACTATATACATATCTTTCTTGTCTTTCAGTTGAAATTTAAAATTGAAGGGTTAATACAAAATTTCTTTAATTTGGCAAATATTTTACTTCATTTTTGGCTTGACTTTCATTTCAAATAATAAATTTAATTATAAATTAAATTTTTCTGTTTCTCATTTTCTTGTTAATAGTTGTTTTTTTTTTTTTGTGTTTTATATTTATTATTATTATTTTTTTTTTTTAAGTTAAAATTAATTTAATTAGCTAAATAACAAGTTAATATTTCTATATATTTCGTGTCCGCTCTATTATTATAAATTTTTTTTGTTTAAACATTTTGATAATTTTTGGAAATTATAATGACGGCATCCCACCAAGTAAATTTGTGTTCCAAGCAATAATTTCAATACTTTTCAGATTTCGTGCTTTGGCATTTTCACTGAGAATTTGTCATTATATAACGTGGTATTTTTAATATTTTCGCTTTTTTTATTTTATTATATTATTAATATTTCGATTTCATATAGAATTGATTTATATTTAACAAATTTATTCGACGAGAAAACAGTGCATATAGTTTTTTTTTTTTTTTAATTTTTTTTTTTTTAACGTTTTCATTGATTATTTATTGTATTGATGGAATAATTTTCGTTTAAATTTTATTTTTATTTTTATTTTCGATTAATTAATATAATTTGTGATTAATCGACGCAACTCAACCTATGACCTATAACCGACCGATTGACCTACTGACATATTAATGTTGTACGTTTAGTGTTGAACTCTATTTTTTTATATTATATAATAATAATTTTTTCTTTTTTTGTTTTTTGTTTTTTTTTTGTTTTACCTTCACACAAAAACACATTAGTTAGGCATGAATTCCATTAGAAGAATCAAATCAATCATATTTCAATACTATTGTAAATATATTTGTTTAAGATCTCTTTTTATGATCTATAGATTTGCTAGACAAATTTTATAGGGCATCACAATTAAAAACTTAGTTCATATTTAAAGGTCATTTTACACGGTCATAGCAGGCATCAGATCAATTCTAGATTCAGTGCCAGATTCTGCCAGTGTAAAAATTAAACACTGAAATGAAAACTGATTTGGAAACTGAGAACTGACGAAATGGAGTGCACATATAACCAAGGAACACGAATTTGTTTGTCGAGTTCATTGAATTTATAAAACTTCACCGTGTTTGTGAGAGAAAACAAAAAAAAAAAAAAAAAACAAACAGACTGTACAAAGAAAGGAAACGACTGAGAACACTGAAATTTTAACGGATCGTATAAAAACAATCATTCTGATTGAATCAAGAAACTCAACTGACGACTGGACACGACCTTCAAAAGTATATTTAAATCATCAATTCCTTTAAACAATATACGAAGTGTCTTCAAAATATAACCTCGGGCTCTGTCTAAGTATTTTAGTGTTGCTAAGGGTAAACAACATATCCGAAAAGAAAGTTTGTGTACATTGCTAGACATATCGAATGTAAAGTCTAAGAAGAATTTTATACTAAATACTTTATATACATACAGTCGCAACTCCTCTATAACGAACTCTTCCATAGTGAAGTAATTGACAGGGTTCAATAACTTCGCTATAGATGAATCGGAAAGCTTCTCTTTGATGAAGTGACGACGACATCATTGTAAAAGAGTCTGACTGTAGTTTCATAAACAAAGAATTGTAATTGGAAAGAATTCAATTGAATAGCACTTTCCTAAGAAACAAGTATTGTAACGAGTGATTTTTTAGCAACTTTTTTTTTTAAGCAACACTGTTTTTAACAGTTGACGCGATTTACGTGCATTGTGTTACTGTCAAAAACACGTTCAGTTTGGTCTATAATTTAATAATGAATCGACTTACAAACGAACAGCGTTTACAAATTATTGAATTTTATTATCAAATCGGAATGTTGTGACTAAATTTAATTGGACATTAAACCACCAACACGCATACGTAGAGTGTGGACAGAGGACAAAATCGCAGCTGTATCCGCCAGTGTTACTGATGACCCTGAATTATCGATTCGGCGCCGTTCGCAGCAATTTTGCGAAAGGATTTGGGTGTGAAACCTTTTAAAATGCAGCTGGTGTAAGAATTGAAACCGCGTGACCTACCACAACGGCTAATTTTTTTCTGAATGGGCAGTGAGCAGTTTATTTTACGTTTGGGGCCGGTCAATTGGCCGCCTAGATCATGTGATTTAATGCTTCTAGACTATTTTTTATGGGGCTATGCTAAGGCTCATGTCTATAGCGACAAGCCCGCAACGATTGATGCACTGGAAGTCAATATTGAACAATTTATTCGTGAGATACCGGCAAATATGTTGGAGAGAGTATGCCAAAATTGAACCCAGCGTGTGGACTATTTGCAGCGCAGCAGCGGCCATTTCATTTACATGAAATTATCTTTAAACATTAAATTATATTGATCGTTCTATCGACTCAAATAAAGATTTCATACATTTTTCTGAATTTTATGGGGTTTTTTTTTTTTTTTTGAAAAATCAAATTAGCAAACTCTTAAAAAATCACCCGTTATATAGTTTTTAAGTCTCGTAAGCTTTATATGCAAAATTTGTTCCACCAATTTCGACCGATTCTGTAGGTCGATTTTGATGAAATAAACACTATAATATAATATAACATTCGAGTATAGCATACAATATATTGTTCGTGTATATTGATTCCATGCATGCAGATGTGTGAAGGATATTAAAATTCTTCGATTATTCCGAAGTTGATAAAACTTTTCGCTTGTATTATTAACGTTTTAATAAATATATATAAATATTTGATTAATTAACTCCTTTAAAATGTTGTTGAATTATACCATAAGTAATAAGCTTAAATATTTGATTAAAATGTTAAGATTCTTGTTTTGTTTTGTTTTGTTTTTCTTGTTTTTTTTTTTTTTTTTCAATTTGATTTCTTTCGTTTCGTTTCTTCAGTGCAGTGCGCTTTCAACGGTTATTCCATAATATACTCGTACATATATGTTTCAGTATGTAATATATTTTATCATAAAGCAGATGAAACTTGTTTTATTTCTGTTTTTGTTTCAGTGTTTTGGCTGCAGCACATAAGTATTTTAATAAATCAGTCTCAATTATAAATAACTTGGTATATTTGTATAAATCATCTTTCATTCAAATAAATATAATGTATCCAATATCATCTATAGAAAGTATTAGATACATTATACCTGAATAATAAAGACGATGTTTTATAGGGTTAAATCGTAGAGATTAAGAAATGCAATTATTCACGAGTAGTTTGTTTATACGATGCTACTCGTACTAAAGCGAATGAATCCAGTTTTCTCAAACACAAAATAGTACAGAAGAATAATAAAAAAAAAAAAAATATACAAAAAA
The DNA here is from genome assembly GCA_035041805.1 of Amiota mariae. Lineage (NCBI taxonomy): Eukaryota > Metazoa > Arthropoda > Insecta > Diptera > Drosophilidae > Amiota > Amiota mariae. The sequence goes on from JAWNKV010000325.1 coordinate 4,521,842, forward strand.
AAAACTAACTTTGACTATGCCGAAGTTGTAATACTCTTCACGACTCAGCTAGTGGTCCGAGGGTCTTGAGATTTATAAGGTTGGTGGCTATGGGTTAGACACTTATAGTGTCCAAGTTTTTCTAATAAGAACTTTTATTTGGAACCCGGTTTGTATGGGGGGTACCTCTCCTAGTAGTCCGAGGGTCTTGAAATTTGTATGGTTTGTGGATTATGGGTCGGAGATTTATAGTGTCCAAATTTCAGTTTAATAAGGCAACAAACAAAATAGTTTTTCTAATAAGAAATTTAATTTAAAAGGGGGTTTGTATGGGAGGTACCCCTCCTGGTAACTCTAGGATCATGAAATTTATATGGTTGGTGGATATGGACCAGCAACTTATAGTGTCCGTTAAATAAGTCAAAAAACAAAATACTTTTTCTAAAAAGAACATTAATTTAAAAAAGGGGGTTTGTATGAGAGGTAACCCCCCCCCCCCTAGTGGTCCGATTCGGCTGATTACCGAACTTGATCGGCGTTTGGTAAAAAGAAATGCACATGCACAAAATTTCCGCTCTCTAGCTCAAAAACTGAAGGACTAGGAGTACGAACAGACGGACCGACGGACATGGCTAAATCAACTCGTCATATCGAGCTGATCACAAATATATAGTATATACTTTAAGTGGTCTGCGATATCTCCTTCTGTGTATTACAAACTTCATGAGAAACTTATAATACTATTCACTCCCGTGAAGAGTATAAAAAGAGATAGGTAATGAAATTAGTATAGTTTTTACGATTTAAACAGAATGTGGATCAAACTTTTCTTTCTATCGCTGCCATTGCCATCGATAGTCTTTTCCCTAAATACTACTACCCACTTTACTGATCGCTTAAATCATCGGAATCGTGAAACTTTGGCGGTGGATCAACACGAATATCTAAACCACAAGCATAACGTTCATATTCGATTGGCTCTGTTTCATAATCTGATAGGAAATCTGGATATGGTAGTTCTAGTTCCATATCAGTGCTCATGTTTGTAGCAGAGCGTTGTTGACGGTTTTGTTGACCACTTGAAGAAGTAGTTATACGACGAATTGTACCACTGCCGCTGCTTACAACTGCCATGTTGCGTGCAAATCCACTGCCACTATCTTCACTTGAATTTGCTAGATCATCGGATAGGCCACCGCCCCTAGACTCATATTCACTTTCTTCTGGATTGCAATAGCTGCGTCCATGGTATTGTGTGCTAGCACCACTGAATCCACTGCTACTACCAACAATACCATGTACGCCAACAATGCTGCCGCCACCTCCATGGCAAGTGCCTGCTGTAGAATCTTCACGCTTAAGTTGTCGTTTCTTAGTGCGTGCAGGTTTCACTGGCTGACCACTAGTCGGTGGCATAGGATGATTGGCGGGTGCAGGTTTACTGCTCCCGCCACTAGACATGCTCATGCGTGATGTACTGGGTATTGGTTGTGGGGTTGGTTGTTGTTGCTGTTGTTGTTGGTACATGGGTTGGGTTATGTGGCCTAAGCGATCGTAACGTGGAAAGCCCATTTCATCAACGTTGTCCGACATATCAAGACTTTCAAATTTGCTTGTACTGCTGCTTGCGGGATATTGTGGATAATCATCATATTCGTCTGTTCCCTCCTGTTCTAATTCCTCGTCAAACTCTAAGTACTGATCGTCTGGGCGATAAGAATGTTCGGAACTACCGGAATCCATTTCGGGCAAGTAACCCTCAGAGCATTCAGAACTCTCTGGTTCGACTTGAGTGCGTTCATTCGAACGCATACGCTTCGTTGGCATTTGGCGTTTTTTGCGATAGCCACGGCTACGCATCTTTGGATCTTGAGTGCGAACATCTATTGAACTATCTGTGTCATTACCACTCGGCGGGCTCTTAATAGTTGTGGCACTACAACCATCGCCGGCGCCATAGGCACTTCGAGCAGTTAGTGAACTCTTACGCGGTGGTTTCTGCACAAGTTGATTTGGCGGTGACTCTGAGCTCAAGCTGCTCGAATAGTACGGTGAACATCGTACCAATTTTTCGGCGCGTTGTGGCATCATTGGTGAATTTGTTTCAGTGCTGGTAGTATCTTCACTCTTTAGGGTGGTCGTTGTTGTTGTGGTAGTTGTGGCTGAAGATGCCGAATGACCACCACCGACAGATGACGATTCTTCGTCAATACGCATAGGTAACGAAGATTCTTGTGAAGATTGCTGTGATTTGGTTAACATATGTTCATGGAAAGAATTCGATTGTCTAAGTTGTTTGCTTGATGTCTTGTAATCTCGAATTTGAGATTTTGATAGCGTCCTGTCATCATAACTATGATGCTTGGCCAATGGCTTTTCGGGTGGGTCACGCACATCGCCTGGTAGATCAGTTGGCGAAGTTATTGGCGGTACGCTAGGTATTGGTGGTGGTACTTTCATTGGTACCTCTTCTACTGCAGCAGCAGCAGCAGCAGCTTCTGCGATCTCGGCAGCTTCGGCTGCCTTTTCAGCCTCTCCGGGCTTCTTCATTTGTTTAAGTAAAGCTTGCATAATTGGACGTGTCACTTGGGGTTTTGGTTTCGTTGGTGGTTGTGGTGCCCGTGGCTTCGTTGTTTGTGATGTTCCAGTTGTTACTGCTGTCGTTGCTGGTTTTGATTGTATTACTTTAGGTGGCTGAGGAGCTCTACCTTTTTGTTTTGATTGTGATTGCTGTGTTTGAATTTGTGTTGTCTGTGCATGAAGTGGCACAAATTCTTGACTCTGATAACGCTCCGTAAGTTTCTCACTGGGTGCATACAAACGCTCTACAAAGGTATTATCACTCTCAGAGCAAATCTCCTGGCTTTGATATAACTTTGACATCATTTCCAGAGATCGTCGTTTTCGTGCTGCTGCTGATGTCTCGGGTCCTAACGGAGGCAGCCCTTGTCGTGCATATTCATTAGGCTTTGGTGGCGATGTACGTTGAGCCAAATCTTCTAGGCTGGTTCGACTATTATTACCGTTGCTGCCACTTCGTCTGTGTATTTGTGGCAATGAGCTTCGCTTCTCTTCACTTGGTGATTTCTTCATCACCATACGTGGTTGTTTAAGTGGTACGTACTCAATATAACCACAACGATTGCCTCTCTGATCGAGACCCGTGCCCTGGGCATCCCCTGTTGAAACGCCAACCAAAGTGCGACTACTTGATGTGGACCATTCAGTGATGGTGTGTGCCATTTCGGTGAGTGTTAGTGTTGTATCATCGCTTCGTGTAGCAGATGTAGTCTCCGACATTTTATCGGTTTCGGAGTTCGAAAGTATGTCATAACGTAGACCATCAGAGGAGCCATTGTCTCCCGAAAACTTATTTGAATAACTACCACTTTGTTCATTTAGACTCTCGGCAGATTTGTTAATTGAACTTATGCTCGATTTAGTATGATTGGATTTCTCACTTTTCGCACATGAATGCGTAGAAACTGCAGATAGACTATCAGAGCCCGACAGATTAGCGTATTGTCGTACTGTATTCGTTCCAGTTGACCATTCCGAAATACTTAAGCCAATAGAAGTGTCTTCAGAGTGTGAACTGTGTGTACACTTCTTTTGTTGTAATCCCATGCGTACTGTACCATCCAAATCAGTGCCGATTGAACTAGTCTCTTCTTCTGAATGACTGGAATGACTGCATTTCTTGCATGAGCCGGCACTAAGACGAGTTTCGTAGTTTCTCCGTACTGTGGTTTGATCATCCATATATGTACCACCCGAAACAGAGAGTATATCATCAATAGATGTGTCCGAGTTGTTTGAACCACGTGACAATTTCCGCAAATATTCTGTGGTACGACTTTCGTCCGGTGACAACTGCACCTTAATGGTGCCAGGCATAAAAACATCATCGTTAGAGAAGAGTTCATCTTCTGATAGGGGACTACGTGGCGCTGGCGATCGCGTGGGTTGCGATATTATTACCGAGTCAGCACTTGAGTTTTTACGCAATGTGCTTGCCCCTTGTTGTGATTTAGGCGATGAAGAGCAAGTCACATTAAGTGATGACGATATACAAGAAGCCGCACTGAGTGTTGAACTAAGACAGGTGGGAGTTTCTTGCTGAAAGTCCTCCAAGCCAAAATCATTATCGTCAAATGCAGCAGACATAAGATATGCTGTATCTTCATAGGGTAATACCTTAGCTGCATCTGATGGACTAGTTGGGTATTCATCATTAGATAACTTATCATCATTTTGTGAAGTTGCTTCATTTTCAGAATGATCAGTTGCTGAAAACGACTCAACCATTACTTTGTCAACGTTTTGAGCTTCAGTTGCATAATAGGTTTCGATACTTTCAACAACTATCGGTACAGCCACAGCACTTGACGGTGGTGATGGCCATTCTTGCGAATCTTGAGATTGAAATGACATACTGGCTTTCCAACAGAAAGTTTTCGGCACAGGTTTATCAAGGTCTGGTAAAGTGTATATTGATTCCAGTGGTTTAACTGGCACGTGATCAAAGGGAATTTCGGGTAGGGGCCAATCCTCTGAATCTTGGCTGCCTGCATTTGATAAGCACATTAATGTATGCCTGTCAATATCGTCTCCCGGTTGATCATCGATCGGTGTCACCGAAAAGCGACCGGTTACGACAGTTGGTGATTTGGGATCGTTGAAACTGCCAATGCTAGAAACACGATCACCGGTAGCAGAATCACATGGTATTTCTGGCATTTCTGCAGAAGTACGACGATCTGCATCAGATATATAGGCCAGATTAGTGTTGCTCCGCGAATCAGAACTAAGACTGGGCTGATGATCTGTTGAGCCAACTGACTCATCACGCATGCTTACAGAGTGCGTCGAAGCTTTGCTTACATCATCCTCCATGCTTGACTTTTCCGAAGCTGTGCTTCGCTCAGAAATTCTCGAAAGTGTACGGCCAAGTGTGAATCCTGTACTATAACCAATGATGTCTGTTGGATTTACTCCAATACCAGTCAAACTGCTAGTCATTGCTGGATAACCGAATGTCGTTGGGAAATCATTCAGTTCATCTTGGAAGCTCGTATCACTTTCTTTTTGTTCATCTGGGGAGACTTCTTTTAGATCGCTATCTGATGAATCACGCATTGGATGATTTGCGTCAAACCGTTCGTAGCCATCGTCTACATGATGCCAAGGATCGTCAGTGCTAGAGCTATTCGAACTCTCAATGGGGAATGCACGCCAAGTGTTTTGTTGCTCTTTCATGGCTAGTTCACCGCGCCGTTGTGCCGCACCCATGGAACCTGAACTGCTTTCTGTCTCAAACGAACCACGAGATTCCACACTTAGAGAACCCTTTGAGTCGAAGCTTGACTTAGATTCTTGTGAACTGCGATCACTTCCAGATTTTCCTGGTTCAGCTTTCGTTACGCCAAGTTTTCTACCTGCACTTGTCCGTGCAGGTTTTTCGATTTTTTGTGGTTTACGTGAACCTCCAGAGCTTGACTCACTGTCTTCGGTACGCTGCAATATCTTGGCAATTCTTTCTTCTATTGGATCTAAATATGATTCTGTACTAATGCCCAAATCAATGGGGCTTTGTTTCTCCAATGTCGGTGTTGTTGGTTTCTTAACAATGATTTTTGGCTCATTTGTTGGCGTAGTTTCATTTGATGCTGTGGGTGTGGCATCTGGATCTTCTTTTACATTGTTGCTTGCAACGTCCAACTTTAACATCTTTTGCTTTAATTCTAAGCACTTTTTTTCTTCTAAATCGCCAAAATCTTGTGATATGCCTAGTGGCCTTGCAATTGAACAACTCACACTTGACTCCTCCTCAATTGAACTTTTTTCTTTGCCACCACTTACAGATAAACTCCAATCTTGTTGTCGCTGAGGACTTGTGTCCTTCTCACCACTTGTCCAGGAGTCAGAGCTTTTCGATTTGTCACTCTGCTTCTCCAGAGTGTATTTCTTTTTTGTATCGGATGTATATTTCTCAAAAGTTTCCAATATAGACTTTTCGAGCATTGGACTTGTGTTTGGTGGTGTCACTAATATATTAAGATCTGATGTTGGTGTGGCACAGTTTGAATATTCCAAGGGATTTGCATCGTCAAGTGTTCCTTGGGTTTCCAAGAGATTGCGATCAGGTTCTAAAGTACGTGGCTCATTATCAGATGTATCGGACCCAATGAATTCATCACATTCAACTGTTATCCATGATCCAGTTTCATCACTTCTACTACGATCCAAACTTAGTCGATTGGTATTAGCAGGTGATACTTTCAAATGACGACTTCCACCTGAATTGTCATCTTCTTCAATTGATGGTTCCTCACATTCAATTGTTGGTACACGATGTGGATAACCATCATGCGCAGGCACAGGTGACTTGCTGCCCGGTGAATGGCTATCATCAACGGAAATAAATGACTCCAAACTGTCAGCGGTAGAAGGCTTACGGCTGTAAGTGCCTTCACTTTCACGTGTATCTTCTGAGGGTAAGGAACGCTTCAAAATTTCCAAAGATCGACGTTCCGATATTACAGCTTGCATATCAATATCTTCTTGTACATTGAATTGATGAGCAAACATGCGTCGATCACCAACGGCACTGCGTGCTGCTGTTGGTTTTTCTTCAGTTTTCTTGATCTCTGATGCTTGTTTCTTATCATCTAAACTACGAGCTTTTACATCTGTACCGAGGTAGTGATGTTCAGCAGGTTTCTCCAAACTATTGGACTTGGCGTCAATTTTCTTGTGAACAACTATGCCTTCGATTTTTTGTTTCAACTCCTGCGACTTGGCTATCATTTTAGATGATTTTATGAGCATATCATCGGGTACATCAGATTTATCAGATTCTTCAAATGATTTATTTCGATCTTCAAAACTACGATTTGCTTTGTCTAATTTTTCTGGACTGCGACCTTCGTCGAAACTTCGACTGAATTTCACTAGAGAAGTATCAAGTTTACGTGGTGACTTTGCAATAAGTACATGATCTTCGGCTTTTGATTTGAATTCAGTTTCGATAATAATGTTATCGCCATCTGTTTTGACAAGGATCTTGTCCTCCGGTGCAGGAAAAGGTGGTAATGTGTCTTTGACAGGACTCAGCATTGTTATAGTTTGTTTCATTGCCGATTCATAGAGTTTCTGTTGACGCTCTTTACGCTTTGCAATATCAGCTTCAGTTTCCTCTTGTGACTTGCTCTTATCTTTGCTTAAACGACGCATTTCAATTGAACGAGGTCTTTCTTTGGGACTGGATTTCTTACATTTGCCATCTTTTGTCTTGATATCATCGGCACTTGTACGTCGTGACTCCGGGCGACTGCGAGAAGTTGTTGGTTTTGTTTTATATGGTTCTGAAGTCTTAAGCTTACCTTTGCCAGTGCTCTCAATGCTGCTGGCCCGTGACACACCTGGTGATGTTTTACGAGAACTGTTAGCAGAACTGTAGGGTGACCAATCAGTAAAGCGATATTTTGGTATGTTCAGAATCAAATGATCACCACTCTTCAGTTTCATTTTAGATTTTTTCTTATCCTTGATTTTGACACCCTGCAATGCAATCTTCTCAATAAACTTTAATTGATTCAACAGTTCCACTTCTTCATCGTCAATGGTAACAGTGCTTAAGAATGAATCCTTACCAGCAGTTGTATAGCTACTTTGTGTTGGTATAGAACCAGCACAAGAGTGAATACTATCGGCTGTGTCGTCATCATGATGTGCGCCTTGTTTTTCCCTCTCCAGCGACTTCTCTTCCAGTATTTCAGCTTCCTCTTCAAAGCCAACGGTATCATCTTTCGAAGAGAACGCATTCATAGGTGGCAACCTGTGTAAGGAAATAACTGGAGTATCTAAGCTTTTTGTGCGACGCTCTGTTGTAGGAGACTCTTGTGTTGCTTTTTGTCTTTGAAGCGATACAGAGCCTTCAGAGAGATTAAGGCGAGCATGCGCAAAGAGTATCGGTGCATGTCCTTTCGAGCGCATAACAAGAGATGAATCGATTGCCTCCTCAATGAGCTTTACCTTTGATTTGGCAACATCTGTACGTGGTGTTGTTGCTGCCTTCTTAATTTTAAGTGTATAATCAATATCAGATCCAGTGATTTTTTCTTCATGACAAGTTTCGTAAATGTCATCATTGCTCCGGAAGAATTCGGCATGTTCCAGTATTGGAGATGGTATATTCTCGTTGCGTTGATAATCATTTGTGCACTCGTCCATTCGACGTGTGGGCACTTGTGGCTCGTCCTCAGACGAGGGTATTGAAATAGATCGTTCTGATATACGACGCAATTCACTTGTATTGGCATATTGAGGATCAAGTTTTTGTGTATGATAGCGACTTTCTAAATCTGCTAAACGGCGACATTGTGGCGGCGAGCCTTCAATTTCTGTTGAACTCATAGTTTGGCCACGTCCCCAAGCTGCCGATATGAGTCGACTTTGCTCGATACGCAGTATTGGCTCGATCTCCTTGCGTGATTGCGGTGGTGAGAATTCCAAACGATCAGGTATGGCTTCAGCAGATCCGAATACATCATCGGAATCAAGACTTTCATCGTCAGAAGAGAAAGACGTTATACGTGTCTTACCTTTCTTCGATTTATGCGAGACCTTCGTCTTGGGAATAACACGGGGTTTGGCCGCTTTGCGTGCATTAGCCTGTAGCTCTTTACGGAGGCTCTGTATAAGTTCGATTTGCTTTTGTTCCAATTTTTGCTGATGCATGCTTTCGGTGCGTGAGCTTGTGGCTGAGTCACTTTCGATTTGGCTTAATTTCTTGTTTAATTTCTCTAGTATTGAAGGGTCCATTTGTTTGGTTATATCCCGTTTAGGAGATGATAACTGTATTGTTGGTATAGTTTTGTCAATTTCTAAAGTGATCGGATCTACTTTAGAGAGATCAATATTTTGAGTGAATAGAAATTCCTTAGTCTCAGCAGGTAAGAGACTATCAAGTATATCAGGAAGGAAATCAACAGCGGTTGCACCAACTGTCGATGTCGATGATTTGTCAAGTTTTGGTGATTTATCGGTCTTTGGGGACTTTGGAGATTTCGGTGATTTTGGTGATTTTGGCGACTTTGGAGATTTCGGTTTAGTGTACTTCTTCTCATTTGGTGAAGGAGCTGTACCATTCATAACATGACGCTTGTGAAGAACATATGGTATGTCTTCCTTTAAAATCTTAGTGAAACGTCGTTCATAGTCACGGAAAAAACTCTTAGGCAATTCGAATCCTGTCACTGGTATTTCAACTTGCCCAGTATTCCCATCGTAACACTTGGGAATCTCAAAGTTACCATGTGCTTTACAAAGTGGTGGAGCACTTGGTATTTGCTTGTATATGTAATCCTCATCACTTGAATCCGCTGGAGTTAAATCTATAGATTTTTGATGCATAAGAACATGTCGCCTAGAGTTACTACCCAAACGTGCGCGGTTCGCAAGCGAGTTTGGATCACTCTTAGTGCGTTCCACAGTGGCGTGGGTATAACTTATCGGAGCAATGACAGGATTGTACTCCTCGAAATGTGTCTTGGCCATAAGTTCCTCTTTACGTGTAATTTTCTGATGAGCAGCACGCGCTTGCTGCTTCTCAAATTCAGATATTAGTTCTGGTGTTAATGGATATTCTGGGCTCTGTTTGTTTTTTTCATCTTGGGGTTTATCATCCCATTTCTTTGTATAATTCTTGATGCATTCAATTCGATCTTGATCGAAACTGAATATATTTTCGCTATCCGAACGTCGTCGAAACGCAGATATTTTACAAGATTGAGAATCGCTTTTCTTAATTGGTGCTGTTTTGTCAATTGAATCATTAGTTTGAATTTCCTTTTCTTTGCAGCGTTTGCCTGAAGAAGGCATTGATGATGAATCTGGTGATTTTGAACCAAATGATTTTGCATTACGTTCAATCTCAACATTTTGCAAACTTATAGAATGCACCTTTGAGGTCTTGTGCGACTTATTACTTGGAAAAGTTGAATATGTATCGCGACTGTCATAGAATGAACTATTTGCCGTAGAACTATGGGTATCGGAAAGTAGACAATCATGGCTCTTTACTTTCGGGCGCCCATAGAAACTTTCTGTTTCCACTCTTTCTACAGCATCATAGTAATCACTTTTTGATTCTACACTTGACTGAGGTGGAAACTTTTCATAAAAATCCTTTTTATTATAATGTTTTACCTTTTTTCCAGTGGTTGTAGGCATCTCATAGTTACGACCAAAACAATCACCTACAAGAGATTCTTTAGAATCTTGGCTTGATGCTACCGATGTCTTGCTCTTTGTAGTTTCGCGAGATTTCTTGCTGTCGGTGTGATAAAGACTGTCTCTAGATTTCTTGCTGGAATCAGAACTGCGTGATATTTTCGTTTCGAAAAGTTCACTGCGACTCTCTTGACTTGAGGATCGTGTCAATGCCTCTTGGATTTTCTTATAAAAGCATCCATCGGACTTTACGGACAATTTTTCACGTGGCAAATACCGTGGATCCTCAGAGTCCCATATCTCATTCATAATATCTGCTGCAGATTTACATTTTACATCCATGGCTGAACGATATTTTTGCTGTTCTGATACTGATTCATCGTCACTGGGTATATAATTACCGGAATCAAGTGAACAGGATCGCATATGATCTTCAGAACGACGGCGTCCACTGAAAAAGTCTATGTCATACTTTTCTAGCAATTCATAACTATCATGTGAGATATCATCTTGGGAACCGGTGTAATCGAGGTTTTGTCCATAATTACGTTTGTGTTCTTGTGTTGTGTAAGTGCTACCCGGGTAACTAGAGGAATACACTTTGGAATTGGGTAGGGGTGAGAAATCTTGGTGTACATCAATGGAATGATTTTTCGTAAAGTACATTGAATGCCTCGAATCATCATAGCGCGTAACAGGAGAATCAATACGATTAAACGAGAGGAACTCCTTGTCGAAAGCAGTCATCGTCTTCGGCTTCTCACGATCGAAAAGCGCAGCAAAATCGTAAAGATCCTTACACGAACTACTTTTGAGCCAGGATTCCCTCTCAACTTGGTCGTAAATGTTCTCCTCCTCATCGTCTTCTTCGTCTTCTTCATAAGACTCAATGCCATTTGGCTTCTGGTATTGCGCTGTTGAATACAAATTCCCAGAAGAGATTTTATATTCAAGCTTCTCAGACGATGTCTTGAAACGATCCAATGGGGAACCAGCACCGCTGCGTTCTTCAGCGGAACTGGTTGCCTTACTACTATCGTGCTGGTACATGCGATAACTAGTGCTGGGAATGTTTGTGCCACCCTGTAAATTGCCAATTGAGTGATGTGTAATATAATGACTATCATATGAATCAACGGAGTCTACACCGGATAATTCTGAATTACGTGGCAAAGAATGTGTGAGTCTAGGACGAGGCTGTATAGTGGCGACAATGCCATTGCCCGATGCCGAACTTTGCGAATCCTGTGAAGGTGTTAGATAATTTGTGGAATGTGCAAGCGGTTTGGCACGTTCGGTCGTTGCATAACGTTTCGTACCGAAGCCAGTACCAAAATATGAGGACGACGAATCCGATGGATGATTTAGATCATTGTGATATTGATAGTTTAGACTAGAATAGCCACGCTCTTGATCATATTGAGCACCACCATTGCCATTCTGTTGTAAGGGCTGCTGGGGTTGTTGCATTATACCCATTTGTTTGGCACGCGTATATTGTAATATGGACTGATCTATGAATTCATCGCTGAAATGCTTTTCACGTGTCTTGGATTTGGCTTTGCGATTGACTGTTGCATAAATGTCATGACGTTCATTTAAATTGAGATTCTCATTGTTGGAGATTTTATTCTCCATTTTGGCTGTGGTGAATTCGGGATATTTGTAGTGGCCAATGTCATTAATGTCAGTATAAATGATGTTATCTGTTTCGGTTTCGGTTGAGTTGGTGTTATTAAGCATGCACTGTTTAGACATCGAATAATTGGTACTGCTATAATGGACTGGGGTGACAGTTTGCGACTGGGACTCCTGTGAGCGAAGCAGCGGATGATGGGCATTGAGTGGGACCATTGTTAATGGTGCCACCACCGATGATGCCATAGTCTCCCGATTGGTGGTAGATGCTGTCAAGTCCGAATCCGCTTCCTCCTCGACTAATTCCTCCTCCTCCTCCACCATATCCTCCTCCTCCACTTCCTCCTGTTCCAATTCCATGGAGCTGTTGAGATCCACCGATAGACCCACTGTGTTGGTGGTGATAGTGTTGTTGCTGGTATTGTTGTTGTTGTTGCTGATTGTGTTGAGCTGCTGCGGCGATGCAGGGACATACGCTTGGGATGCCACTGAGACTCGACGCGGAGTGTTGGTGCTGTTGTACAAATGGGACAAGTGGCTCAGACCTGCACCCATATCCAATTTGAAGCATTCCAATTTAAAATAAAAAGAACAAGCGATTTATATTGCATTATGTCATTTACACTTTTCACATTTTCGACTGAGTACAACAGCCTTTCATTTAATAAATCACAAAATTAAAATTTCACTTAAAAAAAAAAAACAACTCAAGAACCATGCAACAAAATGAAAAGATCACTTAAGGAAATTAAACACTTTTATATCACTGATGAAGATGAAACACAAAATTCGTACAAAGAAACGCACCGAAACTATAAGATAAATCGTAAATTTTAACTGAAAATCGAATTATGTAAAGTTATCAGAACATAAAAGAAACTTATAGATACGAAAATTATATTATAAATACTAAGTGTAATCCTAATAAATAATAAATTAGAATTTTTAAGATAAAAAACGAGAGACTCACCGATATTGTGATCGCCGGGATGCACACGAGCCTGATCTTGAGCGCGCAGATGTTGGCTGCTGCTGTGACTGGGCGAAGTCCACGATTGAGGACCCTGTGGCGAAACCGAGCGGTTCGAATTCATTTGGTCCATACCCGCTGCCGAGTGGTGTTGCCGTTCCACCGCCTCCAATGGTGACGTTGGCGATTCCGCTGCATAATTCTTCGTCTGATAAATCTCCACCTGGGCTGCTGTGACCTAAATTATATTAAATTAATCAATTATTTTTATTTTATTTTAATAGATAGATTTGAATCTTACTTGAGAACGCATGTGGTCGGTAGGATTGTCTTGTCGGCGATCCAAGGTATCCGCTGCCTTCTTCGTCAGAGAAGGGGTCATCGAGTCGTTGCAGGGATTGCGATAATCCCAGGCTGCTATAATTTTGTAATAATTAAAATAAAATATAATTTAAACAAATGGATTTCATTCAATTGCTTTCAATGTCATTCATCTATAAAAACAACCTGAACACAAACTACAAATTAAAACGCGTTTCATTCTCAAAACTAAACGAAAAAATAAATATTAAAAATTAAAGATGAAATAAATACAAACCAGTGTCAATTGGGAGTAGGGGATTGGCTGAAATGCTGGAATTCACATACGTATGCGATTGACTTCGGCTACTAGCATTCAGAGGCCCTTGCCGGAATGACTGAGACCTGCAGCAAAAGAAAAGACAAGAGGAAAACCACTTTTTTTTAAAACTCATGCTCGTTTCTTTTTTATATTTTTTTTTTTTTTTTTTTTTGTTAATTTTTTATTTTATTTGCAGTTCTTTTTTAGAATGATTTCATAATGCTCCAATTCCAAATTGTTTATTGCAATAAAAAAAAAAAAAAAACATCTCTTTCAGATTTCAGTTTCACTGAATTGAGAGAATATAAATTGTTTCGAATATCCAAATTTAGTTATTATTTATTTATAATTGAATTGAGTTTCAGTATTAAAATGTAGATTATTTCATTCAATTGCTTTGGATTTGGAATTAGGACATTGAAATCTCTTGAAATATTTTATATCCATAGTTTTTTTCTTCATTGCATTTTTATTTATTGTAGCTCAGTTTTAAAATAAATTTCAATATTTCAGGGAATTAATAACAAATAAATGAAAATATTTTTAAAAGGAAAATAAACAAAAAAAAAAAAAAAAAAAAGAAATAAACTAGTTTAGATTAGTAAAGGAAAAAACAATGAAATTAATAGAAAAAAAAATCATAATATTGGTTTCGGTTCAAATCAAATTTTGTACTTCTCATACATGCATACAATGAAAATCATATAGTATTTAGTATACTTTTTCATTTTGGGATAACCCTATTATTCTAAGAAAGGACCTAGGTTAGGTTAGATAGCTGCATCACTGAACGAGTGATGCCACTTAGACCACAAGATGGGTCCGTTGTGAGCAAAAAAAAAAAATATAATATTTTATATATTTTTTTGATTTCTTTTGAGTGAATACTCTTCTCTTAATAGATTATTAGAATTGTGACGATTATATATTTTTTATATTGCACTCAAAATAATATAGACTAAGTACTAAACACTCACTATATGGAATAATACAATATTTCAACACTATAAAAGAGAAGTTTCTAGTTAAAATATTTATTTATTTTAAGTGATATTGTTTACGCATGATATTACTAAATAAGATTTCTGTCAAAAATCTCATGCTATCCAATTTAACTGTCAAACATTTTTAAGACTTTAGACTGACTTATAGTGTGAATATTAATAATGAAGTTATAGAAAAATCTAAACTAATCTCTTAAGAGATATTCAGCTGTTTCAGTAGTATACAATCGGTAGGACCCCGGTTTCTTTCTCTTTTTTTTTTTTCTCTCTTGTTTTATAAAATTATATATTGTATTATGAAATAAGATGAATCTTCATTTGCTTGAAGTGAATTTTATTTATTCAATGCAATTCTGAAGGATTTGAAGAAATAATTGTAGAAACAAAACCCATTTAACTTCTTTGCATCATCATCGGAATCATTTGATATACTCAGCTAACAAGGTATAGAATAAAAACGATTAAATCACATAAACAGAGAATCTGATTAATATACCTCGCGGTATTACATACTTTCATTTTTGAACACATATAGTAATAGATTAGTATTCGATTTGATCGTATGAAGTAACGCATACTGCAATTAATATAAAAGACAAACAAAGTCTTTGAACTAAGAGTTTTTATTAAACTTGGAACATTTCATAAAAATGATTTCAATGTGAAAGAATTAAAGGTATTTTGAGACAAATTTACAATTTTTTGGCAACAAATTTGATGAGTTTTGCAAGCAAAACTTTATAAAGAAGATTTTTGCTAATCTAAAATCAAATTAAATATCAAATGATATCCACTTCACTTTAATTTGTCAGAACAATTGCAAATTTTAGTTAAATCTGGACTCAAATTTTAATAGTAGAATTCTCGAGAATCTGTACACACTTTCGTTCAAAATTTGTACAAGAATTTAAAATTTTTCGTTACAATAAAGAAAAGCCTATTATTTTATTTATTACTTGATCAAACATTTTTTCAAATTATCTCTACCATTATTATTAGTGCATTTTACTAGACTATTTCGGATTGATGAATCAAGAAACCGAGTGCCACATTATTTAGTAAAAATAATATGTCATTTGAAGTTGATACAACAGTTTTGCAATTTGTTATTATTTTTGCTTAGATGGGTTTGAAGATACTATATATATATATATTTAAAAAAAAAAAATAAATCTAAAATGAATAGTAAATTTTACCACTGTACCATTTTTAATTGAATTTCTACAAAATCAAACATTTTTCAAAATTAGCTCTTTTATTTAATATTTTCTACTATCTTTTGCAACATTACAACGCATTGATGAATCAAATATCCGACTACCATATTTTTTAATAAAGTTTTTCAATGTTGATATTATATTAAAATGTCATTTGAAGTTGACATAACAGAGTTTTTTAAAAATAGTTTTGAAGAATTTCCTTTTTGGTAAATGTTCTAGAAATTATAAAATCGAAACTGTACAATTTTTTATTGAATTGTTTTCTGTAGAAAATCAAGTAAATCATATGATTTTTGTAAAAAAAAAAAAAAAAATATGTTAAAGATTTAAAATATTTTTTTTTTTAAGAAAGTTAATCAGATGTTTATACGTTAGTAGTAAGTAAAATACATTAAGAATCTAAATGTATAATTATTCTACACAACAACATTGAGTAATCTATTATTATTATTATTGTATTGTAGTATGACAACATCATGAAAGTGCTCGATCTAAGTACAACTAGAAGCAATTGGTTATTTTGTTGTATTAAACATTTATAATATTCAAAATCTACACACTAAAATAAGGATTAAGAATGAAAGATGATGATATTGTAGTAGGAAATACAAATACTAAAACACAATTATGAATAAAAGACGCTTTTTCTTATTATGTTTTAAATATTTTTATATAGAAATATATCACTCACAATAAAGTGACTTGAAAACACACACACACAAAGAAAGAGAGAGAAAGATATAAGAATAGAATTTTAATAGGAAGAAATAAAAAGCGCTTGTGTAATAGTTAAGAATTTGAAGTCTTTTGTCTTTTGTACTGTGTGAGAGTTCTAAAGAATGACAGATGAACGAGCATAGGTGGGTGGGTAATTATTGAAAGATTAGTAGTAGTAGTAGTAGTAGTATTAGAGTACAAACAAACATAGATATACATTATACACATATAAGAGACTAGACTAAATACACACTATTTATGTTAGTTAGTAAGTTAGTTATTATTGTAATAAAAGTACTTCGTTGATGATGCATGATGAGTTCATATGAAATGTTATTGTTAAAGGGTTTTAATTCGTTTCAATTTGACTTGATTTATATGTTTATGATGAATACGAGGTACCATTTCATTGTTTGTTTTGTTTTTTACAACAAATACTCAAAATACTTTTCAAGAGAGCGAGCGATGAGTTACAAAAGATAATAGATGATGATATTGAATGAAATAAAATTATTAATATGCTTTTTAAAACTTTGCCAATTCTCAATGTACAAGGAGGAAGTAAGTAAATTGTGGATTATTAGTATAAAAATCAAATATTTGGTTGGTGGACACATTTGAGGATATTTCTTTAAAAAAAAAAAAAAAAAATTATTACACACACTGAGTCCAAAAAAAAAAAAAAAATTTAAAATTAATGAAACATAAAAGATTACAAACAAACAAAAGATATTTTCAAATTAAGTTACAAAATGCAATTTGCATTTTATCTTTTGACAAACAAAATTTAATTTTTATTTTCTTTATTTTTGTATATTCAAACATTTATTTTTTTAAGTTATTCATTTCTTTTTACATTTTGTATAGTCAAAAATCCAATTGGTTTTTTAATCCTCTTCTCTTTTCTGAAGCTCAACAGTTTTGTCTGTCTGTGTTTGTTTATTTATTCTTTTCATTTCTTTTTGTAATGTTTTACTATTTTTTTTTTTTTTTTTTTTTTGTATTTTTATTTATTTATTTGTAAATAAATTTGTTTCTTTTGTGCCAACAATTGTTGCATAAAAATTTAATTGAGCATTTTTATTATTTGTTTTTTTTTTTTTAGTAGCCAAGTTTGATTTTTCTTTTTTTACTATATGTTCAAAGGGGGATTTTTGTTGATATTGTGGTAGTTGTGTTTGTTGTTGTTGTGAAGGAAGAAGTATAAATAATTGATTTTGTTTTTGTTTCAGGTTTTTTGAAAAAATTAAATTAAACTTTTGAAAACAAAAAAAAAAAAAAAAAAAGAGAGAACAGAAAACAAATTAATATGTTTTGATGAGAGAATGCTGATGATAATATTAATAATTATTATTATTTTCATTTCCATTTTTTTCGTTTTTTTTTGATAGAGAAATGTTAAATTGTAGTGAGTTTATTAATATTGAAATATGAAAGCATAATTAAACATTTAATAGCTTGGAAATAATGATATATTTTTAATTGCTCGGAAATAAAGATTTTTCATTTTTTTTTTTTTTTTATAATAAAAGAGATTTGCAACAATATTAAATAAATAAAAAAAAAAAAAAATATTTATAAAGAAAAAAGAATAATCAACCCTTTCCAAATATTATATATTGTATATTTATCCAAGCTGACTGCATAATATTAAATTTGGTACATGAAATAAATTTATTTAGCTATTAAATAGTCAGGACCTTTAACAAATTTAAAGTGTGGGAATACATTTGGATGTATAATCTATTGTAATAACTCTAATTAATTTGTTCTACCCCAAAAACTTCCTTTATATTAATTGAGTTTAAAAGTTGGTAAATTCGTGAGCGACAACAACAACGTTTTTACTCGTTGTACGGAAGTATTATATGCAATACGCAGGTAATCATTTAAAGAGAGTATGATTACTACGACTAATCATTTAAAGAGAGTATGAATTTTACTAGTAATCCATTCTTCTCGTGTACGCATTGTACTAGTACAATGAATATTAAGTAATTTAAATCGGACAAATATCCTATAAATTCCATTCTTAAGGAAAAGCCCATTGGTAAATTTATTAAATTATAAGAAAACAATTGTCTCTATTCCACTTTTCCAAGGAAAATAAGATTTTAAAGTATTTAATCCCATGTTCTGACAATTTTGATAAATAATCTCTGTCTATCTGTTGGTATTCATTCTAGTTTTCTTTCAAAACATTTTGTCAATCAAATTAAATTCTAATTTGATTAAAAATTATGAAATAATAAAAATATTTAATATATTAAAAATTATTCTTTAAAATACAACTTAATAAAGAAAAGCATTTAATGAAGCAGAAAAAGAAATGTATATATTTTCTTAATAAAATAGATTACTAAATATGCATAAATATAAAAAAGTACATGACTTACCTCTGGAAATTTTGACGTTTTACATAATTCTCGCGGACAAATTCAATAATTTGTTTTTGTGTTTTACCGCTATAACTGTAAATAGTATAAAATAAATCAATTTTAATAGAACACATTTCATCGTTCAAAAAGCACAAAAATATATTAAAAAAGAATTGAGGAAACTTAAATATTTCCTACCGAAATGAGCTGCCACGTGAAAGAACCCGTGTCTTTCTCCTTGGCGTACTCTGCACCGCTGTACAACGAAAGAAACCATGATTTTCAACGCATTTCTTCCAAAAGTTTTTACATTCATTGCGTCCTTCAAAAAAGAATTCAACAGTATCTTTGTAGTAACCCTGAAAGTAGTTTATATACAAAAAAAAAAAAAAAAAAAAAAAAAAAGTTTTCATATTAATTCTTGTTGTCTTTCATTTCATTGTTCCAAGTAGCAGAGTAGCAGAGAGTAAAGTAATACTTACATAACCCTCCGGATGTAGTTTGACAAGGAAACGTTTACGTTTAAATGAAATTTTACGTATTTTCGCCCATGAAAAGGTATTGATGCGTGTTATATTTTGGAAGACTGCGATGCCCATATGCGCAACAGCTAAATTCAGTGGGACACCTTCAACATCTTTAGCTGGATGCATTTTCATGCCATACAATTCACAACGTCTCGCAGTTTCAAGTAAATTTAAATCTGCTTCAGCTGGCGATTGACCACTAAAGAGAAAAACAAAAATAATCATCAATTATTATTCATTCATATCATCATTTGATGATCACATGATCACATCTTCACATCACATTATTATCATATTATTTGGTGTATGATAAATATGATGATATGTGTGGAGGCTAAACTCACACATGCTTCTTGTGATTTTCCATAATTTTTCGCTGCATTGTTGCATCTTGATGCGGCACAAAACGATATGATGACAAATACGTATGATCTGGATAATCCTCGGGTACATAATCGCCACATGATGCTTGCACAATGTAGCTAGCCATAAGTGCCGCTGTATTGTCATTACATTGAAGGCTACCAGTGGCTAAGTCACGTTTTATTTGCAAACAGAAGAGATATCTAAACAACAAAGAAAGAATAAATGAATGAATGAAAAATACTATGACAAAGTGTAACCATTTTTACCTTGTATACTCCTCTTCAAGTTGTGATGGATCAGGTGTATAGAATTTTATGCAAAATCTTAGCACCGGATCGATTAGTGAAAGACCAACCTGACGATTTAATGGCTTTTCAAGATCTAACCAATATTTGGTATGTGTTGATATTTCCTGATATTCCAAGCCAAAATAATCAGCTTCGAGTAAATTCAATTGACGACAAACTTGTTCGAATAGAACACGTCCAAGGGCTTTAGCCTATAAAGAAAATATATAAAAAAAAAAAACAAGAATAAGAATAAGAACATGTTTATTAAAATGTATAAGTGATAGTATTTATAGAACGAATTCATTTAAAAACAATCAATAACTTCTTCTTCGTTTTTAATGAAACCATTCATCAAAACCATACAACAATAAGAAAAACTTCAGTCAACATCATCAAATGAATTTGAATTAAAAAGCATTTGATGCTCTAACGAATGATTGTTGTCTTAACGAATTTGTACCCAATTGAAATATAAATTTCTTTATAAATAGAAGTCCATCATCCTATGATGGCTGGACAATGGGCAAGGCATGAACAAGAACAAGAACAATGAGTTGGGTGTGGATCAAGTCAAATAGTTCAACTCATTCAAATTTAATCTTGAGTGCACAATTAATTTATTTTTCATTTGTGTATTTCATTCTGCTGTGTTGGTTTGTGCATTTAAATAATTTTGCTTTTATTATGAATTTGTCGCCAGCCAGCCAGCCAGCCAGACTTCTTAGACTTGGTTAGTTTGCGTGACTCTAGATGGCATCGTTCATCAGCATTATTCTAATTATCATCATCATCATCATCATCATAACTTTAATTGCAATTTAATTAAATATACACGAAGAAATGCGACCCCATTTTCTAAGCATTTTCTTGTGAATTCTTGAAAGCTCCTTTTAAGCATGAACAGAAGATTGTCTAAGACTTTGAAGGATAAATTTTATTTGATTTTTTTATTTATTTAATATTCAAATGCAATAAAATTAAATTAACTAACTTAAGTCTTAATACGATTAAAATTTTCTTCTTATGATGATGCAAAAAGTTCAAAAGCCATAAAAGTAAGAAATCAATTCGAATATCATTTGATTTCAATTCGTGCCACTGAACTATTAAAATTACATTAATTTAATGAGAAAATGTTAATCCTATTATGCTAATAGTATAATCGGGTTATATTTGGTTTTTGTTTGTTTCAATTTTCGCATTAAAAATAATATAATTTTATTTAATAGAATATCAAAATGACAATCGACACCCTACTACCAACCAATCAAAGTGAGTGCTTTTTGTCAAGGTTAAATATCATTGAATTTCACTTTTATTTCTGTTATACGTAGGATGGATGATGTTCCTTCCAAGGATACACACACACACACACACACACACACAAAGGAACTATAAAATTTGATTTAACTTTGCATGTCAAAGTGTAGTAAAAAAAAAACACAATATGTGTATGCAATACTTTTTATAGTAAGGCAGGAGGGGGGCAGGCAGCAGGGAGACAGGAAAACCAAATATGTATGTTAATTAAATAGAAAATGGGAAATGGGTGAATATAATAATAATGAATGAATACAACAAAAGATTACAAATCACTGAATAGACAAGTTTGAACTTGGAATACTATGGGGAGTGTCAGTTATAATTAAAAATGGATTTATTACAACATAGATTTGTAAATCTTTTAAATTGACATTGGGTCAGTCAAGTCAATGTGTTTTACTAAGAGCTTAAAGTTGAATTGAGATATAAATGTAATTCTTACTTGAAATGAATGATGAGTCGTATAAGTAATTTCTATTTGGTATACATTTTTAAGATATCATTTTCAAATGTAGTTACATATATTCATAATTGAACTTCTATCGAAATTCTTATAACTAGGTCACGTACACAAATATATACAGTGAGATGTAAAATTATTCAGTTGGTTTGCATTTTAAAAGTAAAAGTAATTAAAATGAGTAAAACAAAACTATGTTTGGCAAATGATTTTGACTCATTTATTCAATTCAATAGATACCCGGGCAGACGTTGTTCTGTCTTTCTTTTTCAAATGACTAGTGGTTGACCTGATGAGATGTTTGACAAAGGCTACTTGATTGATTTAAAATGACTTTGAACTTTATATGCAACGCACACACCTTTATTTTTTTTTTCTTAGATTATTCCGCTGCTACTTTGAGTTATTTTGGAATTTTCCTAAACCTTCTTAATGAATTATTTCGTCCATTTGTGAAAACCGCATGAAAATCCGTTCGTTAGTGTTTAAGTTTATCGCGTTCAGACAGACAGACGCGGCGGGTGACTTTGTTTTACAATATGTGTTATATATCATAGATCAATGATAATCTTTAATTTCAGGAAAAAAGTAAACAAAAAACTAAAGGAACCTCATTAGAACAACTATACAAGTTTTTTAACAATTTGTGAACATGATTATGAGGAATATTGTTTCTAAGTCTACACCAAAGTAAATCTTTCGTAGTGGGCGCTCTATTGGCATTTGGAAGCCTCTCCTTCTTCAATGATCCCAGATTTCTTCAACTAAAATGAAGACTCTAACAGCGAATACTGGGGTTTACGCGCAGTATGTTCTGGTTGGATAATCTAATGTTTGTGATTCAGAATGGCGACTATAAATTCTTTTAAAAAATGGGTAAGTGGTCTTACTTCTTTATGTGACATGCTAGGCATCTTTCCTTCAATTTCCTTTTATTTGTCATTATATCTTCGCTTTCAATTACAGAATCTACTGGACATGATGCTTTTACTTCTTTTAACCTGGCTAAATTGGAGCGGTGATGATTGGAAAGACATCATTTGATCTTATGAATGTACACTTAACTAATTTGAATCAGTTGAGAAGGGATTCTAAAGCATCAAGCTTAGTTAATTATCAAATTTGATGCGACTACATAAAGGCGAATACAAGAGATTGGGTATAATCAAGAAGTTTTTGTGCTTCGGATGGATCTTACTTACAATTGTGGCTCGAAAAGGAAAGAATTTTTTGTAGGAAGAGTTTGAATTTGTAATATGTAATTTGAATAAGGAAAGAACTTGATAGATTATTTAGTTGTTCCGGTTTTTTAACTAAACTAAAAATGTTGCCACTGATTTGCCTAGATTAATATGTATTTTTATTGTATATTAGAAAAGTTTCTATGTTGTATATTTATAAATTTTTAATATGCAGAAGACTTCATATTTTGTTTGTCAAATTATAAATTCTATTTTATAATTTATTAAACTTTAATTTTTGTTATGTTTATTTCTAAACACAAATATACAATATACATAAATAAACACTAAAATGTTGACCAACTATGACCAAGTGCCATCCATATAAATAACGACATGTCTAACATAGACATTCTATAATAATATATTATAATAAATATAAACAATTTTATAGTAGTGGTTGTAGTTGTTGTTGTTGTTGTTGTTGTAGTAGTACGACATCACTAGCGCAAAAACCCCCTTAAGCAAGTGAGTGGTAGTTTAGGTGCGGTGCGTGTGTGTCTATTTGAGTTTCCCTATTGACGTTATGAAAAAGAATACTTGGTGATTATTATTAAAAATTCAAGCACGTAACATTTTCTATAGAGTAAGGTGCATTACACACACACACACACACACACACACACACACACACACACACACACACACACACAGACAGAGAAATATTATACTAAGGTATCTGTTAGTTAGGTATTCATTCAGATATATAAAAAGACAACATGCATAGAGTGCTCGTTCTATCATGTACGAGTACAATATATTTTCTAAACATTTATATGTTTCTATATACAAGTATAACTAGCTATGTATCTATTTATCTAACTATTGTACAATATAGTACGAATATATAGTTTGCTTATGCTTTAGTAAAGTGGATACATGAAGTACTGCTTAAGGTTAGCCTAAGGATTACTTTGTGGCAACGTTTTAGTATTTTTTATTTTTTGTATAAAAACCAAACAATGAAAAGAAAACACAAAAATTGTTGAAAATTCAAGAGGAAAATGAAAATAACGATAATAAAACGTCGCTCGTTTATCCACTCACTTGTTGTACCAAAAACACCAAAACCCCAAAACCAAAACCTCTTCTAATCATGGTTTTGTGGACAAGCCACCACCAAATGGAATACTGACAAATTATGTTGGTACTACTGCTTGCTACCCAGTTGTGCTGTGTATTTTTTTTTTGTTGACTTTAATTTAGTTTAGTTCATGGTAATGGCGTTGCTGCTATTTAAAATGCATTGTTATAAATTATTAATCAATAGTTTGTTGATTGTTGTAGGTGGCCATAATACTCATAGTAGTGGTGATTACTAAGGGGAATTGGGAAGGCATGAATTGTGTGATGTACTCACGCGTATACTAAAATATATATGTAGTACTATACTTGTATCGTACAGTAAGTTTAGATACTTTGAGTTTACTATAAGCATTTTATAAATTTCATAAATTTAATGCGAAAGTACTTTACTACTCAATGTAGTCGTCGTCGTTGTTGTTGCTTTTATTATTATTAGTGATTGTGCAACGAGTTGAAAGAAAGTTTGCTTGCTAGTGCGGCAGGGTAAGTGTACGAGAGAATAATGAACGTAGTACTTAACTTGAATATTTTTAGAGCATTCGAGAAAGCGTAAGTTTCATCGTCTGTCCAAATGACTGACTGACTTACTGAATGACTGCCTTGACCGTTGCTAAGCTAAGTTGTAATGCGATAATCAAGCAGTGGATTGCAATGAAGCGTTTTAGATAAAATATATATATTTTTTTTTTTTGTTGTGTTTGTTATTTTGAAAATGAAAATATTTATAAATTCATCACTTGTGCGAATATTATTTATTGCATTTCTAACGCGCACACAACGAGATATTACTTGACGACGATAGATAAATTATATTAGTGCAATTTTGCTTTATTTATTTATGAGAATGTTGAATTCTTAGAATGTAATTTTATATCAGTTTTTTCAAAAGGAAAAATGATAAAAATCAAAGATTAAATAAAATAATTAAAGCAAAACTTCAAAGTTTACATTACATTTTCAATGGATATTTGCAAAGTTCTGAAGCACTGAGGCAAGCAGACAGGGATAATCTTCATATCCTAATTGAATACTGAGATACCAGCTGATGAACATAAGTCTATCAGACAGAGAATCTTACTAAAAATTATCTTATTGTTAATATAGCTAATCTTCATATCATAGTAAAATACTCACAGGTCAATGTGACCTCTAATACCATTTGAAAACTGTAGATTCTATGAACCTAAAGCTCTCAGTTTTAGGGAAGGTAACATAGTCTCGATTTATGATATCAACAAACCAAGTGCTTTAATTTATCAAACTCTTCAACATTTAGTTAACATTTTCAAGTATTTAAGATCTCTAGTACAGAGTAAGGTTAATGTGGCCTCAGATACCATTTAAAGAAAACAAACCTATGAAACACTGAATCTAGAGAAGGAATTGTTGTAGAAACTATCTTTTCATAAACATGGTTTTCAATTTCGAATCATGCTCAGAGTTCATCCATCCAACGTCTATCAGACACTGCGCAGCCTTCAGCAGATCCTATGAAGGATATTGTCCTACTACTTGTTAAGTAAAAGTTCTAAGTTTTAGAGGATATAACTCTGTTCTTTAATTTATTGTAATCTTCAACATTTCGTTAACATGATGAAGCATTTTATGTCTCTATAGATCGCAGAGCAAAGTCAATGTGACTTTAGGTTCCAGCTAAAGAAAACAAACATATCAGACACTGAATCTATAGAAGGAATCGTTCTAGAAACTATCTTTCCATAAACATGGATTTTCTTCAAATCATATTCATTCATAGGTTACAGTGGCCATCCATCCAACACCGTCTCGTCTATTAGACACTGAGCAGTCGTCAACAAATCCTATGAAGAAGATGTTGCCCCCGCTACTTGTTAAGTAAAATCTCCTAGTTTCAGGGACGATAACTTTGTCTGTATGAAAGACATTTCTTTCAACATTTAGGAACATGATTAAGCAGTTCAGATCTCCATAGATTGAAAAGCAATCATGGACAAAATAATACTTAATAATCTGAGATTCGAATGTTAAATAATCATTCCAATAAATCTAATTTTTATTAAAATTCATGTAAAAATTTAATATTTATTACATAAAATCCCAAATCAATCAATTATAAAAGTATTTAGAGTAAGTAAATCAAAATTGAAACTTTAGCAAAACTAATTACAAAGTCCAATTTAGGATATTTAAATGCAATTTATAAAGTTGAAATTGACGACAAAAATTTAATTTACACGTAGAACAAAGTGTTTAGAAACAAAAGGATGAACACAAGAAATACTAAACTAAAGTTTAAACAAAAGGGACATTTTAATTTAATTTTAACATAAAAAAGAAGAACAATTCAACAGTACAACAACAGAAACAACAATATGCAATCAGCAAAAGGAAAATCCTCATGAGAAACAAAACAAAATAAAATAAAATTGAGAGAAGAAAGAAAGAAAAGTGGAAAAAAAAATTTTCTGCAAGCTGGTTGTCGAGTTGTGATTCTCTTCGCTCCAAAGGTTGGACCTCCTTCTTCTTCTGCTTCTTCTTGGTGCTTGCTGTTTCGTTGCAGATAAAAATTAAAACAATGGCAACACTTGCATGACTGAAACCAGACTTTCGAGACCTCTACACTCCTTATATATACAATAGTACAACAATCAACAATCATGGCAACAACTTTAATAAAAGAAGAAGATGAAGTGCACAATGCAACTAGGCAACAAGGAATCCTTTAACTAACCACAATCCACGATTCTATAACGGTTGCGTTGAACGGAAAGACATAAAACATAATATACTCGTATGTAGTATATAGAATACCCATATAAAGTTTTCCATTTACAACTTAGACACTGAGACAATACACAAGTCAGCGAAACTAAATCTCGAGGATTTTACAGTTGGTGAAATACTACTCACACACTCATGTCATGTGCCAGTATAGAAAATCATAAGTGCGAATTTGCATAAAGCCTTCGACTAAAGGCGGCGGCTGCACCACATGGTTTATGTATCGCATAGATACAAGTATGTGTATCTACGTTTGTGTTTGTAATGATAAATGTATTAAGGGTAAAGTTTTAAGCCTTCAGACGTTGGCAAACTAACTACGCCCCACATCCTTTTGTTTCTTGATCCCATATCCTTCATATCTCATCAACCCACTCCCTGTGGACTGAGGAAACTGAATGGGCTTTTATTTGTTTGCTTTGGCTACATTGA
This sequence comes from Amiota mariae, assembly GCA_035041805.1. NCBI lineage: Eukaryota > Metazoa > Arthropoda > Insecta > Diptera > Drosophilidae > Amiota > Amiota mariae. The sequence continues at coordinate 4,549,091 of JAWNKV010000325.1, forward strand.
GAGAAAAACAGTGTAGAAGAGAAAACCAGACGACAACTTGCGAACGACACAAAGCAATTCTTCTGTGTCTGGCACTAAACCAATTTGAGTTTAGTACAAAATGCCAATTAGAACTGCAATTGAATTCAAAGTAAAGCTTTATCAGGGGACAGAAAAGAAAGAAAGACGAAGGCACTTACATGATGTGGTGTGGTATGGTAAGGTAAGATATTTAATGGTAGGCGGCAATGGTGGGCAAATTGAATGGTACTCACAAGGATATTTCTCGCAATCAATTGTCCTGCTACTTGTTACCTGCTGCAGCAGTCACTGGCAACGGATATTTGTTTGAACTTTGACACATATAGTATCTATGTATATGAAGGATACAAAGGAGGTGTGTGTTAGTCAATATGTACATTTAAGTAAAGCGGGCAAATTGTTTACAAATGTTTTTGTTTGTTCTACTCTGTTCTGTGCCATTCCATTCCATTCCATACCATTCTATTTATTTGTTTATTTTTACCTTGACCCGTTCGTTCCCTTTAGCAAATTTGTTTTGGTTTTATTACACAAGTTGAACAAGATGCTTGTAAAAATGAGATAATTAAAGCTTTAAATTATAATTGCTAAAGATTGGTTTGGTTTGGTTTTACTTAATTTTTAGTTTAATGAGATGTTTATAAATCATAGAATTCACTTAACAAATTTTTAGACAAGTGTATTGACAAAGAGTCTTTGAAAACATGCATCGAATTCGAGTTGATCGAATCATATTTATTTGTTTTTCTTTGAGTGTTTTTCTTGTAAAGTCCTTAGTTTTTAAGATATTAAGTTGATATTTTAACAAAAAAAAAAAAAAAAAAAGAGTTGAATAGAAATGAATTGAATTTTAAACCATTATTTTATCTTTCATAGAAAGCAATGGAGTCCCGTTAATTTGTTGAATTTGAGGCTTCAACTAAGCTTGGATTACCAAATTCTTGAAAAATGTTGCAGGTACCATATTCGAGTCATACATCAATTTGGTCATACGACTCACTCCTTGGTCTGGAGTTGAGGCCTATCCTATGCTCCATGGGTTGTATAACGTAACTCCATGTTGAGTTCATACTCTAGCTGCATCTGGGTAACAACCACCTATGATACTCCCTACTCCGCAAGTTCCGTAGGCTCCTGATCATCCGTGGTACCAGAAAAAAATGCTTCTAGTTAGACTTCGCACCCGACGTACATACATTCTGTCAAAAAAGTACCGGGAATTGTCGATTTAAATCTGTCGGGGATAATCTAGGTTGGTACAACTGTCCTTAATTACTATGCCAAGTTTGAACGGGATCTGTCAACCAGTTTGTTTACAGCAGCTGGTTAAGTAAGTCGATATCAATAGTGCGTGCCGATTTTTTACTATGGGTGATTTCGTTGAACAAAGAATTTGTTTAAAGTTTTGTGTCGCGAATGAATTTTCGTGTGCCGATGCATTGCATACAAAAGGCCTTTGGCAATAATGCTCTATCGAAAACTCGGGCATATGAGTGGTACAAAGCCTTCAAAGACGGTCGTGAATTGGTCGAAGACTTGCCTCGTTTCGGACGCCCATCGACGGCTTCTACCGACGATAACGTCGATAAAATTAAGGAAATGGTGCTCGAAAACCTTCATACCAGCTTGAGAGAGATAGCACATGAGCTCAACATATCCCACGAGTCAGCACGTACGATTTTATTTGATATTTTGGGCATGAGAAAGGTGGCCGCGCGACTGGTGCCAAAAGAGCTGAATTTTCTTCAAAAACGCTATCGCGAACAGGTCGCTTCGGACATGCTGGATCACTGTAAATCCGATCCCACATTCATGGAACGCATCATTACGGCCCCCTGTGACTTTTTCCTTTTTCCAAAACTAAAATTGCCGCTTCGTGGCACCAGTTTTGAGTCCATTGAAGCCATAAAACAAAATTCGGCGCGTGAACTGAAGGCCATCCCGGAAAGCGTCTATAAAAAATGTTTCGATGATTGGAAATGCCGTTGGCATAGATGTACTGGAGCAAATGGTGCCTATTTTGAAGGCGACCCAATAAATTTGGATGATTTAAGGTAAAAATGTTGTTTTATTTATTTGAACTCCAAAACAACCCAGGATTGGTACCTTAAAATTTAAACATAGCTCTCTGGATTGGAATGGAATGCAGGTGTGCTTTCTCACTATTAGGAGCAAAGTCTATTGCTATCTTTATCGAACTGGCAGCATTTCTATGATCAGATGTACGTATGTATGTCACCACTGTTACAACGACTTGAAGCAAATGGGTAGTAGACTGAGACCGCCACTAACCTAAACGACCGTGGTACCAGAAAATTCCTCTGTTAAAAGTTATTACCAGTAGAGCTCCATGAAACTCAGGGACTGGCACCCCTAATATCATCTCTATATATACACACACACTAACATACACATAACGGACAAAAGAAATAGTCAGACATCTTATGCCTATGGTTTGTAATGATTCATTTTAATAATAATTTCAGATCACAATTTCTGTGGTGTGACAAACTATAAGCGACTACCAAGAAGTTTTAACGTATGTATATTATAGATCTAAGCGTAATATGCAAAATTTGAATCACCAATTGCGATCGGCACCAAACTTTGAAAGAACACTCTCCAGCCTATGCTAGAGTTTTGCCCTGTAAATTTCACCAGAATCGGTCCATATAAAACTGACTTACAAACATACAGACATACATACATAGAAACAATTTTATATATAAGTATATATAAATAGAGAGAGAGAGAGAGAGAATATAGAAGAATTATGGTATTAAATATTATAAATCCAACAAATTTTATATGAAATTTAGTTTGTCTTCAAATAATTAAAAAGTGAATTAAAAAAGAAATTAGAAAAATCTCTTCACTGAAAGAATGTTTCTACATACTATTTACATAAATGATTTAAGTCTCTGAATCCACCACAAAAGCACAAAGATTAGTTAGTTAAGTGCTTCAAAATGTCTTTACTTCTAACTTAGTTTTTGGCTTAAACTTTTCAACTCAAAAAACAAAAACTTAAGCCGGCTTTTTAACCTAATTTATTTTACTCTTTTTTAGAAGGAAAATATTTAGTTCAAAAAACAATGAGTTGAACACTATGTGTGTACATCACATACAGATTTACTATATATACCACCCACACACATGATGATGGCATACATAGGAATTTACTACTATGAATGTGAAGATAAAGCAAAAGTCATTCTATGAATTTGGTACAAGTGAGTAAGTACAACATGTGAATGCTTTGAAATGTGTCTAAAACTATTTTAACGCTTGAAATATTTGAAGCTTTTCATGAAATTTTTGATGTTGAGCGGGGAAAAAAAGGAACACAGCCCGAGTAGGGCCTCAACAACCAACCAAAACAACCAACTAAGTTCTTGTCGACGATGACAACAGAATGAATGAACAACACAAATTGCAAATCGTAACCCGGGGCGGGCACAGGATTCAAAATGAACAAGAACAAGAACAACAACAACATGAACAACAGCAACTGCATATGACTGACTTCCGTAAAACGAAAACGTTTTAACGGAAATAGCAGTAATGCTTTCGTTGCTTTGTTTGTTTGAGGGCACCACCATTATCAGCTTAAAATGGCGCAAAATAAGCCTTTGACGTTGCCCCTTAACCGAAGTACAGAAACAATAATAAAAAAAAATTGGTTTGCTTGTTTCCTCTCCTCCTTAATGTTCAATAGTACAATGGTGTTCTCGTGCGTGTTTTTGTTGCATTACAGTTGAGAAGATTTAACAAGGAAAAACGGACAATGAAGCCAATCCTGTCAAAGCCAAGTTACAACAAATGTATTAATGCGGATTTTGGGTTCTTAACTAAATGCACCCAATTTCAAAAGAATGGATCTGTCGGTCATAGACCTCAACACAAGTTAAACAACTGACAACTAAAGCGGATCATAGATGTATTATTTGTTATTGTCCAATAATAATAAGGTTCGTGCAATAAAATTCAACGTTTGCAGGAGAGATAGATAGGATGTGCGATATATTGTAGGACTATTAAATAATATAGAGATATTTATTGCACAATATGCAAGCTAGTTGAGAGTGTGTAGACACTACTGTGCAGCATCGCGTTCTATTGTAAACAGTATGCAATACTAGAGCACCTGGCCTGACTTTTCTTTTATTGATGACTCACAATTCAAAAATGGATGTTTGACAAAGACTATTTGATTGATTTGAAAATATATTTCTAAGCTTTAAATTTAAAAAATTTGATCCACAAATTGAAACCGATATTGTAGGTCGATTTTGATGAATTAAACGCTATTTGTTACCCACAATAAAAGCTTCTAATCTTTTCTTTAATTGGATGTTGAATCCAATGAGTAGTTTTTACATGATGCGCGCACAAACAAACAAACAAAGAGATAAAATCTATAGTAAATATGGAATTGTATTTACATCTACTGGCCGCTTAAAAGTGATGACTTTATTTTTGCAATAGCCAAAAAGTGTTCAGTGCATTTGTTGGTTAGTCAGTTGGCATCCAACCAATGGCCGAGCCAATTCATTCGCTCGTTCGTTGCCATCATTTTTAAGTTTCAAGCACTCAACAGAAGCAGAAGTAGTAACAGAAGCGGCAGTCAAGAGTATATTTGTAAGTAGAAAGCGCGTTGTGACGCGCCCAACCACATTCGGCGGCATGACATTACTTGTGTGTTGCCGGCGACAACACAAACACCATTTGCAATTTCCGTTCTTAATGGAATTTTTTGTTTTCTGTTTCTTCTTGCATACTATGCAAGTAAAATAAAACATTTTGTTGGCTGAAACAGAAGTGAAGTGAAGCAAACCAATTTCCACCCAACCCCATCAATTGTACTAGTAGCCACCCAGCAAGCAGCATTGATGTTGGCGTGGCAGCTGTTCTCACAACTTTATTCAGTATTTTTCTGTGTAGTGTTTATTTGTCTTTCTTTGCTGTTGTTGTTTTTGTTGTTGTTTAGTTGTTGCACAACCATCCGTTTTCTGCATGTAGAAATACCAAAAATTTGTAAATAAAATAGAGGAAAACCCAAAAAAAAAAAAAAAAAAACTTTGATATTTGCTGGCATTTAGCCAAATAAAAACTTCCTTTTATTTCATTCGTTTCAGCACTTCACTAACTTGGGCATTTTCAGTGTGTTCTGCCGCTTCGAAATGGGCAATCATTCCTATTCCATACCCACCCCACCCCACCCCACTATTGCACATGTCTCTATATTTGACTTGGTCCAGACCTACGGGTTGGTTGTGTTACCTATTGCAGCAGCAGTTGCTTTGGGACTTTACTCTTTCATTTCTATACCATTTACTGTTGTATCTTGTATCTACATAAATTCTTTCTCAATATTTTATTTTTATTTTTTAAAATTATTTTATGCGCATTTTCAGCACTTTTCATTTGCTTTTCTGTTGTTGTTGTTGTTCCATTCTCTAAAGAATAACAGCAACTTTTAATATAATTAAATGTTTCCTTTCCATGATTTATGATCACACAGTTGAAGTTTCAAATGATTCAGTTGAGGACATTTTGCTTTGCATTGGACTGAGAGAATTTATTTTTAAAATTTTGATAATCAAAACATTTACGAGTTCACAGAAGTTCATTGGTAAAATATACGACTCGTATACCCGGAAACTATCTAGGTAAAATAAACTCATATTATGAATTGGTATGAAATTAGAGCTAAGTTTGTATCTTCCAACATTACAATAACATCAGCATGAATATCTATAAGCTTCTATGATAGAAGTATTGACCGTCAAAATAACGAAATATTTGGACTTTTTATAATTCTACTGTGTGATAAAATTCTTTGCTTTTAGTCCATAATTGTGGGTTAAGACCTCCACCAATAACGTATGCTTCCCTATCTCTGTAATTAAATATTTTTTCTATATACAATATATAAGAAGTGGAACTATGTCAGCATGTCTGTGCGTCTGTTTCTTATGAACTCTGAAACCGCTGAATCGATTTTGATGAAATTTTCAAGGAAACTCTAGCATAGTGTGGAGAATGCTTTTCCATAATCAAAACTATGAACTATGTAAACCACATGACCAAAAGCTAACTTATATGCCATTCTTGACTGTCTTCCTAATTTTTTTTTAAGTAAATTCCAAACAGCTCTAAATACATGTGCTTTGTTTTGAGAGTCGACAGCTGGTAAGGTAAGCTCATAAACACAGTAGTAACTTTTTTCCTGACTATTCAGTAACTGGCAAAATTCTATGCCTCGGGACCTCGGGATGAAAATATTTGACAGTTTCTTAATCTAACCTAAATGCCCAAAAGTATCTTTATTATTTTTAAAATACTTAAATGTGTAATGGAATTCAATATCGATTTTAATCTTCTTTGTTAGTGAAATGTATCCATGAGACAGATTGAACACATTAGGAGTCAAAGAGAGAGAGAGAGAGAGAGAGAGAGAGAGAGAGGAAGCGAGATTTCTTTTATATCTATGTTTTTAGATTTGTTAACACTCTCTAATCCTCTTATTGACATATCGAAAACATAATTTGACTTAAATTTATTGACAGACAGATAAATCAACAATACCAAAAAACCAGTTTGCAGTTAATTTTAACAAATATGTATCTAAGTATCTATCTAATATTGACACAAATAATTTATGTTTGCTTCTTTTTTTTTTGTATTTGTTTTTATGTTTAAGAAAAATTGCTCTTGGCTTACCTGCACTTGAAACATTGTCACTGAGTCGTCAAGCATTTGTATGCGCACTGTCAATTTTTTGCCACCGCGATGTCGTGGCGTCGATGGAGTACCATCAACTCCAGATGGTGTACTTAAAGAATGAGTCATACGTCCGCCTGGAATGCCGGCACCAGTACCGCCGCCGCCCAAGTCGCGATGCATGGTGCCTCCGCTGACACCACCGCCGCCACTGACAGCTCCGCCTCGCGTCGCTGTACCCATGTCGGCCAAAGACATTTTATAGACAAGAATTTTTACCGTTTATATGTAGAAAAGATACACAGAGACACGATAACTTCTTCTTGGTCTTTGTTGGTATTCTTCTTCTTCCTTCTCTATATTTTTATATCTAGTTTTACTTTATTGTTGAAGTTTTCGTTTTGTTGATTTTTGCAATTTGTCGTTTTGTCGTCAGTCGTCTCCTTGTTGATTTTTCCTCTTTTGTTGATTATCTACAAAATTTGAATTTTGTTGTCTTACGTTGATGATTTTTAAGTCGCGTCTGGAGTCGCTTTAATAATACATAAGTTGCGCCTACTTTAAGTACGAGAGTAGTGAGTATCTATCTATCAATACTCTTTGCTCTTGTCGCTCGATTTGTTATTTTTAGCCTATGAATTTATTTTGTTTTTTATTTTTTTATTTTTTCTAGATATATTGCACCGGTTTTCGTTCGATTCGATTCCAACTCCAATCGATTGTATGAACTTCTTTTTCTTCTCTTTTAGATGTTCATTTTTTTTTGTTCTTTTCGTTCGTAATTAAAATGTTTTTATTTTCGCTTGGTTTTCTTTCTTTTTGATTAGTAATTTGGAATGGCTGCTGTTGGACGTGGGAGTAGTGAATGCTTTTGTTTTGGATTCGACAAAGTTTCGTTGTGTGTGGAGGTTTTTTTTTTTTTTTTTTGTATTTCTTATTATTTTGATCTGTTGCTACTGCTACTTCTTTTGCTTCGATTTCGATTACGAATACAAATATTTTGTTTAACCGTAGAACAAAATTACAAGTTTTGTTGTTATTGAAGCATTTGAAGCGTATTTCTGTTGCTGCTTCACATTTGGTTTCACTTCTATTTGTTTGCCTTTTTCTTTTATTATTTTGTTGATTTTATTTCGAAATTGGATGTCGGTTGATGTTTCAATCTTTCAATTATGTTGCTGCAGCTGTTGCATTACATTGACGCAATTGTGTTTTTTATTATTGTTTTTTATATTGAATTTATATCGTGTATGTGGACTCAATGTTTTTTTCATCGTTGTTGTATCTGTTTATCTGTTGTTGTATTGATGATTGCTTTGCGCCACCGAGAATTCTGGAAATAAAACCAAAAATTGGGGATATTAGTACACAAATTAATTATTTATTAAGAATTTAAATTCTAAATGTTTTTTTTTTTTTTTGGAAATTGCAATTAAAGTTTAAATTTTAAATGTAACAAAAAGTACATATAAAAATGTTTCATGGTTTTTTTTTTAGTTCTCTTATAGTTTCCAAAAAATAGACATCTGAGCAAAACAGTGTCAAACAATTAACAAATGGTTACGTAGAATAAGTAAGTAGCCCACTAAAAGCCTGATTATTTATATTAGTAAGACAAGACGTTGACTTCTTAGCCTAGACCAAGTTGCATTCGTTACGCTGTTACATCTCTGACTAACAGGATTATATTATCAATAATTATATCAATAATTCTAATAAATTAACAGAAATACTGAAATAATGTGTGCAAAGTAGAATGCTGTCTATGGGGACACTTCACCATCATAATTTCAGAGTTATTGCGTCAATTCGTCACCGTTGATGAATCATGGATCCATTATAAGCCAGAGACCAAGCGACAGTCAAAACAATGGATTTTTCTAGGTGAATCTGCTCTGAAGAACCAGAGACCAAGCGACAGTCAAAACAATGGATTTTTCTACGTGAATCTGCTCTGAAGAAGGCAAACACGGTCGAACCGGCCAGAAAGGTCATGACCACGATTTTTTGGGAATAATCCCCATGGACTTTACACGTAGAAGGGAAAAACAATGACGATGCAGTACTACTGTGACTTATTGGAGCGATTCGACACAAAATTAAAAAAGACAAAGCCACTTTTAGTTTAAAAAAGTTCTGTTTCACGACTACATTCAACCAAATTTGTCGCGCCCAAATTTGATGAGCTGCATACGAATTGCTGCAGCATCCACTGCAGGCTTGCCAACTTAGGGGTATTTTCAAAAGTCAGATTCAGACAAATAAAAAATTATAAATAGTCACAATTACTGGGAAAACCCCAGAAAAAATAAACCAATTTACGTTTTGTAATATTCTTTATTTATAAATTATTGAATATTTCAAATTTCCAGCGACTTCTTTCTGTTCCCCAACATGACTCAGAGGATGAAAAATGCAGCTCAAACAAGAAAGTTATCGTCGAGACAGAAGTGTATTTTGAAGAGAAACGTTGGGGAAAAAAGTATTTTACGTTGAAATATATAAAAAATATTGTCAAAAACATACCTCTCTTCATTCCTATTTAGTAGTAAATTCTAATCTATTTAGTAGTAAATTCTAATCAATGAAACTTGTAAAGTTTTCCAGTGTCTCCCATTCTACAATTATACTTATAAATATTTTACAATTTCATACTTTACTTCCATTTTATTTATTCAAAATTTACTAAGCATCTCCCACCAATCATCATCCTCTTTCATATAATAAAAATGCATCATAAGTATAATTTAAAAATAGCATAGAACCAACTAAAATAAAAAAACCATATTTACTTTTTCTTTAAATGCACTAAAAACTAAAAAAAAAAAAAAAAAAAAAAGACAAAGAATAATAAAGGATGCTCGCTCTCAGACATCTAAAGAAGAGAAGGCGCTCAACTAACTGAATGCACAAAATCAGACATATTCACACACAAATTAAAGCAAACACAACACAACACAACACACACAACCAACACAATAATAGCAGACAAAGAATATAAAAGATACAAATGCAACACTGAAGATATCACTCAACTCCATCTTCACATTCAACTTCAATTCCATTCTTCATCACATGTGTATAGAGAGATGAGTTTTGTTATGTTGTGTTATGTTATGTTATCTGTGAGAATGAATGTGTGTGTGTGTGTGTGTGTGTGTGTGTATGTTAGCGAATTGGGAGTTCATTAAAAAACATATTTAACTTTATATACATAAATTCTTCTTCTTCTTCTTCTATTTTTTTTTTTTTTGAATGCTTCCGCTTTGGTCTTCTTCATCTTCATTATCATCATCATCATCATAAATTTATTTTTCTTTATGATTTTATTATGTTTTATATAAACACAAAAAAAAAAACAAAAAAAAAAAATTATTTTCTTATTTTTTGTATACATTTTCCATGCAGCACATGCCACACCACAAAAGTCTCCACCAACACCACCACCACCAGCATCGGTATCAGCATCAGAATTTTATGCATTAATGTTCTCATCATAATGCCACAAGTTACTTGCGGCTAGGCGACTTTGGTTGTTGCTATTCTTGTGTTGTTGTTGTTGTTGGATTCTTTGAATATGAAAATTACACGATTCTTTTCTCTTAAAAGGAAAAGTTTGTTTTTTCAACTTTACTCGTAATTATTGTTGTAGCCTTTCTTAATTAAATTTTCCACAAAGAGAGTTGTGTTGGATTGGGTTGGGTTGTGTGTGTGTTGGTTGCTTTTTCCTGCCATAAGTATATTTTCTTTTGACATTTTTTGATGCGAAAACACAACAACTTTTACTTAGACAATTTTTCTTTACAAAATTTTGCAAAATTTTACATACAAATTAATGATAAAAGATGATGTTCTTTTTTATTACTCGATATACTTTACTTTCATGATTTTAAAAAGAAAAAATTAAACAACAAACTGAAATCTAATTTGTATCTATTTGGCTTTGCTTCTTTCTACCATCATCATCATCAACATCATGAAGTCTCAAGTTTGTTTTTCCATGGAAAATACAAAAATTACTATAAATTGAAGTGCCCTAGTCTCTAGTTTTCTTTGGTAAAGAAATGTATTTCCTCATTGTTTAGATACATTTTTTCTTCGGCATCTATTTCTATTTTTCTTTATGGTTTTAGATGATTTTCTTTATTTTTTTTTTTTTTGTTTGATTTGAACTCACTCACTCATATTGGCAACAGACTAGAAATTGTTTGTTGATACTTATGAATTGGAAATGTGTTGAACAGATGGATCTCTATTTAGATTAACAACAGATCACACAACACACACACTCACTGTATATACAAATCATAAATCAGTAGTAGTCGGTAGTTTGTCTTTGATAAAAAAAAAAAAAAAAAAGAGTCAAGTCTAACGCTTTTTGTTCTCAATTTGTAGTATGAAATGATTTATAATTGGGTTTCTACTATTCTATATAAATTGACATATTTTTTTAGATAAACAAGTTTTTCTTTTTTTTTTTTTACCTTTTTGTTCATAGAATTCTATCTAGTAGATACATAAATTGTGTGTGTGTTGTGACTTGTCAAGACTAATTCGAAACTTAGCTAGTTAGATGAACAACGAACATAACCAATTTTGTAAAAGTTCAGTGCATCTCATCCGCATGACCATAAATAAAGTTTTCTGTGTCATATTTACCCAATAAAGCTAACCAATATGATGGTTGCATTGAGTGCCGTTCGTTCACTCAAATCTACTGTTCTGTTGTTGTATCTTTTGCAATGTTGAAAAATGACTTCATCAACTGTAAATCTCACTTTGTCTGTGTGACCACCAGACCAACCAACCAACCAACCAAGCAACCGAGAGGAGATGAAGATGTTATTACTGTATGTGCTGCTGCTTTTGCTTTTGCTGCTGTTGCAGTTGCAGTTATCCTTAATGATAATCATCATACAAATAATATTAATGATGATGACATTGTTAATAATTTGTTGAAGCGAACGAGCAAAAGCAGCAACAGTATCCGCAGCAGCTTCAGTCACATCATATTCATTCAACCATTTGTATCTGCAGATAGACAGATGGACGGAAGGACAGATAAGTTGCATTCAACCATAGTTTTTAATGCGAAAGTTTGTCTGCTTTAATGCGCTAAACGCATTTGGCGGTTCTCTCTCCTCTTAGGCTGAAGTTTGAGGAACTCAAGATGAAATGGGGTAAAGTGCCGCCGCTTACCACCATGAAATAACGAAATAAAACACCATAGGAATGAAGATGCTGTGCGCATTTTGTGCATACCGCACACCCATCTTTGTACTACTATATACTTACTATACTATATATGTACGAATGAAGTGGAATATCTCTATTTTATGTATCTGTCGTTTTATCTCTGCTCTTATATGATGGTTCTGAGTGGCATCCACACATAACTGTACAATATTTTTGCCATTTTTAGTTCAGAGTCAGTAAAACTTTTACGCGGGCACTTCTATAATACTTCTTTCTTCATCATCTTCTGTATTTAAGAGTGATATTTTATAGAATAGATACATATTACAGATACAAACAAGTGCTAGTGTGTATCTGTGTGTGTACTTTAATAAACATCAAAGCAAAGTTTGACATGTATTTAACTTGAAGAAATGCTTGAACGCGTAAAAATCGTATGCTGGCTTCTCAACCATCCATCCATCCATCCATCCATCTATGTATCTATGCATCCATTTTCAACTTGTGTTGGTTGGTTGGATGGTAGCTTTAGGCTTTATTTCATTTCAAAACTGAGAAAACGTTTTCTTAATAGTTTTGTTACTATTCTTGTAAAATATTTGTTGTTGTTGTTGTTGTTGTTGTTACTCTTATGCACTCAAAAGTTTTATTTCTTGTTCGCGTGCCATAGTCGTCGTGTCTCTCTTTCATCTACATTTAAATTGTAATGTTCATTTATATTTGATAAAATAAAGTTATTTTTCTTCTTCTTCTTTCAAGTTTCGTAAGATTTATATTTTGGATAACTTTTTAAACTGATGTGACACAGACAAAAGAAACATGTGGGAGCAGCCAAAAGGAGAACAGAAAAACATTTTAAAGTCCCCAAACATAAAAAATCACTGATCCATGATATACCTACAACAACTGGAATTGTCGCTTAATACTTACTTACCATTTTGTGCTTCAAAAAATATCCACTAAATTTAATGTTATAATTACTTTGAAAAATACAGAAAAATCGCTTCATAGAATTCAGTTTAAAAGTGTAATGGGCAAAAATGTATGTGAATCAAAATATTTTAATTAAACTGAAAGTTAAGCAAATAAGAAACATAAATACAATTTTGTTTAGTTAATTTTAAGAAATAATCATCATCATGTTTTTTATAAAGTGGAAACTTTCAAACTTAAGAAGGATTTACTTTACTGTTGATCTTTGTGGGTTGGGGAACTAAAAGAATGGAGTCATATGTATATAGAACGTGACATGCGTGACGGTAACCTAATGATGACTTATTTCTTTAGTTCATTCGTAGTCATGTTTACATAGCAGCAATAAACATTGATAGATGTCTATGTTGTATCATAATTATGGAACACGTCTTTGAAAGGAGACATTTTAAGCTTCATTCGTCGCTTGTGTAAAAATGAGTGGTTTGCTTGATTCCGTTCCGAAATTTCGATGGAAAAGCCGATGAAAATTTGAATCTGATGAAGCAATACAGACACGTAAGCTGTCATAACGGAGTCACTAAACATCGGCCTTGGAAAATGGATTAAATACAAGAAAAACCAACTCGAACAACCCACAACAAATGACTTCAAAGCCTGGATTGACGATGTGTTTGTTTGGTTTGGAAGGGGATTGTCTCTATTACGAGATGCTCCAGCCTGGTGAAACAGTTAATTCGGTACTCTGCTGTTCACAACTCAACCGCCAGCACGAAGCAACCAAGGAGAAGCGACCAGATTTGACCAACAAAAAAAAAAAAAAAAAGAGTTGACAATGCCATGTTACACACATATCTTTGATGACTCGGAACAAATTGACTGAACTTGATTGGAAAGTTTTGATGCTTCCACCGTGTAGCCCAGACCTTGCATCGTGCGATTTTCATTTGTTTCGGGCTTTCCAAAACACTTTTAATGATAAAAAAAAAATTGAATGGCCGAAGGGCGTCTGAAAATCATTAGCCAAGTTTTTCGCCGAAAAACCATAGCATTTCTACACCAATGGAAATCCCGAAAAATGGCAAAAGAATATAGTTAATAATGATTGATTATCAATAAAGAAAATTTGTTTTCAAACGCAGATCATTTTTATCGTTTTTGAAAAGAATTGACAAACACCACAAAATATAGTTTCTTCTATTCTAAATATTTTATTTATAATTTTTTGTTATTTTTTTTTTTATTTTATTTGTACAGTACATAAACGTATGCACTATGCATGGATGGCTTCATTTAAATAGTTTTGCAAGCAATCATAAAAACTGGATACAACCCTTTGGGAAATTTTTTTTGGCGAACGCTACGCACAATTTTAAATCCTACTTGTTTTAGAGGCTTTTCGTACATGAACAGTGGACGCGTAACTGATGAATCCATATCATCCTTCTGAATGCTTTTTGATGTTGTTACATTCTCCTTTATTACAAAATATCCTTTCGGTGCCAAACCATCTTTAACTCGTTGAAAGAATGCCATCAAATCAACATCAGTTAAATGGCCAAGAACCCATTGACACCAAATGAGATCGTATTTATGAATTGTGGGTGTAAAGTTTTGTAGCCCGACATTGAAAATTTGTCCCAATCGTTTAGAATAACAAGGTACAATACTATCGTTTAATGTACAATATTCTATCGCCTTACGGGCAAATGTAGGATCCTGTTCTACAAGATCAACCGTATTAAATCTTGGCATTAGCAAATGTCTTGAGATTCTGCCGATACCGGCACCACAATCCAGTGCAAAGCTTTTCCCAGTCACTTTAATATCACGTAAAAACAAAGAGGACCCATGAATATCCATTGTGCTGAGATATCCTAGTCCACCAAGCATCCCGTTTACTGTAGCTGGAATATTCGACCAGTACTTCTTCGCATTTCCGTAAAACTCTGATGTTTCCTCTATGGGTTTGCAAACCACTTTATCTGGGTCTAGTTTATGAATATTGTTACCGGAATAGTCAATATTCACTAAGATGTCGTCACTCATCATGTGCGATTCTTTATCACCAATTTTAGCAGCAACAAGAGATGAAGACAAATCATTTTTCACAATTTTTTTCGTTATCCCTGCCATGCTTAAATAATATAGATTTTATCAAAATTGTATATCAAAATACAGATATGAATGAGTCAACCGGTGATTAAAATCACAGAGCCAACTACTAATAGTTTGAATCATTTAATATCAATACATTTGATCGTTTGGACCCATTGGCGTTCTCTGGTTTGTGTCCGAGTAGATCTAAAATACCAAAGATTGTAGGTCAACCAATTAATTAATTAATTAATTTTTTGGAATGAGAGGCAGTACAACGTCTGCCAGGGTATCTATTTCCTAACAAAGATTACAAAGAATAGACTATCATCTGATTTTATGAGATCTTATCATGAAGAAATGGAATAATGACTAAGGTTAAACCGCGATTATGTGGAAAAAGCAAGAATTCGATGGCACAACTTGCCCAAATGCTTATGGATTCTATTCGAAGATTTGTATTAAATTGTCTTCCATCTGGTGTAACTAAGAACCTGAAGTCTATGAGATATTTTACCCAACTAGTGAGCTCTTACTTAACTAATTTGTTTCGACATAAAGAAAATAATCGAAGCAGAAACCATACACAATTCAAAAACCAATAACATCAAAGAAGTCAAGTTTTAAGAAAGACCCCTTTTTAAAATACTTCCTTATCTGTGTCTTAATTTCTGAAATTTCGGAGAGTATTTTGATTTACTCAATTGAAACAAAAAAAAAAAACAAAATGAAATTCTTCAATATAGAAGAATGTGTAATCTGTAGCATTTCATATTGTAAATTTCTTTTCATGTTAGCTCACAATTCATTCTTTTAAAAACAATAAAGATTTTATTTAAATAAACTTATATGACAACAATTGCCAGAACAGCTGTTTTTGATATCCGTTTTAATGGAATTTGAAAGTGTTTTTTTTTTTTATTATTCTTAAGTGTTATCCGATATATTGTATAAGAATAATATTATTTCTGCAAATGCAAAATCTACACAACAATCACACTTATTTTTATATAAAAAAATAAATATACAATTAAAAATTGTATCTCAAGTGCTGAGCTTGTCGTATGATATCATTTAACAAACAAAGCCGATTAACAATAAACAAGAACAAAAAAAAAAAAACAAAAAGGGGGGAGAATAGAAATGAAAAATGAAAAGAAAAAAAAAATACCGCATTATATTAGCAAGTAAAGTATCTTATTACAATTTAAATTTACTCAGCATTTATAAAAACATCAACATCAACAACTAGAAACCCTTAAGCAGCAGCAACTCACTCACTCACTCACTCACATTGCACAAAGTTTTTGTTTTATTATTAGTAAAGATTAATCGAGCTTGCAAAAGGAAACCACAATAAGAAAAAAAAAAAAAGAAAAAATTATATAAATAAAAATACAAGAAAAGAAAGAATTCATATTAATTGTCTTAAGATACTTTTGTATCTTGTACGCACACTTATACAGAATATAAAGAGAAACATGTTTTATTAGGGGGATTAAAATTATTGATAGCAAGCAAAGCTAAGATATTTGAATTCAAGACTTGCGTAGGAGATTCTCGAAGTTCGTTCGTTTAATAAATTAAGTGGAAAAATATTAAACAAATTTTTAAATGAATTTTATGCTATGCTAAAGAGACTGCGGTGCAGATCAAAGTTAGTAATATGTTTAAGAAAAACGAGCTGATGAATAAAACACATGATAAAAATTTCAAGGGAAATATAAATTTGGGAAAATCTTATTGAAAACAAGAACAATATAAACAAATGAGAATCGAAATGAAACGAAACGAAACGAAGGGAAAAATGCGTATGAATTATGAAAAGAGAAACTTGCGGATTGATGATGATAATAATCATTGACACATGACAATGCAAAGAAATAAAAGCTACGCCCCCGGCGGAGTATCTGAAACTTTATCTATGTGAACGAACGTACGTTGCTTTTATATTTGATGATGTTGAAGTTTGCGTGGCTGCAAAACAAACGCCAACAGCAGCCCACACGTCACTGCACTACATAGATATATAGATACTTATGTATTTACTAGTATGAAATGCCTTAGATTTAAGAGGAGTTGCATCTAAAGTCGAAAACCAGAAAATAAGCAAAGCAAAAACTACAACACATGAGAGCCCACATAGAAATTGGCGCCAATTTCATTTGTGGGCAGTCAGTCATCATTGATTTCATCGTCGTCCACCAACCAACCAACCAACCAAGGCGTCTATGAGTTCAAGTAAAGTCAAAATAACGACATACATAATTTTATGAACCGACACAGGAACTTTAAATGATGATGATGATGATGATGATGAAGAGAAAAAGTCCAAGTAGAAGGAAAATACAAATTATGAAAATTAGGAAGACGCCAAAAGAGCAAAAAACTACTAGAAAATTTATTGCATCTCATAAATTCTTTGTCATTACGGGGCAAAACCTGTCAATATTCATTGAGAATTGAGACCAAAGAAGACAAAAAGAAGAGCTGCAACTGAAAATGGAAAACTAATAAACCATACTCGTAGAAATTTATGAATAATCTTATAAAACACCGTAAAGTTCAAATGGTCCAAAAGTCCACCAACACTCGACTATATTCACGCGCTAAATTGTTTGTGAAATATTAAAATTTATGATGGAAAGAAGAGAAAAGTTATTATACTTATTTGCATTGAAAAGAAAGAAGTGTAAAGAGAATATAAAGATAAATTGCTTGTCAAATTAAATAGAAAACGATGGATTGAAAATGGAAATTCAGAAATATTGGGGAAAACAAAAGAAAAAATAATTTTGTTGAAGAATTTGGTTTTTTTTTTAAATTTATTTTTAAAATTGGGTTCAGTGGACTTGTGGAAATGGTTACCTCTTTTAATCAAACGAACTACTTAGGTCAATGAAAAAGAAAACATTCTGTGTTTTCAGTTCAAGATGTGTAAAAACATATATCTTTTTGAAGATTAGTCTAGTGATTAGATCTAAAGAATATGCGACAAAAACACACAAAGAATCGGTAATATTTCAGCTTAATATCTCAAAAACTGTTATCACAATGTCCCACAAACGCAACTCTGGTCCCTCATAGCTATTAATATGCAACCTACCTAGATTTCAGAGAGACTGATCTGCTCAGACTGAAAGAAAGATTTGGTCCATATTATGTTCGAAAGAAGTAATAACTGATGATTAAAACCAGCACACTTAAGGAGTATTTAACACCAAACGACAAGTTGTGATTTATACCATTCGCCAATCGAATGACAGAATGATGGGCAGAATGGCAGAGAAAAACTTCATCAACAACAACATGGCATTCATAATTTCCATTCACAGCTTTCATTTGAAAGAAAAAACGGGTTCTTGCTAAACAAATGACAACAGTGAATGACATAAATTCACACTGACGAGCACTCCGCTTAATGACAATGCAAATAACATGACAATTGACAAATGCCGAAGAACAAAGAGACAATGACAAAGGACAAAATTTGAAAAATGTAATCAAAGCAATGAGAACTAACCGAAGAACATGTGTTTTGATATTGTCATTCGCCTGTTGTAAATCAAATAAACACGAAACCGGTTTCATCTTTGTCATTCACTCGCAAAAATCTGCGTTTACACCACAGTATCATTCATTTTGCCATGGACAGTTATCAATTATGTCGATCGCTGCCAATCACTTGAATGACAAAATGAATAGCAACCGTTCACACTATGACAATCATCTTTTACCAATAATAATGACAACTTGTCTTTATACGTGTGTTCTACTCCTTAGGAAACCAATCAGATCATATTAACATTTATATATAACTAAATTTTTGGACCTTTAAAAAGGTTTTTTCACCATGCTATGAACTCCAAATAAAATAAAACAGAAAATTGAAAGAACCCCTTATTTTTACTATGTATAATTTTGCAGTGTCAATTTTTCCTCATCATAAACCACACCCTTTTGACCATCATCATCAATCAAAGACAAATCCAAGATAATAGAAATAATGTTTGTTTAAGAAGCCTGAAAGAGTTTCATTTTGAAAGAACTCAAATAATTAAACTCATTACAGTTCCCTCTCTCACTCTCTCTCTCTCTCTATTTTTTTTCTTTTATAAAATCAAACAGAACAAATCGCTGCAATATGATAACATTTGAACTATATAGAAAAAAAAGAAGTACTACCTCTGCTATAATGACTATCTATCTATATTTGTATCTGTGCACTTGTATAAATAAATGAGTAAATGATGAGAATGGTACTGATCTGCCTGCCTGTCGTCTTTCCATATAAGAAACTAGCAACAACAAATACGAACAAGAATGACGACATTCGTTCAATGACCGTTCGCCGTACGCGTTCAATTCTCAATTCTCGATGAATGTATCTGTCGTCATTTTGCGGTTGTATCGGTTGCTTATTCCATTCTTCATCGTTCATTTTTCTTCGTCTTTTTCAGATTTTCTTGTGGTCATCATCATCATCAGCAGTTCTAAGTTCTGAGCAAGTGCAACCAGTAACAAATAGCAAATAATAAAGAAGAACTAAAAGACTATGGAATTGCAAAAAGCAATTACTATTTGCAGTCAGTAAGTTGCATAAGTCACGTTTCAACCTTCATTAGAAATTATTAGCAACAACAACAACAACGAAGAATCATGGATAGCAACAAAAAAGCAGGAAAAACTTCCAATAGCCAACAAAGTAAGAAAAATGTGAAGAAAATTTGTTGTTTGAATTTTTAATTAGACAAACAGACAGACTGAGAATCAAACAGACAGACATGCATACTTTGTATCTATTTTTAAAGTTCAAAGAATATAAATGAACAACAGGGAAAATAGTTATTGAATAAAATCGAAAAAGATACTTTCCTACTTAAAATCATAAATACATAAAAGCAAATAAATAGAGTAAAATTTAATGCAATACATTAAATTCTATTCTGATTCTGGTTTTCATTTCAAAAGAATCATAATCCATCAACATAAATAAATTCAATCTAAATTCATGAGCTCTTTCTTTCGGTTTCCTGCAGTTGTCATAAACCAACTTGACATTTATTAAAATGATGATGAGAGAAGAGATCATCTTTTTTTTTTTTTTTTTTGAATGTTGAGTCAAACATTTCTTTATTTATTTTTGGTAATTTTTAGATATTTTTTTCTTTATTAAGATTGATTAAAGTGACTTGATTAATTCTCTCTCTCTCTCACACACAATTTTTTTAACTAAGTTTCAAGTCATATAAATTTTTAACTTTTTGTATTAATTTCAGTAATAATAATATACAATATATAAATATATAACTAAAAGTCATCGATACAAGTAAATAACACAAATCAATTAGTATTTTTCATTGTATGTATTTGTCGAATTAGTTGACTAAGCTAAAAACGAATGTCGTCGTCGTCGCTGTCGTTGTCATAAACTTTTGTAGCACTTGTCATGAGATACTTGACTTAGTAGTAGTTTGAGAGACAAACTAGAATCTATTGTATCTACGTACATACTCGTATATATCTAATACCATGAATTGTATTCATACTAACTTATATAAGCGATAAGTGTTTGAACTCAAGTTGAATGAAGAAAAATAAGAATATATTGTAATAAGAGGAATGAGAGTTGTAAATAGAATACGACAGACTGACAACAAGTGCTTGACTTGGCCTGTCAAAAAACCTGAACATTCTGAATCTCAGCACAATCCAGCAGACCTCATCAACCTCTGCAGCGGCCACAACCTTATAGTTATAGTTGAATTGTGGGGTTTTGATTTATGTCTGTTGCCGTTTGTCGTCATTATTTCAACATTAGTCAAGCACTCAAAATCAACTAAGGTGAATAGTGAATAGTTGCGACAGTAGTGTGTAGTATATTCTATAGATACATTTACATTTTACCCAAAGGCAAAATCAAGTTGCCTAGCAACTTGGAGGAAATAATACAACAACTATAACATCAAATGACAGACAATAACAAATAACAACCGCGGATACAATTTGCATTCATTTGCTTAACGGAAAACAACAAATACGAAATGCATTTCTATCTGAACAAAACAGAACAGAACACTTCAGTGAATGACAATGAAATATACAATGAATGATGTGACTCGTTGTATATTAAAAATGATTTTCTCTCTTTGGTAGCCGTAGTAACCCTTCTATTCAAATGAATTTCATAAATAAAAAAATTGAATCAATTAAGGATAAAGTGAAACATCATCCAGTTATCATTATTCAGATAAACCAGACTGCATTTATAGAGACAAACAGACAGACAAAAGGAAAGGGAAAGGAAAATGTGCATCATGACACTTAATTTATATATATATATATTTTTTTTTTTTTTTTCAAATGAGTTTCATAATTTTTCACTTGAATAAATACAGCAATATAAATTTTCTGTTCTGTTGTAAAACAATAAAAACAATCAAAGCTGCTTTGACCCAAACGACAACGACAACTTGAACATGGCATAACCTTGCCTCAAGAGACTGACTACTTTCCAAGTATCTAAAAGTTTCTTTGCTTTCTTTGGTCCTGAACTACCATATGAAAGTATGCATGCATATACTCGTACAATATTAAGTGTATCTATTATATTCTACTTATATTATTGACTTGGCCTAGTCGCCCATTTTTATTGTATCTACGTCGTAAGTATGACAATCGTCAGTCATTCAATCATAATGGAATCTTTCTTTCTTGGCCATATGATATATTATACAATACACATCCAAAAATAAGTAGTAGTAGTAGTAGTAGTAGTAGCATGTTCAAGTATCTCAAGTGTTGCTTACATCTGGTAGTCTAAAAGTTCGTTTTGCAATTTAAATTTCTTATTTTTATGGTTCATAATGTGTGCGTGTGTGTGTGTGTGTGTGTGTGTGTGTATCGGTCAACAAAACTATTGTAGATTCTTTCATTATATTCTATTCTATTCCATTCTATTCTATGCTATGCTGTTCTTCTTCTCTTAGTTCATTTCATAGAAATACTTAACACTCTCAAGTATCTTCTACTGCTGTGTGTTCTTGAGCTTTGTTCTATAAATAAAAGAGTTCTTCAGTTCTTTAACAGCAGAGCTTCCATTAATTCCATTCTACTGTTGTCTGTCTGTCTGTTTGTCATTCTAGTCTATCATTTTATATATGTAGTTGAGTTTTGGGTGGATTTCTGTTTCTCTTAATGATATAATATTGTCATTTGTATGCAAAAGCGATAAGACAATGACAAACTTTTGTATTCATCAAGTAGATACGCGACTCTTAAGTACAGAAGAAGACTGGATTGGACAGTGACAACAGTGTAAAGATTTAGTCGTTTATTATTATTTGATGTCTGTATAAACTTTGTTTTTATTGACGATGATGATATTTTTATACCTATTACACTAGTGTCTATAGGAAGAAATGGTCGTGGTGTCTGTGTTCTATAGAACTGGGTGTCAGAGTATTCATGGTATGGAAATGATCAGTTTGAATAAGAGGAACAGTTGACTACTGTAGTCTGTTTATTTATTTCTACATGAACAAGGATCCTTTTAGTGAGTGATTGAGCTGTAATTTGGTATTGTCATACACCGATCATAGTTTCCTGATTTGTGGAAGAAATAGTTCTCTTACGAAAACTAAAACAATCTCGGATTTCGGGTTCCATTTTATTTTCTTCATATTTTCTATTACAAGGTTTCTATTGATTGGATAGATAAATGAAAAATCTTCTATATAAAACTACCCTCAAAGACTATGAAATGAATAGACTGAGACGATTTCTTGATCGATTTGTGTAGTCTATTCATTCCATAGTTTTGCTAGAATATAAATTCTAATTTCTATATAAGGAAATTCATCAGTTGTGATGAGAATCAACAAAATCAACGGTAAAGTTTTGAAGAAACTGAAACTTGTTTTGGCCTTGGCTTTGTGTGGGAAAAAAGTCTGTATTCTTTATAAAAATAGAACGTGACAAGAACTTTAAATATAACAAAATAAAAATAAGAACACACAAGTAGATTTGCATTCAAAATTTCATTAAGACAAATTTAATTTAAAGTTTATAGTTTATTATAGTTTATTTCCATAAAACTAAAATTATTGTATTTCAAGTTCAGCCTTAAATATTGTATATTGTATGATGAAATATCTGGGTTATCGGAAACCTAAGTATGTCTGATATAACCAATTTTTCAAAGAGTTATACTTTCTATTGTATTTGGTGGAGGAAAATCATATAATGTCTGAGTACAAAAAAAGAAATTTCTATTGAAAATATTGATGGCTAAATTATTGATTATTTTCCTTGCTTATACCAAATAATCTTAAAGTTTCATCAAAGTAGCTCATTCACTGTGTGCTAATTGTTCGATTATACCCCCTAAGGAGTAAAGTCATGTGACCAAAATAAATATGACTCGGTTTTGGTACTTGGACTTTGATTACCTTTTACCAATCCTTGTGATCGGCACCGTGATATTAAGTCTCTATGACAGGTGTTCACGTTAAACAAAATCTACTTTCATTATTTGATTATACATACAGACTTCTTGAGTTTCAGGCCCCTGTTTATATTGCAAAGGTATACATATTTAGTGTTTTGGCGAGCGAACACTTAAGTTCCCGGAATAACTAGACATCACTTCGATTAAATGGATTAAATAATGACTGTTGGGATCAGTCTTAGATTAGTTTGACTTCATATAGAAATTTAGTTTTTTTTTTTTTAAATGATTTTATTGAAGGTAGCAGAATCTTTTTTCATCGGATTGTTAAATCTTGCAAGCTGAATTAGGACCACTTATTGATATCCGATTGAGCTGAAATTTTGCATACATCTTCAGTTCTGATGACAATACAATAAGCAATAATTTTTTTTTTTTTTTTTGAAAATCCACCGGAAAAGGCTGAAATGAAATTTTTTCTACAACAACAACTGGGAAATGATCAAATTATGAGAAAAATGTAAACACAGATTAGTAGATCTGATCGATATATCAAACTGGAGTTCAATAGGTTACTACCATCAGTAGAAACTTATGCTTTTAATATTAATCATGTGTTTTGTGTGTGGCCCCTTTTCATATCAACCAGACTCTTTTTTTTTTTTTTACCAAAATTATTTAGGTCAAACTAAGCCTAATAAAAAATCAAGTGAGTTGCATACAAATGAAGATTTTTAATCAAGAAGAAATCATCACAAAATAAAGAAAATTATTATTCATTAGACATTTGCCTTTTTATGTTAAATTAAACATTTTAAAAAAAATGTAAGACAAATCAAATCAAAAATGAAAATGACAAACAGAACAGAACAACAAATTAATTTCTAATAAAATATTTGAACATTTCTGTGTTATCAATTTTCATCAGGTTTTTCTGTTGATTTCCATTCAAATTAAATTTGTATAAAATAAAAATCCAAGTTTTAAACATTTTTCTTTTTAGCAAATTCAATAGAAATAAAGAAACAAATTCAATCAATTTTACTTATAACAAGAGAGTTGTATCTTTTAGACAATTTTTTATTTTTACTTTACAAACAAATAAATGCACACAAATAGTAAAATGGAATTAAATAAAATAAAATAAAATCAAATTGAAAGAAGAGAGAAAAATCAAATAAAATAAAAGTTAAACAGAACACAAAAAAAGTAATGGTTCAGTGATTTGTTGGGTTAAAAATAAGGCAGAAAATCATTTGCCATCACAGTTGTTTTTGTTTATACAAATGTAATAGATACATGTGAAAATAAGTATCTGACAAAATAAATAAGAGTAAATACAGAAATCAATAAACTAAGTTGAAGCGAATTTCAACACAATTTAGAAAAATAGAAATCGATGGGGCAAAGAGATTTGAAACCAACGCCTTTTTATGCATTATTCGATGACGTTGCATCATTCCAGTTGAATTTAATAATGAATTTTCACACAAATTTCTTGTTACAGATACATAGATACTTGATACTTAATACATACAAACATTGGACTAACTAAGCAAATGAAATTCTATTAAATAACACATGTTTTTTTTTTTACCGGCAACAGATACATTAAACTATAGAAACTATACTACAACAAATTACTATCAAACGAAGTGGCCTTCTTTCTTGTCTCTTTCCGTATCTACTACCTTGTACTATTATCTTGTTCGTGTCAGACCCCATGAAATTGAATTGTGTGAACTCGACTCTAACATGTTTTGGTTAGAAATAAAGTAAGATGACCTATTTCATCTGCACGATTAACTCGTTTTTTTTTTTTTTTTTTTTTTTTTGGCAATATAATGCGAGTATCGTTATAGTATTTTATACATTGTATTTGCCTTTTTGGCAAACATGTTTGAGATTTGCAACCACTCTCATTTTGTATGTTTTTTTTTCTCCAAACTGTACTCTATAAATCATATCTATGTACATACTATTTATTTATGTATATCTCTGTGGTTGTTGGGGCTTATCTACGAGTACACAAAATTAAGAATTTTAACTTTTTGATGACATCATAATATCAAATCTTGTTATTACGTCGTTTTTTATATTTGTTTTTTTGTTGTACATATTAAGTTTAGATATTTTTGGTTTTTAAATTTATATAATAAAAATATAAAAACAAGAAATATAAGTATATTCATATATTTTTTTAATAATAAAAAAGTAAAAACAAATAAAGGAAAATTTATAATCTCAGAATCAAATTGTAACTCTGTGAGACATGAAAATATGTAAAAAATAAATAGTTTTTTTTTTTTTTATAAATTCTTCCTGTTGTTCTTCATATCTTCTTACTTGGGGCTATGTTTATTTGCATGTGTATGTATGTGACTGTTTTTTCAGATTTATTTCTCTCTATTTTTCCTTGATATCTTAGTATGTACAATATACTATCTTTATTTCTATTGTATCTTGTTACCAAGTAATAAATTGAACAAAAACTATCATAATACAATTTTTATATTATTTCTATACAAGATACAGAAGAAGAATAAGAAGGAATATTGGTGTTCCATTATAATTATTATCAATTTTTTATCGCATTTTTTATTATTATTTATTTTTTGATAAGACATTTGTTTGTTCATGCGCATTGCTTATCATCGATAATAAACTTCTCCCTACTCTGGTTTGCTTGCTTCGATGGAAGGGAGTTGGTTTTGTTGCTCAATATAACTTTGATTCTAATAAAATATCAACAACAAATATTTATTTAGACATAGAAAATACATATGGTAAACTATATCAAATATCTTTATAAAGACCAATTGGTTTATATATTAATATAAAAAATATTTGTTGGAAAAAATATAGAAAAATATTATTTGAAATTCTAAAATTTAAATAAAAAAAAAGAGTATTTATTACCAAGGCCTACAACTCATTGATGTGATGATTAAAATAGGTGGATTGAATTATAATAAATAACAAAATTATAAACTAAGTCAATGTTACACGAAGAGATTTTTTGTAAAAGTTTTAATAGTTTAATATTGAAAATATAATAAGGGAAAATAATTTATAATTTTCTTTTAAATTTCAGCAAAAGTAAATTACTTTTTTTTTATCAATGCAAGAGAATACTTCATTATTATTATTATTATTTTGTATTACTTTCTTCATTTAGAAGGCCAACAAAATACATAGTAAACTTTTTAAACATCGTAGATAAGATAGAAAAGTTGAAACTTTTGTTTTCTTTGTTTGGATTATTTTTTTTTTTTTCTATTTTTATACATAATTCAAAAATAAATGGATGATAAAGTTTAACATTTGGGTTGCAATAAAAATTTAATCTCCTTTAAAAGTTAGTTAATTTAAAGAAAGTTAAGAAAATTTCAATGAATAATAATATTTCTAAATGAAATAAAGATTTCTAGGGGGCGTAAAATAAGAATGGGAAATTATAAGGTTTGTCATACAGACGCTCAATTTTACTATACAACACGCCTATCAAAATTTGATCTAAGATTTGTAGATGTTACATTTGATATTTATTTAAGAATATCTAACTTTAAAAATTAAGAACTATACCAATAAGGATTTTTTTTTTGTTTCAGAATTATAAAGAGATTTTATATCCATGCGGTCACACCACAGCGTCAATAAATATTCCATTCATTGATGACAATCATGTCAATCACTTGCCAATCGCATGAATGACAGGGTGAATGGAATCCCTTTCACTTTAAGCCAATTAGCATTATCGATAGTAATAATGATAACTAGTAGTTTAAAAAATCTGTATGCCAAATATACCTTCTAATAATAGATATCACTTTGCCATGTCTGTCTGTCTGTCTGAACGCGATAAACTCAAAAAAACTGAATGGATTTTTATACGGTTTTCTTCAATGGACAGAGTGATTCATTAGAAAGGTTATATTTATAATTTATTACGGTTTTGCGGATATTGGCTGAAATATGACGATTATTTCCATCACTTTCCAATATCAAAGCAGGTGAAACTGTGTTAACCAAGTAAACAAAGTATTGCTAACGTCTTAGACAACAGAAAGCAGTGTGATGTGGTGAAGCAATTTTTCATATATAATAAGTAGATTGAATGTTTTCATCATTGATAGTTTTGTTCAATTATTGATTATTTTCCATTTCATAGAACAGTTCAAGTGTTTTACTACAAACTTCAAGAAAAAATTAATATACACTGAGTATATAAAGGGTATAATAAATGACATAAAATGCACTTAAATTCAACATTCAAGAATAGAATTAACTCAAATTCTATTTACTGGAATATTTTCAGATTTAAGTAAATACTAAATATCAATCATTATTATATGTATGTATTAGTAAACTTATTAATTCGAAACTGACGTTCGAAATGCAAAGGGTGCTCAGATTAGAAAGGTAATTGATTAAGATCAAGTAGAGAACTTATAGATAAACGGAATGAACAAATTTTAAAATCGTATAGAACAATCTCAATTAGACAGAAATGCAACATGAAATAGCCGCATTTGGGTAATTCGAGAGATCCACTTCTGGAAGTCTTAAGTTCCTTTTAGGAATCATTGTTCGAAGACAAGAGTGACAGTAAAGCTGGGTGGGTAAAACGATTACTTATTCGAAAAATTTGCACAAATTTATAGCTACTCCTCAGTACCGACAATAGTGAAGAAACGGACACAGATTTAAGTGAAATTTACTTATTACCTCCCTAGGAAGGACACAACAATTTTAATAAGACACAATACTACCAAGTAGAGAAGCAGATAATGAGAATTTCATGGATTTATTTCTAGAAGATAAGTGGCTTCAAAGAACTGCTGTCCCGTGCCCATTTTTTTGTGAATTTCAATGGACAGAAATGCAGCTTGATAGCTGCTTATTACTTTCTATACAGACTCAATTAGTTGAGTGCAAAAGAAGGAGGTAATTTAAGCTGGGATTACTTGTTCCGTTTGACATTATTTACTAAAATATAAGAGTCTTATTTGGCATATGGATATCATACAATAATAGAACTTAGATCTAAGTGTATTCCTATTTCATAATTAAACCATAACCATTTTAAGAAACAAAACAATTGTCATTTGTGTCTTAGAAAATAAAATAAAATGAAAAGAATTTTTTTTACATCAAAAAAAAAAATCGAAAAGTTTGAAAAAATGCATTGACCTGAATTTAACCCATTTGAGTGAGTAAATGAGTGAGTGTTGCGAGTATAAAAATGTAAAGAGAAGCGAAAACAACAACTAAAGTAATAATATTGTAATAACAACAACAAAGACGACAAAAGTGACAACGACAAAAGTGAGTGAAGTGAATACGTGAAAAGAAAATAAGAAACAGAAAAACATTCACGTATGCGAGACATACACACACACACACACACACACTTACACATTCGACATATCTATGTATGTTGTAAGTAAATAAAATACACTTGCAAAGGTACAAATTAATTGAATGAAAACAAGTTACACTCAGTCATTCACTTCACTCACTCATAGATACATTTACATACATATGTAATCAAATATGTAGTACACCACTCTTCGTATATATAGTAAAATCATATGTAGGACATGTTTTGTTTGTATATAAGCGAAGGTGTTAAATAACGGTTATGGAAAGTAAATAAAAGATCTTTTATCAGGGGCTGCTGCTGCCTATTGCACACAACTCGTTCAGGGTGAATGGAGGTTGATGGTTGGTTGCTCATTCACAGTGAAATATGTTCCACAGAGAGATTATGATCATGCACAGTTGTTCCATGAATATCACAATAAATATTCTTCACAAAATAGTGGACTTCTACTTGTTTTCAATCTCACAGTTCACAAAAAACTTGTTAGGGTTTCAAACTTAGTTCTTATATCATGAATCTAGGATTTATCCCTCTTTTTAACAACAAATCATGGGTTCGACTTGGATCTACATCATACAAATTTGGGTCATCATTGTCGATTATAACATAAGAAAAGTGCAAGCATCCCAAAGCAAAGATTTCAGCCCCATGGTTTATCTGTAATACTATCCTATCTAAAGATGCCTACATTTTCACTTTGAAGAATATCAAGAATTAATAACAACCAGTAAACTTCTGCAATAAAATTATACAATGAATGATGCAGAGGCTATAATGACTCTGACTAAGGAAATTAACTAGTACAATTTCTGTATCGACTACCACCAATTACAGGCAATAGAATCCTTACAGTTAAGACAAAAATGCCTGTCAATAAGTTAATTCCACAAACGTTTAACACCCGAAGCTGTCAGTGCTTGAACCAATTTTTGGAACATTGGCGTACATAAAAATCAATGGAATTGTACTTTCACCTTAAGGCGTGGTGTTTATCCAGTTATAAAATTTGATTTGATTCAAGGATCCAAGACTATCAAAATAAAGATCTTCTTCCGTGGTATGTGAGAAACACAAAACTTCACCGAGACTTGCCCATTGGTAAGCAAGCCTCACTTCGTATTAATCCATCATTTCGATGTCTCAAAAGATTACATTCTAACAATATCCTCACAAGGAAAGCTTTTAAAAAAAACGTTTAATAATAACAACAAATTGACTAAACTAAAGAATTCTATTTCAACAGCAAAATATGTATTGACTTGAGCGAGAAGTTACTACATTTATGAAATAGGAACCAGGAAACATCATTATCATTAAAGATCATCATGCTGGTTACAATGAAATATTAAAAAAAAAAAAAAAAAAACATGATTTTTTTACTTACCATTTGAATTTATTATATTTTTACTTTAATTCTCTATCTCTCTCTCTCTCTTTCTTTCTTTCAAGTGTGCTGATGTTATTTATGTTTATGTTGCTTTTAATTAGAATCAAAAACAACAATAACAATAAGAAGTAGAAGTAGAAGAAGTCGGGAACGTGTTTAGAGTTAAATCAAAACATGAAGAAGAAGATCATCATCATTATCATGAAGCTTATGTCGTCGTCAGTTGGAGCGTGTAAAATTAAAATTGCGCGTCGTTTGCCCGTTTTTGTTGTTGGTTGTTGTTGGGTGGGTGAATATTTTGGGCGTGCGTGACTGCTTTGCGTGCTGCTGCTGTGTTTATGTGTATTGGTATGTATCCTTTATGTCCTTGTGCGCCTAACACAACAGCAACAACAATGCTACTGCTACTACTACTCTACACTCTACCACTCTACTTCTTCTTTCTGCTCTTCGCTGCGTTGTTATTTGGGGTGGTGGTGATGGTGTTGAGTAGAATAGAGTAAAGCAGAGTAAGAGAAAGTTGGTTGGTATTGGTTTGTTTAGCACGAAAAATCACCCTGTTTCTTGTTGATGATGGTCCTTGGCTCATTGGAATTTTATATTTTTGTTTGGTGTGGGGAAATGGTGAAAATTTTATGTTGTCAAATTTTTTAAACGGGGTGTGTCGGAATTTCAAGCCTTTTTTTTTTTTTGCAAAATAATTCGAATTTAAATTGAGAAAAAGAAAACAAGTTCAAATAAACATTTACACACACACACACACACACATGTGGCACTTTGTGCTTGCGTTAAGTTTTGTTTTATTTGCACAATTCCATTCAATAAATCTTTAGTTTAATATTAAATAAAAACAAAATGATGAATTAAACAGTGTTATAATTTATTTATCCATCATTTATGAGGCCAGTTTTTGTTATTTTTTGCTTTTCACAACCAAATTCATATACACACAAACACACACACACACAGAAGGGCTCGGGCACTTCCTAGATTTTTTTTCACTCACTTGCGAAACTTTAGCACTCATGTAATTGAAGAAAATTAAAACATTAAATGGTCACTTGCACACTTAGAATTAACATAGTAATGTTCGAAAATGTTTTACTTTAGTTTTAAACAGACATTTTTACGAGATTATTTATGCAATTTTATTGCATTTTGCTTTTTTTCTTGTTGTGTATTGTTGGATTACAGTCGCGAGCGCGTAAAACGAAAAACGTGCGCCCTCAACGACGATTTAAATAATAATAATTATTTCTCAAAAGAAAAAGCAGCAGCTCGCTTATATTGTTGTTCACGACGACGAGGAGTTTTCTCTTTCAATATTTAAATAAAAATATTTTTATTTGCAACACTTAGATTTACTGACGATTTTTAATTATTTCAATTATAGAATTTAAACTAATAATAATAATAATCACACTCATAACTACCGCGTCTTTTTCTTCTTCATTTGACGATATTTTTTGAATTGACTTTGTATTTATACCTCCGTCAATTGGATATGGTGCAGAGAGTACAGAGAGTGCAGAGAGTCAACGATTTATCTCTCTTCGTGTTTCACAAGGAACTATGATTTTGAAAATTTTAATTCATTTAATGATAATTACAAAAAACAAATTTAATTATCATTACAATACAATTGAATTATATTAAATTTCTAAATTTTCAGGAACCAGGAATGGTGAGTTACAGGTTTTAAAAAGATAAGAAAATGTTCACTAAATATCGTCTGTCTTCTTCCATTCCATTGTTGCACAAATCATTTTGTCTCGTTCTGGAATGATGATTACTTTTAATCTCATTCAATACCAAGTACTTTTGTACTCGTAAGTTGGTAGTTGGTATTAAATGAGTACTTTAGTTGTTGTGAGAGGAGACTATGTTAAAGTAGTTGAGACAGAAATATTAACAGCTGTATACACTTGAATTTGTGTGAGACAGACTGCTGGTAGACCCGCGAAATTGTATGAGGTAGAAATATATCTAACATTTTTCTGTTAAACAGCCAACTGTTAGTCCCTTGAAGTTGTGTCACTTTCTCTCTTGCCAACAACAATATGAAATAAAACAGCTTGTGTGTTGTACAACAAACAGATTTCTTTAGAAAAGAATAAGAAACAAGTGCTAACATTTATTCAAATTCTGTGAAAATATGTGACATCTCGTATGTCTCATTCAAAACTTGAACGTACTAATCTTGTTTTTTGGAATCAAATAAATAATATCCATTATTCTATTGGAGTATGGACAAATTCTTTAAACTCATTTGAGTAACCAAATTGCTTTTGGGTATGTGTGCGAGGAGTAACTGTCTACTTGATGCATTCCATGGTATAGTATAACCATCTCGCTTACACTCATAGAAAAGCAATACTGCAATTGTTTTCGTCATGCGTTTTCAAGGAAAAGTTTTGTCACTTGGTCATGGCAATAGCTCATCGAGTAAATACACAAAATTTACCTGACAACAATTTAAAGGAACACAAAGTTTTAAGTGTGGCAGGCAATGTTCAATATTGAACGGATAGGAAAACTTGTTGCTTGTTTTATTTTTGTTTTTAAGGTACACACACAATGCATTTTTAAACATAAACACATTCACATGTATAATGATGATCCACTTAAAAAATATATAAGTATGTTAAACTTCTAATTGTGAATATTAAAAAAATATATAAACAATAATAATAGTACAAAATGGCAGAATAAAAAACAATGAGATTCACTGTAAAAGTTGCAACAATTATTAACTCACTTCTTTGCC
Source organism: Amiota mariae (assembly GCA_035041805.1). Taxonomy (NCBI): domain Eukaryota; kingdom Metazoa; phylum Arthropoda; class Insecta; order Diptera; family Drosophilidae; genus Amiota; species Amiota mariae. The sequence goes on from JAWNKV010000325.1 coordinate 4,582,053, forward strand.
TTGGCCGAACTTGATGATTTAGGTTTACTTGCAGAAGCAGCAGATTTCTTACTGCCAGCAGACTTTGAACTCGATTCTTTAGAACTTGATGCCTTTGAAGAAGTACTTGATGGGCCGCGAGTTTTCTTTTTGGGCTTTATCAAACCATCACTTTCTAAATCATCATTTTCTTCTTCATCAGCTGAATCGACAATAACAGTAGCAGCAGCCGTTCCTTCTTCATCTTCCATATTAAGTTCATTAATATCATCAGCTGCTTCAGCTCGCTTTTTCTTAACACCAGGAGCTTGTACTGAATATGTATAGGGCATGACTTCCTTATTGTAAGCACGGGTGAGAGCAGCTTTTACACGACCATCGACTGCATCCAAGGCACCCTTCTTGCCCGGCCATGTGGTCAACTCAACAAGCGAATCAATGTCTTCTCGCAATAAATGATACTCTTTGATAACGTTCAGAGATTCTTCAACGCCTTCCATGCCTTTTTCACGCAATGGACGCACAATATTTTCAAGTAGGAACGATGCATAATCCAATCGTATGGACAACCTTGAACCAGAGGTTCGTAAGCGAGTATGATCGTGGATTTCTTGAGCCAAACGTGAACGTTTTGTTGCTCTTGAATTTTTTCCCAACCAAGTGGGGAAATTGATTTGACCAGCAAAAGAGCCAGACATATATTCGCCAGGCAACACTGAACTGAACATTGCTTGAGTGGGTAGCAAACTCCAGGCGGCATTGGAACGTATACGTTTGTCAACCAAATCACCTAGACTTAAGGCATTAGCAGTGGCTGCCACTTTTGCCATTACTTCACTCCTGCAAACACACACAGCATAAATTATTTTAAGTATTAAAAGTTGTAAACAAAAATAATCTCATGGAATGCTTACTTTGGTCCCGATGGCATAACTTGCAAATAGTTTTCCTGCACGAATAGTGGAGCCAAACTATAATCATGGAAGAACAAATCACTTTTATCATATAGACTCATATGTTTGTGTTCCTCGGCAGAGAACACTTTCCGTACCACTTCCCATGGACCCATTCTCAAATCTTTCTCAGCAATCTTTTCACCACTCTTAGCATTATCCGATTTCAAATTGAGTTCTTTACCAGCGCTCAGAAGCGAAATATGATTAATCGATTGTCTTATGTCATTATTGGTTGCTGCTATAAGTTCTTCCAATTTGGCAGGTTCAATTTTGATTTTCTCCTTGAAACAAATGCTCATTATGCAACCCTTTATTTGTTCTAAGCGTGGCTTATTGAAACGTAAATCATAACAATAATTAACAAGTGAACGCATCTTTTGATGATTGCGATCATTACACATGCATATAATAGGCACAGAACTCTCCTTGATCAGGCCAATCAATTCTTGTATACCACCACGATCTTCATTGCCTGCCATGCCATCAACTTCATCCATAATCAGTACATGTTTCTTGGTAACAGCCTGAGAATTGCCATGGAAATAACCATATAAAGATTTATTCGAAAGCAATTCGGAAACTTCTTCCTTAAGCAAACGTTTGCTACGAGTATCGGAAGCATTAAATTCGACTGCATCGAAGCCCAATTCCTTGCAAACTAAAGTAGCAGTTGTTGTTTTACCAATACCCGGTGGACCAGAAAGCAAAGCAGCCTTATAGAAACTACCATCATCGTTCTTAGCCCAGGGATTTGGTTTTGGTAATTTCTTTTTACCATCATGATTTATATACCATTTCGATAGCCAATTTGTTAGTCTACACAAAGGAAGATGAACATATTTATTAATTGAATATTTGAATTTTTGTATTTATTACTCACTTGGCTACATTACTTGCAGGTCCTTGTTGCCCAATGATTTGCTTAACTGATGTTGGTTTGTATTTGTCTACCCATGCCAACATATCCTCACTCACTGTAGGTTTCTCTTTGCTTGGACTATGATTGCTGAATTCATTTTTCTTGGGTTCTTGTTTGATTACCATTTTCTTTTCTAAATCTTGCTCCTTTTTAGGGCTAATCACCTCCATCTTTATTTCCACTGCAGCATCAGGTTCATCTTTTATTTCTTTTTTAATTTTAATCTTTGATTTGTCTTCATTTTTAATATTGAAACTTGTACTTGGTTTTTCATCATCCTTTTGTGGAGTTTTAATACTTTTATCACCAGAACGTTTGCGTATCAAATCGAATAGATCATCTTCACTCAATACGGGTATATTAAATTCCTCTGCTTGTGCTAGTTTTTTGGGTCCAGAATCTTCACCAGCAATAAGATAATTTAATTTTTTGCCAACAACAGTCATTGTTTTGCCACCATATTCTTTGATAATCGAGGTAGCCTCATCTCGTTCAAGTGATTCCAATACACCAGTGACGAGGAATGTAAGACCTTTCAAACAATCTGGTTTGCCCTTGGGTACCTCTTTGGAGCCATGATTAATGCAACTTGAACGATTCTTGTATTTCTGATAAAGTATAGCAGAGATACGTTTCCTTTCATGACGTTCTTCATCGGTTAGGATACCTGGCAAAAATATATGGAATATTATAGTAAAGAAGATCAAAGATAAGAACAAACAACAACAACTCACTTGTTTCCAAATCTACATGTTCTTTTTTTGAGCGCGGTGTTGTTGTTGCTTTCCTTGCTTTTGGTGTGGTTTTTGGTTTAAAATCTCCATTATCATGTGAGATCTCCAGCTTAGATTGCTTTGCTGTTGGTGATGGCGGTGTTAATTTCTCTGATTTGCCATTGGTATGACTATCAATGCCTACAATTGTTCCCAATTTTAGACGCTTTGTTGATGGCGGTGTTAATTTATCCTCTGCTTTGCCATTTTTATGGTTGTCTGTTTCGCGTTTTGACTGTTTGGTAGGTGATGGCGTTGTTACTTTCTCTGCTTTGCCATTTTTATGATTATTTCCATTCTTCTCCTGTTGTTCCGTTTGATCTTTTTTGGAATCGTTTTTGTCTTGTGCTTGAATACTTTCATCCAAATCAATTTCCATTAAACTTTGATCAATATTTTCATCCTCCAATTCAATGACACCTGCCTCCTTTGGTCTTGGAGGTCGTTTAGCTTCAATGCGCTTTGTTTCTCCACCAAAAAGCGCAGAAGGATCAATTTTTACCAATTCAGGTTTGGGCGCGCTTTTGATCTTCGAAAGACTGGGTTTCTTTGATGTCTTTGACTCAACTTGTGTTGATTTTTGTTCAATGCGAGTCTTCTTCGTTGCATTTTTGTTCGCGCTTACTTGAGGACTTTCAGGAATATCCTCTTCATCGCTGGAAATGACGCGTGCTTTTCTTTTTTTTGGCGCCGGCGAAGATTCTTCATCGCTCTTTTTTTGATTAGGCACCCGTTTGAAGAACGAATCAATCTATGTCATGAAGTAAGGCAGATAGTACAGTACAGTACAATACATTTAGTGTAAATAATTAAAATCAAATATTTCACAACATTTACTTACGCCGCGTTGCATATTTAATTAAACAAAAAACAAACATGCGAAAACATATGAAGCGGCAAATCGAAACTTCAAGTGTGCAAAAAAGTAAATGATGCTGATAAGTTGCCAACGATAGAAATATTTTACTTATTGGCAATAATGGGAACAACCTACATTTGCCACATGGTCATTCGTTTACGGTGCATGACCAATCTTATTAATATAGCTATCTCACTTGCACATCATCAATCAAGAAGACATAACAGAAAAACTGTCAAATGAATACATTTGAAATTCTCGTATAAACCTCATTTGAATGTTTCACTTGCCAAATCGATTAACCACTTATTGAATTTTATTAAATTAACAAGTAAAAATTGTACTTTCATTATGTTGTTAGATAAAAGATTTATCTCCTGTTTATTTGAATTTATAATTTACTTTTCTCAACTTTTACTTTTATGGCGTTAATCGATTAATTTTTGTTATACTTATAAGTGATTCTTAAGCCAGCTGAGGTTCACGAAATAATTTTGCCTTCAAATTTACATCACTAATCTTTTCAATATTTTTTTCCTTATTTATTACATTTAATGTCGAGCCTATGGCAGTGATGGGAAACCCAATAGAAAATGGTTTAAATTCTAGCTTACCATTATTTAAAGAGTTTCAGTAACAATAATTTTAGAAGTGTTACCCATAAAACACTTTAATTATTCAATCAAATCGTAAAAGAAGGACAATATTAGGCAATATATATTTTGGTGGATCATCTTGTCATCAAGAAACATTATCGTTGAGATAATAATGAGATTAGTACTTAACTTCCATAGACTTTCTTTAAAAAATAATTCATATATTAGGTTGGTACAAAAATAATGGCCGTTTCCATATTGTTTATTTTTATGCATGAATTTCTGAATAAATTTTTTAATGAATGTGGTCATGCTATATGTCGTTGGAAAGCGCATTTTTTCGCTCTATCTTTTAGACTTATTATCTTTTTATTATCGTCATACGTTTCTGATTTCCGACCACTTTTTGTGATGCTATCAAAACAAGAAATTCGCATTATTTTGCTTCACGAGTTCAAACTTGGCCACAATGCTGCGGAGACGACACGAAATATCAATAAAGCATGGGGCGAGGATACTGCTTCCGAACGTACCACACGTAGATGGTTTGAAAAATTTCGCGCAGGTGATACCAGCCTTGAAGATAAAGAGGGTCGCGGCCGCCCATCTGAGGTTGACAATGACGATTTGAAAGACTTAATCGAAGCCGATCCTCGCAAAACCACACGAGAAGTCGCACAAGAACTCAACGTCGATCACTCAACAGTCGTAAGCCATCTGAAGCAAATAGGGAAGTCAAAAACTCGATAAACGGGTGCCGCATGAATTGAACGAAAATCAAAAAAATCGTCGTTTTGAGGTCGTCTCTTCTTCAGAGCAACAAAAATGACCCGTTTCTCGACCGAATCGTAACGTGCGATGAAAAATGGACCCTCTACGACAACCGGCGACGTTCCGCGCAGTGGTTGGACAGCGACGAGGCTCCACAACACTTCCCGAAACTGCACCAAAAGAAGATTATGGTTACTGTTTGGTGGTCAGCAGCCGGTCTCATCCATCACAGCTTCCTGAATCCAGGCGAAACGATCACGGCAGAGAAGTACCGCCAACAAATCGACGAAATGCACCAGAAGCTTCGACGTATGTGTCCGAGATTGGTCAATATGAAGGGACCAATCCTGCTCCATGACAACGCTCGACCGCACGTCGCATAACTAACCTTGCAGAAGTTGAACGAATTGGGTTACGAGACTCTACCTCATCCGCCATATTCATCGGACCTCTCGCCCACTGACTACCATTTTTTCAAACACCTCGCCTTCAACGCTTTCATCGCCTCCAGAACTCCGAATTTTTATGCTACCGGCATAAATAAACTTGTTTCAAGTTGGCAAAAAAAATTGTAATGGTTTTTATTTCGATTAATAAAGTTTATGCTGAGCTGAGTTACGTTCTTTTAAAGTAGCTGTTTGAAAACGGCCATTATTTTTGCACCAATCTAATAAAGTAAAATAAAAAATAAGTGAAAAACCGAATCAATTTATATATTTTGGTGGCACATTATGGATATAAGAAGCTTTTTTTTTGAGATGCCTAGCTTAGGAGAATATTGAGCCAGAAATTGTGGTTTACGAACGGCATAAAATACTTAGGGCTGTGATGGGGTCTTCCAAAAAGTAAATATTTTTCAAGACTGAGTTCTTCGACTACATGAGTTAAAGAAATTCTGTGTTATTGGTTTGAATTTATGTCTGGATTGCCAACTTGACATGGTAAAGGGTTTAGTAGGTGTAAGGACCCTGAGAGCGATGCCGGTGTCTAGTCTAGGCTTTCTCTCCCATGCCGGTTAGGTTGTATGTGAACACTAAAACTAAGCATTTTGGTAACTTATGAGATCATTGAAAATTTTTATAATAAAAAAAAAAAAAAAAAATGCGGGACTTCAGTCTTGGGGACTCAAGCTTGTGAATAAAATTAAAAGAATTTGTAATATTTTATCTCATTGACAAACATGGAAATATAAAATTAAATAAATTTCTTTAATATACAATTTATTTTAAAATACAATTTGACTTCATAATCCATCACAATATACTTTTAATATACTTATCAGATAAATCATTCATTCACATCCAATAAACATCAATAGATTAAAAGGGTTTTGACTTTTAACCCATGTGTTTAACACTTGTTTTTTGTCATTTCTTCTCTTTTATAGTTGTATCATTAATTTAGTTTAATGTTCTGATTTTGATTTTTTAAAGAAATCTAGGGTGGAAAACTCAAGGGAGAACCAAAAAGTTTCATAACAAAACTTACAATTTCTAGTTGAATTGACTTCACAATCGTTTAATCGTTGTTTGTGGTGGGTGGGAATTGATGTTTATGGAATGTTCGGTTATGTAATTTGGCCACGAGTTTACCACACGTGTGTGGTTATATACTATTAAATGTAACCCTTGGGATATAAATAAATATAGTACAGGTTAGGCAATTTGTATTGCTGGTGTGTAAAATTGAACAAAAACTCTAATCACATTGGCATAGAGAGATTTTTAAACTGATTTCAAACTATATACTTAGTAATCTGTCTTTCTTTTGTATGTCAATTCAATTTGTTTAGATTGTCGGGTTACATATTTGCTTAGGAAATAAAAATATTTCCAATAATTTACAAAACTTTATTTATTTTTACTAAACGCCGAGTTAAATCGAATCGCACGCACAATGGAATTAGCGGACCATGATTGCCTCAAAAATGATGTATTTGATCCTATAGTAAAGGAAATTTGCTTGGGAGAGTACAGAGAAGCATATAATTTGATCAAATTAATCGAGAAGAAAGTACCCAGAAATTTAATGACTCAACTGTTAATATTTTGGGGCATATTAGATTCGTTTGTTAAAGAGGAAAAAGATGTAAAAATTCATTTAAGAAACGACGTTCATCAAGGTTTACATTCATTTTTTAAATATATAAAAAAAGAAGGATTCAACTATGACGACATTAAAGTCTTAGAGAAAGGTGGATTGCGATATTTCGACAAAAGCGTCTGTAAAGGGGTAACAATGATAAAGAATTTCCGAAGATGTGCGGAAATAGAGGAAAATATTAAATACTTAGAGGAGTTGACGGTACAATACTATTACCTTAAGTGTCAAAAATTGTATCTAAATTATATGAAGTGGCAAGATGACAGAAATTCCATAATATGGAAACGATATCAACCCTATTTCATTGGATTTGTAATTATTTATGTTGTCGTTATTATTTTTTTAAAATGTTTCTTCTAATCTGTTAATTACTATAAATTGTCAGAGAAACCATTATATGAATGACTAAACCGCATTAATAAAAATTAAACTATGTATTGTATTAACCTATATAGGTTTTTTTTTAATATTTAAAATGGGTTTTAGGTTGAGATATTGGTCTAAAATTATTTAGGATCGCATGACAAAATGAATAAAATTCCGATCAAAATTATTCATTAAATGAATTTTATGATTACTTTCTATAAAACCCTGAGATTCTACTTATTGACAACGCTGTTAATCCTCTATTTACTGTCTACACATTTCCTTATCCTTTATCCAATTTCCTTCAAACATAATACAATTTTATAATTCTCTATCTCATTGACTGATCAACTAGATTAATAAATAGATGAGCTGATAAAAAGGATCATAAAAGTAAGTAATATTAGTAAAAATTGCGAGCCGAAGAAATTGAATAGTTTCTTAAAAACTGAGATTTAAATCATAAAGCAGGGTGGCGCAATAGAACGTGCATTTATTAAGTGTAGGCTAAAAAAAATAAATACAAAAGGTATAGTTGAAATAAAAGATAGGATGATTAGGTACTTAAATGTAGTTTATTTTTTAAAAATAACATCATCTAAATGACGGCCATCTCGAAGACGGCACTCCTCTAAACGCGATCGCAGATTTGTGAAAACTCTTGTCAATAAATCTGGGATGATTGCTGCTATTTCTCCACGGATATTTTCCTTTAGTTGACTGATGTTCCTCGGATTGGTCATGTAGACTTTATGTTTGAGGTATCCCCACAAAAAAAATTCAAGAGGCGTCAAGTCAGGGCTACGTGGGGGCCAAGGGATATCACCTCTTTTGGAAATTAGTCTTGCAGGAAACATCTGTCTCACAATCGCCATTGAGTCATTTGATGTGTGACAGGTCGCTCCGTCTTGTTGGAACCAAGTCCTCATATTCGCTATTCTTGATCTCGCAAGTTCTGGAGTCAAATATCCCTCAAGTTTAAGGCCGCCGATCGCTTCCGAGTAGACACTTGTGGATTTTTTCGTACTGACTCCTTTACCCTCTCAATATTGTCTGTGGTCCTAGACGTTCTTGGCCGAACTTTTGCTGGTGGCTTAAACGTGGATTCGGTCTCTTCAAATCGCTTTATCCATATTTTAATTAAATTTGCGCTCGGAGCTTCATTAATGTGTGTTAATCCATACTCAGAACAGTATAGTCGCCTTGTAGAGATGTACGAACGACCGTTCTCGTAAAACGTGCGAACACAAAAAGCGCGCGAAGCCCGTCGAAGTGACTCATGGCTACTAAAACTCAACGAGTGCCACTAGCTAACCATGCTAGGCTCCGCCCTCCCGCGCACTGTTTACCCCGCGCCATCCTGTACTTAGTATGAGCTACAATCATATAGTTAAATGCTTTGTCAGATTAATAAATTAGATTAGGGGAAGGCGGGATCTAATCACCTCATCATACCTTGGGCATTTAAAGGGCCTATTATTACAATTCCTTCGAGATTGTGGTAATCATTAAGAAATTCAAGATTTTTTTACGATTTAAATCTTAAATTTCAGTTAGTTTCATGTATTTATCACCTTGATGCCAGTGTCTTGTCCAAATCCAAGTCCTTACACTGGCATAGCATATGTTCTGCTGTCTCTTCTTCATTATAATTCGCATGCTATGAAAAATTATTTATAACTCTGTAATTTCCTTTTAGGAAGCCTGAAACAATGCAGATATCTTTCCGAGTTGGTCCTAGAACTTCTTGTGTTCTTTTGTGAAAAACAGAAGACATGAACGTTTTCGCTATTCTAATATATTTTGTGTCCAACCAGTATTGGGACTACGTTTGAGTTTTATTTTAGTGGAAGCACAAGGCAGCGTCTACCTTTCCTTTCCCAAGATATCCATTGTGTCTTGGTATCCAAATAATATTAACGTAGTTGATTGCTGTCTTATTAATTATGTTCAAGCAAGTCCAAGCTTTGTTATCAGTGTGAATGTATACAGTTGTACAATCTATTTCTTCTCATAGCTCTATTGCAGGACTGTTTAACTCGCGGTCCATTTGAAGTATGAGTTCGATCCAAGTGACAATGGCAAAAGATTTTTTTTCCTAATCAATTTTTTTTATTTATACCGTCTTCTTCTTCTACCCTGCCCTGTTCTTTTTCGGCCTGCAAAACTGTGATCTCTTGGCCCATACTGCTAAATAAGGTTCTTCAGAGTTTTTTCCCAAAGATTCCTGTTCCAACACCAATGTCCATTATGGAGCCTTAAGTCTACCATATATGAGTGTCACAAACATGCTTTGGTCTTAACTGTTTCCAGTTTGACTTATCCGGAAATGTAATTATAAAAATTTGTTTGGTTGAATGCAGGATGAAGTTGGTTTTGCTCATCCCTGAGTAGAGATTGTTGGTACCCAACTCAATCTCTTTCCTTATCTAGTATGAGCTTTATTATAAATAACATTGCCTTCCTTTTTATAAATGGAATGGAAATAGAAGAATATTATCAGAATGATGCATTTTGTCATGGTTATAGTAGTTCTCCAAATTTTCAAGAAATTTTTCTTCTAGTCAAACTGAAAACTTAAGAACTTTTTGGGATATTTACTTCAATGGAAAAATTATTGTACATAGAATTGGAAGAAATAGATCAATATCTTATGGAAACTATTATAATTCAAATGTAACATTCTATTATTCTCTAATCCAAAAATAAGTAGGCACAGTCTTGATTAATTTTCCTAGCTAAACTTATGGTCACTTCAAAATAATTACGACGGATATAAATGATTTTTCAAAATCTCACACAACAAATCATAATCCAAACAGATTAAATTAAATTACGTAAAATAAAATAAGCCAAATAACAAAAAAAAAAAAAAGTTGACTAAAACAATCAGTTGTTAAGTAACGCAAAAACAAAAATAAAAACTATTGTATGAGTTTCTGGCGTTAATGCGACATTTTGATGAATATCGAATCAAAATAATAAGTCAATGCAATTAATCACGATTAAAGAGCGAGCAAGCGAATAAAATGAAACCTCAGACCAATATTACCATGTATTATAGTATGTATACAATATATGTATTTATTTTTTGGAAAACTAAAAGCCTAATTAACGACATTAATGCCGAATTAATGAACTAAACCAAACAGTAAACAACACCCAAAAAAATACGCATAATTTGCCTAATCTGACGAAAACGATTTCACTTGTTTGCTGTACGGAGTATACTATAATCGAAAGTGAGTCAGTGAGTGAATGACTGACTAACTGAGTGAGTGAGTGAGTGACTAACTGAGTGAGTGAGTGAGTGAGTGAGGGTCTCAAGGGCAAACGATTATCAGGCGTAAATGATCGATAAACAAAGCAAAGAAATATATATTTACCTCACGCGGAGCATGCGAAACAAGTGTTGGAAATCGCACGCTATACACAAATTAGGCAATCTGAAGAAGCCCCGGAGAGATTTACACCACCACCATCACATCACATCACATTACCTTAATACCACCATCACCATCACCACCACCACCACTACCCCACGACTGAAAGCCTACCACTGTTCTCTATATTATTACTAACTACTTTCTTATATAAGTTCAAAATTCAACTTTACTCTTAGCTCTCAGCTAAGAAGCATAGTTTAGATTAGCCAGCATGACCTATGTTGATGTTGTTGATCTTGATAATGATAATGATATAATATAATAAATATACTACTACATAATAATAATAATAACAACTACAACGAATTCGAATTTATTCGCTCAATTTATTTTAATTAAAAATATCATGTTTCCATATTTGTGCAAAATAATGTTTATCTAGAAATCTTTTTGTTTGATAAATCAAATCAAAATTGAAAACAAAAAATCCATTTATTTAACACTTTATTCATTAATGTCACATTATGAACAACCCACCCAAGTGACAGTTAGACAGACAGACAGACAGACAGACATACAAGGAGACATGAAGATAGACAGACGTTTCATGCGTCATGCATCTAACATTATTACAATCCAATCCAATCCAATCCAATCAGATTCATTCACTCCTCACTCACCCACCCTATATTTTTAGATTGTGCTGTCGTCATTCTCGCCTTTCTTTCGGTGGTAAATGTTATTTAATGCAAATGCTATAAATCCACTAAATGTGATTTGGGACCAAAGCTCGAAGGAGCATAAGTTGTTACTATTGTTGTTGTTGTTGTTGTTTGGTTGATGTTGACTTTCTCGCTCAGCATAATTTAAAAGTCAGCAAACGGCAACCAACCGACAGACAGACAGACAGACAGACACAACAAACATTAGAAAACGTATGGAAAACGACGAACGCATTTTCCTTCATTCATTCATTCATTCAACCAACTCGAATGAGAAAAGCTACTGTCTACTACTACTACTGAGGGCTATGGAAAAAAAGGACAATTTCGTGGTGTGGCAATAAAAAATACTTTTGGCATTTTATCCTTTTTGATTATTTGGTGTTTGTTGTTATTGTATTTTCACTGTCGGTCGCGCGTATGTCATTTATATTCATACAAATACTATAAAATAAACATCTGAGATTTTACTTCTTCTTCTTGTTGTTGTTGTTGTTGTGGGAAATTTCGCATGTGGTTTGAGTATTGATAATATTGTTGGATATTGAGAGAGGGGTTGACCAGTGAGCAACCCTTTTGACATTTTGATTATTTTTTTTATATATAAGTATTTTTTATTGAATTTATTGGTATTTTAATTTAACAAGATTTTTTTTTTCTGTTTTTAAGAAGATTGATATGGTTTCAGAGTAGCATAAAAATGTCCTTTATTCATTTACTATTAATTGCATTTTAATACAATACAATATTATATATTGTTTCAGACTTAGATTGATAATAAAATTGATTACTAAGGGATTAAGGAAATATAGTTTAATACCAAGAGCAACAAGTGAAGAAAGATGAGAGAGAGATTCTTAAAAGTACAAACAACTTATTTAAAGTAGTTTCTTAGTTTTTGAGATATTTGATTGAAATTTAAAACAGATTGATTTTTATGAAATTATTATTAAATTTCCCTTAAAGCAGTGCATAGTATACGACTATATAAATTCATATTAAAGACAGTTTGGACCTATGGCATAGAGCTTTGGGGAACTGTAGTACTCTTCACGTCTTGAAATTTAGAAGGTTGGTGGATATGGGTGAGAATCTTAAGTGTCTAAACTTCAAGTCGCTGGTACAAAAAATAAAAAAGTTTTTCTAATAAGAATTTTTGGGGTCTCCGATGTCTCCTTCTGTGTGTTACAAACTTCATGACAAACTTATAATAATACTATTCACTGCGTTAAGAGTATAAAGAAGGGAATCTTTTCTAGAAGTTTTCCAAAGTCTTTTTACAAGATATATTACAATTTTTCGCATACTCGTAACTAAAAGATCATCTCTTTTTTTTTTTTTTGAATAAATTTATGAATTTTAAATTATTTTTTGTGATTATCAAAAATAGAATCTTTTCTTTAAGTCTTATTTGAAATCTATGAAAAAAATCTACATCTTTCAGATAACTAAAGTCCTTGTATGTTAAACATATTATTCATTATTCTGTTATTTTATTTTTAATTTTTAAAAAGGAATCTTTTTCTAAAGTTTTTCAAAGAAAGTTTAAGTGCAGTTCTAGATAACTAAAGATCATCTAAAGAAATCATTTGTTTTATATATAGTAAATAAATAAATCCATAAATTAATTGATATTTTCTTAAAGAAAATTTCATTTTATTTATTTATTTATTGTTGGTTAAATTTATTGTACTTTCTTTAAATTGATTTTTTTCTTTTATTTTATGTTTCGTTTAATCATCGTTTTACCATCCCCTTAAACCTTATCCATAACTCATGGAAATGGCTAACATCAAGTAAATTAAAGTGAGACGCGATTGGTAAAACAAAGTCAATGAGAATTGCCACTCAAGCTGCTTTAATTTGCACTTTATGTTGCTAACTAAGCAACTTGAAGCAAACAAAAACACGTAGTAGTAAAGACATGAATGTGGTATTGACTTAACGATGGCGACGATGCCAACTAACATGATGATGATAATGATGATGATGATGATGATGGCGATAGTTAAAGAATTGTCAGAGGTGGAGGAGGAGTTGAGCTTGGAAACTGGTGTAAGTGACCATTCTCATTGAATTTTATTTAGTATAAACGTCAGTTGAGGTTGTTTTTGTTGCTTCTGTTTCTGTTCAACATTTTCGCCATATTTCAATTTTGTACGGTCGATTGGCAACATACATAAGTATATGAGATATGTACATACATATGGAATTGCATTAGTGTGTAACTTTGTGTGTTTGGATATGCATGTAAATGCATCAATATAAGTATGTCTCCACCTCTTTGTTAATCGGAGACATTGTTGTCGTTGAACAGATTTTGAATTTAAATACACAAACTTGGTAACAAACTTTTGTTGAAAATACTAGAAGTGTGTAAATCCAAAAGGGCGACTGAATCTAACAAACCAGACAATACCTATATATAGATTTTGTACTCGTATATATAATAGAAGACCATTTACCATGTACATATATAGGCGACAGACATGGCACCAGACGACACTTGGACAAACAGACATATAACTTAATTGATGAACGAAGGCGTTGTGTGCAAAGTTTTATTTGGTTTTGGTCTTGTTTTCTTAGCTTTAGCCTTAGAGTGTCGTCCTTCGACTAACTTCATATCAGAATAGTCGCTCGCTCGCTCGCTCGCTCACTTGCATATACTCGTACAATACTTGTAGTTTGTTTGTGTTTATTCTTTTAACTTGGTCGTCCAAATATCAGACACCCGCTGTGCAAGTTTATGGGAGAATGAACCTGTACGATATGTTCTGTCCCTTTTTTCTTCGATATTTTTTGTTATTGTTGTTGTTCCATGTTTTGTGTAATTCAGAATTTTCATCCTTCGTCTTGTTTTTGGTTTTGATCTTTCTTGAATCTTATTCTTATGTTTTGTTTGTAACTTTGACTCTACTGTTTTGTTCTGTTTTGTTCTGTTCAGTGCTGTCCTGATCTGTTGTTCTGCTGTGTAGTCACTTCTGCTTGCCACACAACAATTGCCATTTGTGCTCATTTAGAATTCCAATTGGTAAATTTCATATTCCCCATATGCCAGCCAGTTCCTTCAAGACATTCATGTATCTATGTATACTAAGTTGGTTCTGTGATTAGTTTTACATGAGTTCTAGATACATACTTACATATTACTAACTGTCTGCCTACTGTCTCTCATTCTGTTCTGTTCTCTTTTCTTCTGTTCTGTTCTGTTCTGTTCTTTTGTTTTTGTTGACTTACATACCAATCTGGTAGGTCTATCAACTATTCCAACCGCCCTCCCTCCCAGCTTAGACTTTATTTCATCAGTTTATTTGATCATTCATTCCCACATTGGTTTTCAACTCGTTGACTTTCTCAATGGCGTCGTCATCGTCGTCGTCATTGGATCTTGGCAAATGCAGTTTAACCTCGTTTTTATTGCGTACACGACGCAATTATTTGTTTTATTAACTGTTGAACATGTTTGGGAAAAATACTTGATTTTTTTTTTTTAATATCTTGTTGTTATTGCATTAAAAGAAATATCAGTCGTTTAAAATTGTAAATTATAAAAATTATTAATTTTTCTGTTTGTAACTGAAAACGTGTTCATGTTCGTTTAGTCTCTCTCTCTCTCTCTCTTCCATTTGTCTGATTGTCTGATGGCTTATTATAGTTTGTATCTACCATATATCATAGTGTATGTGTGTGTGTGCGTGTGTGTGTGTATAATTTAAAACCAAATTTGTTGCACTTCTTTTATAGTACATAATGCAATATTGTACTAGTTGTTTTATCCCACGTTTGTTCTGCATTCGCTTAATCCAAATAAATAAATTTTATAAAGTAATTTTACCTTTTAAAGACATAATGAGTGGTGAGAGTTAAGTGATATAAAATAAAAATGTTGTTCAATTCCTAATTGTAGAGGAAAAAGTTTTAATATTACAGATTTTTATATAATAAGATTACAAATTTTTTTTTATTAAAAATTAAAATAAACTTTCTGTCCATTGATTGAAGATATTTTAATTGTGGAAAGAATTTTGATTTCAATGCAGGAAAGAGTTTGGATTTGTGGATGTGCCACATCGAATAACCTTTTTTTTCATGGAATTATAAAAGTTTACAGTCTTTTATGCCTGCTATAGTGCACCCTTGGATACTCCGCTTGTATGTTCAAGAATGTACAAGTGTCGGTCAATAGTTCGCCACTAATACTACAAGACAAAGTCCTTCTGTTTTCATGAAGGATTCATTTCAATTGCCATGCAAAGGCCTTCTTATTCTCATATATTGTGAACACTTTTGATTAGACTAGGTGATCCCTAGATTGAAAACCTCTGCGGAATATACTTTTTTGTCGTTTTTACACCAAAAATACCTTAATGTTGAAGAACTTGAACTTGCAATTTTGGGACAATGGGAAATCACTTTATATTACTAATCATATAGATTTAATGTGGGATTTACATATGTGTTTTAAGAATTTTTTAATAAAGCTCAGCTCCAACTGTCAGATTGAATTATTAAATTGAACATTATTTATGAGTAAGAAATTATAAAATCATTTCGCTGTAAAGATTGAAAGACGTCAGAGTGATCCCATAATGTATAATATATAGAGGAATATTCAACTTGATAAAACTAGGTAATTGGATTCAGAGAAATTTTATAAACAAATTAGACTTCTGTGAATTATGCACGAATTCTTTAGGAGTTCTTCGATTACTATATATTGTAAGACTCATAAACAGGGCTGAAAAAAAGGTATGTAGTACTCCTTAAGCAATTTAATTCTCATTCTTTGTTTTAAAAAAAAATTATTTCAAGGCCTTTTATTTAATGCTACAGCACCACGGGATCACCAAAACGACACGAGGCCAGTGGTTGGTTACCTACAGTGCTTTTATGGATAATCTGTCCCTGACTATATAAATTAACATAACATTCCAAAATGCTGTAGGGAATTAGCACCTCCCATAGGTTAACGATTGTAGCGGCATACAGTTTTAGTAATAAATGAGTAACCGTTATTCATGACCGCTCATCGAACATCAAATGTGTTCGATTGATTTTGATTTCATGAGCTAAGTAAAAATTGACAATGATAGTTAGTCTTGATGTGAGACTCATTAAAGCAAATAGTGCTGATACATGTCTATGATCTTTTAAAACTAATTAAAATAATTGTATCTCCCAATTTTGAAATGCTCATTGTGCAGTTCTAGGGAAGCAATTATATTTTATATTTAATTTAGTTAATTTTTTTTATTTTTGAAAACTTCGGTTCTTTAAATTAAACTGCACAAATTATATAATTATAATTATACCTGTCTGCTTACTCCATAATGTCAGGGAAATGTCTGGTTCTTATTAGACGACCTACTTAACACACTTGAGTTGATCCCTGCACATAAAGAACATAAGGACAATGAAAGAGAAGAGGCCTGTCTGGCTACGCATGGAGTTTAAAAACCAATGAAGCAAAACAAGAAAAATGTTTCCTAAACTCAGAAATAGGATCGTCTAGCAAACAATTTCCACATAAATAGGAATGATTTGTGGATCGTAACAGGGCATAAGCTTACAGATCATATTAACCTCATGTATTCCGAGTATCTTAAGAAAAATATGTCTATCATATACTAAGAACTTCAAATTCTGTAAACAGGAGGTTAAAACTCTCAGCAAATGCCATGCAACTTCTTGAAAAGGAAAGCTTTCAATGACTCCATCAAGGATATGGAGCAACAAACATCTGACCGAGTACTTAAAATCAAAAGAAGAATTTTTAAAATTTTCGATAAGAAAGACTTTTGAAATATAAAAAATTTAATGTGTCTTTTTTGCGAAACACTGAGCATTGTTTATTAACCTCTGATTTATAGTTCCAAAATTAATTACATATTATATTTTGTTTGTATGTATAAAAAAGTAAATTGCATAGAAACTTAAGCAGTCTTTTAAGATTAGAAAATGTTTTTCCGAAATTGTTTTTCTTGTAATAGTACACTACTGATAGCTAAAATACTAGTACTCGTATATAGTAGATCTCCAACAGGCAAAAATACGTGTAATTTCGTTAAAGAAGTTTAGGAAATTGAAACGAGTTTGTTGTTTTCCTTTGTGGTTCCTTAGAGAACATAAAAGATTTTTTGTTTTTTTTTTTGCTATGCATTTGCAAAAAGAAAAAGGAAAACAAAAGTTAATGTATGTAAATATTTAGAGTATCTATAAAAGCGCATGTTAAACATGTTCTAAACCAACAAAAACATGAGATGATTATCGCTGTTGAGGCTACTTTACGCCATAATTAAATCTTTAAAAATGTTAATGATGCCGCGAATCAATAAAATGGGCAACTGAAGCTCTACACAAGGAGCGACCTCCACACTCCACACAGACAATAAGAAACACAAACTCAACCAAGTTAAAAAGTAAAGTTATAAAAATAAAGAAGAAATCTACAAAAAAAAAAAAAAAAAAAAAGAAGTGAGAGAAGAATCAAACTGATCTAAACTGAACCGAATTGAACTGAACTGAACTCATCAATACAAGAAGAATACAAGCCGAAACATGAAAATTAGTTGCCACTGGCGCTGATCTCTCTAAAAGATGCAATCACATTAAGCAAGCACAAGAAGCCAACAATCAAAAGAATACACGGTTCAGATCAGATCGAATGGTCGATCGATCCATCGATCGATTGATCGGTAGAAGGGCAGTCGGCTAAGACACACAGACAGAGATATTGGATTGACCACAAAAGCGTTATAACAATGATACAAGATACGAATGATTTTTCGGCGACGCTTATGATTTTGTCGCGTCCGATTACAGATCGTTGAGATTGTTGTTTTTAATCGAGCGGGGACAGCACACAAAGGATTGAATCGGATTGGATCGGTTTTCATTTAACGCTCTTTAACCGTTGATGATCATAAAATTATTATTATTATTATTATTGTGATGATGATGATGATGATAATCGTGTTTATCGACTGCAATCGGAATACTGATTAGTAATTAAAAAGATTATGACAAGTTGCAGTGTCTCTTCGTCTCTTCTATGCGGTGTCTACACTTTGTAGATAAAATCAAAAGGTGATTAGAGGTCAATGGACAGACGACAACATACTCGTATGTGTGTGTGTGTGTGTGTGTGTGTGTGTGTGTGTGGGTATTAATGCAGAATCATTCTATAATCTATAGTAAGTTAAATTAATATTTATTTCATTAAAAGAGCTAAGAGATCATAGAGCACACAGTCACAAGAAACAAAACAGAAAACAAGAACAAAACTTAGATTAGCTCCAAGCACAATCCATGACGACATTTACAAAATGCTATACGTATATTGACAAAAAAAAAAGGTCAATATCAATAGTCTTAACAAAAATATTGGACATTAATTGCCGAACTGAAAATTATGAAAAAAAAAATATTGTATCTTTTGTATGCATTCTATACTTTTTCTTGTCTTCAGATTTCGCTGGATTTGTTGTTTGTTGATCATGATCATGATGATGATGATGATAATGATGATGATGATAATGATGATGATGATCAGATGAAATGAATCCAAAGTGTGGTGAGTGCGCAATAAAACACAGAACAATCCAAGTTTCACACGCACTGGTCAGGATTAAAATGTTCATTTAGCTCTCTTGACTTTACAATATGGTAAAGTATTGTAGATGGATTCTATTTTGTTTTTTTTTTTCCTTCCTTCATAATCCATTCATTCACTCATTCATTTATTTATTGTTTTTATTGCTTTGTCTATTGCAATTTTAGAAAGTGACAGATAATTTATCTTCAAAAGAAAAGATTTAGTATAATTGATAGTTGTGGAATAGTTTATTGAATACACTTAGTAAAAATTCAAAAATATTTATTAAATTACATAAACAATATATTCACAGACATATACAAGACATATACAAGACATCCTTTCTTGACTGGAAGCAAGAACCAAGGTGCTAGCAGATATGAAGTGGGCGAATGAGCCTGGAGATATTATTGCTAAGACACTTTGGAATTGCTACCAACTGAAACGGATCTCCGAGCAACTACAGGATGATGACAGGACAATGGGGTTGATGGCCCAAAAGACCATCGTACCACATGAAGAATTGTGTCTTAGCTGTGAAGTTGAAGAAGAATCGGAGAGTATTCAATATCTCCCCTTTTGACTGCCCTACTCTTTTTGGAAGACAAATCCGTTTTCTCGGGAAACCATTCATTGATGATCTGAGCAGTTTGGAAAAATTTTCACTAAGGAACCTGGCTCTCTGAGGGAGATCTCTGGGGCCAACTAGGGATTACCATATGATTACCAACCTTTCTTTTTTCTTCAATAATCAGGCATCACAATGAGCCGTAAGGCTTCTGGGTAAACTCGCATGAACTCACGTGTATAGCCTAACCTAATCTATTGATTTTAGATTCAAATTGAATGTCAATTTTATTGTTTTCAATGTAGTCAAAATTATTGTTAATTTCTTTCAGTGTATGCAATAATCACAATTCATATTCGCACGCATCTTCTTAATGGAAAACAAATTCATAAGAGGTTACAGGTATCATATACCTTTCTTGCATAATGTCTCCAAAGTCATAATGCAGCGATTCTTAAACTAAATAAACATTATATGCAGTTCTTAAAACAAAATTTCATGATCCAATGTATATACAAATGTCAGAAATGGTGACCACTAATTGATCTAAGAGTCCCTTATATTCTTAAGAAAAATGCTTTTTGAAATAAAAAATCGCCTTAATTCCGTATTTATTGAAGTTCAAATTTACATTGAATTTTGTAAAGAAATTTTATGAATTTTATATCGGTGAGATGAATATTTTTAAACGACAGTAGGAATTTAGGATTTCATTGATTTAATTAAATTAAATTATACAAATTTCTTGGAGAAAATGCTGAAAAGTTTGCGATGTAAAGAATGAGTCGTTATTATCATTCGGACCCCCGGTAATGACACTGTGTACTCCCAAGATTCCATCGACCACACTGTTGAAGAACCACTGCCATATTGCATTCATGAGTTTGCATATTGAAACTATAAGAAAGCAAGACTTGTTGCCCGAAAAAAAACCCATTTCAATGCATTATAACTTGGCGGCTGCAATTTTTTTTTTTTGGTTGCTCATAAGAACCCTGAACAACAGCAACAAATATACCATCTATGTAGTATATTAACAAAGTCGCCATCGCCATCGCCATCGTCATCATCACCATCATATTCGTTGTAGTATGTACGTTCAATCTTTCTGTCTTTCTTGTCTCTTTGTCTGTTGCAACGATTGACCAGACGCACGTTGTCAAGTTTTTTAAGATTAATTGAACAATCAATTTAAAATTTTATAGGTTTTAAACTTTTCATTTCTCTTACACTTCTCTTTTTTTTTTTTTGTTTTTTGTTTTGTTCCTTTTGTTGTTATTATTATAGATGATTTTGTTATTGTTGGGTTTGTCTTACTAGTTTTGTGATGATATTTCTGTAGTATTATATATTGTAGTTTATATATATAAACTCATTTCTTTGTATCATTTAAATTGTCTGAGTCAATTAAAGAATTGTGAAATTATAGCATTAATGAAGGATAAATTTCGGATTATGCTATGGTAATATTTTTTTTTTTTTTTTTTTTTGAACCAAATATGGTGAAAATTATTAAATATTTATAATAGTCTACTTTATGAAATTTCAATTTGTGGAAGTTTCTTTTTTTGTTGAACATTAAATCCAGTCAAGTATGGTTGATTTTCAATACAAAACTTCATTTTAAAGAGATGACTAAATAAAATTTTGATTTCAATCCTTCCTTTCCTTGGATCCTGACATTCAAGCTAAACTCAATATTTTCTAGAAGTAATTTGCATAAATACATTTCAGACTGTAGAAATACTCTCACCGAACCTAATTGACCTGAAGTATTGATCCCTTAATCAATGCTATTCTCTAGAATCTAGCGTCCAGATCACGAAATTGCAAATCATATTTGAATGTATTGTATGATCTAATGATAAATCGAATGCTTGGAAAATGGTTGGATAGATTTCCCATTGAATAGGAATTTTGAAACTCAAGCGCATTGCTCCAGTAGCTCTATTTGTTTGACTTATCAGTAATTCACACTAAAGAGTCTAGAGTCTTGGAATATTTTTAACAAAATACAATTGGCTATGTAACTAACTAAACGGGGAACAATTTAACCCGATTTTATCGAACTTCAGAGACAATCCTTATACCAAAGTTACAGATCTAATATGCAAACTTCTCTTATATTATATAAACTAAAGACTCTTCACCTTGGAGACCAGGAGTAGTTAGTCTTCACTTGTATTATGCTAAAATAATATTTATGACTTTTCTCTTGTAAATAAAAAAATCGATTTGATTGAAGTTGATATTGTATTATATACAAAAATTTGGGGTGTGAAAAGAATAAGAATAAACCATATAAGCTTCGGTCAACTGAAGTAAATATTTCCGTTTTGTTTATTTTATTTTATTTTATTTTCTTTCCAATTGAATTGAATTATATAAAAGAAATGCTCCCACGTTCTATAAAAATTGGAAAAAGAAAAACAAAGATAAATAAGTTTTCCCCTAAGTCTATACAATATCAACTTACTTTTGACTTAAGCCAATTATGTGGAGACACTTTAAGTCGGAAGGAAAAAAAAAACTGACTATTTTGCATTCTCATTTTAAATTCACAAAGCGTTTTCACAAATAAAAAAAAAAAACGAAAACAAAAACAGGGCAAAGTAGATGAACAAACAAATCGAGAAATCAACCAACAAAAAACTACAAAAGTCAAACAATTGAAATATGTACGAGTATTTAGAAATAAGTTCAAGATATTTTAAGCAAATAAAATTACGTATAAATTAATTTACTTTCATTAATTAATGGGAATTAAAACTCAAAGAAGTCAAAACAAATGAGACACCTGAAAATAAATGAAAATTAAATTGTCATGCATAAGGAAAGAAAGTTGAATTGAATTGACTCAGGGAAAATAAACATAAAAATACAACTAGTAAAGTAAAGTTGTTTAAAATGCTAATGCAGCGAGGGTAAATTGAATAGTTTCCTTGGTTATAAAATTGATTAAAAGAAAAAAAAAAAAAAGACAAAACATTAACTTTAGTTCAAAACTTATTCTCCTTTTAAAATTTGCAAAAGGAAACAAATATTTTATTCAATGATTTTAATGGATTTCGTAAGGGGACTGACTGACTACATCTTCCAGTAAACAGAAAACTTTGATTTTAGCACAAGAGCTGTGTAAACTTTAGCTCTTGAGCTCATACATTGAGGAAAGAATGGGTGCACATGGCTATGCCGATTCTTTTTGTCACTTTGATTATTCTCATGTAGATTTTATGCATGATAATAAAAAGATTGATTATATGTAAGATATAAACTTTGGAAAATTTGGAAAACTTTTTCTTGTAATTTACTTTATAACTTTTATTCAGACCCTTCTACGAGTTATCTGCATTGTACTTAAATACAAGCAATAACAACTTAGAAACTATGTGTATTGGTAAAAAAATTCAACAAGTGATAGATATTTACTAGTTGTTGCACTTTGCTAATTAAAAGTCCAAACACGCTTTTTCTCTCATGATAGGGGAACTAGCACTTTATGGGTCAATAATTCTATTAAGATAATAATAATAATAATAAAAAAAAAAACTTTTTCTAACAAAAACTGAACAAACTATAATACAAATAATCAATTTATATTTGAATTATTAATAAATTTAAACGTGAACATAAAAGTTTAGTCAGTTTAAAGAAAATTCAAAGTTTTATGAAAAACTGTTAAAGATGAAAACAAACTTCAAAAAAAAAAAATAATGAAATTATAAAGTATTAAGCATAGAACATTAAATGAAAATGAAGGAAATCTGTAGGTGTCATTTTAAGAGAATTTAACCTGTGACTGCAGCAGGTTTTTTAATAGTCTTTTTCAGTTTAAACTTTGGTTTCTTCTTTTCATAAAATAACAATAAATGTCAAAGAGTGAAAATGTGCTCAAAACTATAATAATATTTGGAATTGTTTTTGATTATTTATAGCTAAATTAAAGAAAATATAAAGCGCCAATGGAAATGTCAAGAATTCAAGACTCGAAGAAGAACAGACTTCGACAACGACAAGTGTAAAATTGGCGCCAGTAAAGTCATTTACCTTCTTGTTATATGTTTGAGTTTGTATCTAATAAAATATTTATGAAATTCATTTTTTGTTATTCATTGAAAATGTGAAAATTCTTAATTTTTTTTTTCATAATCGAAACTATAAAAAATATGAAATACTAAGGGAAAAGAATAACTTTACTTAAGTTATTAGTTAAATGAATTTAATTAAATTTATATAATAAATAAATACACTGAATCATTAAGTTTAATTTCCTTTTTTCAATAAATTCTTCCTGAATATTTCTATAAAATGTAGAAAATGTCATAGTATAAATTTGAAAAAATCGAGAATGACATGCACAGGTCAATAATAGATATCCTGAAATCACGACAATATGAAGAGTGACTACCTTTTCAACACAGTTATTAATCCACACCTTGAGAAACCACACTACTCGGATAGTTGCTCCAAAAGAAAATGTACTGTTTTCACTCGACTTCGAATTGGTCACAGAGCTATCACTCACACCTATGCAGTCATGTAAAGGTATCTACGATACACCTTTTTGTACCAATGCCCTCTTCTTCAAAGTATCAGAAGTGTCCCATTTCGTAACTCCAATTTCTCATCATCCAAAATAGCAATTAATTGATTAATTGAAGATTTGTCCATGAGAATAATGGGTGTCGCACTAACTCAAAGTGGACCCAAAACAGCAATGTGTCGTTGACTTAAGCCTTGAATCATGGATCCATTCCGTTATCATCTGTTTGTAGTCTTTGCCTCAAAGACTAAAACCATAGTAACAACAATTTCCTTTTTGGAAACTTAAATGCTGAATAAATAAGTTTTCAGTACTATACACTTCATTATCTGAGCTAGAAACCTAACAACTAAATTAATAAGTTCCTTAAAAACTATTAGCCACATTTCTAAAGAAGTATAAATTTTAACAAGTAAAATTCATAAGTTAATCTCTTCATTATTTGAGGTCTTTTGAAAGCTTTGTAATTGAAAACCCAATGAAAAAAACAAATATAAATAATTTGAATTCAGCACAATTTTATAATTGCAATTGATTAAGTTTAATCAACCCACTTTGTATTTTCTTTTTTTCAAATATTTCTACGGAGTGTATCCTCTTGTGAATCTCATGAAATACTATCATTGTTTGTTGGACAAAAAAACCAATTAAGCGTGTCGTAGTGAGGCGAACAAAGAATCACAAATTATTCACAAAACTATGCAGCAATTTGCAATCGAGGTCTTCTTTTTTTTACTACTAACAACAGCAGGATCAAATAGATGCCATTAATGAGCGCATTCACCTGACAATGGACAGCAGGAGCATCAAGGAAACGGCGCCACTTGAGCAATTTGTGGACACTTGTGTATGAAATTTACAAGGATACTCAAAGGATATGACACGCGCACAAAAGAAGACAGATACAAAACATACATAGTACTACATACTCATCATATGTATGTATCTATATACATACAAACGACACTTGCTGAATGAGTCTGTCGAATAATGGAAATTGTTTGCACATTATCTCATTTGTTCTTCCAATTGTTTGTCGTGTTCTATTATGGTTTTTGTTGTTGTTCTTGTTCTTGTTGTCACCGTTGTTGATGTTATAGTTGTTATTGTTGTTGTTGTTGTTGTGGATGATTACTTGTGTCGCGCTGATTTGATATCAACACAATTGTATCTATTTATCTAAGTATATGGTATCTCTTTGTATGAATGAATTTATTTATCTGTGTGTTTATATACGAGTATCGTAGTAGCTTTCCAGATCATGTGTGTGTCGTACTACATGTATTCTTGACTGTCGTTGTCAGAACCATTGAAATGGAAATTGTAACTCATATTCTCATATTCTCATATTGTCATATTGTTCTTTATTATGTATTATATGTTGTATTGTATACTTGTTTTTTCTAAATACCCTTCTGACGAATAGGGTACAACAAAATTTAGAGAAATGTTTGTAATTTCAAAGAATTGCTTCAAAATTAAGATTTTAATGATTAAATTGCATTAAATGATTATCAAAAAATTAAAATTTCTTATCAAATATAAATTGTTAAAAATGATATGGGGTGTCGCATAGTCTATGGATAGTGAAATTTTGTTTAGAAAGATTTAGATCGTGACAATTTTAAGGATCTGTGGGATAAGTAACTGGAGATAATGATGAACTTGTGATCTCGAACTACAACATTTTTACTGGAAGCTTATAAGCTTAAAACCCAAGATTTTTTGATAAATTTTGATCAACCCCTGCCATAAATAATAATACTAAATTTAGTGTGTAGTGAAACCTTTATTCAGTTATATCGAAATATATATAATTTAGCAACTTTCTTTCTTATTCTCCTTAGTATAAAATTCTTTATTTTTTCATCCACTTTCTTCCCCCTGTTCTGCTATTTCGTTTTACTTGATGTTTATTATTTGTTTCTGTTCATTTGAATTTCTTTTTCTGAATTTGTAACTGACATTTGTATTTCATATTTTCTTTAGTAATCATGTCATGCCATGGTTTCCTTACATATGTGTATGCTTATGAACATTCTTAGACTCCTCGTATTGTTTTTCATTTCGTATTTCGCATTTTCTGTAGTTGATTATGATTGCATATAATTGGGTCACAAGCGCACACGTCATGAAAATACATATCTCAAAAATTGTTTGCGTTTCTTATTTCCTTTTTTCCTAAAATCCAAGTTTTTCTTTTTATCATTTTTTATTTCATTTCATTTCATAAAAACCAAAAAAAAATATTTCTGTTTTTGTTATGGAAACATTTTAAAACATTTTTCGTAAATAATTTCTTAAATTACTTTTTATTTTACTTTAAATGTTTTCATTTTTTTTTTTTACTTTTCTTTTCTTGTCTATTCTTTTGTTTGCTCTTTCGATTGCGGATGCGCAGATATTTCTTGTCACCGGAAATTTTGTCCAATAAAAGGACCACACATATACTTATATATATATATATATATGTATGTAAACATTTACGAGGTATCATTTATATCTTTATTTTTCTCCATTTTTGTTGGTTACTCGGAAATGTATTTACAAAAAATCACGGAAAATGGCGGCTATAAAATAACGGATGTTTATGTTGTTCGCTTGATTTGTCGCAAATAATACAATCATTTTAAACTTCCTTTTCTCATTGATACTACTACGTAAGAAAACTTATTGATCTTTTTTTTATATAAATATGTATTTTGAATTTATTGGGAATTTATAGTAAAAGATTCTCTTTAAACAAAAAATAGATGGTATAACAACTAGAGATATTAAATCTAAAGGTTCGACGTCTCAAAAACTTTAAGGATGCACAACAATGACGTATTTCTCTTTACGAAATTTCAAAATTTTGAAACTATTTATATATTATTATGTATGTCTATTGCCTATGAACTTCGAAACCCATAGACCGTTTTTTATAAAATTTTCAGGGAATCTAAAGCATAGTCTGGAGAGTATTCCTGTTAAGTTTGGTGCAGATCGAATCTCCAAAATATTGGAATTAGTGGATTTTATTTTGCATATAAGATTTAAGTTTGATGTTTTTCTTCATATATTTCTATTTAGAAAGGTTCGATTTAAATTTTATGAAATTAAATTAGTAAATTATGTTTTAATACCTTTAATTAATCGTGTGAGAATTTAATCTTTAATCTGTTTAGTGTAGGATGATTACAAAAGTAATGCTCTCCCAACCCCCCCAATATTGGTTAATCGATTTTATTTGTATAGAAATTTGTCAAAGCAAAACATAATTTTTCTTTCCTTTCTCTCTTCCTTGAAAAATTATAATTAAATATCTGGGATAAGATAATTTTCAATTGATTTTTAAACTTTCTAGAAATAATATCAAAATATTTTATTTACAAATTATCTATAATTTGATATATCTTAATATTACAAAATAGATGTTAAAACGTAGTTATACTCGTATTATGAAATCTCATTACCCACGCACAAATTCCTCTAACTCTCTACAACTTCCTATTTCATTGCTTTGATCAATGCGTATGTCGAATAAGTCTGGGCGTTGAGTATCCGTGTCGACGATAAGTTGTCAGCAATTGCCGCTCTTTGTAGCAGCAAGTGAAGTATGGTAAGTAAATAAGTGAGTAATAATAGTATTGAAGACCTACCATTATCCTTTCACACGCAGTTAACAAAGACTGAATGAATGAATGAATGTGTTACGGTTGAAGTGACTTGCCTTGCCAATGGCAATAACAGCAACATTGTATTCTTGTCCTTGCTAGGACAGAGGACGGTGGATCAACGTAAATGGTTGATAAATAAAACGAACGCACGCAAACGCTTTTGAGGAAAAAGTCAATTAAAAAAGTTAAATAAATCATAACTTGGCAGATGATTTGATTGCGGCGTGCCTGGTTCACATAAGTTTATTTCATCGACGACGCATCTCACAATTTTATTTATTTTTGTATTTTTCCGCCACTCGACGAGGGTGGCTTACATACTCGTACATGCCAAAGCATCGTTGGCATCTTCTTCTAGTATGTAGCAGAATTACAATACTGACTTTTTTGTCTATCTAAAAGTTTCTCTGTCTGTCTGCTTGCTTGACTGTTTGTTTGCCAAACTTTTATGCCTTACAAACAAAAATTCCCGTTTTATGCCTCTTATCCTTTGGCACTTCTTGCCTTCGTTTGTTTGTTTGTTTGTTGGTTGGTTGGTTGGTTTATTGCCACTGCGTGTTTCATGTTTGCTTGCGGTTTCTGTTCTTGTGCATCCTTCCTGTGTTCGCGCGTCCTTGCTAAGGGCTTAACATCCGTAAGTCTAAGTGAGTCCTCCTGAGTATCTTCTGCTAGTCAAAAGTAAATAAAAGTTGGGAAGAGGGTGCGTAGTGTGCTAAGGAAATCCGTATGCAATGAATGTTGGTAACTTGCCTTCAACGCTCACCATTTCTTACTCACACTCATCACCCAATCATAACTGTAATAATAACTGTTTCTGTTTCAATTCCGTTTTTAGTGTTCCCTTTGTCGTTGTCATTCCTTGAAATTTATGAAGTGTGCAAGAGGCGGCAAGTCTGAAACCTGCGTAGGTCGCCCTCACTGACACGTGTTGAAGTCATCCATTCATTTATTCATTCATTCATTTTTTTCGCGTTGTCGCTGACGTTGTTGTGATTGTTGTGGGTAGTCATCATTATCATCATCATCATCAACATCATTGTAGTCGTCGTCTTCATCATCATCATCATAGTTTACCAGCATCCAATACCCAAAAAAAAAAAAAACAAAACAAAACCATTCTTATTCTGCTTTACTTATTTATTTAAACATAGAAAATTTTGGTGGTACTAGACCGTCTGCATCTGAGTTTTGGGCGGACGTGCGTCTGGGATTTCTATTATTAAAAAGAAAGTGTGTCGTTGTCGTTGTCGTCGTCATCATCATCGTTGGCATTTTGGGTGTACGAAAGTGTGTGAGTTTTGAAAGTTCTGCAAGTGATTTGACGCCCAGCCTTTGTTGGCGCAATCTACTGCATTAAATTTATCATTGCTGCAAATGAATCTTAATGAATCTTTCCATGTTTTATAATTTCATTTTATTTTTATTTTATTACATTTTTTTTTTTTTTTTTATTTGGATTATATAAAATTTATTAAAATGTTTTTCACATAAATTCTTCCTTCCTATTTTAAATCTAATTTTCACAATTTTCTCAAATGAAACATGACTTTTTACAAGAATCAATTTGTTTTCTAGTATCTATTCTATGATGCACTTCTATCACTATAAAATCACTTGGGTATAAGTTTCGATACCATTAAATCGGTATTATTCTTTTGATCATTTCAATTTTGGCACGCTTCTTTAATGCCTACTATGTTTGTCTTCGATGAACCTCTTCGTAATGTGTGCAGCAAAGTGTTAATTAAGCGCCTCATTAAAATTTTACTCACAAACTGAAATCATAACGAGAATCTTGGCTTACGACTGCTATGACGACGACAACAAGAAAAACAAACACAAGAAATTCAAGCGCAATAACATTATCATCATCATCATCATCATCATCACCACCATCACCATCACCATCGTAATCATTATCGTCTTCATCAATATCTTTGATACTTCAAGATACAAACACAAACATTTATTATACTTCAGTCAATAACATACACTTTCATCAATTACTATAAGTCATAGTAGTCATCAATTCATGCATCCTGTCAGTCAGTCAGTTAGTCAGTCAGTCAATCAGTTAGTCAATCAGTCATTCACTTATTGTAGTTAGTTATGTACTCAAGTTACTCAAGAAGCTCGTCATTCAATCGCACAAAGTGAGGTGCATAAATCTTAAACAGCGTAACCGTATGACATGCGACAAACGTCACGTCATATCGTCAGTACAGAGAGTTAGTATGTGTGTTTGTTTATAGGTTTACTTACTGACGAAGATGACGGTTCGATTGATATGAGATGGGCAATTAAAAATTGATCACGTTTAACTAAATGCTGCCAATGCCACGACACAATATATCACAATTCGCTGTTGACAAAGTCACAAAGTTGCCATTCCATTGCCACATTAAGTCAAACAGCCCAGTCAGGCCACAGATAGACAGTTTAGTCAGTTTAGTCAGTTTAGTTTGTTTGTCACAATAGTGTGCCTGCCATCAATGTTTTAGAATCATCATCATCATCATCATTGTCAGTACTAAGGAGAGCATAGAGCGTTTGACGTATCTTTTAAGTGTAGAAGTAAGTAAGTATTTGCAACGCAACTAAACGGCGGCAATTTATTGTATTCAGTTTTTAGTTTGTTTTTTCTTTTCAGTTGAAATATAAATACATAATTTATTTTTTGGCATAATGTAAAGCAAGCGCTTTGTTCGATCGGCAATGGTTATACTTGCTTCCAAATGAAACTACTTCATCTTAAGTGGATTTTTTTAATCAAAAAATTGTAGCAGAAATGCTTATAATGATGTTGCTTATAAGAGAGCAGAAGATGTTTATTAGAGATGTGCGTAATAGTTCATGATGTTTTCTTTCTTTTCTTAAATAAATACTTAGTATTAAAGATCAAATATTTGATTCAAAAGTAGTCACAAGTTTATTATTTACTTGTACACTTGGCTCAGCTTTGCAAGGGAATGATAAAAAGAGCGATATTTATTTTATTTTATTGATGATGTTGATTGAAATTTGATCTATTGATTTCCACAGATTCGGTGGGTCGATTTTGATGAAATAGTCGCTAAATGTTACTCACAATTAAGCTTCTTATTCTTCAGTCACTTGATATTGAATACAACAAATGACTTTTACGTGATGCGCACACAAACAAACAAATAGATAGACCTATAATTTTATTATGTGTATAAATAGATGTATATAAATAAGTATGTCATCGTAACTCACATGAATTTTGATATATCATTATTATCACTAATAATCAGATAGTTTTAATAGTGTGGTACTCTAAGAACTTGGCACTATGTGCCTGTGGCATTACAAAGACCTTAATAAGTTAAGTTGCATCTCTAGACGTCAGTGGCGGATTCAGAGTTGTTGCCATTTTTAAACAACATACCAAAATTTGTTATAATTTAGACAAGTTTAAATAAAAAGTTAAAAAATCACATACATATTTTTATTGTAACGATGGATCACTTGTCTGGGAAGTGGAGCGGGAGATCCAGAGGGTGTTGATTTTTAGGCGATGCGTGTATCTGGACAATAGTCAAGCTGGTTGATTGTCATGGTTCTCCAAACGTGAGATGTGTCTGATCTGAGCGAGTTTCTGACGTACCAAGGTGCACCGACAAACTTTCGAAAATATTTGGTTTAAAACCTCTAAACAATTTCCAGAATTGAGTTGAAATGAAATTTAACCAAGTAAATTCAATTCTTTAAGCCTCTCATAGCAAGAGATAACTTGATTTTATATTTGACAAATTTAAAACTGTTTTTGTGTAATAGTAGACTCCACTCAAATGCTTACAAAAACTATTTAACAAAATAAGATTTTTGAAAAAAGTGGAACGGATTCATACTTTTTCAAAATAAGATTCTTAAATTCGATTTGTCATATCATTCAAGAAAATATATAAATATTTATTGCAGTTTTGATGTTTATCTTATAAAGATATTATAAGAAGATATTGTTAAATATTCTGAAGGCCCATTTAATGCACCTGTGCCCAATGAATTCGTTTGTAAACAATTCCAATTTGCGATCTTCAATCTTTCTTTCATATTACGAGTTACGAGTACCTTAGAGAGAGTGGAGATCTGTACTTCATTATGAGTTCGTATTTCATTTCTTCATCGAATTCATTGGTACGCAATTCTTTATTGCACTTTACAAGAAGAACAAACTTGCAACAGACCGACAACTAGTTCGACACCAAGCAAAAAACTATATAAAATGCACACAAAGAAGAACGCCGATGTTGATGTTGATGATCATGTTGAACAATTATAATGATGATGATCATGATGATGTTATATGAATATAGAAGGGATGGAAGAGAGACAAGTGGTGTCTGGTTTGTCTTTTGATTGAAAACTGCCGAAGGTTTTGACAGACAGAAAAATGTTATTAATGTTCGTATGCGGTAGGTTCGAATTTGACGGTTGTAATGAATTGACAAACTGAACAAAACCAAAAACTGAAATTGAAGCAAATGTTGATCTACTTGCCCCGCGCATGCGTAACTCGTGAGAATAATAAACGATGCGTAAGCAAAAATTATTGCAAGTTTCATTTTGGTTTATTGCGTTCAGAGATTTTCTTTTGTGTTGCACACTCACTTAAAAAGGATTCCCAATTAATTAATGCGGTTACAACAATTGATTATATGGAATGAATTTTCTATTTCATTATTTATTGCACTCGAATGAACTCAAACTAAGTACAATAATTTGATGGATTTATGGCTTTCATTGTCTTTTAATGATTTTTATTAATTTTTTTTCTTTTCTCCTCTGTTTTCATGATAAAATATTTGATTGTTGTTTTGATTCTATCATTGTTCGCGAATGTCAAAGATACATTAGTATCTTTTTGTATCTTCAGTTGAGTCTGCGTGAATAACAAAGAGAAAAAAACTAGTAAAACATCAGTGCGAAGGTGTTGACAAACATAAAGTTCGTGTGAATTCCGACACGCTGTGACAATTCTTTGTCTGACAAGCAAAATAACACGAAATGAAACAAAGTAATGCAGCGCTCTCCAACTGCAATTTCGGTTCATACCAGCTTCATTCCAAGTGTAGGTCGTCATGATTATACCCCTCCATCCAGTAGTTTGGTCGGTCGGTCGGTTAGTTGGTTGGTTGGTTGAATACCTCAAGAGTATCTACCTCATAATGTAATAACAGCAATCGTTGATAACATTATGTTATTGCAAGCAAAACGTGCCACGAGACGCCAAGACAAGATAGCAAGCTAAAAATGCAAATGCGACATTCATTCTCTTGCTACCAACTGTTGCTACAACAACTGGGCTGCCTTCACTATTCTTCTGCCCTCTTTTCAATCGTCATCATCGTCATCGTCATCATCATCATCATCATGATTGCTGTTGTTGTTGCTGTTGTTATTGTTTTGTTTATTTTGACTTCCTTTTTAACTCTTAGATACTTATGTATGTATGTATGTATGTTTGTTTATTGAAATGTTGTGGTTTTGTGGCTTAAATTATTTGAAATTCCTCGAAATCTAACTATGATTATAATAGTATGTAGTATCATTTTCATGATTCATTTGTTGTGTATTAAATGTTTAACAAAATGTCTCTTTATTTTTATTAATTCTTCAAATTAATATAAGTTTACTTAAGCCCAAATTGAATAGGATGACGGTTCATTCCAATAATTCCACACATGTGCAGATCAAAAAGCCTGCGGATTTAAATGGAATCACCCTTTACAAAATGTAAATATATCGCTACTAAATTTAGTCCTTTAAAACATAAGTATAAGCTTATTGTCCTTTATGACGAATAAAAACTCATTGAAAACAAAATTCTATTCAACTACAAATTTCTTATTAAAAGTCAAACTGGTGAGATGACTATAGTTAGTAGTATAGTGGCATAGATAGATCTGTGACCCACACAATTGTTGCTGTACCGATTGCTTTTCTGCAATATTCAGATATTTTTGACAGACATTTTTCAGATTCCAATAGAAAATAGAAATGTGAAGCTCTGAACTTGTGCTGAAGAATTGGTCAAGGATAGACAAAGTTCTTAAAAATTAAAGATATATTTTAAAACTGTATGCCTAAAAACACAAGTCTGTGTGTGCTGTGGATTATCAATTATGATTGTGATTGTGTTGATTTTTTATTCTTTCTTTTTTTCCTTTATTCTTTATTTATTAGGATTAGATTCTGTTCATTTAAAACCAAAATTTGGATAATAGTCATGCTTTTTATACATCACTGAAACTATTTGTGTGAGGAAGGCCCCTTATTCTATGGAGGGTTGTCAGTTGATCCCGAAGCCCAGGACTTTTTGAGTTTTTTATTGTGCCGACTAGTGACTTCTTTGCTAACTTGTTGTCTGGTTGACTGCGAACCTGAGCACTCCACTTGTTTCTTTGTTTCCTTGTCTATTTTGCTACATACATGGCCATCATCTACTGATCTCACAAGGGGATCAACATGTAATAGTTTAGTGTACGTGCCGCAGCTCTATGCACAGGTGATAGTGCAACAATACCCTCTACGTGGTGGCGGTTAGAAGCAGGGCTCCAGAAGCACCAAGAAGAACGGCTAGATTTAGGTATGTTGAGGCCCGGGGCAATGAAGAGAATGGAGTGATGAGCAAAAAACAAAAGTCAAATTTTAAAAATCTTTATTACTCTTCTGTGTGTTTTTGTTTTTTTTTTTTTCAAATGAAGGTTTGTGGAGGCCCTTAACATGTGGGAGCCAGGAGCTCGTTCCCCGGCTGTCAAGCCGTAAATCCGGCACTTCCAACAAGTCTATGAAGGTACTGACAAATTGAAGTAGAGCTGAGAGAATAAACTATCTTAATTAAAAATTTCGGGGAAATGAAGCTAACAACATGTTTCACCAATCATACCTACATTTCTCCAAGAGAAACAAGTAAAGTTACGGGTTTTTTATCAAGCACACAATTCATAGGTCGCAAGTTACCAGAAGAGACCGACTAACCAATAAAGCGTTGAAAGAGATAATATTGATAATGATTAACCAGAACAAAGTGGTGATGGTCTAATCTCCGAAAAGAGAATAAGTAGGAAAAATAGTGGGCGCAATTGATGATGATTCTCTGTTTTATGGTTTAGCATACAATTTTTAATCAATATTAAGATAAAGATAAAGATTATAGATTAAATCCTTATTTTAAATGCATAATTTAAATAAACTTCTATGTAGTTTCAATTTGAAACGATTTCAATCCAAATGTCTAATCCAATGACATATTGACAAATCTTTCAACACTGGAAAAATGACATGAATTCTGGATGAATTGTTTTTTTCTTTTGTTCTCGGTGTTGTTTTTTTGTGTCTTGTGAAATTGTTTTGCGATTAGTCGTCATCGTTGTCATCGTCAAAGACTGAAAGAATTATTATAAATTCCATAAAAAAAATTAAATTAAATGAAATAATCTTTTCTACCTCAGTGCGTTGAGACTATAGAGAGAGAGAGAGAGAGAGAGAGAGATATGCGGATAGACGGATGGACAGACAATTGACATGGGAAGCTAAACAGGAGGATATGACAAAAAATATCATAAGCACTAGCAGCCGCAAATCGAGAATTTTTTATTGCCAATATTTAGCGCAGACACCGAAATTTCATTTTATTGTATTTGTTGCTTTTTCATTTTTAGAGGAGGCCAAGCCAAAAGGCTTAAAAGAGAAACAAAATTTTGATTCTTTTCTTGATATTTTTATTTTTATTTTAATTTTTCTTTTTTTTTTTTTTGGTTTGTTTATTTATTCCAGAACACAAGAATATTGATATCGTGCATATTGATCTTGTTTAGCGATAAGCCTTCGTTCGATTCGATTCGCTTGGTTTTATTTTGTTTGGTTTTTGTCTTGTTTAGTTTTTTGTGGCATGAACCACTTCCATGGAAGTAAGAATACAACATACTCAATCTTGATTTGGTGGAAGGAAGGGTGGAAGGGTGTTGGGGCCAAAAGGGGATTGAGTGAAGTGAGTGGGATAAGCTGCATTTTGGGTGCTTACTTCTACTTGAAATTGTGTAGTATGTATTTGTTTTGTTTTTATTTATTTTTTTATATTTGTGCTGAACTCGGGGTTGCCCCGAGTTTTTTTTTCCTTTTGTTTTTTTGTTTAAAGGCAACTCAATGTTTGTCTGTCCCAATGTCCCTCTGCCTTATTCTGTCTGTTTGTCTGTCGTTTTAAGCATTTTGATGCTTGGAGTTTGTCTGCAAGTTTGGCTTAATATGCCGTTTTCTGTGTTGTTTTGTTCTGACAAAGTGTAGAAGTGTAGCTAAGCCATAAGCACATGTGGCACACTAAGCTGTGGTCGATCCATTGGTTAACCATTTACCAGCCATCCTTCTCCTACCTTCTACTGCTCCACCTTAAATTGTCTTCTCCTTTCTGTTCTTATTGTTATTGTTGTGATTATTGTTTTTGTTTTGGCGCGCGCGTTGCATTCTCACACGAATTTACCTTAAACTTACCTCACTACTCACTCAACTCAACTCAACTCGACTCGACTCAATTCAAAGCAATTCCCTTAGTTTCTCAGTTATCGCTTTGGTCTGTAGTCGCAGTCATCGTCGTCGTCGTCGTCATTGGATTGAATCTATTTTGTAGTTTTTTTGAGCATTTCTGGAACCTATAAATTTCATAATGGCAAAAAAGTTACAAATGCGCGAAAATATTCGCATTTTGCCAGCCATTCGAAGCGAAACTCCAAACTTTGCCTGTGGCAAGGTCTTTGCTTTTCTTCGAATTAATATTCGTGTGATTTTTATCGATTTTTGATTTCTTATGTACTTTCGAATACTATTATGAATATATACTATACTATTCATATTCTTCTCCTTCTTTGTTGATTGGTATTTTTGTGGTCAAATCATATAAATGGTTATTACATTTAGTTAAGGTTATTACTACTTATAATCTTATTATTTATTGTTAGTAGTATAAAGTATAAACTAAAGAATCTATTTTGCATTCAAAATTAATTTTCTTTTTTTTTTTTGTAGTTAATATTAAAAAAATATTTACACAGTTAGTCAACTATTAATATTTTATTATTTCTTAAAAAGTTTTCCTCTTTTCAGTAATTTTCAATCATTTTCATGATTTGCTGTTCCATATTTTGAAGACAAACTAAATTATAAGTTTCATTCAAAAAGAAAAATCAACTGTCAACAGCAAAATTCACATATGTAAGTTTTTGCCTCATTTTGCCTTTCATTAAGCAAAGAAATGAGAAAAGATACAAACAAAGTTGTATATTAAGTAGAAATAAACATTAAATTCGGTTTATGGGAAGAGTAAATACCTTTCATTTTATAAATGTGCAAAGTTTAAAAATGTTTGATATCTTGTTAAACAAATGATGTATTTTGTATCGCTATTATATGATATATTGGACTAATGGGTCTAATTTTGATATATTTTATATTAATTGAGTTTTTTCTCCCTGCTGTCGTGATAAGGGGCCTTAGTAGGTGTAAGGAGATAGCGTAGTCTATCAATACGGTATTCCATGGCAGTTATGTCGAAGGTGAACACTGAAGCTAAGAGCAATCCAAACCAGGCATCACAATTGGCCGGTAGGACTCTGGTTGATCTCGCTCCAGTGGCTAGCAGCCTGTCTAAGTAAGTTTTAAGTTTTTCTAATTGTTTTTTGCGAAGTCTAATTCGTCTCTCTATATCTCTATACCTTCGAAAACACAATTTCCAGTCCAAGATTTCTATAAGTAGTTATCTCTTTCAGTCATCGAGGTTGAATCGATATGGGTCTTTTGTGGAGTTTCTTTTTTTCAACTTTAAAATCGATATTTATGTCCTCCCTCTCCATCCCAAAAAATTAGTGGATACTGATTGAGATATTTCACAAAAACAACTTGATTCATTTTAAAATATGTATCTAAGCATTATATGCATCTCACCTTATGTTTGTGTGTGTTTTTTTTTTTACATTTTTCGGCTGTTACTTTGGAGTTTTCCGAATTTTCTTTTCTCTTAAACCTTCCTCATGAATCATCCCGTCCATTGGTGAAAACAGTATGAAAATCCGTTCGGTAGTTTATGAATTCAACACATACAGAGACAGAGGTGAAACTTTGTTTTGTAATATAAAGTGATAAATATATATAAGTGTCCATATAAAATATGTAGTTACATGATTTAATTCAATTACTAATACGGTATATTATATATGCATCAGTTTTGCATACCTCACCCTTTTCGATTTACTTAGATTTTTAGGTTTTCTTTTATTCTAAACCTTCCTCTTGAATTACTCCGTCCATTGGTGAAAACCGTATGAAAATCTGTTTGGTATTTTTTAAGTTTATCGCGAAGAAACAGACAGGCAGACGCGACGGGGGACTTTGTTTTATAATATGTATAGATACAGATTCTATGAGTTATTATCCCTTAATATAATCGGAAAACTTTGACTGAAACTTATCTGCTTATGATTATGAGAAGAAGAAACCCTTTTAAATTAAGTGAAATTTCTTACTAACAACAAGATTGCCCTATAAATTTCATACAACGTGATAAACTATACTCAGTGAAGTGTACAAAGTATACACGAGTATGCTATTTTTATTAATACGAGTATGTATATTTAAATTATCATACTTATATAACATACTGGCAACTGGCAACTGACAGCTAGACAAACTGATGAACTAAAAAAAGAATGAACATATTATAGTAAGGAATATAAAGAAAGGACATTGTGGAGGAGGCATGCAGTAAAACATAACAAAATAAAAAATAAATGTTTTATTTTAATAACCAAAAATGGATGTTTTTTCTTGTAAATTTTTTACTTGACACCCGTACCACACCAACCACTCAGTCCCCCCATCAACCGCATCCGTTTCCGTCTTAAGGAATATGACATTTAAAATAATAAAGGGAGTGAACCCCATCTAAGTACTACTACATATGTCTCAACTCATTTACGTCCTAAGTACAATTTTTCTATAGAAAGGAAAAGATACATATTCTTCTTCTTGAAACTTCAAGTTAAATGAAAAGGGAATGAAAAGAGAAAGAATAAGAATAAGAAAAACGAGGAAATATAGAAAATATGGCGTTGTTTTCATTGCGCAACACTGCGCCAATACACTTCCTTTTCCTGTTGGTAAAACTTCTTCTTGTCTTCTTTCATTCATTTATTTCAGCTTTCTTCTTCTTACTTACTTACTTACTTACTTATAGTACTTTTTGTATCTCTTCATTTTTATGTTGACATTTTCAGGCATTATTATCATCATCATCATCATCATTATCTTCATTATTATTATGTATTTTATTTAATCGCCTTTTTGGCGCAATTGTAACGCATTCGTTTGAAATGATTTAATGACAACGACAAAAATTTATTGTGCGTGAATTTTTCTCTCTTTGCCTTCAAATGATGTCAACGAAGACGATGATGATAATGATGATTAGATTGTGATTTCGTTTTCGTTGTCGTTTCTTTAGAAGCTTGTGAAAATCTTCCAATGAAATTGTTCCCGCTTTATGAATAGATACTATTATGTAATATACTTTAATGATGTGTTGGCTTCTGTCGTTGACGCTTTATTAAATGTGTGGGCGTTAACCTTTTGGGGACCCCTAATTTACTTGTCAACAGCATTATATTTTTTGATATGCGTTCCTTCTTTCCCTTTTTGTTTGTCCTTTGACTTAAACACGGCATCAGTAAGTAAGAACTAAGTTCATCACTTAGGGTTGTTGTGTTTCTTCTTGTCTGAATTCATTTCATTTAGCCCTTTGAATACTTACTGCTACTGAATCGGAGAAATATCCTGGTGCATTTGCTGTTATCTTTCATATTATACTTCATTCGCTATTATGCGGGTAAGTATCCTGTTTCATATTCTCAACCCTCTATTACCTTTTTTCGCTTTTTAAGCTAATTTTATTGCTAATTGCAATTGTTACATGTCAAATCTTATTGTTTTGACTTGTTACCCTCACAATTTTTTTTTTTTTTTATAGATATTTCGATCCCTTTGTTTGTTGTTTGTGTCTTACAAATGTCAAATGCAGTCAAAGTAACGTCAAAAAATATAAGTAAATTCTTTAATGATTTCTATTTAACAACACAAATTTTGTTAAGCAAGCACAATTTTGATGATTTTTACTATTCAACAGAGTTTTTTAAACTTAACCCCTCAAAATACATAAAGCCCATGCCTGACTGGGTTCGGGATCAGTCAAACATCATCACTAATCTG
This sequence comes from Amiota mariae, assembly GCA_035041805.1. NCBI lineage: Eukaryota > Metazoa > Arthropoda > Insecta > Diptera > Drosophilidae > Amiota > Amiota mariae. The sequence goes on from JAWNKV010000325.1 coordinate 4,622,123, forward strand.
CATGTTTCAGCCAAATACGAAACTACCAGCTCCAAATACCTGGTCGAGAAAGACATACTTGGTCTGAAAAATTGGCTATACACGGATTACTGGATTCGCTGTCCTCGAGAACTTAGGAACGATCATAGCTTGGGAATCCCTGCTATCATACAATTCGATCTTCACTGAAGAGGCCTTTGCATTATTAAAAACCTGCTAATTTGTCATCAACAGAAATGGTAAGTTTGTAATCTGCTCTAAGAGCCTATTGTCCATATTAGCCACACAAAATCGTGAGCATAACGATTCAGGGAACCCGTAAACTACTCAACACCACAACAAAAACATCATCTTCTGAGCTCCCAGTCACCAAAGTATAAGGGGGAAACGAATGCATTGACCTGGCAGCCCGTCACATCAGCACTGCCCCATTACTTATATTTACTACCACCAGCGCCAAAGATTTAAAGAACCTCGTTACCCGTCACATTCGAAGGAATTCACGCAATGGACGCAGTTCATCCATCGGTACTCTACCATTAACCTAACGTGTGGAAAAATCTGTCTACATTTCAACTTAATCAAAAGGGCATGTCAAATTTTTATCTTCAAATAGTCACAATTACTGGGGAAACCCCATAAAACACCAACCAAATGTAATATTCTTTATTTATAAATTATTTTATATTTCAAATATAATTGCGTTTTCTTCTGATACTGTTTTTTGAAAATACCTCTAAGTTGGCAAGCCTGCATCTGCCTGTGTATTGGAGTTACTAGAATCACGCATTATCACCTCTTCAAAGAATTAGTTCGTTCACCATGCCATCTTTGCGGGGCTGACCTCACCGTAGACCATCTTCTGGACTTCTGCCAACACTTGGAGGGCATTAGGTCCCCCTTTTCGGTTCCCAAGATCCATCCATCTTTTAAAAACCCCATGACGCTTAAACATTTCCAACCTAAGTATATAATTATGTAACAAATCCAATATAAAAACTTAGACTATCGATGTAACTGATTCGCGATTCAAAAATAAAAAAACAAAACATAACCCTAAGCATTCATAGCCCCAAAGTAATGGTTTAAGAAACCCTGTACAACTACAAAAAACTACCAAATATTCGTCATTAAAATGTTTAAGAAATATATATTCATGTTTTTATTTTTTGTATGGATTTTGTTGACTTGTGATGATTTGATCCTTATTTTATTTTTTATTTTTTTTGGGAGACCAGGTTAATACTACCAGGAAAGATTGTTAAATCAGTGCATCCATCATATATCAAATGAATGGAATGAAATATCAATACATATAATATACGAGTATATGCCAGAACCGTGAAGCATCCTAATTTGACAGCTTTGTAGCGCCAACAGAACCATCAAAATCAAAATCAACATTGCCATTCAAACGTCAAAGATACTTAAGCCTCTTTCTTGAACTCAGATTGTTAAGGTGGGGACAATGACAATGAAAATGAAAATACTACTACATAACAAAATCTCAAGAATCAGAACAAAAATCATAATAAAATTTAAGAAAAAAAAAATATATAAAAACAATTCAGAAATTATAATTTATTAGCTTTGAACAAAAAAAAAAAAAAAAAACAAATAAAACAACAACACAATTTGATGTATTCACTTTGGATTTTTGGATCTTGAAGTTTGGTTGAGGTACGAACACAAAAATGATTTTGATGGACAGTTAACAAACGACACCAGACGCTCGAACAAAACAGAACAGTTTGACTTTGGGTCGACAACAGTCGTATAAGTAGTAGTTATACTACCAAAAGTAACCTTCTTTTGGGTGCTGATTTTTTTTATTTGAAGATTTTTTTTTCGGGTTCGATCCACGAAAATGAAACGAAGAGAAGCGCAGAAATGAAAAATTTGTTCAACAAGACGACATATTTCATATTTTATTTATTATTTGGTAAGGGTTCTGTGCATAAATCAAAAACGAAATGAGTACAAAGCCAAAAAAAAAAACAACAAAATCAGAACAAGAACGAAAGAAAAAAAATAAAAACAAATGACAACAACAGCAACAGCAACAACAAGAAAACAACGCCCCGATAACGAAGGAAGCGAATAAGTTAAACTTTTGTACTACACTACTTGCAGCTTGATACCACCAGCATCTTCTTCTCCTGTTGCATTGATACTCAATGGCATGATGATGGAAGTATGTAGGAGACGTAAGCAAAACGAATATCAGGGAAGGTAAGTAGTCAGGCTAGCAGGCAGGCAGGCAGGCAGTCACTGCAAGTCCTCCAAAAGACAGTAGACCAACACGCACCATACAAAGTTCCCACATGTGTTCACAATTTTGTAGAACGTTTGTTGTCCTTAGTGAGTGGACAACAAAACCATAAAGTGTTTTAAATGTTGGTCTGAATGTCGGTCTTTCTGTCTGTCTGTTTGTCCACCGTTCTGTCTGTCTGTCTGTGTCTGAAATGAAGAACAACAACAGCAACAACATGAGTGACATAAAAAAATTGTTGTATATAAAACAAAAGCAGATTTGGAAAAACAAAAAATAAGAAAAGAGAATCCTGAAAAAAAATTCATTGAACATGATTCAAAAGTTTGTGATAACCTGATTTGGAATTATTATTTTACACCGAGAAAAAAACTATTCTTAAATTTGATTTTAGAGTGAAACACTGTCCATGCATTTGATGGGATTCAGGAGTTGCCAGTTTGTCCAGACTATGATAAAGTTTTTCTGAATATTTCATTAAAATTGGTCCAGCGATTTCAGAGTCCATAAGGAAAAGACTTACAGACCCACAGATATAGTTTCATTTTTAGATAGAAATATTCAATTACAAAGCTTTAAGTCCATCATACAATGAGTTTTTGAGCCATTCATCAGTGGAAGAATCTTTTTTTGATAAGAAATATAAATTAGAAAAAGACAAATCATTGAAAGTCAGAATGATTCAATTGGAGAAATTGTTTCATCATGAGTTCCGTTATACCAAGAATATACGCAGTGGTTGACACTCTTTTAAACCAAAAAATTGTTTTAATTAATTTATAAAAGAAAAGAAAACTAAAATTAAAGGAATTATTTTTCTCTATTTCTTTTTCAGTGTATAATATCACTTGCCAAGGATCATATTGAGTCAAAAGTCAAATTTAGTATTTTTTTTTTTGCGTCACAAGCTTGAGAGAAGGAGTTCTGAGAGAGAGAGAGAGAGAGAGAGAGACAGAGAGAGAGAGAGAGAGAGAGAGAGAGACAGAGAGAGAGAGAGAGAGAGAGATAGAAAGATGAGGTTTATGTGCGCACACGCCTGAATGTGGTATCAGGAAAATATGATCGCTATCTTGACTGAATTTGTGTTTGGCGCTATTCACAGATACTCGTACTACCAACAAACAAGAAACCAAAATAACAACATAAAACAACGACAGCAACAGAAACAGAAACATTTACTGTTGCCACAGAAACTCAGATACTCACTCGATGTAGCAGCAACATCTTAGCTGCTGCTGTTGCTGTTGCTGCTGCTCCTGATGCTGATGCTGAATGTTGATGATGAAGATGAAGATGATGAAGCAGATGAGCCAGAATTTAAAAATCTCGCGCACATTGCCACTACTGTCAATGCACCCGCTGCGCACCACTGGTCTGGACATACCTCGCCCACAATAATACATAATAATAATAATAATAACAAAAACAAGAACAACAACAACAACATAAGATAGTCATGCCACAACGCATGCGCCAACGTCACCATCACCATCACCATTCCCAATGTCGTTACCCATTCCCATTCCCATTCCTATACCCATACCCAATCCGATACCGATGATGCCGATCTCGATGCCATAGCATCGTGTCATGCCGTGTTGTCATAATGAATGGCTCAGTTTAAGTCATTTAATTTTTTGTCGTACGCAAAAAGTAAGACTACTCAAGGAATCTGCCTTTTTATAGTTGTGGTGGCGCCACGAAATATTAAATTACTTGCTGTTGTTGTTGTTGTTGTTATTGTTACTGTTGTCGTTACGAAAAACTTTGCAACTTTGCTGATTTTGTTTGTATTTTCTTTTCTTTTTTTTTTTGTATCATCCAAGTTTATTAGTATTCAATAAGAGAAACAAACGAATTCAAAGCAGTTAAAAGATTCTCAATACGCCATGTCTGCCATATGAAATTAATAACAAAACCATAAGATGAAGTTACTGACTACGCACATACTCGTACATGTACAAAATATGTATCATAAAATTTTGAAATTAGGAATTTCAGATCTCAACTTATTCAACGACTTTATTGTTGTAAAATTATTCTAGGTTTTTTTTTTTTTTTTTTTTTTCAATAAATAAATAAATAAATTTCTTGTGCATATAGGAAAAATAAAAAAACTTTTTTAGTTTAATCTGTTGTTATTAAATTTTATACTTTATATTATTCATTCATTTTATGTTTGTGATTTTGTTTGTTTTAATTTTATGCTCCTTTTTACTAATTTCCCAAGCATTTTACTAACACATTTTATGACACTTCCTTTTTGGGGGCACCCCGACTTCATCGACTTCATCTTTAATGACGCATATTGTATTGTTGTTCTTGTTCTTGTTGTTGTTGTTGTTGTTGTTGTTCTTGTTGTTTTTGTGGGTGAATGAAGTGTATTTAAGTGTTTTTGTACACTAAAAAAGGTCATGAGAGAAAGCACTTCATGGTGTCCTTTTATTAGGTCATAATTGTGGTTTATTTTAATGAGACTAATTACTACGAGTATTTGCCTTTAAAGTCATGCCTTCTTTTTATATGCATATATTATTATTATTATTATTTTTATTTGGATTTCGTAATAGTATTTCTTTTTATGGCAGACATTTATAGTATATTTTGGGATTCATATCAACATGTATAATACTTAGTTTGTGCATTTTGGAATTATAGTAATTGCAATTTGTAAGATTTAAATAGGAGTATGAAGAATTTATTCTAAATGTTTATGGGCGTGCAACTCACACTCACACTAATCAACATATTACAATACTAAAATATAATGAAAGATGCTTTAAATTGATATATTGTACATCAGCGCCAACATTCCTTTTTCACCTAAGGGCCCGATGAATTGAATTGGTATCCGCCCATAGCACGAGCCCTAAAATTAAACAGTAACCAACCGTAGGCTGGCTATTTGCCACACCATTTTGCTACCATTTCGTCTGCACAAACTTGGCCACAATTAAGTGTCTGAGAAGCCTCCAGATAAATTGGCTTTTCTCGCGCGCAGCATTTGACTTGAGCCAACGAACAACATGAGCGAGAATGAATTTTTACAGTTTTTTTTGGAATTTTGTTATTGTTTTTCCTTTTTTTTTTATGTTTCTCTATTTCTTACTTATGTTTATTTAATACAACAATTTCAAAAAAAAAAAAAAAAAAAACATTATAAAAAAGAAAATGTATCTCCGTTGCAGCATAATTGGCTGCTAATGACACTAATGATTACAATCCCTTTTTAAATTGTTATAGATATGAGTGTGAGTATCTGTGAGTGTGTGTGTGGCATAATTATGTATCTCATCTTAATGGTTGTTTGTGTTGCATATCAATTGTTGCCACTCTGTCTATGCCATTTGAGTGTTTTGTAATTTTCTTTTATCGAATTTAATTAGATTTTTGGTTTTAGTGTTTTGGCTTAAAAATTGTTTTCTATCCCGGAGATAGACTAGAATTTATGTTTTAAATTAGAAAGAAATACTAATTTATAAATAAAAATATAGAAAAATAAGTGAAGAATTTAATTGGCCATTATCATGGATTTGTTTGTGTTTTGTAAAAATATATAAATTTGAGTAGTTTTCATAAATATTGTACTAATATTAATAGCGAAGTTAATTATTAAAGGATTGATAGCAAGATTGCATTATCTTCTTTTCTGCGTAGCTTTATAAACTAAAAATATTTAATATATTTAAGGGAAAGTTGCCATAGTTTGGCAGTTCCAATAATTTGGCCAATGTGATTTGTCGGTCTATTAACACCAAATTTATTAAAGTCAAACCTACTCTTTGAGTATTATTTTGATTTTTTAGATTTGTATTATGTTTTTAAGGAGTGTTCTTTTTCAGATCACTTCAGAATACATTACGATGTAAGATGGCGTAAGGAAAAACAGACCGCGGTAGACTTTTCTAACACTGTTGGCCGCCATATACCCCCTAATCCTCCGGAGGGAGAGCTTCTGGACTCAAATCTGTTGGATAAGTCCTTTTAGCCTATTAAAGACGTCCTTAGAAAAGACTTTCTCAGAACTTACCCCATTAGCCGACATTCAAGGTCCAACCGTAATGTGTGATGGACACAGGAGCTCGTACTAATCAGACGGGAAGCGAGAAGACTCTTCAATAAAGCAAAGCACATTAACTGTCTCGTAGACTGGGACGAGTATCGTCTTAGTTTCAAAAGATGAAAGTGGGCCAGTAGGAAGGCAAAAAGAGAGACTCCTGTGCCAAATTTTGCGAGGATATTGATAGTACCACAGAAGCATCCAAACATTGGCGTGTACTGTTCTCTGTTCTTGAAATCTTTAGCCTGTTTTTAGAAGCCTAAGGAGATCTGTAGGACCTATTGTAAGACGTTTACCCCAATTTTCATATCCCATACCAATGTATAAGATCGGTTGATCATACTTATTACTCGTCATAATGGTGATACACTATGGGACTAAGGGACAGTTTAAAACAAAAAGACAAAAAGCGTCCCTTAGTGTCGACTTGTCGACATTATGTGAGTAAGTTACAATGTATTGAATTGAAGTATTTTTAGTAAGCCAGTTTTCACGTCAAAAAGTGAAAACTAAAAAACCATTGTACTTTTAAGGAATGTTATATGTTTATATTGTGTGATAAGTGCATTATAAAATGGTGACAGAAAAAATGCAATGCTTCAACGTGTTTGGTTATGATGTGTTCCCGAACTGAAAGACCAATTGTTGCTATAGTTGGGTCACTAAAGTTGCCATAGTTTGACAGGTAGAAGAGTATTTTGACAATGTAGAGTTATTTTTCATACAGCAAAGTATAATAAAACTTCATTGACAAGCACTTTCATTGACTTTTTACTTTTTTTTATATTTTGAAGCAATAAATCTTGATGTGTTCGAACTTCCGATAGCAGATAATGATGCAAATATTATTTGGGCAATCAGAATATGCTAAAATCAATGAAAACAATGACGAAATTCATAAATTTGGCTTTTTATTGTATTTCATTAAATCCTATTAAGCAGTTAATTTTTTTATATTCAATACATTTTTCCAAAATTTTAAGGGTGGCCCAACTATGGCGGTTAATCTTGATGTATGCCTATCAATTCAAACATCTTTCTAGGATTACCCAAAATTATTTTAATGTAAAAGAGAAAAATGTACATTTTTTGATCAGCATGACAAGAAAAATTTATCTAGGCGAGTCTATCTATTTCAATTAGATAGTTTTTAAGAGAAATTGTTAAAGTTTTGCATAGTTCAAATACTATTTCAATTTATGTTTAGCCGCCATTTGATTTAACTCATTAGATATTATTATGTTTTCATAACTAAATGCAAATGATTGCTTGGGGGAAATTTTTATTCTGCTTGTTATTTTTCTTCTTATTTCTCCTATGCTGCTAATCAGATCTTCATAAATTATAAGAAAGAATTGGAATCGTAAATTATAAACATATCCAAACGCACTTCATTAACTAAGAACCCACGAAGCAAAACGAATACAAATAGGTAAGTAGTAGAAGAGAATATTGAAGCTAAAATAAATTGTGGTTATTTTTTAAAACGCAACAATTAGAAATGTTTGGTTTACAATTAAGAAGAATCGGAGACGAGAAAGTGCTTTGCTACAACATTTGTGGCACACGTTGCAAGTGGCACGCAATAAAAAGCCATGCCATGGAGATAAATACATACGAGTAGATACAGCATAATGAGTATGGTTGATGTTGATGTTGATGGTGATGTTGTTATTGTTTGTATTGTTACTGCCAGCTGATGTTGATGTTGTTGATGCTGTTGCTGTTGCTGTAGCAACTATTTGTAAACATGCTGCATATTTAGTATGTGTGAAGTAAATAAATGTGCAACGCATGCATCTATGTATCTTTGTCTAATCTACCTGCCACTTGTAGCAGCAGCAACAAAAACAACAACAACAACAACAACAACGACATTATCATAATCACAAGCAATACCATCATCATCATCATCAACAACAACATTATCATCATCATCATCATCATTCACATCATCAACGTTTGTAACAAAATTAGCAGCCATTGTGGCAACAATCAAAACTACTCACTCACTCACTCACTCACTTCTACTCGTTCTACATGTAACAACAACTAATTATGCTGTATGCTAAGTTTCACATTAGTTTGTTTTGTATATAAAAATTTGTATTTTTTTTTTGTACACTGTAATGTGCTTATTAAATTTCATGTTAAGTTTGTAACATATTTCAAAAGAAGATTGGTTCAAAGTATTTGTAAGTAGATTTAGTTTTGTTGGATTTGGAATTTTCCAACGTTGTCACACCCATAAGCATGTTTTCCATGGCAAAATCCCCCAAGCCTCTAAGCAAGATGAACTACGAACACAAACCGATTTTCAAAATGTAAGTTTTGCATTAAAAAAAAAAATAGAAAATAGTTTATTCTACAAAAAGGATCCTATGTTAGGTAATAGCATAAAGGATCAACACCAAATAGTGATCTAACAACGCATTTCATTTATTTATCCACTTGTTTACTTATTTACTCATATGCTCAAGGCTTCCCAAATGACATTTAGTCATGCGCCACTGACTACATCAAATCTATAGAAATAATGGCAATAAAATAAGCTTAAACTTTTCCACATATTCAGTTAAATACTTCAATCAAACTTTGGTAAGAATTCGAAGTAAAATATGTATGCGAAATGTTGGCCAACTATTATGCTGAACTATTATAAGAATTACAATAATCAAATGAAAATAACTGAGTCTATACTTTTTCTGATCTTATATCTTATCCGAACATACTACATATGTGAAAGGTATTTAATCATCGACTTAACCAATATAATTTCCATTTCTTGTTTTACTTTTTTGTTTGCAACACTTTTATCGACCACTTGAAGTCCACTTCACATGTTGAACTCTCAAGAGTATTCGGAAAAAAATTGATTTATATCCTTAAATGAAATGCCAGACACATCGACTCCTTTGCATTGGATACGTTGAAAGTTTCAAGTAGCCAGCGGGTCTATTAGTGAATTCATTGTACACTTACTTTAACAGTATCCAACAAATTCATAGTCAAATTCAATTCAATACAATACAATATTAGTATGTTATGTACATAGTTTGTTCAAAGTCTACGATCTGCACTGATTCGATTCGATTTGAATTGAATTGAAATGAGTGCAACACCAACAAATATTTAACCATATCGTGGCCTGATATTGTTGTGTTTCTTTAGTTTATTCCATTTCTTTTTCTTTTTGTTTTTCATTTTTTAACTTTATTTTATATCTTCAATATTGTACTCGATGATGCACCTTGCGACCTCAATCATTTCGCATTTAAATCATATTTTTTAGCGCATAAATTCGCTTCGCTCTGACAATCATAATTCATGCGATCGTGTATTGCTCTCGATGCTGTTGTGAAGTTTGTTTGTTACTGCACATGCGAACAATGTTTGACCATCTGAAATTTTGTGCTATCTCGTCCTATACTATGAGTATAGTTTCTGGTGCTGTTACTCTGCCTCTGTCTCTGTTTCTGTTGCAATTGCAATTGCAATTTATTTTTCTTTTTGTTTTTCTTCTTGGTTATGCTATTGTTCAATTTGGAAATTATCTAGAAAAATCGTGTGCAATAATTTCGTTGACAAACTATTACAAATTATAATTGAAACTCGTTGTCTTTTTGCTAGAACTTGGTAAAGAAGAAAACTCTAAAATAGTGAAAAGCAAGGCAAATATGAACTTTAATCTCAACAAACACACTTCGTATACATAACTTTTTATCTATTTAATAATAGATTTTTTTTATTTTGAATTACGTAGAGTAATTTATTCAACGCCTTATATAATGAAAAATAATTTCTATTTTCAATCCTCCATATTTGCCATCATGGGTTTTCTTTGTCTAGACATTTCTGAAGGTGTTTTGAATCATTCTACTTAATCAGGAAATATTTGCTAAAAATATATAAATTTTATAAGGAACTAGCGTACTCGACACTGCTTGGCACGGGATGTTTCCTTTCTTAGCATCACTGTACTCTTTCTCCCACACTTTGAGTATCAACAAAGAACACAGTTTGAATATCAGAAAATGAGTTCTTTTTTAATACATTTTTGGGGTTTTGGTTGTTGGATTATCCCAGATCTCGGGATCAACACTATCCTATATTCAAGCCAGGAACCAAAAATACACATTCACAAAATTTCAATGCAATCAGATGAACAGTATTTATTTATTTATTTAAATGACATTGACAAAAAAACTATCAGCTTAAAACAAAAATACATGTAACAATTAATTAATTAAAAGTAAGACAAAAATATAAAAATATATAAATTGAAGTGAAAAAGGGAAACAAACAAAAATAGGGCAAAAAAAAAAAAAAAATGAAAATAATATATAAGAATAATATGAAATACCAGCCTCTGACCCGATGGGGGAAATTTATATGGAAGCGCATAGGTTAGGTAGGTTAGGTTAGGTAGCTGCATCACTAAACGAGTGATGCCACTTAGACCACAAGATGGGTCCGTTGTGAGCCACAGGGGTGGGGCTTGGCTACCTCCCAACCGAATTGAACCATTCGGAGCTTTTAATGAAGCGAACGAGGTTATTTATGCCTAGTTGATATAGGTTATCTATACTTGTTAGGAAGGGGGAACCCAAGAAACGTATCCTCCTTCTGGCCAGAGCTGGACATGAGCAGAATAGGTGCTGGATTGTCTTCAGCTCCTCTTCATTTCTGCAGCTGCGACAGAAATCATGCGTTAAGACTCCCAGTCTAGTTGCATGATTACCTATTAGACAGTGTCCTGTTAGGGTGCCTATCAGGATTCCTAATTGAGCTCTATCTAGCTTAATACAAGACAAGGATAGACGCTGATTTAGCTTTGGCCATGTTTGCCTGGCTATTTCGCAGGTAGAAGCACTAATCCATCTAAGATTTGTGGAATTTATTAGTGTTTCCCTGGCGATAAGTTTACACGTCGCAATTGGGACACCAATGCTCTCCATGCCCCTACTGACATGTGGCAGATTGGTACCCTCTCTTGCGAGTTCATCAGCCCTGCAATTTCCTGGAATATCCCTGTGACCGGGAACCCGGGTGATGCCATCTCATTAAGAGATCGGCGGCAATCTGAGACACTCCTAGATGTTGTATGGGGTGCATCCAGGGCTTTTAGGGCAGCCTGGCTGTCTGATAGAATACATATATATTTGCCAGATATATTGTTTATCTGCAACCATTTTATGGCTTCATGAATGGCAGTTATTTCCGCCTGAAAAACACTGCAGTGATCCATTAGTTTAATAGATTTGGAGATTGAGGGCATTTCGCAGTAAATTCCAGACCCTACACCAGTATCCATGTTAGATCCATCTGTGTATATCTTGATCTGGGCACTTTGTGATGGATCACCTTCTAGCCATTCCTGCCGCGATGGAAACCTTACAGAGAATTTCCTTTCGAAGCAGAAAGATGACGGGAGGCGATCAGGTCGAGTAGGAATGTTACTATAGGAGTTCAGTATGCTTGCGTGCCCATACGAACTCCCTTTCCATTGTGAGCATGCTTTGAGTCTAATGGCTGAGCATGCCGCTAGGTGTTTGCAGAAAAGATCGATCGGTGGCAGGTGTAAGATGATGTCCAACGCCATAGTTGGCGTAGTTCTTATGACACCACTTATTGCCACCTCCGCCGATCTTTGAACCTTACCGATAATTTCACGGTAGGTTTTCTTCTGCATCGCAGTCCACCAGACAACACTTTCCGTAAAGGAGAATGGGTCTGACAACTGATGTAAAGAGCCAATAAACAGTTTTAGGTTTGATTCCCCATGTTTTGCCTATTGCTCTTCTACAGGCATAAAGTGCCACGCTAGCCTTCCTAGCTCTTTCTAGAGTATTCGGGTTCCATGTCAGTGCAGCAGTGGCAGCGCATAACATTCGAACAATTTAAAACACTAATTTTTATATACAATATAAGAAGATATAAGATTAGTATTTGATTTACTTTTATTTGGTTTATATAATTGAATTGTAACTTAATGGCATGAATTTTAACTCTCTATCTCAGATAATATACTCGTACATCCTGATTAGAAAGGAAACTCTTTATCATCATCCTTCCAAATTGCATGATTTCCAAAGAAAAGTTGGTCTCACATGGGAATCTGATTTTATCAATATTCAATCAGCTGAAGAACAGATAGTCGGAGGCATGACTATAAAAGAGCAATATCAAAACTATAAAACCTCTTTATTTCAAGGATTAAAATACTGGAAGTCTTCTTCTGTAAACTATTCATGATGTATGCAGCTTTTCTCTTCAATTGTATATAATTATATTGTTCAATAGGATATGAACCTTTACGGCATCTGGTGCTAAATGTCTTTGACTTAATCTGGATAAAGCACTCAACTGGAGAAAACACTTGTTCAACAAGCGGACTCAGCTAAAATTCAAGCCCACGCGTCTGTATGTACTGGTTACATAGTCATAGATCGCAGCATTCACTTTACAATAAGCCACCAAAGTTAACCTTATAACAGAAGGACTAACATGACTAATAGCTCAAGGCCCTAGTTGCTTCAATTTTTAATATTGTTTTAACAATTAAGTTCTATTCTATAGTCTACAATAAATAAATAAATAAAATGATTAACAATACTTCCATTTAAATACTACAAACGACAGATTGAAGTGAAAATACTTTCCTTTAAAATAAGATTTATATAATTTTTTGTTTTGTACTTTTCCATTTATAAATTAAGGATCATAAAATATTGTTTAAAAATAAGTTTAAACCAAAGCAGGATTCCTCAATTACATACGGTCAAGCCCTTATCTAATGCATCTACAATAAAATTATATGCCATAATGTCTAACATATGTTGGATATGTTGGAGGTGTGATGTGTTTCAGAATTTCATCTGCGATACAATACATTTTCACACATGATAATTAGTTAATTTAATGTTTTTTTTTTTTTTTTTTTTTTTGAAAATAGAAAAACAATTCATTATATCAAAAATAAAATTGTGTTGCTTCGATCATCATTTTTTAATTGTAAACAAATTTGAAATTTCTCATTTATAATCGCCATGAATTAAAGAGAAGACAATAGCCCAGCCAGCGTAGGACAGCCCTTTTATGGTTCGCCGACTTTTGAACATTTCAGATGATATTGCATGAAACATAGAGTGACTTGGTGGAGTAACTGACTGACTGACTGACTGAGTGAGTGAGTGAGTGACTCTTTACATCCGTAGACGCATTGGCACCGAACGAAGACGAAACTTTAGTTTAAACCTTATGACGAACTCAACGCTTAATGATGATTTTTACACTCCCAAATTAAATTTTATTTTTTTTATAACAAAAAATTTTACGCCTTGATGGCGAACAACACTGCAACCCAATACAGCAACATGCCAGTGTTACTATTGTAGTATAATAAATAAAAAAAAATACTCAGAATGCCACACAACGAACCTTAATTAGTTTTCAAACTTTGATAAATGATTGAAATTGTGAATTCACAACAAATCAATGAAACTTCGCTTCCAAGTTGTCTGGTGCGATTGCTGCTTTTGTTTTTTCTATAGTTTTTTATTCATCATTATTGTTATAGTAAATATGTTGCGTTGCATCATTAAACACATGTATGGTATATGAATGCCGAAGATGCATTTTGTTGCATGAAAACAACTTTCAACTATGAGCAGAGAACAAGAAATTTTCCCAGAGACACACACGCACACACACACTCACACACACACACACGCACACACACACACACACACACACATCCAATCCATCCTCCACAGATGCTGTGAAATCGAAAGGAATCCCACCAATTCTATCCACATACCTCAATCCTCAATCCTTACTTGATGCAACGATCACTTTTTTGTAATTTTTCAATAATACGAATATCATAAGAAAACTGCAAGACGAAAGAATACCATAATACAAAGTGGAACAAACATGTATATCCTGTGCTCCTTCTTTAGCTGAATCTGTTGCATTAACTAAATTAGCTTAGTCAGACAGACCTCAGCTCTCAGTTCTCAGTTCAGCTCAGCTCAGTTCTTTGGGTGGGGGCACAAAGGAAGTTGATATGCAAATTTCACAGGAATCAAAAAGCATAAAAGTGCAAAAAATTATATTTAGTAAATATAAAGTGAAAAAGAAAAGAAAAAAAAAAACTACAGCAAGGAATGAAAGATTCACAAAACTTCTTTCTACATGTAGCAAGTATCTTTGGTTTTGGTTGCTAGCTATTCTTATAGCCTCTTTACTCGTCATTGGCAAAAGCGTGTGACTTATGGTTGGTTACTTCTTTGAGTATGCGCTGCTTGTGTATATCTGCATTTGAGTTAAAGTTGAAGTTACTGTTGTCGCTTGGCCTCGTTTGTCTCAGATTGTCTTGACTTCTCTTGGTTTGGTTCAGTTTGGTTTAACTTAGCTTAGCTTGGTTTGGTTTGGTTTGGTTTGGTTTGAGTTGTCTTCGCTTGGCTTGGCTTGGCATTATGCATTGCATCTTTTGGCTTGAGCTTTTCGTTTGCAGACAGTTTTGAAATTATATTCATATACAACAAAGCAAAAACGTCATCATCATCGCAGTCATCGTCATCGTCATCATAGTCAGTTAGTCTTCTGCTTTAACAGATCCAACAACCTGCCTTGCTCTTTCGTTGGTTGCATTCATCTTTGTAGTATCTACATTCGTTTATTCGTTTTGTGTCTGCATCTCTGTTACCATGTACATATATTTTAATGTATTTGTGTATGTGTATGCATGAGTGTGTGTGTGTGTGTGTGTGTGTGTGTGTGTGTGTTGCAATATTGCATATTTGTCAGTTGAGACTGATAGTTTCTGGTACTGGTACTGGGTAACAACTAACTAAGCATTCATCCTCCATTCTTGAACGGCGTTGGAGGCAGACAAATTTCAAGACTTTTGCAAACACAGGACGGACATACTTCAGCAGGTTGTTGGTTGCTGTTGCTGTTGCCATCACCATCATCGTCATCATCATCAGTGGTGAGTCTTATGCTCAGTGATATTGCAACAAAACTAAAGAAACTACACCACTTCACTTTCATCATCATTCTTTCTTTTCTTTTTCTTTTTCTATTTTTTTATTTTTTTTTTTTATTTTTACTATTCAAACAAATGATTTACAAAATGTTAAATGAATTATGAATTTAGCATATTTTCCTCTGAGACTGAGATTTTTTTGTTACCTTTGCATATTTTTTTCTTGTTGCATGTGGCAAGTAAGATACATTTACAATATAAGGAGTGGGTTGGTTTTAATAAATTGATGTAATTGATGCGCTTCGACTTAAGAGTTGCCGTCGTTGCCTTCCAGCGCTGACAAGGTGTTTACTTTCCCTTTGGACATTTAAGATAATTTTACTATATTTTTGTGTGTGTGTGTGTGTGTGTGTCTATGTAAATTTGTGTTTGTTTGCACCTTAACAAATACAATATAATCAAGTAAAACAAATTATGTACATTTATCACAATAACTGACTACATTTAAGATTTCTATATAAAGAATAAAAAGATAGTTGTTTTGTATCCTTTATATAAGCAACAAATAGAAAGCAAATAGGCTTAGTTAGTGGTAGCCTCAATTGACTAAAAACCATAGCAATTCTTAGCCAAATCAACCAATCCACTTTAATCATAGAAATTGATAGGAAATTTCATTGAAATTCATACTAAAATATGTGAAGCGAAACTGAAAATGAAGTACACATAAATAAATCTAAAATGAAGTCAATAAATATAAACTGACAAAAGTCAAAGAAACACAAAAACTAATTTAATACCAAACTCAATAATTTTTCTAACTAATTCGCAATTACAGACAAAAATAAATTCAAAATGTCACTACGAAAGCAACAAAAAAAAACAAGTATAAAACAAAATTCAACATCTGTGAAACCAAATATTGGATACCTTTCAAGCAAAGAGATACAATTAGGAAAAAAGTTACAAAATTAAAAAACCAAAAATATATTTGTCACATTAAACTAAATTTCAAATTTATTATATTGAAAAACATCAATTTGCAATGTTTCAGTTATGTAACTATATCTATTTATCTATCTAATTGGAACTACTATGTATATATGTCTGTTGACTATAGGCTCCGAAACTGCTTGACAGATTTTGATGGCATTTTCTGGGGAAATCTAGCATAATCTGGAGTGTGTTCCTGTTAAGTTTGGTCCAAATCGGAATTGATGGGAAGTCGGAATTAGTTTATTAAATTTTGCATATAAAGCTTAGAGAAATATTTTAAAATCGATCAGTCATCAACATAATAAAATAAATATCATTCTTTCTATCATTCCCTCCCCCCCCCGTCCCACAAAGTGGGGTCTTGATTATAAATACGTTTGTAGGTAAACATTTCCAGCAATTTTTAAATTTTTACTGAAGTTTTATGCATGACATTTTAGAAAATAAGAGTAGTATGAATAGAAAACATAGTTAAACCAATTTCTATTAAATTTTTGATTAAATTAATTAAACTTACAAGTTACAAAGGACTACTAAACCATTTAATTTAGAGTGGAATTAAGAATAGTCCCACATGTCAATAAGAACATATCCAGGGCTGTAAAGGTAGATTAGGCTATAAGTTAAGACTTTTAAAGATAAGTATATACTCTTGAGACTGATTCTATTAGTTTCCAATCATATCAAGATTTAATGAGAACTGTCACTCACTTCTATTTGAAAAGCATTGCAATGATCCCCTAATCTGATGGACTCGTAGATCGAAGGTGTTTCACAAAAGATCTCGTTTAATAAAAATGTTAGGTATCCTTCCAGCTATTCCTGCCTATAAGAAATGCTTAATTTGATGTTCAAAATAAATTTAGTTAAACTATACGTACAGCTTGACATTTTCCTTTGCTTTTCTGATTATAATTAGAATGTATAGAATAATTATTCAATCTAATTCAATTAACTTGTTAGTTGATTGTGTTGTTTCTTGTAGATTTTTAAATTCTTCTGTAACTTCTCACAAACATTACAAGAATATGAATATTACCAGATATATATAGTGTGAAGGGTACTTTAATATATATTTCCAAGTATAAAAGATACAAACTGTTAAAACCACATTTAAAAAAATAATAAAATAAACTAAACTAAATTAATTTATGTAATTTAACCGCCAAACCATATTTAACATTAGTTGAAAAGTCCCGCAGATCAACAAACAAAAAATATTTAATAATACAAATAGGAAAAAAAAAAAAAAAAAAGCCAACTGCATAAACCTAACAAAAATACAAAAAAAATAAAGGAAAATCAACCACAAATTCACCTCAAATACCAACATTGCATGGTGTCTGCCGCCTTCACCGCGTCCTAAATGGACACTTCAATAGCTTTTACTCTAGTAGTCTGTGCCACCTTCTGATTTCCACCCGTTCGTCCATCCGTCCAACCGTCCATTTGTCTGTCTGTCCGTCACCAGTTTATGACCGCACATTGTTCCACACAATTTATTTACTCGTTCACTTTAAATTGCAACAAATAGTCGCTCATTGAAGCTTAAATTGTGTGCTGCTGCCGCTTTGTCAACAAGTTTTTTCCTTCAATTTTCTGTGATTTTTTATTTTGGTTTTTTGACTTTATTCAATCTTTTATTGTATTCGTATTTTATTTCTTTGGCTTATTGTATAGTTTATTTAGTAGAGCTCCTTTTTTATTTTTGTATACGAGTATATGTATGTATATATATATATTTTTCATTTTTGTTATGCCGGTGGTCGTGCCTCGATTTGAAATGTTTTCATGCCATTTATTCATCAATGTGTTGGGTTTTTTATTTGTATCTCAACTCACGCATATCGCGAGAGTGAATCATAAATTTTCAACTACATATTTTCGTTTATTATTTTTATACAATTTTCTTTCATACTCACAACCACAAAAGGATTTCATTTCATATAATTTAATTTAATTTTCCATATATGAATAAGGTTTTTTTTTTAATAACAAATTTATGTAATTTATTAATTTATGAAGATAAATTGAATCTCCTCAAAAGACTAAATTGAGTAAAGAAACAAAAAGTATTAAACTACTATAAATCTTACATATCTCATTGTAAAACATTCATGTTACCAGGGATTTAAGTATCAATCCTAGACAAAATCAGCCAAATGAAGATGTTACCATATATAGTATTTTGGAGATGTTTCCGTTTAGAAACCACATCTGTCTGTCTGAACGCGAAGAACTCAAAAACTATAGAACGGATTTTTATAAGATTTCCATCAATGGATTGCATGATTCATGACGAAAGTTAAGGAAATTCCAAAAATTCCCAAAGGAACAACCGAAAAAACTAAAAACAAAATCGCAGAATGAGGTGTGTTAGTGAGATGCATGTAAAGCTTGGAGAAATATTATAAAATCAATCAAGTAGGCTTGGTTACTCAATCCGATTTTGTAGAAGCTACCGGGAAAAGAAGGAGCTCGGGTCATTGGAACATCCGCTGCATAGTTGTCAGGCTCAATGCAGATGAATATTTAATACACTTAGACTCTCATTTCTCAGTGGGGTTTCTGAAAATTGTCAAGTAAGGCTACCAAAAACCATAACATTCATTTGAGGTACAAGATAGTTTCAAGAGAGATATGAAATATCTCCAGAAGTATTAATAAAGAGTTCAATATATAAATTGTCTTAGATTGTGTTACACAGGCCGCTCGACGGAAAAAGGAAGTTCTGCCATAAGCTTTACGGTCCATTGTGATGGCCGTATTTAATGAGGGAGGGAAGAGAGTTTTATGGGAGACTCCTATTGGAAGTTGACGATAAGGTATACATAGTTGGTCACACCCTACTTCTGAAGCCAACCCGAAGGAAAAGTCTTGAGTGGGACATGCATCATTTGAGCCAATAGACCAATGGTGCTGTGCCCTGTTAAGACCTCCACCATCATCCGAAGCCGAATCTAGTTAAAGCGTAGAACCTTGAGTTCCGCTTCAGTTGGAAGTTATGCAAGGGTGACCGGGCGACATTACAGCCTTGCTCATTTGCCGACTGTATTCCTGCTAGCTACCTGATTGCCGGTTACTGGGTGTCATAGGTTACAATTTGAGAAAACCTTTTCTAACCGCCAACCTGGTATTAAGCCATAGTGTTTCATATATCTTTATATACAGAATACTACAAATAAAATATGATTACATAATGAAGATTACAAAACGAAAAACAATTTATGCAAAAGTATCTTTTTTTTATGCAAATCAATTTAATGTTTATTTGCCAAATAGAAAATTACAATTAATTGCAGACCGAATGTTGTATGAGAATTTATCTTGAAATTGACTAACAAAGAACAATTAAAGGTCGTGACTTTATACAAAGCACAGCAAAGCAAAGCAAAGCATAGAATGGAATAGAATAGAAAACAAATCTTTGAAACAAAACAAAAAAAAAAAAAAGTACAAAAGGGAAAATAATCGAATCGGAATTGTAAAATCAAAATAGATACATTTGTTGCGCTGTCTTTCGTTTGTTTCTTCATTTGTTCTTCTTTTTTTCTCTCGGGTTTATCAGTTTTTATGGAGTCAATACGAGAAATAGAAAAAACCACCATGGGACAACATATGAATAAATGTTACTAACATAAGTTTACTACTTTTATACTATAAAACATATGATGATGATGATTCCTATTTCTCTTCTCAGTCTCAACAATAATACTAAAATACAACACATATATTAATCCAATCGATTTCTATTCAATAAATCAAAATGTGATTCGTTATGCTGATGAAGCGTTCAACTGAAGCACAAACACACACCTTTTCTTTTGCGTTTGCTGGTGTTTTTCTTGCCCCTTTGCCTTTCCAATCATTCTACAATACAATGATTGTTGTGTTTGGTCTTTTCTACTTTTATTATTATTATTATTTTTTGTTGATATTTTTTTTTTTTTTTGTTGATTTCTTTTCTTTTATGTTTTTAGTTGTTTCTGTTGTGTGTGTGTGTGTGTGTGTGTGTGTGTGTGTGTGTGTGTGTGTGATGAACGTAACAAATTGTGAGGTTAATTAAAAAAACATAAATCGTTTAATTTTTCGATAACATTTCGCGCGCTCAGTTTGACTTGATTTGACTTGACTCGACTTGAGTCAACTCCACACCACTCCACACTACTTAAGACTGTAAATGTGGTTGGTCTGTGATGTAAAAAAGTATATTTCAACTTATTGCGATTCCCATTTTTTTCTATGTAATTTTTTTTTTTTTTTTTTTTTTGCAAATTTTAAATCACATAAAACGCAATTTGTAAATGAATTCTCTACTAGTTTGTTTGAAGTCATTAACCACCATGATGAACGATGATAGAGAGAGACGGTGACGATGACGTCAATGACAACGACAACGACAACAACAACTTGTTTTCTTTGAGATACAAATTTGGCAGCGTTTACAAGTCACAAGTTTATAATTTGTTATGAAAAATTGCTACCGTTGTTTGCCATAAAAGTATGAAATATTGTAAAACCCCAATCAAGTTGACATGAAAATTTACATTTAATGAACCAGAACAGAGACACAAAAAAATATTTACAATAACAATCATTGACATATCTCAATTAATATTTACATAAGCATACATAATCTTAAATCAAAGACTCATAAGTACATATGTATGATCATTGCCAGGAGTAACTAGTTTTTGCTTTCTTACAATTTCAAATTTAGAATAATTTTTACACAACATTTATTTTTTCTTACTTCTTGAATATCCAACGATTTCCGCATTTAACGCTTGTATTTATTGCAAGAAGCAGGATCATATTTTCCTTGTATTTGTATGCCAAGATCAATATTCATTTCACGACCATATTCAACGGGATACACAACCGGTTGTGGTTCGACAACCCATTTAACTGGTTTACACAATTCTTCCACGCTATGATCCAACTTAACACCACATTTACCTTGATAAATACGAAACAATGCCGGCCTATGCAATTTATTGTTAGGATCACGATAGAAATCACGATAGTTTTGACAATCCAAATAGAAACTATCAATGCTATCCATAACACCATAATCAACCATATTCAGACCAATTTTTGGTGCAAATCCCAAGATGGCACGTCGCTGTACGCGAGAACTCTTTGCCACGGTCAACATATCTACTTGAGGCGCTATTATAGTACGCATTTTGACAAATTTTGTTTTTTACTTCTTCAATTGAGGAAAGAATAGTATTAGATTACGATAAAAAGTTTTTCTTTATTTCTGGTTGAAATTTTTTTGTTTTGTTAGAGCTCCGAATGATGTGAACAGTTGAATGTTTATGTTTATTTTACTTGTATTGTGACAGTTTTACTAATAATTCAAAGGTTACTTAAATTTGTTATATCCTATATTATTTTGTTTTCTAAACATGAATACTTTTCAATACTAGGAAGCAAGTTTCCAATCATCGAATCATGACAGCTTCAAATTCCTTCTCTCTGCTTTAAAAATAAGTGGGAATAACTCATGATTACTGTAACATCTTCATTTGCAAACAAACTTCAACTGCTTAAGAATAAAGGAATCTTTCCAGTTTCTATAGAATCCAAGAAGTCAGTTCCTGATTGGACGGATGGATTATTTTTTGATTTATATTGAGCATTATGTATTTATATACTCGTACTTTACTATTGTATAATATACTCGTACACCCCTGACACTCTAATAAGTTAGAACACTCAGATATTTGCGACTAAAGAAATTTAGAATGGATTAACACAATATGTACTTTTGAGTTCGCAGTTCAATGAACAACAGAAGTAGTATTAAAAACAACTAAATGAGAATTAGGATTTGACTAAAAGTGGATAAGTGGTCTGGCAGCCCCAATGGGGATGGGTTACAGAAACAGAGTTGTTGCAAAGACTATGAAAACCCTAGACTGGACAAATCGCTCATGGAATCGTTGTGCTCTTCCAGTCTGTCGTTTCCAACAATAATTTCGTAAATTTTATTCGATTTGATTCGATAAAATTTTCATAGACTTTGGTCGTAGACAGTTGATTTGGATGGATGAGTGAGATTCCTCATCTCGTTTCTTCATAGAAGATCTTTAGATGAAATCTCCTTCACATTAAAAACAAACCAAAGCCAACACAAAATATCATTTAGGTCGCAGTAAATAATCTAAACTAATTACGTTGGATGATGAAAAATTCACTATCAAAAAAATCTTACTTTAAGTTCAATTGATTATGTGGTTGAGTCATGCTATCGCTGAACTGTTTGCGATAGAAATCCAATTGTATTGTTGCAGAAATATTACAACAACAACAACAACAACACAGACGATTAAAAGATATTATAATATGGAAAGCTTTGACAATATCAGACTTCTGTTACCAAGTGTAACTAACAAACAACAAATACTTATGACTTACCTAATTACGTTTTAATACGTTTCAGACAGTTATTTTGCTCTCTCAGTATAGTACAATACCATAATAATACTCTCTCTCATACTGTTTCTGCTTCCATTTATTACTCTCTTCTGGATTGAACAAAAACAAAATTGCAATGGGAGCAAACACAAATGCAAAACTCACGTAAACGAAAGCGACGCTTGCACACACACACACATTGAAACACATTTTAAATGAAATGAAAAAACTAATTCTACTTTAGTTATCTTAATTTTATCAACTTTAAAACTATGCAAACTACAAAACAATTAACACTTGCACTTGTTTAATACCAACTGTGATAATAATAATTATTATTTATACAATAATATTGATTAAAAACTAGACACAAACTCACACCGGCTTAGTGACGCAACCCGATCAACCGATCAACTTAACCTCTCTTTGTCAACTGCATTGATTGGAAGAATTGATTGAAAACGCAGAGTTATCGTGAGAGAGATTGAGAGTAATTAATACGTAAGTGAAGATGCATATGTATGGTATTTAGTGAAAATACAGATTAGCATGCTAATACAGAATGGTCAAGTGTTCTAAGTGCTATCACACATTGCCGATAGATGTCATCTTTGAAAAAAAATTTAAATTTTACAAAAATAACGATTCTGTTCTATTTATCTCAATATGAATAGGCATGACTCCAATAATTTCTTTATTGAGCTTTTTAATTGGGCATAAATTTCTATCTTTTATAGTATGTAAAATAAAGCCCTTCTCAGCGATATTAATCACAAAAAGAGTTAAAAAATTGGTAAACATTTTGGAACAAAAGTTATGGATTCTCACCAGCATATATAGTTCATGGTCTTTGCCAGAATTCTGTGTGAGGTCACTCAGATACAACTTCCCTAAGACTCTGCTTGCGTGATGAATGAAGCCTTTCTTCACGTGCTTAGCTCTCTAGGTAAAAAACTGCGGAACTAGTTCACACACATTCAGACAGACAGACGGACATGGCTAGATCAACTCGTCTCATCGCGCTGATCAAGAATATATATATTTTATGGGGTCTCAGATGTTTCCTTTTGTATGTTACTAACTTCATGACAAACTTATAATACTATTCACCGAATGAAGAGTATAAAAACTACAAATGAAAATTAAACTTAATTAATGTCAAATTGAAAATGTCATGCCACACAAGGAAGTCATTAAAAATGTAATAACTTCAGGAAGTCAGAAAGAATTGAAAGAACAAATGCAATTTTTTATTTAATCATTTAATATTTTCTATTATATTTTATTTTCCTAGGATATTTCCATTTGATTTAGTATTGTAGATTCCAAGTTTATTCTATTTATACATTGTTTTGTTTAGAAATGTGAAAATTTTCCATAAACTTTAGCAAAACAAAATTAATTGCATATAATTAAATTTCATAAATTTAATTAGTTAAGCATCATCAGAAAAAAATAAAAAAATATGCCACAAATTAATAAATTAAATGCCATTAATTGATATTTTCAAACTTTTTTATTTTATTTACTTCAAATAGAATTAATTATGCGATTTTTAATGTTTTTCGATTTATTTGCAATTTAATATAATAATACATAGAGTACATACTTATATGCTATATAATCACACGCATATGTATCTATCGTATATAATATATTATTGTGTATATGAATAATATATAGTGAATTATTTATTTTCTCTGTGTTAATTTCTATTAAAAATTAATCTAAATCGAAAGCTGAATTCTTACTGAATATTATGTAATATATTTACTTAAATATAAATCATTTATACGCACACACACACACACACATACATATTCACACATATACATACATACATAAATAGTTTATACAATTTAAAAAAAAAATATTATTTTGAAAAAAAAAAAAGAAATTAAATAAATATTTATACAAATACAAAACTTATTTCTCTAATAATAAATTAAGTTATATATACAATAATTGTTTTTTCTTTAGATAAATTATGGTTAATTTAAAAATAATAAACAGAAATTGATTTTTATGCGAAGCAAATTTGATAATTTTTGGGAATGAAAAACAATGAAGAGGGAGAAATTGAGTAAGTAATGAGTGAGTGAGTGATTGGATTGAGTGTTAAGTGATTATTAGTTTGAGGAATTTGTTGATTGAATTTTCTTTCAAATATACTAATAATAGTCATAGATTTCGTATTCTTTTTAATTCAATTTCAATTAAAGCATATCAAAATGAGCAAGAGGCACTATTTGGGTTCTTGTTTAAACTATTTCTTATTAATATTAATATTTTTAATTAAATTTAATTATTTTGAAGTAAGTTTTTTTTATTATTGTTTAATGATTTTTTTATTTTATTCATTTTGTTTAGTTTTTTTTTTTTTTTGTATGATCCTAAAGATCCAAAGGCAAGATTCCCAAGATGAGCGTGCGTTGTAGTTGAATAATAATCAAAATTGCCAAAAGAAAATCTTGTTCATTTTCGATCTATGGAATTATAAAAATCGGTAGTTTAAAATGATTTCTTTAAAATTCAATATATTATTTTTTAAAACTTTCTTTAGTCTCTTAATGTTAAAATATTTATCAGGTTTTTCCTTTTAGCTTGGATTGATGATTCCTTGATTTGATCAGGATGGGGCAAATATAGCATATAACAGCTATGAATATTTACTTAGACGTTTCTTGGAGAAATTATATCATTTTTTGAAATACAAACACTAAACTTTGATATTATTTGCTTAGTTCTAATTGAACATCATACTGATCAGAAAGAATTATATGGCACATAGCTGTTATATGAAAAGATTCTTGATATTCTGATCCTTGTATATAGAGAGTTTCTGTATTCCTTGAGCAAGGATCATTAAATTGGTCAAATGTTGTTTGAACAGACTTTATACATAATATGACAGAATCTGATCTATCCAACAGGCTCCGTGAAATATGTAACTGATCAAACAGAATTATAAATTTCATGGATTTTATAAAAAGAGTTTTTTTTATATTTTATATAATGAAATCGTCTTTATTCCTTAAACTAGAAATTTTTATATGTATTCTGATCCATGTACAAATATAGAAAATTTCCGTATTCCTTGAACTAGCAACATTTAAATTTGTCACATATTCTTTGAACAGACTTTATATTGTACATAAGATGACAGAATCTAATCAATCGGACATCCTCCATAAAATATTTGACTAATCAGACAGAATTATATAGTCCTTGGCTTTTATCTGAAGCGATGATTTTTGATATTCTGGTGACCTTGTAATGAGAAAACTTAAGAAAAATCCCATTTATTTAACGAGAGTCTGTAGATTCGTATACTATAGATGTTCTTTGAAGAATTTCTTAATCTTTTCTGTTCGAATATGAGTTCTTGCATAGAAAAGGCTGATTGTCCTGTAGCGCCCATATTACCATAGAAAAACATGAAAATAATCTTGGGTAAAATTACAGTTGATACCTCTATTTCACACTTCTATTGAAACTCTAAAGAAATTTGGTTTCCACATCCTATTACCATGAGTCCCATTGAGCCTTGCCAAAGACTATAAAATGCATAGACTGGACAGTTCTCATATGAATAAAAATTGTTGTTCCAATCAAAATGTTAAGATTTCACTCAAAAATCTCAAGATTCCAACAGCAATTTCATTAGATTTTGTTGCAGTTAGCTGTATAAACTTGTTCGAGACTTACTGACTCAAGATTCCAAAAGAGAAAAATGAGTATGTGATATTTCGTGAGCGAATTGTTCAGTCTATGTAGTCAATGGCCTTTGACCTATCCAAGTAAAAATACTCATTTAATTTTGTTTTTGTTTTTTTTTTTTGTTCTTCTATTATGATTATCTCATATAGTAAATAGTAAGTATATTTATAATATTTGATTTCATTTTATTTATTGTTATTTATTATATTCACTTAAGCTTGAGAAATCTAAGGCCGAAAATGTACGTGTACGTATATCAATCTATTATTTATATTAGTTTGTATATATAATATTTCTTTACAACTTTTTACTTTAATTATATTAATATTATGATTTATATATATATATATATATTTATTGTTTTATAATAATATATTAATTAATTAATTAATTAATTAAACCAGTTTGTTTTTGTACTAGAAAAGCCTTTGTTCATGTGAGAAGAAAAAGCTGCTTTTATGAAAATTTGCTAAAACTTAATATTTTATTTTGTTAAATCTACAATTCTTTCAATGTACAATATCAATCAATCAATTAATCAATGAATCCATTTTATCTATAATACAATATAAAGTGTTTCTTATATCCTTTATATATTTCATGAAAACTTAAGGAACAAAAAAACACTTTAAAAATATGGATTTTTTTTTTTAGGACAGAAAACTCTAATAAGAGCTCCACAATAAAAACACATATACCGATTAATTAATCAATTTATATGAATAATAATAATAAATATGCACCACCAACAACAAAACTAACAAAACTACCATTTATTTCTTTTATTTTTTCTTAAATTTCTTTCTTTTTTAATTTTCTGTTTATTTTATTTTATTAAATAATTTTTTGTATTTTATATAACCAAATGTACCAAAATGATTTTGGTTAAATTGTCAAGTAAATTATTTATATTTATTTATTTTCTAACAAATTTAAATTTTCTTGCAATTATCAGGTAAAAAGACTTTAAAGAGATTTTTTGTTTGTTTTTTTTTTTTTTTTTGTTGTTTTTATTTTGTTTTTCTTTTTAATAAATTTTTGGTTTCCACATGTAAAGATTAAACTTAAAATGTCTCATTTGTTTTTGTTTTTTAATTTATCATAAAACTATTCAACTAATCAAGGCCAATCAGAGTAACACTCACAATGCCAGCCTCAATATGCGGTTGCAGCTCCCGGATGCATAAGCGCATGATGATGATGATGACCAAAATGGTTGAGTGGATTCATGGCATCAGCACCGGTCGCTGGTGCGGCAGTATGATACCAATCGCTAGGCGGATGATGTTGTGCAGCTGGATGATAGAGGAGATGATGATTATGATGACCAGCAGTGACCAACATTGAGGCTGCTGCGGCATTACTACCACCGCCTGGTGAAATACTTGCTGCCGCTGTACTAACTCCAGGCGCCAAACTGGCATGTTGATTGTGATGAGGATGATGGGGATGATGATGGTGGTGATGATGATGATGTGGATTAACACTACCGGCACTTAATGCAGATGGCGGTGGACCCAATGGTGGTGGCAAATATGCCGACGAAGCGGCCATTAATTGAAGTGCAGGTGATTTTGTTGAATTGGAACTATTTGCATGGCTGTGCGTGTGATTACTGAGTGCATGATGATGTGAACTACTACTACTACCACCACTTGAGGCACCAAGGTGTACACTGTGCATGCCGGAGGTACCAGCACTGGTGCTTGGCTCTGATTTTATAGAATGAGGTGAGGATTTGTTGCCACTGCCAACGGAAAGACTGCTAATTCCACTACTGGCACTACCGCAGCCGTCGACCGTAAGACGTGCCGACGGTGGAGTCTGTGCACCACCAGTAACAATACTCGAAGAAGAACTCTCTTCTCCTTCACTGTCGTATCCATGTGATGGTGATTTCTCATCAATGTTTCCGTGCACCTGAAATAAGTAAAGAAAACAGAACCAAAGAAAAAATAAATAATTATTAATAATTTGATTAAAATTTCAGTCCAACTTTGATACAAAGAATTTGTAATTTCTTTAACAAAACTTACTTTCATATGTTTGCGCAACGATGAAGGATGCGTATAAGATTTATCACAGCCATTGATGCGACAGTTGTAGGGTTTATCTGATGTATGTACATGTGAGTGTTTCTTGCGATCCGAGGAATTGGCAAAACGACGATCACAACCTTCATGTTCACACTTAAATGGTTTTTCACCTAAAAATAGAGGAAGAAAAAATACAACAAAATTATTTAATAATCCCAATTTTTGTTTTTCAAAAATGCGACATACATAATAGTATCTATATAAAATCTTTTATTGTTTCACACAACATAGAATCGCTTACATTGTTCTCTTTACAAAATACACAATAAGAAGAGTCGGAAAGAAAGAAGAAAAAATGTCAGACCCTTAAAGTAATAAATGACATTATTTATGTGCAGACAAATAAAATAAATAAATATATAATAAATAGGTGGAGTATTTATTGCCTCCAACTCGTCTACCATAAAAGACACAGCCAACTCAACTGAACTCAACTCAGGCAAGTCCAGTCCAGTCCAGTCCAGTCCAGTCCAGTCGGTTCAGTTCAGATGACTTCAGTTAAGTTGAATTGAGAGTTGATCATTCCGTTGGTCAATCGTTTGCAATCAATAATACAATTTAATAACCAAAAATGTAAAGGTGGGAAAAAATAGTAAACTAAGAAAATGAAAATCAAATAAATTATGCGGGATCAAGTGCTATTGTTCGAAATCATTTTGAACGATCCAGAGAAGAGGGTGCGCACAACCATAGAAAATGGAAAGAGCAACAGCAATAAGGGGCAGGCCAATGAATACCAGTGTGCATATATACACCTGTGTATTTATGAGTTTGAGTGCGTTAGATCTTAGTAAATTTGGTGTTTAACATGATAAAAAAAAAATGGTCAATAAAGAAGTTAAAGGGTAACCTTTCTTTACACGCACACAAACGCACACATAAAAATTCCATATAAAAAACAAGACAACAAAATATTGGAAAAATATCACATGCTTCAAAAGGTTAACATAGATAGACACACACAATCGGCCTCTAACACCTTTAAAAGGATAATTTTATTATTGTTGTTATTGTTGTTGATTTTCTATTTTCCTTCTTCTTCCATGATAATTCTCCATGGGCATATGTAGTACGTATGTACGTTTGTAGAGTTACTTATGTATGTGTCAAGGTTGATATTAAGAAGGTCGCTATACCATATTTTATAGCTTATTAAAAATGATTATACGTTTGTTTTTTTGTTCAAATTTTTGTGGATTTTCCAAAGGTGTTTTTTTTTTCTTATTTTTTATGATTATAGTTTTGTTTCTTTCTCTTATACGAGTTTAAAAAGATTTATAGACTTCACTTTAAATATGATTAAAGGCTAAGCTAAAGTGTTGAAAAATTAATAAATTCTCCTTAAATAAGAAAAATATCTGAAAAAATGTTTGAATTTTGAACTAACATAAAAAATGAAATGGAGATCTTTGTGTCTCTAGGAAAACAGAATTAATAGTATCGAACAATATTTGATCAATTTTATATGCAACATATGCAAAAGAGTCCTTTAAAATTTAATATGAAACTTAGTCGCATTCTCAGAGGCACATTTCGACTAGTGGGGCATACAGAATTCCATGGGCATAACAGAATTCCGGGGCCACTAAGCCCACACATTGGTAAAAAATATTAATCCTTGCAGTATGAATCACTGGTCTAAAAATGGTTCTTTGCTAATCCCTTTGGGACCAGCACTAGTTCCTCTATTCCTTTGTACATGTATTCAACTGGTGAATTTAACATGGCGATGCCATTGCAAGGGGTCAATTGCCACCACATGCAACACCCTTTACCTTTCGGTCATCAGTTTTTGCCACTGCACATACTGGTTGTCTCTGCATTAGTTTTGACTGGTGAATTCACTACCCTCTAGTAATGTCAAAATGAGCTACTGACTTACTATGGAAACGCGCACTTACTGGTTCACCTTTGCATAACCTACGGTTCCTGAATTTATTAGCCACCTGTAATTCAAAAAGGGGGTAGTGAATTACTATCTAAACCGTGACTATCTCCACCAAGTATACTGTAGGGATAATAATCAGCTTATTTAAGATCCCCCGCTTCTGCTAGGAGCCTATGATAACTTTAAGAAAACAATCCTTTGTTTTTTCTCATTAAGTAAAAGACTTTCATTACTTAAATTTATCATTATCGCACACTCGCACTCATTCACTTAGTTGCTAACTCCACTCCACTCATTCACTCATTCACTATTGTTGACTTAACATAAACATACAAAGCTCAAAGCTATTTAACAAAGCATTATGCAAGCTAAGCCCGCCATTATATGTTCTTAGTATTCATTCACACTTATACACAATCATAAGCACATGCACATGGCTCACATCGACTCCATTTCCATTGATTCAGCATGTCCAGCTTACACTTGACTCAATCATAAACATTGTTTACGCTCGCTCGCTCACTCGCTCACTCGCTTGCTCATTTTTTATGACAATTTGTGACTTTAAGCTTTGCTCGCTTGCTCTCTCTTATTGTTGGGTTGCTGTGTATTGTTGATTGCTTGTGCTTTTTTCAATTCTTCTTCTTCTTCAGTTATTTACTGTTCTTATGTTAAAGAGCATTAAAGCTAAACTTACTGCATGCTGCTGACTGAATGAGTCTTGAATCGAAATAAAAAACTCCCAAGTGTTGCATTGTTGTTACTATTGTATTTCTGATTTCTTTGATTGTGACAATAAACGAAAAGTTTCACACCTCAAGCTTAAAGTGGGCTTTGGACATTCGACATGGGGCTTGTGATATTGGGACATGGGAGAGACATTAAATAAAGTTTGTTTGTTATATGCCTTCTGTTAGTTTCCATTGATCAGTATTATTGTTGTTATTATGTATTATTCTGTTCTTAAGCAATGTGAATTATATTTTGTCTTTATTAATATGATTTTATGCTTGATTTTGAATTTGTATAGAAGAGAAAGGAAGGAGATACGAAGATCAAGGAAATGTTAATGCGTTGAGCTACTCAACAACTCCAAATGAAGTAAGCATTACTGGGCTTTATAATTTATTAATAATTTATGACTTTTATTATTATGTTACTACAATTCTTTGTTTTTCTATATTTTTTGTTGTTTGTTTGCTTTTTGTTATGTAAAAAAATAAATCAAATTAATGTTTATTTAAATGGCGTGTGGCTTTGTTTTGTTTATTAATTTGTCATTCAGAGTTTTGTTTCATATACTCGTATATTTTCTCAATATTTTACCTTTCTCTTTAATGATCAATATGTAATGTCATTTCAAGTATTTTGACAAGCGAATACAATGCATACAAAAAAATCCAAATATTTAATAAGCAAAGCAAATGCATTTCAAACGCATTTTTTCAATTTATTTTCTTATTGTTATTTTTATTGTTTATCAAATTGATTACGGTCAAGTGTCAGAGTTTTAAAATTCAACTATTTAACATTCACTGTTAACTTAACAGTTGTCAATGCTGTTAATGGTGAATGCACTTTTATCAGATGATTTTAACTCTTTAAAAGCTAATTAACAAACAACAACAACAACAACAAAGAAGCTTCCCAGCTGTTTAAATAAACAATTTGATGATGCTCAATAAATGTTATCGCTAGACGATATCAAAATACTTATAATATTTTTATGTAATTGTTGTTGTTTCTTTTGTTGGGCCCTTGCAGTGTGTGTCTTGCGTCAGTCACCATATTCAATTGAAATCTTTAAAGCGGCATCTTGAAAAATGTCTCCAGCGGCGCTTAAGTGTGTCTAAAGTCGGTTAAACGCAGCATAAAATATTTACACTCATTCACACACGCACACACACACACACACTCACTCATATGTATAATATGCATGTATAGAAAATATATAAGAATTATATATTAAAAGGTTGAAAAATACAAAAAAAAAAAAAAAAAAAAACATTAAAGGAAAAGAGCAAATGCAGGCGTTTCTTGGATAAAACAAAGAAAACAATGGAAAATTGTAAATAAATGAAAGAAAACAATAATTTCTCGGTTTTTCTAGAAATTAAATGTCCTTTAGTTAAGCAGGTGTTATATATTTATGAAATATGTGATGAATAATTACCAATTTACATGGAAACTCGATAAATCTAAGTGATTCAATTAGTCCACATTTGTCCCACATTTTCAGAAAGTGTTTCAACAGAGTTTGATAGGAAGAATAAAATTCATTTCATTTAAGACACTCCAAGGATTCAAATGTGCCCACTTCTAATAGAGAAAACTAAAAAATTTCAACAACTATTGTCTATATAGCAACCTGCAGAATTGATTGTTTGGGGAAACAAGAAGCACCACCAAAGATAAACACAGAGGGTATATTTTAAGAACTTCTAGACTTTCTACTCATAATAAACATATTAAAATATATGATTTGCATGATATTCCTTTTTTTATTTTATCATTTATCATTTATTATTTAAATTTATTTTATTTTTACCACATTTTTTAAGGCTTTAAAATTTATGTCCATCAATGATGGCGTCATTTAAAAAAAATATGAAAAAATAAAATGTTCTTGCATAATTTCAAGTACAAAGGAAATTTTATTTTTAAATTATGCCAAAATGCAATAAAAATAAAATAAAAAAAAAAAATGGGAAAAATAAAAAAAGAAGAATTGCAAAAATAAAAAATAAAAAGAAAGAAGAAATTCCATTTATAAAATGTCAATTTCAGACATTTTTTTTTTTAAAGCAGCAGCACCAACCAAACAAAGCCGCTGAGGATTTTACGTATTTCTTTTTTTAGTATTTTCTGGTTTTTTTTTTTACATTACTCACACATCCCCTATTCAAGTTGCCACCCTCCAACCAAAGGAAGAATAAAATTCGAGCGACAGAAGACAAAACAAAAAAAAAAAAAAAAAAAAACACCCACTTTGACTGTGTGCAGAGAGCAGTTGACTTTGGTTTTCATTTCTGTTTTTGAATTCAGGATTTCAGGAGTTTACTATGCTCTACACAGAAACGCATACAGACATACAATATTTTGTATAAATCCCATTTAGGCTGTAAAATCGACAAACTTATTTAAATATTTCAATAAACTTAATCCACCAAAAAAAAGCGAGCAAGGAAACAACCAAATAAATAAACGAACGAACGAGACAAAATGAAACAGAGCAAACAAACAAAATGTAAAGGAGAAGAAAATTGTACTATACTTAGTATAGAAGAACGTCATCATCATCACTATAATCATAATCATCATCGTTAACACTACAATCATCATCATTATCAGGGGACTGAAGAAGGTGGTTTGTAGGCAAATATGTATATTGTATTATTTTATACCTAAGTATGTAAGTCTCTCTAGCAATAAGCAATTTAAGGGGTGGTGGTTATATTCTTGCCGCCATTTTCAAATGTAAATGCGTAATATTGTTATATTTTTTCGTTCCTTTTTATTATTATTATTCTTGTTGTCGTTGTTACTGTTGATGATGGTTTTCGGCGCGTCACGCAATCGACGTGAGTCTTTAGTCTTTAGAAGTCCTTATTTTGTTTTAGTGCCTAACCTCTTTATGTAAAATATATCTATGTGAGTATCTGTGTATCTGTGTGTGTGGCTGCTTAGCATATTTTGGCCATCTACGGTTTTTAATAATCTTTACAATTTTGGGTAAAAAATATTTCATGTAAAATGCGTTTTTAAGCATAAAATTGACATTTAAAAATGTTAAAAAATAAAAAATAAAAAAAAATCCTAGAAGGCAAAATGAAATGTGAACTAGAATAACAACAAATCTGGCTCATGTTACTTAACAAAGAAACAAAGTGAAAGAAAGGAGACCTCAGTAGAAAAGCGAAAGCATAAATAACAAAGTCTTAGCACAAGGTGTTTCTAGTCTTACTTTGGTTTCAGCTTATGTAAAACTGAAACATTTTGGTAAATGAAACAAAAAGAAAAAAAGGAATCAGGGATTCCTTTCTTTGCAATATAAGAAAAATTATATACAGAATATTTCAACTTCTTACGATTCATGGATTTTTAAAAAGTAGATCTAACGGGAGGCTACTCTTAGATTGGCAGTAAAACATAAGTAAAGGAAACAAATTCAAAAAAAAAGAAGTAAAACAATGAAATGTATGAAAATAAAAATAACAGAAAAAAAGGGGAAACAGCGCGAGTTAAAGTTAAAGCAACCACCATCATATGAAAAAAAACACCCACAAATATACTATGAATAAACTGAGGAACAGACACACAATCACATGCTGATATTCTTATATAACATGCTCAGTCACATGTATTCATACATACGTGTATAAAGATAGAATAAATATTTTTATAGCCTTCAGTAAGCATGTGTGTGTCTGTGTTTGCATGGTAGGCGTTGGTGTTATGCCTGTTTGCCTGAATGTCTGTCTGACTGTCTCTCTCTCTCTCTGTGCCTGCGCCTGTTTGCTTTACATTTTTGGCATGTTAAGATATACAAATATATGTACAAACGCCAGTTTGTCGTTTACCATGTAACAACTCCCCACTTCACCAGTTTAGTTCACCCCACACTAAACTTTAACCAAGTAAAAGATGCCAAGTTTACTAGAAAGTCTCTTTGGCATTTCATTCGTTGTGCGTATCAAGGATTTACACAAATACACACGTACTTACATATGTATTATATATGTGTGTATGTATTGATGTTTCTATGTGTGTTAAAATGTATGTATTTATATTTGCGTGTGCGTTTTTATGTAACTGTAAATGTAAAAAGCTGTCATTTGCAGACATTTTCTTGTAGACAAAATAATAATAATAGCAACAAGAACAACAACAATAACAACAACAGATCAGTAGACAAATACAACAAATATAAAAATAAAACAACAACAACAACATCAAACAATAATAGAAATAATAATAAAAGAAGAAGGGGACAAGATAAAAATCCATGTGAAATATGTATGTTTGTTGTTAAGTTTTTGCTAAAATAAGATTTTCTTGACGTCGAATCAAGTTAACGTTAACATAAGTTTAAGTTACGTGGCAGCTTATATAAATAAGGATTTTCTATATCTCATTGTTGTTGTTGCTGCTGTTGTTGCTGTGGGTGTTGCTATTTTTGTAGCACACAACAACGGATGAGTAACTTTAGGTACATTGAATCAATGATGAAATGAAAGTTAAAGCGAAAAGTGTTAAAGATTAAATCAATGTGTATATGTTTATGAATAAATATGTTAGTTTTTGAAATACTGAAACTTTAATTTAGTACAATAATTTCCATTAAGCTATAGAACTCATTCCTAAGTTAAAAAAAACTTTCATTCATCTAACCCAAGTAATTGAAAGTTTTGGTTTAGAAAAATTAAATCGAAACTAATTAGGTACTAAGTTTTCTACTAAAAACTGGGCCTATCGATTCTGATATTGTCCCATGTGTTTAAGGTCAAACAATTAACAAGAAGTACTGGAATCGGAGTGGGTATTGCAGATTATTTACTACATTAATTGGAATCGGTGTCGTATCGGCAAAATGTTGAATCGTTACATCTCTAATTCAAACAAAAGTATAGATGATAAATTAAATAAGAAAATTATATTTCTTATTTTATTTTCTATGAGTTAGGATTAAGTTAGGTTAGACAGGAAGCTCGCAAGTAAACGTGAGATCACCCAGAAGCCTTGCGGCCCATTGTGATGCCTGATTATGGAAGAAAGGGGGTGCGGAATATGAAATAGGGTAGAGATCTCTCCCCTATCCATCCCCTCCTGTCACACTCATCCACTATCTCGTTACCTGTAATGCCACAATGACAAGGCACACAGATTAGCGCCACTGTCCAACGAATAGCTTTACTCTTCGTACTATGAGCCGACAAAGCTTTAATGGCAGCCTGGCTATCATTATCCCTCATAGTGTTTATCAACCTTTCTGCCTGCCAGATTGCGTATAACTTTGCCTGGAACACACTACACCAAGATGTACGATAGCTGAGCATTTAGCTCTTCCAAGAAGATACCCGCCCCCGTACGCTCCTCATCTGTTTAGATTGAACCTATGAGTTAGTTATCAACGAAATGTTAAGCAAAATTTATCAATATTCTTAATAAAAATTTATCAATTAAATGTGGAAAACTTATAACATATTTATTATTATATTTATATTTAACAAAATAATTTTTTCCTTCAATTTTATATATTTGTAATTATTCATTATTTCTTATGAGTTTATTCACCTTAAAAAACCAAATAAAAGTTCCAAAAGTTATTAAAATATTGTTTTCTTTTTCTTCTTTCATGATTATTTTTAGCATTTTATAAGAAGAAGAAGAAAGGAAGAAATCAAAATTTTAAAACATTTAAATAAATTAATGTTCGAAATACAGAAAAACGCAGTTAAAATATTTGACTCGCTGCTGATTAATTAATATGAGTCAACAAACAAAAAATACAAAAATTGAAATTAAAAATTTATTAACAATTAAATTTATGATTGAAATTGAATTGTGTGGATGTGTTTGTGTGTGTGTTTGTGATTGGATTTTAATTAAAACTTACAGAAAAGAAAATCATTTAAAAAAAAAAAAACAAAGAACTAAGAAGTTAACAGATGCTGACTTGCATGGCTGTTAAATTAACAGTGACAAAAAATGTTAATTTGTGACGTAGTAATTGCAGCTATTAATGTTGATGATGCCTTTCTATTTTACAATATTAGTGCAAAAAATATAAAAATAAAATTTATTGCTTCACAAATTTGCACTTTTCATCAAACAGAGATACAAAAGTAATAAAAAAAAGGTATCTATAAATGATTAACTTATTAAGAGGAAAAGGAAAAACAGTAAAGGACAAACAAACAAATCGGTATCATCATCATCAGTCATGTGTCAACAACCAACATATTTTTTATTTTTTTTTTATATTTATTACTATTAACATCATCATCATCATCATCGACATTGTGATATTATTATGATTGCACAATGCAATTCAATAAATAGCAAACAAAGCATTTGAAGTTCACCAAAGGACACTCTCTCAGTGACTCTTTGTTGCTGTGTCCCTCACTATATAATCACTATCTCTTCCATATTTGTTTATATGATTTTGTTTTTGTTAAGCCGGAAAAGCCAAAAAAAAAACCCTGATTTCCGTCAACGCGGTTTACATTTCAATAGACAATTTTCTTAGACTCAACGACCCTCATCGTCCAAAATGCATTGCCATGCATGCAATTGCAACCAAAACAAAACAATTCAAAAAAATAAAGGGGCCAAGCACGCGGCAAATAGGAATTTATATGTATCTGCTTGTAACTCAACTCAATTCACATCAAATCATATCAGAGTATCATCATTATCTTTATCATAATCAACATCATTATTATCATTTTCTGTTTTTGATAACCATATTAATGGCGTTAGAAAACACGGTAGCAGCATTCAGAGACAATCACATTCATGCTCTCATTATTTATATCATCAGCATCATCATATTAATATCCAAATGTCATGAATAAATGCATAACAATCATCAGCATCATCATCATCATCATCATCATCATGAATAGTAAATTGTGATCATCATTAGCAGGCAGCAGAAGTGACGAGGTTTGACTGTGGCATCAACAGCAACAGCAACAACAGCAGCAGATACATTTTCAAATAGATTTTCATTCTAGGGTGGTTAGACAGCCCAATGAGTCTTTTGTTATTTATGTTATTGTTGTTGCTGTTGCTGTTGCTGTTGTGGAAACCGTTGCGCAATACTTTGATTTATGATTTTGCATGCGCACAAAAATCCTTCTTCACTTCTTTTTCTCTCTCCCAGTTATTAATCATGTACTCACTTTCCCTTTCTATTACCCAAATAGCATATTTGCCCTATCAGAATTTCATTTGTTTGCAGTTTTGTTGGCATTTTGTCTCTTTACTCTGTTGTCATTATGAATGTTTTTGTTGCTGCTGATGAGGATGATGATGACGATGATGATGATGACGATGATGATGCCGATGAGCATCAAAGCCTGTTATGCTTTCATATGTCTCTCTGCCTGCCTGTTTATCTGCCTGACAAGTGATACGTTAATAATTGACATTGGGGTCAGTTTTTAATGCCTCTCATAATGCGCTCATTTTCTTCATTTTCTCTTCATCATCTCTGTGTCACCCTCCTATTTATGTCTAAAATTTATATTTCATCGCTTTGCGTTACTTTACTTTACTTTGCGTTGCCTTTCCCTCATCGACCGACCGATAGACCTGGTCTGGTCTTATGATATTTGACGCTTCTGTGGTTTATTGCAGACAAAATAGAGTCGTCAAAGCATCATCTGGGGAATCTGCCTTTGTTTTATGTACCACGTACCTCTTACATTAAATATTTTTGTATCTTCTACTAAATATATTTGTTTGTTTGTTTATTTGTATCTATTCCCAAAAACCCAAAAATATTCAAGGGTACAAAATAACAAATTTCACAGTTGAATGAAATTTTTGCTTATGAAAAATACAAAATTATGGAATAATTTTTGAAATGTTTAATGAGCGCGTGAAGGAAGATTTTTGGTATGAAATATCAATGATTAACAATGAGAAAGATACTTTTGTTATTTATTGAATTTTCTCTATTTATTTATTGTTATTGTTTTTACGCATTTTTATTGTTGTGGGTGGTGATGATGGTGCTGATAATGTTAATGATGATGACGGTGGTGTTTATGATAATGAGGGTGTTAATATTTTGATTTGTACTTTGGTGCGTTAAATTATGGATAATTTTATTCTATGAAAGATTAAGTAACCTTTAAGTAAGAAATGTTCAAAATATTTCATATACAAATGTAAGTCATATTTAACTCGATCATTGGAATGAATATATTGTCTTCAACAATTTTGTATAGTTTTTTAGTTGTCAGTCAGTCTTATAGACAAGTGACTTGCAGCGATTGCCGTAATTGATAATTGTGATTGGCAAAGTGATTGCCAACTCAGTGTGAAGTTTTGCCAGACACTCTGAAAGTCAAGTAATTGGCATCGGTTGATATTATTGATAACAGTGCCTGTCAATCGCCGTCTTTCAATTCTTTGACAATAACTCCTTTTGTCAATCAATGGACAACAGTGTCTAGTTATTTCGATTGACAAAGTGTGAACACAAGGTCTTTTTGACTGCCATTCTGGAAATCTTGTCAATCGACGTCAGGCAAATTACAAATCAGCGCAGTGCGCACCAGTATAAACACTTGTTAGTAAATGTGGTCAGTTGATTGCCAATAACTACTTTTGTCAATCGATTGACCACATTGACAAGCTGTTTTAATTGCAAAATGTTTTTAACTATCATGGTGGCAATCTTATCAGTCGATTGGGGAACGTATCTCATAAATATAAGTAATTTTTCATCAACATTAACATCAACTTTAAACATAATATATACAAGAATATATAGTCTTTCTTTTACAACACAACATTAACCACACACTAAGTCATAATGCAAGTACTAACACAAGAAAACCTCAATATATCAACAAACTTATACTTATAACTAACAAATAAGAAATGCAATAGCAACAAGAGAGAAAAAAGAATACAAAGTCGAAAAACACCCAAGATACCCAAAGTAGTCAACACTGACTACTTGAAACAACATGAAACCAAGAAAAGCTAGAACGATGACATCAATGCTTATGTAGATTACTTTAAGTTCTACAAATTTTCGACAAGTTTCAACACATTAAAGAAGTGAGGTAGGTAAATGTGTACAAAATGTTATAAATGTTTAAATGTCATTTGCTGTTGTAGATACATGATACATATGCAAATATATCTATGTAAATGTGTTGGTTCTTATGTAGTTATGCAAATTTTCTAACGAGTTTTGCATTTGTTTTGAAACTAAAAATGATGTTGCATATCTCCTTATACTATTAGTAAGAATATGAAAAGAAGCAAATTTGTTGCATAAACCATGCCAGATTCTCTGTTAAGACACTGTTAACTGATTTAAAACTACTGTTAAATTGAAAAAAAAAGAACAAATATTACATATATCTTCTAATGATAAAAACTACAATAGTTTCATTTTCTTTAAATGTGTTCATTCGACTTCGGTTACTGTGTCATAGACCTAAAAGTAATGACTCTCAAACACGCAACGAAGCGTTGACAATACTGCCAAAGTACTGCTAAGCCTATTGTCTGACCTATGAGTGACAGACAGACGGATGGAGTGACAAGAATAAAAAAGACAATAACCCAAGCCAAGCGAAGCTAAACCAAACCAAACCAAGTAAACAGATATCTTTCTCTACTACCAAAGTAGTTGACAAATAACAACAAAATACATAGTACACTCACACAGTGAGATTAGATATTAGGTAGCAAAACGAAATAAAGATACATGGATACATACAATTGGCAAAGACTATAAGACTTACTATTTGTAAGGGTGCCAAGGATCAGGTAAAAAAATGAATTATTTTTGAAGTCTTTGGAAAAATCTCTTTCATCATTCTATACAACAGCTGATATTCCTCATATAGCATTGGAAAAGATTCTCTACAAGACTATACTTCTACAAAAGTGAAAATGAAAAACCTCATGAATGAATTTTAAACAAAGAATGATCTAGTAAATATTTGCAAAAATCGAAAATAAAGAAGGAAAATCTAATGTGTTCTATAAATGAGTATGTGATATATTTTTATCAATACCGCCTACAACAAGAATAACAACAACTACACGAAGAATAATGACGACATTGTATCTATAAGCCTACTTAACGCTATAACAAACAATACTTGAAGATGAGTTGAGCTGAGTTGAGTTTGAGGTGTCAGTATCGGTGTCGATGTTGCATTGTTCTGTCTGTACTTGCCGCC
This sequence comes from Amiota mariae, assembly GCA_035041805.1. Taxonomy (NCBI): domain Eukaryota; kingdom Metazoa; phylum Arthropoda; class Insecta; order Diptera; family Drosophilidae; genus Amiota; species Amiota mariae. The sequence continues at coordinate 4,663,495 of JAWNKV010000325.1, forward strand.
TTACTATGGGATGTATGGTTTAAGTTGTTGTCATCGTCATCATTGGTTTCTTCTTTATTCTTACTCCTTTCTTTTGCTCATCATTTTCGCACCAGATACTTTTCGCTTTACACATATACGATACACTTATCTTTTTCCTTGGTTTGGTTTGATTTCAATATTTTTTTTATGTGCCGTTTTTCATGTTTAAGATGTTAATCTGTGTTGTTGTTATTATTGTTATTTTATCCTTCTTTGCCAGTAGGCTCTACTCTACTCTACTCTCCTCTCCTCAACTCAACTCAACTCATCTTGACTCAACGCAACACAACTCATCTCAAATGAATTCAACCTCTCAACTTAACTGGGATCGGCACATATATCTACAATACAATTCTTCTTTGGTAAGCGTGTTGAATATAAGGGGATAATATACTATGAGTGTGTGTGTGTGTATCTGTGTGTTTCATCAAGTAGAAAATCTGTTTGTTGGGTGTTTTTGTTTTTATTTTGAAAGAAATTAAAATGTCATCAAGATTGTCATCAATTTGTATCTGAAGTGACATTTTATCTTAAGTTGTTGTTATTTAGTTTAGTTTATTTTTTTTTTTTTTTTCATTCTTTCTTTCTGACTTCATGTTTGTGACTTGTTCATGTTTAAAGTTGTCAAATTTAACAAGATTTTAGTTATTTGATAAGAATCTTCAAATCTTCTACTTATAATACTTTGATTTTTGATATTGATCAAAACAAAATATTTGGTTTACTATTGAAGTGGTAACCAGTGGATATTTTTTAATATTTTTTGTGGTTTTAGATACTTTTATAATGACATCAGAAAGGAACAAAGATTGATTTCAGTTGAAATGTAATTCAAATGATTATCTCTTTCTGGTCCAATAGATTGTTTGTTCAAATGGCTATTATAATTTGAATTCAATTAGATGCAAATTGTTTCCTTTCTGATCAAATTTTATTTAGTTTAATTATAAAAAATGTTTTAAAACCTTCATCATTACTAGATATTGAGTGCAACCAGTGAGTACCAGAAGTCAATGCATTTGATTTAATAATTAGTAGACTGATCGTTAATCAATCAATCCAATAGATTATCTATAGAGAGTGGAAGTCTGCCAGAACAACGCATTGCGACTAATTCAACCCTGCATAGAGACATGAACCTGGTGGTAGTTGATGAACAGATCGCCTTTTACTAAGTCGATAGTAACCGTCTGTTGGCACACTGCAATTGTTTAGTCAGGACACTGACTGATTAGGAGACTCAAAAGGCTACTCTTTGGCTCTTACTGCAATGGAGCACATAACGCATTAAGAGCACCAGGCATTTTTCTGGTCTCTCCAGGTAGTGGAGGCACGATTAATCGAAAAGTAATATTAATCAGTTATCCAAATCATTGTTATTTTCCAGTAATCGAAACATATTTCTTTTCAATTAATCGATTAATTGATATTTTCCATTAATATTTATTTTAAATTAATTGATTAATTGATATTTCCAAATAATTTTCATTTTATATTAATCGATTAAGTTCTCTTTTCGATTAATTGTTATTTTTTAATTTGTCAACACTATTTGCAATTAATCGATTAATTCATTTTATTTGCACATCACTTTCCCTAGGCCTTGAGTCATGAGCTCTTAATAAATAAATTTTAAAAGATTATATGCTATAGATTTTAGGATCAAATTTCCAGATAATTAAAAGATGAGTTCTCTAGATGAATCAATTCAAATATATTGTATATTATCATTCATTTATCTATTTCTTTCCTGAATTCAAAATTTAGTTTAGTTTCCCAAACAGTTTATAGATTTGTGTTATTGAATTCTACACGATTTGAAATCCTATAGATAACATTATATGAACCTCTTAAGACATTAATCGTTCACATAATTTAATGTTGCAATATAAAATTTGATTTAACACTTTGTCAACCATTTCCAAGTAGCACGCATACACAGATATGGTATACAAAACAATACTGACACCTCTACTACTCGTACAAATGATCTGCTTCATAATTTTTGGTTTCTGGTTGTTTTTTTTATAAAAAGAAATGGAGTGTGTGGTGTATTTTGATGAAATTTGAGTACTCTGAGAAAAATGCTACCAGAAAAAAATGAACGATTTTATTTTACCTTCCCAATTTTTCTTAATTTTTTTTTTTTCGTTTTTGTTGTTAATAAACCAATGACAAATTTAAGCAAACATGTGAACATTTATGTAAAAATCATAAATTGTATCACTTTTCAACAAAGTAAAGGGAGGCAAGAGACACAATGTATTAAATTATTTTATTTAATGTTTTATATTGCATTTTCTTTATCTTTAACATTAACAGAAACTGTTAAAAGTTAACAGAATCGAAGACAGGCGACAATGACGACATGACTTCTCTATTTTATAAATTTTATAGATTTGCGCTTAGTCAGCAAAGCAGCAGCATTTGACGACTTCGTTGGCGGGTTTTTACTTGATTTTTTCTATGTATACTTTTTGTTGTTATTATAGTTGTATGTTGTTGTTGAGTTGTTAGCGGCTTTGGTTTTGGTAATTTTAGACAAAACTGCTGCTGTCAAATGCTGACATGTTCCTGTCATACAAAATTATGCATAAACGCCTGCACAACAGACAACATCGACCGACTATGGCTGAACTAAAATTGAACTAAAACTTAACAACAACAAACATATATAGTATGTGGTACTACTATGTATATAGAATGAATGCATTTAAAGTTACGAGTATGAGTCGAGAGAAAGATAAAGAAGCATAGATACTTTTGTGGCAAAGTCTGTCTGTCTAATTACATTGACAATGTTTTTACAATAAATTGCGCTTAAATGTCACTTGACATTTTTGTTATTATTTTCATTTTCATTTTGATTTTTATGTTTGTTGTTGTACTATTTGTGTTATGTTTTATGGTATTTGGGTTATGTTTGCTTAAGCTAAATGTTTGTTAAATAAATAAAGTTACATCAAGATACTCGTACAAATAATATAAAATGTCTATTCGTCCGTCCGTCCGTCCGACCGTCCCTCCATCTGTCCGTCTTATTGAAAGGCGTTGGTGTGTCACAAATTTGTTAACCAAGGCGCATTAGCATTTGTTTTCTTGATTTATTCTTGTCGTTGAATTTTTTCCTTTTTTTTTCAAATATTTTTCTTGTTTAAAATGTCAAAAAGCATAAAATGCAAAAACAAAAAAATTTATATAAAGCAAAACTGACAGGAACACACACAAGCATTTATGTTTGTATTTGCAAAGTTTTTTGTCTATGAAATACTTTTGTTTTTTTGTGTTAACATCTCTATGTAAAGGATTCTTAAGGTTTTTGAGGTTTTTCTTTATTAATGATGCATTTGATGATGAATTTTATATATATTTTTTTGGTTATTCAAAAAGACGCAAAGACTACTTGATTTTATATGCAAAATTTGATCGACCTATCCCTGTAGCCCGCATCAAAACTTCACAGGAACACTCTCCACACTATGCTAAAAATTTCATGAAAGTTTCATCAAAATTGGTCCAGCGGTTCCGGAGCTCATAGACATAGGCAAACCAATTTTATGTATGTAGATACAAAGATTAAATTAAGAAATTTTTTGAGACAATGTGTCTCATTTTCAGACTTAGATTCTGTTCTGGAGCTTCTTAGTTTAGTAGTGTAGATCTTCTAAGCAAATTCTTACGACTAATGAAAGCATTTTGAGCTAAAGATGTCTTATGTATCATTATTTGGGTTGCTTTACTTTTTTAAAATTTACATTTACATTTATTTGTACTGAATGGCAAAGTTGAGAGAAATGATTTTAAAATCAAGGGAATACTATCTACTCTATTCTATAACAGAAGATTATCTTCTATTGAGTCGATAAGTTTACCAAACTAAGCCTTATAGATCTAAAGCCAGATCACTGGGGTGATACTCAAATACTTAAATAGTATGGACATAAGCTTCCTATTTCGTACTTTATTGGTCCTCATTGTCATTATTGAGATGATATTCACTTATCAAATTCTGTAGTTTGTGAACTTATTTACAAATATTAAATCATAATTATACAATATATTTTAAAATCATAATTTTATAAACGAAATACTATTATAAAGCAAAATCATTCCATTTTTGACATAACTCACTGGCACCTTTACGTTTGGCTACTTTTCGCGCCAAATTATCTGAAGCGCGACCTTTTTTGTTTTTTTTTTGTACTCATTTCTTGTTCAATCTTTGTGTTTTATGAATAATGATTTCATTTTTCCCATAAAGTAATTTATACAAGTCAAAAAACGAAAAAAAAAAAAATCGTTGATTCTTTAGATACAATTTTTACTTATAATTTTTTTGTTTCTTAACTTGATTTCGGTTTTTTGGTATAAACGAATTCGGATTAGTCAGGGTTTCTTGCATAGTAGTATTTCTGTGTTGGTTGTATAACTCCTTCTCATTCAAAGGAATACAGAAACTGAAAAAAGAAGCAAAAAAATAAGGCAGAAAGACACACACAGACAGACAAAAAGACAGAAAAATCTGGAGACTTCTTCGATTGCTGATGATGATGATTAAGATTATGATAATAATGATGATTCTGTTGCTGCTGATGCTTAGCATATTTTCTTTGGGCCTTCTGTTTTTTTTTTTTTTACTATTGTTGTTGGTGGTATGTGTATGCTATCCATTACCCCACCTCCTACTCCTCCTACTACGCCACTGTTTAAGGCTTTGATTTCGCATTGTGTATCTGTGTATAAAAAATATGCAAGATGACAGTTTAATTTTATGGTTTGTCTGGTGCTGATCAGTTCTTTATGTGAATATTTTAGTTCTTTGCATTTCTGGTTTTTTTTTTCTCTCTATTTTTTTTTTTTTGTTTTTGTTTTGACCAAATCGAAATGCGCCTGGAACGTGGCTCAAAGTATTTTGAGTTTTGTTTTCTTCGCGTTATGTATGATGTCCTTTTAACCAAATTCAAGGCAAATGGTCTGTCGGTTCTTTATTCTCTTGTGATTTGTGATATTTTTTTTATTTTTGGTAGCATATTTTTGCTTGTTTAGTAGAACACCCATTTTTTTTTTCAAGAAATTCTATTTTCGGCCACAATTTTAATTAATCCGAAAAAGAATGTTCCAAAAAAAAATTATGACAGCTGTGGTATGCAAGAAGGGCGTGCGTGCCTGACCCAGTTGAAGGCTATTGAGGAATGACTTAGAAATGTATACATTTTTGCAATATTTCTAACTCAGTTCTTTTAAATCAAATGGAAAAATATTTTAATATTTGAAAATATAATAAAATGGGAATAAATAAATATAATTTTGTAGTTTTGGTATTTAAACATCCTTTCATTTATTTCGAAGTGAAAAACAGAAACCCTTTAACCAGTCCCTTTATTTCATTTTAAGAAAAGACAATAAGCAGCTTAAACGCCTCAATGCCGACGCCACGCAATGTTGCCACGCATCAACAGTTAATAAAAAAATGGTAACTACTTTGTCAACTGTCAAATAACAAAAAAATTGTATTTAATTTGAAAATACGAGCATAAACAAAATGGCTACTTAGGATAATAGCAAACAACCCTTTCCCTTTCTTCTACTTATTACTGAAAAAAACTAACCCCTGCCGCAGCAAGGCAAGGTGAGCCGAGGCAGAAACCAACCAACAAACATAAAAAAAATGAATGAAAAAATGAAATGAAATGAAATAAATGGAATTGAATTGAATAGAAGAACAGAATATGAAAGAAAAGAAAAGGTGCCTCGGAAATAAAAATGGAACTGAGAATTATAATGCGACACACACTCACCACACACAATGAGACTTTGAAATTGTTTTGACATTTTCAAAAGTATCTCATGCTCATACATAGTATAAATAAGCATATGTATTCGTATTTAGTACAGCTTGGACAAGGTTTAGGGAAAGGTTCATCATCATCATCACCATCACCATCATCAGCACCACCCTTCTGTATTTATTCCATAATAGTATAAGAAAAAGGCGCAGCAAACCGTAACAAACAAGGACACGCTTTAACCATTCATGGTCATTGAAAGTTAAAGAAGCATAGAATTATAATGCAGCGTCATATATTCAGATATGAATATCATTAACATAGTCTCGTTTATGTTGAGGACAACAACGATGATGATTATAATGATGTCCTTGTTTACATTAAGGGCAGGTTATAAATGGTCTTTAGGCCAATCAAATATGGCGTTCATTTTAATTATTGTTATTCGTGTTCCTTTGGTGATACAATAATTATAGAGATATGTTAGGATAATTAGAGATAGACGAGATAGGAATATACAATAAATGTAGAAAAGTAAGATTAACAAAATTATGCAAATTATTTCAAAGAATTTGAAAGTAAGACAAATAATTTACTAATACCAAACACAAAATAGATTTTCAAACTAATAAATTGTGTGTGTTTTAGAAGCCTTCGAACTTCATTTATAAAGCCATGCCAGAAAAATTTAAATCATATGAAATTTAAAAGGAAATGATTTAGATTTTTAAAGAATTTTTAGCTGAAGATATTAAAAATACTAAAAACAAATAGATTTTTCTGTTCTTTATTTTAATGATTTATAGGTGTTGAACAGAACAAGGAATTTGTGTGTTTAATATGGAATAGAAGTCTGTAGGGTGCAAGACTGTAATCAATGGTTCATTTAAATCAAACGATAAGTTGTCATTATTGTGGTGAAAACCTGATTGGCATAGTGTGAACGATGGCCATTCAATGATTGTCAAAATAACAATGTGATGTGATGATGTGTGCATAGTGTTTTTGGCTACCATTTGCCAATCGCGTGACATGATTCTGGCCCAAGATGCCCATCAGCCCATTGTCAATCGATTTGCGAATGCTTTGAGAGGGAATTAGTGAAACGACTGGTGAATGGTAAAGGGTCATTAACACGATTGACATAATCGCATACAATTTTATTGACATAAACTGGCGTCAATCTGTGTATCAACCAGATTGAAGTATATTGATGGAAAAAAATGTCCATTTAGACGATTAAAATCGATTGAATACCAAAAAAACCTAAATATTGTCGCAAAGCGTCAATGGTGTAATATTAGCTTAATTCAGGAGGTGGCAATTGACCCGTTTCAATGACATCGACAGAATAAATTCACCAGTTGAATACATGGAAAAGAGGATAGAGTTGGCACAAGTACTGTTTCCAAAGCGACTAGCCTCGAATCGGTTTTGCACCAGTGATATATACTGCAGAGAACATATAACTATAATAGATTTTCTTTTAAGATTTTCTGTACAATATTCTATATATTAAATCAATGTTAAAATGGTAAAGCTTTCAAATTAAAATTAAATTGAACGCAACTTAAATTATTGTTACGATAAATCGTAGCGATTGGCAAGTGTGGCCAAGGTATTGATCGCTATGATGCGTATCCCTGGAATTTTCAGATGAATGGAAAGAGGAAAACAAGGAAGAACAATGATGAAAGAAGGATGGCGATGTATGGATAGAAAATATGACAATTACTAAAAATACTGATTTTGAGAACCAACCAAAAAGAAAAGGAGGATATCCCATAAAAATTAAAAGAAGACTAAAGACCGCCTGGTACTTGTGAAATGGAATTGTGATTATTGTTAGTGATTCCGTGTATTTTCGATGAACTTTTTGTTAATAAAATAAAATTAATTGCGCCTGAAATACATAATTCCAAACAATATTTTTGCATTGAATTCAATAGATTTCCAAATTCTTAATTTCTTTAATTCAATTTACCCTTTCTTTAGGAGTTGGTGGAGTTAAGAAAAAAAGTTTAAAAAAATTAGTTTATAATTGTTTAATTATTACGATTTCTATTCTCTTTTTATCAAGTTCTACAGCTTTTAATAATTAAAATGAATTTCAAAAATAAAAAACAAAAATATAAAAAATTAATATAAAATTGTTTTATTGCTTAACTCAATCATAAAATCACTCAGCATTTAAATAGCAAAGAATAATGAATGACAACATGCTGTTTTTTTAATGCGGATATTTGGATTTTTTTATATAAAAAAAAAATGGAAAATATTAGTGAGAATACAAAAACAAAAAAAAATTGTAATAAAATATTTAAATTTTATTTCACGCCTCGTGTACGATTCTTTCTTTCAATTTTATTATTTTGTCTAACTTTCTATCTGATACTATATCTATGTATGTATGTGCATATGTATCTACCATATATCTTAATAACTATCTTCTGTCTGTATCTAAATGGTCTTATAAACAAAATTGATGCCTTCTTTAAGTTGATGTTTGGACACCTTCATCGTCGTTGTCATTTGCCATTTGCTATTCGTTGTTTGTTGTCTTCTCTAAGGTTCACTTATACCCCATTAATTCTAATACAATTCGCATTGTTAGTATTTCCAACTCAATTCAACTGAATTCAAATTGAAATTGCACCCCAAAATATATCAAGAAAAACACGCCTTCATACATGTAAAAGAAAAGAAAAGAAAATAAAGAAAGTCAAAATAGATAGAGTCTTTTTCTGACTACTTCCGCTTTTTTTGATAAGTTCTTAGGTTGGTGCCCCATTTTCATTTCTTTTTTTTTTTGTTTGTTTTATTTGTTTTTCAATTTTGGTTCAGTTCATATTTCATTTCTTTTTTTATTATTATTTTTTATTATCGTTTCATTGCCGTCGCAAGTTTACAGTTTCCAGTGGATTGAGAGGGTAACCAGTGCAGCAGCAGTGGATTTAATTTGATTTATGCATCATTTTTGCAACTACATAAATAACAAATTTTTGCAATACTTTGCAAAAGTTTCATTCAGCATTGGTTAAATATATTAAATAATATAAAAAATTGGCAACCAAAAATATATGCCAAGTGTTAAAAAAATTTGAGTTACAGACCTTCAAAAATTTTAGTAAAGTGAGAAAAAGATAGATTTAATTAGGCGCAACTAATTTTCGAAAAACATAACAAACAAACAATTTAATTTAATATGAAAAATATAAGGCGAAAAAAGGTGAAACAGAACCTTCTCCATGCACTGTAGGCGATTCTTAAATACTTTTATGCACAACATGCATTCGTCATTCGTCATACTACATTAACTACAAAATTCTGTGTCCTGTGCTTAGCACAACAATGAAATTAGCAACAATAACAACAACATCAGCAACTATCTCTTTTAGAAATGAAAATGGAAAAATCAAACCCTCTCACAGCGAAACTAATTGATTTGCAGTTTGACAAACAAAACTCGAATTGTTTGCAAAAAAAAAAAAAAACAACAAAATATATACGAGTATCTCTTACTTGAATGTCAATCAGATAAGGAAAGAGTCAGTTAGAGTCATGGAAGAGCAGGACAGTAAGGATTGGCAGGAGGCATTTACTTACTTTACCTGCTCAGCACAAATACAAAAACAAAAAATAAGAAGAGAAAAACATCAAATACGAAAAACATGACAATTCTAAGAAGGATATTTCCTTTAAACAAAAAAAAAACAAAAAAAAAAAAAGAGAAAAAAACCAACAGACAGAAATGAACAAAATTTTGTTGAACACATTTTTAGATTTTTGTTGTTCACCGGTAAGTCAAAATGATTTCTATATTGTTATTGTTGTTGTTATTGAGTCAAAAACATTGAACCCGCAATAAAGTCATCAATCATTGACATTTGCAGTTTTGATATTGTTAAGAAAATATATATATAGTAATATGTACTTCTCTCTATTCCAATTTTATCATCATCTCTTTTTGAATTCAATGTTATTAAAATGTTACATTAACAGATTTCTGTTAACTAATAACAATTTTATGTTAACATTTTTAACAATTGATGGAAAATATCTACAAAAAAAATCATAGAAAATTTATAATATTCGCACAATACAAAATTGGTTTGTACTCTCTGAAATTCGATCAATCAGATTTGATATATAATAAATTTACACTCTTTTAACATCATTTAAAAATCTTAACCCGTTAACAGAATAAAATATATTTCTGAAGCTTGAAAATGGTAACTTATCCGATTTTGGAGTTTGATTTTACAAACAAATATGGAATCTTTCCATAAAAAAAATCTCTATAAGAAAATAATCACATAAAGATTCACGTTATTTACAATCTAATCAGCTATACAGAGACCTCTAGGCAATGTGATTTTCGGGGTCTTTTTCTTTTTTGGCAAGATGCAAACTAAGATGTGACTAATTTTTCTTAATGGCCTCTGGTTAAACATTACAAGATAATCAATGAAACTTTGATCTACTGAAAGTACAATGCGTACAGTTAATAGCTCATCTTGAAGATCTTCTTAACTTTTGTGATAAACTTAATTTACCATTAACCATTCTCTTCTTATTAAATTTGACATTCAAGTAATTTGCCAAACTTTAATGTTGCACAAAGTTGAAACAATAAATGGTCTTTAGTCCTGAGAGAAATCTCTCCCTGTTTCTGTCTGTTTGGCAAGTTGTCAGCATCATTAAAATACCGTTAAAACAAGTAGCTAATCAACGTCTACAAGGGTCGTTTCAAGTTTAAACTTTTATGTGCAAAACAAACTTAGGTTAATGTTAGTGACTCCCACGAACATGGCGAACATAATTACCTCATGCTGGCCCCTACCGTTTGTTACTCATTCTGTTATGGTGTAGTATAAGGATGACTGCTGCACTTGTTTACCTTGCACTCACAAAAGGTGTAAAGAGAGAGTGCTTAGTACTATAAATGAGCATCAGAAGAAGGACTTTGAGCTTGGATTCGAAACTAACAACGACAAAACAAATGCAAGAGGTAAGAAATTGTGAGACCAGGAGAGTTACACAGTTGATAAAACCAACAAAAAAAAAAAACAAAAAAGGTAAAAGAAAATTCAAATAAAATCAAAAAAAAAAAATCAACTAACCGCAAAGTTGTGCTGAATTTTCTATAGGATCAGGTTGTTGCTGTGTTGTTGTTGTTGATGTTGGTGATGGTGTCTGAATCTGTTTTTACTTGTTCATGTTGAGTGGAAAATTGTAGGTGTTAATGAATAAACTTGTCGTGTGACAACAGCAACAACAACAACAAAACAATCAGCAACAACAAGGACAATGTCAACGCTTAAAAAACCACACAATGATAAATACTGCAAGTGCCTCCAACAACAACAACAACAACAACAAATATTATATACAAAAACGAAAATGGAGAAAAAAATCACAGAAAAAAAAAATATGAATGTCATGTCGTTGCAAAGAAGAGGCGTCTGCATTTAATAAACACCCAACAATGGAGACAAAAGCAACAACTATAGCAACGATATCTGACTATATGCATACTGACTTACATATATACAAATATCCACACAAGCATACAGATTCTGATTGTTGTCGTTGCTGTTGTTGGATGAAAGTGAATATGACTGCAAAGTACAAAACTGGACACAGAACAACAAAACTGTTGGATCAGATCAGGCGACAATGGCAAATAGACAGACAATCAGACAAATAAACAAAACAAAAACAAAAATTCAAGAGACAACAGCCTTGCCAGACAGGGTAAGAGAAATAAAAAATATTTAAACTTTAAACTGAAACACCACAAAACGGAATGAAATTTCCGGGAGTTAGACATGCAAATACAGTTGAGCCTCAATAGAGGATCAACAGATTACATATGTGAACCGGGGTACTAAGTGTTTAATTTATTCATTTGCTCTATAATTCGTGAATATATCATTGATCATCTTTAAGAAATGTTATTATAATATAAAACATTGTCTTAAAAATCGGGAACATTTCTATACATTTTTTTCATATTTCTTAATTTCTGATATTTTAAAGACTTTAATTTTAAATTTTCTTTAAAGAAATTATGGATATTTATTATAAATTAAATGCTGAACTAATAAAAATTAGTTTAAATTTTGTACCAATTGTCATTCAATTGGCGTGGAGTGTATTTAATCTATAAGTTTTTAAATGGTCAATGGTCAATAGGACAAAAAAAAAAATTGATAATCATAACGCCATTTTCTTGCTATTCTTGTTACTGTTCTGTTGTTCTTGTTTCTTTTTTGTATGCGTTTAATAAACAGTCAAGTGACCAAAACAATGGCAGACACAGAGAGAGCGAGTAACAATGAAGCAATGCAGAGAGTTTGTTAAATAGAAAACCAGAGAGACAGAGAGTGAGAGTTTGTGAGTAAATGATGAGTGAGTGTAGTGAGTTTGGCTGTGTGATAGCATGCAAACACGCAAATTGAACTTTGGACAAAGCAAGGATAATGTTGTTGTTGTTGTTGTTGTTACTGCTGGCATTGTTTTTGTAATTATTGTCATTGCCTTTGCTGTAGTTGTTGTTATTGTCGTTGTTGTTGTTGTTGTAGCAGCTGCTACTGATTTTGACGTTAGCTTTCATTTATGTCACGGCCGCCATTATTATTATTATTGTTGCTGCTGCTGTGTTGTCTTTGTTTATTTGTTGTTTGTTGATATTGATAAACTTTTCTACTTTTGCCATTACTTCTATTGCTGTTGTACATAGCATACTTTTGTTATCCTTACACTCACTCCTCTGCACAAACAAACACTGAATATTGATTGGGTTTTGTTGTAGGATGTTCTTTACATTATTGTTATACATAATTGTTGTTATTATTTCATTGAATTGGTTTATTGTTTTGCTTTATTAAAACGAGTGGCGTAATTTTAAAGCAATTATATGAACTTTTGTGTTCTCTGGATTTAATTGTCGCAGATGTTTGTAGTTTATTGGCATTCAATGCACATACAATTCTTGTTGAATGTCCTGAATTGGTTATGTATAATTATTTATTATGTATATAATATTGTATATAAACAATTTTCCAATCGATTGATTATCATATTTGTGCTTTGGTACAGACATTTTAAGCAATTTGTTTTGTTTGCTTAATAGAAAGTCAATAGTGTTAGTAGAATGGTGAACATAATGAAAAATCAAGAGATTATAGCTATTATTATCTTTTAATTGAATTAAAAGACTCCAACACAATAAACTCAAAAATACAATCTTAAGAGACAAACAAATGATTAATAAAAATATTTCCAATAATAATAATAAGTCGAAGGTTATAGGAGCAAATCATTTATTCTTAGTCTCGTCTTAGTTTTATAATTTTAATGAAGTTTAAATAAATTGACAAAGAAATTTCTATTTATTCAACAATTAAATAATAATCATGGAAGGAATTAATTGATTAAAAAATTCTTATTGATAATGTCAGAAGGAATTTGATACAAGGTTTTTTATATATTATGACAGTCTTATTAAGCATTCTATCTTTATAAAATTGGAACTATGTATGTCCATTGCCTAAGGACGCCGAAACCGCTGGTCCGATTTTGCTACAATTTTCAGGGACACTCTAGCATAATTTGAAGAGTGTTTCTCTTAAGTTTGGTCCGGAAAATTAGAAATTAGTGTATCAAATTTTGCATATAAAACTTAAAGACGTATTTTAAAATCTGCCAATGAATTGTGAGCCATTACCAAAATAAAATAATATAAATCATTCTTTCTATTATTCATTTTTGAAATTATAATAAGTAGTTAAAGGATTACAATACAGTTAAATAAGCTAGGATATTTTGACATGAAATTGTCTGGAACATTAATTTCTCCGAACTTAACGAATAAACGAGGTTATATTCTATACATATTAGATCCTTATAAGATCTCATTCTTTGCTTAAGAAAATATTTTCCTGTGATCAAATCTAAAAAACTTAATAAAACAGTTCTTCCCTTATGTTCATAAAAATAATAGGAAACTTAAGCAAATTGAATAAAACCCGTCGCAACAACAAATTGAATTATTTTCATAGATCTACCAACTCAAACTCAGAGTTTATTCATTAATGATTTTCAAAGATTGATAGGCCTATTAATACGGATTATCTCTTTTTATTTTCTATAAAGAGACAATACATACAATATATCAATGCTTTTGTATTTAAAATATTGAGAATTTGTCTTTGATTGTTAAATTTTGAGTTATTTTGACACTTCATTGAATTGAACTGTTGACATTATGAAGGTTTCTTTTTTATTTTATTTGCATTGTTATTATTATTTGGTATTTAAAAATTGTATTAAAAACTTTTTCAAAAATGAATATAAAAATTTAAAAAAATTATGAATGAATTTTCCAACTAATGAAATATCATAAAAAAACAGATTATACTATATTATATTTTAAAAACATACTTTTTTTTTTAATGAAAATTTTTTTAATATTAAAAAAAATAATTCTTAATAAGCATGAAGTTAAAATGACTAGCATACAAGTAAATATATCTGTTAGTTAAAGCAAATCTCAATGAATAAACCGGTTTTTTTTTTTAAACAAAACAAGAAATATGAAAAATACAAGCAAAAACAGCATTTTTTTCACTGATTTATAGGCATAACTAAGATAAGTTGAAACTTAATTCTGGCTTTAGCTACTTGACTAAGTGTGGCAGATACAAATTAGTCAAAGATTTCGATAGATAAAAGCGGGGATAAAATAATAAATAAAAATATAAGAAATATAATAGTAAAAAATAAAAGAAAACATTTTCTAAAATATAAAATATCATAACCTAATCAAATAGAGTTTGATATATACAATTTGTGGCTAAACACAAGAAATCAAATCAAAATGAACAGAATTGAAGTGAAGTGAACTGAACTGAATTGAACTGAAAAGAAATATGGTATGTGTAGAGAAACAGGAATTGAAATCATAGAAAGAAAATGGTAAAACTGTTAATACTCAACAGCGGCAAATGTAGTGAAATTCTTTTTTAAAGTAAAATTGCAGATTCATTGATGAGTAATTAAAATGTTCATAGTGCTACATATGTATCTACTAGATACACATACAACTATACACTTGTATTGCTGCCATGTTGAATGTTGTTTTGTTGTTGTTATTACTTTTCTTTAATTTTCTGATTTTTTAAAAATTATTTTCAATATTCATACAGCAACAATAACAACTATAACATAATGATGAATTAATTTGTATTTGGTTGCTTTACAAAAGGTAAAAAAAAAAAAAACAGTATTTTTGTATCTACAACTATATGGAGGAGAGTATCTATGCATCAAGATATGTGTATTGCCTATGGCTAAAGTCAAATCAATATACAATATAATGCTGTGATTGGCAATCATTACACAGCAAAATATTTAGTTTCCATATCACTCTTTCTCTCCCCTCACTGACTATCCCTCTGCCTATATTTCATATGCGCTTTTGTGTTCTTTTTATGTTAAATTTATTTTTGAATTTCTTTCTTATGAGATTATTTTCTGTTTTTCTTGTGTGGCGTTTAAAGAAATTATTTGAGCTGCAATTTGTTGTTATTCTTGTTATTTTATAATATTTTTTTGTTCTTATTTTTATTTATGATTAAATTATGTATTTGAAGTAGCCGCTTCTCCTTCTTCTCAAATAATGAAAAGAACAACTCAATTGGAATTTACAAAAGCTCAACTGTCTTTCTCTCTTTCTCTCTTTGTGAACATTGCTTACTTAAGCAAATGCTAATTAAGTGCATTAAGTATTGGGTACTTGTACTTAAAGGTAAGTAAGTGAATGAATGAATGAATGAGGAAAGAAAAAAGGTAAGTGCAAATGAACAGTTAGTTCTTGTATTACAGTTAGACCTAACTTTTGTGGCCCTCTATTGAGCACACTCTCTCTTACATTGAAAAGTAAAACAATATATAAAAAAAATAATAAAAATAAATCAAAATTCAATCAGTTGACAGTGTGGCGTTTGTTTTTATTTGTTGACACTTGCATAAAAATTCATTTAAATAGCATTAAGCATGTGTGAGTGAGTGAGTGAGTGAGTGAGTGAGTGTGTTTATGTATTGTTTGTGTGTGTTTCTGATTCTGAGTGTGTTGACACGTGTCAAAACTTCCGCTTGTAATTGTGCAGAGAAATCCATATGTGCTATAAACATCCCATAGGCCTTTAATACCAAACCCACCAATGCCAAAGAAATATAAAATTGGGGGTAAAATAACCAAATAGAAAGAACAATTTAAGAGGAAGGAAATCTAGAGGAGGAAGAATACACGTACTTATAAAGCTTAACAAAACCCTCATGTGTTTCTGATTTGGTTTGATTTATCAAGTCAAGTAAATTGTTTCTTAATCATGGACATAAATAAATACATGACAATTGGAGTAAATAAATGGAAAAGCAAAGGAAGATTCAAGTGGAAAGTTAGACTACACATACTTATAAAGCTTATCAAGGATCTCATGAAGACCTTGAGACACTACAGAGAAGTTGAACTAAAGAACTGAAAAGAATCTCGATCATTTGAATAAAAAAATTGATCAGTAAAAGAAAAAATTGGACAAATTTATAGGAGACCTGTGCTCAGCAATGAATAGATTATGAGGATGGAGAGTCTCATGTGTTTGTGATTATGTTTGATTTACTAAGTCAAGAAGTTAGTCTACACTTACCTACATATAAAGCTCAACAAGGATCTCATGGAGACCTCGGGACACTACCTTCAAAATGGAATAAAGAACTGAAGAGAATCTCGAGCATTTAACCCAAATCAAGTTCAGAAAAGAAAAATCAAGTTCAGGAAAGAAAAAATGGGAAAAATGTAGAGAAGGCCTATGCTCAGCATTGGATGGATGATGATGAAGGGTCTCATGGAGATCTCGGGACACTATCTAGAAGATGGAATAAAGAACTGAAGAGAATCTCGAGCATAGAATCCAAATGCCTATGCTCAGCAATGGATGGATGATGATGAAGGGTCTCATGGAGATCTCGGGACACTATCTAGAAGATGGAATAAAGAACTGAAGAGAATCTCAAGCATTTAACCGAAATCAAGTTCAGGAAAGAAAAAATGGGAATAATTTACAGTAGGCCTATGCTCGGCAATGTATCTATGGATGATGATATGGAGGGTCTCATGTCTTTAAGATTTTGTGAAATTAAACAATTTATTACCAATTTAACAATTGTTAAACCATGAACAGCATTCACTGGAGGCTTTTAGAATATTGGATTGAACAATTGTATTGAAAATAAATATAAATATATTTCGTCATGAGACTTTCCTGTACTTTAATGAGTATCAGGTTTTAGACTAAAATATCTTTCTAACGATCTTAGCTATTCAATCAAACATACAATATGTTAACCAGTGCCATCATTGTAACGTATTCCATCTATTTGATCCGTCATTTCTTTTCTAAGTTAGTTAGACGTTTATTTCCTACAGTCTTGGGGAATATTAAGCTAACTTATAAACATATATTGACTACCAATGCATTGTGAATGAATGTGAGACTAAAGACATAACATAAATTTATATTCTACGACTTAAGTTTACCGTCGGTTAATCCTCTTTGGAAGGAAGTTTGTGTACTACATACAATAGTAAAAATACAAAAACCAAAGTTTAAAGTCAAGATGTGTGTTTGTAGTAACCAAGAAGTTGTTGGCTTATGCAAAATATTTGTAAAAGAAGAGAAGTCAAGTCACATATAATTTTCAACCAAAAGGGATTTTCAGGTGTCACAAAGACTTAAGCCTAAAGGATTTGCAACACAAAACATAAAGATTTGAAAAAAAAAAAACTGCAAAAGATAAACAGGTAAAATTGTAAGGCGTTTACTAACTCTCACGCCCAAAAACCAAACCTAAACCCATACTCCATACTACATAGAATATATATAATGGATAAGAAAAATCAAATCTGTTCACATTTCTAACGTAAAATCCATAGAAAAGTCAGTGTACTCACGCCTACAACAGTCAACTCAATCACTTACTCAGTCAGTCAGTTAGTTAGTCACTTGGCAGTAATGGGTTAAACCAAGGGATTTTAGTTCATGCTATTATGATGATGACATTTCTATTGAAATTTCCATTCAAAATTGACTGACATTTAAATTATATAAACACAAAGGACAACAGGCGACAGGCAATAGATTCCGCCAATATATGTAGAACTGAATGGGATTGTAACTTACCCGTGTGTGTACGTTTGTGAATCTTTAGATTCTCACTCCGTGCAAAGACTTTACCACAACCGGGATGTGGACAAGCAAAGGGTTTTTCACCAGTGTGTACTCGTATATGATTGACCAACTTGTATTTGGCCTTAAATGGACGTCCATTGCGTGAGCAACCGATCCAATAGCAGGCATGCGTTGTACATTCCGGACCACCGACATGTTCCACCGTCAAATGGGTCACAATCTCATGCATTGAATGAAAGATTTTATTGCATGTTTTACGTGCATTTGGTCCTAGGCCCGGTTGATCGGGATCAATCCATAGACATTGCATTTCTTGTTTGATCGATGAAGTTGCCGTTGTCGGTTGATGACGCATATAACGTAAAAAGGCACCAGCTCCAGCCGGATGCATGGCAGACATGGCAGCCGCAGCATGATGTGGATGCGCATGGGCATGGGCTGCATGGGCATGATGAGCTGCATGTACCGACGGAAAATTACTATGATGCTGGGCATAAGAATGGACAGCATAATCGGCAGCCATGCCCATGCTACGCATTTGTTGATGATGATGGACAGCTGCCGCAGCATGATGATGCGAATGAAATGGATGTTGACCAAATGATGTGGAGAGATCGGCTTGAGCGGCAGCTGCCGTCGGAAAAGCTGTTGAGAAAAGCATTGAATCGGCAGCACCTGCTGTTGCAGCACTTTGTCCCATCAGTTGGCTTGTGGCAGCCGTATTATAATCAGAGGCATCAGTGGCACGACGACCAAGGAGAAAATCACGTGAGGCATAACTGCCTAATTGTGTATTAAAGTGTCCGTAACCGGAATTGGTATGATAGGCGGCTGCGGTGGCGGCGGCTGTTGTTGGTGAGGACATGTCACTGGAGCTACCACCACCACTAAGAACGCCGCCGCCACCAAGGCCACCTAGGGACATCAATGTGGTGGCATCCAATTGAGATTGTTGTTGTTGTTGCTGCTGTTGTTGTTGTTGCTGTTGTGATTGTTGTTGTTGCTGTTGTTGTGATTGTTGCTGCTGCTGTTGGTGTTGTTGCTGTTGTTGTTGCTGCTGATGCTGTTGTTGTTGCTGTTGTTGTTGTTGCTGCTGCTGTTGTTGTTGTTGTTGCTGTTGATGCTGCGTGGCAAGATCACTTTGTTGACTGGTCGTGTTCGGTGACATGCGTAGGCCATACGTAGCCAAATGATGTTGCGTTGGCGTTGGCTCAATAAAAGCGTTCATCATCATTTTGATAGTGTTTATTTGTGTGGTTCAGTTTAGTCTTTTCAAGGATTAAATGGGGTCAATAAGGGGCAATAACTTAACACAAGAATCAATGTTTCAATAAACTTCACTTCTTCTTCTTCTTTTTTTTTTTTGTTCACAGGCACTTTGGCCATTCATTTATTCAATCATAAAATGGTTTTATATATTTTTATCTTTTTTTTTTATCAATTTCAAAAAACACTTAATTTGTTTAATCCATAAGAATGATGTGTGTATGTAAATGGATTCTCTAATTCAATTATTTTCAATTTCTGTTCAATTTTTCTTTTATTTTTGTTTTGGTTTTTTATTAAAAATAATCTTTCATTTGAATTCGAACTTCGTAATACATTTGATTGAATATGTTACACGCGCGCGTTTGTTTACCCGAGTATGCATGCCCACCAAGACTTTTCCGACTTTCCGTTACAAGATGCGCAGCAGGACTGAACTGACTCCTGAAATTCTAACTTAAAGATTTCTTGCTGTGCTTGCGCTGCGGGCAGATCGCTCACTCGGTCGTAGCTTGTTTTGGATGCTGCTTCTGCTGTCGCTCGCACAGCTCACAGGCGTACGAACACAAGCACAAAAGAGAGATGAAATCGGAATGAAAACTGTTTTGGATAATGGTATTGCGTGCGAAGGAAAGAAGCAGCGCGCAGCACCCTGTCTGACGAACAGCACGAGGGCGAATGATGATGAAGCACAAACGACGACAGACAACTTGGAACACTATTGACTTTCTTATGAGGCAAGAGAGAGATCACCAAATACTCTTATTATGTGTTAAAAAGAGTAAGTTCATGGTGTGGTGAATTTCTTATAGTGTGTTGAATACTACATAAGTTATCATAGGTATGAATGGAATGGCAATAAGAAAATGGCTTCCATTGGTTATATTCATATTGATATTGGAATAGTATGACTATATAAACTACACAAATAATCCAATTGGATTCTTATTTCATACCATTTACTCTATGGTGGATTAAAAGTGTTATATGCTTGAAAGAGTCAACTTAATGTCGCATGTATCTCACTCTAGTATCTTTTGTTGTTGTTGTTTGTACGATAAATTCCGGTTTTCAGATGCAGAATATGTACTTTAATTAACACCCACCATTGGACAATCGAATACTCATTCAATAGCTACCCACACACGCTTGTATGTTTCTTAGCATGTGGGGGGCGTGTTAACGCATGTCATTTGACGCTCTTTCATGCAACTTGTTGTTGCGCCTTTATGTTGCAAGTATTTACAACGTCGTCATTGGTTAACATTGAGGTCTCAAACACTGTGTGCACACGAAATGCCGTTGCCAATTGAAGAAGGCTCCAAAGTAAACTTTACCATTTCATTTACTAATTAGAAACCTTTCGTTTTTCTTATATAAATCGACATTCTATTATTTCTGGTATATTGCGCAATTTTCTTTTCCTTCAATATAAATTAATAATAATTTTCTTGCTTTATAGGTTTAAGTTTGTCTCACTTCTTTCAATAATCTCTTGTGATTATTGTGTACTCAAGATAATTACATAATCAATAAGCAAGATTAATCCTTTTTATTGACGAACTTACCTTACTAAATATGCTTAGTTTACCGGTGTGTTTAAATGATTGTTTGTGTATAAACATAATTGAAATATCAGTGGCGATAGTATAAAATGAGCAAATATATAAACTTAAGAATTTGTGTTTAGTGTAAGGATTATAAAATTTTTGTTTATTAGTTTTTCATCAACATAGCCTCCTTCCAAAATTCACTCATGCATTTCAACGCTTCTCTGACATTTCGATATTTTATTACTGTAAACTGAATATTCTTTGGACGCAAAGTAGGCGTTTGTTGAGGCTCAATGTGAATTCGGGATTTGACAAAAATTGTTTTTCTTGAAATATTTTAATGAGTTATGCTAACAGGTAACAGTAGTCGCTGGAAGGCAGATTCAGCAAAATTTGGTGTATGAGTAAACAATTTAAACTTCAATTCATGTTATTGAATCCATCGCAGTGAACAATTTATGACTTTATATATTGGCATCTGACAAATGGGATATGATAGATTAAAAGAATCTTCAAAGTAGCTTGCATAGTTTACAATCTATGTGGAAAAGATTGTAAACCAATAGATTGAAATGATAGTTGGAACCTCACAATTCAGTTCTTATTATGGAGCTACTTCTATTACGAATATACCTCAGGGATTTTTCTGAGTATTACATATGTATGTGCCCTCCTCTTAAAAAATTGGATTCACCAAAAATACTGTAAAACAAATTGACTTATCCATAATCATTTGGGGAAGGTCCAAAAGTCATGTAAATACTCGCAAAGTTTATGAGAATGAACATTTGACCACAAACTAAGCTGAAATTTTACCCTTGGCATGGATTTTCCAACATGATTATGATCTACAACATTGTTCCTGACTTGTCAAATCTTGACTCACAGAGTTTTGAAAAAAGTATCGAATTAAGTCTAATAGAGAACTTGTGGGAGGGACATAATTAAATGAGTCGTAGCAGCACGAAAACCGGGGAATAGATCAGTTTTGTGGCAAATTATTTAAGAAGATTATCATTAATTTATCCCAGACCATCGTGGACGCCTTATAGGCATCATGCCAAAGCGATGCTCCACAGTTATAGTTCAAACAAAAATGTTATCCATGCGATACCTGTATTCCGAACTAATTTCATGGATCTGTGAAACCAATTTTTAGTTTCAATACTTAGTTTTAATATGTTGTAGAGTGACCAAAGTCCAAGTGTTTCCTATTTCAACATATTTTGTCTAACATTATGTTTAATATTTGGCTTAATTAGTCTGTTGAATCAATATTCCATCAGAATTTTATATATAAATAAATAAAAAAAAACCCTTTTCCTTTTGTTAGTAACAAACTGTTTACTGTTCTGTATTCCTTATGTACTCTTAAGTAGAGTTGACAGGGATCCTGAACTCTTAATTAAGAAATTTTAGACTCACAAAATTGTATATAAATACTATTATAGAAAACTGTGAATAAATAAATAAAATTGAATGAATAAAAAATATACTAGCAGAGTAAAATCTGCTTAATAACCTCATGTTTTAGTTTAGTTCAAAGTCCAATTTCCCACATACAGAAAATTTGGATTTCTAAAACAAATTGACTACTAAACTTATCATAATTACCATTTCTCAATTTTGTTAATTCATTAAAGAATTCCAACTTAATTACCCTCTTAATTAAATTAACTTTTAATGAAATTTATTTTGCATTAATAAAAAAGAGCAAATTTTGTTTTCTTTTCTTTTTCTAATTATAAAAAAAAAAAAAACTAAATTATATTAAACTGATTAATAAATGAAATACAAAGAAATCAATAGACAAGGTCATCTTACAGTTTTTATTGTTTAATCAAATCAAAAATTTTGTTTAGCATTTAAATTTTAAACATATTTTCATTTTCTTTCATACATAAATATTTACGACCTTCATGATTCTTTTTATTTTTGGTTTTAATTTTATTTTTCATTTCAAAATTCAATTGTTAAATTAAATGAATTCCTTAACAAATGAAGATTTTTGCCAAAACACAAATCATTATTGAACTGAAACAATTAAAAATTTATCATTGTCATTCATCAGTGTTTCATTTAAACATTGCTTTTGTTTTTATTTTTAGTTCATTTTGCTTTTCATAGGATTTCATTAAATCAACTGTTCGTTGGTGGTTTTCATTCAAGTCAGCGGTAGTTGTTTTTCCTGTAGTTTAGTTTCAATTTGAGCACCATCATCATCATCATCTTCAATATCATTATTACCATCACCATCACCACCACCACCATCTTGTTTTAGTCATGCCGCCTGTCAACATTTTCTAAATATTTTTATTTTTGTTGCAAACTGTTTCGCTGTCACTTTTCTGTTTTTTTTTTTTTTTTCTTTCCATTTTTCGCATATTTTTCCCCTTGTTAAGTTTATTGCTACATTTTGCAGAAGCTTTCAATTTAACCAAAGTGAACATTTTGTTTGTGTTTTATTGTTGATTATCATGATGATGATGGTGATGGTGATGGTGATGATGATGATGATGATGGTGATGATGATAATAGTGTTGATGATTTCAATCTTTTGTTGTTTACTTTAAATTCAGTTTCAGTTTTTCTATTAGTTTATGTTAAAAACCATAATGATTCCATCATAAATAACAAAGAAACAGCAAGAGATAGAAATTTTCTTCTTATTTTCATTAAATGTTTTTGATGTAATTTTCTTAATGAAAGTTTGTTAATTTATGGAACAATGAATTTTGTTGAAACAAAAAACAAAAAATTATTAATCAATTAACTTTGTTTTTTATTATATCAATTTAATTTAACAAAATTATAAGAAAAATCAATAATTTTGCTAACACTAATAATTAAAAAATCTTCATGTATTGGGAATTTGAAACCCACAATTACCCAGATACGAGTATCCAGCCATGAAGGTGTCATCCCAAACGAATTGGCTAATGCTACAACAAAATCAATTGCAATGCATGCCACCTTCACCGTCATTACCTCCGCCAAAAAAGGACATAAAAAAGCTATCTACCTCTACCTTTGCTGGCAAATTTTTAACAACTGGATGTCCTTCCAAGGGTTTTAATCCAAATCTGGCTAAGTTTCGTTGCTCTTCAAACTGCACTCGATCAAAATGATGCATTGGACACAGCAAATTCACCCATACCCACCTGCTCAACGGTAACACTAAGTCTTCTTGTCCTCTATGTGGAAAATATTTATTGCCTATACACATTGCCCAAAACTGGAGATTATCAGGAAAGCCCATTTCCCAGACTCATTACCTTCAAATTTCGTATCAACAGTCTCATCCGTTAATATAGAGAAAATATATAACTTCATAACAGTTTTTTTTTGTCAATATTATTAATAAATTATTAAAATAAAAAAAATTAAATTACATTTAATCGATCAGAATAAAATATAAATGAAAAATATTTTTAATAAATAAATATATTAGATAATTGATTAATATATTTGTTAGTTTTAAGAAGTATTTCGCAAATTGAATTTAACTAAAACTTAACTTTTTCTTATAAAAAATTAGTCTATGTATCTTAAAGGTAGGAATTATGTACATATATAGCTTACACGATTATCAGAAGACACCTAAGTCTCGTTTAATATGGGGCTTACGTTCCTTACAAACACAGTCTAAGAGCGAATTCGTGTTAAGAGAAATTATTCTAGACGAAACAACAAACCAGTGCACATATTTTTAATTTCCTTTTGAATTTCATACGTCTTTCAGTGAACAGATCTGCTATGCAATGTTAAATCCAATTGAAGCTTTTCCAGACTTAAGCCTTCTATAACCTTAATATCTTCAAAACTGTTTTAATCCGAGTTTTAATTCTTGCCTCATTCAATCACCAATTCTTCATCAAGGTCTTTGTTTGCAAACAACTCTTTTCTTCGATAGATATATTTTTGAAGCCTTCACCTTGAATTGAGTGAAAACGTTCTAAAATTTTATCTAGTCCATTTTGTGGCAATTGAAGAACGGGCTTTCAACAATTGCCAGCCAGACTTTCCTCTAAAATCCATTCAATGTTAACTTCTTACACTCATTTTAAAATAAATTTACCAACTGATCGCTTTCTTTAATAGAATATTCCTTCAAGCAATTCATTACTTCTATAGTATATAATTGTATGTTCAAAATCGATCATAAAGTCTTGAAAGTGTAAATTATACCCTGGATCCATCGGATGCAGTATCGACGTTTTATTAGGTGGTACTTGAATCGATTTAGCTATTGCTAGCCAGAAGCATACTCGTATAAGAGCTTTTTGTTGCAACCCTTGCATAATGATTGCATCCTAAATGGGATATTCATGAGTATTGCTGACCAAGACGTAGGTTTGAAAACACAATATTTCAATATTTTCCTTTTCAGTATGTTTTTTATTATTATTCCAATGATGATGATATCTGTTTCAACTCATCCAACAAGGCAATATGATTTCCATCGATCTATCCTTATTGACATTAGAAATATATTCTGTTAAGGCATTCCGATAACATCATTCACATTCATCATGCTAATAATAGTAATAAAATGTTCCATATGCACATAAGTATAACTTCCTTTATTGACTAAACAAATTTGTTTAACCCTTCATTATATTATAGTACTAGATTCTCTTCTTAGAAGTATCTTAACAAAAGTAAGTCAGTTTCTTTAACTTTATGGTATAACCCTCTCTCAAAATAGTAAGTATTCAATATTCTTGAACTGAACTGAACTGAAATTACAATTTATGGTTGCTCATAAATAAAACCAAACCTTCCAGCTAAGCATTAAGAAATACTACATACATTTTATGTGAAGAAAAAAAAAAATGAATTTATTTTCTGATTTTTTTTTTTTTTTTTTTTTTTTTCTTTACCAATATTTACTCAATCACAAAGTAATTGGCTAGAAATGTGTCAGTAAATGTCATAGAAATGGAACAAAAAACAAAAAAAACAAAAAAAAAAGTACAAAGTTGTCTGCAAAGTATTAAAATGTCAAAGTAAATGAAAAAAAAAACTGGCATGTATTGCAACTAGTACAATTCATAGTTGTTTGTATCTGTGTAGCACTACTGCAGATCATTCAAAGATGAAAGAAGATACCATAACGTTTTGAAGCCTTTTTAGGCTAAATCACCTGCGGTTCAAGTCTTCACAAAAGCAACAAGATTCATGGCAAAAGGCGTGCATATTTTTTCGTTCTTTCTATTTTTTCTATATTAAATGGCTTTCAAAATATACAAAACTAAGAAAAATAAATACTATTATACTACGAGAAGAACGAGTGAGTAGTCAATAGCATTTCTATGTTCTCTCTTCATATTCTTGTTGTTGGGAACTGCTCCAATTTGAGTGCATGACATATGGAAGTAACATGCATTTCTATATTTTTCTTTCTATTAAAAAAAAAAAAAAAAAAAAATTGAGGCTGTCGGAATGAAATGTACACATATTTAATTTAAGTTTCTCCTTTTTTCTTATATTTGTAAGCCTCCTCACTTCGAAACTTTTGCCATGTTTAAAGCACGAAAACTTTCATGACAAATCATGCATATTTTTCTTGTATTGGGATTTAGATTTTATTATGCTTTATATTAATTCTTTTATTTTATATTCTGAAGACAGAGACTTTGTTACAACAAACCAATACTGAAAATAAATACAAAATTTCAGGTTGTCGGCAATAATTGATAATATGTATCTATTGATCCCAAATAATTATTTCAAAAATCAAAAAGTCATTAGATCTCAGTCAAGTGAGAAAGATTATGAAACACGTCAAAATCGTAATTGTTCTAAGTAGATTAAAAGGCCATAATTGTGAAGATCTCTGACTATGGCACTCCCGAGAAGCCATTCGGTCATGGTTTGGTCGCCGGTATCGAAGATACCCACTTAAGGTCACCAAGAATATGGGCAAGAATAAATTAATGAAGACTAAGATGAATCCTTTCTTGAAATTGCTGAAGAGATTTTTTTTTTCTTTTTTCAATAATAAAATTTATAAAACCACTAAACCGATAAAATTTAAAAAATATTTAAGGTTAGAGTACCCGACCCTGCTTCGCACGGGTTGTTTCCTTTCTTAGCATTACTATATTCTCTTTGTTACACTTTGAGTCTCAACAATGAACACAGTATCAGAAAATTAAAGTACTATTTTAATTATTGTTTTTAGTTTACTTTCAGGGATTTGAATTTTTTAATACCCCCAGATCTCGGGAACGGGACCAAAACTATCCTATGTTCAAGGCGGGAACCAACCATACGCATTCACAAACTATCAATGCAATCCGTTGAACGGTATGGTAGCGCATAATATACGAAACATTTAAAATACTAATTTTTAAATATAAAAATTATAAAATTACAATATATTAACTTAAATTGTCTATATAAGAACCATAAAATGATGCATTTTATGATAGAAACTTCAGTTCTCTACATAGTCATCAATATTTGATGGTATATTGCATAAAATTGTATTAAAATTTGTTTAAAGGGTTAAATGATATGACCCCAATTAATTGTGTACTATGCATGTGATTAACTGAATATAATTTCATTAAAAAAAAAAAAAAAAAAAAAAACTTAAAATATTTTTGAAGAAAAAACAACATAAAATAGAAGATAAAGCTAAATACTTAAATATAGTACTATTCGAAAATGCATAAAATGCATTGATATGTAGTAGACCCAGGGGGTTTCATGCTGTCCAAATCAACACGTAAACACAAAGTTCACGTATACCAACCAACATCAGCAGCACCAGCAACAGCAGCAGCAGGCATCATGATGATGAGGCGCAGACACACGCCAGCTGTGCCACATAGCCAAAGTAACGTAAGTAAGTAGAATTCAACAGTTGATGAAGTTGAGTTGAGTTAAATTTGTTTGAATGAGTGACACGCGAAAATATTCTAATATAAAGTTGAATAACTTGATGATAAAAATGGAAAGAAGATGGAATTGCTGCTGGTGCCTAACACTTGTTTATACAAGCGAAACAAACCCAATCTAAATTCATGTTTATCTTTCAAGCTAAGAAACTGGCAGGAAAATACAAAAATGTTGAATTAAGCAAAAGTCAAATTTGATTTTGAATTTCAATATTTTCCCAAAGAAAATCGTATGTCTGCCAATGCAGAATATCAAACTTATAATATTGGATTTCTTCATCTCTTTTATTAAAAATATAAAACCCACTTTGTGTGATGATTTTACAGTTACTGGCATATGAATATTTTTTACATATTTTGCATGTTCATTTAGACAAAAGGTAGGCGTAGATATACCAGGATTAACTGTCTGTCTATCTACTAGGTATTTTTCTGTTTTTTAGCCGCCGGTACTACTCATGTCCTGAATCGAATTGTATTCGCAAAAACATTCACGCTGTGTCTTCTTTATCTCTCTGTGTCATTGAAGTTGACTTCGCTGACCATTTTCAACATCTAACATGACAAAAAATGTACTTGAGTAAGAGATCAAATCAAAATTTACTTGTGTAGGGTGTGTATCCATATAATTTGGTTCGAAATCTTTAATTTAGTGTAAAATATATTCAATCTTCACCCACTAACTTCTTCCTCTAACTTGACCCGTGTCATGCTGTTTACTAAGTGGTTTTCCTTGTAAACACAATTGTTTGCTGCTCTCTTTGGGTCAATTTGAACATTGCACTTGACGAAAAAGTGTTTTTCTTTTACCTCTTATTTGTCTTCTTTCGTTTATTTTTACAAAATTTTCATTGTATTTTTTTGTTTTTTTTTTTTTTTGTTTTCGACATGTAGAATTTGTGTTGATGTTTTTCCTTCACACCTACACACATATGAAAAGGAAATGAAAACAAGAATAGAATTATTTTTTAATTCCCCAACAAAAAAAAAAGTGTGAGTATATTATAAATTTAAGAGGTGCTAGTTGTTGTGTGTTTTCTAATGACAGGTAACATTGTTTTCATTAGATCACATTTCAATGTTTGTTATGATAAAATAATTAAATGATTTAAACAAACATTGATTATTTATTTAGACTGATGTCATGTAAAGAATGTTTTATCATCGTCTCATGTATCATAGTATGAAAACGAGAAAGAGATTTAAAATCAAATTAGTTTCAAAGAAAAAGATTTGCAATGGATAATCCAAGTGAGATTTTTTAAAATATAGAGTTTGGCTATTTAGGATGATTGAAAGGAGAAGAGAAGTGCCTGATATAAGAGCAATGTTTGAGAACTTTAAGCATGTAAGTTTGTCAAGTAAAGTAGTCATATAATATCGAGTCAATAGGGTAGGAGATATGAGTGCAATCTCCTATAACTTCCTAAACTCATTGATTCAGTAAAGTTGCGGCCGAAGAAAAATGTAATCAATTTCGTAAGTAGAACATATGAGAACATAGAGGAAAGTTATTTTTTTTTTTATTATTGTTATTTGTATTGATGCAATAATAGCCGCTTTATACCTAGATCGCGTTCAAAATCGCTACTGCGTACGTACCAAGGCGCATTCACTGTCATTTTAAGACTTTATTCTGAATTCTTTGGATTTGCGAAATATTGCTGCAGCCTGAACAGCCCCATAGTTGAATACCACGTCCATATTGGTTTAAGCACCTCCTTGTATAAGAGTACATATTTTGTTGTACTCGTTTGTGGATATATCAGATCGATTACCCATGGACTAATGCATGTTTCTGAATTTGAGGAAAGTTAGAAAGTAGCATCCTATCGATTCGATCGATGTTCATATCGTAAGTCTTGAATAAATTCAAGTACATTTTGTCATAAGAAAGTAAAGTTTATTTGCGACCGATCTAATCGATATTCCAATTAGATAGTGATCAATTAAATACATCCGATTACTTCTATTTGCAACTGAAGTATAAAATATATACATTTAACATACAAATAATCCAACTGATTGTGATCTCAAAATGAGGAATAAACATTGAATCCAATTGTGGACGACAAGCGGTTATAAAGAAAATCTATTGACTTTATCATTGCAAAAACAAAGGTTGTCTTTCAAAGAAAACTATCCAATCTTTAGATTATACCAATGTTATAAATGTGAGGAACTGTACTAGTATGCTCTCATGCATAATTATTTGTTTGAAATCAACTTATTTGCTATTGTATTGTACAGGATCCTGCTATTTAGGGTTGTTCCAAGTCTTCAATGACTACTACTAAACCTAAAGATTACTACTAAAGACTATGCATAACATTTGCCGTTCTCATTTGCCATTGACCACCATTGAGCATCAAATTAGCTAAGGGATACAAAGAAGTCCAGAAAATATAGTAAAATATGTCTGTCAATTTAATTAATAAATAAGTAAATATTAAATTCATATAAAATGAACGTTACTCTGAAATTTATAGATTCAAAAGGTATCTTTTTTAAATTAATACATAAGTACATAAAATCAATGGCACAGGATATTAAACATTTGATTCCATAAGAACAATTTCCTTCGTTTTTCCATCAAACTGGCAACCATTGCCGCAAAACGTACATAAATTTGGAGACCTCAACTTCGGCAATGATTTGTCAAGTCAATTTATTTCCTTATCTTTTGCTTTTGCAACAGTTTTAAGAGATAAAAATCAATCAGTATCACATCAGTACAAATAACTGACTTAACTAACTGACTACATTACTGTTAATGATTTAAAAAACTGTCATCATCTTCAAAACATTGAATATGTTAAGATTCACTTTGTAATGTAATAAGTATTTTATGGTTTATTTTAAAGGATAACTATTCTTTTTCTCATACAATACAAATCCTTTGATTGATGATGATTATTACTATAATATATTTTCATTCATACTTTGTCATGGTAAAACTTATAAAAACTCATAAAAGAATAAAAATACCATCCTACTACAGGTAATAGTATGTAAAATAATCAACCAAATCATCAATTCTTTCATACTTTATGAGTTCAACCGTTTAACTTTCCTTTATTTATGATTATTCATAACTTATAGGTAGTCACCATACGTAGTACATTAACTTACATAATTTATACTATACAAACACACCCCTACACCCACACATCAAACACAAACAAGCATCAGGAGCAGGAGCAGGTAGATAGATAATTTGCAATTGACTTTAAACCCGCAAAAATTATAGCAGATAGGCGTGATACAACATAACTATGGGTAAATAATTTCGCTAATCCGGATGCAACGGATGCAGATGAGTAAACATCTACTTATAAAGTCAATTTTTTTATTACCTAACGTAATTCAATACAACAGCTAAAGGACAATAAAGAAATCAGCAAATATTTGCATCATAAAATTTTGCATAAAATTTAGCTGAAGGAGCAAGACTCACAGCCACTGCCAAATGTTTGACTAAACATGGAAGAAAGGAAATCATTGCTTTGTGAACGAAAGAAGGTAGTGAAAATGTGACAAGGACACGTCAGTAATAAATTATGTGTTTTTTTTTATTTACTTTTATTTGGGGTCATAAAAGTTAAGGTAGAAAAACCAAATTGCAAACAATGAAGTAAACATCCTGGAAATTAGTAGCACACACATAAAGAATCCTGCATCCTTTTTGGTATTTCGCGTGAAAAATAAAGAAAATTTACAACTTTCATTGAATCAAAAAGAGAACTGATGTTAGTCAGTCAATGCCAATGGACAAGGTCAGTTGTATAGGCATAAATGGTTGTTCCATTGTAGTCTATTATGCAGATAAGGCATAGTAGTTTACCTGACCGATAGATGGACAGACTTTAGACCGAATAGATGTGCGAAACGATACATGACATGAAACGAAAGTCAAGACATGGACAAATATTGACCCTGTGTTTGACTTTAGTTCTACCAAAGCCATGCCAAGCAAAAGAATCAAGAACTAATATTGCCCACGCCCTGAGTCTGAAAAGAATCTTGAATAGAGTCTCTGAGTTGTCTCAGTATTACATTTTCCTTATGCTCTTCGAAAACATGGATGAGAAATAACAAACCTGGATAGCAGCGTTTTGTGGCGTGATTTATGATCGTGTTGAGTTTTTGTCCGAAATACATTTTCATTTGAAATACGTTTAGTGCATTTAAAATGCTGGTAATTTTTTGTAAAATAGAAATAGATTTTCGAACAAAATGATTGTAAATTATATTCAGCAATGTGTTAAATTCAATTCAGTTTTCTCTCAATCTATCGACTGGTTAGTTCTTAATGCCCCTACGACTGTGGATCGTTCGTTGTTCCACAAACAACACCTACCTCACCTAGACTAGTCTAACCTCATCAATGCATGAAGTCAAGTTGTTTTGTGGGTGTTGATATTACCTGCTCTGTCATCTTGTCAATCCTGACAACTTGCCTGTTCATGCTTCTTTTGGTAAGATGAAGCAACTCTTATTCTTTAAATTGTACCCAACAGCATGTGTTCGGACAATTATCTTGACCACTTCTTGGCAAACAAAGATGTTATCATATCACGTGCTGGCTTCAGAGTGACTTTCTTCTCTGAAGAGAAATCTTCATTAATTATTTTCATGTTTTAGCAATGTTTCCTATCTTCTTGTTAAGTTAATTATATTTTAATATTTGGCAGCACTTAAAGTATAAGTATTCTAATAATTCTACTTACTACATCCATAAATATCAGCTTCTGGCATGTCTCACGTGCTATAGTTGATCAATATGTTGTTTATAATCCAAGTAATTCAAGTACCCACATAACAACAGAACTTCTTAGATCAATTCCAGATATAAAAAAACTAACCTTCTGATAATTCTGCTACATCCAAACTCTTTTACAAACTAATCAAATGTCTAAAGAACAGTTGGCCAATATGGTATCAATATTTTGTCACCCAATATAAACTGATGGGCAGTCCAAATTTTCTAAGATTTATGAGAAATTTAGAACTGGTTTTCAAAGAATCTTCCCTAATTGTATATCCAACATGGAAAGTGGAATTAATGGACTTATAAAAAAAATATTATGTAGAATGAAACTTTTCCCTATAAATTATTTATATGTACTTTAAATCATCCGTCAATTTGTAGCTATACTTTCAAATAAATATTATATGCCAGTTAAGTCTGTTTGTCTGAAAGCGATGAACTCAAAAACTACTGAGCGGATTTTCATACGGTTTTCGCCAATGGACCGAGTGAATAATGAGGAAGGTTCAAGAAAACAGAAAATTAAAAACCCCAAAGGAATAGCCGAAGAATCTAAAAAAACGATAAAAGCGAGGTGTGTCAGTGAGATGCACATAAAGCTTAGACAATTTTGTTTTTAAATTAATAAAAATCGCCTTTGACAAACATCTCATTAGGTCAGTCCATTAATTTTTTGGGAAGCAGATGCAGGACAACGTCTGCCCGGGTATCTAGTTTAAAATATAAAAAAAATCTAAATGAAATACAAATCTTTCGCAAAACTAAGAGGAATACTCTTCTACTAGTATTTGTGTTTGAGTCCTTATAGTTAGAAGTTTTACATATGTGAAATACAAATCACATTCCTTACAATAGAAATTGTGAGGAGCTCAGAGGTTTGTAGTGCCTAACACTCCCTGACTCAGGTCAGCTAGAAAATCCCCCCTAAAACTTAGAATATCTATGTTATACATTAGCAACCTCATCAGCTGGAGTATGAAAATAGGTGAAATTCATAGATGAACTGATATTGTTTTAGGGTAAATTATGTTTATTTGTTTAATTATGTATTTCTCAATTTATTATTATGTATATAATTTTAATAATAAAATTTTATAATATTTCTTCTTATTCCAAAGTTTAAATCTCCTTTGTTAAGGGAATCAAAACAAAATGCCCCAAACAATTGAATAAATACACAAAATTTACATAAAAAATATATACATACATGATTTGATAAATGTTATGAGCAATTAATAATTGTTAACTATAGTTAAATGATAAAGATCTTGAGATGGCGCAAAGAACAAAACAAAACTAAAAAGAAATACAATTTTTTGTTATGACAAAAAAAAGAGGAAAACCTCATTTCTTTTCTTTTCATTTCTTTCTTTTATACTTATTTTCATAAAAAGAATAAAACGAAATAGGAAAATGATATTAATAAAGCGGAGAACACAAGCGTTGGCGGCTGCAATAATGATGGCGCTTGGCTCTGAGACTATGAAAAAAAATGCTAATAAAATTGTTAGCTGTAGTAGATATGATCACGATAAGTTGATATTCATCCCATTATAGAGATACTGTGACTCGAAGCATACATAATTTGTAATCAATAAAAGACATCAAAAAAAAATATATATATAAAAATTAAAGAGCCAAAGAGTCAAGTAGAGAGATACTTACAAACAACTTGGGCTTAATTTCCTAAGATGAGTCTTTTGTGATAGCGGCACTATTCGGTTAACTGCGGCGACAGTATCTCAATATAGCAATCTGAGATGATCGGATCTCAAGAGAACAACAAACAAACAAATAAACGAATTACAAATTACGAACAAAAAAATAAAAAATAAAAGAAAAAACCGAAGTCACAAGAAAAAAATCTCAAATAAGATCTTTTTCATGAGTAAAACTAGAGACAATTTGAGGCGTCGTCGGTGGTTAAGCCAAACTGTCAAATAACAACAAGTTGACAAGTGTAAACACTTGATACTCATGTTTTGTACATGGCAGTAGTGCAGGACAAAGATCTTCTTTTAACTATTCCCAATGGTATGTTTATGAGTATTCCTTTGCATCCATGACCCGTGCGTAGATACCTTCAGGTGATCACAGTATGTGTCCTACATAGCCCTGACAATAGAAAACTACAAACTGGAATAATTTGGTTAAAGGTTACTGAGTCTTATTACGCGTTTTTTCGTATTATATTTTATATAATAATTATTTTCATTATATTTTAAATTTCACATTAAACACATAAATTGCTTAACTTTTTCACTTTATCATTACTGGCAACACATTAACAGCCGAGAGAGGCAATAGCAGTCAGTGGCAGCGAAGATGATGTCGACAGCGACGCCGTCACAGCTTCTCTGCTTGCATAAAGTCCTACATAGCCCTGACAATAGAAAACTACAAACTGCAATAATTTGGTTAAAGGTGACTGAGTTTTCTTACTCGTTTTTTCTTATTACATTTTATATAATAATTATTTTCATTATATTTTAAATTTCACATTAAACACATAAATTGCTTAACTTTTTCAATTTATCATTACAAACACTTCTTATTTTACTTCTTACTTCACATTTCTGGCAGCACATTAACAGCTGAGAGAGGCAATAGCAGTCAGTGGTAGCGAAGATGATGTCGACAGCGACACCGCCACAGCTTCTCTGCTTGCATAAAGTTTTGCAAAAAGAACCGTTAACCGAACAAATTTTTATTTTTGTTGAATTTTCAAGTATTTTTACACAATTTTTCACATTTTAAACACAAATTTCACTAAAACAAATATTTATTTATTAAATTCACATATTTTTAAAATATTATATGTAGATTTTAATGAAAATAAAGAAGAAAACAAATATGATTAATACCGACGCGACCACCTGCGACAATTTTATAAATGAAACTGGGGAACTATGGTGCTGTGGTGAGTGGGGTGAGTAAGAATGTGAGAGAATGTGGGAGAATGAGAGAGAGTAGAGAGTTAATGAGAAGATCACAAATGGAGAGCAATCTTGCCAATTTTGATTTTTGAGTATGTGAGCTTTTTCTTAGAAATTTGATTGTAGTATTGATTAAATAATTTTTTTTTTTTTTTGGTAAAATTTAATAAATCACATAATTATTTATCTATTTATTTCCCTTAAACATAAAACTTAGATACTAAAAATACTTTTTTAAGAAATATGAACCAACTTATCGCGAACATACATCCCAAAAATATATCAGTGACATACTCCTGTCTTAGTATAGAGCTTTGGTTGCACAACATGGTATGGAACACTGCTTATTGGTTGGGACAACGAGTGAGGGGAATAGTAACATGCCAATTGTTTTTGCGATTGTAAGAAAAATAAAAATTTTTGATTTTTGGTTGTACGAGCGATCGCATAATGTGTGTACACCTTCCCTGAAAATGAAGCAGTCGAATAGCGAAAACCCACGTCTATAACGGATCAGTAGTAGAGAAAATCGCGAAGATACTTACATACATAAGACAAATATTCAAATGATTAATTGATAAGCTGACTAAATGTTTTATAAAAGTAAAACACTTAGACAAGGTATTAGTTTCTTTTGCACTCAAATTCTTGCGGCGGTTCAGATAGAGCCAACTTCACTATCCCACCCGCACAGAATACTGCAGAATATGAATGGATTCGAAACGACAGATGAATGAATTCGTGCAGTTAACATTGTGAACTAAATCAAACACTTCAGTGAATCATACATAAAAGATAGAAGTTATGCATTTACAGTAGGACTCCTCTACAATTCCCCTAAAGCGAAGACTTTATGATAGTAAAGTTATTTACCGTCTTCGTTATAGAAGAGCCCGACTGTATATATTTATGTAATTTTAAATGTCGTTCATGATAAAAATTAAAAAATAATATTTTAATGACAGCAACAAAAAAATTTGAAAAAATTGTTGGCATAATCATTCATAAATTATTGATGAAATAGATTATTGAGTTTACTTCTTCTCTGTATTTTCGTAACACTAATAAATCATCAGTTGTACAGTTTTCTTCAGCCCAAATGATGACTTTATTGAAAACATCTAAAAACTTCCGAGGTATTCTGCAAACTTATGTATCAATCGAATTTCATCCTCTATTTGTAAGACATTGTTGACCGCTTCATTCAAGACGTTCGAAATATCCTTATCACTTCAATTCAATGATATTCAATATCATCAATTGTGCACTGGTACTAACTACCCAAGTAAGATACAGGGTTAAATAATGTAGCTGCAGGAGCTTTTGTATCCTTTTATATTCATTTCTAAATATGCTCAAAGGAATGTCGTCCTCCAAATCATAAAATTTGTCAAACAACATTTGCTGCACATATAAAAAAGATAAGCTTGTTCACTCTTTAGAATATACTGTATACAAAATTGGTTTGGTTCATACTTTTCTTTCAGTCTTCTGCAAGGGCATACATAGTATACATAAATTGATTCAATCTTAATTGTCCAGTTAAGCTTCCCTTAAACATAAGCCTGCATTAGTATAAAATATAGTACTGACATATTCGCGGATTATTCGATAAAACCAGTATACCATATATGTAAATAGATAGTATAAATTATACTTAGAATAGTCGTTAGCTTAATTATTATATTGTAATTCAATGGATCGACTTATTCTTATACCTTCTCTTGTCATAACAACTCCCCACTGATAAGCCAAGGATCCCATTATATTGTATTATTAAAACATATTGTTGTATGCATAGGTACCTTGAATCTATAATGCTCGTACTTACAAGAGGATTAACTTGTCTTCTCATTCATCAAGTATTATAATATTTTTAACATGATTTCAATCAGTGAACAAACCATACATACTACATGGATACATAAATAATCTGTTCATGGCTATAGAAGTTCTAAATCATAATTGACATTTTTAAGTGGCGCTTCATGGCTCACGTAAATTAAGTGAGTTAAATTATTAATGATGATGGCAAAGATGCCAAAGAAAAAACAATCGATTTTATGACTTTGGAAGAGATACAAAAATGCATTCGCTCATTCATTTAAAACATTGGCCAAATTTCATTTATTTTTAAATTATTCAAAATCCCACGTTATATGTCTTTTAGTGTGAGAGATCAAGCAAGTGTGTGTGAGAGATCGAGCAAGTGTAGTCTTTGGATCACAGTAAAGTTAATTTTGACTTTCTTAGTTCCCGCATTTTTTTATGTTGATTTTTTTTTTTTTTTGATAATTTTGATTTGAATCGATAACAGTCGGTAGATCTTCGTATTAAGATAAATCTAAAAAACAATAAAAAAAACTAAATCAGATCTCATTTGATTTTTTAAATATTTATTATTATAATTGTTGTTGTTGTTGTTGTTGTTGTTGTTGCTGCTTCTTTGACAATTTTTCCTCTATTCAAATTTATTTATTATGGTATTTGTTTAAAAATGCTTTTGGTGTCTGGCAACGATTGAACAGCTCAATGTGTTTAACATTTTAAGCGCCATCATTTATTATGATGTCTTTCGTGCTTTCCCT
Organism: Amiota mariae; assembly: GCA_035041805.1. Classification (NCBI taxonomy): domain Eukaryota; kingdom Metazoa; phylum Arthropoda; class Insecta; order Diptera; family Drosophilidae; genus Amiota; species Amiota mariae. The sequence goes on from JAWNKV010000325.1 coordinate 4,701,581, forward strand.
CTAAATACCTCCACCATCACCTTATGTTGCATACTACATGGATCAATATGTTGGTTTGGAGACTCACCATGTTTTTTTTTTTTTTTTTTGGTATTGTATTTATGCATAAATTTATGTGATTTTTATGCGTAGACATAATTATAAACGCGTCTCCAAAAGAGAAAAAGAAAAAAATAAGAAATAAGAAATAACAACAAAACTCCACAACTCCATCTTAATTTTTCTTCATTTTTTTCAGTTTTTTCTCTTATTCACTCTATGATCTCGATATTCTTATTGATTCTGATTCTCAGACTTCTCAGGCTTTGAGGTTTGAGTTTGGTTAAGAAAAGTATCCATGGTTATGACTGTAAATGGTGTGTGGTGAATGGTTGGTTAACTACAATACACACATACATTTGGATTCAGAGTCTTCTTGAGATTTGGTTTACGTTTGCGCTCCAGCTTCACCTTTTGTTGTCATAAATTATAAAATTTTATGCGTAAATTAATGACATTTGCTGGATATTTTTTTGTATGTTTTAAATGTTTTGTTGTTGGCCTTTTTTTATTAATATTTTTTTGTTTTTGGTCCTCCTTTTTTTTTTGTTGTTTGATTATTTATTTTTTTTTTTTTTTTTTGATTTTTATATAAATGTAAAGTGTTATGGTAAAGTGGATTAGTCGTTGTTGTCGTTGCAGTTCTCTTCTGATCATCATCTCATCTTTTGTTCTTCTTTCGTTTTATGGAACTGCTGATCGAATACATTTGTATATTTTTCGATAAATACAAAGTTATGATTTTTTATGTTCTTTTTGGTTGCTTTAATTAATTTTATTCAAAAAATATGTCCATTTGTATTCAAATAAAGTCTCTTGACAATATTAATTATTGTTTTTAAAGCAAACTATGTTGCTTTAATTAATAACTTATAAAACTTAAGCAAGAACATAAACCTTTGAAATTCCCAATCTATAAATGATCTTTGTCTATAATAAAATTATGAAACATTTCATGTAAGAATAACTTTATTTTGTCAAAAAAACTAACTTCAAGTTATTAATTTTTTTTTTTATGTTAATAAAATTTATATCTTTAGAAAGAAACGTTTGACAAATGAATTTGGTAGGATAATGAATCATATATCTTATTTATTAAGTTCGAATATAAGGCAACTTATATGTATTATTTCTATTAGATTATATTAATGATGAACAATTATCAGGCTAAATTAGATTGCATTGATCGTACGAAGTCCCTCTTAGACTTGAGGTTCTGGTTGTTAGTTTTCGAGATGTGTGGCCTAATTAATGGATATAAGTATCTAGTTCAATGATGGCTTCGGCCATCCTCAAAACGCTTAAACCACACAAATCCGTGCAAACTGATAAAGACTTATGAGTATAAACTTCTAAAATATGTTACAGTAGCGACTTTTCTACGTTTCATAAAAAATTTTAAGACAATTTGTTTGTTCTAATAGTACCTATGGATACAAAGAGGTTTCACTCCACACAACTGTGGTTTGTTGGTGAGCTTTAATCCATGTTTATTCGTTTAAGAAAGAACAAGTGAGGATCAAAATACGACATTTTTTAACAGTCTTAAAGTGGAATTCACTCTTAGTTTATCAAAGAATCTTAAACTACCTATTCTTCGTGATAATCAGTACGTATTGTGAGCTTTTAGTGAATGCCGGACAAAAGCAATGGATATGTTAAAATTATCTCATATATAGTCTTAAATTCAAATCAAATGAGTGAGTCGGACTCACACACGGAGGGTTCCGTACCATCGTACAAGATTTTTTGCTTAAAATATAAAATTATGATTATATTTAATAGCCTAAAAGTATACTACAATTAACAGCATCAAGTATACTACAAAAAAAAAAACATTGTTAAACAAAAGGTTAAATTAAAGAACAATGCTTCTAAAAATGTATATATTTAGTATTTGTCGTTCTACACACAAGTGAATTACACACTTTGTGAAAATTTCAACTCTCTACTTATTACGGTTCATGAGATAGAGCAGGAAACGGACGGACGGACATCGTAAGCTTAGTAATAGGGTCCCGTTAGCTCCCTATGAGTACGGAACCCTAAAAACGACTTAGATGAGATAAAAAGTGTGCCGGGAACAACTACACCTCGCCACTGCGGCTACGAATGGGACTATTGTGACAATCCTAATACAATAACAGTTCCTGCGAGATTCTGGTATTCATCAAAATTTCAAGACTTTTTTCGTAGCCATATAGCGGAGTCTGGTCGAAATTAGAACCTCACAGTGGCAAAGTAAATGCTCTGATATCGCCTCCTTTTCATTATATTGCCAGCATTCGTCATTTCGACTAATCCGCATATTATGTAGAAGCATCATAACTCTACAATGTCTCGTTAAGAAGCCTGAAACTACACGAATACATTTCCGTGTTAATTTTTTGAGCATGTTGGTTTTTGCTACCCTATTGTGTTTTATATTTAACCAATATAGGTACGATTTCTTATCAAGCCATTGACTTTAATTTCATTAAAATTTCATCTCAATATATCACTATTTGTGTCTATTTATGACAAATGATTCAAAATACTACTTCACTTTATTCAATTAAGTTTGTGTAATTTTCACTTTGACAGTATCCTGGATTAGTAACGAATCAATGATTTTTAAAAGTAGAGTTTATTATTTATGTTATTTATCTTATCAAAATAGACCTCAAAACAATTTTATTATATTTTAAGTATTCAAATTAAAATGACTCTTTAATCTTTTATAGACTTTTAAGTTACTTTATAACTGAAATGTTATTTTATTGTTAAAATCTTTGAAGACAAAATGAAAATGTTTATCTATTTACTTATATTTATAACTGAAATTTATACTACTTTAGTAAATAATTATGTATCTATGGTATATTGGTAAAAAATTTCTAATTTCAACAGGAAAACATTAATTCAATAAGAAATTAATTTCTACCTACGCTAAACCAAGTTTATTCACATATCCTATTCTACTATTGTTCGTTCCCATAACCCTAGAGTATGCATGCATTCATGCTCATCAAAGAGAATAGATATGAACTGGGGGAACGTTTAAAGTGACTCGACTCTAAACTAAGAAAGAGTCATGGACTTATGACGATGAAGATAAATAGCCAAACATACATAAATTTCCCTCGGGTGTCACATTACAAACAAGCGACATGAGCAGCGCACGTTCCATCCAATACATTAGATACTAAGATGAAGCGCCGCCAGTTGCTAGAGTATAGTAACTTGGCTAACTCTTCATAGTAGTATTTGTTGATTTTAAACGCATGACTTAAGTTGCATTTGCGTCAAACAACCACAAACTCATACGGTAATTTGTCGCATAAGTGTCGCGTTGTGTTTTCCTCACTAAGTATGTTTTTCTACTGCTGGTTTTGTGTGTTTGAAATTAAAATCATCATGTATCTATCTTGCTTATCTTGTCACCATTTAGTTTTAAATGAGTTTAAACTTGAGAATAAGGCAAACGATTGATAATATGATTGTACAAAGCAGGTAGTAAGATGACAAACAACCGGAATAAAAAGGTGTCAATAAAATAGTTAAATTTGAGTGCACTTTAACTCACCATATACTTATCTATATGTTAAGGGCAGAAGTACAAACATATACTTCAAATTGATAACCTAATTGGTACAACCAAGACTCACACACATGTATATTTGATATATAAGGGCGTTCTGTTGTTGATATATTGCGTATGAGTTAAGCCTAGTAGACCCTTAGGCGCTCGTTTTTAAATGCTTAATAAAGCTACCAAGATGTGTATTCCACGTGCTCATACTCCAATCCGCTACCATGTCAAACTGTCCGCCCTTTAACGCTTCAAATTATGGGGTTGCCGCCTCTTTGCGCATGCTCTCTCGCTGTGCAATGTTTGTTTTCTTTAACCTCCAATATGGTTTCACTTCTTTGCCTTACTTGCTCACTTCTCTATACATATCTGTCTGTCTGTCTGTCTGACTGCCTTCCTATCTGTCTGTCAGTAGGAGCAGAACTTTTGCAGCACTCCATCCAAATAGTTTTTAGCACTTTTACGCACTGATACGATACTCAATACTATAATACAACTCTTCTTCCAGTAGACAGAAACAGAAACAGCAACAGCAAAGACAAAACTGGCAGCATCAATCATTTAATTAGCCCAAAATAACCTCTCTGTGCCCTAGGGCAACGATGTATGTTTATATTTACGAATATGGTCACTTCTTTTTTTTTTAGGTTTTCTTCCAAGAGCCTTCACATGCGCAGTCTTCAATAGAGCTCACTTGATCGTGCGTTTGTTGGCTGCTCACTTGATTAATTAATTTTTGAAATATTACTTCACTTCATTTGATGCCTCTTCATGTCACTTCTACTACTTCTTCTCGCCGTTCTCAGGGAAGTACATTAATTTTCAATTCTGACCAGTTTCTTAATATTTATTCTCTTTTTTGTTTTGTTTTTTTTTTTTTTTTTATATTATTCTAAAGGGGGTTCCTTCTCTCCTTTCTGAAATATGCCAACAAAATTTCTTTTGGAATGTGTGAGTTTCTTTTTTTCAATTTATGTGATAAATGTGTTCGCCTTTCTACAATTTATAAGAATTTTATAAGTATGTGCGTGGAAAAAGAAACACCTGTTGACTGACCTGTTGTAAATATAAATACATACACACATAGATGTCGGCTAAGGTGGATCACTCTTAATATTGTTGTAATTGTTTCGACAATAGAAATCAATTGTGTTAAGACACAACAACGATTTGTTTTTTCAATTGAAATCAAAAATTATACAATCATTTCTAAAGAAATTTGGTGTTTAGAAATCAAGAATAATAAGAATTCAGTTAGATCTTAATGTTTAATGGAATATTATTGTATTTTAATAAACTTCACTCTGAGAATGACATGGTGAGAGAGTTTATATTATGTGGGAAGGAAGAATTCCAATACTTTTTCAAATCTATCTTTATCCATACAGTTTGAAATACACTGCGCGTCATTTGGTTAGCACACTCCCTCCCCTTCGTTAGTAATTTCAGCTCAATTCCAGCAATTTTGAGAAAAGTATCCTACTTTTATGATTCAAAAACAAATATCAGGCTAAATGTTGCCGTTAAAGCGACTGTACACTCTATTCAAAAATTTATAAGTATAGATTCACTTAATGTGGATCTTTGATTGAAATTGAACCGAAACCACTAACGAGAGGTTAACCTAATATCGCACAGTGTATCTCCAGTTTTATATAAGATTATTGTATAAATAAGAGTATCCGAACATGTTTCTCTCTATGTCTACTCATATATTAGTTCTTCCAAAAATGCTTTGCATTACATTAGTTCTGGATGAAAATTTTAATAAACTTTTACTTTGCCTTCTTCAGTAGACCTCCTCATACTTATTTTGGTCTTATGACTCACTCCTTTGTCTGAAGTCGAGACCTATCTTAAAACCTCCGCTGTTCTATTGGGCACGCAACTAAGCTCTACCCGTATCTGGGGGTAACAGCCACCACGATACTCCCATAAAAGGACCCGCTGGTCAGGATGGAACAATTTCCGTAATCTCCTGACCACCCGTGGTACTAGACACAGCCTCTGGTCAGACTTCGTACTCAAAGGCCAAACTGCCTGATTTAGCGACACAGAATATTCTCATTTATACTTCGCTGCCTGGAAATCCTATTTATAGGGGACATCCAAGATCACTAATGATAAGTGAAATATATGATCTACCTTCTTTGACAAGAGTTTTAAATACAGATGGCTTAGCCTTAACATCTAAGCTGAAATTCCCCAATTTTCTATACTCTTTCTTATTATATTTCTATTGTAGTACTTCATCGATAAGAACAACATATTCATTACATGATTATTTGTGGTCATGACTTTCTGTGCTCTATACTAAAGAAGTATTACTTTTGCCTTGAATTCCCCAAAACTTTTGCTTATCCATGTAAATCATAATTGACAATAAATAAGTTGTAATGATGATAAAAGTAGTTAATATTTTTAAAGGTATAATTTTCTGTGTTTTTAAATGAATCGACGACCCATACTAGTCATTCTAGTTTATAGATTCTATCAAAGCAATTATCATTAACATTTGCTTGTCCACAAACAAAAAAAAAATAATAAAAATAATAAATATAATAATTTTGCAAAATTTGTCATCACATCATCACATAAAAACCACAACAATCAAAACAAAATCTGAAATGAACAATTGCTTTTGATTAAACAAAAGTAGCGAATATCAAATCAACTAAATTAGTCAAAATGAGGGTAACAAATAAATACACAAACGTACATACTTTTGTACTATTGATATGTATGAAATTGAAATTGAAAACAAAGCCAGAGCCAAAACCACAATCACAACCGCAAAATGCACAAACAGATAGAAGATACACTTTTGATAAACAACATTATTATTCCGTTGCTCAGTTACAGTGATGAGAGTGATGAGAATGATGAGAATGATGAGAATGATGATGATGATGATAATAATGAGAAGGAGGCTCATATACTACAATGTATGATTGGTTATGATTGTCGTTGTTTTTAACATAATTATATATTGTATTATTGCCTTAAATGAAACGAGTGCAAACGATATACTTATACTCGTATATTGTTCAACAGATAAAGTTCAAGTAGTCTAGAATTTCAATTAAACTCCATACACATGTGAGGATGTGAGTATCATCTGTAGAAGAAGGTCCAGCACTCCAAAAATTCGCAAATCAAACACAGTATATACATTAAATCTATTGTAGTAGTGTAATCAAATTTAATCCATAATTTGTCATGAGAATTTGTTCTACTACTTTATCAATTTAAGTAAGTAAGTAAGTATTTTGTATCTTTTAGCAAGCAATGATTGGATTTACTATACTTAAATCTTTCGTTGATATTTCATTTTTGTGTGTTTTTGTGTTTTTTGTTATTTTGAGTATATGTTACTATTACAGATTTTCATTATTTGTTTCACTTTAGATTCGTTCCAGCAATGAGTTTGCCACTTACGCTTGTCATGGTAATCTATACAAAGAGATACTTACTACCATGCTGCATAGATAAACAAAGAATGATGTTAAATGTGCAGACAATTTGTTCTGCTTTCAATATACTCGTACAGAGTACTATGAGTATCTTGTATCTCATATCTCACATCTCACACAAACAACAACAATTATTCGCATGTCTTTGGGTAATACGTCAATGATCTGCGGGTTGTCTATTATTTTGTTTATATTTTTTTTGTTTTCTATGTTTGCCTTTGATTGCCCTTTGCCATCCACACCTTTTGGTTTTTCCTTAGTTTTTTTTTTGTTTTTTTTTTTATTAAAGAATTTATTATTTATTTCAATCGAAAGTGATTTTTCTAAGCTTTTAATTACACTTCTTGTCAAATTTATTTATAAAAAATATATATTTTATAAATTTATTTTGTTTGAAAATTAAAAATTTTAAGTAAAATCATTTCTATTTTCCAAATCATTGACTAATTGTTTATACACATTAAGTATATAAATATTTCATTTAGATAAGATTAGATAAGCTTCAAAAGCTTCCACCAATTTATAAATATGTCAGTAAATACAAATATAAAGCACATAGCACTTTGGAGTAGCTCTTATCTCATTAAACAAACTCAATTGTCAAATACTTTTGTTTACGAACTCATTCGATTTGTGTTCAGTTTAGTTTATTCATTGAAAGTAGAAAGACAAAATGTTTGATTTCAATTTGGAATTTGCCCGTGGCACAGCCAATTTCACGACAGATCTATTCAATGCACTTACCACCGCCGGGGGACTCAAGGAGAATATAATTTTCTCACCTTTCTCTATACAGGCATGTATAGCTTTGGCATTTGCTGGATCAAGCGGTGATACTGCCGATGAAATAGCAAAATATTTACATTTTCCTTCGAACATTCAACCCGAAGTTGGTCTAACATTTCAAAATGTCTTGGAACATTATAAAAATAGTGAACTTTTAAAAATTGCCAATAAAATCTATGTGAAAGAGGGTTACACTTTCCAGACAGACTATGCGGATGCCACCAAAGAACAATATCATGCCGAAAGTGAAGCAATAAATTTTGCTGAGAATACAACGGCAGCAGAAGCAATTAATAATTGGATTAGTACAAAGACTGCGGGCAAGATAACAAATTTAATAAGTGCTGACAATTTGGATGATAACACAAGAATTTTATTATTGAATGCGATACACTTCAAAGGTTCATGGCAACACAAATTTGATGAAGTCCAAACGGTTGAGGATGATTTTTGGATACGTGATGGAGAAGCAGTTAAAATAAAATATATGAATCAAAAAGCAAAATTCGGTTATGGATATTTTGAAGATCTTGGTTGTACTGCACTTGATATGCCCTACAAGGATTCAGATTTATCTATGTTTGTTTTATTACCACAAGAGATCGATGGTCTTAAGGATTTAGCGGAAAAGTTAAAAACTGTCAATTTGATTGATTTGGCAAGCAAACTAAATGTCGAGGAAGTACAAGTTAAATTCCCGAAATTCAAAATTGATTATTCCATTGAATTGTCAGAGAAATTGAAAGAGGTGAGGGATATTTAATATTCTCGTACATATAATAATATTAAATAATCATTAATTTATCATAGGATTGATTAATTCATAAATTCACTTTGAAATATTACTCATTCCTTTCCTTATCTTTTGCTTTATTTTATATGTAGCTTGGCATCAAGAAAATGTTTACCGATGACGCAGAATTCACTGATATGCTGAATTCACCTGAAAGCTTATTCGTTTCTAAAGTTCTACATAAGGCCAGTATTGAGGTAAATGAAGAAGGTTCTGAAGCTGCTGCTGCCACTGGCATGATCATGATGACACGCATGATGTTGTTGCCATTGCAATTCCAAGCTGATCGTCCATTTCTTTATGCCATTTGGAATAAGAAGAATATACTTTTCGCTGGAGCTTTTGTAAATGCTCCTTAGATTTACAAAATTTAATATGTAATCATTTAACTTATTTTAATAATTAAAGATCATAAATTGTTACGATTCAATCAATTTATATTCTTATACTTAACTAAAAGAATATTATAGGATAGGATAAACAAGGTGCTCGCTATGGGGAGAGATCATCCAGAAGCCTTAAGGCCTAATGTAATACCTGGTTTGGACTGCTGTTAGCTTCAGTGTTCGCCTTTGAGCAAACCAGCATCGCTCTTTGGATTCTTTACACCTATTAAGCACTCTTATGTAGGCAAGGTGGCAATCCAACAAGGGGGAACAAAATCATATATCATCTGCTTTAACTGACAATAATAATATTGAGGAACACAGATTCCGGGACATGGGACTTATTAGCCAATTTCAGATTAATTTGGTCTGCTCAATACAAAAATAATAATAACATTTTTGTTAAATTGACTCTACTTTTTAAGATAAAGGCAATGCATTTATCTTATATGTATATAAAAATTTAATTGTTTATTTTATAAAATAACAAACAAATAATTTAGATCTATTAAAACCAAACTAAGATTAGATTAAAATTGAAAACAATGAAATCATTGAGCCTTAATAATAATAATAATAATGATGATGATGATGATGAAAGCATATGGCTACAATGAATTTTATTACCAAGTATAATATTTTCTTCCAAAAAAAAAGGGCGAGTATCAAGGGATCATTTTGTTTTTGGTTTTGGGTCTTTATTTTTGTTATTTTTGGTGGGGGAGTTAATAAATAAATAAATACTCTTATTGCGATTGCACTTAAAATACAATGAAAATAAAAGGCCACCCACTTAAGTGTGAACAACAATAACCACAGCGACAACAGTAACAACAATAGCAATAACATAATATACCTTATCCACCCTCAATAGAATTAAGAAGAATAAAATTCTGTAACGAAATGAAATTGATACTCCCCCAAAATTTTACGCAGCATTAAAAGATCCGCAGGGGAGCGTGTATGTGTTCAAGCAACAACAACACAACACTAAGAAATGCCAAACAATTTCGCATGTTGTCAATCCTCTTGTTGTTCTTGTTGTTTTTCCTTTATATATTTTTGCGTAGGCAAACCAAAAAATACATGTAAGGCAAAAGATATGAGACAGAGAGCCAAGCAGGAGGAAGGCAGTCAATGCGCCAACGGAATTGGCTGACAGTATTTGTCGCAGTGGAATGGAACAGTAGCGTTACCAATTGAATTACAACAACGGCAACACCAATAGCAACAACAAGAACAACATTAAAGTCATGACATGGCGTCTGTCTGAAAGTCGGGGTCCAAGACTCCCTGTGTTCAATGGCCCAATAGGAGGGAGATATCACTAGCTACTAGTAGACCAAGCTTTAACCATATTTCAAATATCATGTCGCTTGACAACATCTATGTCGACGTCATTGGCATCATCAACAATATCAGCATCCCCATCCTCATTCCCCATTATCATCAGGCCCTCATTATTGGCTTTTAGTATTAAATGAGAAACAAATAAAGTTTACTCTACGCCACGAATCACTCAGCACAGTCTTAATTCAATCAAATTCAAACGGATTGGCTTAGTCAATGCGTCATGCCGAACGAACGAAAGCAGATTCCATATTCGTTTGAAGGAACGAACAGTGCTCATCCTGGCTGACACTGGCTGCTGTGCGGGAAATTTAATTACCCTAAAGCTATTTGCTAGGCGGTAATATTACTCACTCTCCAATCATTCACAGTGCATGATGCTCTCTGTTCCTTTTTGGTAGTACAATATACGAATACAAATATTTCTTGTCGTGGTTGCTTTTTAAAATCCAATAAAGTGACAGTCAGGATATCCGTGAGAGTTGTCTAGTATTTCATTGGATTAGTCATTTTTAATTGATTGTAATCGAATATAAAATAATTTGTATCGTTTTTCTATTAGAAGTAATAAAATTAATTTGATCTTAATTGCAATAAGTTGTTGGAATTTTTTAAGAACTGAATACCAATTGAAAATGACAATTAATAACATATGAATATGATAGTTGATAGATAGTTCATTTCCAATGTTTTTTTTGTCTGTGTGTCTGTTCCTTATGGCCTCCGAAACGCCTGTACCGATTTTGATGATTATTTCAGGAAAACTCTATCATAGTTTAGAGAGTGTTTGAGACAAGTATGGTGCAGATCTGAATATTTAATTTCCATATTTTTGAAAAAATAAATAATGGATATTTGATTTTGGTGTGGATTTTATTATATGGATTGTTAGATCATTTCAACTATTCCATTAAAATAAAATTATTATTGTATATATTTCCTTGACAAGTTCCATATTCATAGATTTCCCATTTACATTCCGAAACAGAACATTTTTTATATGAAGACAAATTATATTAAATTCCATGAAATTCTATTCTACACAAACAGCTGTAGTCCATTACCAAAGCAACAAGATTTACTATAATACTTAGTGTTTAAAGACTTGAACTTTTTATGAAATCAAAATCAACGGTAAGTTTATGCCTGATTGCATAAGGAATAAGAAATGTTTCGCCATTAAAAACACTTTAAAGTACTTCATTTTATTCTATACAAAAGCCAAAGAACTACAATATTTGATAGCAACAAAGAACTATTGAGACGTGTAGCCCTCATTAGTGCAAAAATCAAGAAAAGAACAAGAATACTCACTTCAATGAATCAAATTCAATGGGCAAACGAAATATTTAAAGGATCAACATACAATGGTAGGAAGGAGGGAAGGAAAGTAGGAAGGAAATGAATTGTCTTGATGAAATATCTTGATGTTTAGGGATTGAGGGATTCATCATTTTTTAAAAAGCATTTCAATTCATTACATTCTGCATGAGCTGCAAATGAGGTGAAAAAAGATTTGCTTTCAATTTGTCATGAAATGACTGCAGACCGCCACTGAATCTTAAACATCATAATGTTCCACGTAGGTATTGTAGTGTAGTAAAGGCGTTTCAATCTACTCAAGTTAACCCATAGCAATATGTATAACATTAGAATTGAAGTCAAAATGTCAAAGGAAAACAAGGGAAATAACGGCAATGATATTTACGGCATCAAAGCATCAGTAGATGAAGGACCATGAACAATGACGAATGAAGCCAACATATTCGCGAAGTAATCTGATCTAAGGCTAACACCGGAAGTCAAACGAACAGCATTTGAGTAGTAGTAGTTACCTTAAAGATTTACTCTTAAGGTCACTGGGTGTTTGTTAAGAACTTATAAAAGACATTTTAAGCATATACGAGTCCCACCCCCTTTTTGTCGTCGTTGCAGTGCAAGATTTCCATGTACGAGTACAATACTTAATATTGTACTTACAGTATAATTACAATCTACAGAAAGAAAGAAGGTGTGTAATTATTTGCCCATTTGCCTCGAGTGCTCTTTAGGGGTGTTTGCTTGTATTTTTTTCATAAAGTGAATTCCTTCCTTTTTGACTTCTTGAATTTAGCGGGTAATATTTTGTTTGTTCTGAACGTAACTGACTTCTTTGCAAAAAGTTCTCACGCTCAAGATTTTTATAATGCGAGTATTTCGTTCATTTTGCATGTGTGGGGGAATTTTACTGTACCAAATAAATTCAATTCATTGAATGGCATACAACTTCCTGGCTTTTGATAAAAGAACAAATCAAGGGTCTCTTTTCTCTTATATTAGCGTCAATAATTATAGACTACATTTTTACCCAAATACCATCACTCACTCATTCACTAACTAAATGACTCACTGACTGATTGCATACATATACAGAAGCTTTGAATATGCATTTATGCTTTTTTTTTTTTTTAAATGCGCAATTTATGGAGAAGAAAGGAAAAAAAAGTTCATAATTTTCATTGAAAAGTGTTCAGCTGGAAGTTATTAGGCTTTTCTGCTGCAATTCCACTTGAAGTGGCCAACACACAATGTAAGTTTCACACTCTTATGACTTCAACAAATCCATACAAGATGAATAAATGAAATCCTTTGTCCTTTGGCTTTTTCAGTTACAATATTAATTTGTGCACTTCTGTGTTCGATTTCATCAGGTTAAACTTTAAGTTCTAAGAAGAAAAGAGAGACAGGTCAACTAACATTGAAGTACGTTAAATTTGGTGTGAAATGCATATAAAATCAAGAAAAATTTAAAATGCAATGAGTTTAAATCAAATTTTATTTATTTATGCGATCAAATATATTACACTTACAGCTTTTCGAGATATCTTCTAGACAAAGACAGCGAAGCTTAGGGAGCTGTCAAGCATACGGTGAACCATTGAACTGGGCTATCGTATCTTTTCAGCACGCTGACCATACTAGCAACCGAAACGGTTACACCTAAAGTCTAAGAACATGGAAATTCTAAAGGACACTGCACCATCTGGCTAAAGGCTCATGGATACATGTGCTCAACTTCGACTTTGGCTGCTGGTATCCAAATGAAGAACAGGCAGAATGTTCCCAATATATCTCCTTTGTGACTTGTTTGCACTTCTAAGAAAACAAATCTGTTTCCTATGGAAACCTTGTTTTAAAGCCCTCTGACGAACTTAAATGATAAGTAGTTTCAAAGGCACTTTTAAGAAAATAGCAACTCACATTCTCATCACAAGTCGAATGGCTTTCCTATCCTATCATATCCTAACCTATCCCAATCACTGATGGCTTGCTTAATCAAAAAAAGTGCGGTCATTGGTCAAATCGTTGGCGATTTAAATTAATCGAAAATACTCTTTCGATTAATCGGATATATTGACTAACTCCAGATTTTTCTGCACCGTTAAAATTTAAAATTGATCGGTTAATTTCAATGAGTTGGAAGGCGGCGGACGACTTAATTTTAAACCGATTAATCAGTTAATATGTTAACGATTAATTGGAATTATAACCTCCCGATTCAATAAATCGATTTACCAATTAAATAATCGGTTTTTTTTTTGGCCATCATCATTACTGATTTTCCATAAAATCTTTAAAAATATCTCAAAAATATTGATATAAATATTTCCTATACATGTTCAAGCTTATTTCCTTTCTTTCAATTTGAAATCTCTTTCTGTACTAAAATAACCCATACGTTGTCCACTTATTATAAAAAGAAATATAAAAAATCCTTTCTTTCATGGTTTGCTTACTCATTCATTCGCTCACTCATTAGTTATGATTTAGTATTGTTATAAACAAAGTTATTAAATTTCTCCCCTTTGCAAATAAATAAAGTCAACTTAACTTCATTTCACTCTACTAACTGCACCACTTAACTCCATTCAATTCAACTCAACTCCAATTCATTCCACAGAGTAGGTATCGTAGCCAGATTCAGTTCGTTGGTTAACCACTAAATTGTGTGTGTTTAACTATCAGAATTTTGTGCCATTAAAATTAAAACCATAAATAAAATGAAGCATTTTTGTTGGGTTTTTATTTCAGTGCAACCATTGGCATGGTGGCGCTTTATACTGACAACAACATCCTACATATATTTAGTATTTTTATGCAACGCTTTGGAACTCATACTACTTACAGCGAATTGAATCTACAACATAACCCCGCTGATGCCAAAAAGTATCTATAGATTATGGGGAAAGAAATTTAATTAACGCTTTGCGTAAATGTTGTGCTTATGATGTGATGTTGTTAATTGTAGTACAAGTATAGTATATAGAAGTAAGGTAAGGTGGGGGTTGGGTATCATATTTTAGCCATAATTAACGATTAATTAAATTCTCTTCAATGTTCTTCCTATGACGATGTGACGTCGTCGTTGTTTCTTCCTATTCATAAACCCACGTTCGTTCGCTTCTTTTTAACAACAACAAAGGCACAGCAAGTGTCTTCTGTTAGAATCACATTTACAACATGTTGTACTGCTATCAAAATTAAATAAACTCTTTACTATTATTTCTTGGAAAGTCATTATAACAAAAAAAAAAAAAAAAGGAAATTATTGGAACAACATGCAAAATTTCCATTTTATATAGTTTTCAATGTTATGATTAATTAATTTTAAAACAAAAAAGCCTTTAAAGAAATTTCAAAATTACCTGTCTACACGCCAATGTGTATCATTGTGATTCAGTCCTGTCTAAATCCACTATTAGCTCGATTTTTAAACTTTAAATCCTGGCAATAGTATCTCATGTACGGTTTATACCATTCGACTTGTAATTCAACTGTATTTATTTATTGTGATATATATTTCATTTGATAAACAGATCATTGCAATCACTTCTTTATTCAAACATTCAAACTGAATAACTTTCGTTTGGTAAATAAGTCAGTGAAAAATTGCCTATAAATTGGATCAAACTTACTTAAATTAGGAATACCCATGAACATATTTCAATAGGCAAGTCATGCGGAATGTATTTGTATATATTGTATATTTGACTTCATACGAAGTACGTTTTATCCGGTAAACAGATGGGTGAAGGTCGATGAATGACCGGCAAACTAAACATTCAATAACAAGTTGCATACAAAGAATAAAGCACATTAATCGAAGGACTCAATGAGCAAACTAAGACCAAATAATCATACCATGTCTATCTATGTTCAGGGCAAAGCTTTTAGGCTCTAACGGGGGTATAGTATGTCTAACGTTCGCGGTGTGCAAATAAGACTTCACTCACTTGTTCTAAAGTGAACTGAATTTATTAATTTAATAGAACAAGAGACTTAACTTAAATGAATGTGAGAAAAAGAGGATAAACTGCTTTTATGTACAAACATAGAAGTTGTGTTTTGATCCAATAATCTGGCTCCGTTTAAACTATGTGCTACACTTTTAAGAGACAAATAATAATTACATACAAGCTTATAAAGCTTCAAGCAACGAAATATGTCCTTTGATGTCTTGAAGTCAGCAAATCGTATACGGTCATCTCTTCCCGGGATATTACAATAGATATAATGCGACCCAGAGTTCAATGTTTATTCTATTACCTTATTTCCCAAGAGCCAGTCAAATGATGTCTTGGTCCATTTTGTTCGACTTTGCAACTCGCTGAGATATTCGTTTCCAAAAGTGATGTTTTAAGGTTTAGTTCTGCAGGGCGAATCCTACCAGAAAATTGCCTGGTCAAAAAAGGGCCATCAGTTTTAAGATTTTGAATTGATATTGAACTTTTTAACAAGAGAATGAATGCAATAAATGATTTGATTTCATAATAGCTATTATATTAACTCAAAAATCAGTTCCATGATTTTTTAAAGAAATTTTTGTGTTTTATAAATGAAATACATTTAAGCTAAACATGTTCAAATCAGATCAAGATAAAACCAACTTATGAAAAGTAGAAGAATGCTTTGCTTTCTTGGGTACTGATTAAAAGTTTTCCTCTTAAAAAGCTTCTGCTTCCTAAGATAAACCTATGTATTTATATTGACTTAAGGCATTCAGTTGGGTGCTACCCTACACACTATAACATTGAGATACTGTAGATTTTAATCTAAACTTCTGCATAGGATATTGGGTGGTCCATGGTACTTAAAAATAAACTATTCTACGTGATCTTAATGAAAATAGAAGGAATTAGCTATGAGTGCTTGATTGCGATATAAAAGTGCATGATTGAGTGGAGTAAGAATTTGTATGTCAATCTTTAAAGTGACTGTTGCAACAATATCTTCAGAATATACGAGTACAACTGGGAGTGGTGTTATTGAAAACATAGATGCGATAGTAGAACCTATTCTACTAATGGTGGTTCCTAAACTCATATAGCAGCATTAAAAATACGAAAGTACTTGATATGTCTTGATATGTCTAAGGTCTTAGAGGAGAGTAAGATGCACAAGGAACCATGGAAACTGGAAAAGATTTGTATCTACCTTCAAGTCATAAGACTACAATCTAGTGGATGTACCCATTGACTAAAAAAGAGTCAACTGGTAGATCTCACATTCATAATTCCTTAGTTAGAGAATAGATAGCCTTCACTTATAAACTTATGGCGATGCATAAAATATTTCAAAATATAAACAAACTTAATGAGGTCCAAATATCTTCTTATCTAATAAATTTTTCAATAAATATAAAATATGTAGGTGTTAAACTTTAAATGCCACCAGAAAATTTAATAAGCCAGCATGACTTTTTGTATGCTAAAGATACCTCAAAGTAAACCGAAATATTTCTTCAAATACTTTGTAAGTAGTAGAAGAGATGAAGAAGGAAGGGCAACAAGAGAACAAAGTACAATAAAAACCTAAACTAAACCGAAAACTATTTAATAAGCATAAAATTGCAAGTGACTGTGACTGACTTATTGAATATGACAGGACAAGGACAATGCTAGGAATAAATAGGTACGAATATATGTATACGATATGCAGCAAAGTACCCACTAATTTGAGTAAAGTAACTACAAGGACAATATACTTATTGTATGTCTTCTATATGTTAAAATACAAAGAAATGACATTTTTAGAGAGAGACAAAAAAAAAAAACAAGGAAAAGGTGAAAAAGCTGAAAATTTGTTTGAAAGGACCGCCAACTGTTTTAAAGGAAAAATAAAATGCATGACACGCCTGTGGTGTGAGTTCAACTAAAGGTGAGGCCAATGAAGATACACCAAACAACAGACTAAAGGACAAATTTGTTCCTTCGTTCGTTTGTTCCTTTTGGATCGTTCTTCTTTAATGAATTCAGTTGATTTCAAATTTCAAAAACGATGAAAACAACTCAATACAGAAAATGATAGCATAGCACGTGCTGTCATTGTCCTTTGACCAAAAAAAAAAAAAAAAAAAATGGAACGTGTTGTTTGTATGGCGTCATCGTCAACCTTTACTGATTTTCTATTTTAAATGATTTTTTTCTATTCTGTTTATGACATTTAAGATTGGTATCATCTTCTTCTTACTATTGTATTTACTTACCATAACATTTTATTGGCATCCCATGAATTTCTATCAATTTGCTATTGACTTTTAACATTTATACGTAATATTTTTATATTTTTTATTTCCAATTCTCTAATAAAAATATTGTAAAAATAAATATGTATATCCATATGAGCATAAATCAATTGTTGAGAACATAAAATGCAGACACATCTTAAAGTGATTATCCTTAATCGTTCAACTGTCACATTTCAGTAATTTCATGGTGCAAAAACCAACATAGCAACAACCATCCAATGGGGCGCCCTCCGGCTAAAACTCATCAATAAACTGCTACAATGACGAAGAAAATGTTGAAGTATTTATTTATGTTTTTTTTTTTTTTTTTATATTTACTACAATAGTAGTAGACACCAAAACAAAACAAAACGAAACAAAACAAAACTAAAGAATGAAACCTTTAAAAGACCAACAACAAGAAATGAAGTTCTCTGGTTTGTCTCTTTATGCAAGATATTGGCTTAAGGCCTAAAGAACAAAAACAAAAAAAAATTATAAGTGCTATACAAATAAGCGCAAGTTTTACCAATTCCTTCATATTATAATACTCCATACTAAACTGAACTGAACTGAACTGAACTGGTCTGGTCTCATTCTGTGTTTCTTCTTTCTGCTGATGCATGTTGCAAGTTGAGATACATTTATTTGTAAGTATATATTTTTATTTGCTTTATGGAAACTCATTTCTTAGAGCCATGGACTTTTATGTTCATTCAAGGAATGTTATTTATCATTTGCCTGTGTAATTTTTCATTCGCTTCAAAGTTGTATATTCACATACAAATAAATATATATATACAAACATACTACAATATATTGTATCATGAGTAGATACCCTTCATTTAAGGTTTATATAATTTTCAATGAATGAAATAGTAAGTACCTTCTTCTGTGGTCATTGAATGATGTAAGAGAAATTGTGTTAAATTATTTTCTTTAAGTAGTAGTCATTTAAAATCTTTTAGAAAATCTTTGTCATTTGTCTATTGTCAATTTCTCCATGTAGAGACTTACAAGTGTCTTTATAACTAAGTGAAAATAAAACTATATTTTTTTCTCTTACTTTTTTGTATTTTTATTAAATAAGCAAACTTCTTATGTTTTAAGGCATAAAAAAAAACTCAATATAACAAAAGCCTTTTTCATGCCTCCGACTCTGCCTTGGACTCCCTCGGCTTCTGGTTATGAGTAATGTTTGTTTATTGTTTCTCGCATAGCATTGCGTGTTTATTGGTTATAATTCACCAAAACAAAAAACACAAAAATCTTCTTGTCAGGATACGATGAAGTAAATATAAATGTCAAAACTGTATACTTCTACATACTTATGTACCTAACTACTATGTACATATGTGGATTCATATACATAAATATAGTACCTTAACATAATGATTCATTCTTTCATATTTACTTAGTACCGCATATAAATTTTATATTTGTATATAATTTTTAAATGAATTTTCTTTACATAAATAGTTGCCACATAAAAAAAAAAATCATCATTAGTCAGAAGATGTTAATATACATAAATCTTTATTTGATCAAAACAATATTTATAAGTAGGCATAATGAGAATAAAGCAGAGAAATGGTTCTCTTAGTGTAGGGGACATTATGGAATCACAAAAAGAAGTATAATGTTCATGTTGTATGTAGATGTCAATGGATAGATGTTAATCTACGGAAGCCAATGGAGAATTGGTTTTCTAATGATATCAAAGGATTGATATTAATCTTTGGATGTCAATGGATAAATGTTAATCTACGAATGTCAATAAATAGATGTTAATCTACACATGCCAGTAATCTACACATGTCAATGGATAGAAGTTAATCAACCAATGTCAATGGATAGGTGTTATTCTACGGATGTCAATGAATAGTTGTTAATCTACCAATGTCAATTGATAGGTGTTATTCTACGGATGTCAATGGAAAGATGTTTTTCGACGGATGTCAATGAATAGTTTTTAGTCTACGGATAACAATGAATAGATGTCAATTGGCCTTCTTTTTAAGATATTACACAATTAGGTACTATTCTTTCGTATGTCAATGGATAGATGCTAATTGCCTTTCATTGCACGATTGCAAATTTGTCACTACATTCTACTCAAAAGTCATTAATAATACATTAAATATTAGGCAGGTCCATAAACCAATAAGTCACTTGAATCCTATTAAACAAAATATCACGACAATCTTCATAAAGTGTATATATATTATAAAAAATCACAAGTATTTAATGAAAATAGAATTGTAGAATTGTAAACATAATATACTGTATTTGTTTCTAGTTATCTTTAACCTCTGAGAGCAAATATTAAGATGTCAATGTATGAAGTCAATTGGCCTTCTTTGCAAGATTTTTAATTTGAACTCCTATAAGACGAAATATCTTGACAAGCTGCAATTAATTGATACAATTGACACAAGTATTTAATGAAAATAGAATTTTTTATGTAAACATAGTTAACTTTTTTTTCCTAGTTTTCGTTAGACTCTGGGTTCAAATCCGTGACAAACCTTGTGGTCGCATATTGAAGTCTTTTCCCAACAACTTTCTCTAAACTCTTGTCCATTTATTGATGTCACTGATTTGCCAAAGTATTTATATTTTGAAATAAATTTCTATCCCATGCCAAATGAATTCAGCTAAGCCTCCTCTCACTTATTACTCAATAATGATTCAATGCCAGTCTCATATATTTTGGTCTTAAAAGTAATGATTGTATTATCGAGGTCGCACTAACAAGGTAAATAGATCCCGCCCTTCCCTTAAATTATGTAATCTAAGTAATGATTATCTAATTACAGACAATCATAAGCAGCTTCGGTACTTCGCTTTCTTATCCTTTAAAGATCCTTAATCTATAATATTAAATTGAAATTTAAAATTGAATCACAGCCGAAAGCCCCAGTAGCTATGGCTGTCCCACTCTGTAGCTTAAGTTTAAGACTTTAAGCCTACAGTATATTAAATAAATATGTAAATAAAATAGAATCATTTTCAATAAACCTATTGTTTTGTGAAACATAAAGATTTCAAACTCTTTGTATGAATAAAAGCTTAAACTAAATGAAGTCCTTGACGATGATAAATTTATTTTACAAAGAAATCCTAAGAAAATTAATATTGATTATTTAATTAACATAAATTACAACTCAAAATTAATTACAAAATAAATTGATCTAAAAAAAAAATAATGAAAAAAACGAGTTTTAATTTTAAAAACTAACAGCTGTCAATATTAAATACTTTTTTAATATTTCTATTTAAGCTCAGCTGGAGATTTTTAAAAGCAACAAATTTTCACGCCTCCTTTGACAGAATTTATTAAAAAAAATCAAACTAAACAAAATAGTAAGTACTGCATCAACATCAACAACTACGAGAGTAACAACATAATAACCAAAAGTATATAATACTTGAAGTCAATATGTCAGACATCTGTGTTATATTTTGTTAAGGATTTCATTTTGTAAATCAATTTTGGCAAATCCTATGAACAACAGCAACAGCAAAGGATCAAAAATATAATAACTTATGTACCTTTATATCAGGATAAGAGAAAATGTCTATTTGTACAATAGTAGCAGCAAAAACAAAAAAAAAAAAAAAAAACAAGGCGTTGTCAATGAAATACATAGAGATTTGAAATTATAGAGATGTGATAAAGTTTGAATGCAAAGAGAATGAGAAATTCTTTAAAAGGTGTGTATGTGTGTGCTGCTGCATTTTAGAATGATGTACATCAACATGGGAGTGGGAATACAATGCAATAATAGTATTATAAAATGGGTGAATGGTACAAACTATTAAGTATAGTAGTAGGAATAATATGTGAATGTCAAGCCCCCCAGTGGTGATGTTGAAAAGCCTCTTTACTGGATTGAGTAACGGTATTAAAGCAAAGCATAGCCGAAGGTGAGAGAATGAATAAAAAGAGTCTACAGGAAATCAAATATACTTACATTCATTGGTATTTACTTACATACATACATACATACAAACATATATGGTATTAAAGCCCCTATATGTGTATTATATGTACTATACATAATATATAATTTCTCACCTGGGGTGCAAAGTGTTTCCATATTCGTACTTGAATACTTTTACAATATTATTATTGTATTTTTCTGTTGTTGTTGTTGCAATTACTTTATACTCGTAATATTGTACATAATAATAATAATAATAATAATGCATTGTTATTATAGTAGTACAAATATCTCGAGTGCACCCTTTTATGTTTTTTATATTTTGCGCCCAAAACCGAAATTATTTTTGATTTTATTTTTTTTTTTTTTACTTTCATAATACCGCATAAAGATCATTCAATTCATTCACAACACACAATTCATTCATTCCTATGGAGTAGTACTAATGTGTAATAATAAAAAATTGTATTGCAATATGTGTGCGTGTGTGCGTGTGTGCGTATGTATGCCTCCATTTCCTTTTGTTGAGATTTGGAGAGCGAACACTACTACTACTACTACGACTACTACTATTTGACCTGGCGACTTCACGTCGTCATTTGCTGCTAATTTGTACTTTTTTAAGGGCACTTGAGTGTTCAGATTAGGATTTCAAAGTCAATAAATGTTGCCAAAGCAAAGTCATGCTCAAGTAATGCGTTTCTAATGATTTTTCTAGGGTACTCATCGATCTACAATATATAAGATTTTGTACTTAACAAAAGGAAGCCTACTACACTCTACTCTACTAAGTCATTTTTTTTTATTAAAGTTTTCAAAAGTTTATGGTTCACTTGATTGTGTAGATTTTGTTGCAAAATGTTTATTAAAAAAATATCATATTATGTATTATAAAATTCAATGAACCTACTGGAAGGATTATTTATATACATAATTTGTTCAATAAATGATTTTTTGAAATTTGTATTTTGTAAGAAGAATGAATCTATTTAGGAAAATGTTATAAAATTCAGGTAGGTAAGCTTATTATGAAAATATTCATCCAAAAACAATTGAGAAAAGAAAAAACTGACATACTCTCGTTCTCTCAGAAGAGAACTATGCTGAACAGTGAACTAGATTGGTTGATTTATAATGATTCTTATGATTATCAAAGGATGAGTATCCCGGGATGGAACAGTCATAAATAGAGTATAGAATCAATTTAATTGTGAGCTTTCCATCTCAATTTAATTATATATCTGATTATCAACAATCTAACTTCAATGATATAAGAGCTGACAGTGTGTTGGTGCCAATCTTGTATACACTCCTTACAGCTGAGCTTCCGATACTGAGGGATTAAAAGCTGTCGGTGTCAACGTATGCTGCCGGATCTGCCCTTCTGCAGCTTCAGCCCACCTCCAGACCCAAATTGTTTACATTGAGCAGTGGATGGAGAACATAGGCTTCAACGATAAGATGTCATAACGTCCAGTAGTCATTGACGGGAATGTCATACCAAGCAGTGTCACCATGAAGTTTCTGGGCCTTACCCTTGACAGGCATCTCAACCGGCTCTTCAGTCCAAAGAAGATTCCAACAATCAGAGAGAAGATCGTCAGGCACAGCAACAGACACACCTTATAATTGGAGGAGCATAATAATGAAATAAGTTAAAAATATTAATGTGTGATTCAGTTTTCATTGTTATTCGCCTACTGTCGTCATTGATAGACAACAGATTGTTACAACTCTTCGAGATCCATTCGGTTTTACAATTCTTATTACGTCTCCTAATTTCTTATAATTTTTTGATGATGAACTAACAATGAGCAAGGCAAGAGAGCTTGCCATAATTTGTAGTACAAAACTATATCACTAAACTCCAACAGTGAAGACAATATAAATCCTATTCTAAGAACGATAATCGTCTCACCCGGCTGAAACATATATATGCTAAAATGACATACATGAAACTAAAAGCACAAAGATTTCACAGGCTTATTAACTCTAAAACTCTAAAAGAAGAGTGTTCTAAACGGAACTACTTAAGTACATATAATGATATACTTGCTGAACAAGTTAATTCACTATCCAGAATTCTTGTTCATACAAGAAACTCATCAGCAATTTTACTTAGTTAGAGACCGTAATATGAAAGGATCCTCTTCCTTGTTGAAAGCAAGAAGTCCGAATTATGAATACTTATAAGGATATACAATGACAGACAACAGGACGTATGATTAATATTGCAAAAGGCAAATGAGCGTGATGAGGGTGATGAGAAAGAACAGTGAAATAAATAAATATTGAAAAAACCACTGCTATAGAAATAGTGAATTAAATGTGCTCTGTAACAAATTAGTAGAACAAATCAAACAATATTAGTTTGATATTGAAATTATATAACAAAAATTTGCAAGAAATTTATAAAGACAAAAGGGAAGAAAGGGAAAAAGGATGAATAAAGATATATAAAACATCTGCGCCTTATGCTTATTGACATAAATTTCAAGGACCAACTAAGATCAGCATGAAATTTGCAAAATCAAATTACAATAAGCTGAGCTGCACCACCAACAAACCAACCAACCTACTATATACTTACATTAATTCACAATCTGGTGTCATTTTAATTTTAACACTTGATAATGGATTTCCGGTTGCCCAGTGATAGACCAAAAGACATATAAAACAGAAAAAGAGAGAAAGAAAGGGTCGCTTTACAATTTCCTCAATAATAAATATTCGCACCTTTGGACCAACAGCCACAAAGAAGGCAATAGTACACAATCGAGCAATTTTTTTTTTTTTTTTTTTTTTGTTTTTGGTTTATTTTTGGTTCGTGGCAATTTCGAATTGGTCCAACCACGAACACAGCAGGTTATCTCGCTCACAACCAGTTCAGGACAAGTTTAACACTGAGTCACTTGCTATCTCTTTCTATCTATTTATATGAAAAAGTAAAAGGACGAACCAAGCACGAGTCCTTTGGCTTCTGCTAGCGGGTGTGGTATACGAGTACAGTATTTACTCAACGAATTGTGCAATTTCTTGATGATTTCTGCATATCGTTTTCTTTTTTTGAATCTATAGAGAAGGACATAGGCCAATCCAACTGTTTCATTTCCGTTGTTATTTGTATAGTGGGTTATGGCCTCGTGTCCTGTTAAAAACAAACGGCCTTTTGGCCGCCCATTGCTCTTTGCCATTTCAAAGCAATAAAAATTCTATTAGCCTAAGATTTGAACTCATATTCATTGTACTTGGCCGACCACATTCCTTATATCTTCCTTCCTTCCTTTTTACAATATTTTTCATTTATAGCAACTTACAGATAGTCCTACCACTTTCCCTTATATCCGTTTGTCAATGATTCCCTAGTGTTATCTTCTTCAATTCGTGCAGTGCTTTTGTATCCTTTGTTTATCAAATTTTCCTGCTTGTTCAGTTTCATTGTTGGATTGTTATTGGGTTTTACGCCCGGATTTACATCTGTTTGAATTTTTGTTATGATTCTCCTTTGACACACAATAATTCTATTGTAAAAATGGGCGATTAGTTTGTTAGATAGATAAACATGATGTTCATTGAGGTCGTCGGTATGAGGTCATAATGAAGACACTGAGTTTTATTGTAATGAAATCATCTGCAACATTTTTGACTTTTTGATGTTTTTATTTAATGCCAAAGAGAAGCTGAATATATTCAATATTTATCTAAACATAAAATAATCTTATTATATATAGTCCTTCATCCGAAAATTTAGCTTGTTGGCCTATTCATTTCATCCAGAAATTAGACTAAGCACTATAGACGATTCTTGTTACAAATTCGTGATCAAAGTTGAGCTTGTCTAACTCCCAAGCCTTTCAAGTGCTGAAATATTCTTCACCATCCGCATTAACTCGAAAATCTGCAGAAGGTTATGAACAGAATAATAGATAGTAACTTTCACGGGCAGTTGTAGAGTTCGAAACTTAGCTAAATCGCGCATAATGTGTTTTCCATAAACATGCGAACTTTCTTATCTTTCCATGAAAAGATCTTGTTGAACCTTTCAACAAAAATTGAAATAGACAATTGTTTGGAGCTGCTAGATAGGAAAAGTTTAAAAAGGAACAGTTGGTGCTCTTTGGGGACCCCGGATAAGCAAGATTAAATGAGGCCCTCGGTATGTTACGAAATTGTAAAGAAATTACAAGGCAACGTTTCATTGAAATGGTTACTTTTGGATTTGTATTTCAATTTCTTGAAAGAGGGTGACTCTTTTTGGTAGTAAAGTATGCCCAGGAAAGATCTGCAGTAAGTCAAGAAAATGGACTTAAAAATTACCATAGAAAACAATTGTCAAACCTGTCTAACACTTCCAAACAATATAGTAAGTCAAGTCAAACCAAGTGTTTTTCCAAATTTGAAAATGTTACCTGTACTGTGCTTTTTAAAAGCAAGTTACTGCCTACAGTTCTCTGACGTCTAGTAGCAGAAAGGCTGCGGAGCCTTTTTTAAGAATTGGCTCAGAGTTCGAGGTTCTAATCAAGAGATTTGGAGGACTAGCACATTTCGTTGCGCCTTTAGTGGGCTGGTGTAAAAAAGTATCTTGATAGAAAAGGATTTGTCAGGTCTCATTTAATTAATATAAGATTAAAAAATGATTAGCAGCTCTAAAAGAAAATGGATCTATTGGATATCACTAGATCATGAGGTCCCTAAAAACTATGTCCTGAGAATTCCTTAAGGAAACATATGGCATGAGACTCTTGGATCTATCAATTACTCTGCCCTTTGACAGGCAAACAATTTCAGATCAACAGAATTAGAACTGCGCAATAATCACCTCTAAATAGCAAGATGTACCGCCTATTTTTAACCAAAAATCAAAAAAAAAGAAAATATATTGGAACCAAACACAGATTGCCACTTAAAAAGCGCGCCAAAAAAAGCCAACAATGAGCATTTTGTTCTTCTTATTGACGAATAAAGGATGAAAAAAGAGAAATTAATGAAGCGGAAATGCAAATCAAAAGCCACAAAAACAAATCGCTTACAAAATTCTGAACAATCATACTATATAATACAAACAACAATGCATTCGTGTTTACCGAATCATCGCAATCGCAATTGTTCACTTTATTATTATTATTATATTTTATTTGCTTTGTTTTTTTTTTTTTTCTTATGGAAGCTTTTGTTTTTTATGCGCAATTTCATGAAACAAAATGACGAAGATGAATCAATCCATTCTCCAGTCGATTGTTCAACCGCTGCCCTGGTGGACTGTAGACCTGAAACAAACGCAGTTGACATGTCAACTCACTGCCATTTCTACTATTATTTTCACGCTTGACATTTCAACAAATAACAACAGCAAGTCCAATCATCCAACCCAAGTCAAGTCAATTCAACATAGAGAAATGCAATCCTACGGAGCTTTAACTTCAGTTGAGTTGATTCAAACTGCGCTTTTGTTGTCTTTGGCATTTTTATTATTTTTTTTTTTTATTTCATTGTATTTTTTTCAATACTTTGAGTGCGAAAAACAAAGGTCCTTCGATTCAATTAAATGACAATAAATAGGCATACAATACAAATGGGATATTCAATAATTTTGAACTGAAAGATGAAATGTGAATTGTGACCAGAGATTGATTTCTTAGTAGCACCATGTGAGTCCTTTGTTTTTTATAGTTTATTCTAATAAATGAAATAATCCATTTTTGCATGAATTTAACTATAGTAAATTTATTAAAATGATGAGGTAAAATTCCTGATCGTTAATTGAATAACCCAATTTGCCAACAAAACTTGATGAAATTTGTATTTCGTTAGACCAAAAAAAGAGAATTCTTGTAAAATTCAATTCTCAAATATAAGAATTTACTTTTCAAGTCCTTAAACTTTGATATCTGAGATTCAATATTTGCATGATCAGCATGGCGAGGATATCCAATTCAGCATAATCAACTCATACTTTTATATACGGGGAAACTAGTCCCTCAGATATATAATTCTATACATTGACTTTTTTTTCAATGTACAGACGTTTCACATTTTCTTGAAGATTCAATCCATTCCAAAAATGTCTTTAATTTTCAAAGTATCCATTATGTCCATATGTGCTGCAAAAAGGCATCAAGCAATTTCTTGTTCATAATGTTGCTTATGTAGAATTGCATCTACTAGGCAGAAAATGCTCACGGTGCGACTGCGGTTCCAATAAGTTGAAATTTAAACGTAATGTTTTCATTGAGCTATTCTTTAGAAGAGATTAAATATGTTAAAAAAAAAAAATAAACCGGGACTGATTGAACCAGACATAGTTTGTCCAGAAAGAGCTGAACTTTTGTTCAAGGCCTCATAACAGTTTGAGGGTTCAAAAATAAATGTATAATGTTGTAAATAAAAATTGCAACATTTTGGAAGTGAAACTTCTTTAGCGGTGCTGATCAGAAATTTAGAGTAAAATTTTGAGTGAAAAAATAAAAATCGGTACGTTTCTTCGATTCTGTATCTCATGAACCGCACTAGGTAGACCTTGATCACTAAACCCCCCCTTGAAAAATTTTTCTGCGTACGCCCCTTTCTAAGAGCTAAGACAGTCAAATTCAAATTGATCTCTTTGTCGTAATAATTCTTTAAATTATGATGAAGGTCACATAGAGTCTTTGTAGTCGTGGTTAGAGTGAAGTATGTAAGTAAGGTCACTAGCCAAAGCACATTAGATCTCTTCTAATAATAATAATAATAATAGTGAGGCCTCTCCCAAAGGCTCATAGTCCCAGTTCTTTTTAATATTACCACCTTCCTGGCTCAAGCAAGTAGAAGTAGTATAAAGTAGTTTTATTCTTTGAAATGCTTTTTTTGTAGGTTTTTTTTTGCTCGCGACACTCGACACTGCCGACTGGATTTATTATTTTTTTGTTTTTTTTTTCGCGCGCCAAAAATTTGTATGCCCAACTCAGTGGATTATTCCAATGTAGCCTAGGGAACTAAAAATGTTGGACAGCCCTGATATAGATGGTAAACTTCTGCTTAGAAGATCATTATGCTGGATAAACTTATTTATAGTCAGTTAACTTTGGAACATCCTCCTTCGACTTTCCAATAACACTAAATTATTTTGGTTATGTTTCTTTCGGAAATGGATTCTTAAATTTATTTCCTCTAATTGAAGTACTAAAATGTTGTAAATTTAAGTTTAAAAACAAAACTTTTACTGTTCAATTTGAAATTTCTTTTAAACTCTTTTCAGTTAAGCACAACGGGAAAGATCATTTATTGTGGTTAATTAACTGAGAAATGCATTACCATTAACCATGCATCCACATATGATAATGGTTTGCTTAATACACACATATTTGTGTATATACATATGTATGTAGATATCGAGTCATGCATGCTATGTATAAAGAATAATAACAAAATGAAGTATTTGAACACAAACATTAATAATGAAGTCTTTCATTAACGCTGAGAGTTTTTTTTTTTTTTTTTGTTCGCATTTGGCTTTCATTTTAGTTTTATTTCGTTTCTCTTGGTTTTTTATTTTTTTTAATTTTTCACAAGCACGGAAACCCGGAAACCCTTTCTCTTCTCTTAACAAATACAATACTACATACAATACTACAACAATCCCAAACAACAAACAGATAATGTATTTCATTAATTTATGCGCAGAAAACTGCAGCGCAGTGTGAAACTTTTTCATTTAATGCCATGGAAAAAAGAACAAAAGTAAAAATAAAACACAAAAAAAAATATATATATATAAATGTATATGAAATATTAAAAAGAATGATAATAAAATATGTATGTACCTTTATAATGAAAGAGAATAGATAATGTACAAGATTTGATTAACACGAATTATCTATGTCCTACTTTAATCGAATCTAAAGACAACTGGACTTCGGTTGCTGCGTTTGCTGCAAAAGTTCTCACGGCGAAGAAGATGGATTTGGATGCTGCTAAAGTTGTTCCTTAAGGCATGACGGAAAGACCATGAAGAAGATATAAGTTAAAGAGGCAGGGCAGGGCTCCAGTAAGAGTCACGTGCTTAATGACCCCGCCTTTTCCCGAGTCATGGTGCTTGCCGACTGCTCACAACTTGCATGAGATTACAAAGCACAAGTTCAATGAAGCAAAGCTACTGAAGAAGACTTGCCAATAGCATAGATGAATAGATAATTGACCTTTAATAGGGAGGCCTTGGGCGCCTACTTTCTTTCCCTTTAAATTTAATAATCAGTATAAGGTCTTTTGATGAATATAAAATGATACATTTTTTTTATTTCATAAGTGAAGAAATGATTTCCTTATAAAAATGAATTAATTAATTTGATACTATTATGTAGATAAATATTTATATATATTTATATTCTTCAATAAAAATAATAAAGCCACAATATCTCAAAAACTGAAAACTATACTCAAGTAAACATAAGAATAGTGCGAAATGAAAGTCTTTTTAAAAATAAATAATCATTTATATTACATATTATGAATTTTATACTTTCGCAAGGCTCTAAGTACTCAATCCAATGAATTAAATTTTCAATTTAGAAACAATGCAATATGCATGTACGTAACTGGTATATTAAAATCTCGGATTACTGGAAGAAGTATTACCCATACAAACATCAAAATATGAAATTTCCTTAAAATCACTTATCCTTCCACTTAGAGTCACAGACATTTAAGCTTCCCTGAGCCAAATTTTTTGTTTTAACAAGCTTTTCCAAAAACTTAATATACCATTCATTAAGTGCAGGGTATAGAAATTGAAAAAATGAAGAATAATTAGTACGTAATGGCAAAAGAAAAAAAACTAATGAGAAATAATAACCGAAAACAATAAATAAAAAATAATTAAAAATATATTTAGCACCAAGCGCGAAAATAAATAAATTTAAAAAAATAAATCCTAAATGAGAGAAAAGACAAAAAACAAAAATTTAAGTGTAAAGAAAAGGGCACAAAGACTTTTCTAATTAGTGCGAAAGCAAAACGCTCCCCAAGGAATGTGCGGGCGTTGACCACTCGCTGGTTTTGAACTTTTCAAAAAATTATAAATCATAATAAAACGACGAACGAGCATAAGAAACAAGAAAAACAAATTACAATGAAATAAAAAAAAAATGGAAAAACAATTAAAATAAGACAGAAATACAATAGTGAGTATAATACATCAAAAACATACCTTCCACACATAATTTAAAAGCTAAGCAAATGATAAACTTAAAAGTAATAAGGCACATAGTATAGAATTTATAATTTTTAGAGTAAATCGGTCCAATTACATAGAATATATAATACAATATAAAGACTAATGGAGCATGTCTTTCTGAAAAGAGTCGTTAGTATACCTTAATAAACAATTAGCAGCCGTAAATTGAAAATTCAAACATACCATAGGGACCCCCAAAACCATAAGGTAAACTTGGCCACTCAGTATATATAATATATGAAGTATGGTAGGATCCTGACATGATTAGGGATATAGTTGGTTAATTATTATATATGCTGTCTAGTAGAAGAGAAGGAAAATGTGGAAATTATCTTGTGTGGGGGTCAAGGCTCAACGCAAGGGAATGTTACCCATACTCGGAATGTTATCTTCTCTCTCTCTCTCTTGACAGCTTTACAAAAGACCAGGATGATTTTACCCAGTGAGATAACGGTAATACCAATATGGACCTTTGTTATGATTGTCAGGCAGAAATCGAGGATCATCATTTGAGTAAGTGCAGGACTTCGTAAAAGAGAAAATTGTTCACACTCGGAATCTACTCTCTTAATAACATTACTTATATTAGAATGGCAAAGGTAATTCCTTAACACCTGGTTTAGAGTGGACCCAGTGGAATAATAATATATCTACAATACATTCATCTAACAATATTTTATAAATATAACAGACTAGTTGCCACGGCGCTCTCGCTTCAAAAAAATAACACATGTATGTACATATTTAGAGATGTGAAAGCAACATTATTTCTACAACAATAACAGGGAGAATAACCAAATTGTTGGATGACACTTTCGTCATGTAGTTAACTTTCGTCATGTAGTTAACTTTTATCATGAGACTAACACAGTGATTCAAGTGATTAAAGTGAATGAAATTTTTGGTCTGATCCCCACCAAACTTTATTCAAACACTCACCAGACTTTGCTGAAAATTTCATCAAAATCAGTAAAGCGGTTTCGGAGTCCATAAGGAACAGACACATAGACATAAAGACATAGTTCCATTTTTTATATATATAAATTTCTAAACGAAAATTCGTTTTTCAACAAGAAATTTTTATAGGTGGATTATTAGTCTGATAGGATCTAAGTATAAATTGTCTTCGCTGTCGAAATTGTATTGGAAAAAGGTTAAATGACTCTAAACAAACGTTCTTCTCCTTGTTTTTGTTTAGGGATCATTTCTTGTTTCAATGAGGGAACTTCGATTAAACTATTTACAAATCTTTGAAACAAATTCCACTTGTTGGGTCAATAACTTAGAGAATAGATTAAATGACAGTGGATGGACATACATGGTTCTATGCGGCATCAAGGTACTAAAACTCATTTAAACTTTTTATGAAACAATATTTGTTATGTAATACATGACATAAGAAAAGAAGTAAAATTTTATAAAATAATTTGATTATCCTAACGCAAGATCTGAAATTAACAACAGATATTTAAGCTACACACATATCTGTTTTCTACTTATAAAACTTATAAAAATCTCTATTGAAAACTTATAACATAAGTCTCCCTTAGCTGAAATGACAGGATATACATAAGAACGTACAATATATTTTTTTGCCAGATATAAGAACACTTAAACTTATAAAGAAGAAAACTTAAACTCATCCCTTTTTAGTCTCATTTTTTTGAACAGAATCCAAAAAAATGTCTTCGGTAGTTCATAAAATGAGTCAAGTGAAGCCATTATTCAAAAAACGCAACCGACCAATAAAATGATAACCAAACAGCAATAAAAAATATTAAAACAAAGACAAGGAGGAGCAGCAGCATCACAAGTATCTTAGGCACATGAAGTATCTCAGTTGAATACTGAGTTAAATAAGCATATGAAGAATGAGCCAAAGGAGGAAGATCTCGAAATGCTCCTGATGCTGCTGCTGCTGCTGCTGTAGCTGCTGTGAGAAACTAATAAAAGTTTTTTGAAAATTGATTTGCAGTAGCCACACAAAAACAACAACAACGAAACACAAGCCAACCAAAGTAAAGACACAGAGAGAACCAAACCAAAAAAGAAGCAAACACAAGCAGTAGCCAAAAGCCACCAGCACTGATGCAGTAAATCCTGTACTGCAACTTACGGCGCCACCAGATTGTGCCACACCCCCTTCAATAGGAACAAGTCGTGAAAGTTTCACAAAGCAACCCAAAAAAAGAAAAAAAAAAATGGGTGACCATCAACTGAGTGCATTGATGTTCACTGCTGTGCCATAAATGTTAGCAGGATGCTAAACACAAGTGGACATGACCACGAACATTTCAACAAACGAACAAAAGAATGCATGGACAAACGATGGACAAACATTCGACAGACCTTTAAATACAGTGGAGCATTGAGTTTAATAAAGTTTCATGCAAGGAGTTCGGTTGGCGGCGCTATGACAAACGTATCTACCATTATGTACTTTGGATTTTGACAAAGTGAGAAAAATATGCTGCAACAAAATGCACACTAACAACAACAACAACAAGAAGAAGAAGAATGACAGGAGTAGTAACAGCACCAACAACAGCAAAAGTATATCAATACCAAGCGAGGTAAGAACAGGAAAAGAGGAGAAGAGGAGAAGGCAAAGAGATTCCAATCCCTCACTCTTTGTTTCTCTGGTCATACTTGTATTTCTCACAATCCAAAATCCGAAACGATGCGAAATATGATGACATATCGCGTCATAGTTCAAACGGCAGGGAATCCACTGATCAATTTTGTACGCAGCAAGGCGCCATCTTTTCGATACAGCAAAATCTGAACAATAACAACAACAACAACTACCACAAGAGTATTACTGGCTGCCGTTTGCCAACCCACACTTTGATTGTCGTTTTTCAATCGTTGCCAGTCCCCATTCGCATTCGCATTTCCATTTCCATTCCCAATTCCTTTGCCTTTGCCTTTGCCTTTGCCATTTCCATTGCTATACCCCATTTGCCATTTGCTGCCTTTAATTCAAAAGGCATATCCTTCTAGTCAATATTAATAAGTAGAAGTATGTACTTGCTCCTCAGTCAGTAGTTTTTATTGTTGTTGTTGTTGCTGTTTCATTGCATATTTACCTGTTAAATATGCTAACCAAAGAATGTAATTTTTCTTAAAAAGAATATTTTGGATTAAGATTGGTATTACGTACAAGCAAAAAACAAAAAAAACTTATCATCAATTGATATATTGTATGATATTCTATATAAAGACAGCAATAATTTCTCAATGGAATCAGTTTATATGTTAAGGATGTGGATAGCAAAAGTAACAGTACAACCCCAAAAAAAATGGAGCCATTGTCAATAAACTTTCATCATATCTCTAGTCCCATGTAAGGCAATGTGTGCAATGTGTCACCCTCAGATACTTTGATTAAGAAAATTTTCAATATGACAATTATAGTATTTACGTGAAATTAGGGGTTCCACAATTCTATTATTCTATTATACCCACTTATCAAAACGTACCACTAAGTTAGTTAATACAATTTTTTTTTTTTTTTTTAAATTCTATTGAAAAAGAATCTGTTTAGATACAAGGAAAAACTGTTTTATAAATAGAAAACAAAAAATTTAGTAACGAATCGTCTTGCAATAGGCCCAGTAATCAGATAATTAAATTCCGACCTTCGCTAATCTTAGAAATAAGTCAATTATAAGCTTCATATCCCTTTAATTAAATCATGACAACAATGTAAGAACCTAAGAAAACATTTACATGTTCAATAAAACAGGCCTCACTGTAATCCATTGCAATTGCTTCTGATCATAAAGTTTTGTAAATTGTAAATTGATTTCTGTTGCAATTTTTAATTAAATATGATAATTGCAATTTTGTGGTTTTGCATGTTTTGGTTTTCATTCATAATCAAAATATAATAGATAATCAACAGAATTCAATGACTGCAACATGCGGTTATTCATTTTCCGAAATCATATTGAAAATTTATATTTTACAATAAATATTATACTTATATGAATCGAATAACTTGTATATGGAATTTCATGTATGTAATTTTTTAGATTATTAAGTGGTATTAATGGTTTGAATTTTTCATGGAGAATATAAGGACTTTCAAACATCTTGTGACGAGAAAACAAATACCACATAGCTTAATAAGTCTCAAGTCTGACACACAGTTACATACATGGACCCCGTTTGGCGTTACGCGATACAAACTGCTGCCAGCAGCATATAGAGAATTTAAGCCTGCTAACATAAGACCTACGCCGCATAACTGGGACTCCCTGTACGCATCCGTCACCAACAGAGGCTACAAAATCACCCAAACAGTTTGGCCTCATCAGTGAGCTCTCATCCATGCGTAAAGTGACGTCGACTGAAGAGACTCCACTTTAATGACCTTCTACGCAGAAGGTTACCATCTAAATAAATGTACACCCTCATATATTCGCTCCCACGTGACAATTCTATATATAATCAAAAGAATATTTTATGCTATTTTGCGAAAATTTTATATGTAATTAAATAAAAATCAGTAAAAACAAGATTAACTTTGGCTATGCCGAAGTTGTAATACTCTTCACGCACTTTTTATATCTTCTAATTATTGTTCTAAGTTCATGTTTTGTATGGGAGGTACCTCTCCTAGTAATCCGAGGGTCTTCAAATATACATAGTTGATGGATATGGGTCAGACATTTATAGTGTCCAAATTTTAAGTCGATATTACAAAAAATAAAAAATGTTTTTTAATAAGAACGTGTTTTGATCTTGGTGTACCCCCTAGTGGTCCGATTCGGATAATTCCGACAAATATACTGAATATAGTCAAAAACAAAGCTCCGTGCTTAGCTTTCTATGTTAAAAAGTGAGGAACTTATCTGCATACATACAGACGGACAGACGGACATGGCTAAATTAACTCGTCTCGTCACGCTGATCAAGAATATATATACTTGATGTGGTCTCCGAGTCTTCTATTCAGTGCGAGAAGAGTACTAACATTCAAACGATACGTAGCTTAATCGGACAAATACTGTCTCAGTAATGTATTATGAGGACTCTAATTCATTTTGACTAATAAGACAAGAAAACATGTTGATATTTTTCATACCTGAAAATGAAAATGACAAATTTTGTCTTCAAAAGACAACAGGATAGCTATCGCTAACTATCGTATGTCCTTCATGACGATTTAGACAAAAAATATGTTTTTTCTTGTCTTGTCTGCATTGGTGTGTGTTGCCTTATATGAAACAATTTACTGTTCTTATACAAAGAATGATTTTTTTTCTGATCTAATGTGTTTTCTGCTTAGATTTTTTATTGTCGTACAAGCATCCATGATGCTGAGGACTCTATCTACCTCTTCTGTCTTTTCTTATGCAAAATTTAAGCTCCAAATTTCAAAAACTAAATTACTACTTTGCTTATAGATATACGTATGAAGCCAGTAAGATAATATAGCCATCATGTAGATTTATATCTTTTTAACAAAGTACTCAGGACCGGTAAAACTTTATTGACATATCATATCCGATAATTATGAGTATCAATATGAAAATTTTGGGAAAAAAATTTAAAATTAATAAAATGCTATTTTTGTAATTTAAGATTATTTTGTTACAGTTCTAGACAATTTTAAGGGATCAATGAGAGACATTTTGTGTTTCAGTCAAATAAATATCCATAGTAAAGTTTAATTTTCTGAAATTTTTTTATTAACTTATTCAGTCAATTTGCCTCTTGGGTTCACTTTCTATTTTATAGAAAACATTTTGAGACATTTTCTTTTGCTAAAAAAGTATGGTAGTATCCCCCGAAGGAACTGGAACATACATGTTTCTTGAAAATCCTCTACAATATTTATTGAGAACAGGCGGAGAAGACTATTATCGCAATGATAAGCAAAATATTGTAAAATTTAATAATTTCGTTCAACAAACTAATCTAATTAAAGAAGAGGAAAATGTTCAATTACTTTAAGTCAATATAATTGATTTATCGTTCTGTAAACAGTAAAAGGTTACGAGAAATTAATATCTTTTAGTTATAGCCGAGAGATTTTTTTCTATTTTGGTCTACTTAGCTCCATGTGATCAAGCACTATGAAACTATATATTATTGTGTAAATCTCTATGGTTTTTCTGACTACTGAACTATTGAATTTAAAAAGAAGGGTGATGCAAGGCAACTGAAAGACAAGTGAGTCTTGTAATTTCATGCTACTCGTCAGTCCAATTGCGGTAAAAAGATTAAAAAAAAATTAATTTGGAAGTTATGACGACGACGGACACGGACACGACCACGACGCATGTCTAACTGGCGGCATTGGCAGGCAACAAAATCAACAGCCAACACAGAAGTCGCTGTTTTGCCACCCGCTAGGGGGTTGGTGGTCGATCATTGGGTCGGGTCGTTTAAGTTGTTGCGCAGAAGCTCTTTTTGGCATGTCAAATAGCACTAATGTTGTTTTTGTTTTTGTTGTTGTTGTTGTGTCGTCTATCCAGAGCTCTTCCTTCTTTCCTTTCCATCTTCTCCATTTCTGTTTTCGGGCTTAAATAACATAATAACAAGCCTTGTTTTACATCTCATCAACACACAATAATCGAAGAACACTGAGCTTTAGAACATTTTTGTGCATACAACATAAATTCTGGATTCTTGATTTGCACTCCATAATCATAGCCACAGACGGCAGCCGGTCGGTCTGAACTCTTTCCAGCACCGCTGGATGTTGACTGAATTACTTGGCTTGCGTCGCCCTCCCATTGTGGCACCACAGCACGCGCCTGCGCGCAACCACAGCAGCAACAGCCAAAGAGGTTAACTCTTAAGCACAACCACAGCATGTGATTCGTCCAGGTCCTGGTCGTAAGTCCTTTTTTTTCGTTTTTCTCCTGCAATTTACTTAACAATTGCGTATTTGAATATTCGCGCCAATCAAATTGATGTCGTTGACGTTGATGTCGATGGTTAATAGTCGATGGTTCATGGACCATGCATGCCATGCCATGCCATGCCATGCGCCGGTGTCAAGTTCTTAACTTCATATTGTCTTTGTGGGCTGTGTCACTCGACTTGTGCGCTCCCTCATTAGTGCCCTCTGCCTATGGTCTTGCGGTTTTGTAAAACCCTCCAAGTTCGCTGAGTTTAACTCTTATTTCATTACATAATTAAAGTTATTTTTGTATTCCCCCCTTTTATTATTATTAAAGTATTGTATTTTTTTTTATCTTTGAATTTATTCTGATATTCGCTAAACAAATTATTTTCACTAAATTAAATTTTAACTCGTGCTGTGCGCACTTTTTTACACTCATTTGCCCAAGAACTGAGAACAACTCACTCACTCTTCAATGTCATTAAGACTTTTTTTCTTTCATTTCTTTCAAATGTCAAATCCAAATGCACTTTCTTTGATAATATTTAGTACAGATTTCACATAAGAATGAATTAACAGTCAGTTGAATTTCAATAAAAGAATCTAGAAGAATCTATTCTCTCTATTGATTCTCATTTTCTTAATTGCATTTCAAATGGTGTCAATCTGTTCGAGCGTTCAAAATGAAATCAGAATTCTAAACAATAAATGAAGGATACTTCCTTAAAGCAAATTATAAGGTAAGCTGACATGGCTTTGTAAGTGATAAGGATCATTAAAAGATCATATAGATAGCTAAAAAAGATGTCCCAAGTTGCGAGATCTCATTCTTACTAGTTCAACCCAGTGGCTACAAATTGTTGAAAGCTCTATTATCATTGTTTGATCACGATGTGACAGCGTTTGACAGAATAGAACACCTAAGTGTTGTACGGTAGTTGATGAAGATGGGGACTGGCCCGTGAGTTAGTTCATGGATGGGTGGGAACACCCACGGGAAGGTAAGACAGGTGTAGAGTTTTTTTTTTTTTTTAATAGAACGCATAGCGTTGATGTTGATGATGATGTTAGGATAGTTGTAGATGAAGAAATATATAAATTGTTGAACCCTGTCTCAACAGAGTTTGTTAACGACCCCACCCTGGAATGTTTATAGATGGGTAAAACTCTGTTGGGACCTAGGAGTATCCCTTCGGGACTATAATGGCTCAAGATGCAAAAATTCTTCTTTTTCTTATGAATGAAAATGCAATTGCTGCAGAATCTATAAAATCATGTGTCTGAAGTGGGAAATTTTAATGCATTTTTGCAGACTTCTAATACATACTATGGTATCATGACCCATCAAAACCTAGATAGTTGTTTCTAAATGTCTCTAATAGAAAAAGAAGTTGTAAAAAAATTTCGAATAATAATAAAAAAAGATATCATTTCAATTTTCATAAATCTCCCAATCAGATTCTTTAAGAACTTCATCGGTATCTTGAAATCATATCACAGGAGAACACAGATTCCGCGTCATGGGATTTATTAGTCAATTCCAAGTCATATTGGTCTCCTGATTATGACAATAATAATATTTTTGTTGAGTTAACTCTACTTTTGAGTAAACAAACTTAGTGTGGAACTCTTGTCTTGTTGACCAAGTTGTTTTCCAAAATATGCTTGGTTTTTATTGACAAAATTTACCACTTGTTGGTCAGGGCTATTAACACAAGTCTTGCGTGAAGAACTCATACTCTATTTGTTCCCTTGTATAATTAAATAGATAAATTTCTTTGAGAACATATAAAATATATTTATGAATAATTAATATTATAAGTATGAAACTAGTCATAAAAATATGTAGAACTCATGTGGGGATATCCATTCAGAATCTTTAAAAATTAATTTCTGATTTTAAAATCAAAGGAAGATTTATTTGTACTCGTACCATATATGATCTAAAGATCATCTAAAAATTTCTAAAAATTAATTAATATTTAAGGATTCATAATACATATGTATATAGTAATAAAGATGGAATTCATGTGGGGATCCCACAAATCACAAATCACAACTAACAAATCACAATAAAAGAAACAAGAAAATAACACATTAATCGTTAAAACTCATTTGTATTTTCAATTGAAAACATTGATGATGTTTTCGATCAAAACGAAACAATGACCAAAAATCGAAAAAAAAAAAAACAAAAATGAATAAAAGCAGCAAGCAAAGGGAGTGCAAAATGTCCCACTGTGCCGCCTATCATAAAACATCGCACATATTCAATAGTCTTTTGATCGATTCTAATGTAGCATCATATGTATAGTAAATCTACCATATAACAACAACAATATATGTAATCTCTAATAATATCTAATCAATGTTACACTTTCCAACTCTCAGTAAATGAAGGAAGAAACAATGAACAACACACAATGAGTGAGGGAGTCAGTGAGAAATTGAGTGAGTGACTGAGTGAGTTAGACATGAAGATCAACTTTATTTGAAGAATGATTTATAGTTTATTCATTAAGAAACTGATTTTAATGAACATTTCAAATAAACTTTAATATATCATTTATTTTTTTTTTTTTTAGTTAATAAAGAAAAAACTTCAATTATTTTAGAAATACATACTTTAATAATTATAATTAGAGAAATAAATAAACGAAAAACTAATTGTACAATATTTCAAAACAAAACAAAAAA
The DNA here is from genome assembly GCA_035041805.1 of Amiota mariae. NCBI lineage: Eukaryota > Metazoa > Arthropoda > Insecta > Diptera > Drosophilidae > Amiota > Amiota mariae. Next base: position 4,742,239 of record JAWNKV010000325.1, read on the forward strand.
AAAATAAGGAAATATCTTACAAATGGAAGTTTAATTCCTCTATAGCAAACTCCCCAAAAAGCGAAGATTTCTCTATAATAAAATGATTTTAAAGACTCTTCGTTTTTTTTTTAATTTGAAATATACACGAGTACATGAAAAACCATTCTGTTGCGAACTCGCTCTATAGAGAAATTCCTCCCTATTTTCAAACGTGTAACCCAGTTTTTTCATTTAAAAATTGGAATATAAATCACAACTGTGTTCCACTCAGGAGAAGTGATATATGGTGGCCTGGTGATACCATTATCCACAGATATGAAATACTTGGGTTTTCACCTTGATAAAGACCTAACATGAAAAATTATAGCACAACCATTGCTCGATCCTGTTCCCATAAAATTGAAATGCAGAACAGACTTCTTAGAAAAAAGAGAAAACTTAGCTTGGAAATGAAGATTTTAGTAGACAAAGGAACTGTTGCTCCTTCCTGGATACATTATATCCAGCTATGGGGTATATATACTCCTCAATTCGCAGAAAAATGCAAGTCGTTCAAAAAAAAGTCCATCATTACAATCTCCAACGCCCCCTGGTTCGTCAGAAACTCAAAGCTCCACAGCAACCTAGGCATTCCTACAATTATCCAGGAACTAATTTTCAAAGCATCCATTACAATGACAGACTTCAATCTCACCCAAATCCGCTCTCAGAATCACAAAGTAGGTCTAGGATTCAAAAGAACCCAAATGACTTACAAAAATATAATCTATACATATTTATTTCTAAAAACTGTAAATTTTCATAAACCTTACAACAATATTTTATAACGTATAGAGGTTAAATGATATAAAATAAAAAGGAAATAACGGTTTTGGTGGAAAGGAATGTCATTGGAACAGAAGAGTTAAAACTGATTGTAATAGGCAATCCTAAAAATCTGAGATGCTTCAAAGAACTAAAATCCGTTGCCTAATCTCACCTACACATTGGTGCATCCTGTCAATTATAAAGGAGGTTTTGGCGACTGAGTAAGGGCGGTATAACCCTTTGCTGTTGAAAAACGATCTAGGCTACGTTGGTCGAAACTATTAACTGTCATGAAAGTAATGCACTGTATCTTCCGATACGCATAAATTTTACACTACTGAACATATTTTGATACGGTTTTCATTATCAGTAAGGGAATTTTATGCGGAAGGTGAATTTGTGTAATACATTTAAAATCAATCAAGTCGCCTTTGTCAAACATCTTCTTTTGTTTGTTTTTAGAATCAATAATATTCTGTGCGTAGATAAAATGAAATGCAAACAGACATCGATAACTTCAAAATGATAAAACCGTTGAAGAAATTTAAATCTGCTTTTTTAATGCATCCGTGCAAAGCATGTATGGGTCTCTAGGTTTTATATACTCGTATATAAAAGATAGATAAATAAATTTATATGATCTAAAAAAAAAACATTCTTAATAATTAAATCTTTTTTAATTATGTTTTCTTATATGCAATACATTGATGATGATGATGATGGGTAACAGTCGAACTCCTTTATGACGAAGTAGTTGAGACCAGATAATCACTTCGTTATAAAGGAGTTAACAAAATAAAATGTTTAATGCCTTAGCAGCATTTTACATAAAACTACGTGTGTATTAATATTGATTTCCTATAAAGTTTTGTAAAATATTTTCCTTTATAGGATAAGCCATGATCATTTAGGTATGACAGGGACACTTGCTCTTCTTCTTTGCATTTGCTCCCTTCTCCTTTTGACGCACCTGTTTACGCTCCTGTTGACGCTCCTGCTGAATATTACGCGCAAACTGATTTAATTCATCCATGTGAGCGGTTTTTTCTTTCTCAATCGATGTTATGTTATTCTCTTCGGTACGACGAAAATCTGCCTGGAACTTGGTAAATTCCTCCAAAACTTTCACACATTCGTTGCAAACCAAAAATGGCAGCCCATCGATTTTTTTAACCTAACAGTGAATTTTAACAGGATTAGGCAATCAATATATTTTTTTTTTTAATATGTATGAGTATTTACTCACCTTTATATACATAACATTGTAGATTAATTTCGGTAAACGATCATCGAAAAGTGGACGCATTTTTCCAGCTGCATCTTGGTCACGAGCACAAATGCGACACAATGTGGTACAATCTTTGCCTGCCAACATAATATTGTTCTTTGCCATGTTTTTCAAATTGTGGAAAAGTGAAATTTCTCTACTACTTATTTTTCTAGAAAAAAATATGTTTCAATTAAGTAGAAATTTCAAGCCTACTGAAGGATTTGATAACAAAATCATAGACTTTGTCTGTCAGTCTATTTGTTTCAACAAAATTTTAAAGTTTCATTTCCGGACAGAGTAGACTTGGAACGGTTAAGGCCTAAGCCTACCCAGATATCTCATTTGTGATATACGGAGTGGCGTGGGAGCGAGAGTTTATGGGGAAAACCCTAGGAAACAGCAGCATGGGCCAAGAGAACTCAGATTTCTGGGCAGAAATACATGCAATAGGACTATGGATTAGAGAAGAATTAAAATGTGCAACTGCTAATAAGCACATACTATTTTTCATTCAGATAGCAAGGCTGCTCTACAGGCTCTCAATGCCTTTGATTTAAAATCGAAGATTGTTTGAGATTGCCTTGTATTACTTAAGAGATTAGCTTCAAATCTAATCAATGTCAATCTGGACATGGTTGGTCTCTTGGGAACGAAGAGGCAGATGAACTCGACAGAAACGCTAACGCTGCTAACGTCCTCATTGGACCAGAAGCATTCTGTGGGCTGGCATGGCATTCTACAAGTGCTAATCTGGAAAAGCGGCTTATTGATAAATCGCATAAATATTGGGTTAATACGGAAAGTATTAGAGTAGCAAAAATCTTTATACTATATCTTGCAAAAGAATACAAAAATTACTGCGACTAACACGGAAAGGTATGCGGATAGTCTCGGGCTACTTAATTGGACATTGCAGTGTTAAAACATCTACACAATATGCGGGTAAGTCGAAACGATCATTGTAGACTATGCAATGAAGAAGAGATGCGCTATTCCACTACGTGGGCCTAGGTGTATTAATTTCTGCCATAACTTAAATCTAATCTTAACATGAGAGGACACAATTTCGTGGGCGAGTTGTTCAGTTTATATGTTTAATAGTCTTTGTTCAGCCTGAGCCACAGGTGGCACAACTAGTATTAAATAAATATTATTTAAAAAGTATAAAATTTAAAAATTTCAAGTTAATTGCTTTTCATTTCATTTAAATTAACCGTTTATTTTTAAAGAAAAGTTGAAACACTAAATTTACTGTTGAATATTTTGGGGCTGCCATTTGCACATTATCTATTCATCTCGCTCACACTCATTGTGCTCTATGCATCTACTCGTTATAACCGTCTTCATTTGTTTTGTTTTGTTACCGGTATGTCACTGTTGCCAAGTAACTCACTTTTTCGAAGGTGCTACTCGTTAATTTTCAAGGGTATGCATATATGACAAGGCTGTGTCAAGAAAACACAATATGGCAAGGTTTTAAAAGCAACGAGCAGCGAGTGCTTGTACCAGACAGCTGAGTAAAGAAGTATATTCAAGAGAAGAGAAGAAATGTGTGCAAAAAGCACAAAGATAACAATTAAACGTTTGTAAAGGATTTACAAAAAAAAAGAACTATCTTCTCCAAAAATAGAGAAAAGTATAAAATATACAATCACATAATAATTGGGTAAGCATTAAGGGAGGCATTGGGAAATGATAAACCAAAAAATCATAACCCCAACACAAATACAAAATCGATGGAAAGAAAAATCGTGAAAAATCATGAATGAAGAAATGAAAATGTGCGTAAGAGGTTGTAAAACTAACGTAAAAAGGTGTAAAAGAGTAGTAAATGTAGTAGTAGTAAAAAAAGAGGAGAAACGAAATGGAAATTTAATTGTTGATTTAATTAGAAATTTATTGAAATAAACAAAGAAAATAATAATAAAAGTGAAATTAAATAGATTGGGAAATTAATATAAAGAATGAAAAGTAAATGCTAATGAAACCGGTACAATGAAGCAAGTGGGATGGTGGAGAAAGGGATAGGTGTGTGTGTGTGTGCTTTAGTAGGAGTAGAAATTTGTTAGCGAATAAGGGTGCAAAGAGAATAATGCGATTAAAGAAGAGTTAAATGAGGAAAAAAAAAACACAAGTGTAATTAAGAATTTCTGTTTCTTTTTTGTTTTAAAGAAAAAAAATACATATTTCTTTTGTTTTTTTTTTCTTTCTTTTCAATGTTTAGTGAAGACATAACTATAAAAAAGAACCGGTTATGCTAGTCATACGTGTAGAGGGGGAGGAGACACAACAGAAACAACAAAGATTTTAAGCACAATAAAATGCTGCTTGCCAGTGTTGGCCAAGCGGCTTCCTACGCTCAACACTCAGCATCATCAGCAGTTGGTGGCGGCGGCGTCTCTAACACAACAAGCCAAAAAGCCCAGCAGTCTCTCGTCAATCGTCCTTTGTTGGTCTCCACAAATCACAATAATAACAACAACAACAAGTTCAACAGTAACACCAGCAGACAACCAACAACAACTGCAACAAATACAACAACATCGCTGATGAAAACACTCGCTGTTCGTTTGCATCGCGGCACAGAATTCATCAAGGACACAGTTCAGAGAGCTTTAGTTGATTCTACAGCAACAAAAGCTACTTGCAGTGCATCAGCTTCGTCATCTACTTCATCATCATCTTCAACTTCTTCTTCATCAACGTCTTCATCGTTCGCATCAAAAGTGGTGCATACAAGAACAGTAAAAACACCAGCAGCAACAGTAACCACATCATCATCCACAAAACAACACACAAAAAGTTTAAACAAAGATCAACTTCAGAAACAGCAACAACATCTTCACCACCAACACAACAAACATTTTTCAAAATCAAATTTGAATGAAATACCACCACCGACCGCATTGCATCGCTCAACGGAAGCACGCCAGAATGCCAGCAGCACTGACTCTCTACTCAAGGAATTGTGCCATTTCAAACCCATTCGTCCAATGCCGCTAACACGAAATAAATTGTAAGTAAAGTATCAATCATCATCATCGTCACATTATTTTGTAACATATCGATTATCGCCATGCTTTTAGGGGCAGTAAACCACCCGGCTGTGACATCAAAACTCCAAAATTTATAAAGGCTACGAAAAAAGATCTGACATTAGATTCTATCGATAAAGCCACCGGTTCCGGTTGCAGTGGCAACAAACCCAGCAGCAGCGGCACTAGCAGCATCAACTTGTCAAGTCAAGATATCCAACAATCATCTGTACTTAAATCGGCAGCTTCAAAGTAAGTGAAATTCATTTAATTTTATATATTTTTAATAAAGATTTCTGTCTTTTAGCACAACGAAGACGCAATGTAAATCGGCATTTGTTTGTTTACAAGTTATAAATGGCAATGAGATCATTAAGGCAAAGCAGCATCAATCAAATTCATCATCAAATGATAAAAAACAAAAACCCAAACGTCGTCGTCGAAGAAATGCTTTTGGTGTTCCAAAGCGTCGTGTTCGAATTAAGAAATTAGTGGATGAAGATGTTGATAATGATGCCTCAGCAGATGACTACTCCCCTACTAATACAACAACAACGGTAAGAAATATAGATGTACCACAACCACAAGAGAAAAGAACTTATCAGCAACGTAAACGTAAAACTAATGAAACAAATACAAAGCAACAACAACAACAACAATTTGAAGAACAACAAATAAATTTTGCTGCTGTTGATGATGATGACGAAGATGACGATCCAATAAGCAATTTGCAGCCAACTAAAAGTAAGCGTAAACGTTTAACAAAAGACTGCCAAACCATGAATGATGTTGATGATGCATTGAATGTGTCGTCATCATCATTTAAAAAACTTCGTGGTGGTGGTGTAGCAAAGTCAAAACTAATTAATAAAAAATTAGAAGAAAAAAAGAAAATTACTACAACTGCAAGTAGAAAACGTAAATCAAATGAAACTTTAAGACGTTCACCACCCATGACACGACAACGTGCACGTCAGATCTCCTCCTACAATCAGTCAAAGTAAAATAAAATACATATTTTAATATATTGTAATACAAAATATTACGTCTGTTGTTTTACGTGTGTGTGTGTGTGTAAATTACTTTGATTTCGCCACTTAAATCATCATCTACTTAATAGATTGAAATTTTAATTCTTCTGTGTCTTGTTTTCTACACTTAAAACTACATAAATAATTCCAATAGTTTTTGTTCTGTGTTTTCTCAATTCAACAACAATTTATGTTTCTCATGCACTACAATCAAATTATCATAGATTAAAACTTGGATTTGTTTTATTGTAGTCATTGTTATCAAGTGTTCTTTGTCCATTTATGTTTCTTTGTTATGTTCAATTTCAACAATTTGATTGCAATATTTTGAGTAACATAAAATATAGTTGAATCAAACATCTTCATTCTTAAGACTTTCAAGGGAGATAAGACTTGAGAAACAACTACTACATAGTGGGATTTTATTTTATTTTTTTAGAATTTTTTTTTTTTTATGTAGAAGAAATTACAGAACTTCTTGGTAAAACCAAGGAAGGTAATTTGTTATGTCTTTATTTTTTATTTATTTTGTTTTTTTATTAATTTTAACTTGTTTTAGTAGCTTAGTTCTGGACAACAATAAATGCTACTGTAAATGCTTTAATTTCCTTTTTTTTTTTTTTTTTTAAATTGTATATATTTAATATCTAAGTCCTTTTTTTAAATCCTTCAAATTCATGTTTTTTTAAGTAATTTTCTTTAATCTATTTATAATCATCATTTGCTTTAATTTAAATTCTATATTTTATCATCAAAAAAACATAAAAGTTCTTTCTTTGAATTAACAGAATTTCAAAATGTAATAATAATAATTTTTTTATAAGTTTAAGTTTTCAAGTTCCCAAAAAAGCATTCCACATATTTAAATGTTTTTTTGCTTCATACACATAGTTCAAAAATATAGTTGATAAATTCATTTTCTTCTAGTTCATTAATAAAAAATAAAAATCTATTTCCCAATCCTTTCACATATAGCAGGACTTCTCTATAATGAACACCACTATATCAGAGACCTCTCTATATTACTGATTGATTGACCAATCTCAACAACTTCTTTATAGCTGAGTGTAAACCCCCCTTTTAACAAAGACTTCTCCATAGAGAAGTAGCTGACTACTCTTAATATAACTAACTCCAGGAGAGATATCTCTAAATTATTGATTGATTGACCAGTTTCAACAGCTATTATTGAGACAGGTCAGTTGTTATCCATAGATGATGACTTCGACAAAAACTTCTCTATAGAGAAACAACTGACCTGTCTCAATAACTTCTTTGGAAATGAATATAAACTTTCCTGTAGCGAAAGACCTTTCCATAGTGAATTGATTTGACAAGTCTCAACAACTTCTTTATAATCAGATGAGTATGAACTATCCTACAGCAAAAGTCTCTTTTTTTCAATGAAGAAGATTCCTTGGTTATCTGTCTTGGCATGACACAAATTTATAGCACTGACAATGACAACTATTATTAAGTATTATTTGCCAGATCTTCTTTGATATGAATGATCTGATTAGTAACTTCCCACTCTATGTCCTTACTTGTCTTTGATGATTGATAAATGCATGCTTCTTGTGCAAAGGAGAATACCAGAACTTCATTAATATGTATGATTTTTTTCAATGGAAAAGATTCCTTGGTAACTTGACAGTAACCAACCACTAAATAGCTCGAATTGCATAGAGCTTACTGTATTCTGCGACTGGAAAATTCACTTCATGAGGTCTTTACTTCTGTTTCAAACTGAATTTTTTCGGAAACATATTCCTCCATTACCATTAGCATAGATAAGATGACCAAATTTTGACCAACCCAACCATTATTTTAAAGAATTGTCATACAAGTAGCAACCGTAGTAGTAGGTAGTTGTTATTTCTCTTAATGATTTCTGTAGGAAAAATGGTATAATAAGAAAGTTTTGCCTCATCATCTTCAGTTTTTTCCGACTGATTTTCTTTTTTTTTTTTTATTTTCATATATCTTTTTAATTTCATTTTAACAAATCTGTTTATCAATTAGGCGAAGTCATAGTAAAGACGTAGTATGTATTTATTTTTTTATTTATAAAAATAAATTGAAAAAAAATTTAAAAAATATAATTAAAAATGTTTTTCAAAATTCAATTTAAATTAAAACAAAACAAAAAAAAATAAAATAGAAAACAAAAGGAACAACTTTAAACAAACAAACAAAAGAATAACGATTAACAAACAAAATGGTATTAGAAACAACAAATAAAACAAAATAAAATACAACAAAAATATAATATCAAAATTATTATTATAATTATTAAGTCATTCCTAGAAAAAAAGAAAAGAAAAAATTTTTTTATATAATTTTATTAATTAAATAAATAAATAATGATAATGGTGGCTGTTTGGGGAAAACCATTTATTTCGATGGTTTTGTGGTTAAGCTGCTTAATAATTTACGTATTATTATTATGGTCTATTGAATGATGATGAATGGAGATTGTAGATTGAAGAAGGCCAACAACACCAAACAACATGCAACGCTACAACTAAAAACTTTATAATAATAATGATTTTCCTATTATATTATTATTTTTAAGTTGTTAGAATTTATATGAAATAATGTAAAATTTTAAAATAAAAATGAAAAAATAGTTATAAACTTAATTAAAAAAAAAGAAAACAAGAACTTAAGAAGAACACAAGACGACAATTTCACAAACAAACAATTTATTGTAATTTAAAATTGCATAAAATAATTATATACAAAAAAAAAAAGATATTACATACAAAAACATGTTTCTTATTCCATTTTTTTTTTTTTTTTTTTTTGTATTATATAAAAAAAGCATCCTCTGGAAGGATTAACATTAATTGATTGTATAAACAAAATAAGGCAAATTCTTCATTTAATTTTGCAAGCATATTTTATTCATATAGACCTTTTTAAACTGATTTTCGAATCTTAAGTTTCTAAGTATAAACTTTCATAATTCATATTTATTTAAATATCTGTGATAGTCCTTACTTTTTTTTGTTGTAGCTTTCCAATTCATCACACACATAACACATAAATATATGCAATTCCCTTTTTCTATATATTTTACAGAGTCTCAGTAAATTATTTAATATATTTTGTTGTCTTGTGTCTGTCGTCGTTGTCGTCGTCGTATAGTTAAATCAACTTTGTGTTGTGATAAAATTTAATTAAAATTACAATAAAATATATAAATAATAATAAAAAAAAAAACGGAAAGAATTTGAATGATAAATGATATTAAATCTCAGCATTTGTATTAGTGTGTGAAAAAGTCTCTTACAAACTCGATTGTTGAAGAGATGAGAAGAAATTAAAGAATAAAACTTAATATTAAAAATAATAAATATAAATATTATTATTATTATTAAAAATACAAATTGCAATAATACAAAGAATGTAATATAATAGATAAGAATATGCGTATATTGAAACAATAATAATTGTATCCAAACAAAAATAGTAATGATGTTTCTCGTTTCATTTATTTAGTTAATTGGTCCAACAGGAAATGATTGGACGACCTTCGCTATTAAAATAATAGATAATAATAGTAGTGAGTACATTAAGTCAGATCCGGGTAGTTCTGTACTTTTATGTATTCCATCATAAACAAATTGGACTATCATTTGCGGCGTAAATGCTGTCGGTCTTCGTAGCTATTGCCACTTGTCAAAAACCTCAATATAATAGAAAGGCTGTAATGAGGAGCAATCGCTACTCTGATTTGAATCTCCTCCTTTACTATACGCTACTTGTATTTTTTGAATAACTTTGTTGAATGTTCATACATACATAGTCTTTGTCCGTGCTACTTCATTTCACACTTCAGATATTGATTCTGGAGGCAAACTAATTTTAAACGATGATATATCCCTTGGTTGTGAAAAATTGCATTTCACATTTGACTTGGATGATATATACCTGTTAATACCATGACAGCAGTGTCGAAAGACGAGTGTAGAGAAAAAAATTTGTTTCCGAGTGGCCACTACCGACAAGATATGTTCAAACAAAAGATCCAATGTGGGCGCAAGTGGCATCGAAAGTGGATCATTTTGACCCATCAGGCAAAGATACCAACGTGGGTTGAGGTATACCACCATTGATTTGCAACATTCCCATTGTATTGTACACAATGGTATTCGACGAAGGAGGAAAGGATGGTGGTGACCGCTTGGAGGAATGTACTGTAGATAAAGGCTGGGATTACTTGTATTACAGAGGGTACAAGAGTTGAGATAGGATCGGCTGAAGGGGCAATTATAGCAGAAGCAAGAGGAGTGTTGGGTAATGATTGGGGCATGGTAGCCCATAGAAGAAGGTGATAATAAAAGAAGGTGATTGTTTTTATAAATAATCTTGCTGTGGCGCAATCTACATGTGAAATTTAGTTTGTTCAAGGTCATTTTTTGCTGTATTGAAATATATCTTAGCATTTTTTTTAATGTTTTTATATATTTTTCTATTTTTTTTTTTAACCTAATCGCTAATTACTGTAATTATCTACATTAAACTAACTAAAACGGTTGAAAATTACGGGCGCTAGAGGGAAACATACACATTTTTCAGCACATGAAGATATGCTTATTATTTTGTCCTTGAGTGTACGTAATGGTTTAATATGGTTTATGTGCCCAAACAAGTTATAAGGCTGATCAGGGATGCCTCTAGTTTTTAATGATAAATTCCTTTTATTAAATATTTTTTAAAATTAAATATTGGAACTGCCATATAAAATTGATTATTAGAATTAGAATTCTCTTCTATTAGAAATTTTTCATTCATTTTTAAGATTTCCCTATCAACTGAAGGAATATATAGAAATGCCATTGAATTTTGGTTACTTAGCAACATCATGGCACAAAGAGCCAAACATTATACCTAAATCAATATTGTTAATCAAATTTTATAAAAATGTTGGCCGCACATTTGCAGACACTCGCTAAAATGGATTCCCTGCCGGAAACTAACCTGCTTTGGGAAGATAAAGAAGTTAAATTTGATATGCCGAATCTGTAAGAAAAATTTGAGAATCATAAAAAATACATCCTCTATATAGTGGAATATCATTTTAACATGCCTCAGACACACTCGTCTACGAGCTGGTGAAGAAATATTGGATACCATAAATTATATTGAGGATACAAAAGGTAATCCAGGGGATACAGGTCGAATGATGATAACAAATCTACGCATTTTATGGCATTCTTTGGTCCATAAGAAATACAATATATGTAAGTGATTTGATATATGTACATATATAATATCCAATGGTTGAGTAAATCGATTGCTTGTAAATACTTTTAGCAATTGGATTTTCAAAGATTACCAATATAAACACACGTATGATACATTCAAAAGTTCGTGGGACAAATCAATCACTCTATGTTTTGGCCATAACACGAGATTCACGTTATGAGTTCCTTTTTACGGATGTCTCTGGCGATACAGCACGTCGTGATAGTCCAATTTTTGCAAATGTCTTTGAAATACGACAGTGGGTGATAATACATTTTTTTGAGTTGAGTGTGTAATCCCATATTGTATTTTATAGATTATACTTAAGAACATATCTATATCGTGATCTTAAGTTACGCGGTGCCATTGTGCAATGCGGACAATTGATTATTATGCCCGGTGAACAGGTCTATAACAATGTCCAGGGTGTATGGAATCTGTCTAGTGATCAGGGGAATCTTGGTAGCTTTGTGGTAACCAATATTCGTTTGGTTTGGTTTGCCGATGTCAATGAGACATTCAATATAAGTCTGCCTTATCTACAAATCGAAAATGTAAGTACTTACATACTTAGTAGTTTTGCAAACATTTTTATAACAACACGGAAATTGAACTCATATCTTTTTTTCTGATTTTGCACTTATGTACTTCCAATTCTGTCTCTTTTTGTTATCAATTGATATTGGAAATGCATTGAAGAACATAACTGGGTGATTATTTTTTGATTACATGATGTTTTACAATTTAAATCTACCGTAAAGTAGAAGTTTTTGTGACATTTTCGATTTTGAAAAGAATTTCCTAACAATGTTTTAATGCCCAAAAACAATTGTGTACTCTCTTTTCATGTATTTATTACATACTTAAGTATGTATGTATTTTTATATGTGTGTGATATATACTTATCTATATATATTCCTTGATTAGATCTAAGAATTTCCTTATGGGACTTACATATAAGGAACAAAGTGTCGCTTGACCCTTGGAACGAACATCTCACAAATGAGATTAAAAATTGAGTCGCATCAATGTCCAAACAATCATAGATGCCTTTAGAGGGATAACCAAGTATTAATTTAAGTTATCCTATACAAAATTACATGATTTTGGGTTCTCCAGGGCACAGAAATGAGGACCAAACAATGACTTTTGTCCCTGGTTCAACCATACAAATTGAGAGATTGAAAGAGCCTTTGTAGATAGACTTTTGTATGTATATTGTATGTATTTAATAGCCTTTGGCATCCAGATACTTAGAATCCACAATTTGAAGTTGGTGTTGATTGACGAGTTGAAGATATTTTGTAATATTAACTTATTTCCATGACATTTCCTCCATTTCAGATACGCATCCGTGATTCAAAATATGGTCCTGCTTTAGTTATACAAACAGCAGTAACAGGCGGTGGCTATGTACTTGGTTTTCGCATTGATCCTGTCGATCGTTTGAATGAGCTTTACAAAGAACTTTGTTCATTGCACAACATTTCCATGGAGCATCCGAATTTCGGTGTTCGTTTTGATCCTTCTGAAATACAGAAACGTCAAGCTCAATTCGCGGCACAACTTGAGGATACATTAAAAATGGATGATTTTCAAGAGATTGATGAAAGACAAGAACGTGAAGTGAATTCCAAATTAAATACTTATCTTGCTGAAGGTTGTTTAACAGCGGGCGCAACAAAAGCAATAAGAGAACCAGTTTATTGCAAAGAATTGGGATTTGCTATGGAACGCATACGTGATGGTTATACATTGAAAGATCTTTGGGATGTTTTGCCAACAAAAATGGAAATATCTGAATGAATGAATTTTATGCATATGTTTTGTTATATATTTTACAATAAAAATACATATATGTATTTATAAATGTATATAAGTATGTATGTAGTACGTACAATATTTATTAATCTAAAATTATAAAATGTTCTTGGTCTTTTGATTAAAAAAAAAAAAAGAAATGAATTCTTTCTTTGATCCAACCAACATAACAAACATTAAGCAAACAAATACAAAATTTATTTATTTAGCAAAGCTAAATGGAATTGGAAATTATGTAATATAAGTATATAAATATATTGCAAACTCTTTACTTAAATTAACTAATATTGGCCTAAGACCAACAACTGCCGCATTTACACAACTGCAACTGCCAACGCCACATCACATAATGATTTGCGGTTCTGGGACACTGGCTGCAATACTTTTATGTGGCAATACTTGTCCACCATTTATGTAGATTTCATCCTTAACAATAACATCCTCGCCAAGTACGGTTATGCCTTCTAATCGTACCCAGCGGCCAACAACTGAACGCCAGCCAACAATGCATGAGTCCAACCATGAATGTGAACGAATAATGGCATCTTTAAGGATTGTCGAGCGTTTGATACAAACGCCATCTTCGATGATAGCACCGGGACCAATTGTTACATTAGGACCAATCCGACAGCCTTGTCCAATTTTTGCTGTGGGATCGACAAGTACATTGCCCACGACACCGGGTCCAGTATACAGTTTTGGAGATTGTTTCTGACGCAGCGAGGTTAGATAAAGGCACATTCCTAACAAAAACCAAAGACAAAGAGAAATAATCAATGAAACAAATCTTTCTTCGAATGCTTATCATTCTGTAGATAAAACCTACAAAAGAAGTAAGAATGAGGGTGTGAAGGAGAGTGTGATTATGATGGTAATTGCCACGCACACTTTATATATATATAAAGATAGATAAACTTTGTGCATTGAAATGTATTGTGTTGCTTTGCCTTTGTTTACCTGTAAGAAAATCTTTTGGTTGTCCAATGTCCATCCAGAAACCAGGTAATTCCATAGCATATAATTCCTGTTCATTTGCCATAACTGGAAAGACTTCCTTTTCAATTGAAGTCGGTTTGACTTCAATGCGTTCGAGCACCGATGGATTAAATATATAAATGCCTGCATTGATTTTATTGCTTATAAACTCTTGAGGTTTCTCAATGAATTGCTTAATACAACCAACTTCATCATATAAAACGACACCATATTTGGACGGTTCTTCGACTTTTGTGACAACAATTGTGCCCTCTTTGCCGTGACTACGATGAAAATGTAATAATTGTTTAAATGGAAAATCGCAGATAATATCTGAATTGAGAACAAAAAATGATTCTGAACTGGTATTAAGTATGGACTTGGCTAAGGCCAGTGGTCCGGCAGTGCCCAATGGTTCGGTTTCATGTGAAAATATCAGTTCGACACCCAATTTTTCTGCTTCCTGTTTGAGCTCTTGTTCCATTTGTTCAGCACGATAGCTGACGGCCAGTATAACCTGAAACAATTTATGTATGTAGGTATTAATAATTTTATTAAGTCTTTTTTGAGTGATAATTCTTTATTTACCTGTTTGCAGCCAGCATCCACCAGGGCTTCCAGTTGATGCACTAATATTGGTTTATTTGCAAATTCAACCAGTGGTTTGGGTGTACTCAGTGTAAGTGGTCGCAGACGTGTTCCATAGCCACCAACAAGTATAAGGGCACGAGTGCCTGTGCCAACTGCAACATTTGTGGACCCGCACATATTGCTTTCGATATTACACAAATATCTTACCTATCTATCTAACTATGTAAGTTTGTTTGTGTTTATTAATAATAACAACTGGTGTTTGTTTTGTTTTTTTTTTTTTTTTACTTTTACACAACTGGGACACGTCAGTTATGAGTAATCATCCGTTCAATTAAATCGAGTTGAGAGTTGCTTTGTTAATTACTCACAACGACACCACCACTTGATACTGACTGATGCGAGCCACTGAGCTTGCTGTTGCTGTCTATCGTTTGTTTAAAGCTTTATTAGAATTACTGATAAGAATTGTATGCGTTGCGGGGCCAACCCCGTTCTTTCCTTTTTCTTATTTGCTTACAAATGCTGATGATGATGTCCTATTGATGATATTGATTTATATAAACATTGTGAAATGCGTTTTGTATTGCCTTGAAGTCTTTATGAATCATTTAATCAGGTTTTTCTTATTGCATTAATTAAACTTTTATTATTATTACTTTTTTTTTTTTAATTTATGACTTTCTCCGCCGCTTTTGTTTACCTCTGTTAAATAGTGTTGAAAGGTGCTAAATTACCAGGGAGCATAACTGCAATTTTACAACACTTCAAATGAACAAGTGCACACAACACTTGCAAGTGACTTTCAGCACTGAGATAAAAAGAAGTTGGCAGCTCATTTGTGAGCGTGTGCGGTTGGTTACGACGTCCGACGTTTTCAACTCGCAAATATAATAAAAAATTGTGCAAATTAGACATAAATTTCTTAAGAACATTAAACATTAAAGGTAAGTCTTATGAATATTCATGAAATGCAATTGATTTTGTATACCTGCAATGATATCTAAGCATATTGAAAGACCTGTCTGCTGTCACACACACACACACACACACACACGCCTAGGCTCAAACTCACTCAGTCACTTGTGTATATGTAGAGATAAAACGAATGAGTGAAGAAGAAACAGTAGAAAAACAAAATGTCGACCGACCATTTACATTTTCTTCTGTCTTTCGAGTGATTTCAGCACTTAAATTGTAAAAGTTTTTGCCATGAAAAGTTAATATACAATAAATAATTATTAAGTGCATTGATTTAATGGCAAGATCGCGTGAAAATTATTTTGTTAGTGTTTTAAATCACGGCTATTTATGGTATTATATGAACGAATGAACAAACGAACGAACATCCAACAATCTTCACAATTACATATAATAAGTATGTATGATGAAGGAAGGGTATGTTGCTTGCTCTGCTCTCATAATAAGTATATATTTCTAAAATTGGTATTGATTTTTTTCATATAAATTTTCACTGAATACCAGTTGAATTAAGCAACTATAAGTTATATAGTTTATATCTACATAAATCAAGGAAACACATACATTGCTAATCTTCTTCAAATAACAAAAAATACACAGCTTTACCTTACCAAATCGGAAGAAGACTCATCCAAAGCCCCAAGCAAAGCAAAGCAAAGTGTAGAGAGACTTGAATGTGTGTATATCGATTCCTGCTACAATGCAATTCTTCTCTTTCACGATTTCATTATAGTAGTATGTCGTATACAGTATACAGTATTGAAAAGTCGTTCACGCCTTAGATAGATAGACAGATAGATAGATTCAACAACATTCGTGTAATCAAATACTGTGTTGTGTTTTTTTATTTCAAATCAATTCAATTTTTCAACCTTTTAATTCAATATTCAAACAAATTTTTTGGTCATTACTTTTTATGGTTAAGAATTGCTGCTGTTGCTGCTACTACTACTGATTTTTGCTTTTGCTGTTGCTGCTGCTGCATTTATTTGTGAGATGTTCCTATATTCTCACTCGTATTTATCGATTTCAATATGCAGCACACTACCTTCGTTTTGTTTGTGATTTGATATTTTTGCAAGTAATGTTGCTTTGTTTCTATTTTTGTATCATACACTGTGTATCCGACTTTTTCCAATCAGAATTTAATTTTTCTTTGTTTGTTACATCTCATTATAAAATTTACCTTAATGACGTGACGTCATTGTTTTTCGTGTACACTACACTACAAATATTTTTAAAATAATTTTAACCTAAAAATAATTAATTATCAAGAATTTAGTTCCAATATAAGCTACAGTGAAACTTTCATAACTCGAATCACCATAATGAATCTTTAGAGTTATAGTATTCTTCATCTAAAATAAGGATTTTGTACAATTATTGAATTACACACAATTTTATTTACTTAAACTCAAGTTTTCTAGTTACAATTTACTGTCACCTCGTCTCGTCATCATCTTTCCTGGCACTTGAAATTAGATTTAGTAGTTCTTAGCTATAATGTGTAATATATTATTCGTCATCTGAAAAAAAATCTGCCATGCAATTCTTATTCTCAATATAATCCTCATAGAGAGTGGCAAAGTTGGAGTGGAAGTTATGTATTTGGGGATTACTTCCTATCCATGCTTCGCAATCAGCTTCCATCCAGTTTCAATTTATATCAATATTAGTCAAGAAAATTTCAGGTATGTCAGCTTCATTGTCCCATGTATGTAAAATATTATTCAAATTTAGATATGTTTTGGTTTTTATTAGGAAAAACTCTTCTTGAAGCCTACTGCATTCCATACACTTTTACACAGAAAAAATGTTCATAATCGGGGGAAAAAATCAAGAAAAAAAATTACATTATGAAGCAAAAATTTTATAGAATTTTCGCTATAAGCGCTACTGTAACAACACTCGATTTTGTTCGAGTTATAGAAAAATCGATTTATAGACCAAGTCTGGTAGGTTCAAAGTAGTAGGTAGTTCCCAATCAAAGGCGTATCATTCTCCAAATGATTTTTACCATGTCTTGTGGCCCATTCTGACCGTTTTTTAATCAACACAGGGTCAACATGTTCATATTCTGCCGGTAGCAGTTGGTATGGTAAAAAGAACCGGAAAACTCAGAGTAGGGAAGATGTGTCATTTATGCGATACAGTCTTCAGAGTAAGAATGGGCTGCAATCTTACCTTAACAAGCTTTGATAGAAATTCAAGAAATTAATAGTAAAACAAAAATACTTTTTAATTTAATTAAGTTAACAAAAAAAAGAACCGGAAAACTCAGAGTCAGGAAGATGTGTCATTTATGCGACCGTCTTCAGAGTAAGAATGGGCTGCAATCTTACCTTGATAAGCTTTGAGAGGAATTCAAGAAACTAAGAGTAAAACAAAAATACTTTTTAATTTAATTAAGTTAACATTAAAGAACCGAAAAACTCAAAACAAGGAACATTGTGCATTTATGCGATACGGTCTTCAGAGTAAGAATGGGTTGTAATCGTATGAAGCTCGTAGTACACGACATCTTTCTGATCCCACCAAGCATAAATAGCATAAAATGTCTTCTTACCGAAGGGAACCTGTAGTTTTTATTTATAAATAATTCCATTGAA
This sequence comes from Amiota mariae, assembly GCA_035041805.1. Lineage (NCBI taxonomy): Eukaryota > Metazoa > Arthropoda > Insecta > Diptera > Drosophilidae > Amiota > Amiota mariae. The sequence goes on from JAWNKV010000325.1 coordinate 4,760,594, forward strand.
GGGATTTCTCATTTTTAATTTGTAAACATTGTTGGCAGACATACAAAATACTGTTTTCATAGTGGAACTTTTCTTTTTCTTCATATTTTCTTAATTGTAATGCTTGCACCTATTTATTTGTCCAGTTGTGTATGTATAAATATATTTACATATGTTTGTGGTTTTAGTATCTACTTTAAATAGATGATTTATCACAAAATTTATTTTACTTACAATTGAATTTAAAGTCTCTATATTAGTTTATGATATGAAAAATCCAAGACAATCGGATGTTTATTTAAAAATTTAAATATTCACATATTTTTAACAAAACTTATAATAAAATAAAACAAACATAATCGATTTCCGTTGAATTTTATTATAGATTTTTGCACTTAAATTAAATAGAAAATTTTAATATTTTATAGCCAACTGTGTTGAGTGTGCGAGCAATTCAACATCTGTTTTCGACATTATATTTTATCAGTGTAAATGCATACGCATTAAATGTCATGTTTAGTTAAAATTTCTTTAATTAATTCATGGTATTTGACTGATCTCGTTTGGAGATTTTGTTTTAGGAGAATTTAAAAATTTCTGGTAACGTAATTGATTTTGTAATGCAATAAACAGAAATAAGTTTTTCGATTTATCGTTGAAGACAATTAGAAGTTCGTTGTAACTTTACAATTTGTACCGAAATGGCTGAATGAATATGTAATTGGAGGTTTATGATAATTTTCTGTCTTCCAATAGTCAAAATTTTGTCAATTATTGTAGTTCACATTTGTCGGCGGTTTGGTTATGTGGAGCCTATGTATTCCAATTATCAGATTGCGACGTTTGTGACTAATAATCAGAAGTATTTATCAGAAAAAATTGAAATGGCCTGTTTTCATATAATGTAATCCAAAACAAATCGAATATGGATGTCATTCAATTTCTAATTAAAAAGTCTGGATTTGTTTTAAACAAACAAAACGAATGATCGATTTCCATGGAATTTTATTTTTTCATTATTCATTTGAAAAGCAGACATTAAGAAGAACTCTAGATTTTTGTACACTGCAGCAAGTGCGTAAGATTTAAATATGTGACTCGTTTATGACGTAATATTTTGTTTAATATATTTCTCTGCTATCATTTGGAGACATGGTGCTGCTGTTGACATATGAAACCATTCCTAATTAATTTCTGAATGATCACATAAAACTAAATGATTAACTTTTGTTTTCAATTTAAATTTGCAATGGAGGAGAGAAAGTGATAAATAGGGGCGAATAATGGTTTATTATGAATATATAGACCTGCATGAATCCCTTCATATGTCATATCAAATAGCTTCAATCAGCAAAATATGAGTAATTTCCTACATATGAATGGATTCCAAACTGCAAATGCAGTCATGCAGTTCTCCATTATAATAACAAGTTTGGACTGCTCTTAACTTCAGTGGTCACTGCCAAGTTTAATGGCAAATGGTCCTTACACCTACTGAGCTGACTTACCAGGACAATGTGGCAATCCAGCAAAGGAGTCAAGTACTTTATAAAATGTATAAAAATTCTGTTAATTTGCAACCAATTGGTCAAAATCAAATCGATTAGTTATTGTTAGAAAAACAAATGTGTGATCGACTTGAAATATGAACACTATAAGTTTCTGACCTATATCCACCAACCATACAAATTTCAAGACCCTCGGACCACTAGGGGGGATAACCCCCATACAAACCGGAAACCAAATGAAAGTTCTTATTAGAAAAACTTTTTTTGTTTTTTGTACTATCGACATGCCATTATAAGTATCTGACCCATATTCAACAACCTTATTAATTTCAAGACCCTCGGACCACTAGCTGGGGCGTGAAGAATATTACAACTTCGGCATAGCCAAAGTTAGTATTTTTTATATTTAGATTATTATTAAGCCTAAAAATTATTTGTAAGAGATGAAAGACCTTAATATTCTACTTTGCCCAGAATTATATTATTATATATTACTATATTCATTGGAAAAAAAATTACATACATAGTACGAGCACTACAAATTAACCTAAGTAAGACAAGAAATAGGAATGGGGACCATTGCTGCGGTTTTGTGTCTGATATTAATGTTGTCGTCTCGTAAAGTAAAGAAGCATAAGAAGAACTCAACCTTGAAAGTTGATTGAACTGTTGGTACAAAATATGTTGACCCCTATATGTATTTTATTTACACACACACACACACATGTGTGCGTGTACATATTTAACTAAGAATTTAGAAATAAAAAGGAATAAATATATTAATGTATGCATGTGTGTGTGTGTGTATGGGCGTGTATGTGTATGTATTATTATAGTATGTAGTACTTCCTTTCTTTTAGAACAGAAATATTCATGTTGGTGGTGTCTGCTCACAGATACACAATATGTATCTGTACTAAAAACAATACTACAATGCCTCCTGTATATGTATATTTGGATCTCAATGTAATGAATTCAAAGTACATATTCATTCATTTACTTAACAAATTGATAGATCAACAAACTAAAATTTTTAAAAATACATATATTCATTAAACTGTAGTGTAGTTACTCATGAGAATGAGAATTGATCATAAGTAGATGGACGGAAAGTCAACTTTAAATTTGTTACACTACACTTGACGTTTTCATAAACAGTCACTTACTCATATTTTGTTGAAAAATGAAAACAAATATTTTATATTTTTATTTTATTTACATATATAATGGGTTTTATAAGATTTCTTCATCTCTTTTTCTGTTTTTGTCTTCTTTTGGTGTTCAATCGAAAGAAATATTGGAATATTGTTTTCATTTGGTTTCGTTTGGCTTTTTGTGTCTTATCTTATCAAAATATTATTTTTGTTGTCATTTAGTAATTTAAAACTGTAGAAAATCGAATGCAATCAATTTATGTACATACAACATGAACAATGTTCTCTTGTTCGTTCTGGCTTTTGTCTAAAACCAGAAGTATACTTGTAGAATAATGTGCATTGAACTTACTTTTTGTTCTGAAAGGTCCCACGGACATGGGCATGGACATGGACATTTTGTTGTTATCTCTTCAACGGGGGTGTGGTAGTGCAGATATTGAGACTCAGCACAAAGAGACATAGAGATAGATACAGGGAGTGAGAGAATGAGTATGTGGAGTGGATGTATGTACTATATGATACTGTATATGTAACAAACTGGCAGTGTGTAGTCACATCATCAGGCACACAACCGGCTGTCGTCTGGTTGCCCTTAATCAAGTATGAGTTTGAGTATGAGTGTTTTTATCTGCGTTTGTCTTTCTGTCTGTCTGTCATTCAGTCTATATTTTGCTGCCTTCTGATGACTCTCTGTGTTGTTGTGTTCGGGTGTTTATTTGTCTGCCTGTGAGTGTAGTGTGTTTATTTTATGCGGCAAGTGTAGACTTTTTCCCCAACGTTTCCTTTCCATATTTTGTTTGTCTTTAACATTACATTATCCCTATGAAACCTGAACTTATTTAAACAAATTGTAACTCACGGCTTCCTGTGTCTGTCGCCAAAAGAACGATGTCGTTGGTTGTTTGGTTGATTTGGGTTGGTTAGCTGTTAGCTGATGATGATTGCTGTTGAATATATCAACGCCTCCATGTGTGTTGTGTGTCGTTGTCTCCTCTAGTATGTATCAATTTTTGTTGTTTTTCTTTACATAATCATATAAGAAAACGCACCTAAATCTCAATTGAGGATGATGTCTGACTAAGCCAATGGGTAGTAGTAGTAGCAGCAAGAGTAGGTTCTTGTAGTTACTTTGTACTCTCTCTCTATCTCTCTCTCTCTGTCTCTAAGATTTTGCTTAACTTCAATGAGAAGATCCAAAGATTTAGTAGAAGTAACAACAGACAAAACAACTTGTTTTTTATGTATTCTTTTTTATTTTCGACCTCACAAATACAGAAACGCAGGAACGAACTACATACACATACAGAAACACAGAGAGAGATATACAATTTTCTCTGAGAAGGGCCTCCTGAATTGCCTGCAGGCAAAGAAAGAACAGACAGATTTCGGATCAACCAGATACACGCACGCACGATACAAAGCGAGAATAAAAGATATATATTTTATATTATTTATTAGGGGGAAGAAGAAGACAAAGAAAGCAAAGAAACTGAAGATAAATAAATAACCTGGAGCAATGAAGTTTCGTGCTGTAATGCAGGATCCGCTTTATATACGCGAGTTTCAAAACATAATTTTGACATTGTCGAAAATAACTAAAGATTATTGTGTCCTGAAATTCTCTAACGATCGCATTCAATTGATTGCAAATCAAGAATATGGTACAACAGCGCCACTTGTCTGGATCGATATTGAAGTTCCACTCTATTTTCCGGAATATCTAATGGAATCGGCAAATAGTCAACATCCTCATATTGTTCTAATGTTTTCGGCAATGGATCTAAGTCGCGCCCTGTCCGCTGCCATGTCAATAAATGCACGCAAGTGTAAAATTAAACTCAATAATATTCAGTTTCCATGCTTAACCATCGAATCGGAAGGCATGACTCAAGGTTCAGACAAAACTCGTCATACAAATCATAATGTACCAGTGGAAGTGGTACCACGCTGTGACTGGTCTGTTTATGATTTACCAAGTGTTCCACTCTGCAAGCTCATCTTGAGTGTGCCCTCGATAAAACTGATGCGTGGTCTCATCGATAAGATTAAGAACCTTTCACCGAATATTATTTTTTATGCAACATCATCTGGTGAATTGAATTTGGTTGCTGAAGCCGAAATGGCTACAATAACAACACGTTATCGTCGTTTGCCAGTGCGTGCCATAAATCCTTTGCCAGAGGAACGTGCAAAGGAACCTTTGGAGGCCTCTTGCTCTGTGGATTGTCGTAAGGCTTCAGTTTTCTTTAGTGCACTACAATTACCAACTGAAGAACTTCAGTGCGGCATTGATCATGATCGCACTATACACTTACAAATCGATGTCCGTGAAGGAGTCGTTTTGAACTCAATGATGCCCGCAGTTTGTGTGTGATTTTTATTTACACTCATCACTTTTATTATTTTAAATGTTCAGAAATTATACAAAAATAAAATGTGTGAATGGAAAATAATCTCAATTCCCAGTGGTATTTTTTTTTTTTAATAGATTTATTTTACTCTAGTTATTTGTTGGCAAAGATAAAGACTCGACAAGGCAGAGAGATAGAAATGTTTTATCTACTCTATTCTATTTAGTTTTACTTTCATATTTACAGTTACTCAGTTGGAAAATATAATTTCCATGATTCCTGAAAGTTATACAGTTTTTTTAGAGCTCTGGATTAAAAATTAAAAACACTGATTGATTCACTCAATAGAAAAGAGAGAGAGCTCGGTCAATTGTTTACAGTTAAGTGTAACATTATAGTTTATGACAGTTGTGTAAATAATAGTATGTGGATCTGGGTAATTTTCTCTTTCATCTATTCAAGAATTAAGTATGTATTCATTTTCTAAATAAAACAATCATCAATTGAAATCAAAATTTTAAGTTTAATTTTTTTGTTGCTTGTTTTTGTACATTTTTCTTTTTTAATTGTTATACTATATCTCATGTGGCAACCTCGATTTTTGGTATACATTTGTCCTAATTTATGCCTGCAACATTCGTTTTTCTTTTCTGTTGTTTTTGTTTTTGTTGTTGTTGTTGTTCTTCAACATCATATTTGCAGGCCGTGGCCTCTTTTTCGTATGCGTTACTGAGTCTAGAAGTGGTTGAGTGAGTGAGCAAATGAGAGCTTGAGCACTTGAGTTGAGACAGTGCATAAATGAGTGACTGCATTACTGAGAGAGAGAGAGAGAGAGAGACTGAATGATGAGTTTCGTGTATTTTGAGTGCAAATATTGAATATGAGTAATTTTTTCTGTTGCCTTTCGTTATGAAAAATGTCTAAAGATAGGTGTACATATTTAATTATGATTTTTATGCTTTTCACTAAATTTGGTCATTACTTTTATCCTTTTTTTTTATCAAATTTCCATATTTTACATGTTTTTTCTTGGTTTAACACAACCTCTTTCTCTGTTGATACAAGCAAAGCACACACCGTTAAAAAGAGAGAGAGAGGCAGAGAAAATGTGAATTTATTATGTTTGAGTTGAGTGGTGAGCTCTTTTTAGTATTCTTAAGACATTTATTTGGTTTAAAAAAAAAATAATCGCAGAATCTTATTTTAAAACAAAATCAGTGAGTAGGTTTTCTTTCTAAAAAAATTATTATTTTTAATAAATTTATTTCCACTTTTTTATATGAATTATAATAGAATAGAGAAACGGAACGCAAATGAGTTGATTTTGTTCTTCATTTTCGTGAACGTCGTCATTGTTGTATCTGATAAAAACAGCTGAATAAAACAATGATACATGGGCAAGTGTGTACATACATGTATGTGCTAGAGAGTATGCGTGTGTGTGTTGTGTGTGTAGGTAAACGTGCTTGTTCTGTTCTGACTTTGCTTTTTGTGTATTTTTTATGTATTCAATTTTTGTACATATCACTTTGACGTCGTTATTGTGTGTTTTTTTTTTATTGTTCATATGCTGCTACTGCTGCTTGCTGTTTTAGGGCCTTTGACTTGAAGACCTACGCAGATATTTAAAGCAATTGATGATTTTATGTATAATTTTATGAATATAAAATAGAGCGAAGAGAACCTAACAGACAAATTGGAGGATTCTCTAAGTAAACATAATCATTCGCTTAATATTTGTGATAAAAATCTAGTCTCTTCAACCACCCCCTCAGTGATGATCATATGCTGATTATAAGTATTACTAAGAATGGAGAGTAGTAATACAAAAAAAGCAAGGGCTAATAAACCAGTTTTTTTTTTGTACTCATAAATGAAAAACTTGACATAATACAAATATCCAAAGTAAACTTCATTTAAAGTTATGGATAAGTCAATCTTTACACAATCTGAACATTTGCAAATACTAAAAGTAAATGAGACTTTCTTGTGTGTTTGTGGAAAAAATATGGTGTGTGGTGTGGTCTGTTAATATATGTGGAACCCCCATCATAGATCTTATTTTGTAGTATTATATTCATGTTTCTTTAAATTTCGAATTTTCTCGAAATAAAATGTATCACGTATTTATAAATGTGATTTTCAACTTATCAACCCTGTGAATTTGTTCGTCCATATGGATTTATTCCTATTTCCTATTATAAACAGCTGAGGGAGAGAAACTCGTATCAAAAAAAATGGAATTGTCATTGTGTATCTCCCTTAGGAGAATTCAGTTTATTCTTTGCATCACGATCAGCTGACATAAATGCATTTAAAAAAGACACCTCTTCATATACAATACGCTGAGAAATGTGTGTGGATTTCTAGAAGGACTGGTAGACAAGACTTGCAAGGAATAGAAAAGCAAAGGGAACGGTATTCTAGTAGGGAGCGTGTGTGTGCTTATGAGCGAATTCTAAGTTGCGGGAGACATAGAAACAGAGAAAACTGAGTCCTCTCTCTCTCTCTCTTGATGGCAGTCAAAAGACACTCACTCATCATTTATGAGTATTTTTGTTTCATGTCGCCATTTTGAGTAGTTTTATATGTTCAAGTGTCTTTGGTTTTAATTTTAGGTAATTAATTCATTTATTTTATTATAAAGTATGTGTTTATTCCTTAAGAAAATATAACTTTTTCTAATGTTTTTTAGAATTTTCTCTCTAATAACATTGTTACAAGCAAACAAATTTTTCGACTATTAAAGTGACGCATAATTCTTTGATATACTTGCGGTCACACAACAACAAAATCAGCAGCAACTTTTACTCTCTCTCTCTGCGAGTAACTCACTCAAATTTATTGTGTTCTCAGTTTACTCACTCAATAGTTGACTTCGTTGATTAGGTGAAACGACTGTGGCCAGTCGTGTTTGTGATTTCAAAGAGAATAGAACTAGAATCTGAAATGTGTATTGTGTGTGTGGAAAAAAGACATTTAATATGTGATATATAACAGAGTGGTAAAGAAGAAAAAAAAAAACGATAATTTCTGTGGTATATAATGTGCAAGTGTATATACAGACACACACATATAATAGATTATATAGTATATATAATGCAGTATATACATGAAATGTAATAAAAATAAAGAACATCGAGTGTCTTAAGTTATATAAAAAAAAAAAAAAAAAAAACTAATAAATTTGAAACAAAAATTCTAAAAGTTTAAAATTGATAATAAAAAAAAAAATCAGAAATTAGAAATTAGAAGAAACTTTTTGTGACAAGAAACAAAAGTAAATTTACGAATTTATAACAAATCTTGTGATTTCACTAAATTTTGATAAAGAAAAGAAAGAAGAAAGAAAGTGAGTTGAGTTTGAGTGCGTGATATTTTAAATATACATAATACAGTTTTCTTCTCTTCTTGCGAACCAATAAACTGCGATTAATTTTTGGGTGAGTGTGAGTGTTTGTGTTTGATCCTCTTCTTCATCCTTTTTGGTGATTTATGCATTGTCACTTCAATGAGACTGATGAAAGAAAAGTACTAAAAAATATTGTGTTGAAGAAATTTTTTCATATAAAAAGAATTGATTTTATTTAATTAGGTTTGTTGTTGCTTTTGCAAATACATATGTGATTATGATGATGAGAGTTTGTTTTAAGAAAAACAGCTGTTAGTTTTTAGTTGCAATTCATGTTCTTCTTTTCTACTCTTTGATTATTGCTTTCGTTGGGCAGAACGAACAGAAGAAGCAGAATAGTGATGTGATTTGATTTAGTTTTTCTTTTCTGTTCTGTCTGTTCAATATTTTGCAACACTTCCACATTTGTTTCTGAAATTATGAAATAGTTTAAACAGCATTTTTTTCTTTTTATATGCTTTTTAGTATCATTTCCTCTCGTGTCTCTTCCTTTCCTTTTGTACCTTTTTGATTGTACATATGTATATACAAACTTATTTGAGATATAAGAAAAGATATGACATATGTGCAATGATACAACTAAATGTTCGTCCGAGTGTATGAGTGTGTGTTTGTGTATATAACAAAATGTGCTTGCTTGTGTGTGTGTGTGTTAGTGATTTTAGCTTTTATTTGCTTACGTTGTTTTTTTTTTTTCTTTTATTTCTGTTTAACTTGAGAGCTTCGCTTCGTCGCTTTACATTTCATTTTCTTTCTCATCATTTTTCTTCTGACTTTTGATAAAGTTTTTCAATTTTATTATTCTTCTATATATAATTAATATATATTATGATTTTCCTTGTGAGTGAAAGAGATCTTCTGATTTTTTTATTAACCTAAAAATTTATTATTAAAATCAAATTATCATTTATTTTTTCTAGTTTTAATTTCTTTTTACTTTAAACAGTTAATGCGTCACAATTTTCTTATTCTGTTCACTTGCTCGCTCTCTCCTCTCTCTCTCTCTCCTCTCTCTCTCTCTCTTTAGCCCTTTCTCTGCATAATTGTTGTTGAACTGCGTTTCCCTTTGAGACGTTTCTCACTTCTCTCCTCTTGTAGACTTTTTGATAACTGCGAAGTTGTTGGTTGTTAAGTATAAACGGTAACGACTAACGAACAGAGAAAGAAGCATGTTAAAACCCAAAACCCCGTTTTCTTTTAGTTTTGTTTGTTTGTTAGTTTGTTTTACATTTCGTCGATCTTTCTTTTCTTGTGTCGCCATCATTGCCACCGCTTCCTCCTCCTCTTTCATTCTTCCAACCCTATTTCCTATTTTCATTTGATGCAAGTGGTGTGCGCTATTACTGTTTGCTTTTGCTTTATGCTTTTTGAAGCTCTTCGTTGTTATCAGAGCGTTAGTGAAAATACGAAAAAGTAACAGAAAACATACAAAAGAAAGACGTAGTAGTAGGTAGAGGTAAAGTAAAAGTATCTACACTTTCCATTATGTATATTAAAACTTCTTTTTGATGCTTTTGTTTTTGGTTCGTTGCTACTGCTTATTGTTTCTTTATGCTTTTGCTGCCTTTGCTAAATGAAAAATAAAAACTTGACTGTGTTTGAGTGAGTGATGGAGACAGTGGAAAAACATTGTATTCTTCTGTTTGTTGGTTTTCATTTAATGAAAGATATGAAGGAGGAGGGATGAGAAAACGTGTGTTCGAAGCTTCGCTTATATGACACAATTTTATTTCATTTGCATTAAGTTAGTATCTACTGTAATAACAATAAACAAACTCAATTTGAATACAGAAAGTTTTTCAAAATTTATTCTTTTGCCAAACATGTTTTTGTTTTGTTTTATACATAAATATTTTTTTTTTTTACTATCAACAAACTATCTCTCTTATTTTCTATAAGAAACGTACGCAAATAAATATGTACATAACCGAGAAATACACTATTTTTTTCCCTCTCTCTATCTTTCTGGGTAAATAGTCTCCATGACATGTTACACTCACTTATTTTCTTTGTTGGGGAAGGGGAAGTAGTAGCGCTCATGAGTTTGGCATTTTGTGTGTAATGCTTGAAAGACAAAACAACAACAGCAAAAAAAAAACCCTTCATGAAATTTGTAGTCTGACTGACTATCGTTGTTCATGATGATAGTGATGATGATAAAGTAGTAGTGGGGGCGGCAACTGATTAGCAAAAAGACGCAATTTCCATTGTTGTACATATGCTTGGTTGGATTTTTTATATCACCCCTGCCATTTGTGTACCCTACACTAAAACACTTAGTACGCCTTGGTTATTTGTATTAGATTTTCAAAATCTTTTTGTGAAGCAACATTTTCTATATAGAAAAATAGGACCTAAAAGATGCAGAACATATTTGACTTCATACATTTATTAATAAAAAAATACAAATTCAGTTGACTGTAATGTTTGGAGAATAAGCCTAAGAGATCCCTTCACTACCAACCTTCTTTTCATCTCTCTAGTCCGCCTAGCTATGAGCACTATTCGTGCTTCTGAGACCTCAATATAAAAAACTTCAAGACAACACAGAACTATTTTTTGCACTTTGCGGTTTAAATTGGAACCCAAACTTACGATTACCATCATACTCAAGCAAGTTTCTTCTTATAGATTATAGACTTTCTTACATCATTGAGAAATCGCCGAATATATCTAAGTATAAACTTTCTTTATAAACTTATTACATAACAGTCTTGTAGATTCGCCACGACTTTTGAGTCAACTAAGATTCTGTGTCCCTAGTCGTACCCCTATGTGTCGATTATAACATTTTATATGAGATATCGGCATTCACTCTTAATGCTCTAGTCCTCCCAAAACCTACGATTCTCTATTTCACCGTGATTTAATCTGCACGATTCAATTCGGATGATGTATCTACATTAATCTAGCCAACATTTGTCTCTGTCCACACATTGACTGTTAGTAGGAGCATAGCTAGCTTACACAAATGAAATTTCCATTGTCGTTATTAATACTGGAACTAATTTGTAGTCACAATTTACTACTACGGGCATTGTAACAATTTACTACTACGGGTATTGAAAGTCAACAGAGTTTTACCTTACGTGTGAGAACCAATCAAACAAATATCTTATCTCATGTTGTTAAGCATTGAATTGATGAGTGTCAATCAACACATTCATGGAATTAAACCAGCAGTTACTACAATAGTTCATCGATCCTACATTTCATAATAATAGTAGGTTAAATAAAGGTTGCCCTTCTCTTAGTTATCTGCCGATCAATTCTAAATGATTTGCTAACAACTAGTAGGACTATGATTTGCGATTGTAACTGTGTAAGCTAAGTCTTTCAAGTATGTAATAGTTTTATTAGATTTAAGGACTAACCTTTCTTGGTGGATGCTATTTTATAATGTTTCATTAATTCTCTTCCATCATTTTTGATCTTTACATGATTTCGAAGCCTCCGATAAATAAATTTCCTTTCATCTTACAATTCTAAATTCTAAAATGATGATGATTTATCAAACAATTTCCTCACTCCCCCAAACCTTCTCTCCATAAAAAGTCAAGACGTCATTGTTTCTCACTTCAATTGCTGCTGCTAACACGCGCTACATACAACAACAACAACAACAAAAGTAATGAGTATCAGTTTGTGTGATTTGTTGTCGTCGTTCCATATTCTACCGGCCTTGAACTCAATATTTGTATATATATTTTTATTATTTATTGTTGTTGTATTGTTTAAATCTTTTTTATTTAATTTTTTTTGCGCTCGCCCAACACTGAACACAAAATGAAGGTTATTGGCAACACTCATAAAAATGTGTGTATGTATGTTTGTCGTCACATTTGTTGGTTTTTCCTTATATTTTTGTTAAAAAAAAAAAAAAAAAGAAATAAAAAAATGTCTTTGTTGAGTGTTTGATTTTCTTTTCACCACTATGACATGATACTCAAGGAACGCGGGAGTAGGCTCAGGCTCAGCACACACGCACTCAGAGCAGATACCGCAAAATCTAACATGATATTTGTAACAGAGTTGCCAACAATTCATCAGTGACAGAAAGAAATATTGATGCATTTGTCGAATCTTCTCGTTGTGATTGATTTTCTAAAATATTAAAAACAAATTAATTAAAAAAGAATAAAGAAAAGTTTATAAAAAATTAAATGAACAAAAAATGGTATTTTTATACTTAATTTGTATTCAGTTCGTTGCCTTTATTTAGCAAAAATTGTTATATATAATATATACACACAAACCTACATACTTATGTATGTATGTACTTATGAAACTGTGTACGCGAGTAAGTTGTAGTATATAATGAATGTTTGTGCTGTGCTGTGCTGGTCTCTGGTCTGGCAGCTTTGCTGTGTGCAGCAGTTCACCATACGATAAATGAATTGAAATAACCAACGAACGAACGAACGAATGAACTGAACATGTTTTTTGTATAATATAATAAAGCAAAAAAAAAAACTCGCTTGACGAGCATCAAACAGTCGGGTCGACCGACCTCTTAAAACCGACGAAACTTCTCCTCAACCAAACACACACACACACATAATCTTGTAAATATATATTTTATATACATACATATATCATTGATCGTTCTACCTCGTTTTCATCATCTATCCACATTCATCCATCTGTTTGGCTATGTCTGTCTGTATGTCAGTTTTGTCTGTCTGCCTGCCTCTACTGCTCTCTGTTTGCAATCGAATCCATTGTTGTGTTCAAAGCAACAATTACCTGTTCCAATTCTTGATTTTTAGTTTATTAAGGGATAATGTGTAATAAAGAAAAAGGGCACAATAAATACTTGTGACGATTTGACAGAAATTGTTTGTTGAATTAACAAGAATTTTAAAGCTCTTTTTAAGCGATTTAAAACGCTTTAGGATTAATTGAAGTTTGTTCCAATGTTTTCGCAACGAAGTACCCAAGTCTTCTAGTTTTTCTTTCTACCTATAATAGATAATCCAAAGCCTGGTTATGACGTCTTTATAGTGATATATTCTAATGATCATTAGTATATAAACATGAAGTGTGAAAAGGGGATTGTTCTTTCAATATATATATATTTTTTTTTTTTTTTTTTTTTTGAAATTTGCTTTTATTTATTTGCCCCCATATTCTTATGTTCTCCAACAAAAGCACACACATTCATATATGTACATACATGCATGTGTGTGTGTAGCTGCTATATAGCATATATACAGTAATATGCTCTCGCTTTTTCTCTATTTTGTATCGCACGTTGTGTATAGCATGACAACGACGAATACGATAAGTAGAGAGATTATGAGAAAAAAAAAAAAAAAACAAAATATAAACAAACTGCTGCCATAACAGCTGATTACTGTTTTATTATAGACCAGACCACCACCACCACCACCATTCTCATCACTTACTACTGCTGATTCTGCTACCAGCACCAACATCATAAGCAACATGAGCACCACCGCCCGCCACCACCCATCTTCTCATCAACAACAAAGCTATTGCACTCAACACGTGTATCTGTGTTTTTGTCTATATATGAATGTGTTAGTTAGTTGAATAAGTTTCATGCGCATCAATTTTTGTTGAGTAAAAGAGAGTAACATTTTTGAGTTTTACTCAGTTTTTGGTACACACACACATTATTATTGTTCTCTTCTTTTGTATCTATGTGTTGTGTTACTTCTTGCACGTGCTTCTTGTTAGTGTTTGTTGTTCTTTGAAACAGCTGTTATGTTTTGTATATGAATTCCATGCCTGAATGAATCCCATACTACTATTACTACACTCACTCACTCACTCACATGTTTTTGAGTGTGGTGTTTTGGTGTGTTTCTTTCCTTCCTTCCTTCTGCTTCTCATGTAAGAACATGTGTTTGTTTTTTTTATTTTCTTTGAGTTACAAAACCCTTTTGATATAACAACACCCCTTCTGCCTTAAATAAAATTTCAAAACAAACCATTCATCTATCATTTTAAATAGTCTATGGAATAATAAGTTAACAACGCAGCAGAACTTCAATTTTAATCTACAACAATAAAAAGTATCTATATGAAATACCTCATAAACTGAGAACAAATCATGCATATGGAGAAATGAATGGATCTGCTGGCTGATTCGATTCTCTTTCTCATACCACTACTGAGCATTTCCTCTATATAAACTTTATGGAATATCTGTGTATTCATTACAAGCATAAAGACCAAAGGTTCTGATTCAGTTTTTACACTATGAACATTTGTATAGACTGAACAAAACGCTCAATCGAAAAATTCTCGTTATATTGATTATTTTCATTCAAATTACGATTTAATTGTATCGAAATGTTCTACTCTGAATAGATTCAATAATGTTATGATAGATTTACCATTCTCGATGAATAAATTATCATGGGCTTCTCAAAATACCATATAGATGCCATAATCTTGCCAGCAGACTTTTGAGTAGTTTTTGATCGCATTGGACGACTTTCACCTGCTTCTGTCCACTCAACTGACGAGATTTCTGATTCAGTTTCATCCATTGTCACATATCGAAGCAAAAATCCCTTTTATCTCGATTGTTGAACAGCAGACTTATTGAGTGATGTGGTCATTTATATCATTCATTCATTATCATTTCACTAAATGCTTTTCTCATTATAAGTGCTTGCCTAAATTGAAAATACATATCTTCATACTTAATGTATTTCTTTTGTTAATAATTTTCATTTTTCTAACATTTATATTTTATCTTTTGTAGTTAGACAAATATAAAACGATTCATTCACCACTCACCATCGAATCAAAGAATAGTGAGTGTGGGACATTTTCAATTAATATTTTCATTATCATTAAAGAAACATCCCTTACCTTTTACCCTAGACAGACATTCGTATGGTATTACACATATTTATATTATAACACATAACACTGTGTTATTATATTTTGTAACACATTATTAAGAGAACAAGAGGCAGACAGTTGAACTAGAAGAGTGCAAATTGTAAATTCAAATGATTCATACTATAAATACAGATTTGAAACTTTAGACGATGACTTATCCAGACACGAAGATTGGACATAAACTTATAGATCGATTGGTTGGTTGGTTGTTAATCTAAATAAATTTATTTTTTTTTTTCTGGAAAACTTCTTCATACTACATTGAATACAAAAACAGTTTAGATGAGACTTCAATGGGTTCAAATGTACAAGTATAAAATTTAATCTTAAAGAAGTTTTACTACTAATCATCAATTCAATTTGAGCGATTCTCTTATAAGTATGTACAACATACTTATGTATATAGGATGGATGGTATTTCTATCGTTGTTTTGTCAAAATAAATTCAAAGATTTTTCTTGATTTTTATTTCTGATCTGTTTGTATCTTCCTGTATTGTATTTGTCAATTTTGTCTACCGAAGCATAATTTGTTTTTTAGGTTTCTTTCGGTATTGCAAAATATAGTGTCATCTATCGGTCGTCGGGGCCTGTCTTGTTATGTGCTGTGTGTCATTTGCACATTCAATTTAATCACACTGACAAAAGAAAAATATAAACTTCCTGTGTTTATTTGTTTTTGTTTTGTTTTTTTTTTTTTATGTATTAAGTATATTGGGTTCTTTCTAAATCATTCTTTCATACTCAATTCAATTCTCCCTTATATTAATTTGCTTTTTTTTTTTTTTTTTTTTTTGCTTTTACGCTTCTATTGCATTGAATATTTATGTATCTACTCTGCTGTGTCTGCATTTTTATTTCAATTGTTGTTTAGTTTTCTTTTCTTTATCATTTATTGTTATTTTGTTTTGTTTTTTTTTTTCTTTCTTATTTATTTATTTTTTTTTTTTTTTTTTAAATGAAAAATGAGTAAAATGAAATTACGTGGTAAATTTATATGAAACTTCGATTTGTAACACTTGTGTGCGATTCAAAACGTGACTAACAACAATTCATTTCGATTGTTTTCTTTTGTACATAAGAGTTCTTTCGCTAATAGAAAATTTACCAATTTTATATAGTTTTTTTATCAGATAGGTAGCCATTTTATTAATGTACCTTTTTTGAATTTTATTTTATTCTTAAAGTTTATCGCAGTAAAGTGCATATCACAATTTTATATTTATAAAAATAATGATATGTATATAGCGGCATATAGAGAGAATATTATAACATCTATTACATCATATGATATTCCTTCTAGAGACATGCACCAATTCCATTCATATGCAATTTCGAATACATTCAGACTGACAAACTACGTATCCTACTACATACAAATTGATTCAAAACATAAATGAATGGATTCGTGCTAATACCTAAGTTTTAAATATATAGAGAATGCGCGATAGGGTCATTTGAGGCTACAGTGACAAGGTGAACAGATTCTTACACCCTTCGTCCTAATCTAATCATCTTTCGTTTTGTACTTTTTGTTTGGAAGCCAACAAAGAACTGAGGAGGTTAATGTACATAACACGATTATCATATCATCCTTCAAGCCACGGAAAAACCCTACCAAATAAACTAGTCCATAGTTATTCTCTCTCCCTCAAACAAATCATGTGTTACACATAACACTGTCAATAATAACACTGCAACAATACACTATGAAATAAACTCATGTGATATGTTGATTAGAAGCAATGATCTAAGTCTAGAGCCAAGTTGCAAAGCAAATAAAACAAAATATCTTGAAAGACTCTTTATTTTTTTTTTTTTAAGAACACAACATGGGTCGGTTTCCTAGTAAGCACAGTGTGATTGTCGACTGTTAATACTTCTAAGTGTGCGCACGGCTCTAATTCCTGCTTTGCTATACAATTTTGTTGCTTTTTTTTTTTTTTTTTTTTTCTACATTGACCATTTAATCCATCTAGGAAGATGCTTAAGTTTATTCATTTACCTTCGATATTATTTACCATTTGTTTTATTATAAACAATTTATTAATTCTTTTTCAATTTCTTTCATTGCAGATATTTGTGATTTAAACGATTTTTGCTCTATATGTAAGTGAAATAAGTGGGTGTAAAAATAATAAGTGTTGAAAATGTATATTTTTTATAAATAATTGAGAAAATTCCCATGTTATTTCGAATGGATCAATTATATCATTTTAGGATGCAAACGAATTACTAAATCGAGCTAATAAGTTTTTTGATAGAAAATTGTTCAATCTTAGTAGAAAACCAAATAGTTTCGAAAGGAACAAGAAAAGATTTTAATGTAAGTACATACATATATATTGTATAATATAATACATAGATATTATTCAAAAATGTCATACAGTTTTGTCGAAGAAATAATCTATGAAGTTATGTTATTAACCAATTTTTCCTTCCTTAGTTTATGAGGCAGAAATCTTAGTGATAAATTCTCTTTATGCTTTTCTGAATATTATTAATACATAGGTGACTCGTAAAAGATTTGTTTAATAAATAAAAAAAATAAATAAAAATCTCAACAAATTAGTTACTGAGCAAAGGAAGAAAGGGTAGTTCAGCTTAAAGTTAAAATGCAAATTTATTATTTTGCCACTGATGAGGACCAACGCAGATTTTTAGATGAGCATCATCTCTCAACCCTTTTTTTTTTTTTTTTTTTTTTTTTTTTACCTACACACAGTTGAATGAGGGATATGATAGAATAGAATAGGATAGGATAGAACTGACTGATATAAGATCTCGTATTTGGATTGCTCGTATCTTCAGTGTCTACACTTTCTACGACAAGGTGACAATCCAACAAGGGGGAATTAACTTTTCTTGTTCCTTAGTTCAGTTTACTATGGAGAAATGAAATACAATTGAAAAATTTCTCAAATATTTTGAAAATATTCCCATTTGTGTACAATGATATCTCAACATCTAATACAATATATTTTGATAGATAGATATAACAAATACATAGAGAGACACACACACAAACAACTGAAAAAACTAAAACAAAAAAAAAAAAACAATTTGAAATTAAAGTTAAAAGAACAAAGTAACAAATGATATAAATGTAAATAATAATATAATAATATACAGAAACAAAGAAAGAAACAAACAACAAATTAAAGAAATTTTAAACACAAATCTACAGAGAAAACGGAACGAAAAAACCCTTAATATATATCAATTATACATACATATATATGTACGCGTATATTTGAATAATAATATAATAATTGAAAGTAATTAACAATATATGTATATATTTATAAATAAAATATTTTGTACATATAATATTGTGACAACAACAACAAAAACAACAACAACAACAACAACATCATACGTGTGTTTCAACAAAATAAAGGACAATAAACGCTATTGAGGGCATGTTCAGTGTGATTGAAGTAAGTGCGGTTAAGTGTCGTCTATGGCCGAATCCGTTAAAAGTCAATCGCTCTCTGCACTGACGGAGGGGCATCATCATCAGGACGGCAGTACAATAATACCAACAGCAACAACAGTACCAACAACCACAACAACAAAAACAACAATAGCAAATACAACAAAAAGTAGTTGCACCACCACTCCTGTGACATCTAAATCATCACGTCGTGGGCGTAAAAGTAAATTACAATCACATCAAGAACAACAAGAACAACAACAACAGCAGCAGCAACAACCACAAAACAATAGTAGTAACAAGAAACATTCAAAAAATAAAAGCAGTAAAAAATCTTTAAGTCCAACAACATCAGCTACAACAACTACAACTGCTACAACTACAACAAATAGACGACGCTCGCGCAGTCAATTACGCAATAAACATATTACAGTAACAACTGCTGCTGGTGGTTCTTCTGCTGCCGAGGCATCAGATTCAGATAACGTTGTTGTCAAAAAACCGCGTATTTCGTCCCGTCATCATTATCAACGCATTGCTAGTTCTTCTTCCTCATCACCATTAATATTACCATCATCTTCATCATCAGCAACAATTACATCAAGTGCTGCTGCAAGTGGTATTAATAATCAACAAGAAGAGCAACAACAACAACAACGCAAACGTCATCGCCATAACAAAGCCACTACTATTACTCCAACTGAGGCATCCTTAACACCAAGATCAGGAACAGCAGCGACAGCGACAGCAACAATTCCAAAAACCTCCAAAACTGCAACTAAAGCAGTGGGACATCAACACAAGAAGAAACGTCATTGTAAGTACAAAAAAAAAAAAAAATCTATTATTTATGTATAATATTTTTAGTTTGTTTTTATATTAGTTTGATCTTTAATAGAGACTCACCCACTTTGGTCCTATACTACACATACTACATAAGGTTGAAAAATAACCAATTGTAAAATCCCAAATTTAATATACATAGAAAGTGCAGCTTACAATTATGTTATTAATTGGTCAGAAATTGCGTCGTTTTCTATAGTAAAATTTGGCTTAAAATAAAAAATGCTACGACGCTAGATAGATTAGGTGATGGGCGGAATCACTGCGATCTCAAATGGGCCTATGCTGTATTTGTTGTTGTAACAGCAAAGGTGGCTGTAGAGGTGGTTCGCATGAAAATATGCAAGGCTTGGGAAAGGTTAGTGGAAAACTGAGATTTGTTTGCACTGGATTTAAATTAGGGTTAGACAAAGGGTAGGGTAAAATTCTTAAAAACGAGGACACTATCTGATAAAGCCATAAATCAATGGGAGTAAATAAACTAGGTCTGCTTATTAGGACAGTTGAAAGGGTGGTGAACCGTGTCGAGAGGTGAACCACCACTCTGCTGACAGCGATTGTTCTTAGAGTGACCTAAAGCTCTAGAAAATGAGATACCAATAGGTGGAGGACGTACTCCCCATACATTATTCGAAAAAGCATTTTCAACTGCTCTCCAACGATGGCTTATAGAGACTATTGTCAACTGGACATATCTGCTGGTTGGTAGCTTCAACTTCTATCTTTTAAACAATGCTTTTTCAAGCATAGTTTTCTGAAAATTCTCTTCTTTTTTTAAAGTTACAATTAGTAACGCTTCTACAGACAACCACATTCTGTGTCACACGTATTTGACAAACTATTATAGGCGAGCGAAGAAAAATATGAATTTTTTTAAAGGCAGAAAAAGTATTTTAACAACTTAACTAATCGTCGAGTGAGTTTTGTTGGCTTGGCCATGTATCACTCTAAAGTCATTTTGTTACATATGGCAGAAACAGAAATATCGGTTTTTTTTTTGTAGCCTTTCCACAATGAGCTGAACAACAGGGAAAATGAACAAAATTTGTTGTTGTTGAGAGAACTCTGCGTTGTGATTCAGTTCTGCATGAACGTAGTTTTAATGCTGTTCACTCTGCAGTAGTAGTGCCAAAACAAAACAATTTTAAATAAATTCCAAAATGTAAAATTTTCTTTAAAATGTTAATAAAATAAGTAGAAGAAATGTTAAAGAGAGCTGCAATAATTATTTGCATACACAGCGAATTAATCTTAATTGTTCATGTATTTTTCACAAAATTTCCATTTTACACAATTCGACAAAGTTTTACTATGAATGTAAAACTAAGACAAAAAACAGCTGTTCAAAATTCACTTTGTTGGACTCCAAATTCAGAACTCATAACATTTTACACACTGTGGAAACGCTATTAGTTGCCTTGCAATACTATTTTCTGCTTTTGTTTTTGTTGTATGGCGGCAACACGTCCTTAACCTCTAATCCCTTTTCATTTTAAAAAATAATCGGTTTTCTTCTTGTAAAGTAGACCATATTCTTGATAAAAATTTACATGTTTTTCCCATCAATAATTTTAACTAATTGGAAAATGGTCTTCTTATAAAAAAAGCAATAGAGTAACTTTTTGGAAAACTGTGTTCAATAGAGTAAAATTCTAATAAGAGGTGGCGGCGACATGTGCGCACCAGTGTGCAGGAAACATTCCTTTAGATTTAATAATTTAAAGGCGGTCAGATTACGAATTTTAATTCAAATAATATTCATTTCAAAGTGTCTTTGTTTTATTATCATAATTGCGGTATTTCATAAAGAATAAGGTGCGAAATAAAAATACACACGAAAAAAAAATTTTCTTCTTTTCCTTTTATTGGCCAGGGTTGCTGTAACTTAAAAAAAAAAAATAAATAAAATTCGTTTGGAATTTATCGAAGAAGTCACACTTCAGTCTTTTTTCTGTTCATTTTGATTGCGAAATTTACAATTTCATTCACAATTTTCGCTTGATTGTTTTTATCGATAATTTTGGAATCATCGGACAGACCAACAATACACAAATAGTAATGTCGAAAGAACCTGGAAGAAGAATAATCTAGAATGATGAATAGAATACAAATGAATTTCTAAATTTGAATCAAGTTAGCTGTGAGAGAGTAAAATACCTTTTTTTTTTTTTTTTTTTAAAAAAAGAAAAAAAGAAAAAGAAAACTATCATATTTTCTAAAAAGAAGAAAATCTGTTTTGAGATTTTTGTTATACTCCGGTTTATCATTCTAAATTCTTAAATATTTGTCGCAAACAAACTCCTCTGATTTGCAAAATAGAATTGAAAGAAATACAATAAACAAAGAACATCAAGAAAAAACAGTGAATAATATAAAAAAAAAAAATCATTATTAATGTCACTTGCAGCCTCATCTGGTGGTGATCAACCAACTGATTTGAGTTCACCGCTCAAGAAAAGACGCCTTAACAACCAAGAGGAAAGTCCCACGGCCACAGCAACAACAACAACACCAGCACAGTCAGGAATAACGCCAGTGTCTGCTGTTGCGTCAACAACAACAACAACAGTTCTAACCACTGTAGGCAACGGTGCAGCTGCAGTTGCTGGAACAAATTCAACGACATTCAAAGGAAAGAAACTTAGCGGGGATTGTGTGGCACAACGTACACGTTCCAAGACTGTTTCACCAGAGGAACCATCCACACCTGTTAGCGGTAGAAGTTTCGTGAAACGCTGTGATCAATTGCTAGTGGGTAGTAGTAGTAATAGTAAAGATAAACGTTCTACTCCCAGCACACCATCAGGATCATCAACCCCACAACGAGGCAACGGCAGTGGTGCTTGCAATAAAAGTAATTTACTTAATTATTATCGTAAAACACGTAAAGTAAGTCACAGTCGTTCAAAGGCATCGGTGAACATTGACGAAAGTAATAACGACAACACTAAAACAGCGCAAACAGTTGTTTCATATTCATCTACCAACTTACGTAATAAGACAAACGTTTCAGCCACTATTACCAGTGCTAACGTTGGTTCAGTAGAAAAGTCTAAGTTGAATCGTAAAACCGAACAATTCTTGAGTACTACGACAATCTTCTCAACAAATACCACAGCAGCAGCAGCAATAGCCACAACAACACCAGCAACAGCAGCAACATCTACAGAGTCATTGACATTTGATAAGAAACAGAATAACGAGCCTCTTTTATCAGTTGTTGGTACGAAGGTGTCTTTTAACAAAAAAGCAATTTCTGCCGCTGACGGTCATAAGCAGCACAACGTTTTTGCATTGCCGCTAACAAATAATACTGAACGTAAAACGACGACTACAGGAAAAGATAACAAAGAACTTGCAGCAACGGAATCTGCACTGTCTGTTGTTGGTACAGATACTAAAAGCAAACAGAAATCATCATCTGTAGTAGTTAAAGAGGAAATTTCACAACTACCACAAGAACAACAATCACCAGCAGCAACACCTTCAGCAGCGTCATCACAATCTAACGTTAGCCCATCATCTGCCACAAATACAAGTAGTTTAAGGCGTTTAGATAAATATACAAAGTATCGTAAAAGTTTACGTAATTATCAACAATTATTGGCACAATTGGATAGTCCTTTGGGAACAACAGAAACGGCGTCAAATTCAAATACAGACGCCTCTAATTCAAACGAGGTGAACAATTCAAATAGTCCAATAATAACACCACCACCAGGACCATCATCAGGATCCAAGTCAACAACTGCAATTAGTAAAGTTGTGACAAATAACTTGAACAAATCGGAGGAGAACAACGTTAACGACGTCAACGTCAATTCGAACGAAGTAGTTGTCGGAGACGAGAATAACGAAATCATCGACGACGACGACGAAGACATTGAGGAAGAGGGAGATCTCGAAGAATCTGGTTTCATTGGCTTTAGTACTACAGATTCCGGTGAAGATTACGAAGAAAGCGTACAAATCGTCGCTGAAGAAGACGAAATAAGCGACGACGACGAAGACGATCTCGACGACGACGACGAAGATATCGACGACGAAGATTTGGACGAAGATATCGAAGACGATTTAATTGGTGAATTCAGTGGTAAGTCAAGAATTTCTTAAATATTATTATACTTATGTACTAAATTCCCTCCCCCCAGTATTATATATCTTATAGATGATTATCTTCATTCATTCATTTGATTTTATTTTATTATTATTATAATTTTTTTTTTTTTTTTTTTTTTTTGAATTTTATATTATTTGATTTTTTTTGAATTATCATGTATGATGTGTGTGTTTTAAATTAGTACAACATAAGTATGTACATCTATCATCTATACATATACACAACAAGGTATGTATAGAGATTATATACATACATATGTGTGTGTGTGTGTATCTGTGTGTGTGTGAGCCTTTATCTATTATACTATATAATTATGTAAAATTGTGTATAATAGTATGTGCGTGTGTGTGTGTGATTATTTTTTGTTTTTCAAAAATTTCTATTCACATAACAAAAAAGAAAAGAAAAAACCCAACAAAAAAACCACCATTGCTTATACATACTAAATATTATATTTCTAAAAGTCCAAAATTTATTATTAATATTTTATAATTATGTGTATAAATTATAGTAAAAAGAGGGTGAAGGGGGGAAATGGGTGAAGGTTGAAATGAGTTTAGGTTTGGCAAAAATCAATAGAAGAATGTATTATGATAGTTTGTAGGAGGAATAAGGCTCAATAAAACTGTATGGAAAAATTAAAAGCTTCCATGTGCAAGTCAGACTCCCACACGACGGCGTTTCCATACCATGCAAAATATCTATTTCTTGTAAGGCGAACCCAGTTTGAGTCATTTTTTGTCTATCCTGCATACAACTATCCTATGTTCTAGCCGAATACCTACCATACATTTACCCAATTTCAATGCAATCAAATTAATGGTATGGCAGCGCATAATATACGAACAAACAAATCACAAATTTTTATATATTAGACGACTATTTGTTGTTATAGCGCTATTAGAAATTTGAGACATTTTTTGTAGTATACTTTTTGAATATCCTGGATCTTGGGAACGGGGACACATATCGGGACCAAAACTATCCTATGTTCAAGCCGGAACCCAACCATACACATTTACCCAATTTCAATGCAATCCAACTAATGGTATGGTAGCGCATAACATACGAGCAAACAAAACACATACATATATCAGAAGATTAATTGTTGTAATAGCGCTATTAGAAATTTTAACTGTCTACCTATTACGGTTCATGAGATGCAGCACGCGGACAGATAGATGGACAGAGCGGAGATTTAGCAATAGGGTACGGAACCCTAAAAAATAAAAATTAGGGCTATCCGCATTTGCTCAATTAAGGAAATTTTGTTGAACAAAAATAATTTTTAATTTGGTCCAAAATTCCTTGTGTTTTTATATCAGAACACAATTTTATGCATATTTTCTATCAAAAAATTAGAATATAGATGCTGCTGCGGATATTATTCTCAATGTATTGAACTCTGCCCCAAAGCTAGCTTACTTCCGTAGTGGGAGGTTCTATTGAATTTTGGAAGCCTCTGGTTTTTGAGTTGACAACTCCTTTAAGTGAAATGGTAACACTGAGTATGCTTCGGTTCATTTATCTTCTTATTGGATAATCTCTTCATATGTGGAATTCGGTATGGTGTTCTTCACAAAGTCCTATTCTGGAAATGGGTAGGGAGGTGGCTTTAAATTTTCATGAGAGATAATTCTTCCAAACATAATGTTGTTGTTATTCCCTTGTAAACAAATAGTTCTTTAAATTAAAGGAGAGAGCGAAGGACAACACACTAGAATAATATTAGGTGGGTTATATCATGGAATTACATATTAAAATTTTCGGTTCTTAGTGAGCCAATGACATCTGATCTGATGATGTGATTTTCACTTATTAATACTAAAGGAAAATCTCCAAAACGAAAGTTTTTAACTAATTCAACATCATATCAATATGTATCACAAAACTCTTTTAGACAGTTTTATTTGGGGATTTTTGTTAACAAAATCATCCAGAAATTGTTGGTAAATGACTAATTAACTCATAAGAGTCACCTCACCTCAGTATTAAATTTTAAAAGAAAGAATAAAAACGAACAAATCCAATCAATTGAATTCCATAGATCTCACTATTATTTCCCTTTCCTTAATTTTATTCAAGCCTTTTTCAAATGTTTAATTAGAAAGAATAATCAAAAAGGAATAAATTAAATAATCAAATGGTGGTGTGTGGGGTGGGGACTAGTGATGGATATGTAAATATATATAATTTAAAATTAATTCCTTCACTCTATATATGTTTGATTTGATTTGAGTTTAATTTCTTCTTTCACATCATATAATTCTAATTTAAAAATGTAATAAATACTACTATTTATATTATTGATTTATGTGCGTAAAAAAAAAAAAAAACAACGAAAATAAATAACAACTGCGATAATAAGTGTGTTAATAATATACATATAGAATATGTATAGTTTTTTGTGTATATATAAATACTATACGAATTCTAAATATTAATAATAATAATAATAATAATCAGTGCTGTCACCTTAAAGGAGATTTTGTTAATGATTATAGAAGAGAATTTCTTATTTTTATCTAAAGCAGAAAAGATCAGTTAACATTGTTTGTTGCTGCTACTACCTACTGCTGCTTGCATGTTAAATGTTTTCTTTATTTTTCGATCATTTAGTTAACTTCTTTCTTTCTCTTTAATTTAAGTACTACTAACTCCAAATCCCTTCATTCAAACCAAAGACCATTAACTACATGCTTTCTCATCTTCGGGACAGTAAGTCGAAAGACAAGTTTGTAAGGTTTCCAACCCAACAAAATACAATGAAATCATTCAGTGAAACAACAATCGTTTTCAGAATATTAATTCCGAGAAGTCTTTATGTAGCTAATGGTCTTTGTCCAAACATTCTTTTATCTATCTTTCCATAAAGGAATCCATCCCTCAACTGTCTTAATTTTTATCATTCTCCATCATATAATAATACATATATGTTCATCAATTCCAATCCACATACAAATTGTTTTAATTCTCTTTTTATTTACTTTTATTTAAAAATACTAAAAACAAATTAGTTATTTTATATGTTTTTCTTATAATTATACTTATTTGCATTCACTCACTCACTCGATCGCTCGCTCGCAACCCATTAATTCTTCTTTCTTTTCCATGCTGCACAAATTTTCACATATATTTCTTTAAATTTTTTTTTTTTTTTCTTCTGTTAATTTTGGTGATCTAAAAACACAAAAATTATAGGAAAATAAATTTATTTATTTTTTTATTAAAGTAAAATAAAAATTTATTGGTTGAGATTGTTAGAATGCGCGCGTCTAAATTCAATCAATCCAATCTCTCATCATACATAATATGTATATATTTATATATATATAATAATTATTATATAAATATATATATATATATATATATATTTTTTTTTTTGTTGTAAATGGAGGTGGCAGCTCTGGCACTGCGAGACGACACAACAACGACGACGTACCAAGAAAGAATAAAAAATAAAATAAAAACAACAAGAAAAAAGCTGAATCAGATTCAGAAATAATAAATAATAATTATTATTTTTATTTAATAAATCATTTTCATTTTCATAAATACAATTTTTTATATGTTTAAAGGCCTCTCACACTTCACTCTTACTTTTTTTTTCTCAATTTTTCTTCAGTTGTGTATTTTTTTCTCTTTCCTTTGTTAATTTCATTATTAAACAAAACCAAAAGTGGTATATTTTTTTTTTCCAAATATAAAAAAAATATTTAAAAAATTATTTGCACGTTGTTGTTGTTGCCCATGATGTAGATATTACAAAAAAAAAAAAAAAAAAAATAAAAGAAATTAAAATAAAATAAATTAAATATAATTAAAAGGAAAAATGAAAAAAATATGTTTTTGAATTTGAAAGATTTGTTTTTTTTTCGTCTTTTCCCAATTCACTCCTCCTCCTCATGGATTTGTGATTTTTAAATTCATGTTGCCGCCTTAACTATAGTTTTAACTTGAATTTAAAATAATAACAAACAAAATGATGGTTGGTTGAGTCAATGAGATTAGAGCCAGAGAAATCAAAAATACATATTATTACTTAATATTATTACATGCTTTATATTCATCTAATCTTTTTTTTAATTAATTTAATTTGAATTATTTATTATTTTGTATCATATTGATGATTATGTTTAGAAAATTTAGTTAATAATTAAAAACAACAATATAGAAACAATAGAAAAAAAATAAATAAATAAATAAATGATAAATGGTGTGTTTGCTGTTGATGATGATGATGATGATGTTGTTGTTAAACTTCAAAATGAGTTTTGCCAACAACAAAAAATTCAAGGAAAAAAAAATTTAAAATAAAAAAGGATTCCCATCAAGTAGAATGTTGCAGTTTGTTTCTTCTTATCAAGAGCCTTAAAAAAAAAAAAAAAAGAACTGGAAAGAAATACAAGAATAAAATAATGTGCTTCGCGCGCCTACTATTACTTACTATTAAAGGATAAATCTATAAAATTTTGGACGAAAAACAATAAATTTTATAATAATGATATGTGTGATCGATCGAACGATGGATCGATTTCAAGAGGGCGGCATGAGCAGCAGCAGCTGCAGGACCACAACTCTACAACTCATATTGTAGTAATCAGTCGTGTTGGTCTAATATATGCATTGAATGAAATTGGTCGTCGCACCTGTTGCAAGAAGCTACTAGTACGTATATTGTGATGTATAAGTAGCAACAGCAACATCATCATTGTCAGCGACAATGGCTTAGTTTCTTTCTATTTCTCACTCTGTCTTTTTCTATCTGTCTATGTCATTCTTTCTTAAATTCACAATTAATAAGTAACCAAACCAAACAAAATGAATCTTCCTCCCAAAATCAACCAACTGAAATTTGTTTGTTTCTATCTCTCTCTCTCTCTATATATATATATATATATATTTATATATATCTGTCTCTGTCTCTGTGTCCTGTTGTCTTATATGATCTCGATCAATGTGGTTTAGTTAGTTTTTTGACATAGTGTTTTCTATTAATTAAGAAATTAATTATAAAGTAATTTTATATTCACAAAATTATATTTACTACTAAAACAACTTCTTCTCTATGTAAGAACTACTACAACAAGAACAACAACAACAACAAAAATTTTTAAAAGTACTTATAAACGTAAATAACCTTAAAATAGTAGTAGAGTGTAGCTAATATACACAAACAATTAATATTTTGATTAATTAAAAAAAAAAAAATCACAAAAAATCAGTCGATAGGCAAATAAATACATAAAAGCAATTCAACAACAACAATAAATAAATAAATAAAAAAGATTAATAACATTAAAAAAAAAAATCAAGTACGCAAAATCAAGAAAAAAAAAAAGGTGTTTAACAAACTGTCCTTCCCACTCCTCCCTAATTCATAATTAAAGGTCACGGTGCTGCGACAACAACAGTAACAACAACAGCGACACCAACAACAACGGCTGTAAATAAAAATAAAAATCATAAAAGTCATAATACTAAACGTCGACGTCGCCTTCATCGACATCATCAAGTGAAACAAACAAAAATCAATAGCAATAAAACTAAGCAAGGACATAATTCAAAAGCTTCTGTTGCTACTACTACCACAGTAAAGAGTAATCAACATCATCATCATAGGAATAGATTAATAGAAGAACCAGTAAAAGTATCAGGAGGAACAGGAACAGCAGGAGGAGCAGCAGCAGCAGTTGCTGGAGGAACAGGAATAGAAGTAGGAGGAATTTTAGTAACAGAAGCGGCAACGACAACAAAATCGCTGCTGCAAAAACAAAATACCAAAGTGGACAACAATATTCAATTTAATAATTTAATATCGACGCCAACAACACCAACAGCTACGACGTCGGGCCATCAGCGCGCCCCAAATTTGGGGTCGCGGCCAACACGTAACACTGGAGGTGGTGGTGTATACGATTATAATAATACCATAAATAGTATTAGCACCACAAGCAGCAATAATAGTATCAATACTGGCTTAAACTACCAAACAACTGCGTTAACAGTTCTTGGTGGTGTACCACCGCCACCATTACCGCCGCTACCACCTCAGCAACTATTTGGTTTGGCCGCAGCAGCATTGCCACAATTGCCAACTGGTGGCGGCGGCTCACAACAACATCAGCTCACAACATCGCCTTACATAGCGCACTACCCGCCCGTGCATCAGCAACAACAGCAGCAGACGCAATTTGCAACGCATTTGCTGCCACAGCCGCCTCCACAATATCAGCATTCGACACCAGCATTTGCCGCACAACCACCGGCACATTATTTACATTTTCAACAGCAGCAACAACCGCCGCCTCCTTTACCGTCTCAACACCTTCATCATCACCAACATCATTCTCATCACCAGCAGCAACAGCAGCATCATCACCAACAACAGCAAACAACGGTTCAGGTGCCACACCAGGCGCATCAAGCCCCTCAAGTGCATTACTATCAGCCAACCTCATTAGCTGTTACACCAATACTAAATCTTAATCAATATCAACCAACAGGCGGCGGTGGAATACCACTGACAACGCACACATCAGCAGTTACCCCTCAACAAGCAGCAGTGCCATCATCACGTAGTGTTAATAGCATAAACTCTGTTGCATCAACTGCAATCCCTATTGGTGGTGGACAACCACTTGTCTATCCAACATCACAGATTGCTGCACGTTATCCACCAACAGCATTTCTACCACAACACGGGAGTGGTGGTGGCGGTAATCAACAACGCCAACAACAACAACAACAATACGCTCCGACACCTCTCATTAGCAATAATAGTTTAACAGCAATAGCTGCTGCGGCAGCACCTTCAGCAACAACAATTGTATCAGCAGCATCGGCAGCAGGACATTACTCTTCTTCTAATTCCTCATCCTCTTCGTCGCTGAGACGCAGTTCTCGTAGCAAAACGGGTTCTTGTGTAAGCTCAACAGCGGCGCAGCAGCAGCAACAACAACATCAGCAGCAGCAGCAACAACAGCATCTCCATCACCACCAGCCACATCAACAACAACAACAACACCATCGGCAACAACTGCCTCAACAATTAACAAGTGGCGTTGTTGTTGGTGGTTGTGGCAGCGTTGGTGGTGGTGGCGGTGTTGTTGTTGGCAGCGGCGGTCTTGGTGGTGTTACATCATCATCATCGTCCCAAGCTGTAGTTGTTGCACAAGGTACTGCTGCATCATTGCAACAATTGCCATTACCACCTCCTGGTTATCAATACCAACAATTGAGTGCTGGCAACGCTGTTTTTGTACAAGTTCGTCAACAGACGTCTTCACAAACACTAGGCCCACATCCACAAACAACTCTTCTGCATCATCACCATCAACAACAACAACAGCAGCAACAACAACAACAACATCTGCATCATCAACTACGTCAACACGTGGCTACAATACAGCAGCAGCAACAACAGCAGCTGCATCATCATCATCAACAACAACAACAACAACAAAATCTAGCGCCACACCATCATCACCACCACCATCATCAACAACAACAACACCAACGCACTACAATCGTACAGCCGGGTTTCCTTTTTAGCTATCGCACAAATCCTTCAACCGGCAGCGCCGTTGGTGTTGGTGGTGGTGGAGTTGGTGGAAGTGGTGTTACTGGTACGTCGTCCAGTGTTTCAGCCGTTGCTTCTGCCTCCACAACGTCATCATCAACTGCTGCTGCGCACGCTAATAATTTGCATCTTAACCAAAGCAAAGGCAGTGGTAAGTGTGCGACAACAAAAAAACAAAAAACAAAAAAAACCATGAACCATTTAGCTGCAGCAGCTTTTAATAATCCTTCATATCACCACCACACTATCACTACTACCTACTATATGTAAGCACACACACACACTCTCTCTCTCTCTCTCTCTATCTCTCTCTCTCATACACCCACACACAGACACACACGAAACACACACATACGCATATACATAATACTTACTATACCCACAAAGTAGAGTCACAATCTCTTATCGAATTGATGATGATGGTGATGATGACCACCACCAATCATATGAAAGTGAATTTTGTTTGCATGTTGTTGAGTGTGAGTTATAGGGATTAGGGACACTAGATTAGATTGATTAGTAGGTTGTTACTTAGTGAGGTTTATGTTATTTTTTATTCATTATAACTGCTGATGTTTGCTGCCGCCGCCGCCACCGCCGCCTGCCCACTAGTTTCCATCTCTCGTTTGTTTCTTGATCTCAAACAAATGAAACTTAAAGTACTTATCTTTTTTGGGATCAATTCACCACTTTTCCCCCTCACTTCTTAAGCTATAACTGATTTGAGTTGATCATCATCTCTCATGGTGGTGACATTTATTTATTATTATTGTTATTATTATTATTATTTATTATATTTTATTTTATATTTTAAATTTTATTTTGGTGGATTCTCTCCTTTAATATGAATGTAAAAATTTTACTATTATTTTTATTTTATTTGTTTATTTTTTAAACATTTTTCTAATGGTGGTTTATCATGTGGTTTTTATTAGATTAGGTTATAAAATTTGATTAAATATTTTTCATTGATTTGACATATATTTAAATAAATAAAAATATTATTCTTCTGGTGCTGGTGGTTGGTAATAGAAGAGAAGAAAGAGAGTTAAGTGGAGTGATTATCATGTTGTGATTGATAAGAAAGAAGCAGAGCAAGCCCAGCCCCCCCATCATTACTTACTTATCATAATCGCGTTTTATGCTGCCCTGTGTGTGGGTCGGTTCCTTTAACATAACAACAATGACAACAACAAAATCATCCTTAAACATACCTTATATACTTACACAAACACACACGCACGCACACATACACACACACGTACATGATGCATATGATTAACCAAAATTTTAGACAAAAAAAAACCTTCTACCTACTTCCATACAAAATTTTTACATACTTTCTTTGTTAATTGTTATTTATTTTGAATATCTTAAAGAAATGTTATAATATTCCATACTTTCATTGTTATTATAACAACCATCGAATGTTGTACTAAAAAAGAAAAAAAAAAAAAGCTAAATTTGGTCTTAACAAATGGAACTATATAGACAAAAAAAAAAAAACGATTTTTGTGTACTTTCTGATGACGACGACCTATTAAAGCAATCGGAGGACGACAATTCTAGTTTTGACATATTACATTCTTGTTCTAGACAGACTCTGACAAATTGTCAATTCTCCTTGTCATGACGCTGATCATTTCCTCCATATACATACACACTTTATGGGGTCTGAAGCACACACGTTACTTACTACGTCTGTTTTCGATAGTAATTCACTATCCCTTTTTCATACTACTAGTGGCTAAGTGACTTCAGTAGTTTTAGGTACTGGTGAAACGACTGGTGATCGGTAAAGAAGGCGGTGGCAACTACTGGTGATGGCAGTTGACCCCTTCCAATGACATCGTGACATATTAAATTGTCCAGTAAAATGGGCACTATAGTACTAATTCCAGAGTCTAGCCACGAATCATTTGTGGACCAGTGTAGTAATAAGTACTACTATTCTATAACATTACAAGGAATTGTTAAAAATATTTTATTTTCTTTAAAATGATGAAGGATTCTTCTGTATACATTCATTCCATTCCATGTCATTCCAATGAAAAGATAAAAATAAAATACAAATTTAAAATTAAACTCTAGCGAGATTTGCCTCGTGCTTCGCAACGCAAGAAACGAGCATATCGAAAGAGAGTTTGCTTAAAGTAATCCGCGTTTATACATTTGTTTCTTTCATAATACGGAAGCGCTCAAAGTTTAATTTTCTATTTGTTTTGTGCATTAGTGATTCATTCGAGTTATGGATGTTTGACTATACTTTATAATTCTTAGAGATTTTTCATATATCACACACACACACACACACACACACGCACATGCATGCAGACACAAATATATATATATACACACACATACTCTCACATTTGTCAACAATACATAAACAAATCATGTGGATCGAGCACCGCCGCGTTACTACATATTTCCTACCTTTTGTATTCCTCCGGACCGCTTGTCTACACTTACTTTAGTCTTTTAGTCTCCTTAGATTCTCCTAATTGTTTTTTTTTTTACATTTTTTTTTTTTCATTTAAGAATTAAATTGATTAGAATATAAGAATGATAATAATATGAGATCAATTGTTTATTGTTGTTTTAATTAAAATCACAAATCAACTATTATAATTTTATTCAGCAGCTTCGGATGCTTTAAGCTATAGTTTAATGGCCCAACAACCGCCGTCAAGTGGAACGCCGCATACGGGTGGACAACAAGTGACATCAGGTAAACAACAACAACAACAACAATACAAACAGTTGCAACAGCAGCAGCGCAACAAGATCAAGAACAAGAAAAAAAAATATATATATATATAATTTGGAACAATCAGCAGTGCTGCAGGGCTTCTTAAGACTAAGACTACTGCTGCCTCTGTTGGCTTATAGTTTTAAAGTTCAGATTACAAATACACTACATAGCTTGTTCTTTTCTTTATATAACACAAACATATATATATACACACACACAACATAACACATAATGTCTAAACAATTTCTATTTACAAAATCTACTATCCAATTTCAAATCATCATTCATTCACTCACAACTCATCTTGTTACCTCAACAACAACACAGAGCTCAATCTAAATACACTACACACATATGCTCACACATACATATATAGATATATATACTGACATATACATATATATACAATTCATTATTTTTATAATTTATTTTTTGGTTTTTTTATTTTAATTTAATTTATTTATTTTTTTTTTTTTTTTTAATTTAATTTATTTTTTTTTTTTTAATTTTTTTCTTACTACGTTACGCTGCTACAATTGATTGATCTCCTCCCTTCCCAACACTTTCATTCATGAACCACTTGCATCAATTCATTCTTTAGGTTGACAGCACTGAATTATTAATTTTATTGTATATTTTTGTTTGTTTCTGTTAAACATTTTTCTTTGTAATTTTCTTAATGATTTATTGTAATTTTTTAATAACAAGAATTTGGTGTTTTCTTTCTTTAGGTTCTTCAAACAATTTAACAGTAGCCGTCGCATTGGGCGCCAACGCTTCACAACATTCGTCGCAAAATGCTAGTGGCGGTGGCAGCAGCTCCGCTAGCGCGACAACATCATCATCAAACAACGCCACTGGAAGCGGCAACAATGTGTCTGCAACTAGTGGTAGTGGTGGCGGTGGTGGTGGTGGAGCCAATGCTGCTACCAATCAACAGCAGCAACATGGCGATTCCGAGAGTGACGACAGTGAAGTTGGACGCCTGCAGGCATTGTTAGAAGCACGAGGTCTACCACCACATCTATTTGGTGCTTTGGGACCACGTATGACGCACATATTACATCGTACAATAGGCAATAGTAGCTCATCGAAAGCCCAACAATTGCTGCAGGGTTTACAGTCACACGATGAGTCACAACAATTACAGGCAGCCATTGAAATGTGTCAAATGCTTGTTATGGGCAATGAGGATACCTTGGCTGGTTTCCCTATCAAACAAGTTGTTCCCGCACTAATAACATTAATGCGTATGGAGCATAATTTTGATATTATGAACAATGCTTGTCGTGCTTTAGCCTATATGCTTGAAGCATTGCCTCGTTCATCGGGTACTGTTGTTGAGGCAGTACCAGTATTCCTGGAGCGTTTGCAGAAGATACAATGTATGGATGTTGCTGAGCAGAGTTTAACTGCATTGGAGATATTGTCGCGTCGTCATAACAAGGCCATACTACAAGCGAATGGCATAACTGCCTGCTTGACCTATTTGGATTTCTTTTCGATTGTGGCCCAACGTGCCGCTTTGTCAATAACAGCAAATTGTTGCTTGAACATGCATCCCGAAGAGTTTCATTTCGTTGCCGAAAGTTTACCATTGTTGGCTCGTTTACTATCGCAACAGGACAAGAAGTGTGTCGAAAGTGTTTGCTCGGCCTTTTGTCGTTTGGTGGAGAGTTTTCAACACGACTCCAAGCGTCTACAAGAGATTGCCAGTATGGATCTACTTAAAAACTGTCAACAATTATTGGTAATGACTCCGGCAATACTAAATACTGGCACCTTTACTGCTGTCGTCCGTATGTTGAGTCTGATGTGCAGTAATTGCCCAGATCTCGCTATATCATTGTTACGCAATGATATTGCCTCAACATTATTGTATTTGCTTACTGGTAATGCTGATCCCCAAACTGGTGCTATGGCGACTAATCATGTAGAGTTGGTCTCGCGTTCACCTTCCGAGTTATTCGAGTTAACTTGCTTAATTGGTGAATTGATGCCGCGTCTACCCACAGATGGTATATTCACTGTTGATTCCCTGCTGGACAGACCTTCACTGAATACACAGGATCAAGTACAGTGGCAATGGCGCGATGATCGTGGTGCCTGGCACAATTATTCAATGATTGATTCGCGTATGGTTGAGGCAGCACATCAAAATTCTGAAGATGAGATAAGCATAAGCACATTGGGTCGCAGTTATACTGTTGATTTTCATGCTATGCAACAAATCAATGAAGATACTGGCACTACACGACCAGTACAGCGTAAGATCAATCCAAACTATGTACCAACAATGGGAGGAGTAGGAGGACAATCTTCAAATAATGTTACTGGTCAGGATTTATCGACAACCGCAACAACTAATACCGCGGCGTCAACTGCTAATAACACAAATAACAGTGATGTTTCTGCTCCATCCGGATCATCATTATCATCGTCGTCTTCAGTGGCTGCAAATAACAACAATGCAAGTAGTAGTGGTAGCGTACAAAAGCGTCGTCCATCGATTGATGCACGTATTGCTTGTTTGAAGGAAGAACGTGGCTTGGCTGCTGACTTTATAAAGCATATATTTAATGTGCTATACGAGGTCTATAGTTCCTCAGCTGGTCCTAATGTACGTTATAAATGTTTACGCGCCCTATTGCGTATGGTCTACTATGCCACGCCCGAGTTGCTTAAGTCAGTACTTAAGTATCAAATTGTATCCAGTCACATTGCAGGCATGTTGGGCAGCAATGATTTGCGCATTGTTGTTGGTGCTCTACAAATGGCAGAAATACTTATGCAGCAATTGCCAGAAATATTTGGCACGCATTTCCGTCGCGAAGGTGTCATTTATCAATTCACCCAATTGACCGATCCAAATAATCCCATATGTGCCAATCAATCGCCAAAGCCACTGAGTACAGCGACGGGTGGTGGTGGCGTTGCCAGTGGGTCGCAAAGTGCACCTGCCTCAGCGACTAGTTTACAAGCAAATCCTTTCTTTTTGGATAATGCAGCAGCCACTGGTTCAAGTAGCG
Organism: Amiota mariae; assembly: GCA_035041805.1. Classification (NCBI taxonomy): domain Eukaryota; kingdom Metazoa; phylum Arthropoda; class Insecta; order Diptera; family Drosophilidae; genus Amiota; species Amiota mariae. The sequence continues at coordinate 4,797,647 of JAWNKV010000325.1, forward strand.
CAACAACAACACCAAATTCCTCAAAGCATCAATCATACACAGTAAAGAGTTTTTCACATGCAATGAATGCTCTTACTGCTAATGCCAATGCAGCAGCTGCTACTGCAAACAATGCAGGCGGCGGCGTGCCTACAAGCAGTTCTCTTGCGATTGGCATTAATCCGGGTGCACCGACAAATTTAGTTGATGGATCCTCCAGTGGTGGAGCAGGAGGCGGCGGAGCAATTGGTGGTTATAACTATAGTAGTTCTGCACCATCGCATTTGGCTCCGCAAACACCGACATCAACAACACAGCAACAACATCAGGCTACCTATTTCCCTGCTTACTCATCAAGTACCGGGGGTGTTGTACAAGGTCCACCTCCCCTACCACCAGGTGATCCTCGTCAATTCGTGAATTTCCATCAACCGCCGCCACCACCACCACCCCATTTCCAACCGCAAGTCGTTATGGTGCCCTCCAAAGTTCTATATACATCAAACTCTTCTAATGCTGGTGATCAATATCAAGCAAGTTCTTCCCATGCTGCTGCAGCTGCTGCCGCCGCCGTATCGGCTGCTGCTGTTGCTTCGGCCACTCCTAATGCAGCAGCGGCGTCCTCGTCGACGTCGTCGTCATCATCATCAGGTACATCTAGTGCAAATGCAGCTTCAGCATTGCAATACAAAATGACCGATATGCTGAAACGTAAAGTCCCACCGAAGCGTAAATCGCAGTGTAGCCGTTCATCGAAGGCACGACAGGATGAATCTGGTAGTGGTGCCAGTGCAACTACTACAACATCAACCATGCACGATTTACTTAGTCGTGCCACAAGTAAGTATCACAACATAACATGATTAGGTTATTTTCCATTGAATTGAATTTATATTAATGATAAAAATTTATTATATTTATTTCTAGGCCTTGGTAGTAGTACTGGACGTAATACACCTGGTTCAAGTGGTAAATCCAGATTTAGTGGTGGTAATCCTACTGGTGGTGGAGGCATTTCAAGTGGCAGCACATCGACCAAATCCTCATTCCTTGCGTCGCTTAATCCAGCACGCTGGGGTCGTCAAGGATCTCATCATCATAGTTCGTTCACCAAAGATGGAAACCACAGTACAAATACGAATAGTAGCGGCGGCAACAGTAGTGGTGCATCCACCAGTAGTGCTGCATTCGGTGGCAGTGGTAGTGGTCACCATCAAGGCTCCAATGCAGCTGCAGCCGCCAGTCTCAGCAAGAGTATATCGAGTGCCAATTTGATTGCTGCAGCAAATCGTGAACGCGCACGCCAATGGATACGCGAACAAGCTATTGATTTTGTCAAACGTTACATTGATCAGGAGGCCAAAGTTGAAGCTAAAGCAGCTGCAAATAATAATGCTGCTAGTGGCTCGGCAACATCACTTTCTGCTGGTAGCACCACTGTGCTACAGCGTCTTTCGACCATACTATTCAAGTTAAATGGTAGCTACCATGATTGTCTAGATGCTTTGCTTGAGTTGAAGACGATACTATTAGAAAGCGATATATCGCCATTCGAAGTGAATCATTCCGGCCTAATAAAGGCCATGTTGAACTACATGACTTGTGAGGATGGTTTAGTTGAACGTGATGCTCGTTTACGCACATTTATGCATGTCTTTGCTGGTTTGCCACTGGAGCCTGTTATGAATGTTGGTCAATTGCCAAGCATTGATTCAGTTGCTTTTAATGCATTTGTGGCAAAGCTCAATGGTTGTGTAACACAATTAGAGCAATTCCCGGTTAAGGTACATGATTTTCCAGCTGGACCCGGTGGTCGTTCAAATCAAAGTGCTTTACGATTTTTCAATACACATCAATTGAAGGTATGATGATCTGATCACACCACATCTATCTATCTGTCTGTCTATATATTATTAATTATTATTAATAACATTTTCAATTGTAGTGCAACTTACAACGTCATCCCGATTGCAATAATTTACGTCAATGGAAGGGTGGCACCGTCAAAATCGATCCACTCGCTATGGTTCAAGCCATAGAACGTTATTTGGTTGTGCGCGGCTATGGTGGCATACGTGCTGAATCTGATGATGATTCTGAAGAGGACATGGACGATAATGTTGCTGCTGTGGTTATGTCTCAAAGTGGTTTCAAGCATAAATTACAATTTTTAATTGGTGACCATGTGTTGCCTTACAGCATGACAGTCTATCAAGCTGTTAAGCAATATTCACCATTAGTAAATGATCAACTTGATGCAGAAACAGAATCCGAAACACTTTTGGGTAAATTGAAAAAAAAAAAAACATTGTCTTGAGAATTTGATTAATAAATCTATTTGTATGTATATAGGTAATGCCAGTATTTGGGTACAACAACATGTTATCTATTATCGTCCAGTTGAAGATGAATCATCGAATAATAGTAATGCTGCTAATACAAGTGGCAGCAGTACAAATAAACAACATCACCACCAACACCAACAACAGGCTAATAGTTCTAGTAGTGGTGGTGCTGCTACTTCAAGTTCATCAACATCTGGCATTGCATCAAATTCATCGGCTGCTATAACACTATCATCATCGATAACTACTACTTCTTCTTCGTCATCATCATCATCGAAGAAAAGCAACAAATCTTCAACAAAACTACTTCGTAAGAAAACCGAACTTTGGCATGAGGGGATCGCTCCAACTGTGGCATCAGCACTCAAGCCATTCCTCAACTCAACACTGCCCACCGATGTGGTTAATGTTCAAGATGCCTCATTGGATGCACTTTGTATGCTTCGCGTTATTTATGCACTCAATCGTCATTGGCAACACCTTTACGGTTGTGTAGTACATGAGAATATAATACCATCAACGGAATTCGTTCATCCAAAAATAACCGCCAAAGCTAATCGTCAGTTACAGGATCCACTAGTCATAATGACAGGAAACCTACCACAATGGTTGCCACAAATCGGTATGGCATGTCCATTCCTATTTCCATTCGAAACACGCCATTTGCTATTCTATGCAACAAGTTTCGATCGTGATCGTGCTCTGCAACGTCTTTTGGACACAACGCCTGATTTGAATTCGTCAGAATCATCTGAACGTGTTGCGCCACGTTTAGATCGTCGCAAACGTGCTATATCACGTAATGAGATTCTCAAACAGGCTGAGCATATACTTCAAGACTTTGGACATTCAAAGGCATTGCTAGAAATTCAATATGAGAATGAAGTGAGTTGTGTTTTTATTTAATTATTAATATTAATACTGGCTATCCAATTCATTTATTATATTATTATTATTATTATTATTATTTTTTTAGGTTGGCACTGGTTTGGGTCCTACACTCGAGTTTTATGCGCTTGTCTCAACTGAATTACAGCGCACCGACTTGGGTCTCTGGAATGGAAGTGATAGTTATAAACAGAATTCATCTGCTATTGTGGATGTTGTTAAATCATCGACAGCTGCCATTGTACAAATAGATGATGCCTATGACCAGCAGGAGGCAACGATTACAGCCTCATCTACAACGACAACAACAACAACTAACAATGGAGCTGTTTCAACAAATGTAACAACGACAATTCAAGCAACACAACACATGACTCGCTCAAGCATTCGCGGTCGTCGCAGCAGCAACCAACAAGTAGCTACCTCTAATAATTCATCATCAATAAATAGTCAACATCAACAGCAGCAACAGCATAACTTTGCTACAACAATTGGTGGTAGTAGTAGTCAAGCAAATATTGCTTCAAATGTTAGTGGTGGTGAACCGCTTATTGGTGGCGGTGGCGGCTCAACGTCAAATTCTGGCATTAATACAACGACAGTGCAAAATGAAAATGCTTTAAATATGATAATTGCTCAGCAATATAATGATATGCCACAACAACAACAACAACAAAGTGCAACAACAAATACAAATACGGGTGATAATAGTAATGCAACGACGACGACTGAAAGAGAGATTCCTATAACTGTAGAAGTACCCATCAGTTATATAAATACATCCCATGGTCTGTTTCCACTTCCATTGGGTAAATCGTCGAAGCTGCCTCAAGTGTCTAAGGCTAAAACTAAATTTAAATTTTTGGGTAAATTGATGGCCAAAGCTGTGATGGATAGTAGGATGGTGAGTACAAAATTCAATCGAATCTCACATATGTCATTTGTTTACCAATTTTATTATTCATTTATTTAGTTGGATTTACCATTTTCAATACCATTCTATCGTTGGTTGGTGAATGAGGAACAATCAGTCGGTTTGGCTGATTTGGCACGTGTTGCACCTGAAGTGCAAAATACCCTTGTGCGTCTACAGGATTTGGTTCGTCAACGTGAATATATCTTAACAGATCCAAATTTGGATGCTATGGAAAAGACTGAAAAGGTAATAAAGAGAAAAAAAAAAAAGAAGAAAAATTAAAAATTTAATTTCTCTAAATCATTTGATTTTAGATTGAAGCACTTGATCTTGATGGATGTCCAATTGCTGATTTGGGGTTGGATTTCATTTTGCCGGGACATGCAAATATCGAATTATGTCGTGGTGGTCGCGATACGCCTGTAACCGTACATAATCTACATCAATATATCTCATTAGTGACATATTGGTTTCTTATTGAAGGCGTTCAAAAACAATTTGAAGCATTGCGCGAAGGTATGATAATTAATAATGATTTACATAATTGGAATGTGTGTGCATGTTAATTGATATTGTCATTTTATTATAGGTTTCGATTCGGTATTTCCTATACAACGTTTGCGTATGTTCTATCCTGAAGAATTGGAGTATGTCTTCTGTGGTTCTGGTAGTCAAACATTTCAAAATTGGGACATCAAAATGTTGCAAGAGAGTTGCCGTACCGATCATGGATTCACACAAGATTCACAGGCAATACGTTATCTCTATGAAATTCTATCATCATATAACCGTGATGAGCAACGTGCTTTTCTGCAATTTGTAACCGGTTCACCACGTTTGCCGACTGGTGGATTTAAGGCACTAACACCACCATTGACTATTGTACGTAAAACGCTCGATGCCAATCAAAATCCAAATGAATATTTGCCATCTGTGATGACGTGTGTCAACTATCTTAAGTTGCCCGACTATTCAAGTCGCGATGTGATGCGGCAGAAACTTAAAGTGGCCGCCAATGAGGGCAGTATGTCTTTCCATTTGTCCTAAACGAAATAAACACAACAACAACAACAGCAGCAGCAGCAACAACAAAAACCAAAATATTGTTAAATTAAGAAAAGAGAGAGAGAGAGAGAGAGAGAGAGACCCACAAATCGGGTAAACTAACAACATATAAAAAAATGAAGAAGATGATGTGTTGTATAAAGAAAGGAATAATGATAATGAAGATGATAAAGATAGAACTAAGCAACAAACAATAAGAAGAAAACAGCAACAAACGGCACATTTCCATCAAAGCAGAGGAGAAATTTTGCAAAATAAATTTTATATATACATATTTTTTTTTCATATTTAACAGTTATAATACTACCACCACCACCTTTTCCACTATCATAATATACCCTACTACGCAATAGGCAGCGAAAATAGCAAGAACGAACACGAAACGAAAGAAGTATGTTATGTGCATACCTACATATATCCAAGTTGTGTTTGGTAGTAGTGTAAAATTTACACCAAATTAGATTAGTTAATTTGGGTGGTTGGTGGTCGCACTCCCGGTTGTTGGTTGTTGTTAATATGCTAATGGTTTTGGGATGATGATGATGATAATGATGCCTGCCTACATATATCATTGTGTTACTATTCCATGCAACCATGCATTCGCACACAAACACACAGACACACACCGAAATGCGCACATAAATTTTTTTATGGTTTTTGATTTATTCAATTGTTAAATGATTCTTGTAGAAAAAAAGGAAAACAAAATTTTAGTCAAATTTTGCAAATACAAAATTATATTGGTTACTACATACAAAAACAAAAAATTTGAAAAGAATAGAAACAAAAGAAAATTCAAATTGAGAAGGAAACAACAAAAAGTGGAGAAATTATGTAGTAGAGTAGTAAAAGAAATGAATGAAGGAAAAATATATCATTGAAACATTCAAACAAAAAAAACAAAATTAACATCAAAGGCAACTTACTACTAAACAACCAACTAAGAATTCTCGTTACGTTCATTATTTTTTCTTTTTTCTTAATTCATAAATTATTTCAATGTTAATAAAATAAAAAAGAAAAAATTCCAAAAAAAAAAAACCAAGCGAAAATTAATTTGTTTTTTAAATTTTTTGTTTTTGTTTTTGTTTTTTTTTTTTTTTTTTTAAATTAAATTATTTTTTTCATTCAAATGATGAAAGAAATGTTTTTGTTTTTATTTTATTGATTGTAAATATAAATGAAAACAAAATGTTATATTATATATATTTATTATTTTGAATATTTGGCCTTTAGTTAATTAATGGAAAATTCTTGGTTAAATTTAAATAATATTATATATATAATTAGCAAAACAAGAAAAGAAAAGAAATCGAAAGAAAATCTGATTTCATTTTGTTTTATTCTTCTTAAAATTTGTTTATTAATTGTTTTAATTTTTAACAAGAGAAATTGGCAGAAGAAGACACTACAAAAACAACATTTTTCTGAAGAGAAATTGTATTTAGCAAAAGAAAATAAAATTTAAATAATGTTAAGTAGTCTTCTTCTTCACCCCAGCACTTCCAATTTGGTGAACATTTACATTATAGAAAAGAACCGATCGACCGACCGACCACCACCATCAAGAATACTTACAAAGTTATCTCTCACACACCACCACACCATCAACCATCAATGTGTTGTTTTGTTTTTTACCATCAAAACAAAATGCCAATAAGAGAGTGAGTGTGTGTGCACCCACTTTGTTTGGCATCATCAGATAATATTTAAAAAAATAAATGATTATTTATAAAAATAATAAAAAATTCAATTTATATTATTATACTTTTTTTGTATTACGATATTTAACATTTGTTTTTATTTATAAAAAAAAAAAAATATATATATATATTGTTCTTTTAATGATGATGTGTGGTATATAAAGAGAAAATTAAAAAAAAAGAAAATAATAAATATATTTTAGTATATATAATAAATATATTCTATAATAATTTATAAAAATAATATAAAATATGCTTAAAAAACAAATTAATATAATAATAATAAAAAAAAAATGAAAAAAGAAAATATTTACATAAAAAAATATAAATAATAATAATAAAAAAAAAAATTATAAATAAATATATATAATAATTATATAAATGTATACATAATAAATGTAGTAAAAATAATAATGAAAAAACAACAACATATTTAACCATAAATACAAATAATAATTATAATTATTATTTAGCATTACATACAGACAAAGAAATTGATGGATGATAAATAAAATATTCTTTAAGCTCAAAGGAAATAATTTAATTAAAATTAATACATAAAACTATTGCAAATATAACAATTAAAAAATCAAAATAAAAAAAATTTGAAAGAAAAATAAAAAAAAAATTATGTAATACATACAGTTAAAATTGTAAGTTATAACGACATAGAAAAGCATTCATCATTATTATATGCAAATTCTGTCTTTATAATTCGATGATTTTTGTAAATTTTTTTTTTTTTTTTTTTGTATTAATTTATAAGTGAAGAAGTTACAACGCAATATAATATTGCACTAAATGTAAAAGCGAGTGGAAGCAGTAACAGCAAAGGCCTATTTACAGGAGATATGTGTTAACATTTTAGCTGTAATGGACCGCCTCCATTGAGATAAAAAAGCAACAAATCGCTTGGAAAATCACAAAATCTCGATTTGTTTTTTAATAATCAGATTTATCTTTTTCTATCTACAATGTATGATTTAGTACAAGTATCAGTGGGATCACTGATGATATGGAAACATTTTTATAGTCCTTGTTATATCTTCAAAATGAGTCAATATGGATAGTATTTTATTAAGACACATCAATTCTCCTGAAGGAATTTGAAGAATATAATGTTTGCTGGCACGCACTCTACAGGTAAATACATAGTAGAATCTGTAATTTTGAGTACATCTCCGTTAAAACTATTAAAAACATGCAGGGCGGTTGCAGAGGTTCTGTTATCTTGATGTTATAAGGAGCAGGAGCTCGACGCTTCACAACGACATCTGCGTCACTAGAGTTCTCCAGGAAATTAATTTTCACAGCATCCGTTACAATGACACTCTTCACTCACACCCAAATCAGCTCGAGGAATCACTAACCAGAGCTGTGATTCAAGGGTACCTAAAAAACCTACACCCAAACGATATAAAGCTCAATTTCACAGGGCTAGTTTTAAATCTAGTAGCCAGCCAATTCAATATCTGCTAGTAAATTCGTTCAGTGTCATCATAACAATGTAACTGTAAACATTCTACCCAGAACAGTTGAGAGCCGTCCTACTTTACACGCTTACCCGCTGCCAATTAGTGGTATCACAGACGCAAATTCTCTCATTTTCAACGTGAATCAGCATTTAGGCAGCTGAGAATATTTTATTTGTTTGCAAAACTGCTTGACTTAGGAACGAGTGAAGAGCTTTGTGTGTCATCGTTACTTGCGCACACATCAAATCGTCCGTTTCTACATTCTGCTGCTCGCGGCTTACAAACTAGCCCAGTGGAAAGCAGCCCTTACCAAAGCATATTCCATAAATTTTTATTTTTGTAAATTGATTTAAAATCAATTCCTGTAAATTCTTATAATCATCATAGCCAGTCCAGTTTCCTTATCTTTTGACAGGAGCATGCCGTGAAACTCTTCGCATGGGCGCGCCAAATGATGCGCTTTTCCAGAATAAGATCTAAATATCGAACATGATTCACTTGAGAAATGCTTCTAGAAACGTACGATGTAACTTGACAAGCACCGCACCTCAATGTGTAGGTGCAATTAGTGGATTTAAAGGGATTTATGCCAATGTTCCGTCTTTTTGCCCATGTATGAAATCTCTGCAAATAGCCATAGGTTATTAACGCTGCTTCAATGGGGGAAGTTAGATTCGCGAGTATGACGATGTCATCTGCATAAATATCTGCCAATATATTATCATTGTTTTTGAGCAACAAATATAAAAATCGCGCAAGCACACTAGTCCTGATGCGCTTTAGGCCAGAGTCAGCATCGCGAGATCTTGCTAAGACGGCTCTATCCCTTTCAGTTTGTTAAGTAGTCCGTCTATTCATACTTTGTCGGAGGGTTGAATGACATCCAAGAAGACAGCAGAGCAATACTTTTTTAAATCAAACGCTCATAGAATGTAATGGACAACTCTATGCAATTGTTCTGGTGTATAATGCTGAGCTCTTAAGCCAATCTAATGGCTTGAATTGGCATTCTGGGCACCCCGACTTCCAAACACTTTACATAGAAATGATTTTTTAAAAAATTGATATAAACTACAAAATAAAGTAAGCTTTGATCGATCGTTTCAGTCAAAAAATATTTAATAATCATCTTGATTTCTCTGTAACCGAGTTATAAAATACTAAAAAATTAAATTATAATTTACTACAATATTATTATTTGAACTGCATAACGTGAGATTTCATCTTAATCATGGATACATTTCAAATGGACGCCATGGCTGCAATGGGTTGGAATGTGGGAACCGATATACCAATGGCCAGTAAAGAAAACCTTCATATCCTTAAGGAAATGGAGGATATGGCAAAGATAAAAACCGATTTGCTGGAATCAAGTAAACGATATGATGAACAAGATAAAATCATACAGCAAAAGATAAAACAACTAGAGACATCACTTAAACAAAATCTGGTAAGTTAATCCAATCGAAGAAGAAAAAGCTAATAATCGATTGATCACATAAATTTAACCAAACAAAAAAAAAAAATCATATTTTAGACCTATAATGCAACAGTTAAAGGTGATATACAGAAAGAACAACATTTATTTCAACTTACGCAACTTGAAAAATTCAAAATAACTGAGGATATTAAAAAGAATGAAAAGGAATGTGATGAAGTTAAAGAATGCACTGAGAGTTTAACACGTAAGTAGCAGAATATATAGTAATGGCTTCATGCAAACAAATAAAATATAGAATGTCTATAAAATTATGATTTGTTTTGTAGGCAAAATAGCAGCACGCAAAAGTGAAGTTGAAGACCTTACCAGTCGCATGAAAACTGCAAAGAAAGCATTAAATGAATGGACAGAAGCCATGGAAGAAGGCAACAAGGGCTATGAGCTTATTGAAAAATATTTTAAAGATGATCAGCAAAAGGCTCGTGAACGAAATCAACGACGTCAAGAGTTACAACTTGCAATAGAGAAACGACGTAATATTGTACTTGGCATGTACGAAAACCAAAGTACACTCGAAAAGATTCTTGAACGTACGGTCACTCTTTATAAGAATGCTCACAAAGAACGTCGAGAAATGGTTAACACTTGGAAGCATGCAGTCAATCAAATGATGCAACGGGAAACAGATATACAACAATGTGAAGAGGAATATGAGGAGACTTGCTTAGAAGCCCAAAGAAAAGCACGAGAATATAAATGGATCGATGGAAAACTTGATGGAATTATTGAAAATAATCGTGTAGTGGAGGCTGCCATTGAAGAACTTAATATTGGATCATCCGATATTAGAGCACATATACAAAAACTATCTGATATGGCCTATGTCAAGCAAAGAGAGGTTTGTCTTTATACGAGTAAATTTCTAATATAAATATTTCATTTTTTCCATTTTTTTTTTTTTTTTTTTTTTGTTCTTAGTTGGAAGCACTTCAAAAAGAATTGGCTACTATTGCCAATAGTGTTGAATTGCAACGAAGAGAAAATCGCTTTAGGCAAAAGGAGAAAATAGACAAAGAAAAAGAAATCGAAACATTTGATGAGGTTTTGAATAAGGTTAATGAACGTTTCGATGCAATGAAAAATAAAACATTAAGTTCTAATCAAAGATTGGAAATATTAGAGGAAATGATAGATAATGAACAAAAGGCTATAAAGGCTTTATCAAAAGAAGCGGATCAAGTGAATGATATAACATATCGAACACTACAAAAACTTACTGAAGTAAGGGATGAAGAGAAAAGATTAACGGTAAGTTTTTGATTTGAAAATATCATTAATCATTCTTTAGTTTAGTGTATGTTATATATGGGAAAAGAATATTGGGGGAATCCCACTAACATAGTAGATTCACACATGTAGGTTTGGTTATACAGAAGATCATCCAGAAACCTTACGGTTCATTGTGATGCTTGCATTTTGTGTTCGTATGGGAGTGGTTGGTGGTTTGATACTCTACGTCTTTGGTATTAACACACAGTGTTAACAAAAAGAGCTACTGAAATATTCGTTTAAACAGCTTCCCGAGAAAACTGTCTGTTCTGTCTTCTAAGAAAAGAAAAGCAATCAATTAGGAAGTGTTTGGAATCTTTCAAACTATTCTTGGCCTCTATAGCTTAGCTGCAACAGAAGTCATAATAAGGAGCATAGATCCTTTGAATCATTAGCACAGTGCCCTGTTAAAACTTCCATTCTGTTTGCTACTGATAAATACATATACTTATAGATATTGTGGGAGTTTCCTTCCCCTCCGGTGTGATGTCACATATTTTGTAATGGAAACCGGACAATATATTGTTACTTTAATTTCTCCTATCTTTAAAAGTTTGTCTCTTAGGGTTTACATTTTGACATGTGACGACGTCACAAAGCTTATAACCCCTTAATTGTGACATAATATGTAGATGTCTGCTTATTAATATTTAATCAATCATTTTTGTCCATGTTTATTTCTATTAGATGAGCAATCGCTCTTTGATAACGACAATTAATGCATTAAAACGTAGCCAGGGAACTGTTGAAAAGGAACTTCAACATCAACGTGAAATTCATTATAGTATGGCATTTAAGTATTTAGAAGCCGAAAGGCGTTTAGCTGCAATGAAAGGAACGGCTATAGTTGATCCAGAAGAAGAAGCTCGTAATCAAAAGATCTTAAGTTCTTTGGATAAGCAACTTGTAAAACTGCAACGACGAATTCAGGTGACCGATGCACAAAATAAAAAATTAAATTATTGTATGCACACAATAACCAATGTCTATGATAATGATAATGTTGAATTGGAAAAATCACAATCGAAAATCAAAGAAGCTGAAATGTATTATAAAGGCTCTGTGAAACAATTAAAGGAACTTCAGTTGTATAACCAAGAACTTATAGTCGAATTAAATGTCTTGAAAATGGATAGGCATAATTTGGAAAATGAGATAAGCAAATGGGAAAAGGGAACATTTGATCTGGAACAGCATCGTTTATATATGCTGCGGTCTGTTAAGGATCGCATGATTGAGTTGAAATGTCAAGAGGAAGTATTGCTGACGAAGCGTAAACATTTAAATGAAGAGTTGAGCACATTGCGTGCTGATTTAGGTGAACGGAAGAAACATATTGAGACGATGCGTGCACGTTTCGAATTGAATTCAAAGTTACTTGGCACAAATGAGGATGGCACATTGGTCAGCACTACGCAATTGAAAGCGAGAAGTTTAGAAGAGAGACAACTTCTTACCGCTGAATTGGAAGAGATTAAAAATAAGATACCTACAGCAGAGTATGAATTGCGTGCACTCAAGAATACTTTAAACCAATTTGACCTATCAAATGATCAATATCGTAAAACTATGCGAAAAACTGATGAAGGAGGTTGTTTATACTCTTATGACTTCAATGAAACACATATTGATTTTTTTTTTTTTTTTTTTGTAGTTTCAGAGAATGCAACCGATGATTTGAAACAATTGGAACAAGAATATTGTCAAAAAGTAGAGGAGCTTAAGAAATTGCGTTGTAGAATGATCACCAATGATAAGAAGCTTGAGACTTTGCGAAAAAAACGTGATGATTTATTTAAATCTGTTGAATCTGTTCGTTCAACTTTTCAAGAAAATTTCGAAATACATCAAAAGATAATGGATGAGATGCAGGAACAGAACGCCAAAATACAGCGTGCTGAACATGATGTGAAGACATTAGAGAAAAATATATATAAACAACTGAATAATCAGAATGAATGGTATCAAATAAAAATCAATCTTAATTTACAAGACTTGGAAGATCGAAACCGAAGAGTACTAAATTGCTTAACCGATATGACATTAAACGACTCAAAAGGTCCTGAAATTGTACATTTAATGTATAATAAAGGTATTTGTATGCCGCATACTCTAAAGAGGACACAAAGTCGTATATCATGGAACAGTAGTAGTTCTTCATTGGACATTGTCAATTCAAAACCGTCAACTGGTTCGTTTCGCAAATTTATTGTAGCCACTCTATAGAAATTCATAAATACTAATTTTTTTCTTTTAAATTTTTTTTTTTTTTTTTTCATAGCTTCTTCGGTGAATGTGAATATTTGTGGCAGTTCTCAAGCAAGCCTCAAATCCACTTCTAGTCATAGTATTAGTGTTGTTTCACTTGATTTTCCTGGAAATTAATTATGAAAATGAATGCGTTCATAAATATTATTGAATATTATATTATATTATGAAATAATTTCATTAAGTTATATTTTATAAAGATAATTGTAAAAAAAAAAAAAAAAAAAAAACATCAAAATCAAATATAAAATATTGTTGTTCTCATATAAAATCAAATAAAAAAATTGTTTACTCGCAAATGAAAAAAATGGATCTTTTTCATTAAGTTAAAATGACTTAAGATAGAAATATATACATATTCTGATTATTTTATATAAAAATTTATTGAGTCCAATACTCTATTGAGTTACTGTGTCTCTATGTATAATATCATATTTGTAAGAACAAATGTTCCTTCTTCCTTTCGTTCAGGATGAAAGTTGTAGGTATAATGTCCAATAGATACATTAATATATGTATTGCGTAATCATACCAATAAATCTGTTGGGCAAAATTATGGATTAAAAGATTTCATGACTTGCCTTTTTTTCACACAGATTATAGATTGGATTAGATTTTCATAAAGAAAAAATTATCAATATATATAAAAGTGGAACTATGTCTGTATGTCTGTTAATTATGGACTCTGAAACCGCTGGACCGATTTTGAAATTTTCAGAGAAACTCTAGCATAATCTAGTGAGTGTTTTAAATAAAATTTAGTCCGGATCGGATCAAAAATTTCCATAATTTTCCAAAATCAAAGCAATAAACTTTATTAACCATATGACCAAATGTTAACCAAATTGTTCAAAACGTCATAATAGCAAAAAGCAGTATTGTTGTAACAGCAATGGGGCTGCAGCCTCGCGACTGAAATTAGTGTTTCTTGACCGACTGTTGTTATCGGGTATTTCCAGGACGTAGACCCGACCAGTGTAGTGCAGTTTGATGTGGTACAGCAGTTCTTATATTAAAATTGTTTGAACTAGTATTTTGTGCATTGGGTGAATTCATTTAAGAAAAACGAAAGATAAGAGCTACAAAAGGTGGTTGAACTTCGATCTCAATGTATTTGACTACAAACAGGAAGAAGAATTGTATATTTTTTTAAATAATACTATAGAAAACTATGTGTATAATTGTTGAAATGACTACAATTTAAACCAAACAGAGAAATTCTCTTCATGGCCAACTATGTGGAATCAACGCAGACCGCATCTTAGTATTTAGCAGTATGGCGCTCCGCCCAAGGCGTAGCGCGAACCAACTGAAATGCTGCTACAAAAGAAAATTCAATTTAAAATTGAATCTTTCTTAAAATCTTCTTTAAATCTATCTTTTATCTCTTATCTATTGAAATAAAGGACAAAACCGTATTCAGAAGATTGGTGAGTAATTTGAGACAAAAAATTTCAAATTCACATTTATTATTATTATTTTTTTTTTTTTAGCGAGAGAGGCAGCTTAGTATGTAATAATGTCCTGTGATGTTAAGCTTTAAAATGTTATTAACACAATTTGAAAGATGATTTTATTTTTCAAAAATCTGGGAGTTAAGCATATTTTAATTTGGTTAGCCCCGCATAAACCAATTTGTTTCTTAACGATAAGATGATCGTTTTAAAAGCATTTTTTTTAGCTCTGCACCTTGAGATGAATACACACATAGATAGATTCACTCATATATACGAATTTCTCCTTTCATGAAACATCATGGAAAAACTAAAAGTTTTCCTTTCACAGAAAGTAGAAGGTAAATTGAGTGATGATGCTTTGTGTATAGGACATGATATGTTACAAGCATTGGGAGAAAATCAAAATAAACCTATACATTTAGTACATTTAATAGAAAGCGTATAAGAAAACAAAAACAAAAAAAAAAAAAAACCAAAAACGCTTGAGAGCAAAGAAAAGTGATATTTTGAAAGAAATTTTAAAAGCTTCTTTTTCTATAGGGACCTGAGTAAAATACCTACATCTATACGATACATATTTCTGAGGCACATGTATACAAAGAAGAAGAACTCAGAAGAAAGAGAGAGAAATAAGCAAAACAGAAAAATAATTTTTAGAACAAATGAGAAGAAATCTTTCAGCATTTTTCAATATTTTTCTTATACATAATTATTTTTAGAAAAAAAATTTTCATTTGCGTTTCTTCAAAACATCGTCATCGGTGATAGTGATGGTGGTGTCTATGTTATTTTGTTTTTTTTTTTTATTTATTATATTTCAATTTATATTTTGTTCTTTTTAAAAATTTCCTTTAAAAAACTGAAAATTAGTGAAAACAAAATAAATTATTTCCAAATAAAATCGGGGGTAATCAATGAAGTTATATTATAATAATAATAATAATAATAATATGTAATAATAAAGAAAATTTAATTCTAGAAAAGAAAAATAATAGAAAAAATAATGTGTTCAATGTCGGTAATTTGTCCACTTTGTGCCGTGCCCAGTTTTGCCAATTTAGAGCAACTGCAACAGTGTCTTATAAAAGCTGCTAATGGACCATTATCATGTCCATTTGAAAAATGTCAGGAGCAATTTTTAGGCTTGGATAAATTAACAATTCATCTATTTACTCATACTACACTGATGACGTCAACAAATGAAACAATTGGTGGCCAACAAATACAAAATCATCTAAAAATAAAACAGCAACAATTACCACAAACATCAGCAACAGCAATGGGAACAATAATGAATTGGGGAAAAAGGAAAGCTAATAAAAATATAATAAATCAACAAAAAAATATCCAAGAAAATGATATAGTAGTAGCACAAGAAACAATACTATCAACTACTACTGCTACTACTATATCACCTTCTACTATATCAAATGATCCTGTATTTGTATCTGCAACTGCTTCTAGTATGTCAGTACCATTGAGCACAGTTGCCTGTGATATTTGTGAATTTACATTTCGTAATGTTGAACTTCGTGATATGCATTTTCGTTTGGTACATGAAAACTTTGAAAATTCTTCTTGTACTACAATTTCAAATGATGAATACAATTCTGATAATATAAACAAAACGACAACAGTAACTACAGGAACAACAATTAAAGGGAAATTTGAACCATTCAAATGTCATCTTTGTGCGAAAACATTTAAAATGAAATGTTCCTTGCGTTTACATCTTAAAGTAATGCATATGATGGGTTTACCATACATGAATACAAATTCAACAAAATTAAATATTTGCGATCGTATAAGATACAAAGAAACATCCACAAATCTAACGAGTTCTTTAAAACAGCAGCAGCAACAACAACCCCTGAGTGGTCGGGTCTACGTCCCGGAATCATCTGACAACAGTCAGCTAAGAACCACTCATCCCTGCCGCGAAACTTCAGTTGTACATGCTCCAGCCTCCTTAGCTTCAGATGTACACGCTGCAGCTCCTTTGCAGTTACAACAACAACACGACCCTATTAAATCATTTAAGCAAACATTGGATCTAATAAATGAAACATCTAGTAGTCCATTGCCAATAATATCCACGACACCAGATCCACAAGTAGTTGATTCAAATTCGAATGTGTTAATTGATTATAATGGAAAAGGTTTAACATCACCACCATTGACATCTTTATCTAAAACACTTAATGAATCTGATTGCAAGGATAGCAATATTATTAAAGGCAATAATATATCAGTTCAAACAACTGGAATCACTGGCAGTGATATCAATCCAAAAATTTGGGAATGTGATGTCTGCGCAAAATCATTTACAACGAAATATTTTCTTAAAAAGCATAAACGCTTACACACAGGTTAATTAAACAATTTATTTATTTTGTTATCTCATATTTAACGATTTTTATTTAGATTTTTTGTCTGTTAATTTGGGTTTTTTTTTTAATTTATTTTTTCCCTTAAACCTTTCTCATGAATCACTCCATCCATTGGTGATAACCGTATGAAATTTCGTTCGGTAGTTTTTCAGTTCATCGCGTACAGACAGACATAAAAAAACGGCGGGAGACTAACATATTAATAATATATATCTAAGTATAATATATCGTATGTATAACGACCTTAAAGGGCCTTTTAGATGGTCATATCAGTCTCCATTTCGGTTTAAGTTTCAATCGAACTGTCAGTGTAAGACACTATAAACACTGATTTGGTGGAATGGATAATAGACCTATTTGTTTAATTTCAGTACGAATTCGACCGATCAAGTCAGTTTATATATACAACTGTCGCTAGATCCAAGGACTACTATTTTGTTGTCGAGTTCATTGAAATTTATATAATAAAGAACTGAAACGCCGAAGAACAGTGAAAACTGAACGGATCACGTAAAAAAAAAAAAATTCTTCCGAACTGAACTGAAATGAAAGGAAAAACAGAACTGACAACTGATGTGTGTTACAAAATTGAAAGACAAAAGACGTTTTATTTCATTTTTTCTACACCTAAGGCTTCCAAATTTCACTGGAACTTAATACAATTGCTTGAACATATTTAGTTTAACTTTAAAATTCCCTTATATAAACAAGATCAAACGAGTATTAACAGTGGAAACAGAATTTTAATTATTTTTTTTTCCCCCCATTTTCTTCTAGGTGAAATGCCCTACACTTGTGAGATATGTGCGCGTACTTTTACCTTTCAACAATCCTATCATAAGCATTTACTCTATCACAGTGAAATTAAGCCACATGCATGTAATGTTTGTGGTCGCGCATTCAAGGAACTGTCGACATTGCATAATCATGAACGAATACATAGTGGTGAGAAACCATTTAAATGTGAAGTCTGTGGTAAGAAAAACGCCTATTGTCTACTTACACGTACTAATTGAATCACAAATCATAATTTCAATTTCAATTGCAGGTAAATGTTTTCGTCAACGTGTTTCTTTTCTTGTACACACACGTATCCATACAGGTGTTATGCCTTATAAATGTAATCACTGTCAGAAGAGCTTTCGATATAAAGTTTCGCAACGTACACATAAATGTTCGGAGAACATTACAGGATCGGCAAAGTCATTAAATGATAATAATGTTAGTGTTGGAAATGGATTGCGACATTCTCTCGATAAACATGCTAATGGGGATCATTTTATTAAGGCATTGTTGGAGACCAATGCATCTGTAACTCATAATAATGTGAATAATGTTTTGATTGAGCCACAACATTCACCGGCTAGCGCGGAAATAACCAATATTACTGATATGATGCTGATTAATAATAAAACCAATACAAACTCTATCTCCGACGATAAGAAGGCTCTAGAGGAAGCTTTACTAACGAAGGCAATTGATGATATTGTTATAGAATCATGTCAAAAATTAGGTATTGGTTATATGAATGATGCCCCAACGATAACATCGACCACACCGACACCAATAGCATTGGCACCTGTTGCCAGCTATGTTAATGAGGATACAAATTCATCATTAGAGAAGTTAGAGAGTTTGAGACTATATTCATCACCACTGTCACAATTGGTGACAGAGCACAACGAGGCTATTGTTATGTTTGATCAATTTTTATTGGATTGAAGTTGAAAGTGATAACAATTTGTTTCATTAGATTCAAAAATTCACTTCATTTTGATTATATGATTTTAAAAGAATGAAACGTAATTTAAATTACAACATTATGGTTTACTTAAAAAACTTAAAAAGAGCAATTGAGTTTTATTGTTATTCTTCTTCGGAAGCACTGCCAGAACTGGCAGAACTGCTTTCGGATCCGCTGCTGCGAGAAACTGATGCACTGCGAGAACGACTTCGAGATTGGGATCGTGATCGTGAATGTGAACGTGAATTAGATTTTCGTGATGGAGCTGGTGTATTGGAGCGTGAGCGAGATCCGCTAGGCGAACGCGAAGCAGATCTTGATCTGGAGCGACTGCTAGCCCGAGAACTATGAGAACCTGAACGAGATCGTGTTCGGCTATGTGGTGATTTACTAGAACTGCTACTATGACTGCCACCACTTTGACTTCTACTACGTGTGCGTGAACTATGCGAACCAGAATGTGTTCGGGAACGTGAACGTGAAGCACGATCACGAGCTGCTTGTTGTTCCTCAGTATTGCTATTATTAATGTTTTCGTTTTCATTATTAGCAATAGCGTTAGCATTAACATCATTAGTTTGGTCTTTATCCTCTGTTGTATTCTTAGTTTGGTTTTCCTCATTGTTTCCATTATTTTGTTCTTCTTCCATTTCGTTTTCTTCTTCTTCTTCTTGCTCATCTTCTTCCTCTTCATCACCAGCAGCTTCCAATTGACGTTCACGATAACGTTGTACACGATGCTCACCAGCATCTAATGGACGATGTTTAACCACCAGTTTCGTATTGCTTGGCTGTTGGCCAGCTTTCACACGACGTTTATTAAGACGGACACGTGTCTCTAACTCATTATAAAACACACCATCTTGACGTATAACAAAGAAATAGTTCTCTTCGTAACCCTTGGAAGCCTTCGTTTTGACATTCCAGTTATATTCTCTTGCGATTTTATATTCATATTCCTCTTCATCTTTATAGGAGACGCCATCGGCAAAATCGTTACGTCGCTTTTCTAATGTATCTTCAGTTGGCAAGAAATATGCTACAAACTGTTCGCCACTTTCGTCCATAACACCACGTATCATTGCCTGTGACATCTCTTCCAATTGTGCTGGTACATTCTTGCCAAGTGGAGCCGGATCGCTGTCGAAAATAACTTGAGCACATGGATATTTCCAATTTTTGAAATCCGGGAATATGGGCAAAACTTCGACTGGCACAACATTTGGTTTGGAATAATGTTTTGTAATGTCGGCTTTAGTATCACTGAATGTCTTTTCGATAGCTTTAATTTGTGCTTCCCTATCCAAATATAGAGTCTCCTCACGCAAAGACTTCTTCACATTATAACCAACTTTAGCTTCGATCTGTTCCAAATTCTGTGGCTGGAAACGTGTTTGTTCCGTCGATATATATTCAGACTTTCGCAACCATGACACACTCCGCGAGTGCTGACGAGAACGTATAGAATCATGCGGTGTATGAGAATCTTCTTCAAGTAATTTCTCATCGGCTGGATCCAGTTGAGCATATGGATCGGCTTGATAAAGTTCCCGATTGATTAAATCAATAGTCACGCCCAAGTCATGTTCAGTCAAAACTTCATATTTATAGCTGCGTTCCAATGATGTCGGATTATACTGTACAAATCGGTGGCTATCAAATGGATATTGCAGGAATTTCAAATCGAATGGTATATCCGGCAATGTGTTACCATATTTGACGCGACAAATTAACTCCGATCTAAAATAACAGAAAATAATAATCATAAATCGTCTTGCTTTATATCATTTTATATAAAAAAAAAAATTAAAAAAAAACTTACTTGCGTTCAGTTTGCCGCTGCGGTCTGCTTTCGGTCACGTTTCCACTAACATTATTAATTGTTGGTGGCATTTTCAACTTCAATTGCAACTATTTTATTAATTAATTACACTTTAGTTTCTGTTAGTTGCCTTCTTATTGTTTCACAATAATAAAAACTTGATCAAAATAGTTTAATTTTATTTCATTCTATTAATTCAACGATTATGATGCAGCTGTTTCACTGTGAGTGTTCAGTTTTAGTGTTGTTAACAGAAATGACATTGATAAATAGTGTTGGATAGCGTCGAAAATGATATTATGGGTATATCCCAGGGCTGCAAGTGATTTCTAAAGCAACGGTCGTTGCTAGGAATGACTACATTCGTGGTCCAATTCAAAAATTATCAATAATAAAATATCATGGACGCTACAAATAGAGTTAAAAATATTTATTGCCAAAAACGGCGGTTTCCCTTTCTGAAAATAATCAACAAAAATTATTGCAACGCGCATCGTAAATAACTGACGTTATGATTTTAACTGCAGATGGAAGTGTCATTGCTTTCTCTTCAAATAGATTACAGTCCTCAACTAGATGTGCTCTTCGATGATCTTACTGGACGTGAAAATTTACATATTTACTGTCTTTTAAGCGGCGTACGCTCAAGTCATATAGAGAGATTGTCAAATGGTCTCGCTTTGAAATTTGATTTTACCTAAGCACAAGCGTGCAAAGAACTGGAGTGGTTACAACAACTTGGCAATCCTAAAGCTATATGATATATTTGGACGAATCTTTAAGTGGTATGTATCCAATAGTACGACGCCACATGTGGAGCACTATTACGGATTAACGAGAAACGGGTAAGCCGATAATTCTCACATCTCATAATATGGAAGAATGTGAAGCGTTTTTTACGCGTTTAGCTATTATGGTGAAAGGAGTATTTCGTTACTTGGGCTCCTCTACGCAACACTTGATGAACAAGTTCTCAAAAAACTTTATACTTAAGATCAATGTGAAGGCAAACCAAGATATTAGTGGCAAGACGTCTGATCGTAGATTAGAAAATTTAATAGAAAATTCTTCAAGCCAAGATGTGAGGGATAAAATAAAAGTTTTCGCTTTTAATAAATTCCCAACAGGCATATTAATGGAAGAATACGAGACTAGGCTTAATTTTCAAATATCCATTGAGAGCACCAAATGGTCCTAAATTTTTGAATTTATGAAGTTAAATCGTAACAAACTAGCCAGGCTACTTTGGATGATATTTTCATTGGGTTTTCTGATAAGAACAAGAATAAGATTTAGTTTTAATTCTAGTACATATCTTAAACATAGTTATATATATATATATATATTCCGATGTTTAAAATTTCTGTATTCTATAAGAATAATGTTTTTTTTTTTTTTAAATTAAATTTTAAATTCAAATGCTAAATAAGTTTATATATTTCTTATATTACCATATCCGTTAAAATCAATTGATATACAATATTGATATCTTTATTTGATTCTTGTGTTTCATTACTCTAAAATTGCTTTCCTAGCGAGAATTATCCAATATTGATGCGATTTCCCCTCAAATCATCGGTGAAGTTGTAATTTTGTGGAACTCCAAATGTTATACATATTTTTTTGTTACACAAGTGTTTCTTTCTAACAATTAGCAACATTAATGGGTTGGAACTAATCAATTTGAAGCATAACGAATGTTTAACAACTTATCAATATTTAAATCGAATTCTATAATTTATTTGGAAAAAGTAATTTTTACATATATAGTTTAATTTTCATTGAATGGGGAATAGTCAAAATGAAAGTTCTAGTTTCTTATATTTTGTTTGTAGCATTTTGTTTATGTTTATCATTACGTAAGTTTTTCAAAGATTATGTAGATTTAGTTTTTGATATCGGAATACAATATTTGATTTATATAATTCTAAGGAAACCTAATATAACTTTTAGGTTGCAGCGCGGTTGATCAAGACAAAGAAATAGTTCTTCCATATGAAATGCCTGGTGGTAATGTTTTTTTTTTTTTTTAAAGAAGATTTTAGAAATACATACGTATATATCGTTTGATTTCAGCAATTATATCAATCCGTTCGGGCTTGCGAGATAAACGTAAGTTGACATAATACCATAAATATTGAATAAGAAACTTTCAAATTCTACCCATGGATTTTTGCTTTCTATTTAATATTTTTTATTTTGTTTCTACTATTGTAGACCCTACATCTGAACTAAGAGGACCTTTACGTGAGTAAATACATAGTTGATTATTCATTATATTATACATATATACAAACAATTTGGGTCATTAGATCCTTTTTAGATAAAAAGCCATAGAGAAAACTTATTTTGGTTATGATAAACATATATAAAATCGTAAACGTCTTACAGTCTGTGTACGCTTATCTTAGAAACGGGTTAACCGAATTGAAGGTGTATTGTAGCAAGCTTCCTGTAACATAAAGCGTTTATTTCATCAAAATCGATCTATAAAATCGGTCGAAATCAGTGGATCTAATTTTACAATTAAAGCTTAGAAACATATTTTCAAATCAATCAAATAGTCTTTGTCAAACATCAATTTTTGAATTGTGAGTCACAACAATTATTTCTAACATTCCCGTGAAAATTCGATTTTGATAGAATTTTACCGGGGAGTAGTGAACCACGCCGGTCCATCGTAGTTGAGTCGGTACCCTTAGTCACTTACTTAAGACCATTAAAGATGTGTAAGAATATTCTATTTTTGTGCAAGTTTTTATTATATCTTCCATGCATAGAATTGTGCTTCTAAAGAATAGGTTATAATGATGATCAAACCGATGAGTAGAATCGAGTAAGCAATGTCCGTCACTTTATCCGTACTTCCCCATGTTATGCTCTTAGTTAGAGATACTTACAATGTTGAATGCAACTGGTATGTCAAAATCAGACTTCTTAGATGACTGGTTTATGGTTATCAGTCTCAGTACAAAATTCCCTTTTAAGTCAATCAAAAATAAATAGTACATATGTATAAACATTGCTGTGTGAATAGGTAAGGTCAGGTAAGCTTAAAGGAAGTGAAATTAATATTCTGTTTTGTTCTTTATTTCCGATTAGCCAAAAATGTAACTAGCCGACGAACTTCAAATCGGAATCGAACTGTCCGATCTGGTATGTATATATTGTACTATCTATCTGTTAAATTATATAATATATAATAATAATAAAAAAAATATATATAAATTAAATGATTTCTTTTTTTGTATTATTTATATTTATTATATTTATTTTGCCAGCTATACGGAGAGGTATTTTAAAACCAGCTAAGCGGACAGGTAATTAAATGTTTTTTGTTATATACTTAGTATATAAGAATATCCCTTCTAATCTTAAGAAGTTTTTATTATCTTCGTTTAGGCGAAAATACTGAAAAATTGCTGCCAAAGGAAAGCAATGGTAAAAAAATAAATACGAAATATCATACATTTTCTCGTAATCCAAATTATGTCTGTAAGTTCCAATGTAATTGAGAATACACTAATTACACACTTAACAACATTAATAAATACGTATTTTATATTTATATTAATGAAAAAATATTTAATGAAATCTAAAAGAAAAAAAAAAAAAATATCAATTAAGTGATCTATAAAATTTGGCTTATTTACGTAAAAAAAAAAATAAATAAATGACTATGGGACTATTTGACATAGTCATTATTAATGTGATTGATATTTTTTATGCAATATAAATATATTATACAACATTATGTATTATAAATTAAAAAAATAATTGAAACCAATTTATAATCATTTATAGCGGCGAATATGGACAGTTGAAAAAAAAATTCACCAATTTCCCGGTTTTGATAACAATATTGAAAATGTCTAATTTACAAAGAATTTGTATTGTAATAAATAAATAAATATTTTGAAATCTTTTTTATTTTATTTAAGAGAGTGAAGATTTATCAATAATTTTTGAATGCAATTCAAGAAGTGCTTGCTGCTTAATCCGGATGACTTGGACTACCAAAAACATATTAAAACCAATAAAAAGAAGATTAACTTTGGCTTTGCCGAAGTTTAAATGCTTTTTAGAGCCCTCCTAGTGGATCGAGGGTCTTTACATGGTTTGTGGATATGGGTCAGAAACTTATAGTGTTCAAATTACAAGTTGATTGTATAAAAAACAAAATAAGAACTTCAACTTGGATCCCGGTTTGTATATGCGGTACCCACCTAGTGATTCGATTTGACTGATTCCGACAAATGTTTAGTGTTGGTATGGTAACAAGAAAGCTCCTCGCAAAATTTCAGGTCTCTAGCTTTAAAACTGAGAGGTTAGTTTGCATACATTCAGATAGACAGACACGGCTAGATCAACTTGTCTTGTCGCGGAGGAACTGTCGTCACTTTCAAGTGGCAAATGGCCAAGAGCATTTCCGATACTCCAATTTGCATATGTGCATATTTGTATATTAATTATCTGATTGATAAGTGCCTTATATACTTAGCAATATATAGAATTGTAAGACATAACGGCAATTTTGCTTTGGAAACAAGAGAGACTTTCAACAACATAACATCTTAATCCAGTTTGCTCGAATTACCTACTGTCTCTTTCACCCAACACAAACACAGTGTTTAAAAATGCTTTAGTTTTTTTTTTTCATTTTATTTGCTGCTTCTATGCTATGACTACGAAAAGTTGTAAGCACGGCAGGACATTAAAAGCAATGAAAGAAATGGGAGAAAAGAAAAACAAAAAACCCATTCGCAAACTTCTTTCTCTGTGGTCCAAAATTAGTTAGTATTTACAAACGTATTGTTGTTTCGCTGTGTTAATAATGGCATCGCTGCTTTTAATGACAACATCAAGAAATTACATAGTCAGTGTAAGCTTTACAAGTCGCATCGCAGTTCTTGATTTTATTTATCTTGTGCCGGTCGTTTCAGTTCATCAGTCGCATCGCATGGGTTTCGTTTGTAGTGTTTGTGTTTGTTCGGATCTCGATCGCGGATTATTAAAAGTTTTTCGTGTTAAAATAAAAGTTCAGAACTTAAAGCAAACAATTAAAATGTTTCACATAATACTACAATATATAATTGTAATTTAGCATTAACTTATGTACTTATGTATGTATATAATATACAATTATATTTGTTGCATACATAGTTTGTATGTACAAACACTATAGAAATACATACATGCATCTGTATCAAATCGTTCGGTATAATAATTTTATTGGTGGTGTTCTTTTGTGTAATTGTAGTTAAGAAGATTTTTGCAAAAGTGTAGTGCAATATATGTAATATGTTAATATACTATTCAAATGTATAAACGCGAGTGATATACATCAATTGTTTTTATTGAACACAATCTAATAATATAGTACAATATATAAAACAAAAATTACTGACTTTTAATTATGATTTCATATGAGAATAAGGATATCATGGAATGGAGTACAAATGCAACATCGATAAAAGGTATGGATGAATTAATTATGATTACATATTTCTTTATTTTTATGTTTGCTTTGTTGCCCAAATACATATACAATTATCACTTAAAACTAGCGTTAAATAAATTAATAAATGAGAGGCAAAAATACAATAATAATAACAATAACAACACACAATTCAAGAAGAAGTACAGCAAAACGATAAGGCGAACAAATGTTTTTGTGAATTATTTTGCAAAAACAATAACAACAATTTCATGCATGCAATTCTAATATTTTCAAATTTGTTACTCTCTCTCACACTTCTCACTAAACAAAACCCAAACGAAATGGGAAAACCAAAAAAATACTCGAAAGAAGAATAAGAAAAACGTCGGCAGAAAAGTTTTTTGTTTTCGGTACAACGAAACGACCGAAACGACTATACCGCGAGAGTTAGAGAGAGAGAGAGTTCTGCTGTCGTGATCATAAGAACCGTTACACAGTTATGAGTCTGTGAGTTTTACACAATTTTGCTTTGGTAACTCAAGCACACGTTGAATCTGGCATCAAGTAAATATTTGCACTTTCCTCTTTCATTTCATTCATCCTTGTTCTAAGAAACCAAATGAAAATGACAAAACTACGAATATGGAATCAAAACAAAAACGAAAACTTGTGGCAGCGAAATGTTTAATTCTTGGTTCATGATACAATAATTTCTTACATCATGGTTTTAACTCAAAGAAAAATGTCTTTTGCTAAGTTTTTTTCAGGGTTTTAGTACGCAAATATCCTTATGTAGTCAAAATTAAGAGTGGTCAATTTCAATCAATCGTACGTAAATTTTTGTGTGTTGTTTTGCAAAAACTTAAAAAAACTTAATACTTAAAAAAAATTTACATACGTATTTACCTTTAAAAAATAATAATAATAATAACCATCATTTGTCTCCCATAAGTAAAATAAAAAGATTAGCGATTCGTTGTACTTTTGACGCAGTGAATAGTATTATATAAGTTTGTCATGAAGTTTATAACACACAGAAGGAGTCATCGGAGACCCCATACAGTATATACATATATATATTCTTGATCAGCGCGACGAGACGAGTTGATCTAGACATGTCCGTCTGTCCGTCTATGCAAACTAATCCCTCAGGTTTGAGCTAGAGAGATGAACCGGAGCTTTCTTTTTAGCATACATTTGTCGGAATCAGCCGGAGCGAATCACTAGGTGGGTACCCCCCATACAAACCTGGATCCAAATGAAAGTTCTTATCCGAATTTTATTTTTGTTTTTTGTGTACTATCGACTTGAAATTGGGACTTTATAAGTGTCTGACCCATATCCACCAACATTGTAAATTTCAAGACTCGGACCACTAGGAGGGTCGTGAAGAGTATAACAACTTCGGCATAGCCAAAGTTAGTATTTTTTTATATTTTTGTTTTTTAAATACTCGTAGTTATTTCTTTGCTGTTTTATGTTAATCATTAAATAGAAATGCAAGTTGTTTCATGATTATCGTTTGTAAATCAATTGAAATTAAATCTATGAATAGAATAAACGTGTCTTTAGATTTGTATTTCCAAGAAATCTGTTTTGAATAGAAAACAATTTTACAATTGTTAAGGTTTGTACTTTAAATCAATGCAAAAACTAGGTTTATTAAGTGCATTTTTATTTTGAATAATTTATCATTTGGCCTAGTTATATTTTAAAATCTATATGTTCCTCGTTCCAAGAGTTGCGATTCTGGTAGATACTGACTTCTATTTCTATATACTCGTAATATATCAAATATTAATAATTACTCTTTTAAACTCACTAGAGTTCAACTACTTACTATACACTTAAACATTATACAGTATTAAATATTATACATTTTCTAATATTACAATAATTTATTAAAATATAATTGTTAAGTTTAGGTATTTTTAACTACATAATAGTTTTAGTTTTTCTAAGTTCTTCTTCGTCACATTGACTATTTATTTCTATCTTTAAGATCCTTTTGCCGAGATCAACCTTTTTTTTATCACATTTGTATCAATTATGACACTAATTGTATTTTAATCAGATTTGTAGCAAATAAGATCCTTTAAAAGTAGTTTAGATTATTTTAGTAAATGTTCTCAAAGAGAAAAATTAAAATAAAAATCGCAATGCTGATTTTACTTATTTATTTTAGTTGGATGTGAAAACTTTTAACCGCCTGGGGACAGAGAAGTCAAAGGACTTCTTCATCCCCTTGACTATATTGAACTAACTTCCGTTTCTGTTTCTTATGTTAAAATTAAACCTTAACTGATCCATATGTTTTATCACTCTTCTATATATACAAATGATTATATAACTGAAACTAATTACATTTTAATAACATTTGTTCCGCAATTTATTCTAAAATTAGAATAAATTATTTTATTGTTTAAAATGAAACGTGAAATTAGAAATTAATCTCACAATTTTTTACTACATATTCGATTTTAGTATGGACATGGGCTGGGCTGGAAAATATGCAGAAAATTGCATCAAATGGTAAGCAATTGAAAACTTTACACTATGGCTTTTTGTTCGTCCTTATCCTTTTGCTTTGCTTCTACTACTTCTATTTTTTGCTCCTGCTGCTTCTTCTTTGTTGAATTACCATTCAGTAAACTACAATAATTACAACAAATTACACAGGCCTGCGATGAAAACTCCCTTTGATTGTTGTTATATAGAATCTATAGATTAGTGCCTCCAAATTCCCAATAAGAGCTTCGTTTTGCTGCATTAAGTCACAATTTCTTTTTTCACATTTGAAAATTAAAAATTGATTAAGAAAAACATTTTCACAATCAAATCCACCTAAAAATTATCAATGAAAAGAAAAATTCCTGTAACAAAACTTTTTTATGCCAAAGCAGTATTAATAAATTTCATAGAGACTACATCTTCCAGTCATCGAAGAATACAGATTTTATAATATAATTTGTGAGAATAAGATGTATCTGTACCAAATTTCAATAAGTACTTACTTGGTAGTCTTCAAATTAATAGACTTTTATGATTAATAGTAAATGGACTGCCAAACAGCAGACTTGACCCCTTCGGCTATATATGTATCTATAAAATATTAATATTAGATATCCTAGTCTGCTACAATAAATTATGAAAAATAATTTTTATTATTTTTAAAAATCTTTAGTCAGAAGTATGCTAAAAACAACAAATTAAGTAAATGTATCAGTAAAATAATGTCAAGCCGAATTCCGAATTTTAGGGAGATCCCAAAACAAACAATTGCGATTATATGTATTTTTGGACTTGAGGATAACATTTATCCATATGATAAAAACAAAACATGGAAATAAATAAAAACATCTCTTCATCATTGTTAGAGGTGTGTTTGATCAAAAGATTGTCCAGTCAAGCGATGAGTTGACGCATAATGAAAGTCAAACTTAAACTTAAATTTAATGAACTTTTTTCTTAAACTTGTTTCATCTTATAAATGAATTGTAATTCATTAACAAAAACTCTTACGACAAAATATAAGAAGATAAAAATTTAACAATACAAACGGTATAAAACCTTTACTTTAAAAAAGTACCTATGTATTTTGTGGATTGTATTATATATTTTGTATCATCTTAGTTAGTTTATTGTATATCAATGTTTATCAGTGTGGGACTTAAAATCAAAATACGCACAATTTTAACCTTCAAATGCCTACAGGTTTTGTGTTTGACGTCAAAGCTTAACGCAACAGCTGATGACAGCTGCTTCATAAAAGCTTTCAACGACAACACAGTCAGGACATGGACTGGGCCGTTGGGGTTGTAGGTCATTGAACAACATCAGTTCATAGGGATCCCGAATTTGTAAAGTGACAATTGTATTGAATTGTGTTCGTGATGTGTCTATTTTGTGAGTTTCAATGGGGTTAACATATTTTAAAGTGGGGTAAGTGGATGGATGGATAATGTTTCTATTACAATACGGTAATTATGCGGCATCAGCGAAATTGGCGCAAAGCTTTCCGGAAAGTGCGAAAGGAAGAAACGAAGTTATTTTATGTTGAAGCTTTCAGCAGAAATTCATTTATTCGTTGACCGAGGGACCAAAAACTCGATTTGTCTCCGCGTGAAAAGTGATACGAACGAAAATTTCTCATTTGATATTTTGTTTTTTTTTTTTTTGCCCTTTTAATAATATTCCATTTATGACTTTAGTATTGTGAAGAAACTCCGAAAATTCCTTAGCC
Source organism: Amiota mariae (assembly GCA_035041805.1). Taxonomy (NCBI): domain Eukaryota; kingdom Metazoa; phylum Arthropoda; class Insecta; order Diptera; family Drosophilidae; genus Amiota; species Amiota mariae. The sequence goes on from JAWNKV010000325.1 coordinate 4,828,152, forward strand.
TTAATTGTATTTGCTTTTAATTTTTTTTTTTTTTATTTTTATATTTATTATGTATTTCACTTTTAAAATTAAATCTTGACAGAAGAAAATCAAAGTACAATTTAATAGTATTGTATATAAAAAAGTGGTTCCATTTTAATTATCAAAACAAATAGTTAAATTGTACTAAATATCTTGGTTTGGTATCAAGCTCATTATGATCTCGGATAATTGCAATAACAGCAAGAACAATAGCAATACAATTAACACCCAATTAGTTGCTACTGATGAGAGCACTAAAAATGGGAAAGAAACCGAAGTGAATTATGACGAAGAAGATGGTGAAGAAAACGATGACAATGATGAAACAACGGTACGAATACTAATCTTAAAGCAACTAAATATTTTTAATATGTACATATTCAACTAGTGGTAAACCGATTTTGAGTTTAACTGTCCTGCGAAAATCATTTTGAAGCTTAAATCAAAGTAAATATTGGCAACTACAAGTATTAAGGTAGAAATGATTTTATAGTTTCAACTATTGTAGTTTAAATAAAAAAAAAAATTAAACTTCTAATTCAATTGCAAGTTTTCATGCTTTATACTTTCCACAAGTGCCATTTTTGAATCTAAAAAATGTCGGTTTTAAAATTAGCATAGTTGGTGGATATGTGATAAGTCAGATACTTGTAGTGTCTAATTTTCGATAAGTCGATAGTACAAAAAATAAGAAAGAATTTCTAATAAAAACATGAATTTGGATCTGCGCTTGTATGGGAGGTACTCTTCCTGGTAGTCCGATAGTTTTGTAATTTACATAGTTGGTGGATATAGTGTCTAAATTTCAAGGCGATGGTACAACAAATGTGGTACAAGGGTAGTAGGTGTATAGTGGGCAACGACTGTATTAAATAAAAAGCCGAGCAAAAGATCGAAGCAATACGCTGAGGAACAGCAGATAAAGCAGAAATTAAAGCAGAATAACTTCATATTTTATACAATGAATTAAAATACTGTCAAACTAATCTATAACGAAGTCATTGAGGGCAGATAAGCACTACAGAGAGATTTAAATACATGAAAAAAGAAACGCGCAGTGGCTTCAGAATGACTTCGTTATAGAGAAGTTTTTGCTATTGGGGATTTTGTTATAGAGGATTTGGACTGTAGCTCGACAATAGTTATAAGAAACACTGTTATAATAAACATTAATCTTATATTTGGTGACTCAACCCGGTAATCTTATAGATCATAGAACTCGAAACAACCAGAGAATTGTTCCAACGCAAGTCTAACACAGGCCAAATAAAGTAAATTCTGACAATGACTATTGTTCTACCTTGAAATGGATGGAAAGAATCTATTGATACTTTACTTCCTACTACTATGGATAAGAAAAATAAATCAAATAAGAAGAAACTGAGAGCATAGCATGAATCCATCCGAATGAACGGACAGACAATCACTAATGGTTAAATATTTAGATTCTTATTGCGTTACAAACATCAAACCAGAATAATAATACTTATTTATCTATTCACACTACGAGTACATGATGTGAAACAAAACGGAAGAAAACAGTATACGACTGACTATCTACAAGCAAAACACTAAATGTTTGCAATAACATACATCGCGTATACATGATTTTGTGGTTATTTTTGTAATTCTATATGTATATTGTACATTATAAGTATGTATATACATGTATATGAATATTACTGATCTCAACTAATCTGCGTGAGCACAGTTGGCAATGAAATGTAAATTTGTTGCCAAAAATAAAAAAAACTAGAAGAATTTTGAGGAAACACCAACATCCACAACAAGAACAATAACAACAAGCATACCAAACAACAGAATCAATAACAGAACAGCAAACATAATTTTCTCATACAGAAAAAAAAAAAAAAACCACACCACCAAACCATCAGACCACAAAAGTGAATGCACTCTCAGCTGAGCATATATATAATTCATTGCCGTCTGATGTTCTTAAACTTGAACTTTTTTTTTAATTTTTTTTTTGTATTTATGTATATATTTTAGTTTTGCTTTGCGTTTCTTTTGAAAAAGTTGGCAACGCTCTTACCAACTAGGAAAGCAGGAAATTAAGATTTATTTGTTCTGTTCTATTCTATTCCAACCTATTCTATTCTATTTTGTTTTGTTTTCTTTTTTATTTTTATTCTTCTTTTGTATTGTTCTATTCATTTAAAGAGTCACCCAGACCAGCTGGGCAGTGGTCAGGTATTTTTGAGTGCTTTGGCACAAAATCGACAAAATGATACAAAGATACTGTCCTATATAGAAATATACTCATTTACTAGTGTTGGTATCAAGCAATAAGAATTTTCCTTGCCTTTTAGTTTGCGGTTATTTGCAAGACGTTAAACGTTTAACGCGCTAAATTTATCGCTTTAGATGATTTTCTAAAAAAAAAAAAAGTTTTTTTGTTAATAATATTAATTAATATTAATTATTCTATAAATTCATATCATATTGATTTAAATTTTATTAAATATGTTTTCCTTTCTGATAAAAAAAAATTATTAACAATTTATAAAACAAAAATTGATAGAAAGACACAGAAAAATAAACGTGAAAGACCTTAAATGTTACACAACAATTGAATACAAAACTTAAGTGATTTTGCCAATGATTATGTGAATATATTTATGATGTTGCAAATTTCCTAGAGTATTTAAAAGAGTCTAATAAAAAATTATTATTACAATGAGTTTCATACATCCAGATACAAATTTAATTGAGTTATCATCATCAAATGTTGAACGAACACCAACTCCACCATTTGATTTCAATCAATGCGATATTTCATTATCGACAACATCAACAACAACACAATCAGAAGAAAATGATATTACACCAACGACGACAACAACAACAAGTGACCGACAAACCCCGGAAAAGGTGGAAATTAAAATTATGCTTGTTAAAGTACAGGTGAATGAATAGACTATACACAAATACAATATTATATGTATTCGTATGTACATACAAATCATTCAAGTGTATTAATAAACTTATATTAAACATACTATTGGGTGTACAAATAAGTATTCAGGCATCGGAAGTGACATTCGGAAGTACCAATGTCAGGTGTAGCACATCACACATTGAAGCACATCTAATGTTTTATTATGTGACCGAATGTTGTCGTGCTTTGTCATGTATTTTGATATATTGCTCCACTCAATTGCATCAATTGTTGTGGGCAACGCATCCCAGTGATGGTGTCATTAAATGGGATTAGCTTATAGTTGATCACTCCGAGATGATTCCACCAGAAGCACAGCATTAACTTCTTCCCATAAATATTCGGTTTGGCCGTTGAAGGTGATGATGGCCGGGCACCACATTTCGCCCCCTTCTTATTTTGTAAACAACATTTGAAAAAACGGCTTTCAACGTCTCTTGGCTTGAGTTCTCAATTTCCTTGTATCTACATCATACCAATGGCCATAAGACGGTTTGAAATAGTTTGTTGAGTAATGTTGACAAGGTTTCAGAGAGCTCCTCTTGAGTTTTGGAATAAGTCTATCCCGAATAATGTTGACGCCTTAACATGAATAGAGTTGCCAGATGGTTCAATACGATTTAATGGTAATTATGTCAATCATATTATCCTATATCATTAAGGAACGGTTTCCCGAGAAAATGGAAAATAGCAAAGAGCAGAGCAGTTACAAAAGGTGTTGAATGCTTTCTGATTCTTTATCTTTACAACTTCGACAGAAGTCTTAAAGAGGAAAGTTCAACTTCGACAGAGGAAAGTTCATTCTTTGGACCATCAGCCCAATTGTGCAGTTCCCCGTTAAGACTTCCGTCATGATCTGAATCATTTTCTTGTGAAAATGTCGCAGCTTGGAGGTCCGTTTCGGTTGTTAGCAAAGCCAGAGTGTTCTAGCGATAGTAAAACCGAGCTCATTCGCCCACCTCATGTCTGTCAGCTCCTTGGTTCTCGCTTCCAATCCATGAGAGGATGACTAGTTTAGGTCTGTGAATATAAGAAATTGCTAGATAGCTAGACAGTGCCGATCTCCTCCTAGCACAGTCTATGTACATAGTATTTATCACATTGCAGATATTTGTACACTATACATCCCCGCACATGTTGTGCCAGCCAACAAGCATTGTTACAACCCATGACAACCTTTACAATTTGATTCACATACTTCCAATATTGTTGTCATCTCATTAACCTTAATCAATCAATTGATTAACGTGGCTAATTATTTTTAAAGATTTTATGTTAGGTTTATTAAGTGCATTCGACCACCCCGCCAAATGAAAGACAAACAAATTTTAATAGATTATATATAGATATCATATTTTCTATCATTGCTGTGCAAAGCCGATTTGAATAAAATTATGCCGTAGCGTAGCAAAGCACGCCGGGACAGCTAGTTAACACTAAAACACGTGTCCTTCGAAAATATTATGAAAATTTAATACATTGTTGCTTTTACGATGATATTCAGTTCTTGTTTCGACTGTGACGTCTGCTGTCATTGTCAGACGACTTGTTGTTACCATTGTCCTTGGTGCTACCACTGGTGCCACTGCTATGAACTTTGTCGTTCGATACACACACTATGCCTTTTTGCTCATGCTTCTCTTTTTACTTTGCATCTGCTTTGTTGCTTCCTGCTGTTTCTTCTTGATCTTGATTGCTTCTTCTGCTTCTCCTTCTATCACTTTTGCTGCTGCTGCTGCTGCTGCCGAGATATCTTTTTGATATGTGACCAACATATTCTTCGTCATCAACATCACCATCACAATCCACATGATGGTCATCACCACCATTTTTATCTTGATTTTCTTCATAATCTACTTCTGATAGTTCATTACTTTTATCGTAATACCATAACTAGAAATATACTTACCAATCACTAAACTAATTACAACAATTTATCAACAATAGAATCTCAACAATTGTTTCAAGTTTCTTCTTCCTTTAGTTCATCACCATTCACATGGACTGCCAGACAACAAACTCGATCCATTTGGTATCCCTTATATGTATGATACATATCTATTAAATCTTAATTTAGATATAAACAAAGGTATTTTAAATGGATTTCCCATATACAATATTTTTGTCCAAAAACATTAGTCAGAAGTTTACTAGAAGCAACTAAGTAACTGAGTGAGTGAGTTTATCAGTAAAATGATGTCAAGCCGAGTTCCGAATATTGGGGAAATCCCAAAATAAACAATTGCGATTATATGTATTTTTGGACTTGAGGATGACATTTATCCATATGATAAAAAACAAAACATGAAAAAAATAAAAACATCTCTTCATCATTATTAGAGGTGTGTTTGATCAAAAGATTGTCCAGTCAAGCGATGAGTTGACGCATAATGAAAGTCAAACTTAAACTTAAATTCAATGAACTTTTTTCTTAAACTTGTTTCATCTTATAAATATATTGTAATTCATTAGCCAACAGTCTTACGCATCAATAAAAGTTGTAAGATCTGTAAAATAATCTACAATAAATATTTTGTGAATATTCTTAAATATCTTAGTTAGTGTATATCAAATGTCTGTGAGTATGAGACTTAAAATCAAAATACGCACAACTTTAACCTTCAGTGCCTAAAGGTTTTGTGCTTGACGTCAAAGCTTAACGCAACAGCTGATGACAGCTGCTTCATAAAAGCTTTCAACGACAACACAGTCAGGACATGGACTGGGCCGTTGGGGTTGTAGGTCATTCAACAACATCAGTTCATAGGGATCCCGAATTGTGTTCACGATGTGACCATTTTTTGAGTTTCAATGGGGTTAACATATTTTGTAGTGGGGTAAGTGGGTGAATAGATGATGATTCTATTACAATGCGGTATGTGTTATGCGGCATCAGCGAAATTGGCGCAAAGCTTTCTGAAAATCCTTTCGGGAAAGTGTAAAAGGAAGAAACGAAGTTATTTTATGTTGAAGCTTTCAGCAGAAAATCAGTTGTTCGTTGACCGAGGCATCGACTACTTGAATTGTCACGGAGTGAAAAGTGAAACGAACGAAAATTTCTTATTTGTTATTTGTGTTTTATTTTTTGTCCTTTTTATAGTACATATTCCATTTATGACTTTACGTGTTGTGAAAAAAACTCCGAAAATTCCTTCGTATTAATTGTGTTTGGTTTTGTTTATTTTTTTATTTTTATGTTAATTATATATTTCATTTTTTATGAATGAAAATTTAATTAAAAGATAAAGAAAACCTTGTGTACTAGTAAAATAAATTCACATCAAATCTTAATAGAAGAAAATCGCAGTATAATTAAAAAGGAAATCATTTGTCGTCCTTGTTTGGTTTGGTGTTTTAAAGAAGTTGTTTCATTTGAATAATCAAAACAAAGTTAAGTGGTCAGTGCAATAGTGAAACTGTATTGTATACGTTACGATCTCGGTTTAATACGTTGATACATTATGCTCACGGATAACAGCAATAACGTCAAGAGCAGTAGCAATGGCATTAACTCCAATAATAAAGGTACCAACAGCACTTGTGTTGATGACAGCGCTAAAGATGACGAAGAAACCAAAATGGATTATGACAAAGAAGAAGATAGTGAAGAGAGCGACGATGATGATGAAACAACGGTACAAATACTAACTAACCATAAATATTTGTAATATGTATATATTTACTAGATTATTTTAAAATGATCGACACATATAGGAAGGAGTATGTAGTTAATACATAGCTGGCTTGCCAAGTTAGATTAATTTTCAAAAGTCAGATTCAGAAATAAAATTTTAAATAGTCACAATTCCTGGGGAAATCCCCAAATCCCCTAAAAAACAAACAAATTTACGCTTTGTCATATTCTTTATTTATCAATTATTTAATATTTCAAATAAAATTGCATTTTCTTCTGATTTTGTCGTTAAGTTGGCAAACCTGATACATCATACTTTGTTGTGTTAGTTTTAAGAGTTTCCACATACCATAAACTGCTTACATATGGCCTCAGTAATTTAGATATTCGTTTTATTGTACTACGCAGTATACTAACTGCACGTATGTAAATCAGAGTTCTCCATTTAATTGAAGAGGTACATCATCATTCACTTCAGATTATTGTTGCTTTATTTTGCCATCGCCATCTCATTTCGTCTTGTTGTTACATCTTTCACGAAAGTCCAAATTTTTATAACAAATAGAAGTAAAACTCTGAGAATCATGACAAAAAATTAGACCTCTAGAAGGTAATTTTATTTTGGTAAGTAATCAGAATTATTAGCCAAAATCCTTTAGCAGCTAAGATGATAAAAGAACAGAAGAAAGATATATTGTAATACAAATTCAAATTGATTTCAAAAATAGTATTGGCGACTCAACACTTGATCTTCTTTGGTGTAATAAAAAATCTGTAGATCCTTTTAAGTATTAAAGTTATAAAATCTTAGCTTATTAATATAATTTATGTAATTTATTTTATAAAATATATTTCAACCAAAATATAATTTTAATTTAAATATTGAAATTATTTCAAAAGAATTTCCTCAAAGATATTAAATTATTTTTTATTACAAACAATATTTTTCCTTCCTTAACAAAAGAGAGACAACTACAACAAACATGAACCAACAAATAATTCATGAGGTTTAATGTTCCCTTTTGTTATACAATATTATATTGCTTATGCTCAAATTTCTTTTGTTTGCTTCAAATAAATAAAGGAATATTAATTATATGGATATTTTTTGGTCTTTATGCTTCACTTTGTATATATTCTTTAGATTCTAATAATATGTAGTACACTTCACATTACCCGTAGTCATCATTTTGTCAAATGTTTGTCTTTTGTTCTTGCTAAATAAATTTTGTAAAGGAATTTTGTACTTGGTCTTCCCATTTTTATTATACAATGAGAGCCATAAAATTGAAAAATTAAATTATACATTTTAACAAATGAATATGCAAACACAATTATTACATATGTACTATATACTCGTATATATATAATATTAATCATTCTCATTTAAGTTTTACTTGTATATTTATATATTTATTGTAAGAACCTCCTACATGAGTTGCTAGACTAGTCTAGTAAGTTCATTACATTACATTATACTATTATACAATTGGATCGATTGAATTATTTAACTAATAAATGTGTGTTATTACAATTCAATGCAAGGCCTCATGAGTGATGAATTAAATCAATATACAATAATTTATTTGTAATTTAACTTAAAATATAGTGTAATGCAAATATGATGTAATGCAAATGCCGTGGTTGTAATACTCTTCACGCCCCTTCTGGTCCAAGGGTCTTAACAAATTTACCTGGTTATGGAGGAGACACTTATAGTGTCAAAATTTCAAGTCAATAGTACAAAAGACAACAAAGTTTTTCTAATAAGAACTATCATTTGGATCCCGGTTTGTATGGGGGATACCCCCCTAGTGGTTCGATTCGGTTGATTCCGACAAATGTATGGTGTTCGTATGGTGAAAAGAAAGCTTTGAGCAAAATTTCAACTCTCTAGCTCAACAACTGAGGGACTAGTTTGCATGCTTACAAATAGACAGACGAACTCTAGGAGCGTAAAGATTATTACAATTTCAGCATAGGCAAAGTTAAACCTCTTTTTACTGGTTTTTTTTAAAATTTATTTATTTATTTCTTTATTTATTACGATTAGATCCTGTTAATTTAACACAAAAGTTTAGATGTAATAGTTATGCTTTATAAACAGTTTGTTAATTGGAATACTGAAACTATATGTGAAGGGAAGGTGTCTTATTCTAGAGAATGTTGTCAGTCGACAGTCCCGAAGTCCAGCATGAGCAGTCTTCCTGGTCGTCTAGCGTTGCTTATTGTGCCATCTAGTGACTTCTTTGCTCAATTAATGTCCGGCGGATAGTGAATCTGATCTTTTCACTTTTTTTTTTTTATTGTTTTCTTGTACATTTTGTTAGATTCTTGGCCTTGAATATTTCTCTAATTTCTTCATTAGATCGTCTGTCAAAACTTGTATAGTAGGCTATAGCACGCTGTGTACTCATATAGACGGTGGTGATGAGTTGTTGCGTTGTTGCGTTGTGATGGTGACTATACGGATCTCAAATACATATGTTAGATTGGATAAATTTAGTATTTATATTTTGAGATAAAACGTGTCATTATACGAGTATAGCACAAACCATAACACCGCTGACTTGCTTAAGAAAACGATTCAATTTATGAGTCTCCTTCCACAAATCATTGAAATAAGTGTAATAATTAAAGCCTTCAGGGCACTCCAAATTAAATTTTATTTTAACCAGATAAAACCAAAATAAGACAAAAATTTGAACTGTATTTCTTTACTACCAAGGTTTAGTGGTGTTTTTTTTTACAGTTTTAGACGTTTCATTTGTTTAGACTCCGAAATAATCCGCTTGTCTACACCAGGGACCTTTTACATTTTTTTCCATAATTTTCTTTATTTTTAATAGAATCATTTACAGTATATTTCTAGATATTTCAGACAAAGAGAATTCACTTTCTCTGTAGTCTTTAATTTATATTTCTCCAGAGAAATTACGACTTTACCATGCCATATTCTTATTGGAAATTATTTAAATTTATGTATTTAAAATACATACCCAAATGAATTAATTCATACTTTTACTTGTCCAATTATGCTGCTCAAATGAAGTTTAAACCATAATGTGATATCCAATTGAAGCAAGAAACGCACCAAGTTTTATCTTAAGAAGAATTAAACAAAATATCATACTAAAAATCATAAGTATAATGGAACATTTCCACTGCTTTTGTCTCTAAAAGACATGAAATAAATACAAAAAAAAAACAAAGAAATTAAATTAAAAAAAAAAAACCGTTTATTCTTTTTTCGGTAACAGTAATGAAGACTAAACGCACTGTATATATACAGTAAAATCTGCCATGGGCTAACACCTAAAATTCCATTGAAATTATCCAGTCACAGAAGTTGTCCACCCATCAAAATGTATTCCATTCTAAAAATATAAAATTGGATTAAGAAATTTGTCCGCCTGTGCGTGATGTTCACGTCTAGAGATTTTACTGTGTATATGTACATATTTGTATTCATTGATTAAACAAATTTTATGAAAATAACAGCTGGGCGGCGTGAATGCAAGTATTGTCACTTGTCCCTCTTGTCTGATTAGTAGGCATTGTTTACTTTACGCTAATCTTCATAAATATGTAATTATGAAACTATTCCTATTTCTGAATTTAATTAAAAACAGTTTATTAATGATGAAATATCATCCTTTACAATTGTCGAAAGGGAAATTATGTCACCCTATTATGAATCACTCGTATAAAGGGGGCTCTCCCTTCTGTTTGCTTGCTATAAAAGTCAAACTCCTTTGAAACTTATTTCAAAATCATTAATACAATAATATATACTGCAGGCTTATAAACTCTACTAAAAGGTTGGGGATATTCTTTCTAGAATATAAAAATAAATCTTGGAAAAATGAATAATTTTTTTCTTTTATAAACATTTATATGTCTTTTTTTTTTATTTTCTTTGCAAGCCCAAAATACTCTTGTGACGTGACGTATGTTATATTTTATTTGTGAATAAATCATTTTGTGAAGCCTTCCAACTACTTTTATTCAATCATTAAACAGAGAAGGAGATTTTTATTTTTTGTTTTTGATGCTTTGAATTCATGCCACTGCATATACAATACAAAACATACATACGATTATATATAAATATCTCTAATAGACCATTGTATTTTATTTGATCCACTTAACTTAATGAAATATATTTTAATATAAAATCTTTTTTGTTATTTTTTTTTTTTTTGTTTTTTTTTTTTTTGATTTTTAAACAAAATATTTGGCAAACCAAATAAAAATAGAAGAATTTTATTTAATTAATTACAAATGTTGGTTTTGTTGTCTATCATAGTACTATATATCATTCATTATGCCATATGCAATATGTGATGATATTATGTATGTATGTATGTATGTATGTATTGTATTTTATAGTATGTATCTTTTTTCTAATGTATTTAGGCACGAAAGGCACTACATTCAAATTTTTGTTTTGGTTACCAAATGAAGCTTCATCGTTTAGTTGGTTTGTGGACGACCAACCCCAACAGAATTTTACTTAAGTTGGCTTCACTTGTCGTGCTGTGACAACATTTACTCGATAACTCTAAACATACTACAAACTACATATTACTTTACTTTACTTTACTTTACTTTACTTATTTTACTATACTATACTTTCACTCTCATATAGAAAGCTTTTTCTACCTCGTGCTGGGCAATTGTTTACCCAGTTGATTTTGTATATACAATATGCCTTGCTGATTCGTACGACTGACTTCTTACTCTGCCCTCTTGTCAAGGGGCCTTTGACGTTAACCATTTTACCGCTACACGTGCAACTTTATTTTCCCAAACAATAAGTATATCAGCTGTTGTTGGTCTACTATTTCTGAATAAATATGTATTGTATTAATTATTTAAACAGTAACGAAAAATATAAGTGTATTTTTATATAGTATTTTCAATTTTTTGCATTTAAACATTTTACTCGTGCCAGTGGTTCGTTCGGTTGCTTTAAACATATTTGTATCTTCTCTCTTAACTCAAACTTAAAGTTAAACTCAAACCAAAATTTACAATTGTGCACGTGATATATTTTTCATATACCATTGTACATACATTTGAAGCTAAATAGAATATAATTCATTGACATATTAAGTATACGTCATGCTGTGCGTAGTTACTAAACCAAGTTCACATTCGAGGTAAATATACTATAAAGTACAATACAAACGAAAATAAATGTCATTTACAGACATTCTATCTAACCATATTCACATCATATCACATTACAAGACATTACAGCATAAGCCCCATGCTGATTTTCAAGGAAACATACAACAAAACAATTGTATGCCTAATTTCATGGAAGTAAATACAATACTATGTATATAAGTATGTATGGTAGTATGTATTTTAAATCTTTAAATTAATATGCATAAAAAAAATGAGGAAATCTTTAAGGATCAAAACAAATATGATAAATTTCAATGTAATTGCAAAATTCATTTAGACATAAAGTATCGTGATTTTCATAATCATAAGACGTTTATAAAAAATACACCTTTAAGGGGTCATACACATATTACATGTCGTGACAGTGAGAGGTCTTGCTACCTGCATCCCCTCTATCTCTCTCTCTCTCTACCTTTTCGTTTGAAATCTACTATAGTTTCATATCCTCCTTTTTTTGTCAGGATGGTTTTGGTTTTCCCATGCTACGTTTGGTTGTGTTTGTTTGTGTGTATGTATGCATCGCATCTGTATGTCCGTCTACTTGTGCACTGGGTGTGTGCAAAGAAATACAGGTGGCAAGCAATAGTCGACAGATGGACATACAAATGCATACAAAAGACGTTTTCTATATGAATTTGTGTAGACAATGACAAACAAGAGAAAACAACAACGTTATGCAAACTAGCAATAGAAACACAAACGAGCCTCAAACGAACAAAACGAACGAAACGAAGATATCCAGAGTGAATTTGAAGAAAACGAAACTGAAGCATCACTTTCTTCACATTCAATATCCATATATTTTTTTTTGTGAGTGCGAGTTAGCTCGGTTTAACTCTGCAAACATGCTCGACTTGCTTAGACTCATTATACTCTTCACATTAGTGAATAGTATTATAAATTTGTCATGAAGTTTGTAACACACAGAAGGAGTCATCGGAGACCCCATAAAGTATATATATTTGTGATCAGATCGATGAGACGAGTGTCCGTCTGTCCGTCGGTCCGTCTGTTCGCACTCCTAGTCCTTCAGTTTTTGAGCTAGAGAGCTGAAATTTTGTACATAGGTTTCTTTTTACTAAACGCCAATCAAGTTCGTGAATCAGCCGAATCGGACCACTAGGGGGGGGGGGGTACCTCCCATACAAACCCCCTTTTAAATTAATGTTCTTATTAGAAAAAGTTGTTTGTTTTTTGGCGTATCGAACTGAAATTTGGACACTATAAGTCTCTGACCCATATCCACAAACCATGAAAATTTCAAGATCCTCGGACTAATAGGATGGGTACCCCCCATACAAATCGGGATTCAAATGAATGTTCTTATTAGAAAAACTTTTTTGTTTTTTGTACTATCGACTTAAAATTTGGACATTATATGTGTCTGATCCATAGCCACCAACCTTATAAAATTAAAGACCCTCGGACCACTAGCTACGGCGTGAAGAGTATTACAACGTCGGCATAGCGAAAGTTAGTCTTTTTAAATATTTTTTTTTACGAAATTTTCATGAGCCTGCTTTTTGCCTTCGTTGCACATCTCTGGTACACACTAGTAGAACGAACATAAACGCATGAGAGCGAATGTTTGTTTGCTGTCTACATTACAATATAATAATGTGTGTTTTTCGTGCATTCTGGATTGTGAGGTGATGTTCCGCCGAATGAGTTCGCTATTGTTCGTTCGCTTTCGTTCGCCTAGCAAATAATAAGAGAATATTTAAAAAATTTGTAAAAATCTTAGAGCCCTATGATTATAAAAAGCACCATAGAATATGTAGATAAACACTAAAATTTGTATCTTTTCTAAAAAAAATGTATACAACATAAATACATAAACTATTCTGTAAATTATAATAATGTAAGTAGTAAATAATAAAATAATATCCATCTCCATGTAAACTTACCTCATGAGTTGTTGTTATTTTATATTGATTTCTTAGCAATTGCATATAAAATCAATTTATAGTCATCTTTTTCGCATTATTACAAACACTTTCAGATTATTATGAATAATCTTTGTTAATTTAAAACGAGTTTTTTGTATTTTTTTAAAGTATATTATATATTCAACGTCATTATAAATATGTACTACTTGTAATAGTCATTTGCTTTCTTATAAATCGTAAGTAAGTAAAAAAAAAAATTCCCAATAATTGTGGGAAATTTCTCAAACTACTTAATTAAATTCGGATTTCAATTGAAAAAGTTTATAAAATGAACTACTAAGTAAGTAATTTGTTCCAACAAAAGAAATAGTTGTTTACTTGAAACATAATATCGCTTAGAACTACAAAGTGTAACTAAGAATATTTAATACAAATAATAGACACGTTACTATAGTACTAAGTACCTATAAACAATAATGAGTTCATATGCAATACAAGAAATTGTATTGTTTAATACTTTGATGGTCATTTGAGACCTTAAACTTCTTCAATTAAAAAGGAATGAGGGGTTGTTGCTTTGTTTACTTAATGGAAGATTTTCACATTACTTATTAATGTATTATAGAAAGCTCCTCTATCATCATACACAGAAGTATATGCCCTTTTGTTTTTACTGTATCTGTTGTCATTATAACCAACAGCTTTCACTTTTATACTATTATGCTTTCATTTCTAGCACCTGTCATGCCATACGAATATGTTTATTGGTGTTTATTGACACAAGAACATACAAGTGATAATGTAGTATTAAATAGAAATCACTGAACCTGCGTATGAAGTGAAGATGTCATTGAACTTTAATAATAATTTCTAAAAATTTATTTATTTTATCAAAAAATAATAATAATTGTATTACAGATTCTTTTGTAAAATAAGGGGCTAAGTTGTCAGGGTTGGGCATAATTTCAATTTAAATAAGAACTTTTGTTTGAAGGGGATTTACTTATTACTATTAAATGAAAAAGTGAAGCAAAACATCTGAACATCGATTAGATAGGAAATGTAGGAAGTTATGTACACTTGATGTCGGCTTGGATACATATTAAAAAATCACGACAAATTTGTTGGAATGAACTAGGATAATAAAACTTCATGCAATAATATTCCAAATTTAATTAATTTCTCCATTGATTTTAGTGATTTTGAACATAAAAAATTTAAAATTTGAATTGAGTGGAAATAATGATTGAATTTGGATTCGCACATTTTATAAACAAAATATTTGTTAGTCATGTTAGCGTATTTCAATAAAACATCGTGCTGGTATTCCATATATTTAATAAAGTTATTGCGTTTCAAGTGAAGAGGTCACGTTTCGCTGGTATTTTGGTTTGGATGGTTCTCGGATGCTTTTAATGTAACTTTGAAGCTTTTTGTCTTCACTGCTTGTTGTGTAATAAGGAAATGTGCTCAGATGTAGAGCGCCTTTCTCTATTCTGAAGACCGTTGGAAGTTTAAATGAAAAAAAAAAAAACTCTTAGCATGAGTCATGGATGCTACAATATCTTCCTCAGCAACTTCAGGAACATCCACTTTAGATTGTGGATTACTTCTATGCAATTGCTATTCTTTGGTCGGAAAATGTTACAATCAAACATGTTGAAGAATTGACTTTAAATCCTACATTTTTAATCCTTAAAGATGCCATTTTAATCCTTAGAGATACTGAGGCTAACTCAAAATGCTTCTTTTAGTATAGTCTCATCCTTCTTAATAGGTCATTTCTAATTTGTATCAGACTTCGATATTTATGCTTACTTCGATTTCCTAGAATCAAAAGAAAATTCAAACTTATTTTCAAGAAAG
This sequence comes from Amiota mariae, assembly GCA_035041805.1. Lineage (NCBI taxonomy): Eukaryota > Metazoa > Arthropoda > Insecta > Diptera > Drosophilidae > Amiota > Amiota mariae. The sequence goes on from JAWNKV010000325.1 coordinate 4,843,717, forward strand.
AAAATCTTGGAATTTTATTTTGCCCCATTGTTGAGCAGACAGTGATAAGGTGACAAGCTTCCGTTAATTCAATTGATCTTTTGACAAGTGTCATTGAAGATAAGCAATAGTTAAATCCCCACACAAATATTCACTCATCGGGAATCTTCAATTCAAAACATAGATGTACAGAATAATAAGAAGCTTTTGTACGAGATTTTAGATTAACATTTCAATTTCACAAGCAACACAAGTAATTTGCATAAAAACAAGCATCTATGATAAACAACATGAAGTGAGTGAGTGATTTACTTTGAGTTATAAAAAAAGGAACACATAAAAAGCTCAATGACAACCACAAAAAAAAAAAAAAATTAAATAACACAAAAAGATATATTTCAATCTTACAAAAAACAAAAACAAAAACAAAACAAAAAAAAAAAATACTAAAATACTAAAATTACGACAAACGAAAAAGCAACATCAACAGCACAATGTTGCGTATACGCAATTTGACACTCTTCTTGTTCTAAGACTTAACTTTTTGATGTTTACTGAGGTTACGCGTACAATGGTTTATTTTGATTTTATTTTATTTTATTTCCTCTCATTTATTTTGCGCATTTTTTGTATTTGATTTCAATCTTCTCACAATAAACAAAATATATAAACGTATATACAAACACTTATTTCCCAAGAGTACGAGTATTTCGTCCTACGGAATTGTATGTTTCTAGTTATAATGACATCAAATGACAAAACAATATCATAAATTTTTTTATGAAATCATTTTCATAAGCTCAATGAAATTGAATTGTTAAAATAATATTGTAGTAATAAATATTCAAACAATCGAAAAATGAAAGTAAATACATACAGAATATTGCATTGTATTCAAGAGAAATGTAATAAATAATATTATTTCTTAACTTTTGTTTTGTGTATGAGTATGAGTAATATTTATTTATTTATTTATTAATTTTGTATTTGTTTTAATTTTATATTAATATTTTTTCTAAAATTAGAAGCCACGAGAATTAATTAAACAAAAACATCACACTTGATTAAATAAAAATTATCAATTTATTTTAAATATTTTTTTCACCAAATACCCTACCCAACTATGGGTAACAGGGTATTGTTAAGTTTTGGCAAATGAATGTAACCAACAGAAGAAAGAGTAGAAAGCCAAGACCCTCATAGAGTCTCTGTGTTCTTCTTTGTAAGCATAATGAATATATTTATTTCCTTTTTTTCATTGACCAGACATCTGAAATTATTAAATTTATATGAATCATTTAAATGTAATTCAAAGAAAATCTGTAATCTGCCTTACATTGTAACAATAATTTTATTCGCTTGCTAACTTATACGTGTGTGGATTTACAGAATATCTGATATTCCAGTTAACCTGAGTATTTTGTGCTTGTTATTTTTTTTTATTTGCAAATATGAAATGACGTTGATTCAGTCAGTTACCTGACGTCACAGCATTTTTAATTTCAGTATTGAGTGATGAAGCTGAACAGAAAGTAATTTATGTCAATATTCATTCACAAAACAATTGTATAAATATTTGTATATTTGTGAAATTGAAATTAAAATTGACGGTAGGGTAGGGTATGCTTAGTTGATATGAAATACTGCCTTATGCCTTTCAAAACAACCAACATATTCTGCAGCATACTCGTAAATCTCAAAGCCAGACTTAGCTTCAGATTTTTGAAGCTAACACAAAAATCTTAGTGTAGACTACATATTCTATAAGCCAATTGCCCTCTCCCAGTGTTCTAACACCTATTAAGTCTCCTTACCGTGACATGGTGGCAATTCAACTAGTGGAAAACATGTACGTACATACTTTTATAAACATTTTAAAGACTCTCTTATCCTATTTACGTGTAAACTCAAAGCCTGCATCATTATCCATTTATGGAGGCAAAAGAAAGAATTTACAAATTTGAAATGAAAATAAAAACTGCCTTAATTTGTATGCAAAACAACGAAAAAGATTTTATGTTCATTTTTTTCAATTGCTTTTCGTGTAATTTGGTAAAAGTAGGAAAGAAAACACATTGAATGCTGTAATATTCGCCTTGTATCCTTCACTCATAGAAGGCATATTACATTTGGCATAACAAAATAAGTATAAATACTTTAAATTTTCTATGGTAATAATAAAATTAAATTCTTAAATTCTGGCTGCTCCGTCGCGTATTTTACACCCGCGATTCCTCTGCTTTATCTATCGTATATATTTAAAAATCTTGAATCACATTGTTTGTCGGTTATGGACTCCGAAACTACTGAACCGATCTTGATGAAATATTGTTGCCTTAAGCATATAGTTTATCTACAACAAATGTGTTACACAAAAATATGTACATGTGTATGTTCTTCGTAGAGGGTTATATTTTATTACAAAGGAAATGCTTTCATATCAACAAATATAAATAAATTCACAGATGTACTGCATACATACATTTGCCTACATATTGTACGAGTCTATCGAACTATTGGATGACGAGTTAATAAAATATGCAGGTTGTCATTATGATGGTAATTGAATTGAATATATGAGATGTTCTTTTCATTCAGATGTACTCGTCCTTATGTATACTGAAAGTGGTAATTATTTGCATGAGGTATATTGAATTTCTTGTTATTATAAAATAAGTGTAGCATATGCTTAGGCGTTGATGCTCATGTTACACAAGGGACAAACACATTTATGAATAAGCATACATAGGCACAGACACAGTCACAGACACAGACAAAGATACGTGCACAAAACACAAAGAGGCTAATGAAGGAAATCCTCTCGATACAAAATCTTATTTTAAAAGCTTAACAATTATTTGACTTTTCTTTTATAAAATTATTATTTCGTAGAAATCATTATCACATTTAGCAATTTGAATATTTTAGAAGATATTTATATTTTTCTCTGACAATCATAAATGTTAACGAGATTAAATAGAATTTAGTTTTTGCACATGTCAGCATATACAGTTTGAACTCTATAATCCGGACAGTTATCAGAGATGATTAATGAAGTTTTAAGAATTTTTTCTTAATTATAAACTTTTTATATGAAAAGTGAAGTAAAGAAATTAATTTTTCTTGAAAGTCATAACTCATTTGATGCTATCGAAAAGTTGTTGACTCGATAAAATATTTTACTATATACGAGTATTTTCATTGTCATGGCTTCTCTATCATTTGGTAACACGCAAACTATTAAAAGAAAAATAATAAAATATCTATAAAAAGCATGAAATCCTTAAATTTACCCAAAGGAAAATTTGCCAAGCAATCAATCGATTTTGAAAACAACGTGTATCTGAAGGCCACAGACGGTAGTTCTCAATCAGTGATATTTACAAACTATAATAGTATATGAATATATAATAATCAATGAAAATATTGCATAATCATAGACAAGAAACTCATATTTATTACAATATACGAATGTGTATAAGTAATAAAGCAAAATATAACAAAAAAAAAAAACAAAACAAAAAATTGTTTGTATACATTACACAAAATTAATATTAATGGGAAATGAATTGTTTTATTACCTTACTTTAATGTTTGTAATGTATATATAGACATGATCTAGGAAGGGGAATTCAATAGAATTTAAATCATTTCGTCTTTGCCTTTGTTATTGGTTTCTTATCATTTTTGAACTTATAACTTTAATATTCTTTTTGCATTTTGTATGGGAGCTACCTCTTCTAGTAATATATAAGCAGCTTATGACAAACTCATAAACTCACATGGCTTACTTAATACTAATAAAAATTCCTTGAAAAAAAAAAATAAAAAAAAAAAATAAAACAATTTGAAATCTCGACAATAGTGACTAATATTATCCCATCTTTCAAACTGGAACCAACCATTCACTTTGACAAAAATTCATTGAAATCGGTTTTGTGGTTTCTGAGATTAGTGTAAATGAAAACAGTGAGACGTGATTTTTATATATATTATAGTATGTATTAAGAAGATAGTATTAGTTGGAGAGCTTAAGAATTGAGTGAATGGATTGCGAACAGACAGTTATACTTATAGACGTACGGACTTCATTACATTACATTCTCCTCTTTCTCTCCTATATGGTAGTCACTAACTACTCACTACAATTCTATATGTCACAAACATCACCATATAAAGTTGTAAAACCTTTTTAAGCTTGTCGGTTTTTGGTAAGTTTAAAGTTACATTTTTTCGAGATTTTTTATTAGAAAATTGTTTCAAGATAGTTTTTACACCTTTCTAAACCTCTAGAATAATTTAATAATCCAATCATATTGATTGAGTAGTATCATAAATTTCAGTAGAAGTATAAATTTCTCCCTTGAGAGTTTCATTCTGATGCAGATTTAGTTTTTAGATGCTTTTTTAGAAGAATGATTTGTCTTTGCTTATAAAATAGGCCTTAGTTTCGACAATCACTACTTCATTTGAGGCAAATTTCTCTCCCTGAAGAATCTTTTTGATGTATCCAAAAAGCCAGTAGTTGCTGGTTGTCAGATCTAGGGAGTACAATAGTTGGAGGAGCAATTCGAAGCGTTATTTGTTTATATTAACCATTGATTTCATGGACATGTGACTTCTGAAACAGGATATGCTCGGTTTTGGTGGAACTGCTATACTATTTCGATTCAATAATGCCATTTATGTTCTCTATTCTTAGTTTTCCCTTTCTCAAAATAATCGACATACAAAATACCATGCGATTTCCAAAAATACGGATGCCATAACTTTACCAACTGACATATGAGTTTTCTGGGCGACTTTCACCGGCTGCTGTCCACATAGCTGACTGACCTATTACCTGTTACTTCAAGTGTAAAGTAATGGATCCATGTTTCATCCATTATCACACATCGATGCAAGAACAGTGTTTTTCCATTCTTTTGAAAATTACAAAACCTGGGATACAAAAACTACTATAACCTATAAACTAATTCGCAGACTCTCATGAAATTTTGACACATATCATTTGAAGGTTTGTTACTATCCAGAAATCATATGAGCCTATCAACATAGTTACTTATTGAGTGATGTGATATATGCATGATGTATAAGTATAAATTGTTAAAAAAAAATACTTGAAAATAGAGCAAATTAAAATTGACATTCAAAGAAGAAACACCAACATGCATAACAAAAAAAACTTTTCAGTATTGAAATACTTATGTTTGGAATTATAACTCACGTAAACGTGCAGACATTTCTTAATACTTTATGCATACTTACTACAATATATTGTATCTCAAGGTTTGCTGTCTAACATTAATTATCGCTGTACTTGGCGCTTGTTGACATTTTACTTTTAATCCTTGCGCGATCGATTGAAGGTGACCTTTATTTGTAACAAAGTAAAAAGTTCGAGTTTTGCTTGTTACCATTCTTATGAATTATTCATTCCTTCATTCATTCATTCATTCATTGCAATTTCATGCAAATTTTGAATTCAACGTTTTTCTTTCTACGTTTCTTTTTTATTGAGTATTCTATACAATTACGAAAAGAAATATATACGAGAGAATAATATTACATGTTCAATATATTGTAATTTTAGAGGTAACAAAAATTTATGCAAAATTCAAAAGCAATAAAAAAACGAAATGCGAATACGGAATGCGAATATAATCAAGAGTATTTGTGTGCCAAAGAATTAAGGACTATAGTTGATTGAATAAATTTCGGTATTTAAGGATTACTTTAATATTTTTAATATTACGCAGTGTTTATTATTGATCCCGAGAGGTCCAACGGTTTTCATAGCCAATTTTGTTTAGAAATACATATGACTTATTTTTTATATTAAAAGCCTATAAAATATACATGCAATATAAGCAATCATAGACATGTATATTAGGTTTATTCTCATCCTACCGAGCACTGAAAGAAATACGCGATAAATGGGCGAAAAGACATGTAAAAGTGATTTTGATTCATGACAATGGGCGGCCGCAAGTGGCTGTACCAGTCCAGGAAACGTTGTAAGCACTAGGCCCTATCCCCTTCAGACTAACATTTGTTTTGTTCTAAATATGCAGCACGTACGGTCGGAACAGTTATTCCATTCGTACGAAGAGTTCGAAACTTGGGTGGTCCCCAATGGATTGCCTCAAAAGATCAGGAAGCGAAAGCCATAACCAGCGACATCAATTATTTTGATTAACGTATTCCTTAATTTTAATAACAAATTGTATAATTGAATTTGTGAGAGAAAACAACAATTTCATACATAAATATAAATATAATAACATTTCGAAATACGAGTAAATATCCTAAAATTAACAAGAGAACTTGAAATATTCTAAGACCAGCATAGACTCAGCTTCTTTAATTTGAGCCTTTTAAATGAATCCACAAAAGTTAAATTTCAGTTGTTATTAATTGATTTTCTTTTTCATTTTCGTTTAATTATTTTCCCTTTAGAATAATTAAAATTCATTGAAAATTTCATCGTGAAGCCAACAAATTGAGAAATCAAAAATTAGAAGACTTTCGAGCAGAGACAAGAAAATAAAAATACATTTGAATAAGCAAGGAGAAAGTATATTAATGAGCCGCAGGCAGGCAAATTGTTAGCAAAGTTAAATTAAACAGAAAATTTAAAGAACGAAACCATAAAACATTCACTTAGTTCGGTTCAACGAAACTTTGATACCTTTTCAACACCCCAATTCTTGAACATGTGTTCATTATATACTTACATATTTGGAAAACTTTGCTTTTGACCTTCTATCAACTCGTTAGTTCGAATAGCTGCAAGACTAATATGTATGCAAGTAATAAACAGTAGATGGATTTCGCTTCTCTTTGATTCAGTTCACCAATGAACTTTGTAGGAAAAGCCTACAAACATGACTTCAAAATGATAATATTTACATACCTTCTAAGGTAAAAGATATAAAAGTAATTAATAATAAACTAGTTCGAGTACAAGAAACTTTTCTTATTAAAATTAAAATTTAAATTGATTTTTCATTTTTCTATCTGTTGATGTCTGATTTATTTCGAGTATTTACATTTTCATTTATTGCTGTCTTTATTTTCAATGTCACCTGAATGAAATTCAACACATTCGTGTGAATTATAAATAAATACAATAATTAATTATATGCAAATATAATTAACGAAAAATTATTGAAAATGTAAATAAATATGTTTTTATTTGTATTCTTTTTTTTTTTTTTTTTTTTGAATCATTTATTGTGCGACACAAGTATATCATTGAATTACTACAACTTTGCACTTGTGAATTTTAACAAGTCTTCTTAAGTAAGTTGTTTATCATAGAAAAAAAAAAGAAAATAATTTTTTTTTTCAATACAAAAGATACACTTGAGGGTATTAATTGGGTTATTTATCATAGTAGGTACTACAATCATGATATTCACGTTAAATAAGAAATTTAAATAGTAAATTCCCAGTTATAAAAAAAAGTAAATAATTCATACAATTATTTGTTGCAATATAAATGTACATGGGTTGTTTGAATTATTTTTAACCTCAATAAGAAGATTATAAGTACGAAATAATGAAATTTTTTTTTGCAATTTTCGACATTCAATCAAAATGGTTATTTACTTTATAAAAGAATTTTTTAATACCCACAACTTGTTGGACAGCCCTCGCTTGTATTGAAAATATAATATGCTAAAACTTAAAAAACTGTTGCTAAAACCAGATGTCTCTACTTCAGTTGCAAAAGGTTCTTGACATTCTCGACACCTTAAGCTTTGGTTGTTTTTATTGAAATACTCGTATTATTTATCCTAAAAAAGGAAAAGAAATCTACTATCATAGAGTCCGGGTGACAAAATTTATCGGATATACAAGAGTGTATAATTATTATATACACTTAACACTACACATTAGTGTTTCACTTTGAAGTAAGTTGATTTATTTAGTTTATTAAATTTTTATTTATTTATTTTTAAACCTTACACAAAAAAAAAAAATAGTGAAAAGTTTCTGAACTGTTTCGTAATTATAACCGGATATGTTAAATATTGATAAATTTAAAAAAGAAATTGTGTTATTGTGTTTATTACTACTATTTATTATTAATTACAAAAATCCTAAAAATATAAGTGCAAAAGATTCAAATGAAAAGCAATAACTCGAAACGGTTAAACTTATGTTACTTACGTACCTACTTTACACCTGCAGAAAATTATGTAATTGACAATCAATTAATTGGCAATTGTACTTAATTAGAAAAGTTAGTGTTATAGCTTTGTGTTTGAAATACAGTTGAACTTCTTTCAAATCGAATTATCTTAATACACAAACAAAGTTTGATTTAGAGAGACTTCGTTCTTGGAAATGTGTTGATTAAATTCTTTCTCCAAACATTCGTCATCATCATCAACATCATCTTTCATGGCATTTGTAATTGGATTTACTCAAAATGATAGTTTTCAATAACATCGTCGCAAAATTCAATATCCACATCAATACACGTTGCCCTCAAAAGAAACATTAAATTGTATTATTCAATTCAATCTTATCCATGCTTTGTAATCCATCAAGTTTCAAACTTTATCAATGTTGAGGGAAATTTGTACTAAACAGTAAATGGTTTCTAATGTGCAATAATTCCGCACCTGTTCAATTTGATATCGTTTTAACTGCAAGAAGGTTGCTGCATGTACAACTGCAGCGTCGAGGCATGGGTAAGTTATCCTCGGGCGACTGGCCGTAGACCTGACTACTCAGAGGAATCTGATCAATTTGTGTCTTGTTTCATATAACATAAAGTTTCTTGTCTTCTGTGTTACATATTCTCAGTTATTTTGCGCTCTTTAATTTCATTAATCTTTGAATTAGTTTAATGTTTAATTCTTTCATTATAATTAGTAATAATACTTAGTACTCCCCTGCTTCCCTATGTAGCTGCAATTCTTAATTCAATTGACTTTTCTGATTTTACTTAATTATTGATTAGAACGGATGCAAGCTAACTTTTTCTTTCTCGAAATGAGATTTGGCACTATTATTTTATTAACTCACTTGTTTTCTCCGGTCCCTTCTTTTCACTTTTTAAAGAATCTTGCTTGGTTTATCCCTTGTAAATCTTTATTTACAATCATTATTAATCAAGTCAAATTGAAGGGATGTCTTCTTCATTAGTTCATGTAGAATGTAGATCAAACTCAATTTTTTGTCCATCTCAAGGAGGCTTCTACTAACAGAATTAATCCACTTGCTGCTGAACTGTTTAACCATTATTGCCGTAGACGTCTGAAGAGGCTTCACCCTGGTGATCTCCATTGTGGTGGCATCTGTCACCATATTTAATGATTTCAACATTTTAATAATTTGAGTAATTAAAATTTTGTTTTCCCCCAGTTAACGTATGATTCATATGTCTTAAAAGTATTATTGTATTTGATCGGCTTAATAATGTGTAACAACAAAAAAAACCTACAAAAATTTCTTGTTATCTTATATTCAAGTATTTCATTATAATCACTAAAAAGAATGCAGTGGATATTATACTTATTCGGATTAAATCTTATCTAATCATATACGATATTGACCGAATTCAGATTTTTGTTTGTCTCTTGAAGTCTATATTCCATGATTTTATATAAAAAATGCTTTTCATAGCTTGGAAATTCATCAAAAAATTCGACTTACAAGTGCCAATTTCTTTCTTTCTTTTTTTTTTATCAAATTATGGAAATTCAAGTCTACAAGATCGAGTTATGAAAGTTTTACTGTAAGTAAGTACATATATTGTGACGTGTTCTTTTGGGTCCTAAGTTGGGTCGTAATCAGGGGGGGCGGTGTGTGTGTGTGTTTAGTGATGAAGTCTCTACCTAGTTGATGAGATACAGAATCGAAAAAACGTGACGATTGATTGATGATTTTTATTTTTCGACTCAAAATTTTACTCTAAATGTTTGCCCAGCGCCGCTAAAGAAGTTTCACTTCCAAAATATTGAAATTTTTATTCACATTTGGCGAGTTCACACCCCCCCCCCCCTGCGTTCGCTCTTGGTCCTAAGGAAACTTGAATGAGTGACTGAAGAGAAACAGACTACACTTTAATCCAATCCTTATAAGAGACACTTAATTGTTGTGATATAGTCACTCATTCGCCAATAGTGTCCCAGATTCTTGTTCCCACTATGTTCATTAAAGCAAGATATACTCTGGCAATTTCATCTATGAAATAGAATTAGAAAAAGCTTTTGTAAGTAATAATATTACGTATACGACGTGTAACATTGATATCTTCATTATTTGCTGCTACTGATGGTTTGCGTTTTAAGCTTTCACTATGATTAAAAGTTGTGTGGTTCAAATTTCAAAAAGGGTCAAATTGTATATACAATACTATGAATACTATGTAGAACATTTTAAAACAATCATCCATTGAAATTTTCTATTTTTTAGCAGCATATGTTGATCAAAATAAAAGCACTCTGATTTAATGTAAATACTCGTATGTATATATGATATAAGTAATCCTCTAAAATCATATACAAAATGTATATATATATATACATACATTTGCTTAGTCAAAAATTTGTAAAAGCTCAATGGTAACAAAAGAGCTTTCATGGTTTCTGTTTTTTTTTTTTTTTGTTGTTTCGTTTTGTTTTTGCTACAATAAAAATCAATTGAATGAAACCACCTGCTCTATAGAGAGTAACGAACTTCATCAACCTGTAGAGACTTTTGCATAATTTACTAAAGTAAACTTTTTTATTTTCTTATTTCTGCGATTGAATTTAAACTTTGATGCCATTGAATTCAATTGAAGTGTGACTAACGCCTACAAGGTGGCTGGGCTACTCTTGTAGGCAAAATTCATCGATGGTCTTAACTTGACTTAAAATCCACACGACCTAATTCCATTAACCATTTGCTTGCTTCTCTCAATACGAATGACAAAACAGTCAGAACACACAGATACTCACACATCTACATTTACATAAATCAAGGAACGGAAATACTACCTACGACTACACACGACATACATAGAACACATATAGCAAACAAATTTGTATTGAAAACTTGCGTCTTGCATTATAATCAACTTGGGACAAAATATATAGTCAAGGCTGCTGTTAGCTTTCAATTACTTTTAATTCTACTTGAATTATCTAAAAATATACTTACTACCATACCCACAACTATACAATTTCAATGACCTAAGATTTCCTTACACCGCAAACTGAGACACTTTGGAGCCAATGGACTTAAGTCAAATTGAATCTAAAATTGTTTGTGTTCAGAAGTGGCTTGAAGTAAGTAATTTATTTATAGTTCAAAGGGGTTTTCTTTTAATTTTAAAGAAATTTAATATAAGTACTTATCTAGAATTTAATTACCGAATTTTAAATTTTCTTTTCAAAGTAAACATTATCAGTGTCATGGAATGAATTAAGATATTTGAAAGTAAGAAGTAAGAAAAGTCAACTTTATTCTTACCCTCATCATGATATCATAGATAATCTCTTATTCTATCTATGACTTATTATTGTTTTTAATGCGTCAAATCGAGGTCCAGAAATGATCAGCTTGGTGAGGAAAATCGATTGTGCTCTTTCTGTTTGTTTATTCTTGATGCCATGCTCTCTCAGGGATCAAATTGAAATTCCTATAGACACAGAGCAAATATAAGTAGAGAGTTGGGGTTTTTTTTTTTTTTTTTTGTTTTGTTTATTGTACAAATTTTCGCAAACTACTTATCATAAAATATTCTTATAGAATAGTCACATGGGGGCGTTTATATCGCGATGTATATTTAATTATATGGTAAGTTTCTGTTTAGAAGTTCATTAGGGTGGAGTCTCTTCAGTCGACGTCATCTCACGTCATGGATAAGGACCATCGCGTCACTTGTATTAGCTTTTGAAGTTTGTTCTGTGATAAGGTGTCGCGCCTAGGACGATGTTGCTGCTGTTATGACGATTGAGACACCTGTTGAGATTGTTGAGTTGTTGTTGATCGATGTGTTTTTGTTTTCTGAAGAAAAGTGTGGTGTGGCCAAATTCTTGTCAATGATGATATTGTGCGATGTCAAAGTGTTGGCATGAAGGTTCAATTTTGACAATTTGTCGACACAAATGGGTCAATTTAAGAGCTGGAAGAGTTGAACAGTGACGCATAGAAAATATACTTAACTATTTGTTTGTATATTTTTCCATTAAACTCTACAATTATTTAAAAATTATTTATATCCATGGGAGAAGATTTCAAAAAGTGTTTATTTTATTTTATTTAATTTATTGCTTGTCATATCTAAGCATAGTTAGTGTATAATATTGTAGTAGTAATGACGCAAATTTCTGTTAAGACTGTAAAATGAAATATATTTATATATTTTTTTTTTGTTTATTTTTAGGCTGAATCTCCATTGTTGCCCTCCATAAATGAATCTGAAGCAACTATAATTACTACAACACCGAAGAACATATCAACGATACCAAATTACACCTATACCCCACTAACTGATACAACAACAACAACAACAAATAAAACAACTACCTCTTTACTATATAATTCACCTGCGACGCCTATAACAACAACAACATCAACAACAACAAAATCAAATACTATACTCACACCACCACCAACAACAACATCATCATCATCAACATCGTCATCGTTGACTATAATTCAACCATTGACTGAATGTCGACGACGTAGTTCAATAACAACGACAACAGCGGAAACAACATCATCGGATGCTGATAATAATATTTACTTGAATATTGAACCAAAGGAAACAAATAATAACAAATCACATTTCTATACAACCAACAACAATAATCAGAATAGCAACAACAAAACACATACACATACCCACACCCACACCCACACACACGAATACAATTTATATCCAAAGGATTCATTTGCTCAACTAGAAGGCAAAGCACCAAAATATCCACAAAAAATGAAAACAAAAGTTGATGCCGTTGGACGAATAACAGGCGAATGGGGTCGATGGCAATTACGGACCGTATTCCTTATTTTCCTATGTAAAATACCATCATCATGGTTTATGGCATGTATAATATTTACAGCACCAACACCGCGTCACGGTGAATTCTATTGTAAGCCACCACATACAGTTGGTGCAACAAATCACACACAATGGATTAAAGTATCACATCCGCAAAAAGAAGAAACCGATGATCAAGAATTCAATATTGATTTTTGTAATGTATATAATGATGCCCAAGAGCATGCCCATCATTATTATAACTATGCCGATCGAGAGCTGGAGCCACGCGTTTGGGAAGAGCCAGAATCGCGTAACTCAAATGTAATACCATGTACAGAGTTTCAACATCAAAGTGATTATCATTCAGTGGTAACGCAATACGATTTAGTATGTTCACGTGAAATACTTGTCTCGGTAACACAGTTCTTTCATTTATTTGGTGTACTTACTGGTGGCATATTAGCAAATCATCTACTTAAATAGTAAGTATAAATATAATATTAGTATAATCATCATTCATTCAATTCTATATTGTATATTGTATTATTATTATTATTATTATTATTATAGTTTTAGTCCTCGTCATGTGATGCTTTTTGGCATGATCACACAAATCTTCTGTGGTAATTTGACTGGTTATATGGCTTCCTATGAATTGCATGTCTTCTTTCGTTGTTTATCTGCTGTCTGTTGTGCTCAAATGTATACTGCCGGCAGTGTTATAAGTAAGTGTATTGGAGATACTAAACTCACTTTCAATTTTCATTCGGAATATCTCTAATATTTTTATTATTATTTTTTTTTTTTTTTATTAAATTTTAGTGGGTGATATAACTGGTGGCAAATATAAAACTTGTGTTACAACTTTATTTGAGCAATTCTGGTCAATTGGCGTTATTATGTTACCCGGCGTTGCCAGCTTCTTTTCGAGTTGGTCACATTTGTACATGGCAATTTCTTGGCCAACTGTAATACTTATTTATTTGTGGCAGTGAGTATATAATACAATACAATATACAATAATAATATTGGGTGTGCAAATAAGTTTCCTCCGATTTTAATTAAAAAAATTGGGCATTTAATGTGAAAGGATGGTACTCGTACAATATGATTTATTGAATGATTTGTCCATCGATAGCCATTACTTTTTCTCCATCATTCTGGCGGCATAAGGATACTGCGTCCGTGGAACGTTTCATCTTTTGAGGCTACACACAAATCGACCTATTTTTATTTAGTTTCTTCTTATAATGTAAAGTGCTCTTCAGATAGGCCATGTGCCATTGATCGAAACAAATGATAATCGGATGGGTCAATTCCTGGTGAATATGGCATGTGGGGTAGGACTTCCCAATTGAGTGTAGGTAGTAGGTTTTCATTGGCCCCACAACATGTGGAAGAGGAGGAGAACAATCATTTTGTGTCTGGGCGCTTTTTTCTTTGAGTGCTCGGCTCAATCTCATCAATTGTGTTCGGTAGAGACCTCCAGTAATGATTTGTGCAACTCATAATACACCACCAAATACACAACATGAGTTCGATGTCAATGTAGAAGCATGGTCACGTGGTCCCCATGATTTCCTCTTCTGATGGTTATCATAGTGATATTCCATTTTTCATCACCAGTGACTATACTATGCCCTTTCGTTTATGCATAGCAAGCAGAATTTCACATGTGCAAAATCGGCTTCAGTTCATATGGAACACAATTTTCTTGATTTGAAATCATTGCCAACGATTTTGAAATTGCTTGATGAGTCATTCATAATGTAAGTGCATTTGGCATGAATGTTTCTCCAATAATGATTGCCATTCCCGTTCTTTGTCTTGAACGTCAAACTCATCGTTCTTAAGACTTTTAAAACAACTCATGAGAACTTCCCCCACTTAAAGCAACCTTACCATATGCTTCAATAAGCCTTCAATGCACCTCAGCTGCAGGTTTCTTCCTATTCAAGAAGTAAATCAAAAGTTCCAGCTAATGACACTTATTCGGCTTAAAACTCAGCATTTTCACATGAAAACCAGTTTAAAAAAAAATACTAACTTTTGATTAGTAGTCCGAGGGTCTTTACATAGTTGGTAGATATAGTGTCCATGTTAAGTCGATAGTACAAAAAACAAAAAAGTTTTTGTAATAAGAAATTTAATTTGGATCCAGGGGGGTACCTCCTAGTAATCCGATTCGGCTGATTCCTTTAAATTTATGTTAAAAAGAAAGCACCGTTCAGCTCTCTAGCTCAATAACTGAAGGACTAGTTTGCATGCATATAGATGGGATAGACAAACAGACGGACATGGCTAGATCAAGTCGTCTCGCCGCGCTGATCAAGAACATATGTATATACTTTATGGGGTCTCCGATGTCTCCGTCTATGTGTTACAAACTTCATGACAATCTTATAACACTATTCATTGCGTGAGGAGTATAAAAATTATGTTACGCTGATACAAAATTAGTTAATAGTTCAAGGTTATAGTGTTGTCAGGTATCCAACCTTACCATATGAAGTTTAACATCTGAAAATATCAACCATAACTTACTGATGGTGGATGGTGGAATCCGCAAGGGAGCAGAAGCCGCGGACGACCCAAGAACACCTGGAGAAGATCAATATGGCGGGAGTTAGCCGATGCAAAAATCACATGGGAAGAAGCAAAAATAATAGCCTAAAATCGTGTTCGATGGAGATGCCTTGTGGAGGCCCTATGCTCCAATTAGGAGTGATAATAGGAGGAACAACATTTGTTGTCAAACGACAGAAACTTATTTGTGCATACCTAATTTATTATAATAATATCTTTTAGAATCCTCCACTAATCAACTATATTTATACAAAATCTATATAGATGGATACCTGATTCCCCACGTTGGATGATTGCACGTGGTCGTGTACTGGAAGCTAAGAAAATTTTAATACAATGTATTGAGGTTAATGGTACACGTCACAGTTTACCGCACGACATCGATCAACAACTACAATTACAAGCTCAAACGGCTATGGATGCACTACCACCAAGTGGTTGGTGGTCCATTTGGAAGGGTGAGAAGCGTGCCATACGTCATATGATCTGTGTCCATTTGGCTTGGTCCATTTATATAGTTGTCTATTATGGCATGCTATTGAATATACGCGCCTTCAGTCGGGAACATTTATTCATCAATACTGTTGTAGCTGGGCTTAGTGAGATGACAGGTACATTTTTTGGACTATTTCTTATATTGAAAACAAAACGAAAATGGCTATGGACTGGTCTATTTAATATATGTGCCGGCATCTGGGCGTATACAATATGGTTAGTACCTAAACAGCCAGAAATATCATTCGATGGACGTGTAGCACTACTCATGCTTACTGCTATGATTTCAAAAATGGCCATATCAACAACACTCTCCATTCTAACTACCTGCACTGTGGAACTTGTAAGTGATGACAAAAAGAAGATTACATCATTTTCAACAATTTGTTGGGCACGTTTCTGGTTATTGGGTGCACCATTTATTGGAGCAACTGGTCTTATACAAGAACTGCTGCCACAAACAGCATTCGCTTCATTGGCCATTGTGGGTGGTTTTCTGACATCATTAATTTCCAGTCCGCGAACATTACCCAAAACAAGTACAAACTCCTCCTCATTTGGAACATATCCAAGCAATCAGGCAGTACAAAATATGGCATCACAATTTACCATTATCGAAGGTGTAGATAATAAAGGATATGCGCCTGGTCTGGAAACTGGTATGGGTACAATTATACACACAAAACCACAAATTTTTCCTTGTAATACTACTATACAAAATATGACAACTCCACAATCTAATCTACCTCCACAACTTATGCCTGGCATTTGGACTACCAAATGTCATGAAGAAGCACGCTAAATGTGATAATCCATTTACAAATTACTTAACAATTATAGGTACTCGTATTGTATTGTATTGTATTGTATAGTATAGTATGCGAGTACCTACCTACCTATATCTAGTATAATCAGATATATGACTAACTACTACTATACTATATACTACTATATGTAGATTTGATAGCTTCAAATGTCAATGAAATTTTATGCTCTTTTTTGCTTGATATCTTGACTATCTTAATTTAAAACTTAGATAAACTATATAATCTTAAGTAGCATGAATTCTAGGCTTTATTAAATTTATAAATTACAAAAATCCCGCTTTCAGGGTTTTCGAAGATCACTTAACTTTGATACTACTTACCTACATAAGTCGGTTGAAAATCGGTTAATTTTAATATACCAAAAATCATTATGTACAATAATTTACTCTCTGGACTACTATATTTGACTATCAAATTGTGTGAGTTGTACTTAATTAATTATAAGAAATTATACATAAAAAAAAATTTATCAAAATCCATTTTAAATTAATTAATGAAATTAATTATTTAATTAGCCAATTCAAATCAACAAACTATTAGTGCTCAAAAATGAATATATATATATATATATATATATTTACAGATACTTAGAAAGAAATAATTAGAAAATTTTATTTTATTTTTCTTTTAAGTAATTTAATTACTAATAATAAATTATTAATTTATTTTAAGTAGATGACACAAAAAACAAAACAAAAAAAAAAAAACAAAAAACATATAAAAAAGTATTAATTCAATAAAAATATTTTTAAATGTTAAAACTAAAAGTAAAATGCAAAACTCGAATGTCTACACAAAACGACTTTACTAAGTAGGTCAATGGCCTAATAAAGGTCAAAATAATAAAAAAAAAATATATATATTTATTATATTTTTTTCTCTATAAAAAAAAATATTGCATAAAATGTATTAAGTTTGTCACAGTTATACCTCCTCCATATATATATATATATGTATATGTATATATATACAATATATATATATATATATTTACATACATATTTTATTTATTATATATACAAACGAAAAAAGACAATTTATTTAAATAAATATATAAATTATTATTGTTATCACTACAAACATTATACATAGTACACTATATAGGATACTAGTTCTAATATTGTTAAAAGAAAAGAAAGTGATTGTGTTGCAAACACTGGAGAGAAATACAAGAAAAAGACATTCATAAATACATACATACATACCTTCCTACTATATCCATACATACATATATACATACATGCATTCATGTACATAGTATATGACCTACATACATATGTGTGTAGTATATTTTTAAATTTATTTTATTTAATTAACATTATTATTATTATTATTATTATTATTATTATTAAAAAAGACATGTATAGTACATACATACAAAAAAGAACAAATCAACTGATACAATAATTTATAAATTTAGTAAAATTTCATCCAACTTAATTGAATATTTTAAACACTTTTAATGATTATTTACACAATTCAAACTCTTTTTTTTTAGCTTTAGAAATGTTCAATTGTTATAAATATGTATGTAATAGAAAATGAATAAAATTATAAATATGTAAAATTATAAAAAATTCTATTTAAAGCTTCAAAAAAAAAAAAAAATTACTATATATATATATATATATATATATATATATATTGTACTGCATATGAAAGTCTCTTAAAATTAAATAAAGGAATTGACAATGTATGGATCAACCCTTGTTAAATGTAAAAAGAGCAATATTTTTTTTAATTCAAAAAGAAAATATATCTATGTGAAACAATAAATGAGAAATGCATTCAATTATTCTCGAATTTTTTGTTTCATTTATATTTGTTTGATAGAGTTGGGATAAATCTTTATAAAAGGAAAAGGCAAACCAATATCAAAGAACATATCCTTTCTGATAACACTAATTTCATCAAAATCGACCAATACATTGTCGAGATATCAACGTTTAAAGTTATAAACATTTTATTCCATTTTCCAGTACTTCTAAAACTGTTCGAGCAAAATTCACATTCATGATCAGAAAGTTAGACTCTTAAGTTATCCAACTATGAAACTATTGATCCAAATTGGCCCAATCGATTTAGAATTATAACGATTTGAAGTTTGGTTAGAAAATTAATAGAAACCAATGAAATTCAAGTTCGAAATGTAACTGTTTAAAGGTTTATATCTCGAGAACCACAGTACTAATTTTGATGGAAGAGTATTAGTTAAATTTTCCTCGTTTAAACTCTGACCTTGATATGACCTTGCTGAAAGGTCAAAAAACTACTACAAAGTATGTTAATAAAGATTTAACCCACTTATAGTATTTAGATTTGTTTCTGGGTGAATTCAGATTGAAGCTCTACTTTATCTATTTATCTATATAATCGTAGAACATGTTGTTCGAATCGGTCCAGTAGTTTTTTACAATTTATTGCATCTTAATAAAAAAAAATATAATTAATTATATTTGAGGAAGAAGGACATTTTAAATTCCTAAAATAAATACGTCCTAGTTGGAATTCTAACATTATATGAATTGATTTCAATAGTCAAATATCATATCTTCAAAATGCCACCAAAATCAAGTCAATCGGTTGCCTACATCATGAGATATGCTTCTTTGTTCGCAAAAGTATTTCTTTCTCACTCACACTCGTACTTGTGCTGAGTCATGTAAACAAGCAAAAAAGCAAAATGTGCACAACTTAAAATTTCTAGAAATCTACCAGGCGAACAGAATCGTCAGAAAAGCAGCAGGTCGATTTTGCAATTTGTTTAATGTTGATCTGCCGTATATACCCTTAACCGTAGTTGATCTTAGTCCATTTCAATATTCATAAGAATTGAATTACCGTATATTACATTAAGCATACTCTACTTTACACCATTTCAATATTAAAGATATGATCGGATTTTCAGCAAATCGATTTTAATTTTGATTTGGTGTATGTTGTAGTGCCTGTACCTTGATCTAACCCTTTTCAATATTAAATACATGATCGGAAGCACAAGCCAATAATGTTTCAATATTTAACTGCTGTATGTCTCTATAGCCACAAGCAATCTTACCCCTAGTCAATATGAAATAATTAATCATGACTTTAAGAAATGTCAAAAGCGCCATCTGGACATGTGTTCCATATTCAAATGGGGTAAAATAGAGTATGGTCACTGAAATATTCAGCATATCAATATTACTAAATATTGAAACAGAGTAAAATCAACTAAGATCATAGAATCATACGACGGATCAATATTAAAAAAATTGCAAAATCGACCAGCTACTTTTCTGACGACTCTGTTCGCCTGGTAGATTTTCAGAATTTTAAGCTGCGCACAATTGTGCAGTTTTGGTGACATGATGACTCAAGACAAATTTAAGTGTGAGTGAAATGAAACAAATGAGCACCAATTGTGTGTGAGTGGGAAATGTATGAAAAATAGATCATGCTCAAATGAGTATAAGTCATGATACAGCTAACCGATTTACCTGATTTTGATGGCATTTTGTAGATATAATATTTCGCTATAGAAATGTATTAAAATAATATCGGAATTTCAACTAGGCAATATTTATTTTAAGGATTTCATATAATCTTCCAAATTAAAAAACAAGATTTTCTGGTGTAAGTAAAGAAATTACCCAATAAAACATATGGTACCTAGATTGTAAAGATTTATAACTATATTTGAAATTTTCTTTAGTCGCTATAGTAATAATCAATAGGAGTCATTCATCTGTTTTATGGATATCATTTGGGAAAATCGTGTGTGGCCCACCTAGAAATCAGTGTTGCGAATGCTCATTGTGTTGTTAACACTGGATTGCCGCTTTTTATGTTACTCAACACAAATTTAATAGAAAGCAAAGAAGAAGATTTATTTTATCATTTATTCAATTCTAAGCGTTTATTTGTAAATAATACAAGGAAAAACAATAAGAAAGGGAATGCAACAGATGCGAGCGTTATCCTTATGTGAAAAATAAATGTTATAATTGAATTTTATCCTTGAAATTCGCAAGTCTGCTAACCAGCGGCGGCAGCGTAAAGTAGCCGTCGGTAGCATCGAATTGATGAGCCCTTGCTTGATACGCAACGCGCAACGGGGTGCCATCTCACCTTTTATCTGTTGAGTATAAACTTTAGTTTTTCCATATGAAAGGACTTTGACGTTTATGAAGTGTGTTGTGAATAAGAGAAACAATGGACACTGCTTCCGATAGCGATGATGAGGGCTCCATTGGCAACGATGTTAGTGGAGACCGCGGTGGCAATAGTAGCAGAGATTTAACATTAGATATATTATTTGGTAATATTGATTCTGATGGGAAACTTGTTGATGATGATGGCGCTGGTGCTTTTGATCCTGAGCTTCGTGAGCATTTGGGTTCACTCTCAAAGTATGTTGTTAATTTCCAATTATATAGATCGAATCAAAGATGAAATATATATGTGCAAATGTTGTTTCTAGACTTGGGTTAAGTTCAATGTTACATGAAGTGATTGAGAGTGGTGATACTGGTGATACTGGTGATGGCGCTGAAGATGAAGGTGACAATGAAGATGAGTCAAAATCAATGAGTGCATTTGATGCACTCAAAGCAGGCTTGGCTAATGATGATAAAGACAATGAGAGTGAGAGTGATGGTCGTGTCATTAGTAATGCGGATGCAATAGATTACTCAGATATCACAGAACTTTCGGAAGATTGCCCGCGAACACCTTCGCCACCGCCACCAGTTGCTGCAACAGAGACTGTAGAAGATCTTGAAGATTCTATACCTGCATCAAAAGTTGAGGCGAAATCTGGTATTATTTTGATTCTATTAATTTGTTGATAATAAAACTCATTCATTTCCTTTGCTGTATTGATTTTGATTGATTCAGCTAAAAATGATAAGGAATTGATGCCTCCACCTAGTATGCCAGTAAGGAATTCATCATCCAATACAAATGACTCGTCATCAGGTGCATCATCAACACCATCTAAAACAGCAACAGGTTCTTCAGAAGTAAGTGGGAGCGGCGGCAGTAGCAGCAATACTGAAACAAAACAAAAACATGATGATAAAAGTAAGAAATGAATGAATTTTAATCCAAATGAGTAAACTAAATTCTTATCAATTTGTTAATAAATATATTTTACAAAGATCATGATAAAAAACTTGATACACCACTTGCGGACATGTTGCCCACAAAATATGCCAATGTCGATGTGCGTGAACTCTTCCCAGACTTTCGACCTGATAAGGTTTTACGATTTTCACGTCTCTTTGGGCCTGGTAAACCATCGAGTCTCCCTCAAATCTGGCGACATGTAAGAAAGCGAAAACGGAAAAGAAAACATTCTAGAGATCAAAAGGTAAACCAAATGTTTACATTCACATTTGAAATTTGATATGAAACTCAAAAAACCTTAATACAATCAGCTTAACAATGGCTCAGATTCGCCGAGTGATTCAGATGAGCCTAAGAAAAAAGGATTTGGCTTTCATTATGCTCCCGATCCAACAGCAGTACAATGCATGTCGGATGATGAAGACAAGTTCCTTAGTATATTCAATAATGAAGATGTTCATCAAGAAGGGGGTCCCGAAAATGGTGAGAGCAGTGAACATAAGCCAAAGATAGCAGATTGGCGTTATGGTCCTGCACAAATTTGGTATGATATGCTGGAAGTTCCCGATTCGGGTGATGGCTTCAATTATGGTTTCAAAACCAAATCGCCACTTGCAACACAAAAACCCAATAATGCTTCTCCTGCTGATGATCAGCAAAGCAATGAGAGTAGTAAAAAACAAGAATCAGAAGAGAATATGATTGCTGATGATGCATATCTGATGGTCTCTCAACAGCGTTGGGAAGATGAAGTTGTATGGGATGGCAATGATATTAAAGCCAAAGTAATGCAAAAGTTAAATTCAAAAACAAATGCTGCCGGATGGTTACCATCAAGTGGTTCACGTACAGCTGGGGCATTTAGTCAACCGGGGAAATCACTTCCAGTTTCAGGAAATGCTGGTGGTAAAATGCAAGGTTCTGGATCTAGTAAGTCTCAAAAGGCAAATCAAAAGTAAGTGTTTCATATAGTATTAGGTTGGCAACAACAAGTTCCCGCGGTTTTTTAACAAAATCATTAATCAATAGTGTATTTTTTCTTTGTATTTCAACAATTAACAAGATTTTCAGAATATCACCTGATTTCGATTTCATCCAATGAAGTTCTCAATTATCCATCAGTAGTATTGATCTGGTGAAAAAACATTTGAAAGAAATCGAAAGAGGTGGAAACCCATTGACACAATTCGGGAGACTACGACCAAAGACCACATAGACTATCCAAATCGCTCAAAAAACATCGGGGTTTCCAAACAATAAAATCCAATGCAATTGTTGTGTGAAACCTTGAAATTTAGAAATTTTAAGAACGAACACAATAGCAAACTCCTAGGCTGGACTTTGGTACAGCGGCTGTGGCAGCTCTTCCCAGCCAGGCTTTCAAATGACTTCCTTGGTCATATTGACGATGATGAGTGATGACTGGCAAAGAAACTCTATGAATCTTTGTTCTCAACTCTTTCTTCTTTTCTCTTTAATAGCCTTTTCATAGAAAAGAAAGTGTACCGAGTTCTACCCAGTCTGAGACTAACCACGCCCTACGCCCTACTATCCCCCCCAGAAACTGTCGTTAGATATTTTGTCGAGAGGAAAGCTAGAGCATTTCTGCTTAAAGTTTATCCGCCCCAAGTATATAAGTCTCCTATTGTTCGGTAACGTTCTTAGGTAGCGACTACACGTCAACAATCTACGATCAACTGTCCGGTTATGCAGTTAACTGATTAGTTTGCGCTTGTAATCGTTCAGCTGCTCTACTGCGCTCTGTTCCATAAAGAGTATACATTATTGTCGCGGTAATAGCGGTTTTCACTAATTGCTTTTTTTTTTTTTGTCATTGACACTTGTGTGGCACCATGATAGCCAAAACACTCCTCTATCTGTGACCTCTCGCCACTAAATCCAGGACAGTAGAAGATAACGTGTTGGGCCTCTTCGACAGAAGGTGTTCTCTCCATGTTTGAAATTTGCAGATAAAATTTAAAGCAACCGTGTCTACTGATTATCTTTGTCATATAGAAATCCAATTCTTTATGTTTCCGCATTATCCATGCATTGAAGGTAGGGATCAAGGGAAACGTCTATCATCTCCCTTTTTTCTTCTTTGCCATTCATGAATGCTGTTTCGACGCTCATCTCC
Source organism: Amiota mariae (assembly GCA_035041805.1). Lineage (NCBI taxonomy): Eukaryota > Metazoa > Arthropoda > Insecta > Diptera > Drosophilidae > Amiota > Amiota mariae. The sequence continues at coordinate 4,867,844 of JAWNKV010000325.1, forward strand.
TGTGAATGCTCCTGAGCGTACCTACGTTTGGTACGATTGGTGGTAGACTTCTTCAGGAGGAGTATTTCAAGCATCAACATTTTATAAACACTTTGGAGGAGTCTGTGATCGCCGGGGGATACCCTACCCTTTTACATTTTTCAAACCCCCTCACCCCTCCCTCTTTATCCTATAATCAAGGATTAAATGGGCCGTAAGTTTTCTGTGTGAACTGCGAGCAGCCTGGGTAACATAACGTAAGGAATATTAAAATTTCATAAAATCTCCGCGGGAACTTTGTTGCCAAACGAATAGAATATATTCTGTAATAATATGATGTACATGTGTTTTTTGCTCTTAGCCTATCAAGTAAAGTGCCTGAAGCAATCGATGATACATGGTATAGTATATTTCCGGTGGAGAATGAGGAACTTATTTATCACAAATGGGAAGATGAAATCATTTGGGATGCGGAACAAATGCCTAAAATACCAAAACCAAAAGTTCTTACATTAGATCCAAATGATGAAAATATTATATTGGGCATACCGGATGACATTGATCCATCGAAGATAAACAAAAATACAGGACCGCCACCGAAAATCAAAATACCACATCCGCATGTTAAAAAATCAAAGATTTTATTGGGTAAAGCTGGTGTTATAAATGTTTTAGCTGAGGATACACCGCCGCCACCACCAAAAAGTCCAGATCGTGATCCATTTAATATATCAAATGATACATACTATATGCCCAAGACTGAGCCAACGTTACGTCTGAAAGTTGGTGGCGGTAATCTTATACAACATTCGACTCCAGTTGTGGAATTGCGTTCACCATTTGTACCGGTAATTGTGATATCATTGTACACAGTAGTCACCATTTGTATTCTATTCTATTCTATTATATTATAATTTTTATAGACACACATGGGACCCACAAAATTGCGTGCCTTTCATCGGCCTTCACTTAAGAAATATTCACATGGAGCACTTGCACAAGCAGGACCACATCCTGTTCATCCTTTATTAAAATTCATTGCCAAGAAGGCGAAACAACGAGAACTAGAACGTATTGCTTCTGGCGGTGGCGATGTATTCTTTATGCGTAATCCAGAAGATTTGAGTGGCAAAGATGGTGATATTGTTTTAGTTGAATTCTGTGAAGAGCATCCACCACTTATGAATCAGGTATTATAAATTGTATGGTAACATCAAGCAAATCTAAATCATATTTTCTTTTATCAGGTGGGTATGTGTTCTAAGATTAAGAACTACTATAAACGAAAAGCAGAAAAAGACAGTGGCCCCCAAGATTTCGTATATGGTGAAGTTGCTTTCGCTCATACAAGTCCTTTCCTGGGTATTATTCATCCAGGTCAATGTATCCAAGCCTTGGAAAATAACATGTATCGTGCTCCCATTTATGCACAAAAAATGTCGCCTACTGATTTCCTGGTGATTCGAACGCGACATAGCTTTTGGATACGCGAAGTCAATGCTATATTCACTGTGGGTCAGGAATGTCCAATATACGAAGTTCCGGGTCCAAATTCAAAACGCGCTAATAATTTCACAAGAGACTTTCTACAAGTAAATTCATCATCATACATACAGATTTTGATCCAAATAATGTAATGTTTTTTTTTTTTCATAAGGTTTTCATATACCGACTTTTTTGGAAGAGTGGTGACAATCCACGCAGAATACGCATGGATGATATAAAGCGAGCATTTCCGGCTCATTCAGAGAGTAGCATACGGAAACGCCTTAAGCAATGTGCAGACTTTAAACGTACTGGCATGGATTCAAATTGGTGGGTTATAAAACCAGAATTCCGTTTGCCTTCAGAAGAGGAAATACGTGCAATGGTTTCACCAGAACAATGCTGTGCTTACTTTAGTATGATTGCGGCAGAACAACGATTAAAAGTAAGTTATTTATGTCTAGTGATGTCAAAAATTAATCGATTAATTGATATGAGCGGTTATTAAATGCAAACTTCATCGGTTAATTGATGTGAAAAAAGGTTAAAAAAGTGAAGTATCCAATAAATTTTTGATTAATCGAATAGTATTAATCGTGATAATATAAGGAAATTTTTCAAACGTAATTTCTAGCGAATTAATTAACCGATGTAGCCGATTAATCAAAAGGGAATATCCGATTAACTTAAATCGTAATGTCCAACGAATTAACCGATGAATCAGACTTTTTCGATTAATCGTGTCACATTTTGATTGATTAGTTCTTCTGTAATATTGATTAAATCTTTAATGTGAAATTATTTATAGGATGCCGGTTATGGTGAAAAATTCTTGTTTGCACCACAAGAAGATGATGATGAAGAGGCACAACTGAAATTAGATGATGAAGTCAAAGTTGCACCATGGAATACAACAAGAGCATACATACAAGCAATGCGTGGCAAATGCTTGCTACAATTGAGTGGTCCAGCTGATCCTACAGGATGTGGTGAAGGTTTTTCCTATGTCCGAGTTCCCAATAAGCCCACGGTTAGTTTTCTTTATTTTCAATCCTGTGTGGAACATACATTTAAAGTTCTCTTTCATCATATTTAAGCAGCAAACAAAAGAGGAACAAGAATCGCAACCCAAACGTACTGTAACCGGCACAGATGCCGATTTACGTCGTTTGCCGTTGCAAAGAGCTAAGGACTTATTACGAAAGTTTAAAGTCCCCGAAGAAGAAATTAAGAAACTATCTCGTTGGGAGGTCATCGATGTGGTGCGCACATTGTCAACAGAAAAGGCTAAGGCCGGCGAAGAAGGTATGGACAAATTCTCACGTGGTAATCGTTTTTCTATAGCCGAACATCAGGAACGCTACAAAGAGGAATGTCAACGTATTTTCGATTTACAAAATCGTGTCCTTGCCAGTTCGGAAATACTTTCTACCGATGAAGATGAATCCTCTGCATCGGAAGAATCCGATCTGGAGGAATTGGGCAAAAATCTTGAGAATATGTTGTCGAATAAGAAAACTTCTACACAGCTTTCATTGGAACGTGAAGAACAAGAACGTCAAGAGTTATTAAAAAAAATCATGGAGGAACAAGAAGGTGGTTTCTCGAAAAATGGCAAAGCCAAAGAAGAGAATAGCCAGCAACCGTTAGTGAATTCGAACCAAGGACGCATTTTGAAAATTACACGAACATTTAGAGATGCTGATGGCAAAGAATATACACGTGTGGAAATTGTTCGAAGGCAACCTGTTATTGATGCCTATGTTAAAATAAGAACAACCAAAGATGAACAATTCATTAAACAGTTTGCCACATTAGACGAACAACAGAAGGAGGAAATGAAACGAGAAAAGCGTCGCATTCAAGAACAATTGCGTCGCATTAAAAGGAATCAAGAACGTGAGCGTTTGGCACAATTGGCACAAAATCAAAAACTACAACCAGGTGGCATGCCAACATCTTTGGGTGATCCCAAGAGTTCAACTAGTTCAGCACATAAAGAACGAGATACCACTCACAAAGAGATCAGTCCTTCACGTAAAAAATTCAAACTAAAACCAGATTTGAAATTAAAGTGTGGCGCATGCGGTCAAGTTGGTCATATGCGTACTAATAAAGCATGTCCATTGTATACTGGTATGCAAGGCAGTACATCCCAATCGAATATTTCTGTAACTGAAGAACAGGAGGAAGAGGAAGAAAATGAGAAAATAAACTGCGAAGATGATCATGATCAGGATGAAGATGATTTGGTAAATGTGGATGGTACAAAACTCACAGTCAGTACCAAAGTACTGAAGCGTCCTGATGACAAATACAATATGAAGAATTCATATATGAAAATGCACAGTAACAAGGAGTTGAGCAAAAAGAAACGACGCATGGCTGGCGATTTACATTGTGATTACTTGCAAAGGCACAACAAGACCGCCAATCGTCGACGAACAGATCCAGTTGTTGTACTTTCATCTATACTTGAACAAATATTAAATGAATTGCGAGCTTTACCCGATGTATCGCCTTTTATGTTTCCCGTTAATGCAAAGGTGTGTGTTTCCCCTTTATATTTATGTTTTTATGTTTGTGAATACGTTTTTATTTTATTGGTTACCAATAGTCACACTATCTGCATAAGCACTCTATGAAATCAACTCGTGTAGTGTTGTGAATCAATGAACTAGTTGAATTCGTTAACAAAGACAATGTGACAGCACAGACAAATTGACTTGTTTCAAAAATACCACGACTGACAATCGACTGTTAACACTACTTAGTGTTGACTCATGCAGGGCTCTAATTTCTTATTATACCATTCAATCAATCACTTAACTATAAAGAACTGTTTGCCTTAAGGGAGCTTTTTATATAGGAGTTTCACTTAATTTTAAGTTTATACAAATAAATCATCTAGAAAGAAGTAAGATCCCATTCTATGTATATGTTCTTAATCAGCAAGAAGGGAGAAAACCATCTGACAGAGAACACATAGAAGAATGCGAATAAGACCCCATACAAAATATATATATATATAAAAATGAAACTATGTCTGTATGTCTGTTCCTTATGGCCTCCGAAACCCCTGTACCGATTTTGATGAAATATTCAGGAAATCTCTAGTATAGTCTGGAGAGTGCTTATGTGAATTTTGGGTGCGTATCGGATCGGACAATTACATAATTTTAGAAAGTCAAAGCAATGAACTGTGTTAACCAAATGACCAAATGTTACCTATATACGTATATCAACAGACAGATGACACCAACAGTCTCAACATAAGAAAAACAGACAGAATATCCAAGAAATTTACATAATTTTCCGCCTTTTATTTTTAGCTTGTTCCCGATTATTATCGAATTGTTACAAAACCAATGGATTTACAAACAATGCGTGATTATATACGTCAACGACGGTATCATAGTCGTGAAGAATTCCTAGCTGATCTTAATCAAATTGTTGAAAATTCTACTCTTTATAATGGTGCCAATAGTTCATTTACAATGGCATCTCAACGAATGTTACAGAATTGCTTTGAATTGTTATCAGAAAAAGAAGATAAATTGATGCGACTCGAGAAGGCTATAAATCCATTATTAGATGATAACGATCAAGTTGCTTTATCATTTATTTTGGATAAACTTCATGGTCAAATAAAATCAATGCAGGAAAGTTGGCCTTTCCATAAACCCGTTAATAAAAAACAAGTTAAAGATTATTATACTGTTATTAAGCGTCCCATGGACTTGGAATCAATTGGCAAAAATGTTGAAGGTAAATTGCTGGAATATTAATTTTGATTGAATGATAAAATTTATTGATTTTCTTGTTTGAAACACCACACACAGCACATCGTTATCACTCTCGTGCAGAATACCTTGCTGATATAGAACTCATTGCTGCTAATTGTGAACAATATAATGGAAGTGAATCAAAGTTTACAGCTGATGCAAAAGTCATATTGGAATATACGCGTCAACAAATGGAAGATGTACTGAAAATTCAATTCTTTTGCCTTTCCACTTGCATTACATTATTAATTGTATTCAATTGTTTGTTTTTGTCTTATTAGTTCGAAGGACCTTGTGGCCCACTTGAGATTAATATTGCTAAAGTTCAAGAGCGTGCCCGTGCCGATGCTGAACTTGATGACCATTGGGTTGGAGATGATTACTCCTTTCAACGGATCAGTCGTTCAAGTACACCTGAAAATGATTATGTTGATGTAGAGAGTACAGGAGGCGCATCGATAAGTATGATCCATCGTAATCTTGGAAGTGAGCTAGCATCATTACAAAGTCAAATGGATGTAACGCAACAAAGCAATGCGCCACCTCAACCAGAAGTTAAACGTGGCCGCGGAAGACCACGGAAACATCGTGACCCCATCGAAGAGGGTATGTCGTGCAAATTAATAATGTATCAATCAACTCTTTTATGTTTCAGCTGAGCGCTGCTGGATCAATTTTTATATATGCTTAACAAAAATATGAAATATTTTTCTATTTACTATTTTTCCCCCTCTCTGTCTGTAAAAATTAATATTAAATTTGTTATTGGTTGCTTGCTCGCTCTAAACATCAATTTAAGTCTAATCTCATTAATTCTTCTTCCGCTTATGTACTTACATTCTACTAGTATAAAGGTTTTTTTTTTTTTTTTTGGGAATTTTATTCTCTTAGAAATAATATCACTACAATTAATCTACTACTACATATTTCCTACAACTCATTTTTCATTACTAACAAAAACAAACAAAAAACAGTAAACGAAAAACCAAAATTAACAGAAAAAAATAAAAATTACATTAGGAGGATTGTTAAAAAGAAAATAAGAAGAAGAACTTGCTAATCTTCATAATGTAGATTTGATCCTTTTGGTTAATGGCAAATTATTCGTAAACTGTTGTTGTTTTGTCATTAGAGGATTAGATATTACAAGTCACTAAATGGTTACTAAGATGTGCTTATTATTTTGTCCATGAGTGTATGCTCGTAAAATGAACTTTAACTGCTTCTCTTCAAAAAAAAGTTCGTTAGTTTATTCTACAGTCAAACTTCCCTGAAACGAATTGGCACGAATCTGCCGAAAAATTAACTCGTTTTATAGACACTTTTTGGAAAAGAAATATTAAATTTTGAAACAAGTTTAGTTTGATCCAAATTTTATTTAAAATATCTCAACATAAACTTCTAATACATTGCGGCCTTCAAATCAGAAATTGCAGACTATATCTCGGAAGAAAGTCTTGCAAAGTAGATATTTGAGAGTTAGAGGATTTAGAATACCCTTAATTGATCAATTTCTTTTAACGTCCTACCAAGCATAGAAGAACATTAATGATACGTTATCACTTCACTTGCGAATAGAGCGATGACAAGATAAGAAGCAAGTCAACTTGACTCTCTTAGGAAATGAAAAACGATATGATCGGACTTGTTTAACTATCTACTATCAATTGGACATTCCTCTTTATTTTCTTTGACTTATTTTACTGACTTTACTTCAAAATTGTTTACCGATACGATTGGATGTTGAAGGACATTGCAATCATAGCAAGCGATACTCTTCTCCTTCTAGACTTCTTAAATCGCGAAGTAGGCCCCTTTATGGAAGTATCGTGGTGGCTGTGGTTTTTACACAAATGCGTTCAGAACTCGACGTGGAGCTATGTTATACAACCCTGTGCTGTGATCGGTAGAGCAAAGGTTTGAGATAGGCCTCAACTACAGACCAAGGAGCCAGTCAAATGACCAAATTAAGTATGACTCGAATTGGATAATTGCGGATATCCATGCCGTTTGAGATAGGCCCCAACTCCATACCAAGGAGCCAGTCAAATGACCAAATCAAGTATGATTCGAATTGAATACTTACGGATATATGTAAGTATATCCAAGAGGACGTTGATTGACAGGTGTTCAAGTTAAACAAAATTGACTTTCATCGCCAATCTATTGCATTTAAAGAACGTTGCTTCTGGTTATCCACAACTAGAATCGCCCCTATCTAGACCGCACTGACTAAGTGACTAGCTTCCGTTAATAACCTAAGCTCGAAATACATTTTTCGTGACATTATTGTGCATTCATATCCAAAAAGGATCGAATCAGTTCAATGGATGAGGAAATTTGCCCACTTGAAATTTATTCTGTATTTATTTTCTCTTTTTTTTTTTTTTTGGAATCCCCCAATTATGTTTTACTATTCTATTCTTGATGTTGTGTTCATTTCATTAATTATTTGAAATTACAAAACACTAAAAATTAAAGAAAAACACTGTCTGTGTACGCGAAGTATATAAATACATAATTATGAAATCGATCTTCACTGTACCCAAAAAGTTCGTTATAGAGAAGTTCGACTGTATAATCATAAAATTGTTTTCATTTAAATTTTTTATTGCTTCTCCTCCTCATGCACAACACTTTGTCCGTTAATTTCTAATTTTTTTTTTCATCAAGTGGATTCACATATTTAATGTTGTTGTCGTTGTTTTTATTGTTGTTCCTATGTTTTTTCTTTTTATTTTGTTTTCGTAAAATTAATAATTTTTGGAAAGAAAAAAAAAATCAAAAAAAAAAAAAGAGAACAGATTTTAATATAATTTTGCTATAAAAAAAAATACTAATTCACATTAACGTGGAAATTTAAAACTAAATTATTGTATATATAAGCAATAATACTTTTTATCAGATACCCTGTACCCCGCCCCTTTTCTCCAATAATTTTGAAGCTTATAATGTGGAAACATATGATAATTAAACTATAGTAAATATTAGAAATACTCACAAGCAAAATTTTATCAAATTCTCATCAAATGTTTTTGTGTTTGTATTGTTCTCTTGGAAAAGTCAAATTTGGAACTTTCTATGTTTTTTGGGAAAAACAAAATCTATTGTAAAATACTTCAAACTCAAAATTTTGGTGATTCCCTGAAGTGTTTAAGAATTCAGTTTATATGGAGATTATGTGAGTCTTACAAAAATTGACAAATCAATGCCTAAAGAAAAACCATTGTCTCTGGGCTTAAAAGGGCGTGGAAGTTCAGTAATCCGATTTTCAAAATAATAATTTGCGAGGCAATTGGAAAGAACAAACAAAAGAATCGCTTAGAATAAGTGGACCAATTCGTGAAGGGCTGACTGGACTGCATTATGTTGGGAATAAGCACGATGTTTTTTGAAAATACAGCCTAGATAAGATTGGAAGTGCAATAAGAATTTCATAAGAATATGTATAACCGCAAGTATAGTTCAATATCAGCTAAACAATATGCATATGAGGGCAAGGAGGATGACTGCAATAAAGCCACTTCTGACTCTGACTAAGGGAAATGAAGAAATAGCTCAATTAAGGTCGGCTGATCTCTTGCTTTCTAGTTAATTTTAATTTATTTTCTCTCTTTTTTTATTGTAAATAAATGTGCACAATTGTTAAATGTATAGAGCCAAACCCCTTCCCAGTGCCTATACCCATTACAGGGTACAGGGTGTACAAATAAAATCACAACATTTACATATTTATATCTATGAACATCAATCAATTAAACAATCAATCAACCAAAAATTTTATTTTTTTATGAAAAAATTAGTACAGATATTTTTTCTCTCAAAATTTCGTTCAAATCAAATTGAACCAACAACCAATACACAATGATAAATGATAATGAAAAATATGAATGAATGAAATATGATTAACAGAAAAAACAAAAACAAATTGCAAAAACGAACTTTTATAATTTTACTTTTTAGTCAAAGTAATGAATGCAGTTAAACGTGGTCGTGGTCGTCCGCGCAAGGACAGCCTAACCTCAAATTTAGATTCGAATACGCATAATTACTTTCTGGATGAAGGTAAGACAGATATAAATCTAACATATCACACAGATACACGCACACACACACACACACCGCCCACACAACACTCATCATTGCTCACACCCACCCACATACACATACAAACTTGTATAACTAAATTTAAAAAATAAATAAATACTTAGAAACTCATGATGTTGCACGTTTTGGCTCAAATGTCCTTTTCTTCTTTTCTTAAAATTAAAAAAAAAAAACATACACATTTATAATTTTGCTTATTTCTGTTTTGTTTCTTCTTTATCATATATTCATATATTTCATTATCATAATATCAATCATATCCTTTACTACTTACTATATCAACTGAACATTATATTTATTATTGGTTTGGTTCAAATTCTTATTAATACAACTAATAATTTTTTTTTTTTTTTTTTATTGAAATTTTGTGTTTGTGTCTTTTTATTTTATTTATTTTTTTTTTTTTGAAGAGTGAAGTAACTCTTCCCAAAAAGATTATTATTATTATTTTTTTTTTTAAACCTTTCACAAAGCAAATTCATTTTATTTAAGTTTGAAACAGGAGAGAAGATCATAATGTCTAAGAAGACATGATAAGAGGAATTGATTGATATAACTAACTTTAACTATGCCCAATCTGTAAGATTTAAATTCTCGCATGATTGTTGATTTACGAACACTCAATTTGTCAATTGGTTACATCGATCAATCATGTTTAAAATTTGATTCGATCGCTTGGACTAAAAATTAATCTTCTTGAAAGATATGAAATCTTTGATTGAATCGAAGTTAGATGGAGGAGGCCCCATGAAATATATATATACATAGTACATATAGCATATGGATCAATCTGATATGAAAATGTCGTTCGCTGACTGGAAATGCAATCTAATCGATCCCTCAGTTATAAAACTATTGATCTGAAATTCGGTATACACACGTCTGTCTAAATATGTTTAAACCGGAATTCCATAAGAAAAAAATCTTTGATTAACAAACCAATATCAGACAAGGCGCGGGAACTTCTACACCTCGATGAGCCTATTATGACAACCCCAATGAAATTACAGTTCCTCCGAGAATTTGGTATTCCTCAAGAATTCCAAGACTTTCTACGTTCTGCATGTCTGCGATTTCATTTGGTTTCATAAAATGACTACCTAGATAGCGGAGTCTGCTCTACTGTCTCCTCCTGCATTGGTCATTTCGGCAAATCCACATACGTATAGATGCTTCTTAACTCTGCAATGTCCCGTTAAGAAGACTACAAGAATACCGGATAACCGCGTTGGTTCCAGTATTTCTTGAGTTCTTTTGCAAGATCTAGATATGATGAAGGTTTTTGCTGCCCTATTGGGTTTCGTATCTAAACCATATAGGTTCGATTTCTATCAAGCCATTGCTTAAATATACTTTTTTTTGGAACTCCAAGGCCCAGAAAGGCTCTGATCTAATGAAGACGTTTGCAGCTCCTTTTCTGGCAAGTTCATTCGCCTCTTTGTTCTTACTGAAAACTGATAGTAAATAAATAAAAAAGCTCAGTTGTACTGTCAGACATTTACCATAATTTCACAGCCCACACCTACCCCCTTCACCTCTCTTCCTCATCATTCCATAGGCTTCTGGATGAACCCGTGTATATTCGCAAGCGGCCTGTCTAACCTAACCTAACCTACAAACTCAGTTTGTTTCTTATAAATTCCGGGATTTTTAAAATTAAAATGTCCAAACTTGACAAAACTGTTAGAAATAATAAAATATACAAAATCGCAACAGAATTTTCTATAGCATATATCCAGTAATTGAAGCTGATTCATGCAAAATTTTGGAATGAAAATAAGTTTTTATTGGGTAATCTTTGATTTTTTTTTTTAAATTTTATATATTTCAACTTGAAGCTATACGAAACGATTGAAATATTTGTTATAAATATAGATGATATATACAATAATAATGATCTTATAATAAAAGAAAGTTTATTAATCCCATGGGGGGGATTGTCGTGAAAGGTATTTAAACTTCCGTGAGCGAAGTTATTATTATTTTCAATTAAATTTATTTATTTATTTATTTTTTTTTTTTCAAGAATTTGTTATTCCTTCATCAATTGAAATGTATTTGGTATTTTTAACAATTCATACAAATTTGAGTTGTAGGTAGAGAGAGTGTTGTTTATGTTTTTATAACACATCTTTATACTTATAATATAGTATATTTTGTTTGATGTTTGTTAATTTTGTTACATACATTTTTTTTTTTAATATTATTGATCTAGACAAATTGCAAATGTCTACTACAATATTTTTTTTTGTATAATAAATTTCTTTTAGATTTACAATGTTCTACGGATGATGATGAAGATGATGAATTTCAAGAGGTTTCGGAAGATGAGAATACAGCTGCTAATATATTGGATCAAGGAGAACGTATACAGCCACCTGTTGATAATGCCGATTATATTGATACTTCACATATAAAAATGGAAATGAAAATGGAACCACAACAAGAAATGGGTGTGTATCATTACAGTTTTGAAAGGATTTTGTTATTTGACTAATATGCAAATTGTGTTTATATTTTTTCTTTATTGCTTTGCTACTCTCTATGGAATATCCTTAAAGATGAACAACCCTGCGAGGATGACAGTCAACAGGCAGCTGAAGCAATGGTGCAATTAAGTGGCGTTGGTTATTACACTCAACAGCAGCAAGGTTTTTATTCAATTTTATATAGATGGTCAAACAATAATATCTCCGGTTTTATCGGAGTTATAATACCCCCTTCAAATATTTATGATATTGAATAATGATGAGCTTATTTCCTTAACACTTAAGTATGCATTCAAAGCCATAATTCTGATATATTGAAACTAGAACCCCCTTTCAATTCTTTTCTTTGGAATATGCTGAGTCGATGATTAAAGTTGAAAGTGTCACTAAAGACTAAGCCAAAATCCCCACCCATATAAGCAGTTTAGTATTCTTCAGAGACTTATTGGAAGAAATTGCGAAAATACTGATAATCTATATGGATTTAATTCCTTGCAATTGAAGTATTTCATGCATTCATAGAACCCCCTTTCAACTCCTCTCTTTGGGACAACCTGTATCAATTGACTGACTAACAGACTGATATACCCAATATATAGTAAGAATAGTATAATCCAGAAATAACTTCAGAAATATCATCAGTAATATTTTAATTCTAATAAATTATTTTTTCTTATAGATGAATACTTGGATATAGATCCTAACTATGATCCATCCGACTTTCTTACAATGCACAAACGTATACCAAGTGGAGATGCGACTACGACGCAATCACATTTTTCTGGTTTCATGCCGGATAATGAAAATGAAAATGTACAGTTCAATGCAACAAATAGTAGTAGTAGTAGTGTGATTCAATCAACTGGATATCAACAAACCGAATCAAATGAACCCATGTCGCTTATTATGCCAAATAATAATCAAAATGTTGATATTGATGATGATCTGGATATATCAGAAAGTGATGAAGAAGATGAAAAACCCGGAAATATAAATGTTAAAAAGGAAATTTTTGATAATGATATTGAAAATCAGGAACAGATTCATCAAGAACGAGAGCAAGAATATTTAATGGCTGCACAACAACCACCACCGCCGCCACCACCACCACATCCTTTAATAGAACAACAGCAACAGCAGCAACAACAACATATGCAGATGCATCAACAGCAACAACAACAACAACAACAAGAAAACAATGAACAACAAGATAATGATAATGATGATGATAATTGGCTTAGATTTTAATTGAAGTTATTTAATATCGTAATTTAATAGTTTAATACTTTAGAATTAAGCATAAAAATTGAAATCCATTTAATTTAAGTTTAGAAGTGGATTTTAACAGTGTATAAATGAATAAGTATGCTTGTAATAATAATTGGAGAACTTTATAATGATATTAAAATGTTTTATAATATAATATGTATAAAGAAAACAAATGTCTTATCAATTTCAACTGATATGATTATGATTTTAGACACAAGAATGAGTGAATTCTTATATTTTAATGTAAAAACTTGGATTTTAAAATAACGAAACATTGTTACATTAGATCAGTTAACTAATTTCCCTCAATATAAAAATTTACCATTATTTTATTATTGTAAACATATGTATAATATACCGGAACCAGAGTTCCTCAATAACTGGATGCTCGTTTTTTTGCGGATAAAAAACAGTACATTTCCTCAAAAATTTAATGAAAAAATCAGTAAATCGACAATATTTTTCGTAGTATAAATTTTATTCAATGAAAAAAAAAAGAAAGCAAATTAAAGACCCCGGTAATTTCTTACTTCCACCAGCCGAATCGTCTTCGATTTTCATGTCAATATCTCCTTCTGTAAGAAACAAAATCGTATGTGCCTTTTGCTTAGAAATTTGACGAAGCAGTTTCCGTTAAGTCTTGAGGTATTTATAGATAATCATAATGAAGATCCTGGCAAGAATAAAATATATTCAATGATTTTAGTCATTTCTTGGTATTCGCAATCGGCCATATTGACTTATGGTTGAATATATCCACCCAGTGATCCACAAAGGAAACCTGGCTGTCCTTTCATTTCGGAAAGAAAGAGACAAATCTATATGAAATGTTGCCATGCGCTATGTGTCGCTTGAATCAGGATTGAAACGGAGCCATTGACCTCCGTAGAATGAGAATTTTGCATCTTTGATACCTTCTAAGCGATTTCTCAAGGAGTTACTAAATTAAACCGGTTCCACTAAACAGCTGCTCGCTTGGAACTCCGATACCCTCCGCCCGCTGGCCACTTCTTCGTTGCGTTTCGCAGATGAGTCAGACGGTTGAATTCGCCAGAAAGGTCGCACGCAATGATAATACGTAAAAACACCTCCATTAAAAACATGGAGAAACGGAAGCAGAGAGTCTAAAAGAACAGTATAATACTGCGAAAATAGTATAGATTCATTTCCAAACTATTTCTGGAAGCTTACTCAATCTAATTTCCCTTAATATATACAATATGTAAATTTACCAAAGAGAGGCCTTATTGGTAAGTCTATTACAGATCGTCATTGAAATTTCAATTATATTCATACCCTAACACACATTTGACATACAAACATAATTTACATTTCTGTGAGGATAGTGTAAAATAATTAATAATTCATTTTCATCACATCCTTGCTCTAGCCCTCTCCAACAACTACGCCTGCTGATCACACCATGACTGGACGTCTCAATTTTGGATGATCTACCCAACATCAGTCTCTGACCACCCAATTGCTGTAAGGACATAGCTTGCTTAGGCAAATAAAATTCTCCCCAACAGGTCAGAGACTGGAGTAATTGTCTATAATACTTATTATGTATTATTATTATTATTATTATTATTATTATTAAGAAGTAGATAAAAATACTTAATTTTCTAAATTAGTAGTAATTTATTTCATAAAAAAAAAAAATAAAAATTGTATGACCTGTGATCATATCGCCTGCCCTCAGGCAGGTAGATTCGTTTACCAAAGAGTTGGGTTGACTAATATAATATACCGAAACCCAATCGATGACCGATTACTGTGGGGGGTATTCCCCACAAAAGACAAAACGACCTTCATTTTCAAATTGAATCTTGCAACTAGAAAACACAAGCAGCTTTTAGCTTGCTTGCTTCCTTTTCTAAAGCTCTGAGAAAATGATGTTGATTTCACAAATTATTTTCCATTAAAGCTTATCCAGTATATATAAGTATATAAATCTTCACTTAAACTTAAAAATGCAATGCAACAATATACTATGTATGTAACTTAATGTCTTTTACTCACCACAGTTCAATAATGAAAATTTATTTTTATTTTCTATTAATATAGCAATCTTGATTTAAATGTCCACATATTTTATTTGTTATTTCGGAAAGCATTTGCTTAATTGAAATATCTATCATCTTTGTCAGACAATATTGTTGTAAATTTTTTAATTTTTATTTTTTAAATTCTTTTTTATCACACTAAGCAATAAAAGAATTAGGTAGAAGGTAGAAACCACAGGCAAATGTAAAAAATAAAATACTACACTTATTTTTTCCCGAAAGAGGCGATGTTCACTGCTCGACGATTGAAGTAGGAATGTTTTTAATAGGCATTTTTTAAATGGAATGTAAACAAATAATCATAATAAATTCAAGCATTGCCTACTTTGTGTTTTTTAAAGCAACTCTGATTGGTTGATGATTAGAGTTGTCACATAATCGTATAATATGATGTACTATGGATAATATTAAATTGAATTTCCTTTCTTTTTTTTCCAATTGGGGAAAAATGCAAGGGAGTATGTCTTCTAAAGTCTATTAAACTAATGAACCATTGTATTTTTCTGATATGACAAAACAATTTTATATTTATGATGATGATGATCAAGAAGATATAGGAAATATTGTAACAACATCCATACATATTTTGTTTTGTCCTATATATTGAATGAATTCATTTCAATAAATATGTTTTATGTTTTTTTTTTTTTTTTTTATAAATAGAATAGAATTATATTTTCAATTTGTTTTGATATTTGTAATGCTTTGAAAGAAGCCTTGGAGTGTCCATTTAGTAGAATCGATTTTACCATGTCTTAAATAAATTAATCTCTTTGCTTTTGAACTATTCAAGTGAAATTTAGTATATAGACAATTACTTCATTGATTAAGAAGATTAATAGATTTATAGTGAGTGTTGTTTTTTTTTCATCTTATATATTAAACAATTAAATGACTAAAATATTATCATGGTTTATAGTAGTACTGAATAATCATAATAATAATAATATGTAATAATTATGACACAATGTGTCACACAGTTATCAATTGCTTTTCATTTTTTTTTTTAACGATTTGTTTGTTTGTTTAAATAACTTCTTCGTGTATTTGTTTTTAAGCTGTTGATTAAATCATTCGATCGATCGTTCGTTCAATTCGTAGTACTCATTCAAAACCATGGAACCTTACAACAACTTAAGATGACCAGTAACTCTATCAATATCTTCAACTGTAGCTGGACCAATGGCCAACACAGTCTTTGAATTGGGTTCGATCTGTGTTCGACCAGCATCACGTATTAAACAAGTATTAAGTTGATTTCGTTCAGCGGCACGTTTAATTGCCATGAGCTCAGCTTCGCTTTCCACTTTGAGTGCAATTTTTGCGCAACCAGTATTCTCCCATGAACGAACTAAACGTGGTGTACGTGCAACGGCATTTTGATAGGCACCCACAGCACCATGACCACATTGTGCCGCTATTTTTCCTTTGCCCATTTTCAAGTCATTACGAACAACTAATACCATTTTATAGTTGTCACCGAAATTGGAAAAAAGCTAACGAAACATTTAATTAAAATATGTACAAGAAACTTCCTTATAAAAATCACATGTTGTGTGTATGTATGGATAACAACAACTACAACAACAACAACTTACTCTATCCGCCTTTGTACTAGACGAGGAGTCGGTGGTGGTAGTAGTAGTGCTTTTGCTATTTCCTGCAGACTCACGGGAGTTTCTAGTACTGGCTTCCTCAGTTCTTTTTATAGCATATCTGTAGCCAACAAAGAATGATAGCATTAAAGCTAAGCCGTTTATTATTTGTGATGGCTCCAGTAATTTATCACCCATTTTTTAATTGTCTCTTTGCTTTCTCAAAAAAAAAGAACTCATAAACCAAATACGAAAATGCTGCTGCTGCACATATATACTTTACATCTACATACAAACATACATATAATGTTCTTCGATCCGGTAGTCTATTCAATTCTTTCTTCCTCTTTCTTCAAGAAAATGCTTTCAGCTGTAAGAGCTGCTAACTTTGTAAAGTTTAGCATACGCACAATGAGAGAGTGAGTGAGGGAGTGAGTGAGTGAGAGAGAGAGAGAGAGAGAGGGAGAACATGATACAATAATACTACGTTCACAGTGCGAGTTCTTGCAAGTTCGCGGGTAACCATTTACATTGGCATTTTAGCGAATTTGCGAGTTCTGAAAACAGCTGTTTTTTTGTTTTGGTTGTACATTCAAACAAATAGAACGTTGTGGCCAATTGTGAGAAATTAAAATGGAAATTGTGCGAGAAATACATGATTGAGAACAATTTGCATTATATGCAAATAATTCTTGCAGTTTCCTTTTTCATTCCATCTACCATTATTTTGTTAATATTTGAAAAAAAAAATTACAATTTAAAATTTTCTTCAAATTGTTTTGTGCATAATCAACTGTTTAATGTCGAGAATGACAAAAAAAAAAAATATCATTACCGAGTTCAAGTTTACTACAACAACAACAAATTTCAGTGATTTTCTCTGTGGTTGTTGTAGATTTGAACTCGAGTAAGTGCGAGTTCGTCGATGAACTCGAGTTTAGTTCAGTGTGAATACGCTTAATACACCACGATGTGGATAATACAAAAGAAATTGTTGTTGGAACTTTGAGAGAGTAAAAGAAAACTTATGGGTAACCATATTTCATAACAAAAAAAAAAGTGAAATAGAGTAACCCTTTCAAAATGATTAATGTGAAGCGTTTTTTTATTGTTAAATATTTAAATTGAAATTGGAATTTCTTGTCATCATATTTATTTACTATTGTATAATATCAAGAAAATAATTTTAAAAAAAAAAAGCCCTGTTCCAATATTAGAGCTACTCAAGTCATTATGCATTTGTGCATAATTGTCAGATGCTTAAAATTTATGCTCGTGTTGCGTCATTACATTCAAATAACTTGGAATAAAATTTCAAAAACAATGACGACGACATTTGCCTGTGTGGGTGGTTTACGTCATCGTATTTGTGCCAAAAGACCAAAATTTACAAATTTAACTCAACAAAGACTAACGGCATGGCAACCGATATTAACTGCACGATCTGCATTACCTATAATCTTTACGATTGGCATAATTTTTGTACAAGTTGGTGTTCTCATATATGTTCTGAGCAGTGCTAAAGAGATTATTATTGATTATACCAATTGCCAAGGGAATACAACAACCAAGTCCTGTGCAAATATAATCAATGACGATATTAACAATATTTGTACATGTCATATAACTTTTGAATTGAAGAACAAATGGAATGAAGAAGTCTATATGTATTATGCATTAGAGAAAATCCATCAAAATCATCGTATGTATGTGAAATCTAGGGATGACAAGCAATTGCTGGGACTCTTGTCCGAAACGGTACAAAGCGATTGTGCACCCTTTGATTATACCAAAGATGGTACGCCAATAGCACCTTGTGGTGCCATTGCTAATTCTCTCTTCAACGATACACTCACGTTGACCTATAAAAATGAACTAGTGCCACTGATAAAAACTGGCATTGCCTGGAAACATCAGAAGGATAGAAGATATCATAATCCGCCCGGTGATTTGGAAAGTGCACTCAAAGGCTTTGCGAAACCACCGAATTGGTCAAAGAATCTTTATGAATTGGACCCTGAAAATCCTGAAAATAATGGTTTCCAAAATGAGGATTTCATTGTTTGGATGAATAGTGCAGCAACATCAAGCTTCAAGAAATTATATCGAAGAATCCATGGCCTTCAAGCCGGTGAATATACACTGAATGTTGATTTTCACTATCCGGTAAAGTCTTTTGACGGAGAAAAAAAAATGATCTTATCAACAACAACAATTCTGGGTAGCAAATCATCATTTCTTTATATAACTTTTTTGATTATGGGTTGTATTTATACATCCATTGGATCTTTACTCTTATTTTTACATATCAGATGGAAGAAAGTTAATGAAGAATTGGCTTTGCATGTGCAGCATACACACACATCACATCATAGATAATTTACATATACTTGTATGTAATTTACATTTACAATTTGTGTAAACATATGTTAAAGAAAATTGCTAATTATAAGAAGAAAGTTGGTTACACAAACAATCTACCTAAATGCAAAATAATAAAAATAAATATTTTTTTTTTTTTTTAATATTTTAATTTGGTTTGTCCAACCTTTTTGGTTCAATGGGACGCCATGGAAGAAGACGTAAGTATACACAGTATTAGCAGAGCTGAAAAAGGGGGATATTTCACTTGAGTCACGGTTTGGACAACCTGCTCTAAAAGGCAAGTCAAGTGGGTAATAACATTTAACTCTTCTCGTATCACTGCTATTGTTGTCTAACAGATTGATAGCTAGTTCGTTATTATGATTATGTAATCGTTTTCAAAACTGATTTTTTCATCTAAAATGGAGCACCGATAAGTCTTTGGATTTTACGTAAGATTACATAGGCCGCCCTCGAGTTCACACAGAAACCTTATGCACGCACAATTGTGCTGCCTGATAATAGAAAAAAGGAACGATAGAGGGGAATGATGATTGGGGGAGGGGGTGATTTAATAATAGGGTACCTGTAGAATCCATGAACAAAATTAGGTTCGCTAGTTGTAATTTTGACAATCTGCCCAACTAATCAAAGACAAAGGGTTCATCTTTCAAGAAGAGCAATGCATTTATATAAAAGGTGTTGAATACTCTCATATTCTCTCTCATCAACAATTGGTTAATCGGCAATGTATTATATCTTACTTCTATATACATAATAATGAATTTATGTGTGTATCTATGGGGCTTATAGACTCCGAATTCGCTTTTCCGATGTTGATGAAATTTTCAGGGAAATACTACAATGAAGACTACAAAAACACAAAGTCATAAAAAATATGCCGGACCTGAAAGTTCGACTCTACAACAGAAGTACACTTCATCACCATTGAGATAGGAAGTGATTGGAGCAATTCTTGATAAGCTATTTTCAAAGCACAAAAGAATGGATGACATTATATGCATGAAGTAACCGTCTTTGTTGGCGGGTCAATAATAAGTATAAAATAATAGACTTTTTATTGCACGTAATCCTTTTTTAACTCTTAGAGTTTCCGACAAACAGAAGTCTACACAAACACAAAGTCATAAAAAATATACATACATTTATACGTACATTTATACGAACTTACCTATGTATAACTGTATTTGATTATGAATATGCATCCTTTTAAATAGTTAGAAAACCTGTAGTTAATTTTAGCTAGAAGTAATTAAAATTAATTAGTATGTCTGAGGTTAATTACTATCAATGTCTGAAGAAATATCAATGCAGGATTATTTATACTATAAAAGAGCTTTATATTCACAAG
This sequence comes from Amiota mariae, assembly GCA_035041805.1. Classification (NCBI taxonomy): domain Eukaryota; kingdom Metazoa; phylum Arthropoda; class Insecta; order Diptera; family Drosophilidae; genus Amiota; species Amiota mariae. Next base: position 4,888,355 of record JAWNKV010000325.1, read on the forward strand.
AATATCCTATGGAACAACATCAACATCCCACCAGTATATGCCAGGATATCTCGTCAATGTCGCCCAATGAGCAACAGCAACAACAACAGCACCAGGAAAAACAGTCACAAATCAAGAAGCCCAAGAGATTTAGGATAGAATTTTCCAAGCAACAACTTTCCAAGTTGGAATTAAAGTTCCAACGAACGATATTTGTTAAAGGTGAAGCTCTTAAAGATTTTGCAGCTGAATTGGATCTTCCGCTACGTCAAGTAAAGGTTTGGTTCCAAAACCGTCGCCAAAAGCAAAAAAAAAATAACTTAAAAGTTAATTATGCTCAAAACTATAACAACCAAGGAACCAAGATAGCCACTCCGGAAGGTTATCAACCAGATTAAATGGGTTTCACCCCTTTGCCAGAAATATTAATGGCAGAAACTGGATGATCATCGACAGCACAAGGCGGAATCCTTACAACTAAAACTGATAAGAAGTTTGTTGTTTCGACAGAAGAAGAACAACAAATACTAGAGGAACTCATTAGAGAACTCTAAGACCCTATAACAGTTATAATGATAATAATTATTAATTAAGAAAAAGAAGAAATTTAATATTAAGCATATTTATTATGTAATAATAGATTATGTGATATAATTAAGAAAAATATGAAATTCAATATTATTTTTCTTTTTTCGAGCAGAAAGCCTTTGTCGCTATTGCTCATATTAATAACTAAATTATAATTTATAATTAGAATCTTAGTTCTACTCGTATATAAATAAAAAATATTTTATAATAATATGTATAATGCAATTTAACAGTTTGTTTCTATTAACAATCTAGGAACTAGAATTTGAAATGCAAGAGAGCAGTTTGATAACTGAATGTTTAGGATGCACATATCTCTCATAAGGACAAAAATTAAGGGGTTAAGAAAACCTTATTCCGTACCTGTACAATTTTGTGACTTCTTGAGCTTAATTGAATATAATATTTTTTGGATTTCGGCGCTAGGCATTGAATCTTATGACTTCATATACCAAATGAACATGGAATTGATTGAAAGTCTCTACTTTCGTGGCACCATTTACGAAAAGATGGATACATAGGTTGGTCTAGATCCAATCGATTCTCTTAGTTATGTCGATTATCTTCAATTAAACCAGTGGTGTTCAACATTTCTGTTTCTCCGAGGCACATTAGAAAAAGACGGGGAACCACTGCCGCCTACAACATTGCCATACTGCAGGCGTACTAGAACAAGGCACTACAAAGAATGACGGTCGCCCTTCTGTCCGTTCGAGATACCACACTGCACCTACCTTAAGCTGTCGACGGTAATGGAGATGATCAACTTGTACATCATTCGCTATCACTCAAAGCTTTTGATGCATCCCCTCACCCGGTGCTCAACAAGGCGTAGACTGAAAGGCTACATCTACACAACCTTCCCCTAAGAAGAGTATAACAGCCTACTACGGGCGGTCACCGAGGGGGGGGGGGATGGTTAAGGTGTTAAAAAATTGTAAAAATTGAATCACATAGTATGGGTACGTTCCTATATATAATACTAAGAAGACTGACTTGTTGGCTCATTGGTTAGTGCGTCAAGTTGACATCCTAGAGTGGTGGGTTCCATTCCCGCATCAAGTCTGATCCTGCACTTTTCTAATTTTCTCCAATCCTTCTTAAATCTCCCCCTGAGCTTGTAGGCCTTTGTCGCTATTGCTCATGTTTATAATTAAATTATAATTTATAACTATATAAATATAAATATAATAATATAATAAAATAAATAAATTATAATTATAATTTATAATTCTATTTAAAAAAATAAATTAAATATAAACGAGTTGGCATGCAGGCAGCCTTTGGCCACAAAACTAAAAGAAGAAATGCCATTTTTGAATTGAAACGAGTTGGCATTCCGTGACACACAATCTGACGTGTTAAAGCGTCTGTCCGCCGACACTACACTGCAAACATAAGTGTATTTGTGAAGAATATTTATTTTTTTGTATTCGTGGAAGGAGATAATTTTTCACAATCAAATAGATTTCATATAAATTCTGAATTAGCGATAATTAATTATACAAAATGGGTATTGCGAGTATGTTGCAAGTAGATGAAATGCTCAGCGATTTTAATCGCATGAATAAACGTCAGGTGAGTTGTTGGTGGTGGTGGTGGTGGTGGCTGCAGCAAATGGCATAAAAATGAGAAAGTATTCCTTTGGCTATTTTAATTTATTATGTTTCTCTTATTTTTCCTGTTCCATAGTCCCTTTATCAAGTGCTTAGCTTTGCTATGATTGTTTCATCTGCTCTTATGATATGGAAAGGTCTGATGGTTGTCACTGGTAGTGAATCTCCAATTGTTGTGGTACTCAGTGGCAGTATGGAACCGGCATTTCACCGTGGCGATTTGTTATTTCTAACCAATGTCAAAGAGGAACCAGTTCGTGTTGGTGAGATAGTTGTTTTTAAGGTTGAGGGTCGAGACATACCCATTGTGCATCGAGTCATTAAATTGCATGAAAAGTGAGTACAAAATATTGAAACAATGATGATAATGATGATGATAACATAATAAAATTATTCTCATTTTCAGAGAGGATGGTTCTGTTAAATTCCTTACAAAGGGTGATAATAATAATGTAGATGATCGAGGTCTCTATGCGCCTGGTCAGCTGTGGCTAACGAAAAAAGACATAGTAGGAAGAGCAAGAGGTTTTCTACCATATGTAGGCATTATAACAATTTTCATGAATGAATATCCTAAAGTAAAGGTGAGTAGTGACCCCAAAATTACAAGCCAAAACAAAGTAAACTCAGTAAACTGTTCCTATTTTCAGTGGGCTATACTCTCCATATTGGCAATTTTTGTTTTGTTACATCGCGAATAGATGATGATGATGATGATGATGAGGATTTATTAAATCACGAGACCTTAACAAAAATTTGCATTTTAAAATATTGTATATTTATAATATGAATGAATGAATGATAAACTGAACGCGTTCATAAGTTTTAAGTTAATAGAATTCTTACATTTTTGTTTATTGAAGAGAAGAGAGAATGAAAATAAAATGAATCAAAAAACACAAAGACATGTTCTTCAAATCATTATAGTCTTTTTTTTTTGTAAATACTTAAACATAGAAATTTCTATAGAAGAGAAATTCATGATTTTTATTGAAGGAAAAAAACAACACAAACTTAAAATCTATTAGCATCAAATGCTGCATTTGCTTCATATTCCAGAAGTCTTTTCTTTAATTCAGCGCCCCAATGATATTTAATGGCACCATTCTTCGATACAACCCGATGGCAGGGGATTATCAATGATACCTCATTCCTAGCAACAGCATTTGCAGCAGCACGTACCGCCTTGGGGCGTCCAATCATTTCGGCAATTTGTCCATAAGTCAATGTCTTGCCAAAATCAATGGCAACCAGTGCGTTCCATACTTGTTGTTCAAATTGTGTGCCTCGTACAGCCACAGAAATGATGTTGATCTCTTTTGTATCAACTTGTGTGAATATTTTTGTTGCCCACATGCGTGCAAGTGATTCGTTTTCCACCAAATTAGCGCCTGGCCAATGTTGCCGGGCCTTTATTATGGTATCGTCGTCATTGAGTGTCGTTACAAAGTAGAGAAAACAAATTGCGTGCTCTTGATTTTCTTTGCGTTGCATCGAACCGATCACAATTCTACCAAATTGAATGTTCACAAAACCATAATCGATTCGTAAGTTGCTTATATCTTCATCAATGGAAATAAGCTTTGTTTTGATAGTCGGTAACATTTTACAATCACCGGCGGCGGCGGTGTTGTTTGGCGCATTTCAAACCCATTTAAGTGGTCCACACACGACAAAAGGGAACATTTTTCCCTTAAGGCAGCTATGCACTTTTAAAAGAATGTCCACTTGTTGTTATTAATAATAGGCAAAATACACAATCAAATTATTTGATCAATTGGTTTGATTTGATGCGTGTATGTCGATGTTTGATGTTTGTCACAAATGTTTGGATCAAAATAAAAATTTCTTTTAAAAAGATGTGCGTGCGGAGAAATGAAATAAAAAAAAAACATTGTTGTTGCTTCTTTATAAAGGTACCCATCGACACGTCCAATGATTGATCAAATAGTTGTTGTTGTAGCTTGATGCGTTGCCCATCAACTATAAAAAAACTTTTAATATTTAGTTCTGTGTGGCGGCAGAGACCATTAACTATATATATTTATGTTCTTCACCTGAGGCAATATACCTTAATCTGATTTTATTTTTTTTTATAAAACTATTAATTAATTAATTAATTTTATATAAAAGTATTTTAAACTTCACTGAATAAAAATGTTATAAACAATTTTAAAAAATTAACAGTTTTAAATAATTAATAAAAAAATGATTAAGTTTTTGAATTAATAGTTAATTTCTAATATTGTACAAATGCAAAAATCAAAACAGAGATTTTGAGCATTTGGTCAAGCGTCAAATAGCTTCCGCTCTTTTTTCGAAACATTGGATCAAGCATTGGACGTGTCGATGGCTATCTTAAATTTCATAGCGAAGAGACATGCGTGAGGAGAAAGGAAAACAAAAACCCTTTGCGAGTGTCTTGGGCAGACGTGTGTGCGGAAAAAGGAAAGAAAATGTTGTGTTTGGTTTGAAGAATATTTAAAATTTTGGATTTTCATCAAAAATTTCTTATTAAGAAAAGAAGTGTGTTGTGTGCTTCTGTATACGTGTACATTTCATAGCGCCGCAGAGATATGCGTGGGGACAATGGAAAAAAAATCTTTGTGCATTTCGTTGTTTATGTAGTGAAGTGTGTGCGGGCTGTGGGGAAAAGAAGAAACCCGTTGCTTGTGCATAGATTTCGTCTTAAACAGACGTGTGCGCGGGCTGTGGGGAAACGAAAAAATAAAGGTTGCAAGTGCATAGATTTCCTTTTTGGACAGAAGTCTGTGCGGACATAGGAATGAAAGGATTGTAGTTGTGTAGTCATTTTTTTATGGACGGACGTGTGTACAATAGCCGCTGCCTGCACTCATTGCGCTGCAGAAAACAACAAAAATTATAAGGAAATTCCACGAAATGAATTTGTTACGTCTGTGGGCAACTCATCAAACACTCGCATCAAACCATTTGATCAAATATCGAAACATCGTAGATTGGTAGAATTGTTTACAATATTGATTGAAGTAAATTTTTTTTTAAATATTAAAATGCCTTACATAGACAACATAATGTTCGGTTGCGAAAACCACTTCTCCACTAAAATGCACAAGCAATACACTGAACGAAAAAGTACTTCCACCAGTGGAAGAACCTCATCTTAATATTCAAGAAGTTTATTGTTCATACAAAGAAAATGAAGTGGATGCTGTGCATCTAGAGTTTGGCATATTTTCCCCCAATTTGTCATTGTTGCTGGTCTTCGTTTTATCGGATCATCTCCTAAAGTTGTGCAACAGGTGATTAGTTGTACGTATAACAGCATTGGAGGCTTAAGTTCAAGTTGTACCTGGTACAGGCGGAACAGAATCAATTCTAGAGGAAGCCGTTGAATATTTCAAAAACCAAGGTAGGACCGCAATTATGGGTATTCGTATAGAGTCAAAATCAATATATGTATTGTAAAATTTTTCCAGATTGCTAAATCGTATTTCAGATGAAGGAAACATCAATGGAGATTTATGTTCCAAAACAAATAAAAAACGAATTTGGTGCCTGGTACTTCTAGTGATATTCGACTTAAGGAAGGTGACAAAGTTGAGACATGTCAACCGCTTGTCATCCTCTTAGCCATGAAGATAGAAATGTTTGTTCAGCCTCATCAGTCAGGTGAGGTTCAAAAAATTGGATGGATTGGATGGAATGAACCTCGCAGGTGATGATTGACTTAATATTGATATTTTCGATAATGAAGAACAAAAAACAAAATAAAGGTAAAAAAAAGAAATCTAAAAGAAGACTATGAGTCCCTTCCCACTATACCATATATACCGATATTTTTTAATTGTAAAACGTAAAAATCAAAAGCCACGTTACTCACCACAGATGCTTCCAATTTGTTGGGTTCTGATTATTTTTTTAAAATTCACTTTTTTCACTTCTTTGCACAATGAAAAATAGAAAAAAAAAGAAGTAGAACCGAAAATAATAATAAAAAATTGTCTCGGCTTAAATTTTACACCAACATGATTTTAATAATTTATTAATACTTATAACATGAACGACAAATGAAACACTTGTGTTATATCCGCAGCGCAGTAGATTTATCTTAATTATCTGGAAATATGCTTGGTACAATATTCTATTAAATTCTTCTTCTTATTCATTTCTTAATAGTTTTCTTGTTCCGTTAGATATTATTCTTTATGCACTTCATTTTTCATTCTGCTCTTTCTTTGTTATGGTTAAGAATTCTTTTATTATACACGATTTATTTATTTTTTTATTGTGCATAGATTTTTTAATCATTAACTTAAATTAACACATTTATTATCGATAAATTTCCGTTTGCAAAGTGCACACTTCCGAGCTTGAGAAGAGCTACTTATTAATGTCTTCTTCTTCTTCATAGTCAAAATACAATTTCCCGGTTATCTTTAAAGCATACATATTAATTTCCTACTCTAACAACAAACCTCCAAACGGGCCACCAAAAAGGACCACAAAAGTGGTAACAGCATCTGTCACTATCCTACAACTTCATCGCGAAAACTGATCACGTGGTTACTGAGAGTGGATCTTATTCTTTCGTGTTATCTCAATTTCTCATAACTCATCTATTCTTTGACTTCACCTACCACCTCCCACCTTCCACCCTAACTCTTCCATTAGGTGAGCAAAATACTCTCAATTTGCATACACTAATTAGTTGATCTTTGACTCTTATTGTGTTCGGTTGGTGCTTGCATTTCACGTCGTACAAAACTAGTGTCATCATAAAATATAATTTAATTTGTTTATTAATATTAAAGTCTTGCGTTAAAATATTGTGTTTTTATAATATTATGTCAAATAATACAAGTGATAAATATCAAAAAATTCAATTCAAATCAATTTAAAAAATGTAAAGCAAGTGGTGAGTTATTTCGTGGTGTGTTTAGGAGTGTAATATTTTGAGAATTGAAGTTTTTTAGCAAATTTTTCTATTTGTAATTAGTGATCTGCAATATATGAAACAGGTTAACCTTCCGGAAATTCGCTTGGTTCTGGGGGTTCAATCTTCTATCACACTCTTCTTTTTCCTTTCTTTATGGTTTTCTTGTTCCGTTAGGTGTTGTTCTTAATGCACTTTATTTTTCACTCTGTTCTCTCTTTATTTTTAGTATTCTTTTATTATATTTGCGATTAAATTATTTTTCAATTGTTAACTTAAATCTTAAATTAAGACAACTTCCGTTTGCCATTTATTGCACAATTCCCAGCTTGACAACAAGTTTCTTTGTCACAAAATACAATTTCCTGGTTATTCATCTCCTACTCTAACAACAAACCCCCAAATGGGCAACCAAAAGGACCACAAAAGTGGTAACAGCATCTGTCACTATCCCACAACTTCATCGCGAAAACTGATCACGTGGTTACTGAGAGTGGATCTTATTCTTTCGTGTTATCTCAATTTCTCATAATTCATCTATTCTTTGACTTCACCTCCCACCTTCCACCTTAACTCTTCCATTAGGTGAGCAAAATACTCTCAATTTGCATACACTAATTAGTTGATCTTTGACTCTTATTGTGTTCAGTTGGTGCTTGCATTTCGCGTCGTACAAAACTAGTGTCATCATAAAATATAATTTAATTTGTTTATTAATATTAAAGTCTTGAGCTAAAATATTGTGTTTTTATTATCTCAAATAATACAAGTGATAAATATCAAAAAAATCCAATTCAAATCAATTAAAAAGATGTCAAGAAAGTGGTGAGTTATTTCGTGGTGTGTTTAGGAGTGTAATATTTTGAGAAATGAAGTTTTTTAGCAAATTTTTCTATTTGTAATTAGTGATCTGCAAAATATGAAACAGGTTAACTTTCCGAAAATTCGCTTGGTTCTGGGGGTTTAATCTTCTATCACACTCTTCTTTTTCCTTTCTTTATGGTTTTCTTGTTCTGTTAGGTGTTGTTCTTAATGCACTTTATTTTTCACTCTGTTCTCTCTTTATTTTTAGTATTCTTTTATTTGCGATTAAATTATTTTTCAATTGTTAACTTAAATCTTAAATTAAGACAACTTCCGTTTGCCATTTATTGCACAATTCCCAGCTTGACAACAAGTTTCTTTGTCACAAAATACAATTTCCTGGTTATTCTTTTCCTACTCTAACAACAAACCCCCAAACGGGTAACCAAAAGGACCACAAAAGTGGTAACAGCATCTGTCACTATCCCACAACTTCTTTTCGAAAACTGACCACGTGGTTACTGAGAGTGGATCTTATTTTTTCGTGTTATCTCAATTTGTCATAATTCATCTTTTCTTTGACTTCACCTTCACCATTCCACCAGTACTCTTCCAATAAGTGAAAAAATTTCTCTCATTTGCATACACTAATGCACTTATTAGTTGACCTTTGACTTTTATTGTGTTTGTTTGGTGCTTGTTATTCGTGTCATTTGTAATTTTCTCATTATAAAAAATGATTTAATTTGTTTATTAATGTAAAATTCTTGCATTAAATTATAATGTATTTTTATGGTGTTAATAATTCAAGTGAAAAATATCGTAAAATCAATGAATCTCAAATGGAAAAGTGTCAAAAAAAGTGGTGTCAAAATTAAAGATTTAAAGTAAATTTTTCTAATTGAAATTAGTGATAAGATATTTGCTTAATATGTATACCAAATTCTAATTCTTTTATTAATTTTCTTATTCCAATCTTAAAAATTGTAATGTTTAATTCAAATAAAACTTTTTCTCTTTGTTTTTTTATTCTACTCATTTTGTATTTTGTTATTGATGATTTATTTATTTATTGTGGTTAGATTTTTTAAATTTTTATCTTAAATTAATACAACATCCGTTTCCCATAAATTGCAAGCTTGACAACAACTTTCATTGTGTGTGTTTCACAAAATGCTATTTCCGGGCTATTCATCTCCTACTCTAACAACAAACCCACAAATGGAATACTAAAGGGACTCCGAAGCTGGTAACAGCAACTGTCACTGTCCCACATGTTCGTCGCGGAAATGATCATGTGATTGATGAGAGTGGATCTTATTCTTTCGTGTTATCTCAATTTCTCATAATTCATCTATTCTTTGACTTCACCTACCACCTCCCACCTTCCACCCTAACTCTTCCATTAGGTGAGCAAAATACTCTCATTTGCATACACTAATTAGTTGATCTTTGACTCTTATTGTGTTCGGTTGGTGCTTGCATTTCACGTCGTACAAAACTAGTGTCATCATAAAATATAATTTAATTTGTTTATTAATATTAAAGTCTTGCGTTAAAATATTGTGTTTTTATTATCTCAAATAATACAAGTGATAAATATCAAAAAATTCAATACAAATCAATTTAAAAAATGTAAAGCAAGTGGTGAGTTATTTCGTGGTGTGTTTAAGAGTGTAATATTTTGAGAATTGAAGTTTTTTAGTAAATTTTTCTATTTGTAATTAGTGATCTGCAATATATGAAACAGGTTAACCTTCCGGAAATTCGCTTGGTTCTGGGGGTTCAATCTTCTATCAATCAATCTTTTTCTTTTCTTTATGGTTTTCTTGTTCCGTTAGGTGTTGTTCATAATGCACTTTATTTTTCACTCTGTTCTCTCTTTGTTTTTACTATTATTTTATTATATTTGCGATTAAACTATTTTGCAATTGTTAACTTAAATCTTAAATTTAGACAACTTCCGTTTGCCATTTATTGCACAATTCCCAGCTAGACAACAAGTTTCTTTGTCACAAAATACAATTTCCTGGTTATTCTTTTCCTACTCTAACAACAAACCCCCAAATGGGCAACCAAAAGGACCACAAAAGTGGTAACAGCATCTGTCACTATCCCACAACTTCATCGCGAAAACTGATCACGTGGTTACTGAGAGTGGATCTTATTCTTTCGTGTTATCTCAATTTCTCATAATTCATCTATTCTTTGACTTCACCTACCACCTCCCACCTTCCACCCTAACTCTTCCATTAGGTGAGCGAATTACTCTCATTTGCATACACTAATTAGTTGATCTTTGACTTTTATTGTGTTCGGTTGGTGCTTGCATTTCGCGTCGTATAAAACTAGTGTCATCATAAAATATAATTTAATTTGTTTAAAATATTGTGTTTTTATTATCTCAAATAATACAAGTGATAAATATCAAAAAATTCAATTCAAATCAATTTAAAAAATGTAAAGCAAGTGGTGAGTTATTTCGTGGTGTGTTTAGGAGTGTAATATTTTGAGAAATGAAGTTTTTTAGTAAATTTTTCTATTTGTAATTAGTGATCTGCATAATATGAAACAGGTTAACCTTCCGAAAATTCGCTTGGTTCTGGGGGTTCAATCTTCTATCAATCAATCTTTTTCTTTTCTTTATGGTTTTCTTGTTCTGTTAGGTGTTGTTCATAATGCACTTTATTTTTCACTCTGTTCTCTCTTTGTTTTTACTATTATTTTATTATATTTGCGATTAAATTATTTTTCAATTGTTATCTTAAATCTTAAATTAAGACAGCTTCCGTTTGCCATTTATTGCACAATTCCCAGCTTGACAACAAGTTTCTTTGTCACAAAATACAATTTCCTGGTTATTCTTTTCCTACTCTAACAACAAACCCCCAAATGGGCAACCAAAAGGACCACAAAAGTGGTAACAGCATCTGTCACTATCCCACAACTTCATCGCGAAAACTGATCACGTGGTTACTGAGAGTGGATCTTATTCTTTCGTGTTATCTCAATTTCTCATAATTCATCTATTCTTTGACTTCACCTACCACCTCCCACCTTCCACCCTAACTCTTCCATTAGGTGAGCAAAATACTCTCATTTGCATACACTAATTAGTTGATCTTTGACTCTTATTGTGTTCGGTTGGTGCTTGCATTTCACGTCGTACAAAACTAGTGTCATCATAAAATATAATTTAATTTGTTTATTAATATTAAAGTCTTGGGTTAAAATATTGTGTTTTTATTATCTCAAATAATACAAGTGATAAATATCAAAAAAATCCAATTCAAATCAATTAAAAAGATGTCAAGAAAGTGGTGAGTTATTTCGTGGTGTGTTTAGGAGTGTAATATTTTGAGAAATGAAGTTTTTTAGCAAATTTTTCTATTTGTAATTAGTGATCTGCAAAATATGAAACAGGTTAACTTTCCGAAAATTCGCTTGGTTCTGGGGGTTTAATCTTCTATCACACTCTTCTTTTTCCTTTCTTTATGGTTTTCTTGTTCTGTTAGGTGTTGTTCTTAATGCACTTTATTTTTCACTCTGTTCTCTCTTTATTTTTAGTATTCTTTTATTTGCGATTAAATTATTTTTCAATTGTTAACTTAAATCTTAAATTAAGACAACTTCCGTTTGCCATTTATTGCACAATTCCCAGCTTGACAACAAGTTTCTTTGTCACAAAATACAATTTCCTGGTTATTCTTTTCCTACTCTAACAACAAACCCCCAAACGGGTAACCAAAAGGACCACAAAAGTGGTAACAGCATCTGTCACTATCCCACAACTTCTTTTCGAAAACTGACCACGTGGTTACTGAGAGTGGATCTTATTTTTTCGTGTTATCTCAATTTGTCATAATTCATCTTTTCTTTGACTTCACCTTCACCATTCCACCAGTACTCTTCCAATAAGTGAAAAAATTTCTCTCATTTGCATACACTAATGCACTTATTAGTTGACCTTTGACTTTTATTGTGTTTGTTTGGTGCTTGTTATTCGTGTCATTTGTAATTTTCTCATTATAAAAAATGATTTAATTTGTTTATTAATGTAAAATTCTTGCATTAAATTATAATGTATTTTTATGGTGTTAATAATTCAAGTGAAAAATATCGTAAAATCAATGAATCTCAAATGGAAAAGTGTCAAAAAAAGTGGTGTCAAAATTAAAGATTTAAAGTAAATTTTTCTAATTGAAATTAGTGATAAGATATTTGCTTAATATGTATACCAAATTCTAATTCTTTTATTAATTTTCTTATTCCAATCTTAAAAATTGTAATGTTTAATTCAAATAAAACTTTTTCTCTTTGTTTTTTTATTCTACTCATTTTGTATTTTGTTATTGATGATTTATTTATTTATTGTGGTTAGATTTTTTAAATTTTTATCTTAAATTAATACAACATCCGTTTCCCATAAATTGCAAGCTTGACAACAACTTTCATTGTGTGTGTTTCACAAAATGCTATTTCCGGGCTATTCATCTCCTACTCTAACAACAAACCCACAAATGGAATACTAAAGGGACTCCGAAGCTGGTAACAGCAACTGTCACTGTCCCACATGTTCGTCGCGGAAATGATCATGTGATTGATGAGAGTGGATCTTATTCTTTCGTGTTCTCTCAATTTGTCATAATTCATCTATTCTTTGACTTCACCTCCCACCTTCCACCCTAACTCTTCCATTAGGTGAGCGAATTTCTCTCATTTGCATACACTAATTAGTTGATCTTTGACTCTTATTGTGTTCAGTTGGTGCTTGCATTTCACGTCGTACAAAACTAGTGTCATCATAAAATATAATTTAATTTGTTTAGTAATATTAAAGTCTTGCGTTAAAATATTGTGTTTTTATTATCTCAAATAATAGAAGTGTGAAATATCAAAAAACCAATTCAAATCAATTTAAAAAATGTAAAGCAAGTGGTGAGTTATTTCTTGGTGTGTTTAGGAGTGTAATATTTTGAGATTTGAAGTTTTTTAGTAAATTTTTCTATTTGTAATTAGTGATCTGCATAATATGAAACAGGTTAACCTTCCGAAAATTCGTTTGGTTCTGGGGGTTCAATCTTCTATCAATCAATCTTTTTCTTTTCTTTATGGTTTTCTTGTTTCGTTAGGTGTTGTTCTTAATGTACTTTATTTTTCACTCTGTTCTCTCTTTATTTTTATTATTCTTTTATTATATTTGCGATTAAATTATTTTTCAATTGTTAACTTAAATCTTAAATTAAGACAACTTCCGTTTGCCATTTATTGCACAATTCCCAGCTTGACATCAAGCTTCTTCTTCTTTACAAAATTCAATTTCCTGGTTATTCTTTTCCTACTCTAACAACAAACCCCCAAACGGGCAACCAAAAGGACCACAAAAGTGGTAACAGCATCTGTCACTATCCCACAACTTCTTTTCGAAAACTGACCACGTGGTTACTGAGAGTGGATCTTATTTTTTCGTGTTCTCTGAATTTGTCATAATTCATCTATTCTTTGACTTCACCTCCCACCTTCCACCCTAACTCTTCCATTAGGTGAGCGAATTACTCTCATTTGCATACTCTAACTAGTTGATCTTTGACTCGTATTGTGTTCAGTTGGTGCTTGCATTTCGCGTCGTAGAAAACTAGTGTCATCATAAAATATAATTTAATTTATTTATTAATATAAAATTCTTGCATTAAAATATTGTTCTTTTATTGTCTCAAATAATTCAATTGATAAATATCCAAAAATCCATGCAAATCAAATTAAAAAGTGTCAAAATATGATGCGTCATTTCGCGGTGTGTGTATGTGAAATTTTGAAAATTAAAGTTTTAGAGTTAATTTGTCAAATTGCAATAAGCGATAATTTTTGTTTTTTTCTTTTATTAATGTAAAATTCTATTTCTTTTATTAATTTTGTTATTTCAATCTTGAAAGTTTAATTCCAAAAATTCAAATTAAATTTGTTTCCATGGTTAAATTTTGCTTATGTTCCATTTGTTGTATATGTATGTGTGCGTGTGTGTATTTTGTTCTTGTATTTTAAATGCATTGTGATTTCGTTATCACTTCGGTGTGCTTGTGTCTCGTGTGCTCGTATGTTCGTTCGCTCTTCGTTCGGTACCGTTATTTTTTAGTCGTGTGTTGTTGTTTTGCACTGTTTGTACGTCACACTACAAACAACAAGTGTGAGGTGAATAAGCAAAGCATTGAGAAATGTTGTTGTGTTTTTGGTACTCAGTTGCAATGGTTAAAATTGTGCGACTGTGGTGAATAAAAACTATTTTCATTCAATTGCTTAAATCGAGAAATAAGAAAGGTAAGTACATACATTTAGTACTCGTATTTATTATTACATATTATTGTTTATTAAAGGGTTCGTAAGTTTGTATAACATATATGTAGTATAATATAATGAATTATAACCATTAGAAGAGGTGAGTTTATTTAAGACTCAGGAATACAAAATAAATTGAAATCAATGATGACTTTTGTGTGACTATTTATTCTAGTATTCAACAAAAAATATGCTGAGTTTAAAATGTAATTCATCATGTATTTTAAGTTTTTTGCTTTGCTGTCATTTCTGACTTTCATCAACATTTGATCGAATACTTTATAAGTTGAAATGACATTGCGTAATTTTGTTTTTTCCTACGGTAGAATTAAAAAAGTCTAAAGAAAACTTAGTTAAATTATCTCTTCCTAAAGACTGCATGTGATATTCATTATCTCTTGGTTAAGTTGTTAATGCCCCATATCTGTCAAATTGGAAAAACAGAATACTAATTGGTTTATTTTACCCTAATTTTCTATACAAAAAATGGTATTTCTGAGACATAACTGTTGCTGGCAAAAAATTATGATTCCCCAAAAAAATAACATACAATTATCTTTTAAATACTTGAATGAACCTTCGTAAGCATTTTTTAAAAATATAATAGATATTTCCATAAGATAATGGGCTTAAGAAATGAAAAACCATAGAATGTGGAAACTCCATAGCATGCATTTTAATTTTCTTACTTACTTCCCACTACTTGCCTACTACAATGATTACTACTGATTGTATTAGTTTAGTTATGGGGGTGCAAATTGTGAAGAATTCACCAGCATTCAATCATCATAAACATCATTACTTCATAAATAACAAATAAAGATTTCAATTTTGTATAAGATAAGATTTTAGTTTAATTCAAGTTTTCGCAAAATGTTTAGAAATCATTAATCTGAATTTGTTTAAGTGATACGTGCGGGTTGAAGTTAGCAAAGCGATTTGATGGATTTATGAAATCAAATCGAATTGAATTGAATTGTAAACAAGTGCAGTAGCAGCATTTCTCGTGAAGTCTTTTTGTTTCTCCAACGAACTGCTTTTAACAGCTCAAAGCAGCCTCTCTCACCGAACTCTCTCTCTCTCCCACTCTCTCTCTCTTTCAGTTGGTTTCAACTGAACTTGCGTGCATGAACATTCATGTTCAAAACTTTGAGCTTTTTGTCAATTTACTTAATAAAGCATCTTTTCTCATACTAAGTATGTATAATTTTATTAGCAGGCTTACGATGTTTGCTACAAAATAACGAGACTTTTTCATTTATTACTAAGTAGCTGACCCGGCAAACGTTGTTTCGCTTTCCAAGCTTATTAAGAACGCATGTTCTCCGGAACCATAAGAGCTATCGATATTAAATGACCGTGTTTTAGTTTTCCTATATGACTGTTGTAAAATCTTGCTATTTGTAAGTGTATGGAAATCCTTAAATTGTCCTCATACATTTTTACATATGTACATTATTTTATACATGTAGTATGTAAATATTAGTCAATTTGATTTATCAGTATGCACAATAATTTAATGAGGCAAACGGCTAAATAGAAAATTATGAAAAAAAAAACCAAGTGTTCCTTAGTTTATTAGTAAAAGACCGAACACAGTTACTTTAGTGAAAAATAGGATGGAAGAGGCAATAAAAAATAAATATCAGGGCTCAATTATGTACGTTCTATTGAACATGAACAAATACCTTTTTAGGGTTCCGTACTCATAGGGAGCTAACGGGACCCTAGTACTAAGCTTATGATATCCGTCCGTCCGTCTCCTGCTCTATCTCATGAACCGTAATAGGTAGAGAGTTGAAATACACATTTTTAGAAGCCTTGTTCTTTAATTTAACGTTTTGTTTAACAATTTTTTGTTTTTTGTAATATACTTTAAGTTGTTAATTGTAGTATACATTTAGGCTGTTAAATATGCACATAATTTTATATTTTATGCAAAAAATCTTGTACGATGGTACGGAACCCTCCGTGTGCGAGTCCGACTCACACTTGGCTGATTTTTTTTGTTTAAACTGTACATTGCTTTTAAATATCTGTACACATGCTTATTCATTTTTTTTGATCAGTTTATGAACATGGGTACTGAGATATTATTCTAATTGTACTGCTCTCCACCCCAAAACTTATTTTCCATAGTGAGTGCTCTATCGAATTTTGAAAACCTCCTCATCGTCAGTGGCCCCAAATGGACACTTCTTCAACTGAAATGGTGACTTTGAGTGAAGTCCTTTAGTAATGCTAAAATAATTTCCTAAACTGCCATGATTGTGTTACATGGGTTACATCGAAATTCGTCAGTCTTATAGCCTCTAACAAAAGATGTTGAGGGTTTATTAAAAAGCAAATTGAATTTTAACAATTTTTGATACTCATTTTATTTAACGTTTTTCTTTTTGTTTGTTTTCACTAAATTAAAATTATACAATTAAATTAAAATTAGGACTAGTTTATGATGTTTCAAATATACAATTACATATGTTGTAATATTAATAACAAAGTTTAATGAACATAAAAGAATTGGCCACTAATAAATAAGTAAATTTTTTACTCAAAACTACATCTTATGATAAATAGAAATAAAAACTATCTGATGAAGAAAAATTTTTGAAAAAAGAAAAGAAAGGTCTTTAAAGACAAAAATAAATGAAAAATATTATAACAACATACTTATTTACATAATTATTTACTCAGGTAATTATTATTATTAATATTAATTTAGGGAGGGCCATTTATTGGTCCGATTTTGAATGCTGTGGATTTGAGCGCCATAAATTGTTGACAGTAGTTTAGTTTTAACCTTCCCCTGAACGAAGATCGCTTTGGATCGCTTTTCTTTGCAAAAACACTTTAAAATACTGAAAAGTTATTTTGAATGTGGATGGTTACAAAAATTGTGGGGTCAATTGACTTTTTACTGTGGGGCGCATTGGAAGATAAAGTTTATGCCGGCAATTCTCAAACAATTGATCGATCACTTGAAACTGAACATTCGGGCCGAAATTGCACAAATTACTTGAAAATTGGTGTTCCAGGATGGAATAATTTCTCATACTTAATCGGAAGAATCAATCAATCTATCAAATAAAGTGTTGAAAAAAATAACTTTTGTCCATTTAATGACCAAACCAAATTCGGACCAATAGTTGGCCCACACAATGAATAAGTGTGTGTGTGTTGTTTCTTGAAAAATTTTGATTATACGTGTACATAATATTATTATATAAGAAAGATACATAAGTACTTTGCAGCTATGTACTATGTTTTTGTTTGTTTGTATACAATTTTTAGATGCAAATTACATTTGGATTATTAATAGATAGAATATTTTTATATTTATTTATTTATTATTTATAGCCCTGAGTTAAGTTGTTCTTTTTTTTTTTTTTTTGCTAAGTCAAAGTATTTAGCTACAATATTTTTTGCATTTAATTAAGTAAGTTTGTAGTTTTAAAGTATTTTGCAGTTTAGAATAATTTATGCTAAAACATAGATAGACAATATTGTTTTGATTTGTTTGTCTTTATGAATATGGCACAATTCACATTGATTTTATTGTAATATTTATTAAACATTTACATTTACATTTATCATATATTATTTTCTTCTATTTTGATTTATTTTGTACACAGATTATTATTAGTTATTAGATTTATGCTTGTTTTTATTTCTTTTTAAATTTACATTTTATTTTAATATTATCACAGCCAAATGAAAAAGATAAAATTAACATTTGGCAAACTTAACATTTAAAAAAAAATGAAAAGTTAAATTAAATTAATTATTGTTTAGAATAAATATTTCTCAAAAGAAAAATTTCACAAATAAAAAAAAAAAAACAAAAAAAAAACTGATGATGTTGATCCTCATCCTTTCTTTCAATATTACATCAACTTATTATTTAATTATAATATTGGGTTGGCAAAACAATCATTGGAAGTGCAAGGGAAAATGTTAGAACCAAAGCAATTAATAATTTTACCCAGTTCTTCTGAGACAATTGGCAAATTTGGGTGGACAGTGGGTTCAAAAATAAACTAAACAAAGTAAAAAACAAACTGTCATTATTATGGGTAAAAACTGATTGGCATAGTATGAACGGTTGCTCTTCACCCTGTCATTAAGCAATTGACATTGTTCGCGTCGTTCATTAATAGTGGAAGTAAGAGTTTTTTTTACCAGTGTAATAGAAGATCAGAAGAGGAATAATGCATTTGTTTCTTGCTTGTGGTTCTATTCTTTCCATAGCTTGAATGCCAAAATGAATGGTTACAACTTTTAAACAATAATATTTGAAATTTCTTTAGTGGCACCACATATAGTTTTATGTGTGATAGAGCGATCTGATACGGCAAACTTTCTGCAACTAACAAATTTCATATTAATATTGGTATTTTCAGAGTTTAGTATTGTGAAACCCATTTTTGTTTGAAATTTTTATAATTTTAACTTTTCAATGGTAGTATAAATTTCCAGTAATCATTGTTGTCTGCAGATTCTTCGAATCATTTCTGAAGTTTTGAAGTGAAGCGTCCCCTAATTACTTCATAAAAAACGTAATTAAAAAGTTCATGAAGCGTAATTAAAAGACAAAACAATCGATCGAATTACTGTTTTAATTAATACTGTGAAATACACAGAGTAAATTGCAGATGGTAATTTAGTTGCCCTTGGTTATTAGATGCTTAGGATTAAGAAAGATAGTAGATAGATAGAATGTTTTGATTGTCACAAAGACAAGAAGTACACTAAGCTAAAAACTTTTTACAACCTTCGACACAATTTCTCTGAAACCATTTTTCATTTTAACGAATTCATATATGAAATCGATTTATTATTTGCAAAAGGTAATGAAAGTTTTGCCAATCCAATTGAAAGAAGTAATTTATCTCCCTTTGAAGAATTTACATTTTGTTTCTTAGTTTTTATACTCTTCACGTAGTGAATAGTGTAAGAAGTTTGTCATGAAGTTTGTAACATACAGAAGGAGACATCGAAGACCCCATAAAGCATATATATTCTTGATTATCGCGATGATACCAGTTGATCTGTCCGTCTATCTTTTCTTTTGTCTGTTTGTGTGTATGCAAACTCTCAGTCCTTCAGTTTTTGAGCTAGAGAGCTACTTACTTTTTACCATACGCAGTACATTTGTCGGAATCAGGCGAATCGGACCACTGTATTCCCCATACAAACCTGAATCCAAATTCATGTTCTTATTAGAAAAACTTTCTTATTTTTTATACTATCGACTTGAAATATTGACACTATAAGTGCCTGACCTGATTTTCACTAATCAAATAAATTTCAAGACTATCGGACTACTAGGCGGGGCGTAAAGAGTATTACAATTTTGGCATAGCCAAAGTTAGTTAGTTTTTTTTTTCTGATTTTATATGTAAGTGTAATTTTTGGATTGACATTTGAATTACTTGTTTTTATTCTTTTTAAAGTATCTTCAACTATTTTTTGTTGGAGGAACTCCAGAGTTGGTGGATGATCCTACTTTAATAGTTGTTGCTGCTGCTGTTGCTGTTGTTTTTGGCAATTCATTTGTTCCAAGTTCATTTATTTTAAGTTGTTGCTGTTGTTGTGAGTCAACCTGTTGTTGATGTTGCTGTTGCTGTTGTTGCTGTTGATGATGTGTTTGCTTATCCAAGTTGTTAGCGGTGTTTATAGGATTCTGAGCATGTGATGTTATAACATTTATTGAAGTTGTATTATGCTGAGAAAGCATATCAGCTGGTATAAGACCTTCTTTGACACGTTTCTTTTGTTTCATGCGACGATTTTGAAACCAAATTTTCACCTTGAATATTAAAAAAAAAAAAAAAAAATTACAATTTATAGCATGAAATTCATGTTAAAGAATCTTAATAATCTTACCTGAGTTTCATTTAATTGCAGAGTATTTGCAATTTCAATGCGACGAGCACGCGTCAAATATCGATTGAAATGGAATTCCTTTTCTAGTTCTGTCAATTGTTTATTTGTGAAATTGGTACGTCCCGAATTATTAGTACCAGCTATACCACAACTAAGCATACCACCCATGCCGTTACCGCCGGCAGTACTACCGGCCCCATTGCCGACTCCGACTCCGACGCCGACACCGACACCTGAACCATTGTTTGGTAACATTAGTGGATTTTGTGTTGGATGTATATGATTGACATGTGGACCAGTGGTTATACCCGCACCAACAATAATGCCACCGTTGTTGCCGTTACCACCCCGACAGATGTCAAGTTGTCCATTCAGTTGATAATCATGTATAGTGGCAGGTAGTTTTGATGCTGCAATTAGAATAGAATATGTAGAATGGAATGAAAAACATTGAAAAAGTCTTAGAAGAAGTCATCATACATAGTAAAATTCCTTTCTGTATGATTTTCTTAATCAAATATGCCTACATATTTTGATGATAATCATTATAATGATGATTGGTCATAAATAATGATGATAATAATGATGATCATGATTATCGTCACTGATCTCTTGCTGTCGAAGTTAATCAGTATGTGATTTTTCCCTTTTCCAACAATAGTCGTGCTCATTGAGGTGTGGGTTTTCTTCTTCTTCTTCATCTTCATCTTCAACTTTGTATATTTGTTGAGCAACAACCAAAGATTATTGTATGCATTACAAATACAATACAACACAATATTTTGTGTGCGTTGTTGTTGTTGTTGTTATTTTACCACAAAAACTGTGGTCAAGAGATTCACACATCATACAAAATTTTAGTTCTTAAACACACACACACACAAAATGTTTTTTTTTTGCGTGATTCTGCATTTTTTTGGTTTTCATAATTTGACATGCGTGCGCCCCGTGGCTAAAGCTGACGATGATGATGAAAATAATCTTTAGTTTTCATAGAAGGATTTAATAGGATTAATCAGTTTGTTTGAAAATATTAGGATTATACACACAGCATGGTTGACTTTTTTTTTCATTTCATTTCATTTCATTTCTTTGTTTTTTGTTGTCCTGTTTTTTTTTTTTTTTTTTTTTTTTGTAATTTTCTTGTGAATTGCAATTAAAACTATGTATGCATTTTTTTAAAAGACGTCACTCCTCTCTTTAGTGGTTGTAGTAAAAAATAAAATACAAAATATTGTTAATGCGGATGTTAAAAATTTCTTCACAAATCATTTATGTATTTGGTCTTAGTAAGAATTGATAATTCCCTGATGTCGCTTACACTGAATCCACGTGAACTCTTTAAAAATTTAAAAATTTTCATTTTTAAAAATGTTTTTTTTCAATTTTTGTAGATTTTTCGACTGTTCTTTTGGGGTTTTTCTTTTTATCCTTAACCTTCCTCATGAATCACTCGGTCCATTGGCGAAAACCGTATGAAAATCCATTCGGTAGTTTTTGAGTTCATCGTGTTCAGACAGACACACAGACAGACAGTCGCGGCGGGTGAATAGTATTATAGTCCGTCTGTTCGCAAAACTAGTCCTTCAGTTTTTGAGCTAGAGAGCTGAAATACATATATAGGTTTCTTTTTACTAAACGCTGTACATTTGTCGGAATCAGCCGAATCGGACCACTAGGGAGGGTACAAACCCCCAATACAAACCCCCTTTTGAATTAATGTTCTTATTAGAATTTCTTTGTATAATCAAGATCCTCGGACCACTAGCTGGAGCGTGAAGAGTATTACAACTTTGGCATAGAGAAAGTTAGTATTTTTTTATATTTTCCCTTATCTTGGCATCAAAGTCGTGCGAATGTGTGATTCTTTTCTCAAAATAAGTCGTCCGTAAGCACATTGTGTGTTCAGCATTTCATGGTACATATTTCCATATTAATAACTAAATTATAAATTATACAAATTATTGTTATTGAAGGTTGTTTTGTTTTTCTTTTTCACACATTATGGGGATTTTTCATCTTATCCGAAGCTTTAATTGTTCTTCTAAGAATTATGTAGCAATGTATATTCAATGAATCTAATTGCTAGCCTCATTTTCCCAAAATTTGATTGGAGAGAGTTTATTCTCTCCATCCGACTACAATTAGTCAGCAACTACTTAGACTTCGTGCGTCTTCTGGAGTCCTTTTCTATCCGTCCCACACAGAGGATTTAGTTGTACTAACACCAATGCACACATTTACGACACGTTAGTGTACGTGCTACATGTTGATATATGAAAAGTTGAAATAACATATAAACCAGTGTCCTTATAGGTTTATATTTTGACTTTTCTGCCTGTGTTAAGGGATGATTATACTTTAAATATTTTCAAATTAAATATTCCATATAAACTGATTTGTCGATTTCACAAAATATATTTTATATAAAAGTCTTTTTTTATGGGGTGTGTGCTATTCAAGTTGCGGAATGAACTTATAGAAATGAAGGGAATCAATTAAATCATAATCGTTCGTCTGTTTGTGCCTATGAATGCGGTGATCCTAGTTTTTTTTTTTATGTTAATAGTAAGAATTTGAGTGAAAGTTATGTAACATTCAATGGGATCAATGTTCTGTCTGACTTTGTTTTTTTTTATTTTTTGATTCATTTTATAGTCTTTAATTAAAATGTCTAAAATTTTATTTTAACGATGGCTATAAATATCAATTCTTGTGAGACGTTTAAAGAAAATGTGCTAATGGATAATAATTTTAATAATGTTTAATAAAGAACACATTATCTATCATATTGGTTATAAATCAAAATTTAAAATCTATAATTTTTGGTGGTAAAGTTTATAAAGAAATATAGTAAACAACAACAAAGTACATATTATACTCGTAGTTTCCATATTATGTAGTTTGCTATTGGTCAATATAAAAGTCAATTGAAGCTGTTCACACACTCGGATGTTTATTGGTCCGTAATATTATTACTATTTTACCCAATAAGTGTAGTTAGTACATATTATATATCGAATTATCGAAATGGGTTTTTGACAGTTGTCGCCCACTTCAATTGCATGTAATAAATCAATTGAATGCAATAAATATAAAAAGGAAGATATCAAGAGCAATAAATGTTTAAATGATGTTGGTTGTATTTTCTTATGATGAATTTATGACAGCGAATTCGAATGCACATTCTCTCTTAGGTGAATATCAAGTGAGTTTATATCCGCACAACATTATTGAAAATGATATTAGGTTTTCATATCAAAAATGTCTTACAGTAGTAGTGCATATAGTAGAGGCATTTAAGTATATTTTCGATAAGTCCTTCAAAGTAAGTAAGTAGAATAGAATTCTGAATTCAACAAGAAATATTGCTTATAAAGCGTCAGCGTTGTCTTATGACAATTTGAACGAGTTTTTAATATTTTCACTTATATTGACAAACAAACAAACAAACAAACAAATTTGAGTTGAAAGGAATCCACCAAAATACGAGTATTTTCCGATATAAGCGAGCATAAGTAGAGCAGAGTCGAGTCGCTTGCGGCGCTCACCTGCATGTAGATTTTGTTCAAAATCCGTCTGTTTATGGTTGGTGGTTATCATCAATACATATCAAGCAAACTGGATATGCTTGGATGTAGCACAACAAAATAGCTACAGCTACTTAAAACATTGGCGTATTGATTTGGTGGTGGGACTACTGCGCTTACTACTACTAGTAGTACTACAAGTTGCCGTTAAGCATTTACCCAACGACTACTACTCGGTGAATGCATTACAACGACTGCTTGTCAAACGTGTCGCGGCTCATTGGCGGCACTGTCGCTTTTACTGGCGTCCGCTTTGGTCCGGCGCCATTGATATCAACTTTGTAATATTAGTTTTAGAGAGCATTATCGGGGGATCGCTTCCACTTCATTGCGCGGTGGTCTACTACTATGTATGATGTTGCTTGGTTGTAGGTTCAGTTTCGTTTGGTTTGGTTTGGTTTGGTCAGGGTGAGTGAACAGCTACATAAATAGACAAATACTGATACTACTTTACTACTTACTTAGTTATTAACTTCAAGCGCGGTTGTAGGTGATTTTTGAAACGCTTTTCGTCGTCGTCGTTTATCTCTTCAAATTCAATTTGTATATTGACAAGGCCGATTGAAAGAGAACAGAACATTCTTACGATGGCAGTGGACCAGGTGGGTGGGTTGGCAGCGGCGGTACTAAGCGTTATGGCACCATGGCGCTTAAAGTGACACTACTGACAATCAATGTTGCAGTCTAGAGTTTGAGTAAACATACACATTGAATATACTAGACACAAAGATAGACAGACAGACAGACAGACAGTTAGTTAGTTGTTGATCAGAAGAAGGAAAGGTGATAGTTGTCAGAAAGATAGATAACATAACTGATAGACAGACAGACAGAGAAAGAGACAGAAAGACAGAAAGATAGAAAGACAGAAAGACAAACAGACAGATCGACAAAGTCAATGTAATTTGATAACATCGTAACTACCGTTAATTACAATTACAGGTTTACCACAAGTATTGACTTTAGAGTATGAAGTATCTATCTACTTATTCTCACACTCATAGTATGTATTTGATGGTTATAAAAGTGGCAAGTTATAATATACCAGTTGCATTTTACTCTTTGAAATAATAAATTCAATATTCTATTTGAAGAAATATTGATAACATAGGGTGTTTGCTTTATATTGTTGTTGTTGTACATATTTTGATTGTTAAACATACACAAATATTTGTGTTATTTAGAAAGGACTCACAATGGTATTAAGACATAAGTATAAACTTGAAGTTTTATTTAAATTTCCCATCATATTCCATTTAGTAATGCTAATAATATGAGTTAAATGACCATAAATATTCTATTCAAGTTAGAAGAAAGAAATTCTATATACGTATGTAGTAGTAGTTTTACTTTATTGTCTTTCTAGTATTTCTTTAACATGATATCTGATAAATGAAGCTTATTTAGCTATTCCACACGATTAAATGCAGGCGCCAGTTCCACTTTAAAGCGCCAATGTCCATTGCCCATTATAATGACAACAAAGACAACAAAGAGGATTTAAATTGACTTAGTGCAATAGACCATACTATGACAATACAATATCATGATAGACCATGCTGCATGGACTCATCATTACTCATCACTTGCACTCATTCATTCATTCATTCATTCATTTATTATACATACATATGAGTATGTACAATCTACAGTGAATTCAACATGCATTCGTTTATGCATTTAATGCTTTAATTCATATGTAAATAGAAAATTATATTCCAATTAAAAGTGAATTGTTTTAATTGTTCGAAATACATAGTTTTAAAAGTAAATTTGAGTTAAAAGTTTTAAATAATAAGTACACACATACATTTGTATTTTGAAGCTTCTCTTGAAGGGAATTTTTTTTTTTGTTTTTTTTTTTTGTGGAATTTTCCCGTATTGAAAATGTCATGCGACCTAGAACTACAATACAATACAATAACAATAACATTAACTTCCAAGATCAAATGTGATAATGGTGTGAGGGCGGCGGCATGATTTAATCATAAAGTAATTCAATGTTGACGGATTGATTGATCACTTGGAGTGTCGTATTATGTACGTACGTATGTATTTATGAAAATAAAAATTGAAAACATTAAACATTTCTTCTCAACAATTTTTTTTTTTTTTTTGTATTTTAGCACCTTGCAGTCATAAAATAAAAAAAAAAAAAAAAATACAAGAAACAATAAATGATTTACGATACTCATAGTATGAGACATAAAACAATTCTCAAATGTGACTACCAAATTGCGCATAATCAGGAAATTATCTTCATTATATTGTAGTAATACGTGGGTCGTTCAATAAGTCATAAGAAAAACCATATATTGTTCTTCTTATTTTTCAATATAATCTCCACACTATACACTTTTCAAATCTTTTCTTTTCCAAATTTTGTTAATCATTCAAAAAATAAGATTACAGAAGTCTGTTTCAGTGATGACC
This sequence comes from Amiota mariae, assembly GCA_035041805.1. Lineage (NCBI taxonomy): Eukaryota > Metazoa > Arthropoda > Insecta > Diptera > Drosophilidae > Amiota > Amiota mariae. The sequence goes on from JAWNKV010000325.1 coordinate 4,914,499, forward strand.
TCCTTGTCCGATGAGAAATGTTGCCCGTCTAACCATTTCGTTAACTTTGAAAATAAGAAGAAGTCACTAGGGCCAAAATCTGATGAATACGGTGGATATTGTATCAATTTGAGTTTTAATTCCATGATTTTGGCCATCGAAACTGAGCATGTGTGGTACAGCGTCTTTTTCTAATGTGCCTCGGGAAACCAGAAATATTGGACACCATTGGTTTAAATGGAAATGTCACTATAGTAGACACTGAGTTCACATGGTATATGAAGTCACAAAGTGACTTTCAATGCCTAGCGCCGAAATCCGAAAAATATTATATTCAATTAAGCACAAGAAGTCACAAAATTGTACAGGTATGGAATAAGGTTTTCTTAACACCTTAATTTTTGTCCTTATGAGAGATATTCATTTTTAGGGTTCCGTACCCTATAACTAAGCTTACGATCTCCGTCCGTCCGTCCGTCTCCTGCTCTATCTCATGAACCAAGGTAATAGGTAGAGAGTTGAAATTTTCACAGAGTGTGTAATTCACTTGTGTTTAGAATACACATTTTTAGAAGCATTGTTCTTTAATTTAACCTTTTGTTTAACAATTTTTTTGCTTTTACTTTTAGGCTATTAAATATAAACATAATTTTATATATTAAGGAGAAAATCTTGTACGATGGTAGGAAACCCTCCGTCCTAAACATATTATTATAAAATATAATATTCAATTTCTTCTTTTTCTTAATTAATAATTATTATCATTATAACTGTTATAGGGTCTTAGAGTTCTCTAATGAGTTCCTCTAGTATTTGTTGTTCCTCTTCTGTCGAAACAACAAATTTCTTATCAGTTTTAGTTGTAAGGATTCCGCCTTGTGGTGTTGATGATCATCCAGTTTCTGCCATTAATAGTTCTGGCAAAGGGGTGAAACCCATTTAATCTGGTTGATAACCTTCCGGAGTGGCTATCTTGGTTCCTTGGTTGTTATAGTTTTGAGCATAATTAACTTTTAAGTTTTTTTTTTTTGCTTTTGTCGACGGTTTTGGAACCAAACCTTTACTTGACGCACCGGAAGATCCAATTCAGCTGCAAAATCTTTAAGAGCTTCACCTTTAACAAATATCGTTCGTTGGAATTTTTATTCCAACTTGGAAAGTTGTTGCTTGGAAAATTCTGTTCTATTTCTCTTGGGTTTCTTGATTTGTGACTGTTTTTCTTGCTGCTGTTGTTGTTGCTGTTGCTCATTGGGCGACAATGACGAGGTTTCCTGGCATTTACTGGTGGGATGTTGACGTTGTTCCATACGATATTCTACTGAATACAACTGTTGTTGTTGTGGATCATTGGGCGTTTAAGTTTTAAAATTCTCCAATTGTCATTAATTGCGTTCCCTGGTTATTGTTTTTTGTTGGATGTGCCAAGGAAGTGTGATCTTTTAGAGATCCTAATAGATTTACCTAGTTGGAAGTACGATTCACCGTACATGAAAGAATGTAAACATCCAGTACTTTCGACTTTGAGAGGCAGACAAAAGTGATATGACTCCCCGCCCGCTCTGTGTTAAGAATGGTGATGCTTAAGTTGACAAAAGCGTCCAAGTTCCATTAGTTCTGGTGTTCCCCCATTTAATTGAAGCTCGTCAAGGATCGCTCTAAAAGTGATTAGATCGTCACTTATCAGGTAGCAACTATCAATAATATGCATCACTTTTACCCAGCATGATCAAAGTCCTTGTAGAGTGACGGATATGCCTCTGATATCTATTGAAATTTGGACGCAGGCCCAGATTGTGATCTATCTAAAACTTTTCATCGTTTCCTTAATTGCTTCATATATGTACATAAATCTATGTACACAAAATAATAATAAACTATTCGACGTCTTTTTCAAAAATTTAATTATTTATAGAAGTGTAAAACGAAGAAAAGCTTTCACTTCATAACATTCCTATGGCGCAACTCCTTTGTTTTTGCCACTATTATTTAACCTGGACTACACTGGCATCGCGTGTTGTTCTCGAGCGAGAAAATGGTTGATTTTGTGCGATTTATGGACCATTTACAAAGCAGAAAGGGAGTGTAAAGAATATATAAAATCCATTCTTTTACATTGTTCATATGGCGAAATTTTTTTGTGCGGTAATAAGAGTTTTGGAAGATCGACTGTTCTTATAAAATGTAATACAATAATTAACTGATGCTTGGAAATTGATCTTTCAATATTTGTACACATTATAAAACAAAGTCACCCGCCGCGACTGTCTGTCTGTCTGAACGCGACGAACTCAAAAACTACCGAACGGATTTTCATTAGGAAGGTTTAGGAAAGAAAAATTCGAAAAATCCCAAAGGGAACAGCTGAAAATTCTTAAAATATCGAAAAGAGTTAGGTGTGTAAGTGAAATGCATATAAAGCTTAGGAGAAATATTTTGAAATCAATGAAGTCGCCTTTGACAAACATCTCAGCCAATGAGTATCCATTAATTTTTTTGGGAAGGAGAGGCAGGACAACGTCTGCCCAGGTATCTAGTTGACAATAAAAATGAAATCATTTGGTCAATAATATAGAGATATCATTAACTTTTTTATTGATGGACGAAACTTGTTGATGCTACGAGCGGCATCTCTCGGATTATCTAAGGACTTATTGACTAACCCACGTAGTACTAATTATGTGATCCATAGATATTTGTCCAGATTGCGACATCTGTATATGAAATTTATTTTCTCATTTCATATTAAGTATTAAAGAGTTTCGTAATATTTGCAAAGCCAGCAGATGGTCAACAGTTTCAGCTGGACAACATATCAAATAGTTACCCTTTCTCATCTTCCTGGATCCCATCCAATACTTTATTTGTGTTATAATATAAAATATGTATATAGATGTATTTAATAGTACAATATACAATACAACAAATAGCAGACCCATATTGTGTGTGTGCAGGAATTAATTGAATTATCTTCTCTCTTGCATTATTATTGTATCTTTCATTGAGTTGTCAGAAGAAATGAAAATTAACCCTTTCGGATTGCTAGAGAGAGACAGAGAGAGGTAGAGAGAGAGATAGAGAGAGAGAGAGAGAGAGAGATTATTGTTGGTCAAGCAGTAGACTTATGAGGGTGTAAAACCTAAAAATTAGCTCTATAGGCTTATTAGCAAAAGTCAACACGTCAAAAATGAAATGAAATGGAATGAAATGAAATGCCTCAACGACGCGACATTGAGAGTTAAGAAATTTTACTTAAATGGTTCAGTTACAATATGAAGCTGGAGCCAATTTGGAATTTCATAGCATCATGACTTGACGAAAACTTGACGCAGCAATCCATTTATGCTGTCAGTATTATTGGCCCTCGTTTGTCTGTCTGTCTGTCTGTCTGCTTGTGTATATATTTGTTAGTGATTCGTTCAATGACTGGTTTTGACTGTCGTTTGAACTTTCTACTTGTCATCTTGCCAAGTAAGATTCATTTGTTTTTGTTGTAAATCTACTATCTTGAAATAAAAATTAACAAAAAAGGAAAGAAACAAAAAACAAAAAACAAAAAAATCAGAAAAACAAATGCAACAAATGTTTTTAATTGAATATTGCATGCATTTGTTGTTTGGGAAGGCTCCCTGCTGTCTTATTAGTCACGATTTGTTGAACACACGTGGAATTCCTCAATCAAATAAAAATACATATATAAAATAAAAAAGGTGTATTCATGAAACAAACATTGTTCTTCCACCAAATTGACACGGGACAAGTCCCGGAACAAATGCTGCCAAAGAATTACAAGCAACGCTTAGGTTTACAAGAAAAGAAAATTCTCTTCAATCAAATCCCTAGCGCACTCTCTATCATACTCATACTCTCCCTAATTGGCGCCAATATTTTCAAAGGATTAACTGCTAAATACTACATACTTATGTACGTGATACATATCTGTGACACACAACAATTTATTCTGATATTTTACCAAAAACACCACACAAGAAAACCTTAGTTTTTTTTGTTTTTTTTTTTTTTGTTTGAATTTAAAATGTTGCCTTGTTGTTGTCGTCGTCGTCATGTCATGAACACAATTTCAATTTAAATATTTACATATACCTATTTCATATTATATATATATAGTACGAGTATTTATGTATTTCATGACATCTTATCTTAAATTTAACTTTTCGCTACCGTTTTTTATACTTTTATATTTAAACAAATATTTGTAGATTTAGTTGATTAACATGTGTCGAATTCCGGTAGCAGCAGAGGTGTACCTTTGTTTTAGGTTTGAAGGTTCTTTTCAAGATAAGAAAAAAAAAAACATTTCAAAAGTTTTTCAATTTGACAATAAATATGAACGTGAATTTGGTTAGAATCTCATATAACTACAACATGAACTGCAGATCTGATGGAATTTTTATCAAAATATTTCTGTTTTTTTTTTCTTTTTTTTTCTGTTTTCATCTCTTTAGTCAATATTTGGTGAATGTCCAATTGATAAGCTACAATGACTGTCAACTAAAAATCATTGGGAAACATAATAATAAATATGGAAATAAAAATCATATATATTTTTTTTTTTTTTACTGACACTGCTAAAATTCTTTTTGTTTTTGGAAAAGATTGTTTATATTAAAAGATATATTAATAAAACTTATAGGGGATTTTTGAATATTTTAACTATTTCTTTATGATGGATTACAGTAAATCTACTAAATCTCCAATAATTTAGGTTCAAATATACAATAATGAAATCGTAGGCTTTGTTTGTCTGTCTGTTTGTTTGTATGCGTATCACGAAAAAGTCACTCATTGGATTTAAAATCGAATTACTGAAAAATAAGAAGCTTTATTGTGAGTAACATATACCTTTCATTTCATCAAAATCGACCTATGAAATCAGTCGAAATTGGTGGGTCAAATTTAGTTTAAAATCAATCAATTGGTCTTTTTCAAACATTTATTTTTGAATTGTGAGTCATGAACAAAATAAAATACATATATCATTCCCGTGCAAAGCCCGGCCGGGTGCGATGATCTAAACTGTTCTCAAGCTTCTAAGCAATTTTCTAAATCTCTCTATAGGAATGGAAAAACTTATTTTCTTTAATATTGAATTTATAAATTGGCATTTTGTATATCATCTATCTATATATACAATATTTACATAAATGTCTGTTCCTTATAGACTCCGATGGATCGATTTAAATGAAATATTCAGGGAAACTCTATCATAGTCTGGAGAGTGTTTTTTGTGTAAAATATTTATATTTTATAGATCAACTTATTCTTAGTAAAGTGTCGTTTTTTTATTATTTCGTTGTATTGCACTTTGTGTTAGAGGTACCACCACCATTCTTGGATGTCTTTGAAACCACTGGTTTTCACGAATCTTATCACAAACTGTAGGCTATTTGAGATCTCTATGCAGGGTAGTGTTATGGACAAACCATGGCACTCCTCTGATTTGTATTAGTGCCTGTACTTTTCTTATTTATTAAATAAGGAAATTTCTATGGCGTAGAGCTAAGACACGGACAGACTATGTGTCTGTCAATGAATCTTTTGTATTGCCAAGGAAAGTTAACTGTTTGGGCCTAACTGCCAACCTAAGTTCCGCAACTTTGCGTAGCAATATGCCATGATGGTTGTCACATAAGTGTCCAGGATTAGATCGGGGTACCGGACTTTTTCCATCTTCAAAATAATCTTAAATATCTTGACAAATGTCGCACCTCAGCATGAAGTCAGAAGTGAATGATTTCCTGGGGGTCTTACCATATGCAAAACTACATGCAAAATTCTTATTTTGAATATCTAATAGTTTTTGATTTATTTTCTATCCATTCTAGTAATTTATGTATATCATCAAAACCAATGGTTGTATGTCTTCAGATTATGATGGATATATACATAGAATTTAAGAATAAGTCTCTGAAAATATATAGTATTCTTTGCTGTCTGTGCTTATGTGAGAAAATACTAAAAAAAGAAAAAAAAAAAAAAAAAAAAAGATATCGAAACTCTTTCTAATTTGTTATCACAAATATTTTCAATTAATTTTGACCATTACAAACTGTTTGATTATTTTGAAATTCAAAATGGCAGCGTAACTAATATTTATGTTTATGCGAATTGTATCTAGATACAATACATATAGGTAACTGAACTCATATAACTGTATGTGTTATATAGTTAAAAGCATGTTTGCGTGTTAAAATATGCGTGCATGCGTAAGTAAGTGAATAAGTTTTAGCGTGCGTGTGTGTGTGTGTGTGTGTGTGTGTATTGTATATATTGTATAAAGTATGTAGTACATCTGCGTTACTTTTCTATGTATGTAGTATGAAGTGTTAATACGAATACAAACAATTCAATGAAAGAAAAAAAAAAAAAAAAAAAAAAAAAGTAAAACGGAAAAAATTGCGCAGGAAAAAAGTAAAATCTTAATTCGAATAATACATTCTGACAACATGACGGATCACCAACGAAAATTCACAGAAGCACAAGTCCGTACGTCGAGCAGCGTGGAGAATCCATAGTTTGCTTTTGTTATTTTTATGGTATTTCTATATTTCTGTTTCTGTTTCTGTTTTCTACTATCATACTATTTTCTTTCATTCCTTTCTTGTCTTTGACATACATTATTTTTTTATACAAACATACGTATGTACATACATGAATGGTCATAGGGGTGCTGAGAACCCTCATATAAATACATACATACAGTCACACATGCATGTATGCGTATCCATAAGAAAATGGCCGCCATTGCCAAATGTATACAAAAGATACAAATGTATATTATATACAATACAACAAATACTCGTACAATAAAATAAGCAGAAAGAATAAGAAATAAAAAAGAATAAAAATTTTATGAAAATCCACTTAGCTTTAGTTCACTCGCCTTTGACATATTAATGCAATTAATCGCGACAATCGGCAAACAATATAATAAAATATCAAATAAAAAAATGTACAATTTATTTTGTATTTTCTTAAATACAATTATACAATATGTTTTGAACTCATAAGCACAAGTATTTGCAAATTAAAATGTCAACTGAACAAATTTCAAATCATTTTCGATACAAGTGTGTGTGTGTGTGAATGTGTGTGTATCTGCCTATCTGACTAAATGGCTGATTGACTGTCGCTTTCGTCGTTTCATGTCTTAGAGAATTCTGTCCAAGAGATAAGCGTCTTCGTCGTCGTCGTCATCATCAAAGACAACGTCTTCATTTTCTGTTCTGTAGTATAACGTATAACGTTTATACTTATTTATTTTGGCTCCTTTTGGACACACATCTTCCATACAAACAAACATACGTGTACAGTGTACAGTGTACACTAGCAAATGTACATATCTTTTGACAATGATGCTAATATCATCATCAATCTTCGTGCGAAAAATCAGCAACAGCAAATGAACAACGAATATCTTTCGAAAACAGCTTAAACGCAGACACATTTACTTAAGTAAGTATAAGTAAGAAGGAAGCAAAAACCGAAGTGACAGTCACAGCTATAAAGGAAACAAGCGTCACAAGGACGGCAAGGACAAAGTCTAAAATTGTACCCACTTTAGGTTAATACCAACAGCTGAGCCTTTGTCATTGGGCGTCGTCGACATTCAATTTTCTTTTTATGTTTTTCAATTTTCATTAGACAAATTAACAAATTTTGGTAATTTTGACTGAATGAGTTTGGATGGTTATTGGCATTTGTTGGGTACTTGAAATTTATATGTGTTGATTGGGCCAATTGGGATAGATGATGGTATGGGGGGTGATTGAGTGTGGTACCAAGGAAAAAGGTATTGTACATAGCTATGAATAATATTGTAACTTGTGGCATGTTTGAAGACAAGTGGAATTAACTTGTTCTGGCTTTATTTTTTGTCATTATTATTATTATTTTTTTTTTTTCTTTAAAGAAAATGACTTGTTTACATGAGATAATTTCAAAGTAATAAATCATTTGATATACTTATATTTTATTTCAGCTTAATTAAATTAAGTATTTATCTAAGAATTATCCAAATATTTGGTACAAATTTTCAACGTTTTTGGGTTGAAGTGGTGAAGTAATTGAAGACGCAGATAATTAATAATAATTTTAAATTGAAGTGCAATTACCTATTAGAATCTCTAAATCCCTGTCAACTTATTGGTTTAAAAACCTTGTTTAAAGTTGTTTAAAAAAATAAAGAAAGGTTTAAATAGGAATCTCGATTGTTATAAGTATCTAATTATATTAGATTTTAAAATTTCTAACTAAAGTAAGAAAATATTGATAATGCAAATAAGTTTTCGCCGTTTGACAAAAGAGATGTAAGTTATGGTCGATATTATCAAATGTAAGATATTGGATATTTCATATAAAAAAATCAAGTTTCAAAACAAATAAGTGTCATTTGCGGGAACTTTTGATTTACTTCTTACAATGAAGATATCTACAGCTAAGGGACATCAATTGTTGTATGAAGCATATAGCGAACATCCTCAATAATAAAAAACATGTCAGTATTGTGTTTAAAGTGGCGATTTTAACACAAGGGACAAAGAACGCGAAGCGAGACCAGTCAAGTTTGAAGATATTGAGTTGAAGGCATTATTGGACTAAGATTCATGCCAAAGTCAAAAGAAGCTCGCTGAAACCTTGTGAGTGACTTAACAAACGATTTAAAAGCACCTCATGGCCGTGGGTGTGGTGCAGAAATAATGAAATTGGGTTCCTCAAGCCAAAAGAACTTGAATGCCGTACTTTCACGTGCGTGCAACTGCTCCGAATGCAAAATCGGAATGATTTTTTCCATCAAAGTGAATTCACAACGACAACTCCAAGCTCGGAAAATCGTGGGATAAACCCGGCCGTACATTAACTTCAATTGCCAAACCAATTATTCATTGCAAAAAACTAATGCTGTGCATCTAGTGGGATCAGCTCGAAGTAATCTACTATGAGTTAATCCAGCTAAACGAAACCATCACTGAGGAGGGTTATCAATGACAATTGATGCAATTGTGCCAAACATTGAAGCTCAAACGCCCCTAATATGCCAAAAAATATGACAAAGTGATTTTTCAGCACGACAACACTCGGCTATATATTGCAAAAGTCGTCAAGGATCCACAAATGTACAATTTTTGATTAAAACTGCCATAAAGTTATTTGCACTCACCATATCTTTGAAATTTACATAAGAATCCTAATAAGTGCAACTACCCCCTAATAGTTACAACTACCTTCCTCCATTATAAAATACAAAATTTCAGACTATTTATGTGACTATAAGTTTACCATCTTGACAAGTTTTCGAATAGAACTGTCTATTTTTGAATAAAGATTAAAGTTTGCAATATTCAATTTCAGACAATTGTGAAATTATTATAAAATTACAGACATCATAATTATGAGAATGAAATATTGTAATTATTATAAACTTGAACTGCTCTGAATCGATTTTTTTAAACTAGACTAGACTTTTTCTGTCTGTTTGTTTGTTTGTGCGCGAATTACGCAAAAGCCACTGATTGCATTCAAAATCGAATTATTGAAAGATAAGAAGCATTATAATGAGTAACATGTGGCGTTTATTTAATCAAAATCGACTTACAGAATCAAAAGATATACATTTTTAATTATAAACATCCTTTTGTAAATGTGCTAATAAATTTTCAAACAAACATTCTGTCTAGCTGAAGAAGACGTAGGCACAATTAGTACTATACTAAACTATAGGCCCCTTAGCCATTCTTAACATGGTCCTTAGCAGGCGGAGAGTCACATCACTTTTGTCAGCAGCTCTCTTATCTGCCTCTCAAAGTCGAAAGTACTGAATGTTTACATTCTTTCTTGTTCGATGAATCAAGCTTTTTAGTAGGTCGATCTATTAGGATCTTTAGAAGATCACACTTCCTTGGCGCATCCAACAAAAAAGCACATAAACCACCTACCATCAACATCAAAGTTTAGTTCTATGTAGATCTCATTATTCTTATATGTAATTATAAAATACACACATACATAATACTGAGAAGACTTGCTTGTTGGCCAATCTGACATCCTAGAGTCGCGGGTTCTATTCCCGCTCAAGTTTGGTCCTGCACTTTTCTAATTTCCTTCAATCCCTCCTAACTCTCCCCCTGAGCTGAAGGTCTTTGTTGCTATTGCTCTTATTATTAACTAAATTATAATTTGTATTTATAATCTTAGTCTACATAAATAAAAAAATAAAATAAATATTTTCGCATACTTTCATTTATCCGCCTGATGAAATTCTTTTATTATTCGAAATTGAAGTTTTAAGCAGCAGATCAGCAAATCAAAGGCGCCGCATGACATGTAATACTTTTGATTGAATCAAATATCTTTTCTTTTCATAATGTTTTGTGTTTAGTTTGCTCAAGGTGTCACTATGAAACAGTGGCACAGCTCCACTATTGTCGCTTTTAGACATGCCGACACGAAACCTATTGTGACTTAGCAAAGGCCAAACTTCAAAAAATCACTAAAATATGCGCTACTTGTAGTACGAGTATTGTTACCAATAATAAAAAAAAAAAAAAATGAAAAATCAAAGCTAAAACTGTCATTTAAAAGTATCTCATTGTGTGAACATATTTTTTTTTTTTTTCATATTTCTAGAGTATTGTATTATAGTATAACAATTGAGAAATGTTGATATATGAGCTTTTGTCTTTGCATGGAATTCAAATATGTAATGAGATTTAGTGCCACTACTTGTTTGTTTAGTTGTTTATTCATATGTAATAGAATATGCGGTACAGAAGCGCGTATGGGTTACTTGCGGAAATAGTCTGGACATGAAATTCAAATGATAAGAAACTAGAATTTCTTGACGCCAGAGTATTAAGGCGGACATCGAAGTGACCAATGGTATTAGTTGGACAGACAGCAGCATATGGGTGAACTTGAAATTATGGAAAAGGAAAAAATGAAAAGACAATAAAAAAAATTTAAAATTTAATTGATGAATGCCTGAAGTTTGTCGCATGTTATTTCTATAAATATCTGATGGTATTAGCTTAATTGGGCAATTGGCTTAAAATCTTACACATAATTGATTGTGATTACAATTGTTCAAGTGTAATTTGTTAATAAGATTCTTTAAGACATTGAAAATCATAAAAATATGATTGCTTAATCTGGGTAATTGCATCGAGAGTAGTACGAGTATGTATATATTTTATAGAAAATATTTAACATTTCTAATATTTTAGCAAAATATATTAAATTATTTTTATCGAATTTTTAGCAAAATATTGTTGTATAACTTTGGCAGTTAGGCTGTGTTTGCGTAACTCGATATGCCTGATAGATAGAAAATACTTGTAATTTTCTAGATTATAAAGAAAATCATCATAAAAGCAAGTCGATATAGATATATAGATAGATAGATAGATATACTTACTGTACTGATAGATAGGGAAAACAAGAAAGAAAATATAGTAGAAATGGTATTTTTAAGATATTAAACGGACCTTAGGCGAAAAACAAACAAAACCAAACAAAACAAAAGATAAGATATCCTCGGCGTCAGCGACGCTTACGTGATGTTTATATTTGAAAAACATTGGTAACCGAAACCTAAAAGTAAACACCCACTGCCATAGTGTGGCGCAACGCAGCAAAGTGTGGATATTTTTGCTTCGACTTACATAATCGAAAGAGTGAGCAAACTGACAAGAATCAAGTAGCAAACATCACCCTTACATTAGAGTTATACTCTGTCAGATGTTTTCCAAAATGCCGTCAAGGACACCAAGGGTGGTGGTGGTAGTAGTATACAGTGACAGACTGGCAGACAGTCAAATTATTATGCTAGTAGATCCTTTTGAGGATTTGGTTTTTAAGGCACCAACATCAAGTATGTGTGCTTTTGTGTTTCAGTCTGTCTTTCTTTATGTCTGTCTGTCTATCTTGATATCCATACCATTATATTGCATGATGTTCCTTTTGTATGCCCCCTCTGTGTGTCCATTATGTGGTCTACTATCTTCTGTTCTGTTCAGCTCAGCTCAGCTCAGTTCAATTCAGCTCGCTAATGTGCTTCTCTTGTCGTGGCCATTTGAGTTGAAAATGTTTATGAAAAGTGACATTTTAGGTGTGTAAATGTGACAGAATTTTCTGTCTGTCCTTTTGGTTTTAGTCTGTCTCTCTGTCTGTCGGTCGGTTTCTCTATATCATTCTGTGTTCATATAAATACCAATCGAAATGCTCTACAACATTGGCTTATTAAAAAAGAGTTGATGGCTTAGGACTTGACCCTTAGACACAGCACAACACAACACAACACAACGCAACACAACACAACACATGCTGCTAGTTACAATAAGGTGTTGGTTGGTTAGCCCACTTAAGTGGTAATTAATGTAAGTACTCTTGACTTTATCTCAATATATAAATCCAATTTTTTTGATATTATCTTAAGCACAGTCTAGGCTTTGGCTCTTGCGACAAGTACAAAATGATACAAGACCAAAAAAAAAAAAAAAATTATTCATAGTAAAAAAAAATTTGTATCAAAAAACAAAAAGGTAAAGCACACATCAAATTTTCGGGTTTGATATTGGTTATGTTACGATGACCCTTAGTCAAACATGGAAATTTAATAATACGCTTTCGAAAAAAAATGTTAACTCAACGCATTCAAAAAGCCAAGGCTCAGCTTAGCTCATAGTTGCTTGCTGGCCGGCCGAGACTGGTATTATGGAGTAATACTACGTCTAACCAAATTTGTCACGACATTCCTTACACTACTTTGTATTTTTGTTAATTTTTGTTTTTAACTGTCATTCGTCACTCGTCTGAACTTGGCACAAACAAAGAGACATTGAGGCAGATAGACATATAGACAGACAGACAGACTTGGCAGGCAGGCAGGCAGGCAGGCAGGCATGTAGACAGACGAACGGACTTGTTCGGTTGTTTGATCTTATCTCAAATTCCTGGTGGTCACTTTTTCTATTCGCAGCAATATACAAACAATACTACACAATAATAATTTCATTTCATTTCTTTTCGTTTATTTTGTTTTGGCTTAAATAGTTTTCATTAATTTCTTTATTTTTTTTTTTTTCATTATTTTTTGTGGGTTTTTGGTTTTGGTTATTCGAAATGTACCATAATTAATTCATTTTTATATATTTTTTTTTTTGTTTTACGGCCGATGGCGTTTGTATTTGGCAGTTTGACGCGACTTAGTAGTGCTACGAATCAGTAGGAACGTCCGATTCGGTATCGGAGTCGGTGTCGCGTGTTGGTGTCAAAAAATATCAAAACATCACATCAAATAAACGTTCAACATTGTTGCGCGACTCGAAAGGGCAACCACACACACACACACACACACACACACACACACACACACACACACTCTCATTAGATTGACCTTACCCTAGCTGGGACGTTTCTGTATCTACTCGAGACACACGAAAGTTGCATGCTATAAATGTAACACTTTTCTTTCCTTCGCCTACTAATATAGTTAGTTCATATTTGTTTCAGGGGTTTTTCTGTGTCGAAACCCAACAAATATGAGTGATATGAGTATGAATACTATAAACATCATATTAAACTGAATTTCAATACCTTGTTAGAAGGCATTTGGTTATGTTAATTTTCACTTTACTTACTTTAATATTCATATTCATATTCATATTTTTTTTCCCTTTTTCAATTCAAAATTCATCAAAATGTTGATCCAATAAAGTTTTTTTTTCTTTTCTAGGGTTTGCGTGTTAAGTTACTAGATGACCAAAAAGGGAAAAGTGAGGGCAAACTTATCTATCTAAATATATCTCACTTCATTGTTATTACTATTGTGTATTGTGATAAAGTAGTAGATCGTTTAAAAAACAATAAAAGAAAGATATAAAAAACCTAACCAACGAGGTATTAATTAATGTGTTCAAATGGAAACATTTAAGCTTTATTTATGAAGAATAAATTCCCATTTATATCTATCTATCTATATATTTTATATAGCAAATTCCTCCGCCCTGGCTGTCTGTTTGTTCACGATAATCTCAAAAACTACCAATTGGATTTTCATACGGTTATCACCAATGAACGGAATGATTCATAAGGAAGGTTTTAGGTGGTAGATCGTTTAAAAAACAATAAGACAAAGATATAGAAAATCTAAGCAACGAGTTATTAATTAATGTGTTCAAATGGAAACATTTAAGCTTTATTTAAAGAAGAATAAATTCCCATTTAAATCTATCTATCTATACATATTATAAAACTAATTCCTCTGCCTCGGCTGTCTGTCTGTTCACGATGATCTCAAAAACTACCAATCGGATTTTCATACGGTTTTCACCAATGAACGGAGTTTCTCATAAGGAAGGTTTTAGATATATAATTCATTTAGGTTTTGTGGATATTGGCTGAAATATCAATTGTCTTCATATGTCAAATTTATTATCATATTTCAAGGCTTGCGGAGGCGCGTCGGGAAAACTTGTTATAAGTATACGAGTATATAATTTGATAAAATTTATTATATAAAATTTAATTTGATATTGAAAATTGATTTTTTTTTTTAAATTTTTGTGAAATCTTCCCACGTTTATGCAATAAAATTATAAATACATACAATTTTCATTCGTCCAGGAAGTTGGTATTCCTACGACTTATTCAATGTGTAATGAAATTAGTCATATCATTTTTCAAACAACTTTTCTATTAAATGAGAATGGAGAGAAAAATAAAAGATGAAAAAAAAAAAAAATTAAATAAAAAAAATGCTGATTAACAGATTACACACTTCAACCCGACACCCCTTTCTTTCTATACTACTATACAATTATAGTATAGTAGTCATGTTTTGAGTTAAACTTAAGATGAAATAAAGAAGAAAACGAAAAACAAAAAAACAAGTTGTATCTAGATACATTTCTTCTTGGTTTACCATATACATAATGTCTGAACGACGAGTATGAGTGTGTGTTTGTGACTGCCAATATATCGAATGCTACCATTTATAACCATGATTGCTGATTATGCTGTTTCTTTGGCTGAAAATGGATGACATGACAGATGAACTGAGCATGTGCGCTCACAGCCAGACACCAGCCCAGTTAAGGAGAAGTTAGCCAGCCAAGCACTGAAGCAGTTATTCAGGCAGTCATTCAGTCAGTTAGTTAGTTAGTCAGTCCACCAGTCCGTCAGCTAGCCACAGACAGCAGCAATTGTATGCTTCCCCCTTCGATTGTTGTGTCCATAGGCTACTACTCACTCACTACCAGTGACAGAACAGAGATACAGATACAAATTCAGTTGCAGTGGTTGCTCTCAAGTTGACTTGTCTTGATCATTGCTGTTCAATGCATTACATAAAACAACAACAACAACAACAACAAAAGCAACAAAAGGAGTTACAACAACAAATCGTATTTAAATAATCATTTCTTCTGACAGCCAACTTGACTTCCAGATCAGTATAATACCATCAAAATAATGTACTATGTAGGTACTCTCTTACGCTTTTCATTCTTTAAACTTATGACTTTTGGTTTTTCTTTTTTCTTGTTTTTTCTTTTCTTTTCTGTTCTTTTATTTAATTCAGATTCTTCTTCTTCATCGTCATCGTCATCATCATCATCATGATCATGATCATGATCATCATCTTTATCGTTTTCTTGGTTTTGTGTTAATTGTTTGTTTGACTTGTGGTCGTCGTGTTGCGTGTTGCTTGTTGCATACACTTTTGTGCAACTTGCAATGCTCTTTTCGATTATGATGACGATGATGACGAAGAAGATATTGACGAAGATGTTTCTTCAAGATTATTTAAGCGGCAGCGGCGTCAAGTATCAAGTTTTAAGTTCCTTTTCATATGCATTCTTCATATGAGTATGTGTTTTCAGAGTGGCGTCATTTAATTGAAAACGATGCATGTAAATGACACTTTTCAGCATTAATAAGCAAATATTTGTTCGGTTATTGAAGAACAAGGGATTATGTTTGAATTGAGTTGAGCTTCGTTAAAAGGAGCTTAGTTTTTGAAGTTGTATACTCATGCAGTATTTAATGGGAATTTATATTGGAGCAGTTCTCTTACGTATATTTAAACTAGATAAATGCTTTGATAAGCTGAGAACGAACTTCTTCTTATAGAGGCCATGATGGTAACAAAAACAGTTGGTTATTTAGAGGTAATTAAGTTCTTAGGGGAATATAGTTTATGAATATGTTCAATATATTAATACATTAAAAGAAGAATCTATAATATGATTATTTAGCTTGACATCTCTGAATTTAAAGAACTAAATTTCACTACTTGGTTCTATCATATATAGTTTTCATTTGGTAGTTCCGAGTTTCATCATTTTGTGTCTAACAAAAGCTACCAAATTAATTTGATAATAAAGGTAATTTTTTTTGGAAAGAAAACCATCAAATGATTCAGGAGATATATTACATTGAATGAGTTACTCGGCCAATTAATGAACGATTATCATAAAACTGAAATCGTTTAATGATTTCGTGTTATTCGTGTTATTATTTCTTTACACGAAACACTTGATCTCATCATATATAGGTAATTTCAAGAAGGACAAGGAGAAAGAGGGATAAAGAATAAAAGATACACTATTTGAATGCTTGACAAGTGACAACCTGACTGCTTGCCATCCAGCTTGCCGGGATGCTGACTGCCAGCCTGCTTTCTTGCCTGCCTGGCTGACTAGTAGACTGACTGACAGACTGACTGCACAGAATTGACAAAATTATCTGAAATATGCAAGAATTTAAGAAATAAGAATGAACACGTACAAAAGAAAGAATATGAATGCTGCAAAAATCGACAAGAAAAGTAACAAGAACAACAACAACTGTGCCTAAGAGACAAACAAGAATTATGACTGAGACGCAAATCTTTAAGATTTGAAGAGACATTTTTATTTTTAGGTGACATGCCCTCAGTTGGACGTCTGATGGTTAGTTCAAAAATATTGTATCTCGAATGTCAATCATTTTTGAAAGTCATCGTTCATGAGTCGTGCGGAGTCTTCGTTATTAGTTTGGTATGTATTTTTGCAGGAATATTTTAGTTTCAATTTGTTTTTTTTTTTTTTTTTTATGTAATAAAATATTAAAATATTTTAAAAATATGTATTTTGAAAATATTGAAATTACAATAGAAAAACAAGTTTAATTAAGCAGCCTTGCAATTATAATTGACACAACCCAGCAGTAGCAGCAGGTGTTTAAATGAAGATGTACAATTCTCAAGGCATCTACTCGTATTATAACTTGCCACACCTTTTCTTTGCCATAGACGTAGTACGATAAGCAAATCTTATATTTTGATTTGTAAAAACTTTTTAATGCAGTCTTAATTCAGATAATCCGATCAGACGCGCTCCTTCATAGCCACCACCACCACCACGATGAATAAAGGTGTGGCAACGAACTTTGTTGTTCAATTAACTTTTGATCTGAAGACCAATTACCTATGAAAGGTTTTTGTCTACGATCAAGAAGATGACTAAGCTTATAGGGATTTTGTTTAAGAAATTCTACTTATATTTTATTTATTTATTTAGTTGATAAACGTGGTAGGTAATTGATATGATGCAGAGATATAGTAGAAAATTGACAGTTGACAGTTTCCCCCCCCTTTTTTTTTTTTTTTTTACTACAATTACTAATTTGTTAGTAGACAAAAATCAAGTGGTGAGTTTTATGATAAATTTTTTTTTTTTATTTAAATTTTTGAATGAATAATTCATTTATAGGTATAAATTTCTTATTTCAGTGTTGTCCAATGAAATCCTCATTGGATAAAAAGCTTACAATAAATTATAGTTTTAGCCAATGACGCCTGTCCGACCATCTGGAGAATTGTTCAGACTAAGGCAAAGATCTTTAGCAAAAACATGTTGAATCCGATGAAGATCCAAAATTGGATTTTTGTTTTGAAATTGTGTGAGACCTATAAAGATTTATATATAAGGTAGTAATCTCCTATTGCTTTACTTTAAAACCCAATTATTTCAGATCATAGCCGATAGAAAACTGATAACCCGAATCGTTTTTGTTGAAATTTTCAAAAATTAGAACTATATTTTTATACAAGAAATCATTATCTACTTATAAAGGTATATAAAAATTAAACTATGACAGTATGTCTGTGCGTCTATTCCTTATGAACTCCAAAACCACTTTACCGATTTTGATGAAATTTTCAGGAATAGTCTAGCATAGTCTGGAAAGTGTTTAAGTAAGAGATGAGATGAAGCTTACCTTGTGGCTTTGGAACATTTCGTTTGAGTTGCATCCATTTGTATGTTGGCAAGTTGCTACAATGATTTGGCGATTTTGATTGTGAACTCGATTGATTCCCTGAGTTCGAAGCATTCGATGATGATGTTGTGGCCGAACCTCCGGGAGAGATGACGCGTTGATTTCTTGATGAGATATTAATGCAACCATCGGGTGAATTTGATGTGGCATGATGCTGATGCTTTTGTTGTTGTTGTTGTTGTGGCGATGATTGTGACGTTTGTTGTTGAATTTGTTGTTGCTGCTGCTGTTGCTGTTGTTGTTGAAGATGATGCTGATGCACTTGTTGTGCTGTGCCTGGAACATTACTTAAATGTGCCCCCAAACTGTGATGTATATGCGGATGCATAGTCATTGCATCCATGGGAATGCCTGAGTCGAGTGAGTAACCACCACCACCACCACTCATATGCTGGTGGTGCCACATTTGAGACGTCTGTTGCTGTCCAGACATTTGCAATAGTGAATCAGCTTCGAGTACAAGGCCACCCGGAGTTCCATAAGTTGAATGCAAAACCGTAGAGTATTTTTCCTCTGTGTTCTGGGGCAAAGCGGAATAGGTTTGTTGCTGTGCTAGCTGCTGCTGTTGTAATTGTTGCTGCTGGGCCTGAGTGGGTGCACCCGGGCAATGATTGTACAAGCAATCTAGATTTGTATAACTAAGACCATTTTCAGAGCTAATTATTGGTGGATCCATAATGGGAATACTGGGATTGGCAGCCGACACGGGTGAATTGTTGGCAGGCGGCACAGTGGCCACCGCTGCAGTGGCATAATAGGAGTGTACGGAATCACTTTCATAGTATGAATCTGAGGGTGAATGACTAGTTGGATGAAGTGGTGTGCTAGCAGCGCCAGCGGACGAGGTGGATGAGCTTGTAGTGGTGATGCCATACTCTGCAGCACTTGGACTAAACAGATGTGTGTGCGAATACATATTTTGCTGTTGCTGCTGTTGATGTTGTTGTTGTTGTTGCTGCTGCTGTGATTGTATGTTAGCCACCAAATTGGGTTGTCCTGCACCAGTTGGCGGTGGTGTTAACTGTTGTTGTTGTTGTTGTTGCAACTGGTGCTGTTGATAATATGTTGGTGATGCACCATCATAGCTGGTATAGGCCAAATGATGTTGATGTGGACTCTGTTGATGATTATGATGGTGGTGAGTTGGACCACCGGTTCCCGAAAAATAAGCATTACTACCGTAACCATTTGTGGTTACGGCTGCGGCTACTGCACTCATATCATTGCCACTACTGGCATGATAATTCGAGTGATGGTGATGATGATTTCCGTACATGCTACTTACGTCCATCATATTGATAGGAAATCAAATTTTATGTTTGTTATGTCAACAACACAAAGCTGTTGACAGTGTATGCCTACACTATGTACACAGAAACGCACTCAAAATTATTGTTAGATCTTTAACTTTCACTTTAAGCACAATTTCATAAACTGATAGCAGCGCACCCGCACCACTCTTCTCCGAAATATATTACTACTATATATATATATACTACTTATTTGATCTAATATAATAATTTTTAATCAAAGTCTCCTCTAAAGCATAAAAAACACACACAATAGAACGCGAAAAATATCAAAATCAAAACAGGCGGCGGTGGCGGCGGCAACGACTAACGCGTTTCATTCAAAGCGACGATAATAATGACGATGACAACGTTCGTTTATGCCTCCAAGTCGTAACTGATTCAAGTGATTCAAGTCAATATCACTATAGCTCCGAGCAAGCACCACCATTTGAATGTTTGTTATTTCTGTTAGACCCCGCCTATTCGACAGTATTAGTTGTCTCGTTTTCCATAGCATTTTGCCGATTCTTTCTAACCCATGCTAGTTCAAACCATGTAGTTGGTATCTGTGTGTATGATGGTGGTGTTCTTTCTTGTTTGTTGTATATATTTGTTTTTTTTTTGTTGTTGTTGTTGTTATTAAAAATTCATTTCTGTTGTTTTTGCATCAATGTTGTATGAATTAGTCACTACCGGTTTTTCACCATTGTTTTTGTTGGTGTGTTATTGTGTTTGTTGTTTTACTGACAGTTTTCTCTTAATTCTTCGTTATTGTTTTTAGGGAAACTCAATTTTTTTTTTTTTTTTTTTTGAGTTTTCGAGTTACGCCCAAAAAACTAAGTGAAAGATTTGTGGCATTAGATAGATAGATAGATAGATGTATGTATGAGTATTTTAGATGGAACTCCTTTTTCACACATCAGTTGATACTAAATACATATAACGAAAAGTATAGAACAAACGATTCAACGATGTCTTACTGAGTTTGTGGCCAAGAAATTTACTGCATCAAGTATTCCCCATGGAACGACATAGACAACAACAAACATCACAGACATAAACTAACTAACTATGTATTGTAACAAACCAACTGACTAACTGAATAACTGACTAAGTGAGTAACTGACATTATTGGGCGTGGAATATTTTGCAGGTAAATTCAATGGATCTCGAGCATTCTCCCCCATTGTTCCCATACACCTTTGCCTGTCAATCGTAATTTAAACATATGACATCTAACGCCTCATCTACTATGTACGAGTATGTATATGAATCTAAACACTGACTGACGACTGACTTGACTGACTCAGTGGGATGCAATTCGTAGATTTTTTAGTTTAAAGTCGTTGCAGCCTGTCAATTTTTCTTTAAAGAGATAGATACTTCATGTTCATGGTAGTCATAGTATGAGAAGAATATCTTTATTATTACTTACATTCCTTGCACCTTTCACATGTGGTAATGCATCATTGTTGTTGGTGTTGTGTTGGGAAACTTTTATCTCACTACTTCACTGTCTGTGTGTGTGTGTGTGTGTGTGTGTGTGTAAGTAGTTTTATAGTTTTTGTTGTTATTTGTGAATTGATTGACATTTTCACAAGTTTTGTCGCCGTTCGAAAACATTTGCCGAGCACAACTTTTTCCTTTCTGTTTTTCCATTTTTTTTGTTTTTTTTTTTGTTTTTGTTTTTGGTTTTGTTTTCCCCATTTTGTGTTTTTATTATTTGGCGTTGAGATCTAAATTATTTGCCGGAAAGCCTGTCGGCGGCGGCCATTGTCCATTTGGTATTTGGTATTTTGCTATCGTTGTACTCCAAGGTGATCTATTATATTTTTGGACAGGAGCAATTAATAGTAACAGGATGTTCGTTTTTGTGTTTTTCCCTTCACAGTAAATGAACAGTTTCGTCTTTCCAAATGACTGTATGTCTGTCTATCTGTCTATCTGTCTGCCTAAATATTGTTTCATTGTTCTTCTATACTGAAAGTATATGTATGCTGTAAGTATTTGGTTAATGTGCTCTTGGACATCTTAATATGAAATTTTGGCAGTTTGACTATTGGTAAAACTCTGGAGATTCCACAGAAGCGTCAACATCACTTGATTTAGGTATTTTTGGTAATTAATTAATTAAATATATTTAATCAGCAACTTTCCATTTTCATATTTGAGTGCATATTAATTATTTTATGTAAAGTTAAAGTTTTAATTGGCATTTTGCCAAAAATGACACTTTTCACATGGTTTTGGGTTCTTTTATGAAAAGAAATGATAAATATATATCTTTTTTAATATATAAAAAACAACATTATTCAATGTATCTAGACCCATATTTCATTATGAAAATTAAGTTTGGAAAATGTATTAATGTTGTCAAACTACTGCAGTTGGGACATGTCGCCTTTCCAAAGGTTGGCCTAAGATTATAATTGATAAAATTTGATACTAAAATTTCCAACATAGAAAGTTGAAAGTGATCATTCTGGTGAAATCTTTTACACAATGAACGAATAGATTTATATTGATCTATAGACTATAATTTTAGAAATCTACGTTAATATTTACTATTTCAAAGATAAAATAATATATATTTCTGTTTGACCCATATATATGAGTATGTATGTATGTTCGCGATTTACTGAAAAACTACTGATCCGATTTGGATGGGGCTTTCACTATTCGACTACATATTTTCTAACAAGGTTTACATGTATAAATAATTATTGTAGACTATAAGAAACCAGATCTATAGACTAAAACATAAGAGTATGTCAGTGACATTTTCAGTAATCGCTTCGATGTGCGGCAATACATAAAGATCTTGATTTTTTAATGTTATTCGGTATTCATCTCTAGGTTTATAGTAATATAAATACACAATGATACTCTTCCTTTTTTATACTTTCATCAGAACAAGGTTTCTTTTGACCTTTAAGTGTATTACTCATTCTGATTAACTTAACTCTCTTTGAATTTGAAGCGCAAATATTTTTTAAATTATCTAAATTTTATGTATATACTGTGTTATTTTCATGTGTACTAGATATTCGGGTAGACATAGTCCTGCCTCTCCTTTCCAAAGAATCAGTGGATACTGATTGGTTGGCTTGATGAGATGTTTCTAAGATTTATTTGCATCTCACTTGCACATCTCACTCTATTCAATGTGTTTTACATTTTTCAACTGTTTTTTGGGGTTTTAAGAATTGTATTTTTTCTTAAACCTTCCTCATGAATCACTCTGTCCATTGATGAAAATCGTATGAAATTCCGTTTAGTAGTTTTTGAGCTTATCGCGTTCAGACAGACAGACAAACATACGCAACAGAGTACTTTGTTTTATAATATGTATAGATTTAATATTTTACAAGTGGCAATATAACGGAAATACTTCATATTATGTGAAAATAGTAAAAATATATTATATTATTAGTCTGTGTCATTGTATCAATTTATGAATTAGCGATCTTGCGTAGCTCTCTAGTACTACGATATGATCGCATGTCTTGCTAGTAGTTTGATGACGACAAGTAGTTGCACACGAATAGATAAACTCATTCATTGTAAACGACACACCCAAAAAACACACACTTGATTGAATTACATATAAGTATTAAAATTTTGTAGAGCGGTGCTTTTTTCGAAAATTCCATAAAAACAATAGTTTGAATGAACTTCGTCGCCTGTCAGGGCTTTGCATGGCTCCATTGTTGGTTCGTAGAGATCATTTGGCCTATTTGGGAATATACTAAACCTGATATATCACCTAAACGAAGACATTTCATCAAAAACCAACGTCTCATGATGACCCAACTACTATTGGCGAGTTGAACAGGTTTGACGACGCCATTCCAAGCCAAGGTAAACCCACTGAGCTAAACCGTTGTCGTCGCCACCCATTTACAACCATCATTAGTTTGACAAAACACTTTTCAAGTTCTGTTGACGGCCTCTGTTGCTGTTGTGTTCTCTCTGTCCAGTTTACTGTGACGACTTACAATTGTAATTGACGCTGCAATAATTGATGGATTGTCTGGCGCCGAGTGTCAGTTTCATTGAATTGGTCGCGGTCTTGTTGACTTTTCTTTTGTAATTTTTTTGACAAATCAATACATGTGCTACTTTTTATGCAGCTTTTTTTTTGTGTTCTTTTTTTGTTTTGTTTAAAATATTAAATTATTAAACCGGTCACCTCATTTGTATGCTTACCATGGCATTAAACTGCTATTAATCGCTTTGTTGAACAAAAATTGTATCTAATTGTTAAGAAATGAAAAAAAAAAAAAAAAAAAAAAACATAAGTTAAGAGTAAAGATTAATTGTAAATTAACAAAATAGTAATTGGTCTGATTGATATTTTATATTATGTGTTTACTGAAATGGAGGTAACTCTATTAAAATAAATATTTTTAGAAGTTTATTGATTATATAAATCAAAAGTCCAAGAAACTATTAAAACAATATCATGATAATAGACTTTTAATTAAAGTAAGGTAGAAGATGAATTCTAAATTTTATAAATTTATGAATATTTTACAGAATTTATCAAAATATTCATAACAAAATGATGTATGCAAGTAAACCATTATCCTAGTTTTTGCGATATTGAGTTGAATTACAAGTTCATTTTATTTTTAATATCAAATGGTATTTGTGTCAGCATATACTATAATACAAGATGTGATTGCTTAATTAAATTGTTCAGTAAAGAAGATATTGTATGCTCTTTTTATTGTAAATTTGATAAAAGTTTACTAACACCATATGACTGGAGTCTTAGCAGGGTACTGCGCATTTGGGTTGCTGGCCTAAAGTATGCGTGTTCCATACCAAGATTACAGTCGAAGCTGTGAAGATGAAGAAGAATCAGAGAATGTTAAACATCTACTTTGTGACTGCCCTGCTCTTCTTAGTAGACGTACCCGTATTTTCGGAAAACCATTCTTTGAGAAATTGGGCCGTTTGGCAAGGGTGCCACTAGGAGATTCTGACTCTGTTCGCGGAATCTTCAAGTTAGTTTTAGAGGCTAAGGGAAATCTCTGTCAGGCCCCCGCCCCTCTCTTCCTATTCCTTACATAATCGGGAATCACAATGGGCCGCAAGGCTTCTAGGTCAACAGGCGAGCGGCCATGTTGCGTAAATTTTGTGAAAAAAAAATCTGTTTGAATGTCTAAAAATTCTTACTGATCACAAAGTCTAAGTCCCATGCAAGTTCATCTAATGGTTCCTTATTAATATGTTTAATAAAAATTCCACAGTGTGGAACCACATTAAAAAACACTCTATAAGATTTTGAAAGATCAAGTTCATATGATCCTCCCAGCTTCCAAAACACATAACCAAAATTGCAATTTATATAGACAAAACATAGAATATGATTGATATATAAAAACCACGGAATGCCTTGTATCAAATTAGAGAACTACACCACAATGATGTACAAGTACAGTGAACGCTTTGTGTTAATTTAACTCTCTAGGAAAGCTATGGAAAACTATACCACAATGTACAATCACTCACTAATACAGTGAGAATTGATGTCACCAATGCAGTCTCTATAGATTTACTCAATCATAAGTGTACCGCTTCATAGTTCATATCTAAAAATTCTGATTGCTTGCAAATATGTATATAATATGATACTTTATTGTTTGTTAGTATAATATTTATTGTGCATAATCATATCTCTAAATATGATTGGGTGTGCAAGAATACTTGATACTCTCGCTTGTTCCAAATTGATATATTTGATTTTGCATTTTTCATTTGAATTAATAAAGAAACTTCCATAGATTTATATTCCATGTTTTGATTAAATATATAAATGTTCAGCATTTGATTAAAGTATCTATTCACTATAATACTTCAAAGAAATGAAAAGTATAAATATTTACATAGTTTACATATTCTTCTTAAATGGTAATTCATATTAAATAAAGAGAGATGACCTTGACTTAGTTCACATGCACAAATTCATGAGGTTTGTCTTAAATTCTGTATGATTTACTATACTTGCAATGTTGTATCTTAAGTTGATTTAACCAACAAAAATTATTGCATTTAAATATATGGTACTCGTATGTTAAAGTATGACAATAAGAAAGAGACAAAAAAGGGTAAAAGAGACAACCATATTACTTGCATCTGTGTCCTTAACAGCCAATCACAATTGAAAGATATTTTGATTGGTTTGGATTTTCATGAATGGAGAATTTAGAAAAATATTTTTCTTCTTGTCCTTTGTTTAGTTCTATACGAGTATGTAAAAAAGGAAACATATTCCTAGGTAGATTTTAGTTTTAATGAAAAGTAGTTGCGTGTTTAGTTTGTATTTTGATAACATAGAGAGAGAGTTTCATTTTAGAAAACCATTAAAAACAGTCAAAGTAAAAAAAATGGTATAGACAAAAATATTAATATTGAATTTCTGTTGGTTTTTTTTTTGTTTTTTTTTTTTGATTATACAAAATAATATTTTATAAATCAATTTTAATTTCAGACCCAATGGAAAATACCTTCCAAAAAGATTAAGTAAGGCAAATACTAAAATTGAAGTGATTCACATAAGAGTATTGACATGGGCTCTATGAGTTTTTCTAATAATATCAGTTTATTATTTATTATTTTTTCAAATATAATAAAAAAAAATCAGCCAAGTGTGAGTCGGACTCGCACACGGAGGGTTCCGTACCATCGTACAAGATTTTTTGCTTAAAAGTATACTACAAAAACAAAAATTTGCTAAACAGAAGGTTAAATTGAAGAACAATGCTTCTAAAAATTTGTATTTTTAGTATTTGTCGTTCTACACACAAGCGAATTACACACTCTGTGGAAATTTCAACTCTCTACCTATTACGGTTCATGAGATAGAGCAGGAGACGGACGGACGGACATCGTAAGCTTAGTAATAGGGTTCCGTTAGCTCCCTATGGGCACGGAACCCTAATAAATGGCCTAATGTTCTTAAAGTAGTAGCTAACAAGGCCTTGGACTCATTATGTTTTTATGTCATATTGTGTGTCTGTTCTATTTCGAGAAAAGCTTTTAGGATTATATAATCTTTACTGCGGACATCCGATTAAACAAATGTTTTAATGGAATGAACCCAAAATAGTGTTGCTAACTTCTAATGCATTTTAAAAAGAACATATATTTGATTGATCCTTTATTATGATTATGCCGTGAAGTGGGCAGTACACTGCGACATCTTAAGTTTAGTTAAACAATTTTTGGCTCTCTGCTTTTTTAACTGAGATATCCATTTGCATACAGAAATTCTGTCTGTCTGGGACTTGTCTAAATTGATTTAATACGCGATTAAGATCTTATGTAGAGATATAATTGATAGTTATATGATGCATATTTTCATAGGTTACAAACGAATTTAGGCATATAGGGGGCTACTAGGCATTGAAAGTCTCACAGTCGTTTGTAACATTCTACTATATAAATTTTGATTGGATGGAGTTCTATCTCATTTAAATTCAGTCTGCAAACTTCATTGATACTTGTCATAATTCCGTCCCTTGAAAACCTCGCGGCCCTAGGCTCGTGCCTAGTTTGCCTAAAGCATATTCCGTCAGTGGGATAAAGTGAATATTTATTTTATATTACTCGTATTGTAAAGTGTACAATTAAATTACCAAAATTTAATTTTGTTTCCAATTTCCTTTAATCAAACTAAAATATTGTGCAATGTGATAGCGTTGCCACCACTAGCTGCTGAGCACATGACCAAAATATATGAATACAACATGCCTTCAATGAAGCAAACGATATACCAACATGTTATCGATGCTTTTGTTGTTATCGAAAGTATTGTGAACTTATTGCTAGTGGTCGTTTTCTCTACTACCTTTTAACGTTTATTCAAATTACTCATGTGTGTGTGTGTGTGTGTGAATATTTTTAATAAAATTAAAAGTTAAATAACATAAAATAAAAAAATATCTTTGATATAATTAAATAATTATAGGAATATTTATAAATTTGTGGAAACAAATTAATGACAAACTGGTTCCAACAAGAATTCTGCAATAATTATCTTAATTAAATTTGCCCGCTTTAATCTTCTATAAGCCTTTTGATGAAATAGAAAGTAAAATAACTTATTTAAACAATAAAGCCTTTCGATATTTTTTTTCAATGACACTTGCAACATCAAGTGCAGCTACATCTGATGCCGTTCTAATTGAGTTCGATACAAGGAGTGTAGCAGGTTTTTTTTTCTGTACAAAAAAACCTGTCCGAATGCCGATCCACACACCACAAGACCAATTAGGCACGAATGGTTGTGCCTTCGCTGGAAATGCAACTGCATGAAGTTCGATGTTGCGGTAAAAGATGATGATGACCTTGTCTTGCCTGGCAGTAGGGAACAATAATTGGATGACACAAAATGTGGCATTGGGTCACTGACAGTAGTAAGTAGTAGAGGGATCCCTTTCAAAGAAGAAAACTTGTAATACTATATAAGCCTCGGCATTCGACGAGGATATTCAGTTTCACAAGGCATCTTCACATTAGCACTCGTAGTGCCAACAAAAATTAAATTAAATTAAAATAAACAAAAATGTTCAAAAAGGTAAAGACTCTTCAGCTACTCTTTGTGTTTTACATTTGGCTGAATATTGCAGTTCCTTTCAGTTATTACCCATGGTAGCCATATTGGCTGTAGCAAATGCCGGCTTATTGCCAGCGTCGCTACGTGAAAATGAGGATGGTTACGACTCGAATCCCAGTTACAGTTTCAGTTATGATGTAAACGATTCCATAACAGGTGATGTCAAATCTCAAACCGAAACACGTGAAGGTGATGTAGTTCAAGGTAGTTATTCGCTTAATGAACCCAATGGCTATCGTCGCATAGTGGACTATACTGCTGATCGTGAACGTGGCTTTAATGCAGCTGTACGCCGTGAACCAATAAGTTCGCCAATTGCTGAATTACCGAAATCAGCAGTTCAACTTAAATCTTCGGTTGTAGTAGCACCAAAGCCAACTGTACTTTTTGCTCCTCAACTTAACCCTCTAGTGAGATCATATGTTCAACCTGCACCTTTGATCAAAACTTTTGCTCCACCAACTCTAATCCAACGTATCCCAGTACTTCAATCATCTCAAGTACATTTGGCACCAGCAGCAACTCACTTTGTGCATGCAGGTCCTGCACCAGTCGGAGTTGGACAACCCGTGTTAGTGAGGAGTTCTTTCCAGTCACCACATGTTTCATTCGCATTCTAAACACTTCACATTAGTGTGAAATGTATTTTTTTCATTTATGAAAAATTGAAATAAAACAAATTATAAAAAAAAAATAAACATTTTATGTTCTCATTAGAGATAATTTAAGTTCAAGGAAACTCTTCTATTTTTTTGATTTTCTTTGACCATTAAACATTGTAGAATTACAATTGAAATGACTCTATTGTTAAATGTGAATACGATTTCACACTTATTGGCTATTCGGCTCGGAAGTATTACCTTAAGAGGCATTGGTAATCTCATTAATTGTCAACTGGAGCGAACATTTTAATATTATATTATAATAATAATTTAAAGGTCGCACTGGCATGCAGTAATTCATGATTAGGTAAAACAATTTCGTTGATAGTGCAGATGGCCGAGAGAGAATCGGGCCGAAATACGAGTACATAGTACTATGTAGTTTGGAAAACCGTTGTTATGCATTTGCACATGCTCTGCATACATTATGAGGCCCAGAAAGCGAAACCGAGTGACCGAATCATTCGATGGATGGGGCTGCCTGCCAAAGTGGGGTGAATTCATTGCAGCAGCAAGAGTTTGTGCGTGTATTGTTGACCATGTTTACGATGATGGCGTTCGTGGCCAATATTAATTTTCATCGCTTTATTGTTGGACTCAATAATCAAGAAGACATTATTTTCATAGCTTTTGTCACTTGAGTCCATGAGTATATTTGTTTATTAGCCTTGGTTAGTGTGGTTGTTGGTTGATCGTAGTAATCGATGCCTCCAACACCGTTGCTACTGTTGCTTCTAGGGATTGTGTTTGTGATTGTGATTGTAATGTATTGATTTGAAATGTCGCCGACGTTTTGTGTCGCAAATGATTGCGTATAATTTTCTATTAATCAGTGTTCGATGAGCTTGTATAAAAGTCGCGCTTGGGCGGTTGTTTAATCAGTTCAAAACCAATTTCGGTATTTAGAGCAACCCAATCAACTTACCAAACTCAACTGAAATGGCATTCAAAGTAAGGATAATACAATACAAAAAGGATATAAATAATAATATAATATATAAAGTGAAATCATTGAAATGAAATTGTTGTGCATTGAAAATTTGTGTTCAAAATCCACATAAATATAAATAATCATTTTGTTTGCAGTTCATTGCATTCTTTGCTTGCATCGCCGCCTGCAGCGCTGGTCTCATTCCGGCTGCCGCACCCTTGGCTGCTGTCGCTCAAGTAGAAGAATACGACCCTCATCCTCAATATACTTATGGCTATGATGTCAAGGATTCGTTGTCAGGTGATTCAAAGACCCAGGTAGAAAGCCGTGACGGCGATGTTGTCCAAGGTCAATACTCTTTGAATGATGCCGATGGCTTCCGTCGTATTGTTGACTATACTGCTGATCCAATTAATGGTTTCAATGCTGTTGTACGCCGTGAACCCTTGGTTGCTGCAATTGCTGCACCTGCACCCATTGTCCGATCTGCTCCAGTTGTTGCTGCCCCAGCTCCAGTTTTGAGAGCTGCCCCAGTTGTTGCTGCACCCGCCCCAGTTTTGAGAGCAGCTCCATTGGCTGCTGCACCAGCACCAGTTTTAAGAGCTGCTCCATTTGCTGCTGCTCCTTTGTCGTATGCTGCTGCCCCAGCACCAGTTGTTGCTGCCGCACCAGCTCCCGTTGTTGCTGCTGGTCCTGCTGTAGTAAGGACCTCATTTGCGTCGCCACTGATTTCCTATGCCTACTAAATTAATCCTGAAAATCCACCACAATTGCCTTTAGTTGTTATTGAATAAAGAATGTGAACTGAATGATTTTCCCTATTTTAATGTCTTTCAAAACGGACGACAAGATTCGCCCAACTACATGTGAAAGACGACTCTCTCACTCATAATTGATATATACAAAATATTTAAATTGAATTTCATCAAAAATAACTCTCATACATTTTTGGACATTCAACAATAATCGATGGCTTCTTCCATTGAATTTGACTGACATTCTCCCAATTTGTTTGCATTACTTACCATTCACCGCAATTAGTGGCAAATGCATATAGTAAGTGCCACAATACAAGAATACAGATGTCTGTCAATTAAACAATACAACAATTCAATAACAAAACAAAGAAAACAATAACAAAACTCATGTTAATTGAATTAAAGTAGGTGTAATTTTCATGAAGTATGACCAATAATTGCAAAATTGGTTCATCATTGGCATCATTAATATTATCATTACAATCATCGTCTTCAACAGCAGCAGCAGCGTTCAGGCGCAGCAAAAGCTGCCAGAGCACATGTTAAGGTCGATGTAATGACAATATACAAGTATATACTTGCGCCGAATATGACGGTGGTAGCAGTGCATACACTGCTAAAGATTATATCAACCTGTGTCGTTGTCGATCGATAGTCAAGTAAACATTCACTGGCTCCTTTCGCCACAAAACACTAAGCAGGAAAAGAAGCAGACGTTAATTTACATTTTCTGAGCTTCATTCGACCTTGTTATAATGTTTACGAATGTGCAGCACAAAGTCACGGAAGCCTCGATTGAGATACACAGATACGAGTACACAGATACAATACTTACAATGTTGTATACCATACATATTAAAGACAAACCAAAACATAATGTACTACATGAAGACTATAGTAAGTAGTGTTGTGAAGCTTATGGTCAGAAAGAAGCATTTTCCATGATTTTAATGTTTTTTATTGTTATGTTTTTCTCTGATTTTTGCTTTTATTTTTCTGTGTTCAAGTGTTAAGGTCAAAGTCAGTCAGTTATTGTTGTTAACTACCATTGAGTTTGATTGTTGAAATTGTGTCAATTTCGAAAAATTTTACCCTCTTTACATCTTCTCATAAAGTATTTTATTTGTAGGAATAAATGAAAAATTGTTTTATGACAACAAATCATCAGTTGTGGCCACAAAAGGTATTCATTTGTCTTTTGACAGAGATCCCCCAACCATTCTTTATCCATTAACTATATGTTGACGAATCAGTTAACGTCGCTTCGCATTAACAATTAAGATACGATTATAGCATATGGCAGAAGTAAATGCCTACAATCAAAAGTCTTTCTGTCACAATGATATTTTTGTAAACAAATAAATTGCTCAGTAGCGGATTCAATTATGCAAAAAGGAGGGCAACAAATTTTTAAACAAATTTTACAGAAATTTATGTGCCATCCATTGAAGGAATTAATTTGTTTAAATTGGCAATAAATAATTTATATTTATACTACATACTTAGATACCTGGGCAGACGTTGTTCTACCTTACTAGCACACCTCACTCTTTTCGATTTTCTTAGTTTCTTCGGCTGTTCATTTGGAGTTTTTCGAAGTTTCTTTATTCTTAATCTTTCACAAGAATCACTCCGTCCATTAGGAAAATCCGTATGAAAAACCGTTTGGTAGTTTTTGAGATTATCGCGTTTAGACAGGCAGATTCAGTGGATGATTTTGATGATACTAGATATCTGGGCAGACGTTGTCTTGCTTCTCCTTTTCTAAGCTTTATAAGCATCTCACTTGCACACCTAATTGTTTTTCGATGTCTATTTGGTTATTCCTTTGTGGCTTTCGAATTGTCTTTTTTTGCTAAACTTTCCTTATGAATCACTCCGTCCATTGGTGAAAACCGTGTGAAAAACCGTTCGTTAGTTTTTGAGATTATCGCGTTCAGACATACAGACTCAGTGGATGATTTTGATGATACTAGATACCTGGGCAGACGTTGTCTTGCCTCTCCTTTTCTAAGCTTTCACTTGCACACCTAATTGTTTTTCGATGTGTATTCAGTTTGGGGTTTTTCGAATTGTCTTTCTTGCTAAACTTTCCTTATGAA
The DNA here is from genome assembly GCA_035041805.1 of Amiota mariae. NCBI lineage: Eukaryota > Metazoa > Arthropoda > Insecta > Diptera > Drosophilidae > Amiota > Amiota mariae. The sequence continues at coordinate 4,947,185 of JAWNKV010000325.1, forward strand.
TCACTCCGTCCATTGGTGAAAACCGTGTGAAAAACCGTTCGTTAGTTTTTGAGATTATCGCATTCAGACAGACAGACAGACGCATCGGAGGGCTTTTTTATAATATGTATGAATAGATTTCCTCTTATTTGAGTCGTAGGCCCCAGCAGCTAGTCACTCGTTAAAATTAGTATTAAGTTTAGTATTATATATTAGATTTAATTATGATAAATAAATAAATAAAATGTCTTCTTATTAAAAATGATCTAGAAATCTAAAGCCCGTTACCGGTTTCAACACCTGTTAAGCTTCAATCGTCAATAAACTCTTCCATATCACTTTGCATTGCATTCTTCCAATTCAGTTGTGATTCATAATTTGTTTATTATTTTTTTTTTTCGCATTATTCGATTTTATTTCTCTTTTGTGTCTTGTAGTCGAGTACAATTAAACTTAACTCAGGTTTCATTGTTTCACTGTTAGTTTAGGTTACAATATTTTATGTTATTGTTCGTGTATATGGATGGTGTTTCTTATACTTAAAATTGAATAATTTACCGGACACACATTTGGACCTTGAACACTAATGAAAGACATAAGATTGGAGTGTGTGTATGAGTTATGTGCATGTTAAGTTTTTTAATGTTCATTCAAACTCATAATTCTTTGCGGTTACAGTTTTTTAAATCGTCTTTTTGGATGGTAATCAACGGTTCATAAATTTATTAATTGATCATAAGGTACAAATTGTTTCGTTTAAAACAATCTCCATACGTGGAAAGTTTATCGACTGATCTCATGTAAAAAAAACCCAAAAATGATTTTTTTTTAGTTTTAATAATGACCAATAATCATTATTTGCGTTCCCTGGTCATTATAGATTTGGTTATTGTTTTCCGTTGGATGCGCCAAGGAAGTGTGATCTTTTAAAGATCCTAATAGATCGGCTTACTAGGAACCACGATTCACCGGACATGAAAGAATGAAAACATCCAATACTTTCGACTTTGAGAGGCAAATATCATACTTAGTAGTATCGAATGACAGATTCAAAAGTATTCTTAAGTTTTCGTTGAGTTGCAGTCAGTGTTCGATCTCAATACTTGTAGTTCCTATCAGTAAAAGATGTTGCCACTTGTTTCGCAATAAAAAAAAAACTTTATAAATTTCAACTTAAAAAGAAACAACAATTTATTTCTGAAGAAAACAATAGAAGAATTCAACTAAAAATGATTTCACAACAACATTCAATTGCATTCAATTTAATGATGATGGGGTTGGTAAGCAACATGAACAGGAGCAGGAGCAGCGACTGTCTTGACATGCTGAAGTGGGACACGGTTGACGACGGCATTGAAACCATTCACAGGATCAGAAGTATATTGGACAGTACGTCTGAAACCATCGGAATCATTCAAAGAGTATTCACCACGTACAACATCACCATCACGCTCCTCGACTTGGCTCTTCGAATCACCAGACAAAGCATCCTCAACATTGTAGGCATATTTGTATTGAGGATGTGGATCGTATTGATCATCATGCTTGGCTAAGACGGGTTGAGCATGTGCTACAGCTACCGGAGCATGAGCATAGTTGACTTGCACTGGAGCATGAGCGTAAGCAGTTGGAGCCTTAACCACAGTAGTAGTGTGCACTGGTGCTGCATGTTGGTAAACTTGTTGAACTGGCAAGACACCAGCGCTTGCAGCGGCAATGAATGCAAAGAATGCTACGAACTGAAATTGAATGAATAATACTCGTACGTATAACAAAATAGATTTGGACTAGGATTTATTAAAGGACTTACCTTGAATGCCATTGTCCTTTTGAACTGGTGAATAATACCAAAGTATTTGATTGTACTTAAAGCAAACGAAGTTGTGGAATGATTATATTTTGCAATTATTCGTCTATTTATACCAGATCCAAGTAATACAAACGCATATGTCATTGCTATGGTTGTCCAATATATCATGTTACTCCCAATCTTTCTTATTTTCTTATTTAGTTAATTTTTAAATTTTTTTTTTTTTTTGAATAATTTCAAATTTCAATTGAAGTTTCTATTGTTAGACAGACCTACGACAACACTTTCATTGAGCATTGAGTAGGTACAAGGCCGATTAGTGTCATATGCAAAATGTATCCCAAACAATCATACAAAAGTGGTTACACAAATACGATAAAATAATTGACAGTCAAAAAATATAATAAGCTAAAAAATAATGTATAGCCCCGAGGCACATTTAACCTATGTCACTTTCACCATTCTGTTTTGTAGGAGATTTAATGCAATAAAAGAAACAGGTTTATCATATCACATGATTAGCCACAGTTTATTTTTTCACAAACTAACCTACAAATGATTCAAATCTCTTATAACAACCGTCTGTAGGTAAAAGTGGGTGTTGCAGAATAAGTTAAAGGAGCTGCAAACGCTGTTCTGGCTAAGATTGGTGTTGGTTGTGGTATAACAGTTTTTACAACTGGTGCAGGTTCGACAATAGGTGCCGCAACCGCAGTCTTCACAATAGGCGCAGAGACAACTGTTTTAACTAGAGGTTCTGAAACAACAGTTTTGACAATTGGTGCAGGCGCAGCAACAACAAGTGGTTCACGACGTACAACCGCATTGAATCCATTGATAGCGTCAGCAGTGTAAGTGACAGTTCGTCTGAAGCCATCGGCATCGATCAAGGAGTATTCACCACGTACTACATCACCGTCACGTGTCTCAATATGACCCTTTGAGTCGCCAGAAACGGTGTCCTCTACATTGTAACTATATTTGTATTGTGGATGTACATCGACTTCTTCAAGTTCAATGGCAGCTGGTGCCACAGCGACTGGTGCAGGAGCAGCAGTGCGTACAGTTGCTACAGGCACCACTGCCGCCTGAACGATTGTAGCGAGGGCGAGTCCAAACACAAACTACAAAAAATTAAATCAATTGTAAGCGATAATTTGGTGGTGGGTGTCCTTTATCCAGTGGACAGAAATCACAAACAAACCTTGCAGATCATTTTTGTTTTGTTGTTATTGTTGACTTTGTTCGAAGACTAGAAACTGAATGTCTTCTCGCGTGTGGGTGCCTTCATTTTATAGTGGGTGCCTTAATGTAGATTGTCATTCAAGCAACTTAATTGATATTCATTTTTGGCGCTTCAATTCCAATTTTAGTCACATTAAATGCATGAGAAGCGTTTTAATAACTTCATGCTTCACAGTTTTGTTCTTTCTACTTATGTTATTTTTATTGGAATAACTTTGTTGTTGCGCATAATACTAAGCATAAAACAAATTGAATAAATTTTGTTTTGTTTCAAAATAGTTCTTCAAATTTTTTTCATTCAAAAGAAGATGGAAATGTGTCAAGTTTACAATTTTTAAAATTTGTAAGCAGACTTAGGTAGTTCAATTTATTACGATTTATTTGCCTTTGTCACCAATTCATATGTTCATAAATAGTTTAATGGTGGTTGATTTAATATCACTTTTTAAAGTAATGAACTTAGTCTAAGTCTACCAACTTCTGGTACAAAATGGAAACTTAAATAGTGACTACTCTTCTTCTGTGTGTACAAAAAATCTTCATAAAATCGTAGAATTCTCTTAAAGATTCTTTAAGTGTTTCCCATTTAAGGCTCTAAGAAAGGATAAAAAAGTCCCAACAACTTCTTATAGATGACTCCGAACTCATCTTTAAGAAAGACTTCTCTTCAGCGATGTGCCTCCCATTGACTTCGACTGTAATACTTTAATATTAAAAAAGTTTCTAAGTATGAATTCCTATTCATAGAATCAATTGCATTAAAAGGGAACCATGTTAAGTTACCTGCAATGTTAGATTTTTAATAGATTGGCAACTAATTTAATCGATAACTAAAGTTATTCAATTATGTAAAGCGAAATATGATAAAGATCTGCTAAGTCACTCGACCTACCTCAACATAAATAAAAAGAAAGCCACAAAACGTTTCTTCAAACTTTGATTTCATTTCACAATTATTTCCACTGATAAATCAGTTACACTAATACAATAAAATGAAACCAACGGAATGGTCAATTAATCAACTAACCAGGTTAAATATTTTTGGCCAATTGAATTTGTTTTGATGACAATAGGCAAAACTGACATAAAAGAAGTTCGGCGTTTTTAACACACCTTTGACTCGGAAACGAAGTAGTGTAAAACCATCAAATTAAAGTAAAATATTTGATTGTTGGCCACAGAAAATGAGAAAAAATTGTAGCAATTAAAAAAGATACAATCCAAAATTGTATATAAACTCGCTAGATGCGATTCAAGTCAGCACAATTCAATTTAAACTCTTTAGAGTAACTTCACAGTTCAAATAACTAAACTTAACAAAATGGCATTCAAGGTATGAATAACACCGTCATCTATCAGATCAAAGCGTTTTGGATAATGAGCTGGGGATATGTGTTTTGTTTCTTTTACAGTTTATCGCAGCCTTTGCTCTTGTCGCAACTGTAAGCGCTGGTCTCCTTCCAGCACCACAAGTGTACCACTCCGCTCCTTCGGTGGCTCACTATGCAGCACCCGCAGCTGTTGCTCATCCTGTGTTGGCTAAGGCTACCGATGAATATGACCCACATCCTCAGTACAAATTCGCTTATGATGTCCAGGACTCTATTTCTGGTGACTCAAAGAGTCAAGTCGAAGAGCGTGATGGTGATGTAGTCCATGGTGAATACTCTTTGGTTGATGCTGATGGTTACAAGCGTACTGTCCAATACACTGCTGATCCCATCAATGGTTTCAATGCTGTTGTCAACCGTGAACCTCTCGGCCATGCTGTTCATGTTGCGAAGACCGTTGCTGCTGCTCCAGCTGTCGCTCACTACGCCGCTCCCACTGTCTCTCACTACTCAGCCCCTGCTGTCACTCACTACTCCGCTCCGGCTGTTTCTCACTATGCTGCCCCAGCTGCTGTCGTCAAGACTGTTGCTCCAGTTGCTCATTATGCCGCTCCAGTTGCTCACTACGCTCATGCTCCAGCAGTTGTCAAGACTGTTGCACCAGCATACACCAGCTACGCTGCTCCAGCTCACACCTATGCTGCTTCAGCTCACACCTATTCTGCTCCAGCTGCTCACTACGCTCATGCTCCAGCAGTTGTCAAGACCGTTGCTCCAGCATACACCAGCTATGCTGCCCCAGCTCACACTTATGTTGCTCATCACTAAATGCTGTTTTGTTATTTCATTTGACTGTTCTAAAATAAAAACGAGTTTAAATAGAATAATTTTGTGTCATTATAGCAATATCCTTGTCCTTGTGTTTTATGACATATGTAGAGGCATTAGGTTCCATTATCTATTAATTAGTACATTGGATGCAAATGAAGGAAAATATTGGTACATATTCTTTTACAAAATCCTTAAACAGAACAATCGGACTTATATATTTATAAGAATATTTTCACTTAATCTATGAGTCAAATGAATATACTTAGTACTTATTGTGAAATATGTAGTCGTGATTGTGAGTTTACGTTGTTATAGTTACAATTTTTCTAATCTTACTCGACAAATGAGAACTGAAGAACACAAGTTTTATAGCCATTACAGCTATTACAAACTATTTTCTATTGAGGACTATTTTCTGGTTGAATCAAAATCCCAATGAATTTAAATTTTGTATAAGCTACACTCGCATGATCTGCCTCTAAGAAGGATGTAGTAGACATCAACTATATCTCAGTATTCTTTTCTATCATAAAAATATGTTATGCAGTTCACTGGGCTAATCATTAATAAATAAACTGTGTGTCGGAAATCCCTTAGAGTTTACATGAAAATGATCACCGTCATGAGGAAAATCTATGTAAACACGTTAGTCCAAGCTCATGCATGCTACTATGCTCCAAGTTTTCGAGCAAACTAGTTGAAATTAGTATATCAAATTGTATAAAGTAGTCTCCATAAATTTATAATTAAAATTTGTTTTCAAATCAATTTTAAAAACATTGTGGGTTTTCACACAATCGCACAAACCTCACAACTTTGTGTGTTCATAAAGTACTACCTATACAAAAAAAAAAATTGTGCGATCTTATAACTTTGTGAGCCTATTAATACGCACAAACCTCACAAAAATGAACGTTGCCAACATCACAATAAATACACAGTGTTGGCAACGCTCACTGATTTGTGCGATTCATGAGGTGCAAAGAAAATCAAGTCATTCACGAAAGCGACCTTACAACTTGGTGCGTTTATAGGTTTGTGAGGTTTGTACGTTTACGTGAAACTTCGGTGAAATGTCCTCCTAAATTGTTTAATTATTCATATATAATATTTTACCAATAATTAATTATTTACTTAACAAAATTAAGAAACGAGAAGAAATAGATTTCTAATGATTTTTATTTTATTGTATTAATACCATTACGTTAAGGGAATGAATTCAGTCAAAATTATAGGCAAAAGTGGCATTTAGTGATGGGCAACATAGGTGTGAGCTGGGGCAGCGTAGCTGGTGTATGTTGCTGCTGGAGCATGAGAGTAGTGAGCAACTGGAGCGGCATAATGAGCAACTGGAGCAACAGACTTGACGACAGCAGCTGGGGCAGCATAGTGGGAAACAGCAGGAGCGGAGTAGTGAGTGACAGCAGGGGCTGAGTAGTGAGAGACAGCGGGAGCGGCGTAGTGGGCAACAGCTGGAGCAGCAGCAACGGTCTTCACAACTGGAGCAACATGAACAGACTTGACGAGGGGTTCACGGTTAACAACAGCATTGAAACCATTGATGGGGTCAGCAGTGTATTGGACAGTACGCTTGTAACCATCAGCATCAACCAAAGAGTATTCACCATGGACTACATCACCATCACGCTCTTCGACCTGACTCTTTGAGTCACCAGAAATAGAGTCCTGGACATCATAAGCGAATTTGTATTGAGGATGTGGGTCGTATTCATCATCAGCTTTAGCCAAAACTGGATGAGCAACAGCAGCTGGTGCTGCATAGTGAGTCACTGCTGGGGCAGCATGATAAACTTGTTGAGCAGGAAGAATGCCAGCGCTGGCAGCAGCGATCAGAGCAAAAAGTGCGATGAACTGCAATAAAAAATTAAAAATTAATAAGATTAAACGGATTTTCGAAGTCCAGAATTGATGTGCATTACATACTTTGAATGCCATTTTGATTTTTTTAGTTATTTGACTGAAGCGGTGAAGCTTGTGTTGCTAAGGTGAGTGCTAACTGAACTGTGATACCAAATTACTTTGCAGGGCTCTTTTTATACAGACACATTTTGCTCAAGATTGGAGATTATTGCTCTGCTACTATCTTAAAAAAGGTTTTCATTTGATAAACGAGAGAGCAAACTATGGCGAAAGGTTGCCAATGACTCAAAGTCAGTCAAACAATAATGCTTTAATTTATTGTTGTATCAAAAGAGATCGAATCGTTCAACATTTCAATAGGGTTCGGCTTCTTTCGGTCTAATTTGCTACACATACGATTAAGTATGTACGAGTATAATTGTTACTGGATAATACTATTGCCGGACCTCAGCCATGTGGTTTATTGTTTGTTTCTCAGTGCTTAAGAAATGTAATAAAATGTGCTTGGGGTAATTTGACATTCACCGAGAGTGCGACATTTAATTCGCAAAAAATGCTTTTGTTGCTACCGGATACCTCGATATACCTTTTGGCTGTCACACATAGTCTGTGTAGTATTTCTCAGGCAAAACTGGTTTTTTGTCCGAAACTGTGTAGCTTAAATTAAATACTACCAAACTACGAATAAACTACGTTAACATACCCCAACCCGCACTGTTAAACATATTTTCACGTAGTTTCTGATTGTGATCTATTTAGCCAATTTAGCAAGTGAAAAAAAAAAACCATCAAATCCTATCCTGACTAATGCATTTGATAAATCAGACAAATGGTTTGCATATTTGTTTGTCTATTTTTTTTTTTTAACGCGTCAAAATGATTTATAAACAATTAACATAAATTACTGACATTTATTGCGGTGGCGATCATAATTTCAGTATAAATTGTTTGTATTTTTTTTTTTAATAATTAATTAGTGTTGTTGGAAAATAATAATAAAAACTATAATATTCACATTATATTATATAGTAAGTAGTTTGGATTTCTAAATAGATTCATTAAAGATCTCACGATTTTGCGACGCGAGAGAAAAGCAAATAACAACTTTAAAGTCGGATTTGTTCGACTATTGGATACCTTGTTCTCCTCACTTAAAAGTACATAATTTACAAGAGAGAAATAAGTGAGATATGTGGGTATGGAAGTTAGAATTGGTTTTGGGAGGCATATCATGTTAGGATATCATGTTTAATTTTATGTAAAATTTAGGTCATATTTTTAAAGTAGAGCTGAGTTTTGATTTATGGGGGCCCCAGATCAAAATACGGGTATGTTAGTAAAAACTTCTGCTCCTTTATGGTCCCCAATCAGCATTTCTTAATGGTTTCCTATATATTTTGATATTGATTCTTGCTCACAGGCATTTTCCACAATTGAATTTACGAAAAATTAAATTATATTTTGCAATTTGAGCCGTGGTCTTCTCAAAAAAGTTTCCATGCCAACTTATTGGATTATACAATACTATTGAATTTTAAACTAGTCTATAAGAATTTTACTAATGGGTCATTTTGGATTTGTTTTAACAGAAATTATTGTGTGTATAAAAATTAAAATAAAACTATGTACGAGTATGTGTGTCTGTTCCTTATGGACTTCGAAATCGCTGGACCGAATTTGATGAAATTGACAAGGGAAATTCTAGCATAGTCTGGAGAGTGTTGGACTAAAGTTTCAGAGTGAAGTTTTATGCGAAATTTCCATTATTCTCATAACTGTCCAAAATCAAAGCAGTAAACTGTGTTAACCACATGATCAAAATTAACTACATGACCAAAGTGTCGATACAATACAATTATGGCAGAAACAATGACTACAAAAATCACGCACTATCATAACATCGGTGGCGTAGCAACGTGCGCCGATTGTGCTAGTTTATTATTTATTTATAAGAGAAATAATATATGATTGCGAAATAATAATATTGATCCAAAATTTTTTTTATATTTTTTTTGTATTTTATTTACAATATAACACTAAATAACAATACTGATTTAGAGATAATGATTTCAGTGATGCTTGTCAATTTTACGAGGAGGAACGCGTCAATATGAATTTCAATGAATTTTAGTGATGATAGTAATCATGGGAATCATGAGGAGCCTCATAGTTGGAATAGGCAACATGCTCGTGTTCATGATGAGCTGGAGCTGTGTCGTAGCCTGAAGAAACATATTGAACTGGAGATGTGGCATGGTTATGAGAGAGAGTGTGAGCAGGTGCAGGAGCATGGTGATACTGGACAGGAGCGCTGGCAATAGCTTTGTGGGCATGCGCAAGAGGTTCACGGTGAACGACAGCATTGAAACCATTGACTGAATCAGCGGTGTATTTAACAGTACGACGGAAACCATCGGCATCATCGAGTGAGTATTCTCCTTGAACAACATCGCCATCACGAGATTCCACTTGGCTCTTGGAGTCACCAGATACAGCATCCTTAACATCATAAGCAAAGTTGTATTTTGGATGAGGATCATCGGGATACTCCTCATGGGCAACATGTGGCTTATGCAACAAAACATGTTGTGGTTGGTGAGCAACATGGTGTTGTACTGGAGCAAGGTGTTGGACTGGGGCAACGTGTTGGACGGGAGCAACATGGTGTTGTACAGGAGAAAGGTGTTGTACTGGAGCCACATGATGTACTGATGGAGCAACTTGATGCGTTAAATGAGATGGTGCAGAGTGATAAACCTGTGGGTAACTATGCTCCACCGGCAACTCATGGTGGTGTTCATGGTGGTCATGATGTTCAATGGGTATAAGACCAGCCGAGGCGACGGCAAGGAGCCCAAAAAGTGCAACGAACTGTAAATACAAAAATATCCTTATTCAGTTTAAAGTGTTCCTTATTTGTTTTATTGGTTGTGTGAACTGGAGTTACCAGTAGCCATGTGAAAGCCATAAGTGTGTTGGTAATTTACCTTGAATGCCATTTTGCTGCTAGTAAATTATTTTTGTTGCAAATTCACGCTCAAGACTTGAGTTCCCCTTCTGTGGCGATGTTCGTGTTGTGAATACTAATGAAGCAGACGTTGCGTTCATATTTATAGATGGATTTTTGTTGAGGTAGGAGTAGTTGTCGAACGACGATTGTCTTTGGCCTTTCTTTCACTTTTCATGAGCCAATCGATTTACAATGATTCGTAGATTAATTCATTTGAGTACTATTGTTTAGATACAAGTATACTTACTGTTGTTGCACTTCCATGGGGCAAACAAATATAATCAATGGCACTGGCAAATGTGTATTCAGATATGCGCCACTTTACACTTTCGATACCCTATTCAAAATGTATACGAGTAAACCTTAAAGCAAAACTAAAAGGGAAGCGAACGTTAACTTCACTGTAGCTGAAGTTCACGATTACCTTTGTGTTTTGTATCTTTCAAGTTTGACAGCTCCTCCTCCACTTTGCACCCAATGATCCACACCCTTTTGGCAAAACACAAAATAATAAATTAGCTGCAAAAACAAAAAGACACAAGTCAGAAACAAAAAAAAAAAAACAACTAACCTAACCGAAAATTCAAAACCCAAAAAACAAAAAAAAAAAAAAATAAAAACAAAAGACTTAAGTAACAAACTTTAAATCTTAAGATAGATTCAAACATTTAATTCGCAACGCGCTGTTGGTGCCGCATTATTTCCTACAACAGCATCAACATCGGCAGCGGCATCCATTCCAGTCGAGTCGAGTCGAGTTGAGTTGAGTTCGAGTGTTGGGTGCCCCTAAAATGTAATTAACCCATTAATACCAACTTAACACGCGCCTCATTGCACTTGACATACACTTGGTCTCATAGAGTCTCCCGCATACTTCAACTTCATCAGGCCAAGTCTCTCCGTCAGTTGCCAGTTGCAGTAACCCAACTAGCATAAGTATAATAGTACCACTTGAATAGTCATGGGGCTTGGAAAACATTGCTTTGCTATACTATAATTACCGTATTCACAATTGTCGATTTGTTGTTTGTTGTTACGCGTTTCTGAGTGCGACCGATCCACGTTGGTTTTACTCTTTTACTCTTTACATACTACAATAATTTCAGTGTTTTGCATGTTTGTTGCTGTGCCAGCGAAGTCAAAATGCTTTGAATAAAATTGTTAAGGTCTATCTATGAATATTGTGGGTTTGCTGAGTCATCGCCACATGGAATTTATTTGATGTGATGTAATTTTTTAAACTACATAAAAATTAACAAAAAAAAAATAAAGAAAATGAAAACAACAAACAACAAACAAACAACATTATAAAGTGTTGACATATTTAGTTAATTAGGTTTATACTCAGTTATTATAATTTGAATTGAATAATAATACAACTAAGTAGTAGTAGTAGTAGTAGTAGTAGTAGTAAAAGAATTCAATTAAAAATAATACCTTGATACACATATAGTACTAATTTTTATAGAAATATAAGTAGCCCAAACACCTGTTGTGCTTTTGTATTAGTACATATTTGATTAATGATTTTTTAGTGGGGATCAGAAAATCGACAGGTGAAAAATTCTCTTTGAAATTGATTCTTTTTTCATTTTTTATATTTATTGAGTCAATGTACTAATAAAACTACTACATACTGTAAAAGCTAAATAAATGAAAACTTTAGCAAACTTGAGATGCTTAGATTTTCTTTCTAATCTAATATGTTGGCAAGAAATACAATAATAAGTGCAGTAGTAATTCGATAATCCAATATAATAATTGCAATCTCCATTCTTATTATCAAAACATTCTTCATTTCGCAAATCAATCAATTGCACAACTTTTACCTACGCAAGATATTCTTGTTTGTGATATAAGTAGAATGCATTTGTTTAAATAAATAAGTGCCAGAATTCTCCGACTGTTTTATGGTCGGTTGCTTTCAATTTCACTGAATAATTTTGTAAATGTGCAAGCAGTTTCGGTGCTTTAAACAGCTGATTGTCTGCGATTGAGCTGTTGAGCTTAAACCTAGCGACTCTGTTGCGACACTTATTGTTGACTCTTCTTTGGTGTCTTATTCTTGTGTTCCCCTCTCTCATCATCCACTCATCAAAAACCAAACGATAAACCTCGTGCTTCCCTTATCAATAAACAAAAACTGTGAGAGAGATTTCTGCCACAGAATCGCTAAGTGTAAATTCTAGCACGTTCACAAAATGCTGATATGCGCAGTTTCACCAATGAGGTTATTAAAACATTTCATTAACCTAATCATTTTCTACGCGATTTTAAAACAAATTTATTATTAACATTTGTAGTTTATTTTAACATATCAATTAATTGTATTAAAGACAAATTTGAATCTTCGAAAATGTTAAGTCTTAAATGCGATCACGTTGGCATATTAAGTTTTCGGTTGTTTTTGTCTGCAATTTTTATAAGATATTTTCGACCTCTCGATGTTTTCCCTTAAACATTTTGAGGACAACACATGCTTCTTTATTGTTTCAATGATTTGTCGTAATCTTTACCCACTTCAATTATATGACATTGGACTGAATGTTTACACAACATATTGTTTATCGTATAGTTCCGTTACAATATTGAATTTCATTGAAATCAGAAGTAATAAAAGCATTTAATTATTAATACGATACATCATGCAATTCGCATTAAAGAATTGCAAACTAATTCGGGTTAATATAAATAATGAAGCCTAAAATTAAAGTTAAAAAATGAAACTCCTTGAACTCCATTAACTTAGAAAATATTGAACTCTCCACACCTAGAAATTATTTTATTCTTTATTTAATTTTTAATTTAAATATTTTCTATACGAAATAATTTTATGCTGGTAACAAAAATCTAATTAGAATTTAAGAACAAACAAATAATTCTTCAATGAATATTCATAACTACTTTTAAACTACTTTCGAATTGGAATAAGAGACGCACCTTGTTACTGATACTCGTTTTAAATGTATTTTATTATTATTATTATTATTATATTAATTATTTATTTAATGAAATTGATGAAATTTTTAACTAGAATTGAAGCATTGATTATTTTTTTGATACCCTTCATCTAAGTTGACTGGGTCATTAGAGAAGACCATCCCATACTGCAGACTCTGAGATATAATTTCTAACTGCTAAATGGATATGGACAAATTGATTACTTGTTGGTTTCACTGTAGATTAATATAAGATTACATGATGTTATGTACTTATATAATTTAAGAAAATCATATATATAAATGAGAAAACAAGTTTCATTACCGTTAGATTGGGGGTGGGGGCTTTGAAAAGTGTCACAAACAAATTTCATAATATGTAAACACATTCCATTATTTTTTAATCGAATATAAACAGATACTTCTAACCGGAAATATGCAGACCACGTGCTGATTTTAATCATGCTATCGTTTCTTAAATAAATAATCTTTTGTCTACTTATTCTGCTTTCTCATTGGATTTTGAAAATAATAACAAATCGTTGTTGTTGTTGTTGTTATTGTTATTGTTGTTTGGCTTTAAACGAGGGAATTCCATTTCGTGGCGGCAAATTCAATGTCGCTCTCTGGTTTTTAGTTAGTTGGCAACAAACCAGATTAGTTCAATAACAAAAATTGAGTTGATTTCAAAGAGATCGATCAAAATGAATTGTGTAGTGTGGGCATAATCGGTTAATACTTTCCATATATAGAATCAAAGGCGAACACTTATATCTGATTGGACATTAAGATGAATAAAATAGAAAAAATCAAAATGATTCTACAATTCCATTCCATGTCCGCTTAATCTCTTTAGAAGCAAAAAGGTTATCCTATGTCAAGTGGGGGAAAAAAAACCATTTAGATATCCAGTTTTATGTGTATTTTTTTATGCACTGAAAGAAATTTAAGTGAGTCCCTGTTGTTTATAAGAACATAACCATTTTTTTTTGTTTTAAATTTAACAATATTTATTTCATGATATTCCTTTTTCTACAATGATTTGTTATAACAATGATATTTAATGATGGTAGGAGACAGCTGGAGCAGAGTAAGATGCATAGTGGGAAGCTGGAGCAGCATAGGCCAAGGGTTGAGCAGCATAGTGAGCAGTCTTAACGACTGTTGGAGCATGGGAGTAGTGAGCAACAGCAGGAGCAGCATAATGGGCAACAGCTGGAGCGGCAGCATAGTGGGCAACAGCTGGAGCAGCAGCAACAGTCTTTACAACTGGAGCAACATGAACAGCATGGCCGAGAGGTTCACGGTTGACCACAGCATTGAAACCATTGATGGGATCAGCAGTGTAATGAACTGTACGCTTGTAACCATCAGCATCGATCAAAGAGTATTCACCATGGACTACATCACCATCACGCTCTTCCACTTGGCTCTTAGAGTCACCAGTATGCTTGTCATCGACACCATATTCGAAACGGTACTGGGGATGAGGATCGTATTCTTCTGTCTTCAAAACTGGAGCAGCATGAACGGCATGAACTGGAGCTGCATGGACAGCTAATGGAGCAGCATGCGAGGAATGGTAAACCTGAGGTACAATTGGTGCATAACCAGCGCTAGCCACAGCAACAAAGGCAAGAGCGAAAACAAACTGCAAAATAAAGAAACGAAAAGCAAAATAATCATCAATCCATCATCTTATCTTGATTATGTTAGTCGACTAATTGAATTTAGATGGTGGGCATAATGTACTCCGGTGTATCTCTGATTGTGTGATTACAGTGCAACTCACCTTGAATGCCATTTTAAATATGTTGGATTTGTTTTAATTTGGTTCTTTACAGAAATAAACTCAGCTGTTGAATGATAATATTTTTCGGCAAGTGACTGTTTTTATAGTAAAATCAAAAATTTCTGTCGATAAATGCCTCATTTGTATCTGCATAAGGGGATCGATCGTTTGGCCTTCTGCATTTCTTGTACACAATAACTGCGCCGTCACTTCCACTATCAAAGAGATTGTTGTCCACATACAAAGCACATATGAATTCGTATGAATTATCTGTTATAGTAGTAGACAACATCAAGAGCAACACCAAAATCAATATCCATCGGTCAGTGATAGTATTAAGGGAAGCTAATTATTTAGAAAGGATTTGGCTTACGCAACAACATATGAGTAAAATTTTAGATTAAAAGAAATACTATACATGCATATTGTTCCTTTGCTCAAAACTGGTTTCACTTACAGTTACAGTAGCACAAACTCATATGAGATGCGATGCAAATTTGATCAATGTGCCTTTCACGATTATGAGTTACTTGTACTATGTAGTTCACAAACAACTGAATAATTCATTCAAATTTTAATAAAAAAAAAAAAAAAAATTAGTAAAACACTTGCTAATAAATAATAAAAATCAAAGTAAATTAATTTGAAAAAAAAAAAAAAAAAAAAAAAATCGAAAATTATTAATTATTAATTATTTTGATAAATTTTATTCTATGAGTTTACAAATTTTTCCCATCAACACTGTAAGATACAAAATCTACTATAGTTAACTAAAAGTGAAAAGTAAAGGGTCATTGATCATAGATTTGTTGCAAATGTACAAAGTCAATATACCATAATTTTCAATTACATAATTTCTTCTATTGTAATTTCCAAATAAACTTGTTTGAATTCTCATTCGTCATTTCGTTCTATTCAGAAGCGATTTTACTCCCACAAGTATGTACTTATTTCATGAACAGGAAGTTTGGCAACAATCTAAATTCAATAAAAAAAAAACCCAAAATTGTACTCTCACTTTGAAAAATCAATTATCGCTTCTTACATGCTTATGTTTTGGTTGGCCAAAAAATGTTGAGTGATTTACTATAAAAGTTGACGTTTAGGCCAAGAAATATATCATTCACAAGTTTCATTCGCTTCTGCAAAGAACAAAAAAACCAAATCACTCTACAATGGCAGCAAAGGTAAGTTGGTGAAGCATAAATGACAGTTTTTCATTATTGGAAATTGGGTTTTACGTTGACATTGTATCTCTTACATACGCAGTTCGTATTCGCTCTCGCATTCGTCGCAGTAGCCAGCGCTGGTTATGCACCAATTGTGCCTCAGGTTTACCATGCTGGTGCTCCAGTTGCTGTCCATGCTGCTCCAGTTTTGAAGACAGAAGAATACGATCCTCATCCCCAGTACCGTTTCTCATATGGTGTTGATGATACGATTACTGGTGACTCTAAGAGCCAAGTGGAAGAGCGTGATGGTGATGTTGTGAATGGTGAATACTCTTTGATCGATGCTGATGGCTACAAGCGTACCGTTCGCTATACCGCTGACCCCATCAATGGTTTCAATGCTGTGGTCAACCGTGAACCTCTCGTCAAGGCCGTTCATGTTGCTCCAGTTGTGAAGACTGTTGCTGCTGCTCCAGCTGTCGCCCACTATACTGCTCCCTCTGTAGCTCACTACTCTCATTCTCCAGCAGTTGTTAAAACTGTTGCTCCAGTAGCTCACTACGCTCATGCTCCAGTTGCTACCCACTATGCTGCTCCAGTTGCTACTCACTATGCTGCCCACCCAGCACCTTTGACTTATGCTGCTCCAGCTACACACTACACTTCATACTCCGCTCCAGCTGTTGCATATCATCATTAAAAATGTGTTGGATGCTTTTATGTAAATAGATGCGGATTTGTTGAGAATATTATTTCAGTATTTATTGATTTGGTAAATAAAAATAAAAATTTTTAAAAAAAAAAAAAACGAAAATTTTAGTTGAAAATTACTACTTTGATTTGAATATTAATTTTAAGTAAATCGGTTAAAACAAGAATCTATCTCAGCATTGATGACCCACAAAGAACAAAGGATTTTCAGTTCTTTTCCCTTGGGTTCTGCCCACCAAAATTGCTGCTATAAAAAAACAAAACTTGTTCTGTGATATGTTGAATTCTTTGTTCAAGAAGACTTTTGTTCATAAACACCAAAGGATCACAAAGATAACTTGTTATATCTTGATGTTTTCAATTATGGAAATACGACTTATACCCCGTTGTGAAGGATACTGATTTTTCGTTATGTATGCAGCCAACACAAAAATTCTTTGTTATCAAATACTGTACGAAATTGTAGAAGAAGAACAATCCTTTTTTTCCAAAAGTGCATTGACCGAGGTTGCCCTCTTTAACAATCACAAGAGACGACGAGTTCGATTGCGTTCATCTTTTTGTTTTGTTATTATGATTGAGTCTGATTTTTGCCGACAGACATTTGCATTCCATTTAAAGGACATAATTTCCATATAAATAAAATATCATTGCGTCTGCTTGCCGCTTGCATGTCTTGTACAATATTTGTTTATGTCTCAAGAAGCAAGATTGTTCCTTCAAGGATTGCTATGCATAAAATTTCTTATTATTATGGGGTCATGAGTTATTACAGCGATTTAAGAAATGCAGAAATTCTCAAAACTTCTTTTTTAAGTTTAGTGTCTCTCTCTCTTTCTCGCACTGAAATTGAATTGAAAAAAGAAGTTTTGTATTCCCAAATTTTTTCTTTTCATATTATAGTATAGTCGTCTTTCTGATAGAGTAAGTATAGACTAAGCTGCTAAAGTTTGTGTTGTTTTTGATATTTTCGTTCTATTGAACTAAACTGAACACCTGTTGTTGTTTACTATATTGCAACGAAAGAACAATTCTAGAAGGGTAAATCTAGTAAATCCGTTGAGATTCTCATAAATTCGCACAGAATGTTTTCGTAACGTATCCAAGGTCATGTCAGAACTTGAACCCTTACTTACATGTAATTGGATCGCTTTAAGGACTACTTACACCTGGTCGGTCTTTAGATCATC
The DNA here is from genome assembly GCA_035041805.1 of Amiota mariae. Lineage (NCBI taxonomy): Eukaryota > Metazoa > Arthropoda > Insecta > Diptera > Drosophilidae > Amiota > Amiota mariae. The sequence goes on from JAWNKV010000325.1 coordinate 4,965,076, forward strand.
GTTCGTTGTCTGCATGCACTTTGGTTTAGTTTAGTTTAGTTCATTGTGATTTCAGTTTCAGAGAGTCTTTATTGTATTGCGGCTTAAATATCTCTGCTTCACGTAGGAGATTTTTCACATAATTTCGCTTCCAATCAGACTAATCAAATGGAAGATTTCGTTTTCGTTTTTGTTTTTTTTTTTTTTATCTTTTCGTAAATTTATCGTACAGTGTTTCGGCTTCGGCGCGTAGAGTTCAGTGAACAAAGACACAAAGCGAGAAGTTGAGTTGAGGCAACAAACCCTTCTCAATAGCCACAGAAGAAGAAAAACAACAACAAATCCAACGAAGATGACAACAAACAAAAAGAAAAAGAACAAGAAAAAAAAAAACAACAAATAATCAAGTTTTTGAGATACAAAAAGGAGAAAACTACTTATACATTTGAGCCGATAAAGTGAGTTCTTAAGACATACTTATAAAGAGGAGACAATGAATGAACAATAAGAAGATGCACAGTATCTGTCAGACACTTTTTCCAAATACAAAAATGAACTATAAATAGGAGTGCAAGCTTCCTGGCGTCTCATTCAGTGTTTTGTGTTGAGTCCAAGGAGTTGGGAGCAGCTCGCGATTGTGAACCGCCGAACAAATTAAATGTAATATCTTTTGGTTCTTTTAAAAAAATAAAATAAAAATTAAAACTGTTGCCATCACATTACCATCATCATCATCATCATCATCATCATCAAAGAATGCATTAAATAATTTGCCAGGATTCACAATGGTAACCTAAGAATAAAATAAATTTTTAGTAGTTTTTTTTTAATTAAATTTAATTTTATTTCAGTGTATTTAATCAAAAGTATCTGTGGCAGCGTGCAACCAAAAAACATAAAAAATGTCAACAATACTTTTTAAAAATATTTTTTTGGAACTGAGAACTTTCTCTAGATTTTGATATAAACAAATATTCATTCATTCATCATTCTTTCATTCACTTGGACACGCACATGCACACTCATTTATTCATTCATTTGCATTTAATTGAAATCGAAAAGGACACCTTCGCGTGTTTGATACCCTTTTTGGCACTCATCACGGAACATTGAATCGCACGCATTCGTTGGATGTCACCAAACGTTGTTTCGGCCCTTGAACAAAATTTCGATTTGCGATTAAGTTTAGGTGTAACAAATAAAAAACTACAATAGGATAAAAAAAAATTTGTATTGTGTATTTTATTTCTTATATTCACAGATTGCAGCTTCTTCTTGTTTAGTTACCAATTCAATTGAGAATTCCGAAGCTTTTAATATTGAATTATATTTATTATTTTACATTATTTTGAGAAAAGAAATCTCCACAATCGGGCCTCCATGTTTCACTTAAACCATGGAGACATCTGGTATTCTATGTTCTCTAATATTTAAAGTTTGTTTTGTTTTATCTTCGGTATACTTAGCTCCCTCAATTTGACTAAGAGTCACGACTCTGATATTCTCGAAATCTACTTCAATAGTTTCTCCTTGTCTTCTGGATTATTTATTGTTTACTACTATAAAATGTTTAAGATTGATGCAAGTACAGAACATAGATACTCATCACGGTAATATTGCATTCCCCTAGGGGTCATTACAGCTTAGATTTAGAGATTTTCCATACTAGACAAATATAAAAATCTGTTCAAATTTTAGATAAATCAATTAATTCATCATGCTATAAGGATAATATGGTATAAAAAAATCTGTGGCCTTCCGCACAAATGTAAATGTTTAATATTTCTAGATCAGGGTAACACAAATAACAGATTAGGTCATCTATTTAGTGGTTTTGATGGACTGTTTTCTTGCTCATCTTAACACATTTTCACTGATTTTATTATTTGTTTATGCTGACATTACATTAAAATAGGCTTGGAAAATATAGAAATAAAAAATTTAAGTACTACATATTCCATTAATAATGTTAGCTAGTCACAACTTATAGTATTCAATATAAAATAGTCTTGTGCTGTAATAATGAAAAAATTAATAAAAAATCACACATAAACATACTCGTACTCGCATTCATTATAAAGAGCCGCCTATGTATATCAAGGTCGGGCGTGTTCATAAAGCCTATTTGATGTGGTAGTGTGCGATGCGAAGTAACATAACATGATGTTAACTCAGCAGAAACTACAATAAGTATAAAGACCAAATTTAACACTCAAAGTAAACTGGTATAGTTTATTTTCTTAAAATGTTGCTCCAATTTGTTGTTTTGTTTTCTTTTCTCTTCGTTATTTTTTTTGTTTTTTTGTTTCTTTGTCGACTTGATCCCCTTCAAAATTACTATATATTTGTAATTGAAATTATTTTTTGTTTGTTGTATTTCTTTCTTGCATTTTACCATTGAATCGCAGTAATGTGCATTTTTTGGAATTCCCATACCCCGGAGCAACTAGATATGTTTGCATGTGATTATTTCTTAATGCCAAAAATGTTATAAACAATATCTATAATATATATATGTATATAACATTATATATTTGTATGTAGGTGATACGAAATTAGCTGAATTACGCAAATCGAGCGTTCAACAGGTGTATAAGTAAATGGCTGGATTAAGGGCACGAACTTGTCTTGAATTAACGCTTGATTTATGACTTCAACATAAGGAATTCGTGCAATTAAATTAATTCAAAACGATGAAAAATATCATAAACTTCAGTGCCATCGAAAAGTAAATGCTCTTTACACAAATACCTAATATGTTTTCATCATTAAACCATAATGATTTTTTCTAAATATATAGCAATTAAATTGATCTAAATACAAAGTCATTTAGAGGCCTAACGATCCCGCCTTCACCGAGTCGCAGTGTATGTCGATTGTCCACAGCCTACCGTGCAGGCAAACAATTGCAAGAGTTGACGACAAGAAAGACGAACCTAAATTTATTTGGCAAATCTAGACGTAGGTGAATAGATGATTGACCTCTAAGAGTAATGCCTTAGGCACCTATTCCGAAATAGTGCATACATCAGTTCCGGAATGGGCATATTGCACAGGGGAAGAGGAGGGAGGTTTACACACATAGTTAGATCCAAAAGGATTCCTCTCCACCTCTCACACAAAACAAAAATAAAAAATGAATATAATAAGACCAAATGCCTATCAAGCATTTATCTGAAGAAGCTCAGTTACTCATAGTCATTAAGATTGACGACTGTACTTTGTAGTACATAAAATAAAACATAACTGGGTAAGCTTAGGTTAGATTAGGGATGAGTATTGCTAGACGGCTCACTTAAAGTATTGAAGATCAGTTGTGAGTGATATCACAGACACAATGTGTCTCATTTCTTGTGCATCTAAATCTAAATTAGTTTTGAGCATACTAACAGACATAACTCTACTCCACCCTATCATAAGGTCTACGATATTTCATTTCCTGTTTTGCAAACATCATCTCGAAATCATAATGCATCCCATTTGCCAATAAAAAAAAAAAAGGTGAAGTATAAAGAACAACTAGAAAAATGAGTTTAGGCCATAAACATGGCATAAAGTAATTTAATTTTTCTTTTCATTATCTCATATTATGTGATTCGAATTGACGTTAAAAACTCAATTAATTAAAACCGGATTTAACATTGACCTTAAGAGCGGATCTACTCGATTTGGTTTTGCTCGATATTTGCGCAAATTCATTATAATATACAAGTACAAATAAAATGTGGTTAATGATTTTTTTTTTTCTTTTACAATATAAATCATTATTTGGCAAAATTTTTGCATTCAAGTTTTATTTTTTTTCTATTGTTTGTTAATTTAAATTCCTTTGGTTTTGTTGGAATTTGAGTAATGATTGAAAAGAATGAATTTGTGGGAAACGGAAATACATACGAAAATGAAAAAAAAATTGCGTTAATTGTTTAACTAAATAAAACTATATTAGTTAAAACACCTGTTAGATATCACCACAACATATCGATATCATTTTGATATTCTTAAACTTCAATATTTTGGGGGTCTTTATTTCAGTTTAAAATGTATCTTTTTGTCATATTGAGTATTAAGAAAAATGAATGAAAAGATTTTTATTAAGATTATTTTTAGCTGTCCAAAAGCTTAAAAGTGCAAAATAAGTCAAAAATATTTAGATTATAAAGTGAAGGATTTTCTGTAGTTGATTTTTTTAAAGATATTTTTGATTAAATATTGAAATTTAGAGTAAATATTTTTTATCATTTCAAATGATCTGTTCATCCTTAATTAAATTATTTTTAAAATTATTCACTTCTTCAATAAATGTAATGAATTCCCATTTTCTCTCATGAAGCAAAGGAATTGAAAAAAAAAAAAATGATTTCGACAGTGTTTAGGTTTTAGCTCTTTTCCAATAACATTTACGACATCAATTTTGGTTAAACGAACACTCAGTCAAAGTGATCAATCTTCAATTTTCACCGCCTCTGTCAGAAATGCGGGATGGAAGGACATCAATATACTAGTGACGGTCGACGGCTACTGCAGCCAGTCAGCCGGCTGCTGCCAATCAAGAAAAATCATTTGGTATTGTCCGAATGCGAATTCAAGTTGTTGACAGCATCGTCGGCTGTGATGAAACCGGGTTGACATACCAACATATCTATGATGGTGCTGATGCCAAGCATTTTCCCAAACAATCCTTTGGGACTAAAAATATTTGGTTGAAATTTTAAAGAAAATGTTTCTTCTCAACCTTGAAGTTCCATAGAATTTTTTTTTGTATAATAATTATCCATTTATTTATTTTCAAGAATTAACTCTTTCACATATATAAATAAATGGAAGTTGGTTTTTGACTAAAAAAATTTATGGGTTTCCCTATTTTGAAGTAACATTTAATTTTACAATATTTTGTTATTCTTGCATACACTTCACTTCAATTTGCAAACACAGATGCTCACACTTATTACAATACTTACGTTGGTTTAAAATCAATGGGATACTATTTTGATTTCGTGTATGGCACACGCTCATCCATCATTTTGACTGTCACACCGAATTACTTAGGTAACAACAAAATACTATTCCCTTTTTTTTTTTTTTTTTTTTTTACAAAAATACAAAAATACAAAAAAAAAAAAAAAAAACTTAAGATTGAAAGGGAAATAGAGAAAAGATACTGGAGGGAGATCGATAAAAAAAATAAAACTGTAATAAATAGAGTTACGTGTTGAAAATGTTAAATGTAAAATGCCTAATATCATAATATGGATAAAGTAAGCATAATGAAAGGTGTACAGCATTTAAAGAATAATCTCTCGTTACCTGGATTTAGTCAATAGTAGATACACGCATAATCGCACAGAGTTTCAATTAAATTGTCAATATTTATTTACTTAAAAATAATTTTTCTTATAAACAAAATGTGTGCATTAATTAATTATTAGTATTAATTATGAATATTTAATTGATTTTATTTATTAAATTTTATTTATAATTTGTTTTTGCTTCTTTTTTACGAATTTGAATATTATTGTAATATTTTTTTATGAATAACATAAAGTATTTCATGTATTATTATTTTTTAAAGAGAAAATTGCACTTGAATCTGAACGGATTCAAAATTATTCGTTAATTTTTTGTTTTTATTTTTTAATTTTTTTCCATTTAATATTTACAAAATAATTGTAATTTTAATATACAAACATTTTATTATTTTTTATACACATCAATATTATTTACATTTTTTTAATTAATTTTTACTATGAGAATAATATTTAATTTGATTATTATTTATACCTTTCACTTTGAGGGAGATTTTTTATATGAAGAACTTTTCGTTTTCTTTAATAAAAATTCTATAAATAAAATATTATAAAGAAGAGACATTTATTGATCATAAACAGTAGTATAATAATTATATAAATTTCATAGAAATAGTATTATCATATGATCTATTGAACCAACTACGACTTATAAATCATACGTCATATGAAAAAGAAAAGATTTTGTATTTCTTCAGTTAAGAATTACAAACTTTATTAAGATTTATAGTATTTAGAAATCTTGAACTATCGGAACAATCGGATATCTTGAATCATTGATTTCTTTATCTTACAGTTTCAGAAGATAAACATGTCTACTGTGTGTGTGAGTGTGAAAAGTATAGAACTATCGGTAGAACCGAAGTTAGATATTTTTTCTAGTTACAATTCATGTTTTCCCAATTTACAAAATTTTATTCTTTTTCCAAATTTGTTTTTGGGAATAATTTCTCCATTTTTTCTATTTTAAATAAATTTTAAAACAACCAATGAATATTTATAATTAGAAACAACAGATTAGATGTTACAAAAAAAAAAAAAAAAATTAAAATAATACAAAATTTAAAGGCAACCAATTTTATAAATCTTTGATTCTTGTTAAAATAAAATTAAATAACAAAACTTTTTTGATCATGGATAAGTTTAAGAATTCTTTTCAATTTTGGATATAAATTTTCAAAGGTATCACTCAGGCTATCCATAAATTCTTATATAAAGGTTAGTTTTGACAGATCCTAAGTTATTTATAGACTTTTCTTAAGAGCTTTATGGTTATTTTAACTTTGGAAGATTTATATTCTTAATTTTTGTGATTTCTTGCAAATTTAAAGAAGAGAAATAAAAGTATTTATTTCTCTATTTATTTTCTCTCATATCGAAATTTTTAGAAACACACAGAAGAGACCAAATTTTGTATATTGTACATATTTGAGTCAAATTTGATTAGACGTGAGTTATATTATTATTATTTTTTTTTTTAAATTTTGTATGCAATATTATTTGCACAAATGTGTTTTCTATTGATGGTTTACATGCAGTGAACAGCTGCACGGAGCTCTTTTCACCATAAGCATTACATTTGTTGGAATCAAGACCCTCGGACCACTAACAGGGGCGTGAAGACTATTACAACTTCGGCATAGCCAAAGTTAGTCCTATTTTATATATATATATTTTTTTTTAAATTTTTTATATTATTTGCACAAATGTGTTTTATATTAAAGTTTTTTTTTTTTTAAGATACTCGTATTAATTCTTAAAGAGATTTTAATTAATAAAATTAATTAATTACTTAATGACACAGAACTTTTATTTACACATTCATATCTATGATTTTTCTTTTATCTATATTTATGATTAGTTGTTGCATCTCGTAGATACTTTGAAAACTAACTCTTAATTGCTTACGATGAAAACTAACTCAATTGATAATATTCGGGTGCAAAATCATTTGCTAAATTACTAAGAAAATTGAAATCGGATGAACTATTTGAGTTCTCCATGCCAGTGATGGTATTGGCAACTTGACCATTGCCATTGCTATTATTATTAACAGAGGTGGCCATGGCGAATGCTGCTTGAGCTTGTGTAGCTGGTGAACTATTGAAATTTGCTGCAACACCTCCGCCGCCAGTAGCAATGTGAATATGTGGCGGTGGAGGTGGCTGTGCTCCTTGTGCTTGTGGGTGGGCATGCACTTGCATTTGAGCCTGGACATGATGTTGGGCATTCACATGGTGGGCGTGGGCGTGGGCATGAACATGGACTTGGGCTTGCGCTTGGGTGTGACCATGTTGGGCGTGTGGGGGTACCAGCGAGGGTGGTGGTGGTGGTTGATCATAGCCAACATAGCTACCAAAATTATTATATCCATCACAATTCTCCATTTGTAAACCTAGTGCACTGTAAGCTTCACCAGCATTGGCATGATGTAGATGCCTATGGAAGAAGAAAAGATATAATATCATGTAAATTTTTCCTATAGTAGCGCCCTCTACATAATAGTTGCGACATCTACTTCTGAAAGTAACATAGGTGTGTTGAGTACTTACTGTTGGTGATTGTGTTGTTGTTGTTGAAATGCGGCAGCTGCTTGGTGGTGAGTTTGTTGCTGTTGCTGCTGCTGTTGGTGTGGTTGAAATCCAATGTTGTCGTAGTAGGGTGGTGTATTGGTTTGTGTCTTTGGATCGTAATAGTTTCCTGGTCCAGCGATAGGTGGCGTTTCGAATTCACCAACATGCGAATGTTGTTGATGTGGCTGTGATTGGTGATTCATGTACGCAGCCGCATTATTGACTCCATTGAGTCCACCACCAGCACCAACGACCGGTTCATTGTAATTGTAGTAGAATGAATGTAACTGCTGTTGTTGTTGTTGCTCATGTTGGTGAAGTGGATTGTGAGTGTGGTGGAAACTGTTGTTTGCGTGGATATTATTCTGCATTTGTGGTTGTTGTTGTTGTTGCTGTTGTTGATGGTGGAAGTTATTGTTTGTAGCGGCGGCAACTGCAGCCTTTGGGCTCAAATAGTCGCGGTGTAAATTGTTTTGTATCTGCTGTTGTTGCTGTTGCTGCTGTAGTTGTTGCTTTTGATAGTAACCCGTGAAATAGGCGCCACCACCATTATTATCATTCATTTGTGCCGCATTCGTTGGGTTGCTTGTCGTTTGATATCGCTTAACTTTGCTGGCAGCATTATTTTTGCCGACGGCAACAGCGTTCACCTGCGTCGTTTGGCTATGATGAGAAGAAGCATCGGAATCACGTCGGTAGCTGACAATGGAACTGCCACCACCACCGCCGGCGCCGCCATTGCTATCGCTGCCAAGCGCCCCTGTCAAAGCCGTCGGTGTTTCATAGCCAAATGGTGAAACTTTCGATGATGTAGATACAGCCTCCTTTTTAATAACCTGTTGGTTCAATATTGTTAAATGGGAAATCTCTGATAAGACCCCGTCCTCCATGCTCCTTCGTACCTGATTTTCATCTTTTTTCTTGACTTTGATGGGGCTTTCTTCAAGTTCTTCATCTAGACTAACGCTAGACGCAACGCTGGAATCAGCGCTGATCACATTCGAGGCGGATACGGTGGTGCTGCCAAGCAGATTGGATGAAATGCCAGTTTCAAGTGAAGAGTTGGGCGTCACTACATTAATCCATAAAAAAAGGCAAATTTACATTTGTTTAAATATAGCCTAACAATTTTTGCACTTACGACTTCCGGCGCTTGGATTGTTGTTGGTTGCACTGGGCGTATTGTTATTGTGTCCTCTTGAATTCGATGTTGAATCTGGTATATCATCGGAGGGCAACTCGCAGCCTTGACATGATTTCTTTGAGTTTGAATCTGTTGCAAAAGGCAAAGCATAAAGAAAGATACATTTAAATTTTACTCTTTTTTTTCTACTGTAAGGTAAACGATGATATAAGTAGACAAAAAAAAAAAAAAAAAAAAAAATAAAGGGGTAGGCAACAGCTAAATAAGATAAAACACAACATAAAACCAAAAGTGAGATACTTTTCGTTGACAATGATTGATAGGGCTAAGTTTTTCTTACTTTATATCGATGAGTTTAGTAGTATTATAAATAAGTAAAAGTTTTTAAAAGTAAAAGTGGTCCCAGTTAAGATTTCACTTCTAGAGGACTTTTGTATTTTGCACTTTTGGGAATTCAATGTTTTCTGTTTGTGTTGAATGACTTACTTTCTTGTTATAATCTTTTCTCATCTTTTCTTAGTCAAATCAATTTTCAATATTCTTAAAAGCAATTAAGTTTATTAACTTGAAGAAGAAATAAGCATTTATGGTAAACTTTCCATGCAAAAAGCTCTGTAGCTCAAAAACTGAGGGACAAGTTTGCATACATACAGACAGACAGACAGAAGGACATGGCTAGATTAACTCGTCTCGTCGCACTGATCAAGAATATATAAACTTCATGGGGTCTCCGATTTGTATGTTACTTCATGACAGAATTACAATACTAATCACTGCGTAAAGAGTATAAAAATAAAATGATTTACAAATTCATATAAATATAAAAAAATATTTTTGGCCACACCTAATTGCCCAACAAACTTAGCACAACATTGAATTTTTGTTAGTTATGGTCCCGTTTTGCATTGAATTATGTTATTCTTTATGACATTTTCGATTTTTCTGTCTTTAGATGATATCAATTTCCAACAAGTTTCTACAAATCTGTACAACCTTCTTGAAAGGTTGTTTTTTTTTACCAAAAAATATATTGATTAATCAGCATCACCAGAATCACCAATGATTCCACAAATGGTTCTCAATATAAAATTTTAGGCAAATTTTTCAATTTCAAGTAATAATATCCGAAAACTTTTCATTGAAGGTGTAAAATTTTGAATAAGAACTTCTTGTAAAATCATTTAAAAAATTAACAAAATAAATCAATTTCTATAATTTCTTTCAGATGATGTTCTCACGATCTCTGTCAACAAATACAGTGTTATTAAGGTAAGTGAATATTCACTAATAAATAGAATACAAAATGTATTAAGTGACCTATACAAAATAAATTTATTGTTTTATATATTTTAGGATTCTCTATAAATGTTTTTTTTATGAAATTGATTTAGTCAAGTTTATTGAAATAGTGATGAGATCGAAACTTATGTAGTAAACTGATACCCAATACAATGTTCTTCTGTCTGTTTTAAATTTCAAATTTTGCCAAACAAGACAAGGGATCCAAAATCTATTTTAAATCTCTATAGAATTAAAAGCCCATATAACATTTATGTATGTTATTAATTTAAAAAAAAAAATGTATAAAGACAAATATGTTCACTTACTACTATCGGATTGATCATCGTCACCTTTTAAGCTGTCTTTGTTATCTTCATCGTCGGTTTTTGAGAGTGTTTGACGTTTGTGTTTCATGCGGCGATTTTGAAACCAGACTTTTACCTAAAAACAAAAAATTATATATAATAAAATAAAAACAAAGTTAACATATTTCATTATTTGCATAGATTATGATATGAATTTGCAATGTTAAAATGTATCTAACAAAATCAACACTACACTACCAACAATTGCCGTTACAACAGAGTAGTGGCATGGCAGGTGAATGAAATTTGTAATTAAAATGAGCGCCGCCTTAAAACATTGCAAAGACTGTCAACCTTTTGCGAAATGCAATTTGTCAGATATAATGGAATTCTCGCATCAGAAGCAACAGCAGTAGAAGAAGTAACTGCATTGCCGTCACTCAACTTGAGTTTGTATTTGTGTTTGTATAAAGATAAAATGTGAAGAGAAAAAAGATTGAAAATAAAGAAAAATATATGTAGTACTCACCTGTCGCTCGGTGAGATCCAGGCTGGCTGCAATTTCGATTCTTCTGGGGCGGCATAAATACTTATTGAAATGGAATTCCTTCTCCAGTTCCAGGAGTTGCGTATTTGTGTATGCAGTGCGGAGTCGTCGGGGCAGGCCGTTTTCTGGAACGAGTTCAGCTGCAATTGAAAATTGCATTTCTTGTTGCTTAAATGAATGTGAATTTGAATTTGAATATGGCACTCGTAGTGGCATCACTGCGATGATACACGTAGATACCTTAGAGTGATTCTCTCACAAAGTATTGAATTCGTTTGGTATTGGCATTGGGTGGCTGACATAGTAAATTTTCAATAAAATACTTAAATCATTTTATAACTAAACCAAAACATAAAGTTTACTGCATCTGATGGTGATGGGTTGGAATTCGTTCGCCATGTAACCAATCCATCAGCGCGTCACAGAGCATAACTAATGTCAACGAATTTCCTCAAAAAACCTCAAATTGTACACGATGTAAAGTAAACTTGTTTCGGCGGCGCCGCCGCCCTTTTGTAGTACTGAGTTTTTTTTTCTACACTACTACTTCCGCCAAGTGTTACCAAGCAGCTGATGTTGTATGGTGTAAAGTGTCTTGTTTTTCTTTTTCTTCTTCTTTATCTTTATCTTCTAGTAAGCGTAACTCATCGCGCAAGTTGGGAAAAATCTCAAGCGTTAAGTAATTAACAGAATTCTAATCAATCATTCAATCACACTAACACACTAAAAAAACAAAGAATACAAGAAGAAAATTCATCGCTAAGGGTGACTCTTACTGAGAGTACTTACATCTTTCTTCGTAAGAGTTACTACTGTTGAAATAAAAAAATTAGATTTTCACAAATTAAAATATTTTGTTTCCATGAATTTGTAGATAGACTTGTTTTCGAAAAACAAAGAAATGACATTATAAAAGCATAAAAGTGATCCAGGAAGTTATATTGTAGAATTGATAGTCGTTAGGCAAAGCCGCAGCTTACTTGGTCCTAATTTAGTCTATTGTCATGCCGCTGATATACTGTGTCCTTCTCCTTAAAAAATTAACACATCAAGTCCATAACTTTAAAGACATCAAGCTCAAAAAGAAGTAAGATTCAAGAATTGTGAATCTACATTTTGAAAGAAGCAAGGAATGTAACCTTTTATATTCGTCTTATTATCTTCATCCCTACGGTTACAGCAAATATTGTTCACAAAACCCTTAAGTCTAGTAGCATGTGTTTTAAATGATGGTGATAATGATAGCCAGAACAGAAGAAGCCTTTGAAAGTGATATATCTTAATGTGTTCTATTATATTTTAGAGATTAAGCTCTCGTATAAAGATATATTAAAATCTTGCAATACGGACAGTTTCCATAACCCGACAGCTTTAATAACCGGACAAATTTCGTAGATGCATAAGAAATGTGAAATGTGTGTCTGTCTGTTCGAGATAAACTCAAAAAGTACCGAGCGAATTTTTATATCGTTTTTTTCTAATGAATAGAATGATTCATGAGGAAGGTTTAGAGGGAAAAAAAATTGAAAAAACAGCAAAAAAATTGAAAATAGTGAGATGCATATGAAGCTTAGAGACATCAAAATCAATAAAGTCGTCTTTGTGAAACATCTCATCAGGATAAATAATCAGGGCAGGACAACATCTAGTTTCTTATAAAATCCTGTAACAAAAAATTATTACGAAAGAGTTCTCTGCCATTTTAGATATCACTTAACTTTCCTATTACACTTATGTCAAAGTCCCATAATGCATGATTTCTTTTCTCTTAAGATGATTCTCTATAATTTGTATTTTAAAAAGTTTTGAAAGTTTCTTCAAAGATTCCTTAGCAAAATTTGAATATTTGAAAATATGTAATTTGTAAAATTTTCCAAATATATAAAATCACCAACTGCATTTCAACAAAAGCAAGCAAGAAAGAAAGAAAGAAAGAAAGAAAGTATAATTCTAAAGAAAATAAATAGAAAATAAAAAGTGAATAACTTTGCGTCTAATTTACCATCAAAAAAAGATATCGAGAATACGCACGGAAAAGGTTTTTCTTTTTTTTGTACAAAAAATTTGCACAAATTTCTACTTGAACGGGTTTTGTTGCCATCTATAATAGAAATATTCGTAAATATTTCGACACCAAATGGTTGCGAAAAATCATAGACACTGATTGAATTACAGATGCGAGTTCAGTTCCTTCATCAATATTGGCAAAAGCGGATGCCATAAACACCACCTGGTTTGGTTGGGTTACAAAAATCAAACTCAAACCAAGACCACGCCTTTTGCTCATTCCTTTACTTTCTCTATCTATGTGTGTGTGGTTGTTGTATATGTGCTTCATAGATTTCCAAGTGGCAAGTGGCAAGTAGCAAGTAGATAGATAGATACGAAACGAAAGCATAAATTTCGCATAAAAGTTGCAACAAAACTGTTTACGACCAAAATGACTATAGAAAGCAAATGATGGTACAGGAAGAAGACAGCAGCAGCAGCAGCAGCAGTAGTAGTAGCAGCAAGGACTGCTTTCAACTGAAAAGTAAAGTGCACAAAAGCAGAAAATATGATTTCCTTTTTGGCGACGACAAGCAAAAAGATAATTTTCTAAACTACGAGTGCAAGTTACTCGCCTCCCCCTCATCGCAGATCAATTCAATACAATTCAGTTCAGTTCAGTTCTGTTCGAATCTGTAGAATTTGAGTTTCATGATACAATATAACAAATCTACTTAGTAAAGCTTTGAGCTTGGGATTTTGGGTTAACTTGACAGAAACACACACACACACACACACAGTGGTAGGAAGTCATATGAAAGGCATAGTTTGAGCAGTTCATGTACATTTCCCTTGTGATAGCAAAAGATTTACAAAATGAAGCAACAACAACAGGAGCAGCAACAGCAGCAGCTGCATCAGCCCAAATTTAAGTAAAAGCCTTAAACTTGCTCGTTGAGAAAATTACAAAATGAATTTTGTTTGTCATTGCAAACATTGCAAATGTCATCATCATCATCACCATCAGCATCACTTTGCACATTGTTGTTGAAATGTTCTTTCGTTTTATTCATTGGTTTGTTCTTTTGGACGGATGAAATGCCGGAAAAGTCAAAAACCAAAGTTATCAGTACTAGTTTTCTCTAAAATATCTGAGTAAATGGGAGAGAGAGGGAGAGAGAGAGAAAGATGTGACGAGAGACAAAGTTAAAGTAAAGGAAATTCCGATAAATTACTTTAGTTACAAATAAAATTTCATATTGATTTAAATATACAACATCTACTATACATACGTGTATATAGAGAGGTATTTACTAGTATGAGATACATTTTTTTTTCTTTGAAATGCTGGAGAACATTATATTTGATTTACGAGGCTTAAAGTGCTTATTTAAGGTGTCGTGTCCTTACAGGATAATTTACATGTTTAACACTTAAACACACTCGTGTCCGGTAGCTTGCCAGTAGACTGACCTTTTTTGCTTGGTTTCCCTTGTTATACAAACCACAATATGTACTACTTCTACTACTGCTACTGCTACTTATACCACCTCTGAATGAATGTCTGTTTGTGTGTAAGAGAAAAACAATTTAACACATTCAGATAATATTTTAATTTATTTTATTTCATTTCATTTTCTTTCTAAATTAAATGAGCATAAATTGGCAACAAATGCAAATAATAAATTTATTTAGAGCAGAAGAGATTATTTGACTCAGCATCTCATTCCCTGCAGTATGAATCACTGGTCCAAAATTGTTTCGTTTTGGAACCATCACTACTTCTTTTGTTCCCTTTTATATGTATTAAACTAGTAAATTTAACATGACGATTTACTAATTGTTTCACCAGTTACTGCCACCGTCTGCATTACCGATCACCAGTCGGTCCCCAGTTATTGCCACCACATACTGGTTCGCCTCTGCACTATTGCGAAAATGGGCTACTGACTTAATATGGAAACACGCACTTACTGGTTCGCCTCTGCATAACCTCCGACTCCTGAATTCACTAGCCACCAGGTAATAAGAAAATGTGTGAAATAGTGAATTACTATTAACGGGGACTATTGTCACCAAGCATACTCTGCAGTTGAGATATTGACCTTTGAAATGAAGCTTGAAATGATGAATCCATAGAATTTTTTATTCTGAAATGAGAATTCATTCTCTTTCCTCCTTTTTTTTGGAATAAGAAAAGTGCAGGAATTCCATTCCAATTTAGTCTCTTTACTAAATACTAAATAAAGTTTGATACTGAAACATTTTTGTTCTTAAAAATGTTTAAATGGTCGAGTCAAAGTGTGAGATGGGATGACTAGGCACATTAAGGACATGTGTGTACGAGACCGTTGATGGGACAATGGTCCACAAACACTTTTTCCTGCTTAACAGTGTCAAAATGTTGCAAACTCAGCTACACGCACCTTGAACCTTTTTTTTTTTGTAAGCTTAATACTCCTCACATTATACTAAAAACCATAGAGATACAAACGCATTGCATTGGCAACGAAGTAGAAGAGATGCGAAATGCAAGAGCAAAAAGTGACCCCAATTTATCTTTTGTAATTTTTAAATGGGGGAGGGAGAATAAAGGAACAAAATTATGTGTATTTGTTTGTGGCTTTAGTTCTCTGTGTGTGTGGTTTCTATTACTTTCGACTTTGATATACAAAATTTTAAAAACACTTTAAACTGACATCAACTTTACTTGCACAAAAAAAAAAAAAAAAAATTAAATAAACAATCACACAAAAATGATTGATCAAAATATTGAAATCAATTCTATTCGAATGGATGGATGGCATCAGTTGAAGGCGTCGCCTACAACAGACAACAAATTCAATCAAAATGTATCTGCAGTAAAATAACAAAAAAGTATCTAACAACAGTGACATAACAAAATGATGAGATGATGCTTTTGGCAAACGGATATGTGCATGGCTTATGTAGTTGTTGTTGTCGTTTTTGTTGCTACCGTTTTGTGCCATTTGTTGTTGGCAACAAAAAACAATAAAGCATTCGTTGCAGTAAAATCTTGAACTAGGATTTACAACAAAATAAACAAACAAATAACAAAAAACACAAACGAATATATGAATGAAGAAATGAACGAATGAACAAACGAACGAACGACAGAAGGAACAAAATGTTGGAAAAAAATCATTAATCATTCGCCCTCAAGAAAAAGTCAATTTCTCATGAAAATATTTTTAGTACGTAAAGTGTATCTTTTTTTTTTTTTTTTTTTTGTTGATATAAATGCATCAAATCCGCTAACTTAGAATATATAACAATTTTAAATTTTATTTATTGTATATTCAAAATGTAACAAACTTTCGAATTGAGAGTATTTCGACTTATCCTTTTGGAGATGATACAAATAAATTTATTCAAAATCCATTGACATCACCAAAAACCCAACCTCCCACCCATTGAGACTGAAGATACTAAGACAATAGCACAGCATGAAGTATCACTTTACCCTTTAATAATATCAGAATTAATGGGATTTGTACAAGATTTCTTTTCATTAAGGTGTGTGTTCGTATCTATCTCAGCTCTCAGTTGTTGTTGTGGGATGTCTTCAATCATTCAATTGTTTGCTTGATTGACATTTATGTGAAAAGTATTTTGCTCTTTTACTGTGAAACATTTGCACTGGATTAGTTTTAATTAGCGAGTTAGAAGAAACTTTCACAAGTTTTCAATACACAAAATGATGGAAAAGGGTTGAAGATGTTGGATTATTTTCATTTTGGCCATTCACAAGACCAACAACTGTCACAATAAATATGAAGAAGCTTAAAGTGAAACAGTAAAGTTCAGTAAAAAAAAAATTAGGTATAATAAAATAAAAAGGAAAACAATTTAATGACTTTTCGTGACCAGAAAATGTCAACGCATAGTAATATAGTAGAGAAAGAAAACTAATGTCTAACAAACTACTATTATTTGTCAGAGTTAAAGTTTTTAAATGATTTATTCGATAGGAAAAGAGGGAAGAGGAGTAATTCAAGTAAATGTGACTTGTCTTAAACATACTTACGTACGATTTGAACACATTAAAGAAGCGTGAAAATTTTTGATTTATGTTTTCTGTACAATATGATATTATAAAAAATGTGGAGATGCTTTAAAAAAAAAAAAAAAAAAAAAATTAAAAGCAAAGAAGGTAATAGAATTACTTAATATAATGTGACTTAAGTCAAAGATATTTAAACGGTAAATTTAAACGTGATTATGATGAGAGCAGTTAATGTGCTTAATGTATAAGTTCAGAAAAAATTTGAGATATTTTCGAAAATGTCACCCCTCTATAACGAACTCCGCTATAGCGAAGTGTCAATAAAGACTTTTATATAACGAAGTGATTGGCCAATGACTTCATTATAGAGGAGTCCGTCTGTAATTGTTTTCTGCTTGTCTTTAGTAATGTTAAGTAATCTTAGACAAGCTTCGATTTGATCTTGAAGGCGTTGAGTGCTTGAAGTGCCTCTTTGCTATCAGAGTGAATGTACAATTATATTTATGTGACTATTAACAATACAACAATCTTCTTTCTAAAGTCTATTGGGATTTATTTGTTTAGATATACAAATACAAGTATCGTCTTATTGCCTAAATACACTAAACTTATGTGTCAGTTTTAAATTTTCTATAAATTTTGAAACCTTTGGTAAAATTTGTATGTAGCTTGTCTTAAAATTTAATTTAAAATTTCAACAAGATTGTCTAAAAGAAATCAGTTTTAAATCTCATTTGATATTTATATGCAATCAATAAAGATATATGAAATATGTTTTCTTTCTTCCATATGAAAAAGACATTAAGGAACATTTCATAACGGAAAAGTCAGTCCTCGTCCTCGTCGTTGTTGTTGTTGTTGTTGTCTTCTACTACTACCAGCTTCCAACATGGTGTTATATATTTATATTTTTTCTTTTCCTCAACAAATTTATTTCATTAAATAAAGAAGAGAAAAAAAAAACAGTATTTTTGAATATAAATTTCCAATGAAAATAAGAAAATAAAGAAGAGGAAAAAAATACGAGACAAATGCACGCGTACATTGAGCCAACTTTAAGCAGATCAAATTGAAAAACTTTCAACTTGGCTCTTTGGAATATATAATATATACAAAATATAAGTTTAAAAAAAAAAAAAATATAAAAATATAAATCTGTCTGCCATAGACGACTAAACTGAAAGCGGTTAATAAGCATTTTGTACATAAGCCAGGCCTGGAATTGAGCCACCACAGAACAGTCCCCGCCGCTTCCCTGCTACAGGTCAGAAGTATGTTATCGCCATGTGCAAATACATTGTAGTACAATGCTAGGACTGAGAAAGCCAGGCAGGCAAGCAAGCAGGCAAACAGCCAGGATGCCTGTCATATCGTTATGACGTTCATCCCGATATGCGCACAAATATGAAATCCATCAGGGATGCTTACAGCTGTCAATCAAAATCAGCGAGG
Organism: Amiota mariae; assembly: GCA_035041805.1. NCBI lineage: Eukaryota > Metazoa > Arthropoda > Insecta > Diptera > Drosophilidae > Amiota > Amiota mariae. The sequence goes on from JAWNKV010000325.1 coordinate 4,983,676, forward strand.
GAAACTTTTTCTCTTTCATTTTATTCATTTTTTTTTTTTTTTTTTTTTCATCTTTAAAATTTACATTTTCCCTTTGACAATGCAGTAGATTTTTTGTTGGACTGTTTTTTCCATCATTCTATGTTATGGGTTTTAGGGGTTAGTCGATTATTTTTCGAATGCCTTTTGTCATTTTAAATGAGATTGAATGAGAATTAAATCGAATTATTTTGTTATGAAAAAATCAGCAAAACAAAAAAAAAAAAAAAACTAAAAATTAAAATAAGATTTTTCATAGAAAATTAATAAATAAAGCACGAGTCTCAGTACCAAATCCAAATAAATAAAACTTAATGACAATTGTCATGATCATAAATGTCATCGCACATAGTTTGCTTGAACCAATGGAATGCTACATGAACGGAATGGAATGTAATATTTCAAGAAAACCGCTAATACATCAATAATGTCCATTGATGATGATGATGATGATGGCCAACAATTCTTCGTGGTTGCTATATACAATATTATGCGACTTTGATTTGAACGCTTTGATGCGATTCAAATAACAACACAACAAAATGCGGCAAACTTAAGAGAGAAGGATGTAATGCAATTCGAAAAGAAATAAATGAAGAAAGCTTCTTTATTTTTTTTTTGCCATACCTTTGGCCAAAAGCCAAAGAGAACTGAATCAAACTGGAATAACAATAAACAATTGAATGGAACATGGTTTTGGAACAATCATTTGAAATTGTAACCGCCGTATGAATGATTGCTTTCAGTTGGTTAGTTGTACTCGTATGTGTTGAGAAGTCACAGAAGTTATATATTTTTGAATGCTTTCAGGGCAACTTTTGACACCTTTCGGCGGCATAGTCTCCAATTCAACTTAACTGTGATGAATAATGGCGACGGCATTGGAATTGGTGACTGACTATGAGCGCCTCAATATTATTGTATTTACTACGATTAATCAATATTTTGTTTGAATTTTCAAATGCAACAAAAGCAATTCATGTTGCGCATCTTTTTTACTTGCTGCCGGTCTCTTGCCATGTTATTTCTATTGTTATTGTTATTGCCATTGTTATTGTTAGTATCTGCGGCAAACAAAGTAGCTCAACTTAAAAGCGGCAGCAAAAGGAAATTCAGAGCCTTTCTTTCAACTCAACTATAACTTTGACTTTAACTCCATTGGCGATGTCATTTTTGTTTCTTTTCTGATTTTTGTAAAAAAAAAAATTTGACAGATCAGCGCGCGCGCTGACAGCTTTGTGTAGCTTCAGAAATCTTGAGCATTATTAATGATTTCACTTGAACCACAATTCCTCCAATGTTCAAGATGCGAGGGAGCGCGACTGACTGACTCAGTTATGATCGGATTGATTTCACGCTGCTCATTTACAGGTAACAACTACACAGATATTTTTGTGTAACATTAACAACAATACCCAGGTATCTCTTATTATAGATAGCATTGTTGACTTCTTTCAAAGAAATTCAAGCCTTTTTGATCCCCGAGTATGACGAAATTGTGCTGACATTTTTGTTTTCATTCATCAGTTTTGAGCTACTGTAAAAATGGGTTCCCTAAACTATGTTTTTTCTTTATCAAATTCAATATTAAAATTTACATTTTCAACGCTTTCATGGGAAAAGCAAATTAATTTAATAACACATAAAATGATAGACAAGAAGTGAAAGAGGAGTGGAGTAAGTGAAATGATTTTAAACATTAGTTTTTTTTTTTCTTCTTACAATCGTATATTTTTCTGCTCGATTACGTTTCCATTAAATAAGTTTTTAAAATGCAAGTAAGCTTAACTAAAGAAATGAACAAAACAAAATAAAAAAAAATATATATATGTATATCAAAAATTACGATATTTTGCTTGTAAAAATCAGATCCCCTGCAAGGATAACAAAAAAAAAAAAAAAACATCAAAAAATACGCCAACTCATGTTGAAGTCTGGCATTAAGTTTTGCTGCCCTCAAACATGAAGGCCGCCTTAGATGGTATGGCTTGGCCCTCTACCTCTAAAGAGAATGGAAAAAAATGTAAAACCGGCGACGGCGACCAAAAGGAAATTGCCGCATTCCATGCCAAGTCGCATTCACCGTTTCGTGGTCTTCATCGACTTGCGGCTAACACGAAGTTTCCATGCCTGCGGTACAATAAGAATAAATAAAATGAAATACTCATGTACTTCTTTTTATTTAAAGAATCTAGCAGAACCTTGCCCAAGTCCCAAACCAAAGACAAACACAAACACAAACACAAACAACACCCTTCCCACCCAAACTTACAAAAGGAAAATGAACAAAGATTGTGTGTTGTGATGTGATGTGATGTGATGCGATGTGGTGTTGAAGATGAAGATGGAGATTACAAGAAAAATCAAGGGAACTACGTTTAAAACAACGAAATAATGCTTCATTTTTTCTTATCGCTGCAATAAAGCAAAATAAACGCTTCATTTCCATTTGTCTCGCAACAAAATCGCCCTCAGACGTTTCGTTTCGTTTGCATGAGCAGACGAGAAGTACAAATACAATACTATGTATGTAAGTATAATACATAGTACGAGTATATGGTCAGATGAATGAAGGAGGACCGACGACCATTCATGGGCAACTCAACTCAACTCAACTCTGTTTAATTTGAAGTTCGCAACGTCATTCGACGGCGTCAGAACACGAACAAACGAATGGTTAAAAAAGGGACATGGAGAAGAAATGAGGGAAATTTGCAGAAGGGAAGTTCGTTCATTGCCACCAATGAGGCCACCCAGCTTGGACCTAAAGCGGGACATGAACGCCCAGAATTGCTGGAGCTTTAGCTTTGGGGTGAATGCAAAACTACAATACAATAAAGAAAAAGTTTATATATATTTCTTGTTGTTGTTGTTGTTATTTTCTCTCTACTTTATTTAGATTTTTTTTGCTGTTACTTCTCTTTATACTACTCAACCATTCCTTTGCTCATTCTTTTTCTACAGTTTTTTTTCTTTGCCTTTTGACTGTAAGCAATATTTTTATCGTTGAAAGTTTCATTTCAAATATGAGTTCCATTTATTATATGTGACTGTGTAAGTGTGAAGAAATGTTTATTGTAGAAAAACCAACAGTCACTTCCGGTGCTCAAAATAGAAAAAAACAAAGTTAAGGTGCACTTAATGAAAATTGTTCATCAGTAGTAGTTTCCTTGGATAAAAAGTTTACTTTAGTTTTTCTATAAGTCTAAAGACTTTCTTATTCTAAATGAAATAGTATATAATATTTACCAGAAGTTTTTGTTTTAGTTATCAAGATAGTGTAGTATTTATTCATATTAAAATACTTAAAACCAAAATATCAACTTGATATTTTCATAACTAAGAATCGATTTAGTTTACTAAGAAATTCACTTAAATGGCAGGCATAGGAATCTTTTGAGTTTTTTTTTAAAATAAACTTAAAATTCCTTGTTGATATTAAAAAGCTTAAAACCAAAATTTCAACTTGATATCTCTATAATTAAGGAACGATCTTGTTTGCTTAGAAATTCACATAAATGACAGACAAGGGAATCTTATGAATAATTAAGAAAACAATATGCAAATCCCTGTTATATAGAAACAAGTGGAGAGATTTGCAATTGCCCTGTCTTACATATTGAGTGACAAACTTTTGATTTACTTACTTAATGTCTAAAGATCCAGAAAAGCTACTGAAACATTGATTTTGAGTGTTATTTCTTTATAACTTTCGCCCTATGCCTATACTAGAAGTTTATTCAATAAATTATATAAAAGTATTTGATAGAAGTGGATAAGATTCCGAAATGTAACATATGCCATCACCTGTATGTACATACATATATATTTATTTACATTCACATACCCTTAAACTCCCACACATAGTATATAGTAAGTATATGTATTTATGATGCAAATGACATATTTGAGTAAAATGAAATGAAATATTTGTACCCAAAACCGGGTACGGGCACGGGTATAGAAAGTTGAGCGAGGGCAACTCTCAACATAAAGTGCAAAAGTTTTGCAAAGACCAAAGAGCTCAAGGAAATCCAAAGGAATATCTCGTATGTGAAACAGTTGGTAAGTAGCGATTTATTTAATGTCTCTAGTTTGGCAATGAAGAAGGCAACAGGGTAGGCCAGGACAATGTGTAGGCACACGCAACGTTCACTCGAAGAATGGCACAAAGCAGATGCATGTTTAAGTGATTTAAATGATTTATGTCTGAAGACTTTGACTTGGGGGTTAATATTGGCCGACAATGTTCGTTGTTCAAAGATTTCGAAGAAGAGGAGACCGAACTATGAATGCTAGAACACGAAGAGCAGTAGTAAGTACATGGTAGACTGTGGCATGTTTCGGGGACAAATTTACACGCTGTAAACATGAAAGATTTCTGTTTTGTGGCGTCGCGTAGTGGCAATAACTCAAATCGGTTCCAACTTCAAGTCAACTCGACTTGACTCTCTGGTCAACCTCTCTTGATATTGCTGTCGCCATAGAAATTCAATTACCAGAGAGAGCTCCATGCAACAGTAGACATACATAATACAAACATGATGGCATACAATGCGTTGCAGTCAGGCAGCAGGCAATTAAAGCTGCCACAAAATTTGCTTCCAATTAATTTACATCAGCACTGTACAGGCTATTGGTCAGACCCCATTGAGTAGCGCAGCCGATTCAAAACTTGTTGATTATTATTATTATTATTATTATTAATATTGAATTTGTGTTGGTTTGAAAAAGCTTGAAATATACAATATTATATTCGTATGTAGTACGTAGTTTGTGGTGTCGTTGCGTAGTTTAATCGATAGTCATGTTGATAGTAGTTGTGAAGATTAATCACATTTTTTAATCGTTTTTTTCTATAGTTAACAACTCACAAAGCACATTCGTCGCTTAGATATCGTATAAGTTTTTCATAGGCAAATATGTAAAGTTCCAGACATTTGTTGAAAACGAATAACTTAATTTATTGCACATCATTTATTATTTTATCATTTTGATTATGCCTAGTATATTTTTCTGTAAAGTGTCTAAAGACAACATTTGTGCAACTATGTATGAAATTGTCAGGTGTGTTGCTTTCAAAGTTTCAAAAACGACAAATAATCATGTCTTATTTGAGTTGATATAATCAATTAGGAAATCTCAGAAAATTAAGAAATTACAAAAAATAATACTAAATAAAATTATTTAAAAATATAATAGTTTGACTAAAGAAAGAATAAAATCATTTCATAGTCATAGTAGTCAATTATACCCACAATTTTAGCATTTACCATTGAAAATGTAGCTTCATCTACTCTGAGTCAGTCAATGCAGAAAGGAAAAACTTCTCTCTCCCAAGAAAGTTGTTTTCTATGTTCTACAATATTCTATACTAGATACCCGGGCAGACTTCGCAAAAAATGAATGGATATTGATTGGTTGACCTGATGAGATGATTGACCAGGACGCCTTGATTGATTTTCTAAGATTTATATGCATCACTTGCACACCTCACTCTTTTCGATGAATTGTAGATTTTTCGGCTAGTTCTTCTTCTGTAGGGTTTTTCGAAATTTCTTTTTTTCTAAACATTCCTCATGAATCGCTCCGTCTATTGGTGAAAATTGTATTGATATTTGCTTGGTAGTTTTTGAGCTTATCGCGAACAGACAAACAAACCGACAGATGCGGCTTGGGATTTTGTTTTATAATATATATATTAAGTATACAAAATTTGTACGATAAGAATCAATAAGTGATCTATATTATATTTATCTACTATTATTGTATTTTTTGTATTCAAAGTTCTTATATTTTAATCTAAAATGAGCTCATCCTCCTGTTTGATTTTTACACTCTAATACCTCGCTCACTGTGAAAGAGATCATCTCTCTAAATTTGTATTATTTTTTGGAATCTTCTATTCATATTTCTTATAATTGTAAGGAAATTTAATGCTTTAAAGATTTTTCTGTTGAGAAACCATTTGTTTTTGTATGATATCAGCCAGCAAAAACATTGGTATTAAATCTGGGTTGACTTATATACTTCCGTATCCGGTATAGTAACAGTACACATACATATGTACATCCATACATACAAATTTATATACATATATATAGATATATCTTTGTATATACTAGTAAATATATTTATCGTTAAAGCTTACAAAAAGCCCATGGAACAAAAAACATTTGAAAAAGCGTAAAACGTTGCACACTTTGAACAGAAACAGAATTTTATGCAAATATCCTAATCAAATACACATTTTGAAGTTCAACCGTTTTATCCAATCTGCGAAGCGTTTAATAGAACAGAAAAACTTTTACCTAACAAAAAAATAAAAAAAGAACAAAATGAAAATGAAAAAAAAAAAAAGGAAACTGAAAAGATTGTGACGCGTGTTCGTGTTTGAGACCCATGGCTTTGGTATCAAAAGCAGAAGTATCACAAGCAGTAACAACGGTGTCGGTGGTGTCGGCGGGTGTGCAGATACCTCCCATTTTTAATTTATTCCCACTTAAAAAGTATCACAAGAAATGAGAAAGTTGTGTTGAGTGGAGTTCAGTTCAGTTCAGTTTGGTTTGGTTTGGTTTGTATCAGTTCAGTTCAGATTGGTTTGGTTCAGTTAAAGAATAAGTATGAAATCAAGTGACACAAGTACCTCAAGTAAAGGCATATCCTGTGCGTGCATCCTGTGGGTGGGTTTTATCAGGCGGTCTATAAGAAGTACTGCACGCATACACACACACACACACACACACTCGTACTCTCTCACCTTGTCAGCAATATCCTCATCCGTTGCCGTTGTTTGGTGCTTTCCATTGGGGTGTGGTTTCTCAACAGCATTTAACATATTCCCCTCTTCCTCTTAGTAAAGCATCCTACAAGGATTTTTTGTGCGTTCGAACATATTTTCACTTATCACAGTGAAGTTGGCATAAAAAGCACAGCTTCCTGCTTCGGAAACCTTATTCGAAGCATCCCTGCTTTAACCATTTGCAGGCAGCTCCTTATTTCCATATTAAAAACCTAAATCTCCATGTCGAAAGCGATTAAACAGTTACGAAATCTACAGGCTTGGCCAACTGTAGGTATTGTGTTGCTCTACCCAAAAGTAGACTCTACATTTTTGTGCTGTTGTAAATTGGATTCTTCATTTATTCGAAATTAAAACAAAGCCACAAAAGGATTAAAATTAGTCACTGCGGTGACAGAAATGCCAGTGCCTCACTTCACTCTCTATTTAAGCATCAACCTCTGCATTGTAATGCACCAATCGACTGTTAGGGAATGATGGCAATCGAGATGGGGTGGGGCAGTATTCGCAGATATCTCTGCAATTCTCTTAGTTAAGAATTCGATGCGGCATTCAGCAACAACTGTGCAACATTCGCATTTGTTGATTAATTGCAATTTAAACGGTTTCAATTACAGCGCCCCAAGACAAGGATTGCAGCTTCCAGTTGATGATACGGAACATGGGTTGAAGTGGCGAATGCAGAGCGAAAAACAATCTTATGCAAATACTTAACTAATTGTATCCTGTTCATCATTCATTGACAGACACTAATTCATCGCTTCATGACAAAGAGCATTGTCCATTGACCAATGAAGAAGCATTTAACTTGATTCAGAGTAGGATTAGATACTCTCCTATTTGGATTAATACCTTAATACTTAAACAACAAGAAGAACAACGAAAATAACAATAAAATAAAAGAAAGAAAAGGAAAAGTGTTTGAGTTCATGTTCATTTTGTTGTTTACATACTTATTTTTTTTTTGTTCTCTCTTGTTTTATTATATATTTGTCGGCTTTCCCTTAAGTTCGCTTATCGATTGTGGTCGACTAATTTACCTTGATAAAATCCTCCCTTTCCCATGCCTTGTGGTGCGGTATATGAGTGAGTGCCACTGCCCTACCCCCAGGGCTGTTGATGGACATGAACAAGACAAGGCAAAGCAGCGCAAGCTATGGCATTGCAAGAGTGAGCAGCGACCCTCTGTCGCTGCCGCCTCGCCTCCTTTGAGCCATAATGCTGTTATGAACCCAGTCAGTGTACAGGCCCACATGTTTGCATCATTAATCATGACATTTCAGCTCTGACACATTTGTCCGATCGGTGGCAGCAGCAATAGCAGTAAAGGCAACGAAAAAAAAAAACAAACGACAACGACGCATCATTGTAATGAAAACGTTTTGAAAACGCTCAGACTGACAATCATCATCGAGTAGACGAAAGATACTAGACGCATAGATAGACAGATAGCTAAAAGAAGAAGACGCAAACAAACTAAAAGATACACAGGAAAGACAGACAAACATACAGACATACAGACAGACGGACGGACGGACAGATGGGCTTTAGTCAAGTGAGCAATTTAAAGACAAATGTTTTCACCAAAATGCTTACTATATATGTAAGCTAACTAAAAGTAAATAAGATTTGTTTCTTTTATTGTACTGATTGTACGATATTTGGTTGTCAAAACTATTGTATTAGATTGTTAGTTGTCTGAGAAAACATGAAGCTTTGTGGTTTTAGTTTAAATAAAATCTAAATAAATTTATTTATATTAATTTTTTGATTTTCTTGAAAAAAAAAATGTTAAAAAATAAAATATTGTAAATAAATATTCTCAATCAAAAAGATATATTTTTGTTTACGTATTCTGTTGTTGGGTTACCGAGCTTAATTTTTTAAAACAAAGTCACAGTTATTCAGTATAATGGTTCAGAAAAGTCTTTTAAATTTGAAAAACTTCTATATTTTTGGGCCATACATCCATTGAAAATATACAATAGCTGTGTGGTGCGTGTTGCAACGACGCCGTTTTCACAGTTCATGTAGTTAACATTGATCATGTGGTTTACATAGTTTACTGCTTTGATCTTTGAAAATGATGGATATGATGAATGGTGCTATAACACCAACATTTACTCAAACACTGTCCAGACTATGCTAGAGTTTCCCTGAAAATTTCATTAAGATCGATCCAGAAGTTTCGGAGTCCATGAAAAACAGACATACAGACAGAGTGAAAGGTATTAGAAATTGAACCATTTTTCAATACATAATATTTATATTTTTATAATATGTATAATATACATGCAATTTATATCTGTATTTTGCATTTCCATAACAAAACAAGAAACTTTTTAGAATATAAGAAGAATGACAAATAATTCTTGTCTTGTACGCAAGTCTCATGTTTAATGTTTGGTTAACCATATAGATACAAGTGTAGTATGTATATAATAATAGATACATTTATACATATGTATCTACTAGATACATGCATAAAAACCTACCCAGAGCAACCGATACAATAATTGCTCTGGGCCTTCATAATCGTCGTCGCTGACGTCTTCGTTGCTCTTGTTGTCGGCAGCAAAGTTTCTTAGGGTTTTCGTCATAACAAAACCAACAAAAAAGGAACTATAACAGAATAGAAAGAGCAACAACAAGAAAATATAGACATAGAAACATACATATGTGTATTGTACAATATGTATATGATGCCGTTCATTCATTCGTTGTTATGCACAAACCCACGAACCACAACAAAACCCTAAAAGATATATAAAAAAAAAAAAAAAAACGAACACACAAACGCACATGATTGTCATGCTATGGACAAACTTCACTGGACAAGCAAACTGACAACTTCCAACAACCGACATGTTTTTTGTTATGTTTTTTTTTATGTCGTTATTGCTATTGCTATTGTTGCTGTTGGTTTAGTTGTTGTTGTAGATCAGCGACCACGATTTGAACGGGCCAAGATGGAAAGTTGATGTATGTAGTATCTATGTGTCTGTGAGTACATACACAAGTGTGTGTGTGTGCCCATGTTTACCTCAATCATGTAATTATTTCCTCCTCCGGCACCAACAACATACCCACACGCACATGCACACTAACTCACACTCACACTCACACTCACACTCACACACTACAAGTGGCAGCAAAATGAAGAACAAAAAAAAAAAAAAAAAAAAAAAATTGTAAAAAAAGAAGAAATAAACTTGGCGTGTTTCATTTTTCGGTTTTCTATTCGGATATTTTTTTAGAAGTTTCGTTGTTTTAGATACTTTGCAAAATACAAAAAAAAAAACAACAGAAACAAAACAAAACAAAAGCTTAAAACCAAAAAACAAAAAAAAAGAAGAAGATAAAAAGAAATAAACGTTAAGAAGAGGAAACATGCAAGGGCCAAAAGTGATGACTACAAAAAAGTGTTCGTGTTTTCATGTTGCTTAATTTAATTCAGGTAAAAATTAAGAATAATTTTTAAGAAAACCGAAACAACAACAACAAAGTATCGCAAGCGGCTTAAAATTGATCACGAAAGCAAAAGAGAAAATGAATACAAAAAAAAAGAGTTAAACTTCCAGAGAAACGCTTGATTGGTTTAGTTAGTTGTTTGAGTTGAATTCATTGGAAACAACATTCAAAATGGCAGTCATTGAGGTAAATACTCACTCATTCACTCACTCGTACATAGTATTGTAAATGTATCTGCCTAAAAATGGAACTATAATATAATTGTTTAAAAAGCTGGGAGATTTATTTAGAAATAAAACTTTTCATAAATTAGACCGACCGACTGACCGTCATGAGAAAAAAATCCAAGAAACAACAGCGAATAGCGACAACAACCGTTAAGTAGCCGGAAATTAAAGATTTATGAGAAACGGAAACTAACAAGAGTCAACAGAAAGAAGAAGTCTGCAATATGAAACCGAACTGAATTAAAACACAAAGAAATAATAATAATTTCGCTACGAAAATCTGGCAATTAAACAGATTTTTTCTTTCCTAATACTTTTATCGTTATTTAGCAGTTGTTTTTTCTCTCAGCCTCAGGGTCAGTTTACTATATTAAAATAAATACAGTCAAAAAATACGAGTAGTTAACAAAAAAAATTGCTTCCAGTCAAGGCTTTAAATAGATAGATACTCTATCTACTCTTTAGTGATTTGAAGACTTTAAAACAAAATAGATTAAGAGGAATCTAAAGAGAGATAGAGATATAGTAAGATATTCCTTAATGTTGGTTTATCTTTTAGCAGATTTGAGGTAAGCATATCTTAGACCAATTAAACTTTACTCGACAGCTCTCCACCATTTTTAGTGGCCACTGCAGGCTCCTCCTATGTTCAACAATAAGTTAAAGGTTTTCCTCAGACTATAGTTATACTCAATCTAACTGAAAACGGAGTGAAATGTATCCTTCTAATGTATATAAATTCTTACAGGGAACTTTTAGTTGCAATCTCCTTTCTTCTAAGCATGAAACTGGTGCATCATTTTAGTCGTCACTGAAGGTTCTCATATACCACATTATGTTAGATATTCCCTCAGACTCTAGTTACAGAATCTGCATTCAATCTATCTGATAACGAAGTGGAAAGTCTGCTTCTAAAGTATATGAATTCTTACAGGGAAATTTTAACTGAAATTAACCATTATGCGATTGGTTGTACAACTTCATAGGTTGGAACACTGCTTGTTTGTTGGTGCAAAGTATACGTAGAAAGTGGTATGTCGGTTGTAAGCTGATTGTATTAAAACTCAAACATTTTTGGTTTCGTACCCAAAGGGTACCAACGGGACCCTATTAATAAGCTTACGCTGTCTGTCTGTCTGTTCATTCCTCCGTCTGTGAGCGACTGTATCTCATGAACCGTAATAGATAGAAAGTTGAAATTTTTACAGAATGTGTATTTATATTATATTATTTAGGATACTTACGGGTCATCCACATATTACGAAACACGAGTTTAATGATTTTTTTACAACCCCAAAGGTGGTGGATAATATAGTGTTACTTTAATTTGTCTTATCTTTAATTGTTTGCCTCCCTTAGGGTGTTTATTAGGGCTATATAAAAGTAGTTCACAAAGCCAAAAGATAAAGTCGGTAATAATTTTCAGTTTAAAGAATTTTCATATTTTTGATTTTGACATGTGACGTCACACTTTGGGGAGTCAACAATATTGGTGTTATTTGAGTCCCTATTTCATTTTTGCGGCACAAAAATCTCATACGATGGTACGGAACCCTCCGTGTGCGAGTCCCACCCATACTTGACTGGATTTTTCTATAATATATCATTTTATATTTTTATTTACAATACTACTGAAAGTCGAGATTATAATATTAAAGCATACTTCATATGTTGTCTTCATTTTATACAAAGTTGTGCCCAATCCCGGTTCAACACGTCCCTGCAAGGTGTGTCACTTCTTTTCTATCTGTCTACACATAAATCCCACAAAACTCTTGACTGTTGACTTGCCTCTCGACCATCAGTTAAATGAAAACAGTGCAAGATTCTTACAAATTTTCTTCATAAGTATTCTTGTAGACCAAACGAATGCATTACTTTGTTTTATCCAATTAAGTGAATTTTGTATGTTTTCATGATAAAATTCAATTCAATACACTTACTTATGGAGTTATCACCTGAAAAAGAAAAAAATTAAGAAAACTACATTAGTACATTTTGGCATTATTCTAAAGTACTTATAAGTAAGTATTTGTGTGTTTTGTGAAATCAAAGAAAAAGAAACATAATAAAAACTCTTGGATCACTATTGCTCCTTATCACAATTTATACGACTCTCACTCATAAATTTCATTTTTAAGATACGTCGACATATTCTTACCGCAGAAATAAAATGAAAATCCACCACCACCACAATCACCGTTACAGATAAAATAGTGTGCTGTAAAGCCAAAAAGGTAAATAGGATGAAAAACATAGAATAAAAAAAAAAAAAAAACGAATTTCCGTTTGCTTCCTGTCGTTTTAAGGAACGTCTTCCTTGGCGGAAGTGTCGCGTTTTCAGCTTGAGTCATAAATATCGAAAGTGTTTGAGAGATATGCAAACATACAAAAACACAAAAAGAAGAAAAGAAGATATAGAAAAACACAAAAAACTGCTTTAAGAAAAGTATCTCAATATTCAAAAAATCTTTATTTACAAAAAAAATATCTCAATATTCAAAAAATCTTTATTTACAAAAAAAAAAAAAATAATAAGTAAATAAAGTTTGTAAATCAATTTAATAAAAGAAGTAAACAAAGATGAAAGTTTTTAAGTTTAACAAAATTAAAAGGCAAAAAAGATCTTAAAAAGTGGAAAATAATTAACCTCAAAAGTTGGCAGCGGATGTTGCATGTGGACATCACGTAACAACTGGTCAAGAAAACTATTCTTTGGAAGTTCCAAAAACATCATGCAACAGCAAAAAGTTTTAAAGGACCCCTGGGAAACACATTCATACTCACATTCTTTATTCAAGTCAATGAAGATGAGTTCGAACTTTGAATTTAGTACATACAAGGGAATGAGGAAAACAATACCAAGTCTATTATATGTAGTAAGTGGTATGCTAAAGAAAAACAAACAACGAAACGGAAGCGCCCAAGTGAAATATCACAAGTAATCTTCTACTTATAGTGTGGAAATGAACTCAACTTAACTCAACTCAACATGCTGCACTGTGCTGTAGTAGCAGGCAGCGAGTCTAATGTGTGAGTTCCTTATTTTTCATGGAGAAAAAACCAAATAAAATCATGCTATCGGAAATAATAGTGTCTGCGTCTGGGTTTGTTGTTTTTTTTTTGTGTTATTATTCTTAAGATTGGTTTATGCAGTTTCATAACGAATATTCAATGATAGTGCGAGTATTGTATTTGAATGCGTGGTTGGCAAATTATTATCCTTTGCATGATTAGCAAATAATTTTTGTTTTGTAATCAACTTCTATTTCTTGAATCAAAATGCATGAGTTGTCATAAAATGATGGCAGAAATAAATATTATAGAGCTCAGCTCAATAAGATTAAAGCTTCATTTTTGACAAGAAAATATCTTGAAATTATTATTATTGTTCTTAGTTTTTCAAAGAATTTGTAAAATTGATACTTTAATTTCAAGAAAGTCATTTTAATTATTGCTTTCCATGGCGTTTAATAAACTTGGCTTGTTTCCAAAATTGATGGATAATCCTTTTTTAAAAAGAATCATGTCCGTTTGCCATATTATTGATAAAAGCTGAAATGCTTGAATATTGCATTTTATACTTAAACTCCGGGGTGTCCAACCATTTTGGCTTCCTAGGCCACATTGGAACAAGACGTTGTGTTTTGGGCCGCTTTGCTATATAAAAATGGTTTGTCAGTTTTGAAAAGTGATGACAAAAAAAAAAAAAACCTGCAGCTGAGTGAAGTGCGAAAAAAGAACGAGGTTTCTGTTTTCTTTTCTTTCATTCATACTTGGGTAGCGGGTTGGACAGCCCTGCTTTACCAATTTTGATACCATGGCAGAATTGATAATGCCTCCTCCTTCCCTATTCCCTTTTTTTGCTACCAGATGACATGATTACTAAAAATGACGGTACACTCCTTGGACGCCAGCATGCGAAACTCCTGTTTGTTAGTAAGTTTCTATTCTATACCATGATCAGCGATTTGTCCAGTTTCTATCAAATTAAACTTGATCATCAAAAATGTACCATATGAATCGAAATTAAGAAGTATAGACATACACTTGTATATATATCAATCTAAGAATATGGATTCCAGATCCTTTAAGAACATTTTTCAAAGCAATTATTACAAGCAGTTGCTCCCTGGACCAAGACTGAATGCAGCCACTGCTGATAAGGTCTAAGTACTAAATATTAAGTATGTATTGTGTTATTCATATATTGGAAATTCCTGATTTGTCCCTCTAAGCCAAATGTTGGATATACACATACTCATGTTATTGGCAAGACATACATAGTTCCATTATATCATTCAATTTAATTTACCCTTCCTTTATGCCCTTCATAATTTACAATTTACTATTCACAGTGATTATTCCAATTTTGGTAGTTTGGAAACAATTTTTCTATTGTTTAACAATATTTTAATTAATGACTAGCGTTAGGGTTGTTTGAATATCCCAGATCACAGGAACGGGGACACATATCGGGATCAAAACTATCCTATGTTCAAGCCGGGAACCACCCTTACACATTCACAAAATTTGAATGCAATCAGATGAACGTTAATGCAGCGCATAACATACGAACAATTTAAAACACTAATTTTTATGTATAAGATGTATTATTTTAACTGTTTATCTTTTCCAACTTAAGTTCAGTTCTAATTTTTTCAATATTTTTTTTTTTCTTTTTTGCGAAAAGAAATAAAATTAAAATATCGAAAAAAGAAACATAAAATATTGTAGTTATGAACCAGTTTGCTTTGTACTATCAATGTGTTCTTAGTATATATTACATATGTATGTTGTTATTGTTATTGTTGCATAGTGTAATTGTATTGTAAATGAACATATGAAGGGGGGAGTGAGTATGTGGCTGGCTGGCTGACTGAGTAAGTCCATTGCCTTTGACTGACGGTAGGTGTGACCATTCCACTCGGTCATTCTGACAGCTTTCCCACCCACTCTGGCACAAACACAATTTGTTGGATTTTAGGTTTGTTGTGCCCTCTAAACATGAAAGGTAAAAGTTTGTAGTATGTCGTCGTCGTTGCTGCTATTGTTGCTATTGCTTTTGTAACAATTTAACCCACGCCATACTATTTTCTGGTTTCATGTTTTGGACACAAACAAATGAACGAATGATTGAGGCTCGACCATTTTGTTGTATTCCAAGGCAGTTTAGTGGCGCCAAAAGATACTTTTTTCCATTAGTTTTCTTTGTTTTCTTTGTACAATAGTTTCCTTTTTTAGTTAAATAGCGTTTTTCGAATAAAGGTACATAATATTTTTGTGATTATTTTGCATTTGCTATACTAGTAAAATGAATGGGGTTCTTAGGTGGTGGTAGATAATATAAATTGCTTAAACTGCAGTTTTCAAAAGATACCTTAGTCTCGAACAGAGTGTAAAGAAGAAAATTGAACGAAATGAAGTTAAAGGCAGCAAGAAGACGATGATGTTGATGGTGATGATTATGAAGAAGAAGAAGGATATTTCCACATTTAAAAATCGTATTAAAAACAAAAGTGCGATAGAATTTCATTTGCATTCAAAAGACATTAACCGCAGCAGTTGTTTGTACGTTGAGCGTTTGTTATACTAAAGAATGTCCTTGTTTGTTGTTGGTATGGAAAAAACGCAGCAAAAATTAAAATTGAACATTGTGGAAAAAATGAAATTGCCGCCCGAACCAAAGACTCCTCACTGCTACTCAATTCATGGTTTGTGTGTCAATGTCTGTGACTTTGGGTTGGTTAGTTGGTTGAATGCATAAATGGATGGATAAACGAAACCATGGATGGATGGATGAATGAATGGCAAAAAGTGAAATTGAAATCTTGAATTCTTTATATTTTCTTTCTGCGTTGGCTTTAATGCCTTGACAAATTATATTTCAATGCAAATTTTCTCAAAATTTCAGAAAATACTAAAAACAAAGTCAAAGTCATGTCTGATGTTGAGAGCACATTTGCTTTTCAGTCGAGAGTAGTGACATTTTCAAATTCATAAAATATACAATATTCTTTTTAAACATATTTTGCACATGTTTACAAAATGAAACAAAGAAGAAAATCATTCGCATTCAAAATATTTAAATAAAATTTAATCATTGGGGTAATGCCATTCAAGGAAATAATTCATTCATACACAATATACAAATACAATTTAATATAATTGCATATCAATTTCACGCTTTTTAACGTAAAATATAGTTGGTTTTTTCATTTCGAATTCATTTGAAAAAGCATTTTGGCCAATAATCTGAATGACGCGTTTATATATTAAAAATATATGAAACAACAACACCTGCTGCTACTGTCTCCCAACCCAACCCAATCCAACCCCATAATACTGGTGGTGGTGGTGGTGGTGGTAGTGGTAATACGTGCGTATAACTGACCCCCCATATACTACTTGTAGATACCAACAACATTTAAATGGTTTCAATTACCAAAGCCAGGGAAGCATGTAAACGATATTTTCAAACTGACATTGGATCTATTACTACTATATTGAATTGACTGACTACTTATGAACCTCCCTAGCCACCTATTCAAGCTAAGTCATACTACGCACAAACCCCAATCCCCATTTTCATAAATGTGGCCCATTTACAAAATGAAAAATAAGTGCGTTTTTCTACCTCTGAGTTGTATCATTTCGATTGTTATCGTGTATCTATTAGATAGATAAATACAATAAATAACTATAGTTGGTCGCTTGAATAGTTGTAATTATTTTTGTTGTTGCTATTATTATTGTATTTAATTCGTAACTGAATTGAATTGAAATGGCTTCATTATTATTGTTATTGTTATTGTTATTCCCATATACTATACATAGTATGTGTGAATATTATTTGTTAAAATTATTGTATTATTATTGTCATTGTCTCCAACAAGTCATTCAATCATCATACTCGTATGTTATTGTTATTATTATATTATATATTCAGGTATAATAAAATTTCTATTATTTATAAATAATTGTTGAATTATTATAAAATTTAATAACGTTTAAACATTTTGTTGCCTTGCTGAATTAAAATGAAATATACAACGGTTTCAAAACACAATTCTTTGGAAAATTGTCTCATAAGTTTATATAAAAATATTAAAAACAGCAATAAATGATTTTTATGGAGGCTTAGTTGTATTGTTGTTGTTGTTGTTGTTGTTGAGTATTCCTGGAATTATTAGAATTTGTCCTAATGAACTTAACGTTGAAAAGTAACTTAATTCCTAGACTCATTAAGAGAACATAATTAACCCTATAATAGAAAAAAAAAAACAAAATTGCCAAAACTATTTGCATACGTATACTACGAATTGATCTCAATTATGTATTTTTCAAAAAACGTCTATTTTAATTTCTCACAATTAGCTAAAACTTTCCATTTGTAAGTATAACTGAAACAAAAAAACAGCTGTTCAGAATGCCGAAAGGCTTGTGTAAACAGCAACTCGCTCAAAATCCGTGATGCTGGGGCTGTGTAAATTGCTTAGACTCGTATTACACTTATGTGTAAAACACCGCGACTGATCGTCGATTCTTCTTTGGTGTCGGTTTCATACTAAACACGATCACAGCGACTGAGCGACCCGCGCTCTCCCCTTCTAAACACAAGAAAATTGAGAGAGAGAAAGCTCTGCTGTTCAGACCACTTGTGTAATAGCCAACTTATTAGCTCTCTTAGGAGTCAGGCGACTGACTCTTTATCCATCAGTTCCAACCATAATCAAATCTAAGGATTCATGGCTTGAGATGAAACTTCGTAAAAGATTATAGTATTGCCAACTATAACCGAAAAAAATAAAATAAAATATTTTTAGGCCTTTGTTCGCCAGCTTGTAAATTTAATTCGGATCGATCTGAATCGATTTTGTTTTGTCTGGCATTAATGCACAAATAAGATCGTTACTTGTCCTTGTCTTACATATATTCTAATGCATTCTAATACAGCGTTTTCCGCTACCTGTTTCTAAAATACACTCGATCGTAAGAATCATATGTTTATGTAGAAGGGTTTGAAAAAAAAATGAATTTCAAGTGTTTAAATAAATTGAACGTGGGAGATTTATTAACAGAATCAACGTAGAAGTGCAATGAACAACATGTTTCAATTTAACAATATTGTAAAATACCAATTATGGGTCCCGGCAACAAACCAAATGACTATTGAGCATGAGGCTTTTATGTTGCCCGTTCAACAACAACAAGAAAAAAATCAGGAGAAACAGAATATCGCTAAGCCTGCGAAACCAAAATGGTTTCGTACGACATTTAGCAAAGATCAGCTGACTCAATTGAAGTCAGAATTTCAATATCATCTCAGAATAGAAGAATGAAGGAGAAGCGGAAAAAGAACAAAGAACAATCAAATCTGTGGAATTTTCCGGGTGAATGTGTAGCAGAGAAGGCCGAGGTAAGTCGGTCGGCCAGCAAGGTCATGGCAACAGTTTTTTGGGATGCACACGACTAAGAGAAACAAACTCTTATTTAAAGGACCTTGAGAAAACCTATTAGGGGGAAAAAATTAAATATTAAAATTATGTAATTAATTATTTAAAAATAAAAAGAATATTAAAAAAAAAAACAAAAAAAAATTTGTTTGTGTTTTCTTTTTCTAAGAACTTATTTAGTGACCCTCGTATAAGAAAATTCTTTTTATTAAAAAAAGAAAAACTTAAGAAATTTCTTAATCGATCATTTCTAATAAGTACAATAGTAGGGTAAATAAGAATTGACATAATTATTATTGCTCAATAAAATGACGCAAATATGTATAAAATTCAAACCAAAATCGATTTGCCCGACATGTCAGGCCACAAGTCAAAAAATTCACATTGCAAATCAATCAGAGCAGAATCATTGCTCTCTGAGGGTCATCAACAGAATTGTCATTTGACGTATTGTCTTGATTTTTATACTGTCGCCTGATTTTTGCAAACATGTCACACGCTTTATGAATGACAAATTCATTTTTAACACGACAAACAGTTGGTTGGTTGGTTGGTCGGTCGGTCGGTCGGTAGGACAGAACAAGCGGTCAGACAGTTACGAAAGTGAAATCTTGATAGAGTGACTGACTGAGTTTTAAATCATAAAATAAAATAGGCAATGCAGATTTTGACAGGAGCTAAAAGAGATTCGGAGAATTCAAACAAAATGCAAAAATCGCTTATACTTGTTTGATGCTAAATGACGTTCAGCTGTCAACAGAGAGCATTCATTTGCTCCCCATTTTTAAATCCATTGAGATGTGAGAAGATATAGGATAAGTTTACAACAGACTACAAGTTCATCCACGACATGTGTGAGAGCTTTGATGCTTTTGTATCATCATCAGCAGCGCAGCATCATCCATAAGGCCAATACACCTTGTCGCCCTCATCAGCTACTTTAGACAATATACAATATACAAATGATGATATGATACTTGGCAACATCATCAGCATCACACACGGGTGATGTTGTCGTCATGTGAGAGATAAAAATATACTCGTTCGTATACAAAATTAAAGATTCTTATACTAAACGGAAGCTTAGAAAAAAGGTCAAGTCCAAAATGATGGATGATATAGTGACATTCTTTTGGGCAATGAAACATCTGAATAGGGAGATGAAGAGATGGATGAATGCATGAATAGCTGAGTGACATTTTGGGCTGTAATTCTGATGATGATGGTGGTGGTGGTGGTGGTGGTGGTGGTGTTGGTATTTGTGATTTTTCATTTTGGGGTGATATTAAAATAAAAATAAAAAATATAAGAAAGAAAGAAAGAAAGCAAGAAATCATGTATTCTAATCAAGAAAACAACAAGAATCAAGATCATAAGAAAAACATACAACAATAAATTCCAACTCTCCATAAAAGTTTAAAGTTTAGAGTTCTCGAATCATAATTTCTTATCGCTCTTCACATAAATAATTCTTCTATTAAACTTTCAACAAGCCACAAATTAAAAAACTACAAAGCGCACTAAAAACTTACTTACTGGTGAAAATTTACGAGCTTCGGAATCACGTGTCAACCACGCGATTCACCCTGAACACATTGTATCCGTTCTCATCCGACCTTCCTTACATTCGTCCTTCCTACCTTTCATCCTGATAGGAGGAGTATGATGCATGACATTGCGGAAAAACCAACAGACGAACAAGCGTATGAGCAGTTAAATGCTTATATCCTTACAAGGATGCATCACACTCGTGTCTTTTTTTGTCGGGCACACGCTCAGATTTCGTCGACGAATTTAAATCTGTTTGTGAATTTGAATACGAAATCCTTTTTGTGGTTCAGCATTTGAATATAAAACAGTTGCTGCTGCTTGCAACAACACACTCTGGCACTGCGGTGTGAAACCATTCATCCATCCAATACACTCACACACACACACACACACACACACAAATTGTGTATACTCGATGACAAACGGAAAATCCATTTCCATTATTTAAATATAACACATAAGCAAACACACACACACAAAGGACAGACACCCTGTCGTTGTAGAAGTCAAAGAGGAACATGTGTTTGTTTGTATGATGTTTGACTTTTCACGCTCTTTTTAACGCCGATAAATGTTTTTTCAAGTTGATCTTTAAACGTTTCAACTCCTTTTTAGGCATTTATCATATTTCAATAAATGAATGTTTGTTTTTCTTGTTGTTATTACATAAATAAATATTTATTGAAATGGATGAGTAGAGAAACTAAAAACTGATTTAAATGTTAAAAAAAAAACAAACCAACTAAAAGAAAGAATAGATTTCTAGATTAGGGTTGGGTAAGGTAATTATATCTATAATATTATAAATTTATTCAAGGCCTTTTCCTTGAACTATTGAAGTTGAATTGACTGATGAATAAGAAATATATAGTAAATAGGCAGCTTATTTGAATAAGTATTTCTAATATATAATAATTACTATTCTCCTAACCAATAAATGTCTATTTGAGTTAAATACCTAAAACAATTACATTCATATGAGGTGATTCCCAAAGCGGTTACACACATGTTTCTAGGTAATAAGTAATATCATCTAAATTGCAGTCTAATTGTAGTGTCTTGTTCAATAACTCATTGATATCACTTAGCAAAAGTTGGTGTATTTTCTCTTAAACAATTATTATTTTTCTTCTCTATGTCGTCATTTATTACTATGATAATACAATACATGTAAATCACATATGATTATTTCTCATACTTTGTATGATGTTTAATTACAAATTAAAAATACTGATATGTGTCTTAATGTCTATTAACTATTAGTATTGGGCTTAAGAGTGAGTACAGATTACTTAATTTGTGAGAGAATTGTAATAATAACTCAACTAACCAACCAACCAACCAGTAACAACAAAATCCTTAACAATAGCGAAAACATACATTTTTATGACCAAAAATCCAATTGTAATGTTTACAAATCGTTTAAACTTAAGTAATGCGGCCCCGGTGACGATTCTCTCTCTTCTCTTCTATTATACTCGTATTGTATAAAAAGATACCAGGCCTTTGAATGAGATGAAATGAAATAAGATGAGCTGAGCGTAGAACATAAAAATAAATCGCGTACAAATTGAAAATAATTTCGGATTTGATTTTCTTTTTTATGATTATTATGTAAACCTAAAGCGCACGGACGCATGGCCACCACTACTAAACGAAAAAACCATTTGCCAGTTACCACTCATAATGAAAGTGGATCAACTCTCAATGCTGGAAGGGCAGGGGCAAGCACAGGGTGTCGTTTCTTTGAATTTTTTAACTTCCATTTGAATAAGTACAACCAAACACCAACACCAAGAGAAAAAAGAAAACGATGAAAAAAACTAACAAAATAAAAAACCAAGGAGGAAAGAAAAAAAATGTTTATCGTCGCGGTTTTTACGGAATGTGATCCACGGTGCTTAAGTGTGGTTTTGGTGTCATTGCTTTCATAATGCTGGGTGGGCTGTGCTGTGATGGACTGGACTGAGCTGGGAGGTTGCGGTTTATGGTGGGCGCCATTCCGGCGTTAATTCAAGCTGAGCAATGAGCACTTTATTTACTCAAGTTGAGTTACTTGAATGACTGTCTGTCTGTGTGTCTGTCCGTTCAACTCCCCCAAAAAAATAAACAAAGGGTCTGCTGAAATATTTAAAATAGCAACTACAATAGCAGCAACAACAACAACAACAGAAGCATTGCAGCATTTGGTGTAAAATATTCAAATTTTTAAAGGCGAGGCAAGGCCAAGCCAGGCCAGGCCAGGACAGGACAGGACATAGAATCTGTTCCTCTCCATTCCTCCGTATTCATGTCCTCCGAAAGAAGTCATTTCATAAAACGCTTTTTTAAAAATTTAATCGTGGACAAATATTTTCATTTTACCACCTCCCCCTTCCACCTTATCCCATCTCCGAAAAGTTATTCACGACGCTTTTAGTTAAATGAGTGGAAATAAAATTAAATCGATATTTACATCTTCCTTAGATTAATTTTATCATGAGAATTTCTTTTATTCTTTCTTTTTTACATTATTTACTTACTATTTTTCATTTTTTTTTTTTTTTTCATTCAAAATTTATATACCATTTTTGGTGACTTCAATAAACTTTTCAAATAGACAAATAAACTTAAATGATTTAATTAAATAAACTGTCATGAATATACTTCTTCAATATTTATAGAAATTTGCAATTCATCTACTTAGGAAGTATGTAATTTATTTATCCTAAGATTTTAAAAATTATGCCTTCACTTTGACCACACAACTCATCTCGCAGCCAATAAGAAAACAAAGCCAAATTCAAGAGTAACTAAAGGCAGAGATGCCTCGGGATTTCTATTCCATAGGTGCCTTCTTAAAGCTCTTATCCAACCTTTCCTAAAAACTATTGTATCATTCTAAAACTAAAGAAACATTCTTATTTTCAATATATCAATTGTTTTCCGGGTTCTTTTTTTTTTTTAAATATATAGAAAATTATATTCCAATAATTTTAACCCCATCAAGTCATTATTCGTAAACTTATAAACTTATAATGCAAATATCTACCAAGTATCGTTTCTTCAAGATAAACATTAATAATAATATTTAAAATTTTTTTGAAAAATCTCCCTTTTTCGCTTTAAAATAATGACAAATCACTTTGCAGATAAGAATAAATGCATTAAACTAAAACCAAGTGAAGGTAGAAAGAAAGAAAATAGGAAAGGCAAAATCACCTCTGGCTGCCACGGGACGCTCATTTTTCTAAACAGAACTAATTGGAGCAGATTTTTTTTCTTTCTTCACAGTCATGGCGAATATGAAAAGAGTAACAACAACAACAACAACTACATCACCAATCCCATTTTAATGGTGACGAAAAAAAATTAAATGGAAAAATATTGTATTAAACCCTTAAAAGGCAGACGGCGGTCTGCGGCATGTCTATTTGGAATCGGTCGGTTGACATGGTTGGCAAAGCTTAGCGTACCATCGACATCCTCTCCTCGTCTCACGTTGCCAATTAGATCCCTTTGTTCGAAAAATGGCCATAAAAAACTGGTTTAGAAACAGCCGCAAGATGGTTTTCGGCGCACTTATCTCCATAATAAAGTCATAACAATTAATTGAGCGACCTTTTCATTCGGTAGCCGAGAATGTCTTAACTTTTTCTTTTCATATTTTTTTTTTTGTTTTTTGTTGCTTTTAAATAGTATGCGAAATATTTTCCTCTTATTTTTTTTTTGTGCTCAATTTTTCTTAGCCATCACCTTGAGCGATTTTAGTGGCTTTTTGCCGCCCGTTCGTTGTTCATTCACTCAGTCACTCCTTCCTTGAATTATAAGTAAATAATTTAATTTTGTTATTTTTTATTTTCAACTAACTTTATCACGGCTATTTTTTGTAGCATTACTTCGCATAATTAGTAATAAAATCTTCTTTTTCTTTTTTCATTTATTGTTGCTTGATGAGCTTCAATTAATTTAATATGCCACCACAACATGATTTTTGCACAAATTCAAGTTCATCGTGATCATTTTTAGATGTTTTTTTTTTTATGGTTTTTTTGTTTTTCAAAATATTTTGTGGTAAAATGTACGAGTAGTAGTAGTTGATTGTCAAAAATGTTCTATTGTTGTTTATATTTGGAGTTAGGAAATAACTAAAAATGTACTTATGTAAAATACATGACAAGGCAGACTCTATTATGATTATGGAGGGGAGGTTGTTCTTTTAAATTTAGATGTAAGGGTTAATTAATTTAAAAATAAAATTAATAAACCAGATGAAAATAGAAAATATCTACAATAATAATTCAGTTATAACTTTCGAATTTTTTAAATGAAATTCAATGAGCTTTATGGGTTCTTTGGATTAAGAATTAACATAGTTTATTGAGTTAAGAAACCAAAGTATCTTAATGAAAATAATTCAATATGAAGATGGTGTATAATCTACCCTTTTATTATTCCACTATTAAAATTAGTATTATGCGCTGCCATAACTATCATCTGATTGCATTGAAATTTTGTGAATGTGTGTGGTTGATTCCTGGCTTGAACATAGGATAGTTGTTCCCATTCCCGAGATCTGGGATATTAAAACAACCCCAACCCCTAAAGTGTAATACAAAAAGTTTACTACAATAGTACTTTAACAGAGAGAATACGGGTACGATCAACAATAATTTTTTCTACTCAAATACACCTTCTTAACCGCACAATGCCTAACTTTATTTAAGTCATCTACTGTCTTTACTGCATGTTTTTGCACCGACTAGTACGAATTCAACTTAACATGTTTTTGCTTTACTAAGTAGCAATTTTCTCTCTCATTTCCCTTAGTTTTACAACTGTTAATTTTCTAACTTAATTTACATCCAAGCATCAAATATCTCAGTAGTGAAGGTTACAATAATAATAATAACTAAACTCTGAATATCAATATCTACCTATCTATCTATCTATACATATTATAAAACAAAGTCCTTCGCTACGTCTGTTTGTCTGTCCGAACGTGATGAATTTAATATGTTTTTTTTTTTTTTTTTTAGATTTTTAATAATTTGATTCTTAGAAATAGCAAAGGTAACTTTTCTCAGGAAACTTTTCTCAGAATTTTTTATAATCACAATGTGGAGAAATAATACAAACAATATTATTTGTACCTAAGATTGTTTTTATTTACTATTGATACTAATTAGAGTAAAATTTATATTATTAAGGATGGAACTCTCATTTTTACGAAAGGAAAAAATGATTTTTTTTAGAATTTTAAGATTCTGATTCTGTGCATAGTTTTTTTTCTCACTTTTGACTGTTTCTTTTTATTGAACGGTTTACAACAAATACATATAATTGTAAATTCATAGAATTTAGATGCAAGTTGTATTGCTTTTCCTCCTTACAATAGACAAAATACTTATTTAATAAACATTTTATTCAAATCAATACAAATACAATAAACTGCACACAACCTTGAACTGGTTCACGCTCTAACAAATCTACTACTATGTATTCAAGCAACCCAAATTTTATGACTCTGCGGTGTGTATCTGTGTGACGGTGTGCACTCATAATAATAAATAGTCAGTAAAAGATACAACTTCATTGACTTTATGTTGTTCATTCGTTCCTTTGCTTGTTAAAAAAAAAAAAAAAAATGAATTCAACTGTAAAGGTTAAAATTATGAATGTGCAAATGACTCATCATAAATAAAATTAATAAAAAGCGAGCGAAAAGGATTCATTGAGAAAAAGTACACCGCATCAACATAAATATTATGATAAATGGATTGTTATAATCATAATCCATAGGGGGTAAGTTGTTAACTCCAACTCACTCACACACTCATTCACCATTCAATTCTTGGTTTTTTTTTCTTTCCTGTAAAAAAAAAGGACTTCGTTGTAGTCAAACGAAAGGCAAAGGGCAATACTCGTATGTGCGTGTGCAACATATGCTTTGTGGGTGGATTCAGAAACATATACAGATGGTACTTTCTCCGCTTTGTCCCCCTTCCTCTATATCGCTTGCCATAATATATTGAATTGTTGTTTAGGAAATTGATTTTTATTGGTTTGAATCATGCTTTTCGAACAAAAATGGATTAGCACGTTTTGCTCAAGTGATATCCATGAAATAATATGAAATTTAATATATTCAAAAATCGTCTCTATGTTTAAATTTATTACTTGAACAGAATTTAATGTGATTTACACTCAACAATCGACTACAATCACAATAGGCATCATCTTCATGAGAGAAAGCCCTAGATACTTTACAACTTTATAGATACTACTTTGTTAATGTTAACGATGGCACACATTGTACGGCAATAAGCGCATAATAACTGTATGTATTACTAGGGCGTACATGGGTTCATTATATTGTAAGACCAAGTTGAACGCATGCTGCCTTACGGAATTTATTGTTTCACTTTGGTTGGTTGGTTGGTTGGTTGTTTGGCAGACTGTTGGTTGGCATATTGTTGCGTGGAACACATAATGTGAACAATTAGGAAGTTAGCGAATTTGCTTCATGAACTGCAAAGTTGCTTTTGATAAAATGAATGAATGAAATTCCTGAACAAATTCTCGAGCCCATTAAAATTCAGGAAGCGAATTGCACCAATTGTGATTATCCTTAGCAAACAAATTCACTTGTTACACACACACACACACACACACACACAGATTACCCTAAATGATCTTACTAAAGATACTTTAGTTTACATGTGTTTCACATAGAAAATTCACACAAACATGGATACATGAGAGATTTGCCTGACAATGAATTAATTTGACAATATTAACAAATTAAACCGTTAAATGCTGTACAAATGTTACGAATCAGTAGATGAAAGAGAGACGACTCACATTAACAACATCATTTGTAAACCAAACCGCTCAGCATGCAGTCGCCTCAAAACATCTCCAGCCACCAGTACCTTGCTTTAAGATCCATTCTGGTCGATTATTCAAAAAACCTAGACAACAGACTCTTTACAAATTTTGCCGTGTGCGCACTTATTCATGAGTGTGTCCGTCTGTCTGTCCAATTGACTGGCTGCTGCTGCTGCTGTGTGGTTAAAGATATATTGACCCTTCAGTATATACGAGTATATTGTTTACTTTGTATTTTGGTGAGGTGACGACTCGCAATATGCGCTTACCTACTTATGTATATCTTTATGCCATTTATTGGCTTATATCACTTTCACTTGGCCAAAGGTACAAAGTTCTTTTGTAAGTGGCTCGCCCCGATAGACATTTCTCAAGGGAATATCTATTGAAATAGTAGACAAGTAGTGTGTTCTGTGTTTGTCTGCAAATTTGTTTTGAATTAGTTAAGGTTATTTGTCAACAATTCATAGAAAGAATTCTTAAAGACATTTATCGAATAATTTAAAGGATTTTTCTTCTATTAAGAACTAACAACAGATGGAAATGAAGGGTAAAACAAAATATTAAATAATCCAAATGATTTTGTTAGATAATAAAAATTGAAAGTATTTTTTTCGGATCACAAATGATGCATGCATTCACTAAACTGAAATGAATATAAGTAAGATAGAAGGAGTGAAAGATACATAAAACACAAATGAATACAAAACTAGAACACATTCGAATTTTTGACTTGAAATTGTGATAAATTGATATTTTACTATAGTATAAGAGTAGTTTTTTGAAGGGGCGAATTATACTATAAGGAATGAAAATAAACGGTCAAACAAAATACTCGTATAAAAAAGAAAAGAAACATTGAGACTGGCTGAATGACTGACTGACTGACGGACTGACTGACAGATACATATTTAGATATACTGCAGGCTAAAAAGTAAACCATCAAAAGCAAATTCAGAGTGCAAACGTTGCACAAATTTCCCGAGGATATGTGAACAGAAAAACAGAAGATCAAACCCAGAGACACAAAGACCAAAACAGTGAAAGATACGTACAAACATGGAACAAAGTGAGCTGCAAAGTTGAATTGTTGGCATGCAACAACGTACGCAACATTGGTCAACATCACTGACATTCGAAGATGTATTTGTTGATTTGTTGCTGTTGTTGTTGTTGTTGTTGAAAGGGGCAGACGTACTTAGTAGATACGAGTATGAGAGAAAAACATATTTTGACAAATGAACCCAAATAACAGGTTGCAATCACTCGACAGTGCACTTCGTTCAGACTTTCCCATTGCGCTGAGCTGAAAGTGGGTTCCTGAGGAACACATGGAAACGTATGGTCAAACGACCCTGATACCTAATTTATGATCATTTCTTATGTTGTTGAGAGTTTGTTGCTTATTTTTCATTTTTTATTCTTCCATAAAATGGGGTTCGACTCAAGGTTTTTTGGGTTTTTGGTTGGGTTCCAATGCTCGCTCATACACAAACATACACTATAATCGACACATACTCGTACATACATAAGCATGTAGAGTCAGTAAAGACAACGCCTTACAAAAATAAGATCGACACATTTCCATCAAAAAAAAAAAAAAAAAAAAAAAAAAACCTTTGCGAGAATAACCGGTCTCTCCCATTCATTGATACTACTATAGTACACATTCAGTATTTTTGGTCGGTGAGTTTGTCGGGACAGACAATAAGTCAGTCAGTCTATCTGTCAGAGAGTCAGTCTGGGTGCTGCTTTCGAAAATTGTTACAAATGATCGCAAATAAAAGATCTTTGCCGCATTTCGTGTTGCGTTTTGGTTGCTTTGGTTGGTCTTAAGTTGGTTAGCCATCAAAGGAAACCGAACTCGACCAAAGCCAACTCTGCTGGGCTAACGTTTTGGGTATCTCGACTAGGCTTCGATGCCATTTCTACAACGGCGCCGATATTAAGCGTTCTATGTCTCGATGTAAGGTAAATTGCACTGATTTCTTGATTAATGACACATTTGCCGTTGGGAGACTTCATCTCATGGATTCCTACATACAAATACAAATACACATTTTATATATGCATATGCATATTTAGTATGTACTTATGCTTTATTAAAAACAAAATATATACGAGTATACTCACCTTGATTATTATTATTATTGTTGTTCTTGCGTGATGTTTTCTTCTCCTTCATCCAAGGATATTCTGGCACTGAATCCATGCCGTCCGGTGTTTGTGGTACAACACCAACCGGATATCCGCCAACAGGTGTACCAATTTTTGGACTCTCTGGACTTAAATGATTAAGAAACTCTGCCATTGAGGGTTGTGAATTAATGAAGCCACCCTCGGATGCCATCCAGTAGGCCGTATCGGCCGCTCGTTTATCACAGTTTGGTCCCATTTTGTTGACAAGCATCACCGCTGGTGGGGGCCCCTGGGGTGGCACTGCTACTGGCACCACAGTATGCCCAGTTTGCACCTGCAGGGGGTTTAACGGCGATTCGGATTTGATTTGTGCGCCCATCTGTGGGTCCAATGCTGTGCAAACCTCTTGCATCTTACTGTTATTGTTGTTGTTGTGTATATTAGTGTTTCTATCGTTATGGTTAATTTGTAACGCTTCTCTTTTAAACAGATCGATCTAACAGGTTCAGTTTCTCCAATAGTTTCAATTAGTGATGGCGCCGAGCAGCCACCGAATAGCACAAGCTCTATACACTAATCGTTCTGCTAACACTTGTTTTTACAGCTGTGAATGTGAATGTTATTAATGAGAATTAGTCAATTTGGTTATGGTTAACTTCCGCATTAAATTTTATAAACAAAAAGAACAATTTTTTGTTTTGTTTTTGTTTGTGAGAAAAATATAATATAATAACTTCTTTACTTATGTATTGTATGTATGAATTTCAAAATGACACCATTCCAATAAACAGACAAATAATTCTTAACAAAAATGTCTTTATTATGTTTTAGTTGTAGCCAAATCATATGAATACAAACAAAGATTTATTTAAACCAGAAAAATACTAATTTTGGCTATGCCAAAGTTGTAATACTCTTCACGCTCCTCCTAGTGGTCCCAGGGTCCTATATGGTTGGTGGATATGGGTCAGACACTTCAAGTGTCTATATTTCAAGCTGATAGTATAAAAAACAAAAAAGTTTTTCTTGTAAGAACATGAATTTGGATCCAGGTTTGTATGGGGTTACCCCCTAGAGGGATCTTGAAATTTATATGGATGGTGAATATTGGTCAGACACTGATAGTATCCAAATTTCAAGTACAAGAAACAAGAAAGTTTTTCTAATAAGAACTTAAATTTGGATCCTGGTCCGATTCGGCTGATTCCGTCAAATGTGTATAGTGAAAAGAAAGCTCCGTGCAAAATTTCAGCTCTTCTTCAGTTTGTATACAAACAGACAGACAGACGGACATTGCTTGATCAACTCGCGCTGATCAAGAAACTTATAATACTATTCACTGCATGAAGAGTATAAAAGTTATTTAGTTTCTGAGCTCTTCTAGAATCACTTATTAGATATAACACTTCGATCAGCATA
Source organism: Amiota mariae (assembly GCA_035041805.1). Lineage (NCBI taxonomy): Eukaryota > Metazoa > Arthropoda > Insecta > Diptera > Drosophilidae > Amiota > Amiota mariae. The sequence continues at coordinate 5,014,629 of JAWNKV010000325.1, forward strand.
TCCCTTTAAAGAATTTGTATTAAGTAATCACTGTAAAACAAATTTTCAACATCGTAAAGTTTATAATCTACCAATGAAAAGGAAATAATGGAAGTTAATTGGTAAAGTGGATTAAAAAAATGTATCTATCAGCTGAAATTCTGATCATTGCATTTGTCAAACCAAACTAATTCTGAATTAGATAAAAAGTTTCAGTAGTTGTTTTTATTTTAATTAAATGCAGTAAATTTTGTATATATAGGGTGGGTCATTTATTGGTCCGATTTTGAACTCCCTGTTGTTAGTGACGCTGTCAATTTGAGCGCCATAATTTGTTGACAGTAGTTTAGTTTTAACCTTCCGCTGAACAAATATGAATCGCTTCTCTTTGCAGCAACATTTTAAAATACTGAAAATTTATTTTGAATGTATCCACAAAAATTGTGTAAAAATTTTGGAAGAAATTTAAATTTGGCAAAGTCCATTGGCCTGATCGCAGCTGCGATTTGACGCCAATGGACTTTTTACTGTGGGGCGCATTGAGAGATAATGTTTATGTCGACAATCCCCAAACAATTGATCACTTGAAACAGAACATTCGGGCCGAAATTGGTGTTCCGGATGGCCTACTGCCGAGCCAGCCGCGGCCAACATTTGAATGAAATAATTGTTCATACTTAATCGGAAGAATCAATCTATCAAATAAAGCGAAATTCGAAATTTTTTTTAAAATCAAATTGAATCTTTATTTAATGTGAAACGTCTTAGGCGGCGTTTGAAAAAAAAGCGGAAGTGAAGTTTCAAGTTATCGCCATGTTTCTGTCAGTGAGGTGTATCTCATGAACCGTAATAGGTAGGCAGTTATAAAAAAGTAGATTGCCTATTTATATTGCCACTATAACAACAAATAATAAAATTTTAGGAAAAATTCCGATACGCATAACTAAAAAATCTGAAAATATGGATTTCGGAAGCATTAATTTTGATTTCACCATTAAAGCCAATTATGTGATGGACGATTGTGTTAATGTATTCCATTATATTTTAATTCGTTATACATCCTCCCAACACTGTCCAATAGATTATTTTAAAGTCTGTTACTGACATATCTCCAGTTGAACCTAATCAGAGTCACTTCCAGTTACTTTACAATGGAGAAGATAACATTTTCACTTCTGTCACATATGCGTTACTACACCAGATTTTTGTTTTCAAAATCTTCTACTGCTTCTTAATATATAAAAATTAGTGTTTTGTTTGTTCGCATTTTATGCAACCTATAGATTGGCAAAGCTGTTAGATAGTCTCAACTGTAGACCAAGGAGGAAGTTGAGTGATAAAACTACATATCATGGCATCAATTTTTGTAGCTACAGAAATAATTCCTGTGAAGATTCCGATTCTTTATACTTCAATTTTAAAATGATATCAAAATGCACTGAGACATATTGATAAAAAGTTCATTGTTTATTTTGTTTTTCGGTATTAAAATATAAAAAGAAAAAAAAAAATTACTTATTTGTCTGTTATATAAAAGTGATACAATTTAGGTTGAACTTAATCAAAATACATAAACAAAAAGCAAAAGTATTTACTTAAATAGTGAAACTCAACTAACCATAAATAATTGGAACGTTTAACATCCATTTTGATCATAAATGATTTTCTTTTTAAATTAATTCTTCGTTTGTTTTTTACACAGTTTTTATTTATGAGTTTCATATGTAATTTATTAAATACGATCATATGATCACATTTTGTATATATTTTAGTTAAATTTCTTATTGTAATTTAATCCAATGTTTTGCATTTAGAATTTTTTTGTTTTGTTTTATTCACTTGGATTTTAGGGAGATACTATATATTTATTGTATTTTAATTTAATTTGTTTGTTTTTTTTTTTTTTTATTTATTTAAAAAATTACTTGATTTAAAGATGAGACGATTTATAGTAAGTAGTAAGTCGACATAGAAATTGTTAACCGACGCAACGCGTTAGAATGGCGGCGAACATTGTTTACTCAAGCGGGACAATTCGGTCGGAGAAGCTGGCTAAGCCAGGTCGTGACGAGGCGCGTCTGTCCCAATGTTCATAACAATAACTTTGGCACCCATGGCGACGCAAATGCCAAAACACGTTGACAACAACGACACACACGGAAACACATATACACACGGTCACACACACACACACACACACACACAGATACGCATATACATATGAACTTTGTCTAAAGTGGAGACTTTTGTTGTATAGCTGGCGACAAAGCGATAAAAAGACGATCACTACTACATACTATTTTGTTGTCGCTAGCAACGATGATGACAACGATGATGATGGTGGTGGTGGTGGTGGTGTCGATGGTGACGGTACAACAAAAATAACCAGTCTGAGTCGCATAGCAATGGCGAGTCATACAGCAATAGCAACAACAAATAGTAACATATGAATCTATAAGCTCACTTGCTGTTGCTATTGCAATATGTAGTATGTATGGAATTGTAGATAGAAAATACACTTCTATATTTTATATTTTTTTCTTTTATTAAATGTTCGCTTAGTTTTTGTTTTATTTTGTTTTCTATCTTGTCAAATATGAGCGACAATTCTTGGCGCTTAGAACCGGTTTTAAGCTTTTTAATGATGGAAGTGAATCTGCATTTATTGTGCATACATTATTCTTTTCACTGTTATTTCAAAAACTTTATTGTCAAAATATAGTATTTATTTATTTATTTTATTAATAGAAAGAATTAAATTTCTAATTGTGAGCTTTTAAGCATTTCAGCAGTTAGACAATTACACTACAACACGCAACAATATCAGCTTAAGACTGAGCATATATCTCGCAGATACATTGACGACCATTCTATCCAATAACACCGAATGTACTGAAAGTAAATGAAGTGCTGCAAGCGTGTTGGCTTATTCGACACACAAAACATTGGAACGGACCGGCGCACCAATATCAAGTGGAAATAGTCTTATTGTAGTAAGGAGTGGCTTCGAGACAATTGCCATCCATCACTATGCATGCATCCATCCATTGTAACTGTGTATCTTTGTATCGGTGCGTGAGTGTATGTGTGTCTGTGTGTGTGTGTGTGTGTGTGTGTGTGTGTGTGTGTGTGTGTGTGTGTGTGTGTGTGTGTGTGTGTGTGTGTGTGTGTGTGTGTGTGTGTGTGTGTGTGTGTGTGTGTGTGTGTGTGTGTGTGTGTGTGTGTGTGTGTGTGTGTGTGTGTGTGTGTGTGATGGCAGTCATGCGCATACGAAGCAAGCGACCACCAGGGGTGGAGTTTTTTTCCCATTCACTACAAATACAAGTCTCCGCTTTGTTGATTGGCCATGCCGATGCGTGTGTAGACTTTTTGATATCTTTTATTTTGTAGCTTTGTCGTTTGTATCTCTCACCATGCTTTCCTCTGATAGAATTTTTAGCTTACTTCTTTTTTTTTTTTTTTTTGTTCACATCTTTTTACATGTTGCTCTTTCGCCGTCCATATTCGTCCCTCCCTCCGTCTCCGTCTATCTTTCTGTTCATCCGTCTGTCAGTGTCGGAATTTATTTACTTTTTCGTTTCGCTCTTGACTTTTTTGTTGTTATCGCTAAATTTCGTTGCGTTTCTTTGTTTTTGCTTTCATTCGCTTTGGCATTTTGTATTTTTGACATTTTGCTTTACTGTGCTTTTTCTTGGTCTTTTTTCTTTATTTCTTTTGGTTTTTTTGATTTGCTACGCTTCACATTTTTAGTTTGCTCACCACTGTCGCTCTCTTGTCCACTTGTCCATCATGCTAATCGTCTGTCTATCTGTCGGTCGGTTTGTCTGTCTGTCATTCGTGTCAATCTTGGTGGCGTTTTTTATATTGTTTTTCCCTTTTTTGCTTTTAAGCCAAATTCATTGTTTTTATCATCACTTTTGCCTTGCATTCATTTTATATTGTTTCTATTTACTTTCGTTTCGTTTCATTTCATTTTGTTTTTGTTTTTTTTTTCTTTTTGTTTAGGCCAACTTTAGTTGTTGGCAGAAAATAATTAATTGACACATTTAAATGTTCAAATTAAAATTCTTAGATGTTTAAGTATTTGCATTTTTGAAGAACTAATCTTTCACACATATGTACGTCTTTTCAATCTCATGCAATAATTCCACTTTAGAATCATCTGAATAGGGCTTCGGATCCATGTGAAGTCTACAAATACAGTAGGCACATTTTATTAAAATAATACTTAAATTGTCCAATAATAACAAAGATAGAGAAGGATATAAAAGCTTCGAAATGATCTAAAGTGAATGGTATTTGTTGAGAGATATTTGTCAAATTGGATGATGTTTGATGATTGGAAATGATTACTTGTCCAACTGGAAAGGTCAGACCAGGTCTTTCAAGACAATATAGTCAATAGTTTTAACTTAAGTGCAAATAAAATGAATTTATTTACACCAAATACAAGCAATTTTATGTTAAAGAGATTCTATAGTTTATTTTTAAATATAAAGTTTTGTCTTTGTGATTATATATAGCTTTTGTTATTGTAATTTTCGAATTATTCACATTGAATAGGCTTTATTGCAATGTTTGTTACGAACAGAATCGTAAGCCAGGAACCCCATTAAGTATACGAGTATATAGAAATAATCAATATGATGAGGAGAATCAATTGAACACAATTTATGCACATTAGTCTTCCTATCGAACTGAAATTTTGTACAGACACGTGCTATTGAGATCTGTAAATTGTATGTAGATGAATTAGAGTTCCGCGTTTATTGGTAGGAAATAGATTAGGGAAGGGCAGGTGCTAGTCACTTCATCACTGTGGCTGCAATTCGTCCTATTTTTATACAAAAATCAAAACAACAAAATTGGTTTTCAAATCACGTTCTTGCTCTTAAATTTATCTATAACATTTACATTTTTGGAGTTTAAATTTGTTAATATAATTTGAATTGACGTCAATCAAACATATCTATACATAATTATTAAAAAAAAGTCCCCTGCCCCGTCTGTCCGTCTGTCTGAACGCGATAAACTCAAACACTATTGAACGGATTTTCACACAGTTTTCATCAAAGGATCGAGTGATTCATGAGGATGGTTTAGGATAAAAGAAAAACCCAAAAGAACAACCGAAAAATCTATGAAAAACCAAATAATGAAGTGTGCAACTTAGATGCATATTAACCTTAGTGACAATAAAGTTGTCTTTGTTAAACATCTCATCAGGTCAACCAATCAGTATCCACAAAATTTTCAGGAAAGAGAGGCAGAGCATCGTCTTCCCATGTATCTAGTTATTAATATAAATACATATGTAGATTATAAACACACCACCACATATTTATAATTTCTATATAAGAAAGCTTATCAGCTGGTGTGTGAACTAAATGAAGAAATCCTTTATATGACCATTGAGCTTAAGGAGCACAATTGTGATAATAATATTTTTTATTTTTTAAATTTACTTTTTCGCATAAACTATTCTAATTCTATATAAAAGACTAACCACACGGGGTTAATTATATCGACGTGAACATTTCTCTATATGGTAACCTTCTGCTTAGAAGGCCATTAGGGTGGAGTCTCTTCAGTCGACGTCCACTCACGCCATGGATGAGGGCCTTTGCCAAAGTATTTTCCGATTACTCAAAATTATTATCTCAAATATCCAATAATAAAAGTCCAAATGGAATCAAAATCATTCACCCAGATTTTAACTTTTAATTTAGAAAAATTATTATATAAAAGTTTGAAGAGCCAAAGTATGTAGTTGCAAAGCAATCAACATTTCATTTTGTCTCAAAATTCACATAAAATCTCAAGTTTTTAGATATTAAAAAAAAAAAAATGTTTTTAATGCTCAATTGTTGGCATAGCCTTATTTTTATAAGTACATAATTTTGTCAATATTATAGAAAGAAACATCATTAAAGAATTTCAAATAAAAATCAGAATTCAATTAGATCCCATCAAAATCCAAAGAGAGATATGTAGTACCATCAAACCACCAAATGTAGTAATATAGTAATTTCCTAACGAAATAACAATTCACTTCAGAATAAATGACAACTTTATGCCTCCTTGTGGTTAATTTCCGAGTGAATTTTCGAAATAATAGAAAACTGCCGCAGCCACAGACCGCAAATTCAAAATTCGCAACAAACACTAGAAATTGGAGCGACGACGATTAGCCATAAAAATTATAGATTCAATCTAATTAGAAAACTCTTAGCGCAGACCACCCAGCCACGTTGACGACGGTTATTTATGCCTGTGGTCGCACTCACTACTTGGGGGGCACTATTTACTATTTAGAAACACTCACATAGCGACAAGAACATAAGAAACGCATTCAAATGGGACTCGAGTGAATATTTAATTTAATTAACAAGAAACCATTCGAATTTCAAGAACAAAATACAACGCGAACAACGAGTAGTTGGGAAGCAGTTGGAATTTATTGTTATGACCGCAAAGCTTAAAAAGTTATCCGGGTTTTGTTGTCATCACCATTATTTTGTACGATTGTGAATTAAATAAACATTGTCGTCGTTGTCGTTGTCATTGCTGCTGAAAATTTAAATGTAAAATAACGAAAGTTGCAATGAGAATCGCTTAATAAACTCAGAACAATTACAAAAATATGTCAAACAAGTTGATTACAACTGATTTTTCTTAAGCGTTCAATTGAGAATGTTGGCTTTTTTCTAATATGAATTTGATAAGCCCCCTCAACACCCTCAACACCCATAATACCAAATATTCATACATTCTATTGTTCTATAAGTATCGTACACTTATTCTGAATGATTAGCCACACCCTTCAAACCAAAATCACATCTATATTCATTATTATATACATATGTGTGGTCCTTTTGTGGGTGTAAGGGCAGCAGGCTCACCGCCCGCCTCTTTTGCCATCACTATTGGCTTCCGGTTTTGTGCGCTTGACAAGACCACATGTTCGGAAATGTCAACAATCCGCATAAAAATTCCACAAAACCCATAAACGATACACTGCGCTTGGCCGCACGGAAAGCCAACCCCTTTTATTTTTTTCTAACCAAAGGAAACTGGATTCAACTTATTCTTGTTCATGTTTCCTCTTTACCACACTTACTACATACTACATACGTAGATATTCCAAAAAGAATAAAGGAACAAGAAATAACATACAACGCATGTATGTATCTATGTATATATGTTGTAGCAGCTTCCTCCCAAGGGAAACAATTTGCCACTTGGGTTTTATCCAAATGCTTGAGAATAAAATGTATGTATCTTTGTTCGTTCGAGTCTTCGTTTGTTTCCCATTTTCTTCTTCCTTTGGGGCAAAGCGTAACAAAAGCATTTTCACGCTCCTTATCCAAAGAAAGACGACGACCACGACGACGACGACGACGACGACAGTAATAAGTGTCCTAAGTAGTGTATGCGGTTAAATATCCATAAATCAAATCAAGGTTCAACTGGACTTGACTCGAATGGACTGGACTGCAGTAGCAATACTGGACCTGTTTCACATTATTTCGTTGACTAAATATGGTTAGAAATATTTAAGATGACCCGTGGTACGCCGTCAATGCGGTTGACACTTTTTTCCTTACATTCCATTCTATTTTTCTTTCTCCTTATATACTTCTATTGTTGTATGTACGAGTATGTTAATAGATCTGCATTGCAAACAAAGAAAAAGAAATGGAATTTAGTATGCTTGGAATTCTTCAACTGTTCAAAGTAATTTCTCAAGTTGACCTCAAACCGCAAATGGATACTAAATACCGGCAAATGTCCGTAAAGGGTTAATGTTACAATTTCCTGTAAAAAAGGATACATACCATATATGTTTGTAAGGATGAAAATAAGGAATGTTTGATATAAATAATAAAATATATTTATACATACATTGTTGTGTATATTATTCTTCTTGATAAAGCATTTCATAAACTTCATCGAAATTTACTCTTTTTATTTATATCTGGAATTGCTTAAATTTTCATGACTTCTCATAGAATCATTTATTTGTTTTATTCATCTACTAGCGCAACCATCGCGTGTTACTAAGTGATTTTTGTAGTCATTGTTCCTGTCATAATTGTATTGTATCGATACTTTGGTCAAGTAGCTAACTTTAATTATGTTGTTAACACATGATTTGCACCAAATTTCCTTCAAACACCGTCCAGACAATGCTAGAGTTTCCCTAAAAATTTCATCAAAATCGGTATAACAGCTTCGGAACTTATAAGGAATAGACACACATGCGATTATCCGATTTAATGATTGTAAGTCCCAAACATCCCTCATTTCGCAATTAGTTTTTGTTGTTGTCTAACTAAGATGCTTCTGTTCCATTCATTTGTTTCTTAAAGTTTCGATTATACTGTCGGGGAATTCCCTCTGCTTATGATTAAAACGCATTCTATGAATGATCTAAGAAACCCATGACTTTTTATGGATAACTGCTCTTAAGCAATGAAGTTGCAAAATTAAGAATATACGCAACACTTGCAGCTTTTCTTTGATATATCCTTGTTGATTGATCGCCAAATAAGACTGATTAATACATGGCAGTTTGACAAATCTTTGTATGTCGAATTCTGTACTTTGAAGTGATTAAACACGACAGCAGTTCATCTTTATGACTGATTGCAACAAACTTGCACTTTGGAAATAAATAATTCATAAATTGTCCACACACATTTTAAGAGATCCAGGGAAAATTTCCGGATTTTACTGTACTTATTTATCTCAGAAAATGTCTGATGACAATTTATGGATTTCCATACACTTATAGAGTGCAAGGTTTTGTAATACTTAATCATATATGAAAACCGCGGTTGTGTTTAAACGCAAAAAAAAAAGTACAGGATACGATAATCAGTCGCTCTTTAAATATCTTTATCCTTCTCTGATTAAAAGGTCGATATTGATATATTGATCATATACAGAATAAATTCAATCATGAGCGGAGAGAGGCCCCGGCTATATATCATAATTGAATATTTGAGAAACAAAAAGATGAAATAGCAATAACAACAATTCACTCAATGAACAATTAATGTCTGTTATACACGGTGTTTCCGAATTGAAGGAAAGCCCAAAATTTGAGAAAACTCACGGGACTGTTCAAAGAACAAAGGGCAAACCCTAATTCACAGAAAACTAATTAGATCTTCCAAATAAAGGATAATCCCAAATTCAGAGAACAGCTAAGATTGCAACTATGTCTGGTTTGTTTACGGGCAGGTAATTAGAGACGCGAACAAAGGATCTGTCTTATATTTACCTGATCAACATTGTAATGCTGGTCAGGCCAAAAGACTATAAATAGAACAGAAATATTAAAATAAAATCAGTGGTAAACAAATTTTCATTTTATCTATTCAGTGTGAAATTTATTTTAATTAAAAAAAAAAAAAAAAAAAAAATATATATATATATATATTTATTTAAAATGGCTATGGCTGCGTTCTGCGGTAGATTTTACGGTCTTACGTTGTATTTTCTATTAATTACTGTTTGTGTTCAAATCAATCGATGTGATTTTCGTGCTGTCATTATTAAGAGTGGTGTAATACAAAATCCTGAGAAACCTACCAACGCGCTTACTTGCTATTGTGACGGAAGTTGCCCAGAAAATGCGGTGAATGGTAGTTGCTTCACTCGGCCTGGTGGTTCCTGTTTCAGTGCCGTTGAGGAAGTCTTTGATGACATTACTGGAACTTTTGAAGAGGAAAGAACTTTTGGATGTATGCCACCTGAAGAATATGGTGGCCTCTTGATGTGCAAAGTAGCAACTGTACCTCATTTGCATGGCAAGAATATTATTTGTTGTGAGTCAGGTGATTTTTGCAACAAGGATCTACATCCAATCAATACACCGAAAATTATAGCTCCCTCAACCGATTCACCCATAAAACCACAGCCCTTGGAAGTTATGGTATTGATTGTCTTAATAACAAGTTGTTTTTCAGTTTCCATGTTGATTGCTATTATTACATGTTTGTCATATAACCGGCGAGAAAATTTCCAAAATCAACAACGAATAACGAATTTTATTAGCAATTCGGAATTACTGCCACTTTCTCAAAGAGTAGAGCAAAGCTCTGGATCCGGTTCGGGATTACCTTTGTTAGTTCAACGCACTATAGCAAAGCAAATTCAAATGGTTCATCTCGTGGGAAAAGGACGATATGGTGAGGTCTGGCTAGCCAAATGGCGTGACGAAAATGTTGCTGTTAAGACTTTCATTACCACTGAAGAAGCATCTTGGTTCCGGGAAACTGAAATTTATCAAACTGTCCTAATGCGTCATGAAAACATTTTAGGATATATTGCAGCTGACATAAAGGGCAATGGTAGTTGGACACAGATGTTGCTTATTACTGATTATCATGAAATCGGCAGTTTATACGACTATCTATCAATGTCAGTTATTAGCCCTCAGAAATTGCACTTGTTTGCATACTCACTAGCATCAGGATTGGCACATTTGCATGATGAAATTTTTGGTACACCTGGTAAACCGGCCATAGCACATCGGGATATTAAGAGTAAAAATATATTAGTAAAACAAAATGGACAATGCGCTATTGCAGACTTTGGCTTAGCAGTAAAATATATTTCTGAATTGGATCAAATACATATTGCGCAGAACACACGTGTTGGCACCCGACGCTACATGGCACCCGAAGTTCTAGATCAACAACTGAACCCACAACAGTTCGAAGAATTTAAACGTGCTGATATGTACTCACTTAGTTTGGTGCTTTGGGAAATGTGTCGTCGATGTTGTACTCCTGTCTCTAGTTGTAAGACCACCATTTGCGAGGACTATGCATTACCATATCATGACTTTGTACCACCTGATCCAACATTTGAGGACATGCATGAAATTGTTTGCGTTAAAGGACTGCGCCCACCTATTCCTCCACGTTGGCAGGAGGATTACGTAATCGCCACAGTTATAAAAATTATACAAGAATGCTGGCATCCCAACCCAACAGTGAGGCTAACTGCGTTGAGAGTAAAGAAAACGCTTGGCCAAATTGAAACAGAAACAGTGCAATCGGATTTCCAATGAAAGTTGAATAGTTTTCTATATTCTAACCAGTAGTGTTTGGTACGATATAATCGCCTCCTAGTCACTAGTCACCTTTATATAATCAAAATAATGTATGTATAATGTAATTTTGCAAAGTTGTTGTAACAATTGTAAACACAAATTAAACAACAAAACAAAACAAAAAATATATTTTTATTTCTCACAGTGGACAGAAACATTAATATTCTGTTCAAAGGGCATTGATCTCATCAAATCGTGGATCCCAAGTCCAAACAACCTGCTTCTTTGAAGACTGATCTGCTTCTGTTTTGCCTTAGGCTTTTATTTTTTCCTTTTCAGCCACTCGACAAAAAAAACTTCATAACATGCGCTCTTTTTTTTTTTGTCACATTATTCCTTCTTATTCCTACTAAAAGCGAAAGCTCCCTCAGAAAATAGTGCATTAAACTATAACAGTTACTTTAAGGTAACAGCATTAAGAATAAAGAAATATATATTTTATTAATATTTCGTTCGGTTTCTTGTTTTTGGGATCCGCTAATCTGCTAATCGTTGCGATCACAACAAACTATGTACCTACCTATTATTTTCAAAAGCTCAATCAAATAATATGTGTGAATATACCGTAATCTGAACTTATAGCAACTAAAGTGGAATTTCGATTGATACATACAGTGGTATGCAATACAAAAGCAACAAATTTAGTCATTATTATTGTTATATTTTTTCTTTTATTTCAGGTAATTTTAGGAAAATTTAAAAGAAAATATTAAATACTACCGCATATATGTTTCTATGCTTATGCTTTATATCCAAAATTTGATCAACCAATTCCGATTTTTCCCATTCACATCAAACTTCACAGGAATACTCTCCAGACTATGCTAAAGTTTCCCTGAAAATTTTACCAAAATTGGTCCAGCGGCTTATGAGTCCATAGGGAACAGACATACATATAACGAAAAGTCAAACCAAGGCTTGCAACAAATCAAATTTACACTAAATAAATGATAGTGGCTTAGAGGATCATACTCCAAAAGGTAGGGAGTAAGCCAAAGAGATTTTCAATGGAATTTAAATTAGATAATTGGGGGTTTGTCTAATCATGAACTTGAACTCCATTGTCCTTTACATAATCTTTAATCAACATTGCCAAAGTGAATGTATGTATAAATATTTACCCCTTTACTGATCTAAATGATCAGGGGAACTCTAGCATAGTCTGGGGAATATTTAAATAAATTTTGGTGTGGATCGGAACACCGGAAAAGGAAGGAATTGATGGAACAAATTTTGCATATAAACCTTAGAGACATATTTTCAAGTCTATCATATCAGATAATTATGTCAATATTATATTAAAAAACTCTTTTCGAACTGTGAGTCACAAAAAAAAAAAATAAAATAAATATAATTATTTCTATCATTCCCATACAAATCCGATTTTGGCGGAATTTTACCGGGGCGTAGCGAAGCACTATTTAATATTACTGTATTAAATTTTTCTAAAACTTACAAAAGAAAAAAATAAAACATATAATAAAAATGTTGGATTAGCTAAATTTGTTCCTTTTGTATATGCATTTTATAATTCCTTTGTATGTATTTTCAAATATCATTTTCATATTAATGAACCCCGAATTCTTCAACAAACTTAGTCCAGAAATGATACAGAAGATTTAAAAATAATAATATAAGCTAAAATCTAATAGTGCAAGTTGTGAGTTGCCTAATGATTCCTTACAATGTACTTTTAAATATCATTTACTGACATGTTTTGGATACCCGAATTCTAATTTAATTATTTTTTTTGTTTATTTTTCCAAGTAACATTTCATTATGTTTTTTATTTATTACATCTAAACTTAAAGCATATTTGGAGGATGGGTAACGCTGGCTGCTAGGGGGTTAGGCTATTAAAAATAAAATTGTTTGTCATATTTTATATAATTTTTGATATTTTAATGAGTCCAAAAAAACCTCTATGTCTTTAAGAGTGTATAAAATGTTTCGGTTCGATTGGATCCATTTGATATTCAATGCTTTTTTGATGTGTCATTTGTTTTTAGTATTTAATCTCATACAATGTTTAAGATAAAGAAATGCATGCATTCATGTTTAGCTCAAAGGATCAATTATAGTCTATAAAATATAATGACGTCTAATAATAGAGCAGCCATTTCTGTATATTGTAGTATGGTAGAGTAGAACGAACACATGCGAACGAACCAACAAACTAAGTATCTGGCTTGATTGCAATGCATGTTGCCCAGCATTACCTGTTCCCAAATACGATTGCAGAACGCAAAAACTTCTCCATTTTTCTCTCTCTTTACCTCTTTACCTCTTTAACTTTACCCTCGATCTGACATCATTGTGAACGGATATATTATGTGTATGTATTATAGTACCTTAGATTGTGAGTATGTATCGTGCACATATGCATTTATATGAGTATAGTATTATGGAATGATGGTTCATGGAGCTGTGTTGTTGATGCCGGACATGGTTAAGCGCCATCACCGGCCACATTTACTTCAGTTATTCCCCTGTGTCGTCGTGAAGAGGAAATGCAGGAATAAATAATTACAGCATAAATAGAGCCGGTGAACTGGTTGTGGCACCATTTTGCTGCTTCTATACATACGAATATTCTACGAGTATGGTTGCAAATGGAATGGAATGAATTACCTTCGTTGCGGCACCAACGGGTATCAAATTGCTGCTTGCATGACGCATTCGTACTTGCATTGGTGGCAGCATTGAATCAAGGAATGGATGAATATATGCAGACCATATGACGTTCCGGCATCATCAGCATGCACATATGCACATGCATAAAGTATTGTAGATTGCCGACGTGTCGTGCAGCACTGAGTAATTGTTATAAATGAATTTCTTGTAATTTAATTGTGGGTTTTACTCAATGAAAAATACTCCAACATTGAACCATAAAAATGGAAATACTTATGTTTTGTTCTGTCATGAGAGTGAGCAACTAAATTGGGGAGGTCAAATGCGTATGTTGTTGAAAACCATTCTAATATATATAATTATATTGTAGTTCAAAGTCTTATAACCCTGAATGATTTTTAATTTACAAAGGATCAATAACAAATTCATTATTTTATTGTATCTTTCTTTATACATAAAATGCAACACATGAAAATTGAAAGTGGATACGTGATTCAGTTTAGAATTACGAAATTTTCACTACATATCGCTTATGTGTTTGTTTATAAGGTTTAAAAATCACAAGTAAAAAATCTAAAGGTATTCCAAAGGAAACCGATCAAGTATTCAAATTGTGTCACACATCGTTTTAACCCCACAAACATTGAAAAGCTCACTACAAATTTGTACTCATCTCCATTGGTTTTTTATGGTATAAATGAAAAACAAATATAAAATAAAAACAGAAACAGAAACAGTTAGCGAATATTTTTCATGGGTTTTATAATAGTTCAAGTACCCTTCATTCTACAATATATGAAAATGGATGTTCTTGCGCGTGTTGCTACGAAAGTCCGATTTGCACCAAACTTTATTCAAACACTCTCCAGACTATGCTTAAGTTTCCCTTGAAATGTTCATCAAAATCATTAAAGCGGTTTTGGAGACCATAAGGAACAGACACACAATTATAGATCCATTTTTATATTTATAGATATACACTAGTACAAATGAAATGTTTCACTTACATATATAATAAAGTATGATAGCTCTATCCTGTATATGACGCAATCGTTCGATAAATCCGTATATATTTTGCAATCGTCTTAAACCTGATGTCTTCTGATATCTCTTCTAAAATTATCCAGTAATCAGGAAACTAAGATATATCAAAAACTAATAGACAACAATGCGAGATATTTTAGGTCAATACGAGTATTTCAAAAGTGACTGTCGAGTCGAGTGTTGAAGAAAATGGGCCAAACTTCATCACAAAGTGCTTACAACATTCATTTTACATGTGAAGAAAATATCTACAAAAATAAACCATCGGCAACAGATGGTCGAAACAATATCACGGGCAACCCCAGTGAGTCAAATTGTAAAGTTTAAAAAGGCCAAAACGGGAGAAAAATATATTTTTAGTGAAAAAAGTGTTGTACTTTAGAGAAAAAAAAAAACAATACGAACGCCTGCACAAGGTGCCCCACAACAAAAAGAAAAAAGGACGACTAACAACACGCTCGTGTCCCCAATTGAGATTCATGCGTTGAGGTAGCTGTTTCTTTTTGCTTAACGCGTTCTGAAAATATGTTTCACACACTGACTATGTAGAAAAAAAAAACAAACAAAATTGTTTTCGTTTTATTACCTTCATTGGGACACAATGCCGTCGTCCTTAGTACAATAAAATGAAATCAACTGTGGCTCCACCTTTCTCATTTTGAACTATTTTTATCATAATCACATGAGCTGCTGCTGCTGCTACTCACCTGACTGCAGAAGGTCTTTCTCATATGGATGGATATACGAGTACATAGTGTAACGCTAGCAGGTGTTACCAGTCAGACTAGGACAGACCAAAGCCAGGCTAAGCTAGGCCAGAATATTGTGTTTAAGGACTCGCACGTCGATGAAATGTCATAACGTTTAAACGTGTTGGAATTTTCAATTTGGTTGCATTTAAAATCGGAAAAATATTTCCAAATAAATCTGAAATTACAAAAGAAGAAAAATAAATTATGTATTCTATTATATTCATGTTTTACAATAGTGTGAAATTTGCTATAGATAATAGATAATTTAGTCAGATGTTTATCCTTTTGACTTTAACTCAATCATTTGTTGTTTCGGCTGCAGTCATCTTATTATTGGACATCATCATATAAAGATAAATGGATGCAATAGAAATACTTATAATCAAATGAATAGAAGAACAACCTAAGGTTGTGTTTATTGTGTCTGAGACCCCATGAAATGTGTATTGAGATAATGGGATTGCTAAACAGAACTGATTGAGCTTTGTTGATTGTTCCAACATTTCATTTCTTCAAACTAGTTCAGTTATTGTGCTTTCGGGCTGAAATTCCATTATACGAGTACGTAGTATAGTCACTTCTCATTGGCATATACAGTTTAGAGTTCCTCAATTACTGAAATCAAATTCAATCTAAAATCTTAAACTATCAATACATAAGTTAATACCATGTGTTTGTTAAAGTGTTGAATATTTTCATAAATTATTAGATCGATAATACCAATATTTGATTTAGTTGTCACATTAAACTAATTATTTATGTGGTTTTGTGTGGAGCTTTTAAACTTCACAAATCAATTGAATGAAATGACAATTAATTAACAAAAAACACGTGCATGCAAATATTGGAGTGAAGTGAATGTAAAAGGTATGTAAGCTTCGGTGAACCGAAGATAATGTTGTGTATTGTTTTTTGTTATTTTAAACTTATTAAAAGTTTATTTAAAATTATTTGTAAAGTAGAATATTGAAATGAGAATACAAAGACTCGAACTCAAAAGTGTTTACACATGTGACAGTGACACTGAGTACAACGAGTATTCCATGTCAGACCCATGTTGATTCCTCTGAACGCCAGGGGGTTGGGGAATACAACTCGTCAACTCTTTCATACGTTTACACGCTTAGTACGTTTGCTTCTAATCCGATTCAATCGAAATCCACCCCGAAAACACAAGTCGAAAGCAAACAATTCGATGGCGGTAATCAATCTTCTTCTACGCGCTACAAACTGACAGCTCCGTGGTGTAGAGTCAAATTGCGATCTTTGTTATGGGCTATGTACGTACGTACGTACGTACGTTTTGTTTTGGGTTGTATCTCCGTTGTCAGTCAGCCCTTTCTTCTATTCGTCCATGAGTATGTTTTTGTCCTTTCGTATCCTATTCTGAGTTTGGATGATGATGATATTTTACTGAAGTATGTATGTAGGTGACATTAGTTCATGTTTGTATGATGTGTGATTTTGTGGAAGGAGTCTTGGGCTTTTACTCTTCTCATATACTTATGTATGTAGGTATGTATGTATGTAGTGTGTCCCATAAATGCGTGGCTAAAGGTTAAGTGTACAAGTGTAGATGGGGGAAGGAAATTATTTACATATGCATATACATACATGTGTATATTGTATTTGTGTTAGTGTGGGTAACAGTCGGCAGGAAATATTCAAAACGCGGTAATACACCATGACAATGTTGCGGTAGTTGCATCTTGGTCTTGTAATTTTATCGCATAATGTAAATATGTACATTTTTGTTTGTGTGATACAAATTTTGTGAGGCAGTACCAGAAATTCAAAGATACTACAGGCAATATTTGCACAGATTTGGGCACGCTATGCATCCATAACCCATCCATGGGTGCCCTCGATTCGAAATAAAACGACTTGGATTACATACCTGCACCTCACAAGAAATCTTAAGGCGTATGATTAATTCTACAGAGGACTGTGCATTCTTTTCTACAGAAATTTGCAACATGATGTGTGGCGCTCAAATGTACGAGCGATTAATAGCACCTAATTAAGAGTTCCTGAAAGAAAAAGTATCATTTTCGACACAGTTGCAATTAAATCAAATCATTTATTGATTAAGAAGACATATTCGCAAGTCACTTATCATTTATTAATTTAACTCGCACAAATTTATTAATACATTAATAAAATTAATATCATCATTTGTTTTATTATTATTATTATTATTATTATTGTATGGCAAATATCATCATGCTTATCATATCCTCCAATCCTTTTTTTACTTTTCTTATTTATACAATAGAATCATAATCAAACCCCATGATATGTAATTTCTTTTCATGGTTTTCTATTTGGAAACAATAAAATTGACAAACTATAAAGATTAATTGAAAATCATTAACAAAAAAAAAAAAAAACACAAAAATAGTCTTTCACAAAAGTATGAGTAGCATAAACCGTAATAGGCCTCCCCCCAGAAAGGAATTATATTATATGGAATTATAGGAGTTTAGATTAGGATATATACTACTTTTGTATACCAAGACAAATTAATAGTCTTTCACTTTGTATTCTATTTAATTAAGTTTGTTGAACACTTCTGGTTCTTTTTGTTGGAGCCACATAGTTCCCTGTTTACATCCAGAGGTAGTCCCCTTAACAAAAAACATTTCTAAGCTCTTGTAGAATTTAGAAAAGTTTTCAAATGACAATTTCTTCTGCCCGAAAAATTATATTTTCTATACGAACAAGATGATTCTCTATGGGAGGCGAAGCCAATGTTTATATTTTATCTTTTAGTGCAATTTTTTATATTCTTTATATTATAAGAAGTATAACTTTTCGTATAAATATTAGAAATAAAATCAATACAAAACATTAAACAAAAACTTTATTAATAAAATTATTCAATAATTTGATGTGATTTGTTATAATAAAAAAGTTCGTTATGCAAGTCAAGACACCAACATCTGCTGTTCATATAAAATAAATGTCGTCCATCGCTTAAAAATATACAAAATATATAGAAATATTGTATATATAATATAATTTTTGTTTTTCTTGTGCTTGCTTAGAATTATGTTAAGAGTAAATGGAAAGCTGGATGGAAAGTATGTTTTGCTTCCGCGTGACTCCATTATGAGATAAATTTCAATATGTCGAAATTACTTTATGATGTGATGACACCAATTTATCAGAATTCGCCCATTCATATGAAGGATCTTATTGTATGTGGTGTGTTACGAGTATGAAGAGCATTTTGAAATGAGCTTCATGTATGTGGTGTGGTAACACATTTCTATGAAGTTGATTTTGTGTTCAACATGTTGAAATTTTCATACTTATGAAAATGAAAAGACAAAATGTCAATTCAAATAAATTGTTTCAATCAATCTTGGCAACATTTTAAATTTTCCAACATTTCTTTTTGTGTGTTGACAAGAGACATTTAGTTTGTATGTGTGTAGTCACATATTAATTTCATTGATTAGATTATTCAATTTCTTGTTTTATAAATTATTTCAATTGTTTTCTGAAGCTTGTTCAGTTATACAATTGCTTCAAACCTGATGACATTTGGGTACATGGAAGCAAAGAAGAAGTAGACTCCATTTCAGATTACATTAAACTTTTTCCTGTAAATTATTTGGACTTTAAATCACCGTTAAGTCGGTGGGACATTTAATAGAAATTAAGACTAATTGATCTATGTGTTTTTATCAATATGAGACTTTTACGACTTTTTAAGATAGTCCCAACCAACATACTTTTCCCAAAGCTGAACTACAGGGTGGCTGATGAAAGACGCTACTAAAAAAAAATTGAATAACTTTTTTTCTTTTTAAGTTATCTGCTCCTTTTTTATTTTATTTTGCAGATTGATCTTTAGAATTTATTAAAATGGATAACTGGGACACCGAAACAAGAATTTGGATAGTCCGCCGCTATCACGCACTGGAGTCCGTAGTTTTGGTTCAGAGAGAGTACAGGCGGATGTTTGGCGGCGATCCCCCGAGCAGATGGACCATAATGAGACTGGTGAATAATTTTGCTGAGCAAGGAACAGTCGCAAGAAGGCCTTATCATCGAAACCCCTCAGTTCGGACGGAGGAAACGATCGCTGCTGTAGCTGCAGCCATACAAAACAATCCAAGGGTTTCAACAAGAAGCTTATCTGCTCAAATTGGTGTCAGCCGACAGTCTTTGCAAACAATAATGCACAAAGATTTAAATTTATTTCCCTACAAAATTCAAATGGTCCACAAACTGAATGCAGCAGACTTGCCGATTCGCTTGGAATTTTGCCAGAAGATCCTTCAAATGGTGGAAGAAGACCAAAACATGTTAACTTGTCTTTTCATGTCTGATGAGGCCCATTTTGATTTAAACGGCAATGTGAACAAACAAAATTGTCGAATATGGAGTACTTCTAACCCACAGATACTCCACGAGACGGAATTGCATCCTCTTCGCGTCACAGTGTGGTGTGCAGTTTCTTCACGCTGTATTGTCGGGCCTTATTTCTTCGAAGAAAATGGTCACACCGTTACGGTTACTGGAGACCGTTATTTGAAAATGCTGAAAGAATTTTTCTATCCAGAACTACGCCGAAAGAGAATTCCTTTCAACTCTGTGTGGTTTCAACAGGATGGGGCAACGCCTCACATAGCCCAGCCTGTTATGACAGAGTTGCGACGAAAATTTCCTAATAAACTTATTTCAAGAAACTCCGAATTCCGTTGGGCCCCCAGGTCGCCTGACCTTACTGCACCTGACTTTTTCTTGTGGGGTTTATGCAAACAAGAAGTCTACAAAACAAAGTCGACAAATTTGGATGAACTAAAGCAATCCATTCGGGCAACAATTGCGTCTATTCCTGTCGCAACTCTCCAAGCAGCAATGAACAACTTTTTACTAAGATGCCGCACATGTGTCAACAAGCAGGGCGGCCATTTAAATTCAATTTTTTTTAAAACTAATTAAGCTATATTTAATAAAATTTACTGACCTTCAACCTGAAAAAAATAAAAATGAATTCTATACACTAAAAAAAAAGTTATTTGAGTTTCTTAATGTAGCTTAATTCATCAGCCACCCTGTACTTTACTACTTTATACAAAGAAATATTTGTAGAGGTTGTTCCAAAAATGTCAGGCGAGTGTTTTTTATGTTTATTGCAGAACTTACAATTGCGACACATGTGACGCCTTATGAGGATGCTCCAGAATTAATTCTGAAGGACTTATGCAAATATAATATGCATTGGACACTACTAGCTCCATTGAACGCGTGTGCTGCCTGTGTCTGTAAACTATATGGAAGACTTGTTTCGTGTTCCCGAGGGACCAGGAAAGAAACCTTTCAGATGATTTACAACCACAGGCTGCACAAACGGTCAATAACACAGTAATGTCTATTGCACATTATAATTGCTTAAGCTCTCCAAAAACACTTTTGGAGCATTCTCAACAGACACCTCATCTCACCTTTACAAGTTTCTGCAATAGACATGAAAAGCACTTGCATGACCGTAAGTTCTTTAAGAGATCCCTTCTACATAAGCATATCCTTAAGATCCTTAAGGTCGAGAGAAATACAAATACAGTTAACGGAACACAGTGCTTAAAAATGCACATGTGCTCTCAATCACACAATCTTTTGTGTGTGGAAAAAAAATAACTTCAAATGCATTCGTAGGTTACATAAATTGAACGTGCGAGATTTATCAACAGAATCAACTTAGAAGTGCAATGACCAACATATTTAACTTTAACAAAAGTGTAAAATACTATATATTGGTCCCGGCAACAAACCAAATGAAGCCCCCATATGTGGTGACCATTGAGCATGAGGCTCTTATGTTGCACAGTGAGCAACAACAATAAAAAAATCTGTAGAAGCAGAATATTGCTAAGCTTACGAAACAAAAACGTTTTCGTACGGCATTTAGCGAAGATCAGCTGACTCAATTGGAGTCAGAATTTCAGTCTGATCTACATCTGCGAAGTTCACGTCGTCAAGAGATCGCGAACAGATTATCACTTGGGGAGCGGCAAGTGAAAGTGTGGTTTCAGAATAGAGAAATAATGGAGAAGCGGGAATAGATCTACTCCAATACATCAGAGAACAATGAACAATCAAATCTGTGGATTTCTCCAGTTGAATGTTTAAAAATTAAAAATATGATTTATAAAAAACTAAATGGTCAACCAAATGGAGCCCCCATTTGTGGTGACCATTGAGCATGAGGCTCTTTTATTGCACAGTGAGCAACAACAATAAAAAAATCTGTAGAAGCAGAATATTGCTAAGCTTACGAAACAAAAACGTTTTCGTACGGCATTTAGCGAAGATCAGCTGACTCAATTGGAGTCAGAATTTCAGTCTGATCTACATCTGCGAAGTTCACGTCGTCAAGAGATCGCGAACAGATTATCACTTGGGGAGCGGCAAGTTAAGGTGTGGTTTCAGAATAGAGAAATAATGGAGAAGCGGAAAATAATCTCTCTACTGATTTATAAAAAACTAAATAGTCAACCAAATGGAGCCCCCATTTGTGGTGACCATTGAGCATGAGGCTCTTATGTTGCACAGTGAGCAACAACAATAAAAAAATCTGTAGAAGCAGAATATTGCTAAGCTTACGAAACAAAAACGTTTTCGTACGGCATTTAGCGAAGATCAGCTGACTCAGTTGGAGTCAGAATTTCAGTCTGATCTACATCTGCGAAGTTCACGTCGTCAAGAGATCGCGAACAGATTATCACTTGGGGAGCGGCAAGTGAAAGTGTGGTTTCAGAATAGAGAAATAATGGAGAAGCGGGAATAGATCTACTCCAATACATCAGAGAACAATGAACAATCAAATCTGTGGATTTCTCCAGTTGAATGTTTAAAAATTAAAAATATGATTTATAAAAAACTAAATGGTCAACCAAATGGAGCCCCCATTTGTGGTGACCATTGAGCATGAGGCTCTTATGTTGCACAGTGAGCAACAACAATAAAAAAATCTGTAGAAGCAGAATATTGCTAAGCTTACGAAACAAAAACGTTTTCGTACGGCATTTAGCGAAGATCAGCTGACTCAGTTGGAGTCAGAATTTCAGTCTGATCTACATCTGCGAAGTTCACGTCGTCAAGAGATCGCGAACAGATTATCACTTGGGGAGCGGCAAGTGAAAGTGTGGTTTCAGAATAGAGAAATAATGGAGAAGCGGGAATAGATCTACTCCAATACATCAGAGAACAATGAACAATCAAATCTGTGGATTTCTCCAGTTGAATGTTTAAAAATTAAAAATATGATTTATAAAAAACTAAATGGTCAACCAAATGGAGCCCCCATTTGTGGTGACCATTGAGCATGAGGCTCTTATGTTGCACAGTGAGCAACAACAATAAAAAAATCTGTAGAAGCAGAATATTGCTAAGCTTACGAAACAAAAACGTTTTCGTACGGCATTTAGCGAAGATCAGCTGACTCAGTTGGAGTCAGAATTTCAGTCTGATCTACATCTGCGAAGTTCACGTCGTCAAGAGATCGCGAACAGATTATCACTTGGGGAGCGGCAAGTGAAAGTGTGGTTTCAGAATAGAGAAATAATGGAGAAGCGGGAATAGATCTACTCCAATACATCAGAGAACAATGAACAATCAAATCTGTGGATTTCTCCAGTTGAATGTTTAAAAATTAAAAATATGATTTATAAAAAACTAAATGGTCAACCAAATGGAGCCCCCATTTGTGGTGACCATTGAGCATGAGGCTCTTTTATTGCACAGTGAGCAACAACAATAAAAAAATCTGTAGAAGCAGAATATTGCTAATCTTACGAAACAAAAACGTTTTCGTACGGCATTTAGCGAAGATCAGCTGACTCAGTTGCAGTCAGAATTTCAGTCTGATCTACATCTGCGAAGTTCACGTCGTCAAGAGATCGCGAACAGATTATCACTTGGGGAGCGGCAAGTGAAAGTGTGGTTTCAGAATAGAGAAATAATGGAGAAGCGGGAATAGATCTACTCCAATACATCAGAGAACAATGAAATCAAATCTGTGGATTTCTCCAGTTGAATGTTTAAAAATTAAAAATATGATTTATAAAAAACTAAATGGTCAACCAAATGGAGCCCCCATTTGTGGTGACCATTGAGCATGAGGCTCTTTTATTGCACAGTGAGCAACAACAATAAAAAAATCTGTAGAAGCAGAATATTGCTAATTACGAAACAAAACCGTTTTCGTACGGTATACGGAAATCATTTGCCTGGCCGCTTGTTCTCTAAGAGGCCCCTTCTACATAAGCAAAAATAGTTTATGGATTACATTATAATGTACATATGCAAGACAATGAAAGGTAACACTCTCATATTTATAGTCCTTTACATCATTTTATAATACTAAGCATTATTTAATAATTTATAAGACGAATGGATGTTTATGAATCAAAGAATACTAAATGGCAAGCATTTGTATAAGATTAATTAAATTATATAAAAAGCTAATTGTAATGGTCCAGAAAATTTAAACTATTAAAAATGCTTTATACCGACCTAACCTTCTGAACACATTTGATATAAAGCAATTCAATTTATCCATTAATTTATGTAGAAGACAAATTTTAATCGTCAAAAAATTCACTCAGAAGATATGAACAATTTTTCGATAGTTTTGATTTTCTGCTTCTAATAAAGTTAATTAAAAAAACTCAATTACTTCTTCATATCCACTATGTTCGGAAGTTTAAGCCGATATGAAGCATTTTTGGTAGTTTAAGTTTTCTGGCCCAGGACAATTATACTTTTTACATAAATTAATTAAGTAACAAAACTATGTATTTGAGGATTTCAAGGATCAATCCTGTTTGTGATACATGAACAAACAATAACAAAAGAATTTTATAAATTCAACAAGTTTATAAGTAGTTCATGAGCAAGAACAACGCCTTGGTTTTGATGGGCCATTGATTACGAGACTCTGATTTTTGATACAATCAGCACCTATTCCTCCTATGTTACTTAGCTCTGAAAAGGTTTCACAATTGGAGTAAGATTTCCATACTAATACATAATATTTCATCGTTCACATAGCCAAGAGATCGCAGTGAGATTATCTCTTGGGGAATGTCAAATAAAAATATGATACCAAAAAAAAAAAAAGAAAAACCTCCCAAAGAAATAATAACAATAAAGTCTTCTAATGAACAAGAAACAAATCATTCATATGATTTAAAACCACAGGCTGCACAAACTAACAATGACGCAGTAATGTCGAATGCAAATTATAATTGCATCAGCCACTCCGCACCAATTTTGGACCAATCTCAACAGACCTCATCTATACCGAAATGGTAGATGGACAAAAAATTATAAAAACATTTGCCAGACTCCAACAGATTCATCACTGCAACAACCCCAAGTCTATAGATCTCTGAGAGGCCGATACATATATCAACAACACGGAAATTGAAGACGAATCTTCCAAACAAATTAAAATCCATGGATATAAAGCAATTTTTTATTGTCTATATAGTTTACATTTTCCAGACAATTATCATTTCGAAACTTCACTGTAAACAAATGCATCAAATTCCCTTCAAATGAATACCTTCCGGTATCCATTATATTTTAGAGTTTCATCTCATTTCGCTGGTTCAATGTAATTTCTACGATTTTCAATGATTTTCTAGAAAATCCTAAACTATGTAGACTATGCAGACATGACACATAACCATGAAACTCGAATGAGTTAGGAAGGTGCCACTTCATTTTACGTGTTGTTAAAGAAATAGAGGCCTTTTGGAATATAGTTGATGTTCTTCCAGTTACAATTCTGATGAAGTTACGCAAATTCAATATCTATTGCACACATTTTCATTTCTGGTGTAGTAGGCATCAGTTCAGATTGTTCCAAAATTAATCCTAGAGGACTAATATAATTACAATCAGTTTCTGTGCTTTTGACTTGAGTGTTTCATTGTCAGTTCATGTAGCCTATGGCTATAAGACAAGCTTGATTCCTGCTTGTTCAATACTAGAAGCAGTTGATTGACATTTTTGCCTGATTTGCCTATTTCGGGACTATATTTTTACTTGACTATCGGCATTTGACAATTTCAACGCGATTTCATTAAGATATGAACGATGAAGGAACATACTAATTTTCATTTCTGACACCAATTGTGAAACCTTTCGGAGCTCAGGGGTCATCCACATATTACGTCACATGAACTTCATGATTTCTTTTTGACACCACCGCTGTCCCTGTCACAGGTATTCACACTTCGGTGAAACCCCCATAACGTGTAATGTAAAATATAGATGACCCATGATGGCAGCAGGAAATTGGCTTGATAGTAGTCCTGATGTTGATTTTGCCTACTCAATGTTGCAAAAAAAAAAAAAAGTAGACTCATTGGCTAATCAAGACGCAGGTCCTAG
Organism: Amiota mariae; assembly: GCA_035041805.1. Lineage (NCBI taxonomy): Eukaryota > Metazoa > Arthropoda > Insecta > Diptera > Drosophilidae > Amiota > Amiota mariae. The sequence continues at coordinate 5,040,582 of JAWNKV010000325.1, forward strand.
AAGTGTCATTAATAATGTTATAGAACAAAAATAGTGTACCCCCAATTAATAAGTTCGTATGTAACAATTTTAGAAATATTGTACATATTAAATAAACTCTTGATAATTTTTGCGGATTACACATTTTTTTATTAATTTTTCTTTAAACAAATATTTTAAAAGACACTTTTAGAATAGCATCCCGAAAGCAAAGGACATTGATCTAATCAAATGATGGATCGCCTAGTCCAAACATACAGTCATCCAGTTTCTTCGATGGTTGGAATGCTTCTGTTTTTCGTTGGGTTCTCTTGTTTCCTTTTAAACCGATCGGCAAAAAGCTTCACAGCACGCGCTCTCCCTTGCACACGCACTTCTAATTATTGTACGTAGCGAAAGCTCTTTTAGTAATTAGAGCAAACTATAACATTTTCTAAATGATAACAGCAATAATAATAATAAATGATGATATTTTGTACGGTTTCATGTTTTTGGGAACCGCTAATCTCTTTAACGGTAACATCATCGTCGGATCAATGCACCCAAATCAGCGCTTATAGCAACTGAAGTGGAATTTTAAGTGATACATGTTTGTATTTTATGACGTTGATATATGGTATATTAATTTTACAACGTAACATTTATATAACCAAGTAAAGAGTTTAATATTATTTAAACGTCTTGGTTCTAAACGAGAAATTGCCACTGAAGAATTGTTTCCGAGATTATTGTTAATTGTAAAACCTTATAAAATATTAAAATGATTAGGGTGAATAGTCATATTCATGTGTATGTATATCTGCATCTTACTAGGAAACTATAATAGCTAAGATGCTAAAATTTAAATTTGCAATGTAGACTTGATTGAAACCGAAGCAGGCAAAATACATATCATGACCCCTAGTTTTGTTCACTAAGAATCCGAGAGCTATAGATCAAGAACTCCTGTCCTACAATAAAAGCTTTTTTGTGTGATTCTCTCATACATCCATGTAAGAAATGTTTACGGGTGTTTTTATATAAAATGTTTTTAAGTTAACTGTTAATAAGACATATAACATTTATTTTCCATAAATAAAAATATTTTGATGCTGATTACTGGAAAAGGTAGCTCTCATACAAAAAATAACCTGTGCCTACTAAAATCAAATAATTTATTTTCAACAAAATTTGTCATTCATCCACTACTACATGAATTATATTTCGATCAACATTGGTCCATTTCTAAACTATTTTCTGCCTATAGCATTACATAATGCGGGAGTACCAGAACAAGACACTCCATAGAATCACGGGCGTCTCTTGGTTCGTTAGAAATACCACGCTGCACAAGGACCTTAAGATCCCAAATGTTATGTACATAGGTGATCAATACACAGTACAGCAGTCGACATTATTCAAAGCTTTTGAATCATCCCATTCACACTCACTCGCTGCTCTACTAGTCGCATATTAAAAAGGCTTCACCCGCATGATCTAATTATAATAGAAGGATGTTTTAGACTTCTCTTTTTACTTTTCCTCGTCATTATTTATTGCATCATTAAAAACATCTTAAGCAGTTTTCTGTGATTAACGTTGTTAATAAAATTAAATTTAAACAAAAAATATATAAATAAAAAAAAACTAACTTTAGCTATGCCGAAGTTGTAGTACTCTTCACGCCCCTGCTAGTAGTCCGAGGGTCGATAGTATAAAAAACAAGAAAGTTTTTGTAATAAGAACTGGAATTTGGATCCTGGTTTGTATGGGGGGGTATCCCCCTTATTGGTCCGATTCGGCTGATTCCGACAAATGTAAAAAAAAACTGAGGGACTAATTTGCACACATACATAAAGACAGACGGACATGGCTAGATCAATTCGTCTCGTCGTGTTGATCAAGAATATATATACTTTATGGGGTCTCCGATGTCTCCTTCTGTGTGTTACAAACTTCATGACAAACCTATTATACTATTCACTGCGTGAAGAGTATAAAAATAAATAAACGCGACATCTGCAAATACAATGATGATACTACAGATTGCCTTACCAACCGCCAGGTGGCCTCTAAAGAAAGTTTGATGCACCCTGTACTTAACAATGGTTTGAAACGAACCATGCATGAGTTGTTTACGAATTACGAACTACTAAAATGGGAGATGAGCTTGAACTTTATACTTTATATTCATTGTTTTCAGATAAAGTAATAATAAGTGTTCATTTCATGTTATGGCCTCGTCAGACCAAGAAAAAATATTGCTTTTTCTGAAAGCAGCTTCACAATTCTACAACAACAACTGGCAAATTTCAGGGTTGCTTTGGTTTAGCTTTTGTTTAGTTTCCAAAGAAAAAGTGAAGTTGAAGCTAAGCAGGATTGGGAAAATGCTGTCAGTGTGGCCTAGTTTTTGGTCATTTCCACCTTTTTTTTTTTTGGCCATTTTCGACATTAAACACCTGATCATTGCAGAAAACAATTTAAAGAAAATGTTAAATTGTAATTTTTTTTCAAATATTAATAAAATAAGTAGCAGGAATGAAAAAGGCTGCTGCAAGAATTATTTGCACACACTGCGCATTGTTATCGATTTTTTCACAAAATGTCCATTTTAATTATCACAATTAGCCACAACGTTCCATTTGTATGTATAACCAAAACAAAAAACAGCTGTTCATAAGAAGCGAAAGCGATGTGTGAACGTCAGCTTCAAAATTGTTCGCTTTTGTTTGGTGTGACTTGGGCATTAAATGATTGTATTTTTACTTATGGATCATTTGAAAATCAACATAAGCGAAGTACAACTGCCAACTGACAGCCCTGCTTTTTAGAGTTCAAATACGATGCAACTTCCAACATTTGAGAAAATTGAGAACGATAACTCACTCAACTAATCAGAAGGAGAGAGAATGATTTATTAAGAGCGAGAGAGAAACTGGATCCCTAACCCTTGACCATTTATTATGTCTGAAGTGAATAAGAATTTAAGTGTATTGTACAAACATTATATTGTAATGATCATTAATCGAATTAAAATTGTAAAATTCAAATATACATAAACATATTAAGATTATAAAAATTTAATTGTTGATGTACAAAATAAAGAGGGAAAGAGGGAAAATGGGGATAAAACTAAATCAAATATATCAAATTCTTATAATTTTATTTATTATTTTATTTTTTCCTGATGAATATTCCCGAAAATTTCAAAGTATTCAATCATTAATATCGATCATATGATAGAAATGATGAATCAATAAAGTTAATGGATCAATGGCGATTTCGATAAATGTGAATTGCAACCATGCAAAAGTAACAAAAGGAATCGAAGATAAGATAAGAAAAGAAAAGAAAAGGAGAGAAAAGCTTAAGGAATTTGATTTGAATGTGAAATATAAAAATATAAATGAAAAAGGTGGAAGAGAGTATTGGTAAAGTATATTACAAAAAAAAAAAAAAAAAAAAAAAATTAAAGATCTGTTTACAGATTTACAGATTTACAGATTTAGAAGAAGATTGAACAAATATCAAAGTTAAATGGGATCAAATTCATTTTATTTTTCTTGTTTTAATATTGTTGTTTACTAGTTTAAAAGGTAAGCAAACAACAATTGTGTGATTATTGTGAAAAACTTTGGTAAAAAAAAAAAAAACCAACATATTTCATGCACAGGCGTCTAGGAAATTTACAACAAAAGGCGGCACACTCATGGATTGAAGAGGCTCCCGGCCACAACAAAAACCAGAAGAACAAAATCATAGTCATAGTCATAAAGCAGGCAATAAAAGAAGGTATTCTCAAACTATTGTTCTACATAATAACGCGTTTATTTTATTATGCAGATGATTGCTTGTGTCCGATTCGGGATTGTTGTAAGAAAATCCTTGAAATGAATACAAATGTTCTCTTTCACTTTCACGGCGACACCGTCGTCGTGGTACCCACTAACAACAAGTCGCATATGTTGTTTTGTTACACGATCATGCGATCATGCAGGACACAGACTACACGAATTATGAATAATTAGTCTTTGTGTTCACGGATCTTTCTTTCGCCACGACGTCGTCGCGGCTTTGTCTACCTGTTGACGACGCCAAGTGTCTCTAGTGTCGCCTTACTGTCATAATAAACATTTTGCATGCATTGTCTTCACATAGACAACGCATATACTTACTTACATATGTAGGCTGGACAAGTAGACTGCTTTCTTGTCGCCAGTCGACGAGATCAATCGGGATCAGTGTTTCAATAATACGATAAAAGGGTTTATGACTTTTTAGTATCGCAAAAATAATAAAATTTGCATCATTTTTACAATTTAATCTCACTATTCCGTTATGTTTGAATCCCTTGTAAATTTTAAACAAATATTGCAGCAATTCTGTTGACAACACATAACAATTTACAGAACTAAAAAAATAATATTTTCAGAACACAAAATGCCTTTGATGAAGAAACGAAAATCCAGAAAACTTTTACCACCAAAATTAGTTGTTGACTACTATAAAGTAAGTCATATACTCATATAAAATTTGTTTAATAAAAAAAAAGAGTCATAAAACAATTAGAAATTAATTTTTAATAGACAGTTCACACTTCATTATGGGAATTACCACACTTATCTATCAAGCCAGTGGCACCTGTTATTAATATGCAACCGAAACAACATGAACAACAACATTTAGATTGTAAAGGATTCAATCAACAAAATGAAAAACAAACAATTTCACAAGTAAACACATTAGTCATGGAAGAAGAAGAACTAGTTAATTTCCAATTTGAATCGAATTCAAATGAGGAGAAAATTATGCAAGAAGACATTTTGCCCCAAAATAACCATAATTATATTAATCCAAATGCAACTTCATATACACGTATAGCAAAAGATTCTCCTATTGCTGTACAAAACAGCACTAATGGGGTTACAATAAATACATTCCTAGATGACTTGGATTCTATATTCATAGAGAAAAATTCAGTTACTGAAAACATTGTAACAAACAATTTGGATCAAAATAATCAAGAAAACACCAAAAGTATTAGCCCAACTTGGAATATGCAATTTGAAGTATAATCAAGAAAACACCAAAAGTATTAGCCCAACTTGGAATATGCAATTTGAAGTTAATGATTTTTATAAAATGGATACAAATTCACCTGCTCAAATAGTTGAACCAATCAAATTGGAACAAAATGATCACGAAAACATTGATCCTAACACAATTTTGAATATGCAAGTTCCTTCAATTTCTTTACAAAGTAGGAACTATGAAGTTGCCAATAACTTTGAAAATGACGACTTTTATAAAATGGATACAAATTCATCTACTAAGATATTTGTTCCAAACAATTTGGACCAAAATTATCACGAAAACATTGATCCTAACACAATTTTGAACATGCAAGTTCCTTCAATTTCTCTAGAAAGCAGGAACTATGAAGTTGCCAATATCCTTGAAAATGATGATTTTTATAAAATGGATACAAATTCATCTACTAAGATATTTGTACCACAAAATTTGGATCAAAATGATTACAAAAACTTTGATCCTAACACAACTGAATATTCTATTCCTTCAATTGTTTCAAAACCGGAAAAATGTATTCTCACATTTGACAAGCAAGTTCCTGGATCAAAATTATCACGAAAACATTGATCCTAACACAAGTAGGAACTATGCTATTCTTCAATAACTTTGACAATGGACAACTTAGTTCCAAACTTGAAAATGGATTTTATAAAATGATCAAATTCTCCTGCTCAGATATTTGTACCACATCAAATTGGAACAAAATTATCACGAAAACATTGATCCTAACACAACTTTGAATATGCAAGTTCCTTCAATTGCTTTACAAAGCCGGACCAATGAAGTTCTCAACAACCTTGAAAATGACGACTTTTCATAAAATGCATCCAAATTCACCTGCTCAGATAGTACCACCAATCAAATTGGAACAAAATGATCACGAAAACATTGATCCTAACACAATTTGGAATATGCAAGTTCCTTCAATTTCTTTACAAAGTGGGACCTATGAAGTTGCCAATAACTTTGAAAATGACGACTTTTATAAAATGAATACAAATTCACCTGCTCAGATAGTTGCACCAATCAAATTGGAACAAAATTATCACGAAAACATTGATCCTAACACAGTTTTGAATATGCAAGTTCCTTCAATTTCTTTACAAAGTAGGAACTATGAAGTTGCCAATAACTTTGAAAATGACGACTTTTATAAAATGGATACAAATTCATCTACTAAGATATTTGTTCCAAACAATTTGGACCAAAATTATCACGAAAACATTGATCCTAACACAATTTTGAACATGCAAGTTCCTTCAATTTCTCTAGAAAGCAGGAACTATGAAGTTGCCAATATCCTTGAAAATGATGATTTTTATAAAATGGATACAAATTCATCTACTAAGATATTTGTACCACAAAATTTGGATCAAAATGATTACAAAAACTTTGATCCTAACACAATTCTGAATCTGCAAGTTCCTTCAATTCCTTTACAAAGTAGGAACTATGTATTTATCAATAACTTTGACAATGACGACTTTTATAAAATGGATATAAATTCATCTACTAAGATATTTGTACCACAAAATTTGGATCAAAATTATCACGAAAACATTGATCCTAACACAACATTGAATATTCTAGTTCCTTCAATTGCTTTCGAAAACCGGAAAAATGTAGTTCTCAACATCCTTGAAAATGTTTATTTTCATAAAATGCATCCAAATTCTCCTGCTCAGATAGTACCAACAATCAAATTGGAACAAAATGATCACGAAAACATTGATCCTAACACAATTTGGAATATGCAAGTTCCTTCAATTTCTTTACAAAGTGGGACCTATGAAGTTGCCAATAACTTTGAAAATGACGACTTTTATAAAATGAATACAAATTCACCTGCTCAGATAGTTGCACCAATCAAATTGGAACAAAATTATCTCGAAAACATTGATCCTAACACAGTTTTGAATATGCAAGTTCCTTCAATTTCTTTACAAAGTAGGACCTATGAAGTTACCAATAACTTTGAAAATGACGACTTTTATAAAATGAATACAAATTCACCTGCTCAGATAGTTGCACCAATCAATTTGGAACAAAATGATCACGAAAACATTGATCCTAACACAATTTTGAATATGCAAGTTCCTTCAATTTCTTTACAAAGTAGGACCTATGAAGTTACCAATAACTTTGACAATGACGACTTTTATAAAATGAATACAAATTCACCTGCTCAGATAGTTGCACCAATCAATTTGGAACAAAATGATCACGAAAACATTGATCCTAACACAATTTTGAATATGCAAGTTCCTTCAATTTCTTTACAAAGTAGGACCTATGAAGTTACCAATAACTTTGAAAATGACGACTTTTATAAAATGAATACAAATTCACCTGCTCAGATAGTTGCACCAATCAAATTGGAACAAAATTATCACGAAAACATTGATCCTAACACAGTTTTGAATATGCAAGTTCCTTCAATTTCTTTACAAAGTGGGACCTATGAAGTTGCCAATAACTTTGAAAATGACGACTTTTATAAAATGAATACAAATTCACCTGCTCAGATAGTTGCACCAATCAAATTGGAACAAAATTATCTCGAAAACATTGATCCTAACACAGTTTTGAATATGCAAGTTCCTTCAATTTCTTTACAAAGTAGGACCTATGAAGTTACCAATAACTTTGACAATGACGACTTTTATAAAATGAATACAAATTCACCTGCTCAGATAGTTGCACCAATCAATTTGGAACAAAATGATCACGAAAACATTGATCCTAACACAATTTTGAATATGCAAGTTCCTTCAATTTCTTTACAAAGTGGGACCTATGAAGTTGCCAATAACTTTGACAATGACGACTTTTATAAAATGAATACAAATTCACCTGCTCAGATAGTTGCACCAATTAAATTGGAACAAAATGATCACGAAAACATTGATACTAACACAGTTTTGAATATGCAAGTTCCTTCAATTTCTTTACAAAGCAGGAACTATGGTGTTATTAATAAAGTTGAAAATGATGAGTTTTATAAAATGTATACAAAAATAGTTGAGACTAACAATTTGAATGGTTACGGTACTCCTAAGCCAAATATGCAAATCATTAACATTGGCGATGATATTAATCCTATGTTTTATAAAGTGGATACTAGTTTAATATCAATGGAAGAAATAGCAACTATTAAAGCTTGGATTGATTGGAATTGGCCAAAATATTAGTCCAAACATAACTTTAAATATTCCATTGGATGAACCATTCAAATTTGTTTCCCTATATTTATTATTTTAATATTCCACTTCTTATCATTAAACACAATTAAAGATGAAATCATTTTACCATTTATATAAGCAAGCAATGAGTAAGTAAGGAAAATTTATACCAAAAACAAACTTAGTATAAAATATTTAAGTATTAAAACTGTATACAAAACTCAGTCTGTCTAGTTTTTACAGTATTTATATTCTTTATTTTTAATAGATTTTAAATAAACTACAATATGACATACAAATGTATTCTTAAGGGTAATTGATGTCTTCATATTTATAATATTACGAATTGTATCAGTTGACAATTAAAGAAATTTGAAAATTACAAATGTATATTTTAATAGTGTGTCAATCTTCAAACTCTTTCAAACAATTATTGGAATAAATAAACTATATTTGTTGGAAAGTTTGTGAAATCTATTTTTATAAAAATATTTTACAAAATATATTTAGGATGTATTTTATTTTTTATAATTTTTTTTGTGTAACAACTTCGAAATATGAAATGAAACCAAACAGAAATTACTTTACATAAAATGGCCAACATTTCAAAACATAAGCTACTTTAAAATATTGGCACAGATATAAACAGAATTTATATTGGACTCTGACAGACAGACACGATGAGTGATGATATTTATTTCTGCGTCTGAAAGCTAGCAATGCATCTATCCTACAAAAAAAAATAAAAATAAAAATTATATATAAAGTGAGTGAATTATGCCTTATAGCTCTCGTCAAAGAACTCAAGGGATTCTATAACTAACTCAGAAAGGTGCCCGAGGACATTGTATAATACTAAAGTAATGAAACTCTTACAATGTACTTTATAATTTAATGCCGAACAGGAAAGAGCAGATCATTTTCTATGCCTCTGTTATTATCTGATTTTGATCAAACTCCGACATTAAGTCATTTCAACTGAAAACTTTTATTTTTAACTTTAATAAAATTAAAGATTGATTGCAGTATAACAGAAGACCAAGACCTTTATTACAAGGCAACCTACAGTGTATTTTTTTTTGATGAAAGCAAACTATAAAATGGCATTGATATAATGATAAAATGTTATAATTCTTCTTTTTAATTAATTAATATGATATCACTAAAGTGATATACATTTTTCAATCTGAATTTCCTGACTATTCAATAATAATAAAACTCATTGGATTATCACAAAGTTGCAATTTTTATGACCTTTCCTTTACTTCAGCCAAATTTCTTATCATATTTACTTAATTTAATTAAAAATTGGTGGAAATGGAAATGAACTTGAATAAGAGGTTACAGAATTGCTACTGATTTGTGTAGATTGCATGGGACAATTTGAATCAAAGTCAACTAAAAGATTATTTAAATCAGGAATGGGATTATTGATGGAGGCATGTACTTCGGGTTCTATATTATATACTTCCAATAAAGGTTTCTCTTCTAAAGAATCTGGGGGAGTAATAAAATAATTCTTATTTCTTTTTGTGATGTTTTGATTTTGTGGTATAGATGTGGTGATCAGTCCTGATTGTGGTGAAGTAACGAATTTATTTGGAGCTATGTGATTTCCTTGTGAATATGACATCAACCTCTTAACAATGCCCTTATGAACATTTTGTTCAGTGGGTTTTTCCGAGTCTTTTATGTGATTTGTTTGTCCATTATTTGGTTTTGATTTTTTCTTAATTTTCATGCGTTTGTTTTGAAACCAGATTTTAATTTGGCGTTCGTGTAGATCTAAATGTGCAGCAAGTTCCTTGCGAGGCTGACGATGTAGATAATTGTTTTTTTTAAATTCTAATTCCAATATTGCAAGTTGTTGATTAGAAAATGATGTCCTAAATCGTTTTTGTTTGGTTTGTTGTGGTTGTAGTTGTTGTTCTTCATTGGACAAAAATATCGGGATACTCCGAGATGTAGAAGCGATTGAAGCTGGAAGGTGCTCTTGTTGATATTTTTCAATATATGTTGAATTTTCTATTGAATGGAATTGGTGTTGTTGTTGTTGTTGTTGTTGCTGCTGATGTTGTAGCTGATTGTTAAAATCCATTTTTGTTGTGCAACCCATCTAAAATGTTATATGTGATTATGTACTTACTATTCTATAAGTGATTTATAACTTTTAGTTTTTTGTTTAATTTTACTTACATTATTGTATTGAGGCACAGACATTGGAATTGATGATGTGGGATAATAATGCATCACTGAAGACATTTTCATTAAACAAATATATCTTATTTTTTCCAAATGTTTCGATTATGCAGTCAAAGGAGGTTCGTCTCCGCTCACGACAAAATTCATTCTGTAAATAATCAAAATAACACAACGCCTTTTAAGCATAAGCCATACTGCTAAGATTTTTTCGCAACACTTACAGGTCTTCTTTCAAATATCTTTGTTGGTTGACAGCCAAATGGCGACTGATCATTGCCAGGTAGTTTGTCAAATCTTTATATGTATATCGAGATCGTATGTTGTACTTTGAAGTGAATTAAACATGACTATAGTTTTCCGGACTATGACTGTTTGTAAAATCTTGCTATTTGTAAGTGTATGGAAATCCTTTAATTGTCCTCACAAATTTTTTTTTAAATTATATATTGTAGTAAATAGTAAGTAAGAACAAACTATAGTCAATTTGATTTTTTAAAATTGAGTAAAATTTAATGACTTAATAAAGGGTGGACCAACTATTGGTCCGATTTTGGTTTGGTCATTAAATAGACAAAAGTTATTTTTTTTTATATTTGATAGATTGATTCTTCCGATTAAGTATGAAAAAATGATTTCATTCAAATCCTGGAACATCAATTTTCAAGCAATTTCGGTCCAAATGTTTTGTTTCAAGTGATTTCGTTTGGGGATTGTCGGCATAAACTTTAACTTTATCAAAAAGTCTATTTGGCGTTAAATCGCAGCTGCAAGCAAACCAATGGACTTTTCCAAAATTTAATTTCTTCCAAATTTTGTACACAGTTTGTGTGGCCATCGATATTCAAAATAAGTTTTCAGTATTTTAAAGCATTTTTGCAAAGAGAAACGATCCATATTCGTTTGGCGAAAGGTTAAAACTAAACTACTGCCAATAATTTATGGAGCTCAAATTGACAACGTGATGCATTTAAAATTCTCTCATAACATAACCTAGTTCAATGGATTGTCAAATAAAAGAAACAAAAAATTGCATTATAAGTATATTCATTAATTTATTTAATTTACAATATAATATTATATAATATTTTGTATTTTTTCTTTATATTAACTAATTTAGATTATATCACATCATCTTGTATTACATAAAATAATATAATATTGTACTTTTTCTTTTTATTAATTCATTAAGATTACATCATATTACTATAGCTGATATGTATTTTTTAATTAAAGTTTTTTTTTATTATTGAATAAAACACCTGAATATCACAAAGAAAATTTAAGCAAATGGAATCGAAGAATCATTCGGTTCACCATATGAATGGAATTGGAGGAACGTTTTCCTGATTTGTGGTTGACTAGTTTGATCCAATCTAAGGATTCGTGGATCCTTGCTTAACCGGATTTAAGGTATTGATATTGTTGGAGTACATTGGAAATAGCGTATCGAAATCCTCTACAAGCCCATTTAAATCGGGCGGATAATTGTTGATTTAACTTGGGCCGTCGCGTTCTCTAATGAGTTCCTCTAGTAGTTCATTTTCTTCTGGTGATTTAATAAACTATTTATAAGTTTCAGTTGCCACTATTTCACTCTGTGGTGTTAATGTATTCGATCCAGTTTCTAACAGTAATATTTCTGGGAAAGGGGGTAACTCATTTGATCTGATTGATATCCTTCTGAAATGGCAAACTACTTATTTGGAGCCTCCGTTTCTTTGTTGCGATTTTTTTGATACATTAGACAATTTGAATCCAATTCAGATAAAAGATTATATAGGAATATAAGATTAAATAGGGAAGTGTATTATTGATAGAATTGATAATATCTATATAATATCCTTCCAGAACAGGGTTCTCTAATAAAGAGTCGGGAGGAGTAATAAAAGAATTATCATTTCCATTTTTAGAAGTTGTTCATCAGTAAACGCTGTCCTGAATCGTTTTTGTTGCAGGAAGTTGTTGGTCTTGAACATTTTTAATAAATGTAGAACTTTCTATTGAAACGCGTCAACATGCCATCTGGAAGTATATTATTAATTTCAATTTTGATATTGCAACTCATCTACAATATTAATAAACAAATAACAACAATTAACACTCAGTTTTCTTTTTAACAACGTTTTTATTAAATTTTACTCACAATTTTGGGTTGAGAATAATGAGTTCTTTGATTTGCTGATTTTTTGGGTAGATAATTGACCATTAAGGTCACTGCCACTTAATTTTTATTGTAAAGGTTCCTATTGATTAAGAGCGTTTTATTCTCAATTTAAATAACTGCAGCGGATTGAAGCTACGAGTATTGGACAGCAATATTTCTATTAAAGACTGAAATCTGTAAAGTGTCTTAAGTTTAGGTTTCAGCTCTAAATATTTAGCTTTCACGCTTTTATTCTTTCAACTAATTGTGTGTTTCGTGATTAGTTGGGTGTGAATTTCGTTTGTATGTGTTTTGAGGCTGTTGTAGAGGTTGTATTTTGATCTTAGTCACTTCGTTTTGTGTTTTACAATACATCTATACATATTATAAAATAGTCAACCCTCCGCGTCTGTCTGTACGCGATGAACTCAAAATCAACCGAACGGATTTTCATATGGTTTTCACCAATGGACCGAGTGATTCGTGTGGAAGATTTGAGAGAAAAGAAAATTCGAAAAACCCCAAATGAACAACTGAAAAATCTAACATAGAATATAGCTTAGTTTAGAGATAAATTTTAAAATTAATCAAGTCGCCTTTGGGAAACAGTTCGTCAGTAATCCATTAATTTTTTGGGAAGGAAAGGTAGGAAAGGTAGAAAGGTCTGCCCGGGTATCTAGTTGTACATATATGCAGTTCCACTAGCGTTCCCGATCCCGCTACGCTTGTGTTGTTTCCTTTTTTAGCATCATTATATTCTCTCTATTACAATTATTCATAGAAAAAACAAAAACAACGAACTGCAATTACACTCTCTATCCCACAACACCCGCTTCCCCCCGTTTTCCTTCACTACAAATCTTTGTTGTACTAATATGTCTAAGCTGTTTTTTTTTTTTAAATATTTTTAAATATTTTTGTAATTTTGTTAGTCTATTCGGTATTTACCGTAATTATCTACAATTTGAAAAAAAAACTAACTACATCGGTTGAAAATTAAGGGCGCTGGAGGAAATATGTATACACATTTTTATACTCTTCACGTTAGTGAATAGTATTATAAGTTTGTCATGAAATTTATAACACACAGAAGGAGACATTGCAGACTACATAAAGTATATATATTTGTGATCAGCTCGATGAGACGAATTGATTTAGCCATGTCCGTCTGTCCGTCGGTCCGTCTGTTCGCACTCCTAGTCCTTCAGTTTTTGAGCTAGAGAGCTAAAATTTTGTACATCGGTTTCATTTTACAAAACGCCGGTCAAGTTCGTGAATCACCCGAATCGGACCACTATCGGGGGTGCCTCCCATACAAACCCCTTTTTAAATTAATGTTCTTATTAAAAAAAATTGTTTGTTTTTTAACGTATCAAACTAAAATTTGGACACTATAAGTTTCTGATCCATATCCACCAACCATGACCAACCAATTTCAAGACCCTCGGACTACTAGGAGGGGTATCCCCCATACAAACCGGGAACCAAATATAAAAGTTCTTATTAGAAAAACATTTTTTGTTTTTTGGACACTATAAGTGTCTAACACTTAACCACCAACCTTATAAATTTCAAGACCCTTGAACCACAAACAAAGTTGAAAAATGTGTATGTACATATATATTATATATATATATATATATATATAATAATTAAAATAAAGATTATCTGCATTAACTCAACAAGTAGTTTGAGTACAGTTTTTTTTAACATTTCTCCTTTCAGTTAATAGTTGCGTTTAAAAATGTTGTCTTCCTTCAAAAATACTTTCTCAGTTAATAGATCAATAGCGATTGGTGACAGTTGACAGTGTGTCAAATAGTATAGTATTACAGTATTACAATAGTATTACACTTAGGAAGTTTATCGAAATCTTTAATGTTTTTTTAAAGCAGGGACCGAAAATAATGATTATTGGTCAATTTTAAAACTAAAAAAATCTCGGTGAATGAGCAATGTTACAGGGAAAAAATTTAATGTATAACTTATAATCGTTACGATCCCTGATAATGATATTATATGCATGAAGCAACCGTCTTTGTGTGCGTATCAATAATAAGTATAAAATAATAGAGTCTTCTATATTGCACATATTACTTTTCTAACTCTTAGAGTTTTCGAGAAACAGAAGTTTAAAGAAACACACATTCATAAATAATATACATACATATATACTATGTACAAAAATGTACCTGTATATGTAGGTTGATACCTGCAGTTTATTTTAACTATTATTAAAAATGGCATTAGTATGTGTGTTGTTAATTAATGTTCATCTGAGAAAGTATCTAGTTAAGTCAGTGGTTTATTTTATGAGAAAAAACAAAAAAAAAGTATCAAGCGCATCCTGTCTTTCAAAATTATCATACGATAACTGACAATCAAGAAGGATACCGCAAAGAACTTGAACAGCAATTAATCAAAAAAAAAAAAAAAAAAAAAAAAACAAAACACTTTAAAAAACAAACACAAAAGACATATGTCACATCAACATCAACAACAATAACAACAACAATTAAATTCAATAGAATATTCTATTGAACAATATCAATTTCTCACCTGTACATGCCCGAATAACTCATTACCATAGCCAAATGATCAAAAACATCACAGCTGTAGAAAAAACAACCACAATGCACAAGAAACCAAAGAGAATCCGGACAGAATTTAAAAAAGAACAAATTTCCAAACTCGAATTTAAGTTAAACTTTAAATAAATAAACAGCATATACAAAAGGTGAAGATCTTAAAGAAATATGCAGCAGAATTAGATCTACCGGTGCGACAAGTAAAGGTTTGGTATTAAAGTTTAAAAAAAAACGTCTTATATAAAAGTTGAAGATTTTAAAGAAATATGCAGCAGAATTAGATCTTCCGGTGCGTCAAGTGAAAGTTTGGTTTCAAAAACGGCGACAGAAGCTGCCAATCGTATCTAATAATAATAAAAAAGAAATGGAAGCACCAAATAAGGACATAGCCATATCAGAAGGTTATCAACCAAATCAAATGGGTTTCACCCCATTTGCCAAAAATATTACTGGCATCAACCGGAACATCAACATCACAAGGCGAAATACTCACAACTAAAACTGATAATCAGTTTATTATTTCGCCAGAAGAAAAGGAACAAATACTAGAGGAACTTATTAGAGAACCCGAAGGCCCTAGCTCAACAAACAATTATCTGCCCGCTGTAAATGGGGATGTAGAGGATTTGGATACACGTTTTCCAATTCACTCTAAATATTGGTTAATAAGTCCGATGATACAAGGATCCACAAATCCTTGGATTAGATCAAACTGGTCCACAATAAGCCAGGCAAACATTCCACCAAATCCACTCATGTGGTGAACCGAATGATTCCACGATGTGATAATCAAGTGATTTACAATATTATTATTCAATAATAACAAAATTTCGATTGAAATATATATAACAGTTATAGTGAAGTGATATTATCTTAATAAATTAATAAAAAGAAGAAATACAATACAATATAATATATATTATAAATTAAATAAATAAATATACTTATAATGAATGTAATTATTTATTTATTCATTTATTTGACAATCCATTAAACTAGGTGATGGTTTTAGAGAATTTAAAATGCAAGAGCGTAGTTTCAAAACTAAATGTTTAGGACATAATGTATGTATGTAGTTATAATGGGACCCCCTCACAAACTGAAGAAAGCCATAGATCAGAGTTAAGCTGCACTGAAAGCAGAAATCCTAAAAGTTATGGACTCAAAATTCAAGGAGCTGAGCTGGGATGCGCTTAATGGAGCCAAAAGATATCTGAACTAAAAAAATAAAATTCAAGAATAACAATCATTTTCATCATAGCAAAAAATGAAACTAATAAATAAATTTTATTTTTAATTGTTTGTGCGTCGTATATTATGATAAAAGATTCTAGCAAGCAATGAATCACTGAAACTAAACCAAAACATCAAAACACAAACGTTCTTCTTCTTTACTTACAAAAACTAAACCAAAACACAAACTGAATCCCAAACTTTCGCTTTTTTTTTATTTATTAATGACTCACTAAAACTGAAGCCATGCGTAAATGTTTTTCATCATGTACACATCATAATAATTGCAGCCAAACACGTTCGGTCGCAACAAAAAGAATGCAACAAAATGTGTTCAATCGCCTTCGGTTAGCCGTACTGATTGAACGAATTGATTGAACGTATGCGTTCACTATCGTACATTCGCCAAATATGTGTACATAGATTAAAAGCAAATTGATTTCTTTTTCATATTTCAATGCAAATCATATTACTTATAATATTTGGTAATTCGAATGGACAAACTTATTTTAGAAAAAAAAAAACATAATTGGACCTAAACAAAATTGATTAAAATAAACTTGAAAACTTTAAACTTACATTCTGAACAAATAACACTAAAACGATTAATTGTGGTAAAAATTAGAAGAGCAAGAACCTTAGAACCTAGTTTAATGCAGATTGTCAATTAAAGCAAATTGTACTCGTATAGGTATTATTATTATTATTATTATTATTATATAATATTATATATATCTTCTTTTTAATAAATTAAGGTAATACTACATATCACTAGGGCTGAGATCTTAATATATAATTTTTTTTTTTTTTTTTTATCAAATTTACTTGATTTAATTGAAAATTTGTGAAAATGAAGATATCTTTGAATGTGGTTCACTATATTCGACTGGATTTGGTTGAATGTTTTCTTGATTGGAGTATGACCAATTGTTATCCGATCCCGATCCCATTATCGAATTGTAGTCTTGGTATTCAAAATCGTTCGTAAAACCAATGCTACTCATTTGTGTAGAATCGATTGGACAATTTGAATTCAATTCAGATGAAAGATTATTTAAATAGGGAAGGTTAATATTGATAGAATTGATAGAATTAGGTACTTCGGGTTCTATATAATATCCTTCCAATAAAGGGTTCTCTAATGAATGATCAGGTGGACTAATAAAAGGATTATCATTTCCTGTTATAATGTTTTGGCATTGTGTGTTATATGTAACCAGTCTATTTTTTGCCACAAATAATTCTGGCAAAGTGACGAAATTATTTCGATTCATTTGGTCTCCTTGTGAATATGACATCAAACGCTGGACTATGTCCTTATGACCATTTAGGTCAGTTGGTGTCTCTATATCTTGTATATGATTTGTTTGCCCATAATTACCTTTTGTTTCCCTCCTTAGCTTCTGGCGTCTATTTTGAAACCAAAATTTTACTTGTCGTCTGGGAAGACCTAACTCAATAGCAAATTCCTTAAGAGGGTCACCCTTTAGAAATTTTATTTCTTTAAACTTTGCTTCCATTCTGAAAAGTTGTTCATTCGTAAACGCTGTCCTGAATCGTTTTTGTTTAATGTATTTCGATTTTGTTTCCCTAACTTTTGGTATTGGAATCACGTATTCAATCTGAAATAATTCATCCCTGGATTTTGAGGTATTCGCTGCAGGAAATTGTTGGTCTTGTTGAAAATTATTCATAAATGTATAACTTTCTATTAAATGCTCTTGTCGTTGTTCCTGTTCATGTTCCTGTTCCTGTTCATGTTCATGTTCATGTTCCTGTTCATGTTCCTGTTCCTGTTCCTGTTCATGTTCATGTTCCTGTTCATGTTCCTGTTTCTGATGTTTTGGTTGTCCATTATTTGAAAGTATTTTATTAATTTCAATTTTGATATTGCAATTCCTCTACAATATTAATAAACAAATAAATAGCAATTAACATTCAATTTTCTTTTAAACAAATTTTTTATTAAATTTTACTTACAATTTTGGGTTGAGTATCCTGAGTTCTTCGATTTGCTGATTGAAAGGGTACATAATAATTTCTAGCCATTTTATTTAAGTAAAAATACTTTTATTACTTTAATGGCTTTGATATTGCAGTCAAAGGAAAGCCCTTCTCCACTGCCACTTAATTTTTATTGTAAAGGTTCCAATTGATTAACAGTGTTTTATTCTCAATTTAAACAACTGCAGCGGATTGAAGCTATTAGACAGCAATATTGTAAAGTGTCTTAAGTCTGGGTTTAGAATCAGAAAGGTCTTAAGAGTAACAATTTTGGATCGTCCTAAATATTTAGCTTTCTAGCTTTTAATCTTTCAACTAAATGTGTATTTCGTGATTAGTTGAGTGTGAATTTCATTCATACAATATAATATATCTATACATATTATAAAACAAAGTCCTTCACCGCGTCTGACTGTCTGAGCACGATAAACTTAAAATCCACCGAACGGACTTTCATATAGTTTTCACCAATGGACCAAGTGATTCGTGGGGAAGGTTTAGGAAAAAAAAAAATCGAAAAACCCCAAATGGAACAGCCGAAATATCTAACATAGCCTATAATGTATATAGACTCCCAGTTGATTACAAAGTAGATAACATTTCGCTTGTTATGGGAAAAATTTCATCCATAGTTATAAAAAAAAAAAAATTGTAAATTGAAACTCTTAAGACCCTTCTTCTATTTTATTTATTGAGAGTTCTGTAGTCCCAAAATCCACTGTTCTCCAATAAAAATCTCATAATATATTTTTATATATTAGGGAGGAAAAACGAATTACAAAAACGACGGCGCAAGTATTGTGGGTGAAGAAAACAAAGCTTAAATCAGACATAAATTTGATTTGATTTGATTTGATGAATTTAAAAGGTCACATCATTAGCCATTAAAATGAATAAAATCATAAAAGCAGATCGCATACCATATGGATGAATTGAAACAATGTTTTATACTTTAAAATACTCTAAACAATAAGTAGATACTTGACAGTTAAGCCAAAGGATCAAGTTGTCAAACGAACAAGCTAGAGGACATCTCATGTACGATCAACAGCGTTTACCTTCATATTATGATGCATCCATTTTAGGGGAACCCCTAATTAATGTACAATAATAATACCATTATGAGTATGCAACCACCACCACCACCATCGTAAACCCATAATCCTCACAATATTCCTATTACTATAACTTTTGCTTGTGATGATTAAATGCTAAGACTTAAAATTGTTGTTTCATAATTATCACATTTTTATTATATTTTTAATTTACAGACTAAGTTTTTTATATCTAAATTTTGTGATTTTATACTTCATTTTTTTTTTCATTTTTTTTTTTATACAATTTACATACTTAAAATAACAAAAATTAATCAATAGTGGGCGGCTATTAGAACTAAATAATTGGATTTAACAAAAATGAAAATATATAAATAATTTTAAAAATAAAATAAAAACAATTGTTTTTAAAAGATTTCATTTCCTTTCATTTGAATTTATTAAATCAACTAAACAATGACAACATGAGTCTCTCTACTAAGGCAATTGAGTCATTTCTTCTATCAAAGAGAGTTTCTTTGCCAGACTCTGAAGTTTTTGAGAACAGACATCAGACTATTGAAAAATAATCAAAAGAATATTTGTTTTTTAAATGTTCATCCATTGCTGATAAATTAATTGTATTTAGATTGGCTACATTCTCATTTATCGGATGGAGAAACATTTTACATTTTGCTAAGTTCAGTTTTTGTTGTTCCCCATTGTTAGAAGTATCAAAAGTTAATCAAAAATCAAGTTAAAACAATTGTGTTAATTTCATTTCTATAAATTAAAAATTGACAAATGAAATACAAAAACTCATTGTAAAATGTACTCAAGAAGTTCATACGATTCGTTTGAGACTTGCAATCAGAATAATTGAGATCATTTTAGAATGAGTTGTTTTAATTTCTTTTCCATAAAACAGAAAACGAAGGATGAAAAACACAACAACTAACTTCTTGTAAAATGTTTTCAGGGATTCGATTATTGTTATCAGTATTCATGGGCTTTTATTTTGGAATAGCGACAACTGAATTCAGAATCATTGAGAGCATTTTAGAATGAGTTGTTGTGTCTTTTATCCTTTGTTATAATTTGCAAATTTATTTCCAAAAAAAAAAAAAAAGAGATAACACAACTCATTGTAAAATGTTCTCAGAAGTCGAATAATGTTACCGGTATTCATGAGCTTTTTGGAAATAGCGACGACAACTTTAATCTGAATTATTGAGTGTATTTTAGAATGAGTTGTTCTTATTTTTAAAATCATAAAAACTCATTGCAAAAAACATTCAAGAAATCTATATTTAACTTGAGAGCATTTTAAAATGAGTTCTTATGATTTCATTTCCATAAAATAGAAATCAAAGGATGAAAGAATAATCAACTCATTGTAAAATGCTCTCAAAAAGCTCATAGGACTCGATTGTTGTTGTCAGTATTCATGGACTTTTATGGAATAGGGACAACTTCAAATCAGATTCATTAAGTGAATTTTAAAAAGAGTTCTGCTAGCATTAAATTCTTTTTTATAATATAGAAAAAAAAAAAGGGTAAAAGATAGAACAACTCATTGTAAAATGCCCTCAACAAGCCCATAGGATTCTATTGTTGTTGACGGTATTCATGGGCTCCTTTTGAAATAGCGCCAATTTCAATTAGAATCATTGAGAGCATTTTAGAATGAGTTGTTCTAAATTTTGAAATCATTTCTATAAAATAGATAACAACAACTCAGTTGTGTCTACAAGAAACCCATAAATAGGCAACATGAGTTCATTTTAAAATGTGTTGTTCTACTTTTTAAATTCATTTCTCTAATAAAGAAAATGAAAGAAGTCACAATTCATTGTAAACTGTTCTCAACAAGTCCATAGGATTGAGAACATTTTAGAATGAGTTGTTCTAAATTCATTTCCATAGAATAGATGAAAAAGGATGAAAGACACAACTCATTGTAAAATGCCTTCAACAAACCCATAGGATTCAATTTATGTTACCGGTATTCATAAACTTTAATCAGAATAATTCCAGTGCATTTTGGAATGAGTTGTTTTAATTTCTATAAAATAGAAAATGAAGGAAGAAAGACAGATTAACTCATTGTAAAATGCCCTCAGAAGCTCATAGAATTCGATCGTTGTTGGTGATATTCATGGGCTTCTTTTGAAATAGAATCAGAATCATTGAGTGCATTTTAGAATGAGTTGTTCTAATTTTTAAATTCATTTCGATAATAAAGAATAAGAGAAGGATGAAAAACAGAACAACTCATTGTAAAATGCTCTCAAGAAGCTCATAGGATAGTTGTTGGTGGTATTCATGGGCTTTTTTGAATAGCAAATCAGAATAATTGAGTGCATTTTAGAATGAGTTATTCTAATTTCTATGAAAATGAAGGATGAAAGACAGAACAACTCATTGTAAAATGCCCTCAACAAGCCCATAGGATTCGATTGTTGTTGTCGTCGCTATTCATTGACTTCTTTTGGAATACCGACAGCTTCAATTGAGTGCATTTTAGAATGAGTTGTTTTTAATTTTTAAATTAATTTTTGTAATATAGAAAATGAAAGAAGTCACAATTCATTGTAAACTGTTCTCAACAAACCCATAGGATTGAGAAGATTTTAGAATGAGTTGTTCTAATTTCATTTCCATAGAATAAATGAAAAAGGATGAGAGAGACACAACTCATTGTAAAATGTCGTTAGAAGCTCATAGGATTCGATTGTTGTTGCCGGTATTCCAAGACATTTTTTTGAAATAACGACAACATCTGAATCATCATTGAGTGCATTATAGAATGGATTGTTCTAATATCATCACCAAAAGATGAGACACAACAACAACACATTGTAAAATGATCTCAGAAGATTATAGAATTCGAACCGACAACTGCAAACAGAATCAATGAGAGGATCTTTAAATAAGTTGGAATTGAAAACTTAATAATCTAGTAAAAATACATAAATACATAAATAAAAAAATGATTGATCTTAAAGCTAAACAATAAATAATTTAAGTAAAATAAAAAGATAAACCTAACTACAAATTGAAAATGATACAATTTTGTACATCAAATTATGAAACAAACAAATAAATAAATAAATAAATAAGTTAAGCTCCTAGCACTTAAACAATTCCCCCACCCAAACAAAGCCTACTTAGTAGTTTTTATAGGAATTGTAGTAGTATAGTGGATTGTTAATGATATTAGGGATGTAATTGTATTGGTGGTGGGGATGGGGATACCCTTGCATATTCATATTGGTATTCATTGTATATTGATAGGGTGATTGCCCAAAAACGGGCTGATATAATATTGATAATGGTTTAGTTGAATATTTAGTAAATGTTGTCATTGATCGTAAAGTATGTCGTCGTCGTTCATCAGCTTGTTCGTCGTTCTTTCCCAGATTCTGTAAAACAAAAACACTATCACTATCAAGAATATATCGAAGGAAATAGAATACAATTTCACCCACTTGTAACAATTTTTTGCTTGACTCATCGATTTCATCGATAGGATTTATGGGATAACCAGTTGTTGTGTCCAATCGACAAAAACTGGGGAATTCATCATTATTAGATACAAGTGAGGATGTATTTCCATCCGATCCTAGTGATTCATTTAATCTCATATATATATTTGGTTCATTTATTCTATCAAAATTACTAATTTCTTTGTCAAACTCATCATCAGTTTGGCTATGATATGGTGATGTTGGTGGTGGTGGTTGTTCTTGTTGTTTTTGTTCTATGAAGCTCAAATCAAATTGATTTGACTGAGAAGAAGATTGAAGTGCAGATTCATTGCTAGAATTGTGTATAGCGCTATATTGATCCATATAGTTGTCTAATGATGATGATGCTGATGATGATGTTGATGATGATGAATTTGAATCATAACTTCTACTACTGCAATTGGATCTACTACTATTTTTTTTGGATTTTCTACTACTTTTTCTACTACTACTACTACTAATTTTAATTGGACTTGATGAAATGATTTCAGATTTCATAGCTTCATAAGTTTCGTCAAGTGATTTATCCATTTCATGGTAAATAGTAGTAGTAGTAGTAGTAGTAGTAGTAGTTAATATTTTATGACGACGTCTTCGATTCTTAAACCAAACTTTTATCTGAGTTGATTCCAAAAGCAAACGCTTTGCCAACTTGCTCAAAACCTCAGATGTCAAATATTTATTGAATTTAAAACTTTTTTCCAATTCTTCAATTTGGAAGGGTGTAAATTTGGTACGCAATCTACGTGATGGCTTTTCTTTTGAAATCATCATTGTCAAAATCAAAATTTATATCTAAAAAATAATATAACAAATAACCTTAAAAAAGAAATAAGCGTGTACGGTACACAACAAGTGATAATGGCCGCCTATTTTTATTTTTCACTTGCCTGATTTTTTTTTTTTTTTTCTTCTTTCTATTCTGTTTAATTTCTTCACGCACTTGTTGTTGTTGTTGCTGCCTGCATTCGTTTAATGTAATTCGTTTTTTTCTCCCAAAGAATTTTTGTTTATCTACAAAAATGAAAAAAAAAAGAAAGAAATAAATAAATGATAAGTTGATATTAAGAAATTATTAGGAAACTAGAAAAAAAAAGGAAACAAAAAAAAAATTAATCAAAATTGAATACTTACTTAGAGATCGAAGGGCTTGCGGTTTATTGGCAGCAATGGCAATTAATAATGTAACTGTGAATACGGTAAAGGGTACCGGTGCAAGTACCGGTGAAGGCACTTGTACGGTACTTGCTCAGAGCAAAGGAACGGTAAATTTACGAAATTATTAAAAGCCAATTGCTCCATTTGTCCACAAATTTAATTATTCAATTATTGAATTTGAAAACATTTTTTGTCTTTATTAGTTTTTAATTCTGTTATATTATAATTGATTTAATTGTTCTCACACTTTACTTTATTAGTTTTTTTTTTCTTGTGCTCTTCACTAAATGGAATGCAATGAATGCGACTTCATTCGATCACTTCACATTTTGAATTGTTCAATTGAAATTGTTCAATTGCAATTATTCACTTGTGCAAATTTTTGATTCGCCGTTACCCGTTAGCGAAATTCCAACACAAAAGCACAAGGAATAAAGAATTGACAAAGAAAGATATCGATAACTGTTAAATTAGAATACTGTTCGTACAAACCAGATGTGCGAAACTGTCAACCGGATATTTCGATAATAGGGCTGCATTTCTTATAATATGCTTATCTCGCTTGCACATCTACGTAGAAAGACATGACCGGAAATATAGTATATTTGGTCATGTGAAACAACGAAGTTGAGTAAGCGAGATAACTAGTGTCTGCTGATACAAACGGAATTGGAACATGTCCCGAAGACATGACCAGAAATCAAATATATTTGGTCATATTGCACAAGAAGATGAGTAAGCGAGATAACTAGTGTATGCAAATACAAACGCGTTTGAAAATGACATGACCAAGACACATGACCACATAACCGGAAACTAAATATATTTGGTCATGATGCACATTTAATGTTGATTCAAATTTAGAATTTTTGAGTGTTTTGATATTTTTGTATTAAACCACAAAAAACAAAAAAAACAAAAATAATACATTGATTTATTTATTTTTCTTTATATTCATATTTAAATCTCTTGCACAACTTAGCGAGTGTCTATAAATACAAGCAGAAGTGTCATTCTGAAGATTTTGATCGACCAAAAATAAAATATATGTATTTGCTCATGATGCACATTTAATATTGATTTCTCATATTCAAATTTATTATTAAAATCCTTTCGTATTTTGTTTTTTTTTTTAATTCAATAATAATTAATTAAATATAAATTGATATGTTTTTTGAAATATATAAAAACTTTTGTGAACAACAAAAACGCTTCACAACTTATTTCCTATGCATTTGAAATAATTAGGAAAGATCAAAGATATTAAATAATCTCTGGAATTACTAAAATATTTTTCTATTCCAAGTTTTCTATTACCAAAGGAAATATAAAATTTGCTGACATTTCCTGTTTTTCTTGGTTTATTTCTTTTTTTGTTTTTTGTTTTTTTTCGTTTTATTTAATTGTATAAATGATGATGATCATTGTCATGTTGATTTTAGATTTGGAGGAGCTTGGCAAGCAACAAAGTCAATTCACACACGAAATCACAAAGACAAATACACGCATGAAAGCATGCACACACACACACACACAGACACACATACACACACACACACACACACACACACACACACATGTGCTCAAAATATATACATATATTTATATATTTATGTATAAAAAGAGGACAACCCCTAACATAACCGTAAATAGAAAGAAAGAGAGCACCCAAAAAGTCACTGACAGAAACAGGATTCGGGTAATAAATTACAAAATTTGACATTTTCTGTTTGAGATCCGCTTTCGCTTAAACGCGACCTCACCAAGTGAATGAGTTCCCATGGTCATCCTTAGTAGTATCATCAGTATCAGTATCAGACTCAGCCTTTGTCATATAGACAGACAGACAGACAGAGACAGTTGGACCAAAAAACAGAGCAAACTGCCTTGCAAACTCACAGTGAGTGAGTGAGTGAGTGAGTGAGACTACAATAGTAGAGTAAAATATTTTCTGTTTGCAAGCAAAATATGCAATACAATAATATTATAAGCCAAATGCATAAAACAGTCAACCAAGCCAAACCAAGCCAAACCAAACCAAACCAAACCAAGCCGAGCCAAGCTGAGCCAAGATGAGCAAAGCTGAAGTGAACTGAACTAAATCAAGCCAAGTGAATCCAGAACAATGATGATGTTGTTGATAATAATGATGAGGTTGCTGCTCACTGAATGCACATGATGCACTGGTGAAAAAAAAGAGGATAAAGAACTGACTGAAACTTAGTGGAGTGGAGCAAGTTTGGTCAGTTGGCTGGTTGGTTGGTTGGTTGGTTGGTTGCTTGGTTAGTTGGTTGGTTGTTCTGTTTCTGACTATGAATGCAATTGTGCGACGAACGACATCAATAAGAGAAAGAAATCTGATGAGGGAAATGTGAGGAAATGAGGGAATTTCCAAATGAATAGAAAAGACAAACAAACACAGCAAACACAGCATGTGGTCCACAGACAGTTAACGGAAAATTTATTATTTTACACAATTTACAATTATCTGATTCGGAATGCGCACAGAGAGATCATCATTATTATTATTAATATTATCATCATCATTATCATCATCATCATCGTCGTCATCGTTGTCGTTGTCATTGTCGTCATCATCATCCATAGAGATACACATACTTAGATATATAGAAACATATAATTAATGTTCAATTTGCGCGCTTTTATGTATAAACATTTGCAATTTTGTTTGGCTTTAAATTAAAGGATGCCACTAAATAACTTGTCCTTGTTGTTGCATTTGTTGATTTGAGTGCGTTATTTTCTGTCCCTTTATTCTTCCACTTTGTCTATTTGTTTTTGTCATTTTGCAACACATAAACAATTCGAATAGACCAAGGACACACATAAACACATAAACACATATGTACTATATACTTAGTACATGTACACAATTTTATATTCATTCATTCATTCATCTATGTAGTATAGTGAAAGGATTCTGTTGCTCGTTTCCTAAACATCGACAGCTTCATACAATCGCTAGCGGGGTGAGTGACTGTTGACTACTAGCTGACTGACTGATTGACTGATTGATTGACTGACTGACTGACTAAGTGAGTGAGTGAGTGCGTGCCTGGCCAGGATGGTTGTTTGGCTGCTCATGTAATCACGTAATCAATCAATCATTATGTTGTATATCCTTCTTCAAGCATCAAAAGAAAAACCAACATTAACATCAAGTGCAACACCAAAAGCATCAAAAACATCAACTCCAAAGTGCACATGTTGTACTCGTAATGGTTTAGTTTATGCACAGGACCAACGACCACCAATTACTAGTATTTCTATAACGATCAATTTTGTATGCCCACCATTCCAGAATCTTGAATTTTTTTGTTTTTGAAATTAGTTTTTTTTTTTTCTTTTTTTTTAACTGAAATTTTTGAATACTTATGAATATTTATTGACATAAAAAAATTAGGGATTCATATTTCAAATAAATACTCACTTTCTTTTTTGGTTAATACAATTTTTTTTAATCTTTGAATTTTAAGAAAATGCACGACCAGGCAATCAGTCAGTTCAAACTCATCCTTTGTCCTTTGTGACAGACAGTGAGTGAGTGAGTGAGTGAGTGAGTGAGTGAGTGAGTGAGTGAGTGAGTGAGTGAGTGAGTGAGTGAGTGAGTGAGTGAGTGAGTGAGTGAGTGAGTGAGTGAGTGAGTGAGTGAGTGAGTGAGTGAGTGAGTGAGTGAGTGAGTGAGTGAGTGAGTGAGTGAGTGAGTGAGTGAGTGAGTGAGTGAGTGAGACTGTTAGTCATTATATGTGTCATATGGAAATTATTTAGCTATCGATTAATTAGAAAGTCACGTACAACATTGCGATCATTTAAGATCATTTATGTACTTTGAAAAAGTCTCACATACATCTAGTACAGGGTGGCGCAATAGAACGTGCATATTGCATCATATTTTTTCGCGACGAAGTTTACAGTGAATTTTGAAATTGGATCTCCAGTTAACACAGGAATTAAAAGAGTCCGACTTCGGAGCAAGGTTGGCATTTGCTGAAGAAATGCTTAGTCGATTTTCCACTTTTGACAACATCCTTTTTTCTGACGAGGCTCATTTCCATTTGAATGGGTTCGTAAACCGAAAAAATTGTCGTTATTGGAATGACGATACCTCAAACATAAAGTCTACATGAACAATCCGAGGAGCATCAGTCAACTAAAAGGAAAATAGCCGTGGAGAAATAGCAGCAATCATCCCAAATTTAAAGACAAGAGTTTTCACAAATCTGCGATCGCGTTTAGAGGAGTGCCGTCTTCGAGAGAGCCATCATTAAGATGATGTTTTTTTTTTTTAAATAAACTACATTTAAGTACCTAATTATTCTATCTTTTATTTCAACTATACCTTTTGTATTTATTTTTTTAACCTATACTTAATAAATGCACGTTCTATTGCGCCACCCTGTAGTTGCGCCCCCTTTACAAAAAGGTTTTTTATACTCTTCACGTTAGTGAATAGTATTATAAGTTTATCATGAAGTTTGTAACACACAGAAGGAGACCACATAAAGTATATATATTTGTGATCAGCTCGATGAGACGAGTTTATTTAGCCATGTCCGTCTGTCCGTCGGTTCGTCTGTCCGTTTTTTTTTCGCACTCCTATTCCTTCAGTTTTTGAGCTAGAGAGCTTGTACATAGGTTTCTTTTTACTAAACGCCGGTCAAGTTCGTGAATCAGCCGAATCGGACCACTAGGGGGGGTACCTCCCATACAAACCCCCTTTGAAATTAATGTTCTTATTAGAAAAATTTTTTTTGTTTTTGACTTATTGAACTGAAATTTGGACACTATAAGTTTCTGGTCCATATCCACCAACCATATAAATTTTCTGATCCTAGGGTTACCAGGAGGGGTACCTCCCATACAAACCCCCCTTTTAAATTAAAGTTCTTATTAGAAAAACTTTTTTGTTTTTTGTACTATCGACTTAAAATTTGGACACTATAAGTGTCTAACCCATTGCCACAAACCATGAAAAAAAATTCAAGACCCTCGGACTACTAGGGGCTGAAATTGCACAGAGCTTTCTCTTCACCATACGCAGTACATTTGTCGGAATCAGCCGAATCTGACCGAATCTGGACTAGGGAAGGTATCCACCATACAAACCGGGATCCAAATGAAAGTCGCTCTTAGAAAAACTTTTTTATTTTTTGTACGATTGACTTGAAATTATTGGACATTATAAGATTCTGAATCATATCTACGAACCATGACATTTTCAAGACCCTTGGACTACTAGGGGCTGAAATTGCACAGAGCTTTCTCTTTACCATACGCAGTACATTTGTCGGAATCAGCCGAATCTGACCGAATCTGGACTAGGGAAGGTATCCCCCATACAAACCGGGATCCAAATGAAAGTCGCTCTTAGAAAAACTTTTTTATTTTTTGTACAATTGACTTGAAATTATTGGACATTATAAGATTCTGAATCATATCTACGAACCATGACATTTTCAAGACCCTTGGACCACTAGGAGGGGAACCCCTATACAAACCAGAATCCAAATTCAGGTTCTTATCGACTACACACTATCAGTGTCTGACCCATATCCACCAACCTTATAAATTTCAAGAACCTCGAACTACTAGCAGGTTAGTGAAGAGTATTACAACGTCGGCATAGCCAAACTTTAATTTCCTTATATCATGGAATGTTGGTATCAAGATTTTTAAGAATATATTATATTAATCTTTTTATTTTTAATATATTTTGTAAAATTATGAATGAAGTTTCTATTATATAAGAAAAATTTAATGTCATTTCTTCTTTAAAATGTGAATTTGTTCAAAAAATTTTGACCCTGATAGAATATAATCTACAACAACAATATCAGACAATTTTAAACCATCTGTGATCATAAAGTGAATTGTAGTTGTTATTTCTAGAAAGAAGTTTCCAAAGAGAAAAAATTCTGAATATCCTGAGAACCAAGGCCAATCAATTTAACTTTTGTCTTGTCTGTTTTTCCAAGCAGTTGAAAAACTAAGGCTCGATTTTCTTTTGGCCGCATTACCCAGAAAAACGGACGCATCAAGTCATAAATCAAAACAACAAGTAAAATGTTGACAAGAATTGTTTGTTCTTTCTCTACTCGTCTCAGTTTTGTGTTCAGTGTTCTGTGTCTTGTTTCTTGTAAACGTTCGTCAATGCATTGACTAATACTGTCCGGGTGACAATGATGATGATAATGATGATGATGATGATGATGATTTCAAACTAAACACACTACAAAGTCAAAAGTATCCAAAAAAAAAAATATGAT
Organism: Amiota mariae; assembly: GCA_035041805.1. Classification (NCBI taxonomy): domain Eukaryota; kingdom Metazoa; phylum Arthropoda; class Insecta; order Diptera; family Drosophilidae; genus Amiota; species Amiota mariae. The sequence goes on from JAWNKV010000325.1 coordinate 5,070,992, forward strand.
GCCAAGTAAAAGAAATGATATCAGTGGCATTCACTACATCTTGCAAATGAAGTATTTTTGTTTTTTGTTTAATGTTTATGAAGAAGTCATTCAAATGAAAAAACATGAATCAAATTTTTAACGGTCACCAAATGAACAAATGAAACAAATAGTAAGTAAGTTTTATCTGTGATCTCTTATGTGTGTGGGAAATTGTGAACAAAACAAATCAATTTAAATAAACTTGCATCGAGTAGTGGAAGTGAGTCGCAAACGGCAATCAACAGTCAGTCGGCCAGAGAGTCAATAACCACAACCAAATTTAGTTATTCAGTTTTGCTGCTGCTGCTGCTGCTGCTGCTGTTGCTGCTGCTGCTCTCCCACAATGACAAAACAGAAAAGAAAAGAACAGAACAGAACATAAAGTCCATTGATAAGCGTAGAAAGCAACAAATCAAAAAAAGATACGCAAACGAACAGAAGAGATTCTTATTATGTTTTGTGTTGTTTTATTGTTGTTGTTGTTTTTTTTTCATGTTCATTTGTACTATTTTGTAAACAAGAAGAGGAGAGGTAATAGTAATACATATTTATGTATAAGAAAAGTATCGGCAATACACAGCAGGCGACTGACTATAGAAGATAATGAACGACAAACGAATGCTTGACTTGACTTAACTCTGACTAACTGACTGACTGAATTGACTGAACTGACTGAATATTATTGCGATCTGTAGTAAACAGTTGAGAATCATCACTCGAGAAGCTCACATCGTCTGTGCGCGCACTTAACATAATTTAAATTTTGGATAATCATTTATAAACGACAATATGAGATCACTTCAACATTTCGCTACCCTTCTATGCATTTTACCGGGTATTCTTGGTGCTGCATTACCAGTTATCAGTGACATTACAAAAGATGTGGTCGCCAGCCTAGGCGATGATGTTGAATTCAATTGCACTGTAGCAAATGTTGGACGAATGTCAGTGAGTTGGGCAAAACGTGCTAGTGAATCAATCAATGGTGGTGGTTCCAGTTCCGTTGTACTATCTATACGTAATATACTCAGTTTGACAGATCCACGTTATACTGTTGTTGAGACTAAAGATGCTGCAACTGGTAGTGTTACATATTCCTTTAAGATAACAAAAATTGAGGCCAGTGACATGGGATTCTATGAATGTCAAGTGATTGTTTCCGCTGTTGATAAGGTAACGAAGAAATTAAATCTTTCAATAAAGACACCACCCGTCATCTCTGAGGAACACACACCGAAGACAACACTTGTCAGTGAGGGTCAAAATCTTGAGGTTACTTGCCATGCCAATGGTTTCCCTCAGCCAACGATTTCATGGACTCGTGAAAATAATGGCATTATGCCAGCTGGTGGTCATACATTTGCTGGACCAACGCTACGCATTCGGGAAGTACATCGTTTGGATCGTGGTGGTTATTATTGTAATGCTGATAATGGTGTTGGACAACCGGATAAGCGTTTAATACGTGTTGAGGTTGAGTTCCGTCCACAGATTGCCGTACAAAGGCCAAAAGTTGCTCAGGTTCTCTCATATCCCGTTGAATTGGAATGCAATGTACAGGGTTATCCGGCACCAGCTGTTTTCTGGTATCGCAACGGTTCTAAACTGCAATCGGATTCTCAGCATCGCATTTCGAATACTGCATCCTCATTTGAGACAACCACATCAGTGTTACGTTTATCTCGTGTATCCTCTTCAGATTTTGGTGATTATTATTGCAATGCAACAAATAAATTGGGCCATGCCGATGCTCGACTCCACTTATTCCAACCGGTGATACCGGTGCCATCATCATCATCTTAATTCCCGGCAAATATATTTACTATATTCTCAAACACACACAACAAGACTTTTTCGAGCTTAATTCGGCAATTCGTATTATTAATGAATGATTCACTCAATTAATTTTAATTCCATTAACAAACAATTTTTGTGCCTTTAACATACTTCAACTACTAAGTACATAAGTACATAAGTATATATGTATATACTACTATATACTATACGAGTACATGGTGATGGATGCTATTGCTGCATTTATCATTGACCGAGAGTTTATGCAGGGTAGATAGAAATATGTAAATGTGTATGAGTATCTGTATGACGACAGATACTTTTCTGTTTTGTATTAACTTACAATAAGTTTGCAATAATAATTTTTATTTTTATATTTTTGTTTTTGTTTTTTGTTTTTTTTTTTTCTTTGAAATAAAATGCACTTTTACTATTTCTATTCCGACTAAACTTTAAAGACAAAAAAATAAAACATGCAATCATTTTTTTTTTATTGCAATTTGATATTCATTTTTAGAATGAAGTGAATGCAATACAAACTAAAAATAAAAGTGAGTTGAATTTATACTTACTGTTTTCATCATTCATTTATTATTGCTCGATATTTGTTATAAAGAGCTCGAGAATTTTGATAATACTTAGACTTACATTAGACCACAAGTTACCTTTGACTCTAAGAAATTATTATAATATTTGATTATATCTATCACAGAGATCACAAGGAAACAGAAGGTTAGGTTAGGTTAGGTTAGGTAGCTGCATCGCTAAACGAGTGTTGCCACTTAGACAGCAAGATGTATCCGTTGTGAGCCACAAGGGAGGGGCCTAGCTACCAACCTCCCAACCGAATTGAATCATTCGGAGCTTTTGATGAAGCGAACGAGGTTATTTATGCCTAGTTGAGGTTATCTATACTTGTTAGGAAGGAGAAACCCCAGGAAACGTATCCTCCTTCTGGCCAGAGCTGGACATAAGCAGAATAGGTGGTGGATTGTCTCCAGTTCCTCTTCATTTCTGCAGCTGCGACAGAAATCATGCGTTAAGACTCCCAGTCTAGTTGCATGGATTCCTAATTGAATTCTACGAGTATATAGCTTAATACAAGACAAGAATAGAAGCTGATTTAGCTTTGACCATGTTTATCTGGCTATTTCGCAGGTAGAAGCACTATTCCATCTATGATTTGTGGAATTTATTAGTGTTTCCCTAGGCGATAAGTTTACACGTCGCAATTGGGACACCAATGCACTCCACTCCATGCCCCTACTGATATGTGGCATGTTGGTGCATTCTTCTTGCGAGTTCATCAGCCCTGCAATTTCCTGGAATATCCCTGTGACCGGGAACCCAGCACAGGTTTATGCAGAGTTGTGATGCCATCTCATTAAGAGATCGGCGGCAATCTGAGACACTCCTAGATGTTGTATGGGGTGCATCCAGGGCTTTTAGGGCAGCCTGGCTGTCTGATAAAATACAAATATCCTTGCCAGATATATTGTTTATCTGCAACCATTTTATGGCTGTTATTTTCTCCTGAAAAACACTGCAGTGGTCCATTAGTTTAATTTAAGCAGATTGAGGGCATTTCGCAGGAAACAGAAAATCTTATCTAAATTGGCTTGGCTTGAAACAGTCATAAGAGATGATGAAGGTTTGGTGGTCATTTCTAATACTTTGAAGATGGGTGCATTGATCCAAAAGGTCCCTCCACACGAACGCATAGGTGACAAGTGTGGGTGGCTCATACCCGGATTGAGTAAATAGTATATGTTAGTGATGGCATTATGATCAATTTGTAGACGAGTGAAGATGAAAGGATTTATTGCTATAGCAACTGACCGTGTAGTGAGGTTTCTCAAGGACAATTAAAACTCAAGACTTAATGAGATTACTGGATGGATGTATTAGTCCTAAGCATGATAACTTTCTCGTATGCTGATAATAGAAGGTGAATGTACCGGTAATTTTGATGTTGAGTTGGTTACTCCGTTATCTGAAATTCCTTAGCGGTTGTGTATCCAGAATAGCCTCCCATATAACAAAGTATAGGGTTGCAATTATTAATGTTATTATTCATAGCATCAACTGTTCAAAGACTGTCAATGTAAATAAATAATTTGCCTGTGTTTCTTTGCGCAATATTAACCGCTTTTAGATTATGGCAACTGCTTCAACCGAAAAAACAGATCAGTATCTCGGAAACCATCCAGCAACTAATGTTGTACCTTCTTGGTCAATACAAGAAATAACTCTGACTTATTCAGGTTTTGTGCCATCGATGCATATACTCGTACATATGTATATGCCTAATTATCAATTTTTAATTATTTCCCTCTACGATTAGCATCTTACGGAAGGCAACGCCACTGGTGTAGGTTAGGTTACACAGGCCACTCGCCACAAAAACATGAGCTCACCCAAAAACCTTACAAACAACCCACTGTGATGACTGATTATAGGGGAGGGGAGAGGAGATTAGGGTACTTTAAAAAAGTCTCAGAGCTCTTCCTCAGCCTCTAAAACCAACCCAAAGAATTCATGAGTAGAGCAAGGTCCCCCAGTGGCAAATTTGTCAAAATTATTAACGAATGGTTTCAAGAGAAGACGGCTTCACCTTCCAAGAAGAGTAGGGAAGTTACATAGGAGCTTTTGAATACTTTCTCATTGTTACTCAACTTTGGGCCATCAACACAATTGCGCAGTGCCTCGTTAGGACAGCAGTCATCATCCGAATTCCTTTCTTTTGTTCAAGTGTAGGAGCTCGGAGGTCCGTTTCAATTGGTAATAAAGCCAAAGTGTTCAAGCGACATTCGAGTTTGGCACATTCGTCCACTTTTATGGCTGCTGATGTCATTGGTATAAAGAATTTAAATTTTATTTCATACAAAAAAATACATTTGTTAAACTAAATTGATACTGAAAACATTTCTTACAAAATATAGGATATATTGTTGCTCATATTCAGTTGAATATCTCAAAAACTAAGGATCTTAGTCAATCATATCAAATTTGCATTTACCAAAGCATGAGTGAGAAAGGAGCATCATCTACATTTGTAGGGCCCGAATCATTCTGTGGAGTAAAATCGGGTAACATCTCCCGTATTATCTGGGAAGAAGAGGACAAACAAAGGAGATTACACTGGGTAAAATTACCGGGGCTATCACACTCCAAATTAGCGCTAGGGACATACAACCTAAAACGCTACAAGAACTGTATGAACTTAACAAAGAACAAATTAAGAATCATTACGGGATTATTAACAGGACATTGTAGGTTGAATCGTCACCTAACAAAACTGGGAATCTTGTCTAATGGTCTTTGCAGGTTCTGCGGGGAAGATGATCAGACCGCACTACATGTGATAGGAACTTGCTTTGCCCTGATGCGCAGGAGAAGCAAACACCTTGGCGAATTCACCCTATCCGAGGACGAATTCAGACTTTGTGAATATTATACTACAATACCACAATTCATCGAGGGTATTGGGCTAAGAGAAATACTCTAAGTCCATGAAGGGGGCACAATAGATCTTATAGGTCGCAGTGCTACATCATCCCCCAACAATAATAATAATAATAATAAGCATGAGTGTCTGGAATCAGTTCAAATGATAACGGTTTCTCAAAAATTGAATACTCAATAGCCTTCTTATGCCAAAGTTCTCCTACAAATTTGATATTTGATTTGCTGTTCTTAAGATCAACAAATCTGCTACTTTGTACTCACTCACTCAATCACTTAGTATATAAAACCCATACAACATTAAATAAAGTAAAATAAAGTAGTAAAGTGGTATGAACTTCTTAAAGAAACATTTATGTCTTTACATATTTATATCTGATTTTTTTTTTTTTTTTTTTGAATTAGCAACTAAAAAATGACTTCAACTTAATAAATAACATAATTTTGAACTATTTTAAGGCTACAAAAAGAAAATATTTTAACAAAAAGTTTTCTCTACAAATGTTACAAAATGTTTGTCATTCAATCATTGTTAAAAATTTTATCCTTCGGTACCTTTCAGAGAAACACAAACACTTTGCACTCTTCTTTCGAATGGTCCAAATCAAGCGACAACATCATAGTCTAAGTAAGTCGTATGTAGTAGTTAAGTGAGTTCTGGAATGAAGCCTAGAATAGTCGTAGAATTTTGTGTTGTTTACGTTTGAAAATTGAGAAAAATGAGAAACATTTATAAAGAGCCGCAATGATGTGGTCATGATGCTTTGTGGCTGACTTTTGTAACATATGTGGAGACAACAATAATACATATATATACACAACACATACACATGCATACATATGAGTATGAGTATGAGTATGTATTTGAATATAATATCCATGTGTGTAACAAAGTTATTCAACTGTAGTATGTGGCAATGTGTTGTTGTTAGTTAGTTACAATGTGTAGTTTGTGAACTCGATTATGAGTCGTCGGCATTTGATTCATTTACATAAGCATCTACACTCCATTGTACTTACTTACTTAGATATACATATACATATACACATGTGTGTATATAGTATTCAAAACATATCCATACAGGTTGCTAACATGGTACCACAACTCCCAAACAGACAGACAGACAGACAGAAAGACAGAAAGAAAGAAACCAACACTTACTAATGACTTAATTGTTTCCATTAGAAACTCGTTCCCTAAACACATTTCGCAAATGTTCAGGACCCGCATTTTTACTCGTTCAATATTAAGCCACGTTGTGCTTCCTCTTTTTGTTGTAGTTCCATACTCTCTCTATCTTTATCTCCCTCTCTGATATCCTTTTTTTATTCTTTGTTTTTTTTTTGTTTTTTTTTTTTTTTTTTGTTGAGTCTTTCTGTTAACAGCGCGAACAACGCATTTCTAAATGAAATCCTGACTAAATGTCTGTCTATATTGTAATTGGTCTTGTTGTTGCTGTTCTGAACAACAGCGGAGTAGCGGACTTCAAGAAGAGCAAATTATATGGCCAACGTCTGTTGTCTCTTCATTACTTCGGTTTGCGCTTCATCATTTTGTTGTCTGCTTTCTTTCTATGAACAGAACAGAACAGAACAGAACACAACCAAAACCAAACCAAACCAAACCGAAGCCGGGCTAACTAACTTTCATACTCATAGTCTTTTATGGATGGTATAACCCATAAGATGAATAGATGGATGAATGGAGAGCGAGAGAGACAGAGAGAGAGAGAGAGAGGTTATTGTTAAATATTGATTTTCTTGAAAACTACCCCAGACTGAAAAGTCGATTGGAAGGTAACCTTTGCAGACAAAAGACCTGCACAGCATCATCACACGAATTGTATTGTATATTACGAGTTTGTTTCTAAGGGTTGCTCTGCAGTTCATCCCCTTTGCATTTTCAGTATTTCAGTATTTCAGCATGGCAAAATGGCTTTAATGCGTCACATGCCTTATGGCAAAGAATATCGCATACTGTATTCGCATTCACCTCTGACCCTTCATCATTCGTAGCTTAGTGTAATGAATGCGTTGCGAAGGAACAGGCGTCGCAATTTGGTTGATTTTATAGAGAAGTAATTTTTTTTTTTTTTTTTTTTGATACAATAAAGTACCAACAGTTTTAACGACTAATCAATCTTTGATCTGTCTAATCTATCTATTATATTATAATGTTGGTTGCTATATAAAATAGAAAAAAGCTGATCCATAGATTTATTCAGTGTGTGTTTATACTGATTTTACCTATGACCCTGTATAAATACAAACGCTATGATGGTTGGTTTCCTGTTCCATCATAGCGCATGCGCTCCACCAAAAGACTCTTTCCTTGTTATTTACCTTTTGTTGAACCTCACTCGGTCCATTGCAAAAGTATCCATATGATTTTAAGGAATGGTTGGATGGTGGGATGCTGTGTGTCTGTGTTCGCCTTTGTGTTTCGTTTGGTTCATTCATACACTTGACTCCAAAGCACGCACTTTGTGGATCCTGGAAAATTGGCGTGTGTTTTCGGCAACAAACGAGAAACTTGCATTCAGGCATCCTTTCACAGACATAACTCCAATACCTTCGCACATAGGCATGCGATTCAGACGCATTCATTCAACTTGAACATTACACTTAGTCAGGCCGTAGGATTTCAGATACGCAAGCACACAATAATAAGCATTGGAAACAATGACACTTAAAGACGCGCAAAACATTTTTATCGTTATTCATTTTGATTTTCTTCTATTGTTTTATTGTATTTTTCTCGATTTCTTTCGACTAGACAGACATGCAGTCTAAAGGATTTTTTGTTTTCCTTTTCAAATTGTGTTTTTTTTTTCTTAGCTTTCGCGTTTATCATCATCTATTTGTAGATTTTCAAGTGGTTGAAAGCTTCGTCTTGATATTATTCTATTATAATTTCGTGGATTTTGTTGATGTTTGCGCCTATTTTCCGGTTCTTTGTTTGTAAACACTCACAATCGGAAATGAAAATAAAATTTAGAAATTGAAGAGAGAGAGAGAGAGAGAGAGAGAGAGAGAGAAAGTGTAAGGGAAAAACAAGGAAAGTAAATTTATTAAATTTCGTGTTAATTATAAATGATGATAATACATTTGATGGTTTGATTTTATATCCTTAAAGTGAATTTTGTTATTTGATTCATTGGTGGTAAGTATAGATTTTGGTTAAAAATTGTAATATTTTATATCATTTTTTTTTTTTTTCATTTTATATTATTATTTTGTTACAAATAATTCTCAAAATCAAATCAAATATTAATAAAAAGTGTGAAAAGTTCTATGTATTTTGTGAAATTGAGTGTTAAGAATTTTATGATAATATTTCTCTATACAAAAAATCAAATATGAATTGCAATAAATGAATAGTTTTGTGATGTTTTTTGACAATGTATTAGCTAGGCATAAGTATATGTATATCATACATTCCAGACTCCGTTTCAAAGAGACCCAATCAATGTCGACTAGCTTCTGCCTTTCTCCTAATTCAAGACTCTGTTTGTTCTAAAACGGATCAAAGATCCGCCATTGTGAATCAATACTTTCACTATATATTATAAAACAAAGTCCCACAGCTGCGACTGTTTGTCTGAACGCGATAAACTCAAAAACTACCCAACAAATTTTCATACATTTTTCATCAATGGACGAAGTGATTCATAAGAAAGGTTTAGGGAAAAAGAAAATTCGGAAAACCACAATTGAAAAGCCCAAATAGCCCTAGACAAATCGAAAAAGTGAGGTGTGCGAGTGAGATGAATATAAAGCTTAGAGATATATATTAAAATCAATTAAGTCGTCTTTGTCAAATATCTCATCAGGTCAAACCATCAGTTTCCACTAAGACAAGAAAAACAGGACAATATCTTCCGGATAACTTTGATCTGACAATATACACATAGATAGATATACATAATAATATGAAAATTAAAAGAAATTTTAAACTCATTCCTGGTATTCAATGTTCCACAAAATTTGGATGTCAGACATCACCGTAGGGGCCGTCAAGTTTCTGTTTGAACTGAAAGAATCTGTCTATCCTTTCTTATTCTTATGCTATCCTATCATATATAGACTTCCTTAGTTCTTAGTTATGACAAAATGATTTGATTATTTTTACTCCAACTCTTCTAAATAAAGTCATAAAAGTCATTTCCTATCTTTATAAGCAACACTAAGTATTTATCTCAACCAGAAGTCTTTTCTTTGTATCATATTTAAAAAAATATAGAGTGGGTTCAAAAAACTGAAGCCATTAAAAATAATAGAAAATATTAACAACCCCTTAACTAAAAATCTTTATTAATATTTTACTTGCATAAGAAGTTTCCTTTCATTAACATTGTACCATCAATTAAGATCAGGAATATTATTTACATAAAATAAATTATTTAAACTAAAACCAACAACAATGAACACTATTAAATCATGTATGATTATGGTTATGGTTATGGTATTGTAATTAGTAAATGGTTATAAATTGTTAGTGAATTATTGACATTAAAAATGGTCATTAATTGAAGTCAAATATTTGATTTATTATTTTCAATAAACTTGAATTGCATTGAATTTTGTATGAAATGAAAGCAACAACAACACAACAACACAATAACACAATAACAACATTTCAATATTTGTTTAAAAACAATCAACTATGGTTTAATTGACAAACGATGATATTCATTATAAAGTTTTTAATTATATTTTTGCATTTTATCTTCTATTTTATATGAAAAGTACATCGCGATAGGAAGGATGCATGCACAAATAATGAAATATTTTTCAATAAATAATGATTTTCATATTTTATATGTCAAGTAATAAAAATGTGTATTACTACCAACAAAAAAAATAAAAAAAAAATAAATATAATAAAATCATTGAATGGTTTGTGTGTGTGTGTGTGTGTGTGTATCCTTTAAATTGTTTACTAAAAATATTTTATTATACTTAGGGTGAACCGAAAATAATGATAACTGAATGACTTTTATTAGATATATAGAATTATCACAAGATTAGACATTAATTATTTTTTAAAATAGGTTAATTTTCTATAAAATTCTTAGAAAGCACACATTGTCCTTCCTCTCCTTCCCAAAAAATTAGTGGATACTGATGGGTTGACCAGATGAAATGTTTAACAAAAACCACTTGATTTCTCACTTTTTTTCAGTTGTTTGTTTGAATAATTCTGAATTTTCTTTTTTCGAAACCTTCCACATGAATCACTCCGTCCATTGGTGAAACCCATATGAAAATCTGTTCAGTAGTTTAAGATTTAATCGCGTACGGACAAACAAAAAGACTGGGTTTTCATATAAAATATATTCCAATAAAATTTACATAAAAAGGGAATTGCAAACCAAATATTTCATCTGATTTCATTAGATTAGGTTAGGTTATGGTATCCGCATTTGGCTCACTTAAAATAAGAAGATTGATCTATTGATTCCTTGATTCCCTAAGAAATATAGCACTGATGAATGGGATTGCTGAATGATCAAAGAGATTTCTAAGTAATGGTATACTAAGCTAGCGAAGCAGTATCATTTATTTGATTTTATTTGATTAGATTAGATTATGATAGTGTAGCAGTATTTGGCTCACTGAAGACAAGAAGTTTGATCCATTGATTACTTGATTCCCTTAGAAATATAACAATGAGAGATTTTTTAGAAATGGTACACCGAGCTAGCTATGTATCTTTTTTAGGTAGTGCAGGTCCCTTTTCTTACACAATTCTTATTCCCTCCAATGAGGCAGAAATCAAAGAAGATAAAGTTGTCTTTGGGATAAAGGAATTGTATATTTCACTCTCTTAATCTTGGGCAACCCTAACCCTATATGCATTGAACTAACAGAAAGCTATTTATTCATTTGCATCTCTCTACCATATATGATTGTAAACTGCATTTGCACACACACACACACATAGAGGATTATAAATGTGTATACATATATGAACTCACCATGTATTTGATAGATGAAAATGGGCGCTGGCTGTCATTAATCCCCTTCAATGCAGAGACAAGTGTAAACTGCTTTGTTGCGGATACTCGAACAAAATACTTACTATGACTTCTACACTATTGTTTTTCTTTGTCATTGCTCCATTGCGGTTTACTCAAATAATAAATTAAACTAATTACACAATCGATGGGTAGTAACAAGCCAATATCTTCCCATATAAGTATAAGATTATACATGAGTTTATATTTTCCATTGACTTTTGCTAAAGAAGCATTAAATTTCACACGGTTTTTACCAGAAGCTGGCAACAATTCAAAAAAATGCCAGGAATTTATTTAAGAGAACCTAAGACACAAAAACATGTAAAACAGAATTAAGGAATTCGCGAAATTATTTGGAAATATGCCAACGCATAGAGAAAATATTTGTGAATTTATGCATAACAATTGAATAACATTTCTAGTCACAAAAAAAAAAAAAAAACTAAATAAAAAAAAAAAAAAACAGAAAGGGACCATCAAAATTCTCTTTAAATTTAAACTAACAGTTTCATGGAAAAGTTTTATTGGTTGCCCATTGGAATTAGTGCAATGTGGACTGATGTTTTCATATTTTGTTTTTTTTTTTTTAATATTATTTTTTATTATTGTATATGTATATTTTAACCAATTTAGATAACCGTTTCCATTTGCAATTAAAATGCAGATGCAAATGCATTTTTATGCGAACAAATTTCGCACGCTTCCAAAATGACTCCCAAAGTTATTCTTTTGCGTCCTTGCAGTCAGCGAATTGCATTGTTGCATTTATGCTGCGCTTGTCCTGGATCCTTACAATATCTGTCCTCACTTATCTGTAGCAAAGTGTCGATATGACGTTTGTTTTTTCTTGCTTCTACAAATTAAAAACGAAATAAAAAACCATTTATATGTATCTTTTTGTATCTTGTTTGTGTATCTGCTGTTGGCGTTCCTGCTGCTGCTGCTGCATATGAAACTCTTAGCTCCCCCTTTTTTCAGACAAATACATATTTGGTAATGGGAAATTTCTTTTATTTTTTCACTTTATGAAAATTTCGTTTTATTAAAATTTTTATGCTTCAACTTCATTTTGGTATTCAAAATGACAGCGGGAAACCCATTAAAAATGTGCTGCTTAATTGAAATCATTGTCCTTTTTTTTTCTTCCTATTTTTCTTCTTCTTCTACTTTGGGTGTGTTAAATGTATCCATTAATGTTAATGCACAACATAATTGTGGTGGAAAATGAAGCCATTTTAACTTTAAAATGAAAACTCATCAACATCAAATCTAAGCTGAGCTGATCTAAACTGAACTGAATGAATTTACAGAAACTAAAGAAAACAAAAAATTTCATAAAGTTTTTAATGTCAAAGAATATTCATTCTTGTTTTTTTTTTTACTTTAAATAAATACATTTGATTATAAATAGAAACAAAATGGATCAAGATACTAATACAAAGAAGAACCCAATATCTAATAATAATTTCATAACTGCAAAAGTATTCTTACAAAATCTTGTAATACCCTTGAGCGAAGAACAGGCATGGGCTTTAATCTATCAATTTCTAACAAAATATGAGACAATGATTTCTATTCGCTCACGTCTTGTGGTTCCTGGCTTTGATATAGAGGAAATATTTGGAAACCTGTTGCTCCATAAAACTGGTGATGTTAGTTTTTTGTCAACTAAAAAAATGGATACAATTCTTGATGATGAAGGCGACGGCAGCAGCAGCGGCGGGATTATTGTTTCCATTAAGAAATTTATGGAAAAAATGGCTATCTTTGTTTATAAAGGTTTGGATTATAATTTAAAATCAGATGAACAACGTCAAATATCCAAAGGACTTGAACAAGTGCTTACTCTCATGATTGAAGATATAACTAAAGAAGATCGAAAATATTCTGATGCAGGCAATAAACTTTGTCAAGTAATAGAAATATGCATAAAACGTATAAGTGTAATGAAACCTGAAGATCATTATAAGGAATTATGTGGAAATCTATTGTCATCTATAATCTATGAAATGCAAAAAGAATCAATAAATGATTATATTAAGGGAAATCTGAAAAAAGATGACATATCCAATGACATAGAAATACCTAAAAAGAAATGTAATCTCATAATAGCAAATTCACCTTTTAAACGAAATGCGGCATCTTTTAATATAATTTTAGAGGATATACGTTTGAAAAGATATCAATTGCGTAAAGTTATAGAAAAGGAATATCATTCAATCGATTCAAATGATAAGCATAATTCAATTTTGTATGCAATTAGGACAGCCAAACCTTTGCGAAAGGCCAGTGAACGTCAACTGGCACCAGCCAAGAAATCAGAATTAACACCAACAGAACAATTAATGGCAGAAATACGTCATGGTATAACATTGAAAAAAGTTGGAGCACCACAAAATCTTACACTTAAACTTAAGGAAGAACGTTTGTTAATCGATTATGAAATTAAAAAAAATCAAAATGATTCTTCTTCAATGGAGGATTCTAAGGAAAAGCCACGTTCTACTCAACAGCGTCTCATCAAAGTCGATTATTCACTTATATTACAAAGTGATCAATGTTGCAATGAAAATTTCGTTTGTACTTCATTTAAAACAGGCATTTGTTCATGCTATCAATATTCTCCAAAAAAAGTTAAGAAATCAGAATCATCATTGTCATCATTATCTGCATCATCAAATGATGATGAAGAAGATATCACAAGAAATTCCTCAAGTCTTCGAATTGTAGATAAGTTAATTACTTTTGTACGTTCATTACGCTAAGACACAACCAAAACCACCCACCTACCCACAAGCCCGCAGAGCTTTTATCATTTTATTTAATGTTATTGTTAATGTTGTTATTTCCTTGTTTTTGTACTTCTTTCCTTTGTATTTATTTTATTACATTTATGTATATTATTTCATATGGATGTATGTTTTTCGTATACAAATAATGAAGGTGTTGTATTGTCTTCTCATGAGGATAATTAAGAAAATTAATTAAATAAAAAAGCTTTTCTTTTATTATACTTTATATATATGTATGAATGTAAATAAATGAAAAACACTGAGGAAAAATATATAGGAAAATATAAAAAAAACACTAAATTTGGCTAAGCCGAAGTTGTAATACTCTTCAGGCCCCACCTACTGGTCCGAGGGAAATTTGTAATTTATAAGGTTGGTGGCTATGTGTCAGAAACTTATAGTGTTCAAATTTTAAGTTGATAGTACAAAAAACAAAAAAGTTTTTCTAATAAGAACTTTCATTTGGATCCCGGTTTGTATGGGGGGTACCCCTCCTGGTAACTCTAGGATCATGAAATTTATATGGTTGGTGGATATGAACCAGAAACTTATAGTGTCCAAATTTCAGTTCAATAAGTCCAAAAACAATAAACTTTTTCTAATAAGAACATTAATTTAAAAAGAGGTTGGTATGGGAGGTACCCGTCCTAGTGGTCCGATTCGGCTAATTTACGAACTTGATCGGCATTTTGCAAAAAGAAACCTATGTACAAAATTTCAGCTCTCTAGCTCAAAAACTGAAAGACTAGGAGTGCGAACAGTCGGACAGACGGACATACGGACAGACACTTATAATACTATTCACTCCCGTGAAGAGTATAAAAATACGAAAGCTTTTCGTTTCAAAAAATGAAATTCTTAAAGACAAACCACAAAGACAAGACTTGAAGTTTAGAATATTAAAAAATATAAAAAAAGAATACCGTAGTTGTAATACTGTTCACACCCCTTCTAGAGAGGGAAGGCTATAGGATATGGGTCAGAGAATTATAGTGTCAAAAATTTCAAGTCGATAGTACAAAAAACAAAAAAAGTTTTCCTAATAAGAACTTTCAATTGGATCCACTAATGGTCCGATTCAAATGATTCCGACAAATGTACTGCGTATGGTAAAAAGAAAGCTGCAAAATTTCACACCTCTATAGCTCAAAAACTGAGGGACTAGTTTGCATACATATACAAACAGACGGACAGACACACAGAACGGACAGATGGACATGGCTAGATCAACTCGATCATGAATATATACATATTGACTTTATGGGGTCTCCGATGTCTCCTTCTGTGTGTTACAAACTTAATGACAAACTTATAATACTATTCACTGCGTGAATAGACAAAATGAGTGAAAATTTAAAAAAATTTGGACATATTCTGCAATTTTATTATGATAAGAGGAACAATGCGACGCAGGCATATGAAAATATTAATGAGTTTTGAGTCATTTGCAATGGAGTTAGTTGGTTTTAAAAAGAAGCTCGATATTTGCCAAACGATTACTATGAATGTCTACTGCCAACAATTAATACGATTGAAGCAAGCAGTTGATAAAAATAGGATAGAATTTATTAACGCCTTAGCTTGAGATAGTTTGGAAATTATGGGCAAAACAAGAGGTCTTCGCACCGCCAGGAAGCACGTGAACCATCGTCGTGACCAACATTGGGCCGACAAAGACTACAAAAAAGCTCATTTGGGCACAAGATGGAAGGCCAATCCTTTCGGTGGTGCCTCTCACGCTAAGGGAATTGTGCTTGAAAAGGTTGGCATTGAAGCCAACAACCTAACTCTGCTATTAGGAAGTGCGTTAGGGTGCAGCTCATTAAAAATGCCAAGAAGATCACCGCTTTCGTTCCTCGTTTGAACTACATTGAAGAAAACGCTGAAGTTTTGGTCGCAGGTTTCGGTTGATATCTCCGGTGTTCGTTTCAAGGTCGTGAAAGTTGCCAACGTTTCGCCTTTGGATCTTTACAAAGAGAAGAAGGAACTTTCAAGATCTTAAATAAATAAGATAAATATACAAAATTAAATTAAAATTAAATTAAAAGAAAAAGTGTTTTGTTTCATCATGATCTGGCACACATATCTTTGACGACCCGACAAAAATTGAAAGACCTTGCTTGGTTGGGAAGTTTTAATGCATCCACAATATAGTCCTGACATTGCACCCTCAGATTATCATTTGTTCAGATCTCTGCAACACTCTCCTACTCGCTTAAAATTGGCTTTAAGAAAAGCTTATGAAAATCACTTGTAGCAGTTTGTTTTGATGAGAAGCCACAGAGATTCATTCTGCTGATGAAATAATAGTGTTAGTGTTAGTCGAGAAATGGCAGAAGGTTGTCGATCCAAATGGATAATAAATAATTTATAAAAATGTAACTTTAATATATAAAAATATGATATGAATTTGTTCTAAAAATGGCCGTGTATCTTTTTCTCCATATCCAAAAAATCAAGGTTTATTGTGGATTTTTGGTTGGGGCTAAAAGTGATCACAACTATTTATATTATATCACTTTTAATTCCTAATAATATTCAATGCACTTCAACCAATCAACTTATATTCTTTTGAAACTCTAAAATTATCTGTTTTTAACTGTAAAGTTCTTCTAGAAAACTTTATGATCTCAGATAAAAAGAAAGAAATTAAAATTGACAAGAATAATTGTTGTTATTGTTGATGTTGTTGTTTTTGTTTGTATAATAATATGCAAAGCTTTCTGTCATAGAAGAGGCAATGTTAATTAAAGAGCAATGTTGTTGTGGGAGAATTTCAACTTTCAAATTGATTACAAATCCTTGACAGTTTCCGCACGACTAAAAAAGATATATCGTACACCAACTAACTTTCTCTAGAAAGTTAAAAGCCTTTTCACCACCACGAAAAACCGAATAGAGATGTTGTGTAGATTAAAATATATGTCTGTACAAATACAAGAAAACAACTTCATTGCAGTACAACGAACACTAAATATTGTAGGTATAAACGATAGAGGATTGGGTGAATTGGATTTGTGAGTTAAAGCAACCCATGCAAAATAGTATGGTTAGACGCCCACACAAACGGCGGATATGACAGAAAGCAACGACTGAAAACTCCATGGAAAATATGTACAAAATACATAAAGTTGAAACAATGTAGACAAAGTAAACAACAGACAAGACAATCCTAGAAACACGACAGACAACAGCGAAAGGATAGGATAGGATAGGAAAGGAAAGGAAAGGAAAATGGAATATTGGGATGCAGCAGAACCAGTAGCAGCATCATCAGCATCAGAAGCATCAGTAGTATCAACAACCAACAAGCAACGAACCAACATGAAACATGCCACGCAAAGCATTGCGATGCGATGCGATGCGATGGAAAAACAAATAAAACAAAAATGACGCAAATTATATGCAAATTTTATTCTTCAGCCTTGGGTTAGCAGAGCATACAGATGAAGTTTCCCCCAATCAAGGATCAACGACAAACCAACAAACCGACCGACCAAACGACCGGTCCAGCAACTGACTGAAAGAAAGAACGGAACGTAAAACAACCGCCAACACCAACTCCGACAACAGACACAGACACGGATACGGACTTTATTGTATCTGAAAATGACTGGCAAAATGCGCAAATGCAGATGCGGTGTCCGCTACTGAGTGACTGAGTGAATAGTGGGAAAGGAGTGAGGACCTTCTTCTACTACTACTACTACTACTACTACTAGCTTTATTAAAGCACAGCAGTGGCAAAAATGAATAGTCGTGGCATTCTGATTATACGTTCAACATAATACTATACAATATACATTCATATACATAGTCCTACATATATATTTATCCCGGCGGCACTGGGCGATGCCAAAACCAACCGCAATACCATGAATATCCAGAAATGGGCTTTGTATTACAAACGACAATTGGAACGATGCTTCCCGTGGGTGTTGCCATCAAATCTATCGTCATTCACATTTACTGAATATACGCACAATATACTATTTGTGTTTGTATTTGTATTTGTGTGTCTTGTATCTTTGCCTTGTAAGTTCTCTTACTTATTTGAGTTATCATTCTATGACAAAGTTCTTGATGTTCAAAGCGATAAATACTACAAATACTCGATATAATACAATAGAAAAGCAACGTACGTTGCATATTATAATGAGAAACCCTTAAAGCAAATTTTGTCACACACAAATTTATAGTAAATACTACAATACTCACAAATATAGTACATAGATAGAGATAATAGCATAGATACAATATACATTTCTAGATACACAAATTCATTGAAAATTCAAACACAAATACTTATTATGTAAGTATGTTGTTGATATTTTAAATTTTGTGTATCCAATTATTACACTAATGTTTTATAATTTTAATGAGATAGAAATTTCTCATTAGTTTTTCTCTAAGTTGGATTAACAATTTTGATTATCAAAAATAATTCCCAATTTCACCTTATGTGGTGTGGTTTAAATTGATTTGCTTCATAAATATAAGAACAGATGTATTTCATAGTTTGTTAAGATCTATTCCTATGAAACTATTGCTTTTCAACCATTTATTTTGTATTCAAAAGGAAGGAATACGTTAATCAAAATAATTGCCGTCGCTAGTTATGACTTTCGCTTATTTGTCAAGTTTTTTTTTTTTTATAATTTTTTTTATTGGCAACTGTCGTCAGACAACAACAATTTTGGATGAGTTAATCACTCATCCAAGATCCGCAATAGAAGATCTAGTGGCTGTTGCCTTTTCAACGATTCGTTGCTGTTGTCCAACAAGTTCATTGCCAGGTGATTGGCATGGGCCTCCAATCTAATGAAGTGTCTGTTGTTGAACTTCATGATTTCTCTTTTATCCTTGGTAGATATCTGCAGATCTCGGTGGATAATCGAGTTCCAGAATTTGTCATGTAAAGCACATGTTCCGCGCTTGAAGAAATCCTAGTCTTTTAAGGGAATTCATGGGACCACCTAATTTTTTACTTCTTCGTAGGAATGGAAATGCTACTGGACATTGTCATAAAGCCAAATCACTTTCTCATGTCTGCTCACCCATTCTCCTCGTTTTTCTTTGGGCGCTCAGTTCAAATCGATGAGTCATCAGTTGACCAGATTTTTGAAGCTTTAATAGACATGGACATCCTTCTGATTCCATCAGATGCAAAGCAAACTCTTCTTTCAATGTTTCGTTTTGATGGATCAACTTAAGATTTTTTTCCGTAATAAGATATTGGGCTACAAAATGTTTTAATACAAAATTCTTTTAAATGTTCTTTAGTTTCTATATAAGAAGTTCTCAATTTCCCTATAAATTGTTAGTTAGCTATGATTATGTTAATCTTTTGATACCAGATGAAGTAAGATATGATGTTTAGGAGCAATTTCTTCTCTCTCTCTCTCTCTCTTATTCTGAGAATTGAATCAGATTTCTTGAATTGAGACACAAACAAATTCAATCAAAGGAATGGCATTTAACGGCTCAAGTAGAGGCCATAATAATTTCTCGACCATTTGTTCACTAACTTTGGATGTCAATGATGAACATCAAGAAGCACTAACGCGCAGACTTAATAGGTAGACCTCTAAATTCATTACCAGAGGTTTATAACTACGGCATACTAAATTTATTTATGGTCAATTGGCATAAAAGAAAACTAGCTGTGCAGGAAGGAGTGTGGCAAATATGGATGGTCACAGGAGTATCTGACGTTACTTCAGCAAGGCATGAAGTGGTCCAAGGTTATATTAGAAATGCTGACAACGTTCCTCCAAATCAATGGTGCCTGGGGCATCTGGTCGAAGTACATCCAGGTCTTGTTGGATTTGTCAGAGTAGTTATGCTGAGGAACAAATCAAGACTATTAAAGCGTATTATTCTTTAAGTTAATCTTTAGCATAACATAGTAGACATAGTGCAAATATAACCAATTGACCCAATATATCTCATAATCCTTCCATCCTTGCTATCAAAAGTATGAAGTATCAAACATAAACATAAATTTCATCATCCTTTTTTATAGTTAACAATTTCATCAAAACTTATGAGATAAACTTAAGTAGATGATAAAATTTGAATAATCAAATGAAACTCATGGTTTTTTCTAACATTTAAATTCTCAATCTTTTTTTTTTTTTTTATAAGAAAAAGTTATTCAATTTCTGTAATAATAATAATAATAATATATTTTCAGCTTAAGAATTCTAAATATTCAAATTCAATTGTTATTCAAAAGATTTGTCTCAAAATAACACAATTTCTTATCAGCATAAAAAGGATATCAGGATATTTACATACATATTTTCAACATGATTTCTATTTTCTACTATACAAATTGTTATTATGGTTTATTTGACAAAATCTTTGATGTAAAATAAATTTATCAATTTAAAGTTAATTTAAATGTGTTTTGTTTTCTTCATTTTTCGTTATTTTTTAATGGTTTTTGTGTTCTACTTTGTTTCAACTATAACAAAACATGGAAATTAACTTAATTAAATCTTTTATCTTTATTTACAGGCAATCATCGCAATCTCTCCACTATATTGTTGTATATAAATAATTGTCTTTTGTATTTTATACTATATTTTATTCTATTTACAATTAGATAGATACAAGTATAACGAAGACGACGAGTACATAAATTTCTTTAGTCAAGAGAGAAAAAAACGAAAAAAAAAAAACAAAAATTGAAGTGAACAAACCAAGCAACAAACAACTTAACTTCTTCATAAGAAACTTTAATTAAATTAGTTGCAGGATTTATCGCCAACTTGGAATCGTGTACAACAAAACTAGCCAAATATCCTTAACAAGCAACTACTACTACAATACAACATACTAAGAGTATTTCCAGTTTTGTATGCATAAATTTTGCAAAACTTAAAAGTGTTTTTTTTTCGGTTTTTCTTCTGATTGTTTTTTGTTTTAATTCTCTGTGCCGCCTCACCTCGCCTCGCCTCTCTCTCTTCGTTTTGTTTTAATATTTATACTTGATTTTATATTATATTACAATATACTCGTAATAAGAATAAGAATAAGGATAAGGGTAAGGGTAAGAAGGAGTATTTGCGTATCTGTACATGACTGCGATAAAGTGAAACGAACTTGTTTCGCTTGTTCATAATGTGCAAACTTGTAAAGAATTAAAAAAATAAAATAAATGAAATGAAATGAGTTGGTAAAAAGATATACGAAAAAAGCAGCAGAAACAACACACGCGTTACTGCAACTCGTTTGGAGTATAGTAGTTAGTAGCAGGCAGGTCACATGCTGTGAGTTATGGCCAAAAACTGCAGTTGACTTAACACGCCCTACTATACTTGCTATATACTCGGTCCAGCCGACTACAAGTTATTGGTATTATTGGTCCTTTGATTCAAGCGCCCTCAAAAAGAAAAAAGCAACAACAATAACAATAACAACAACTAAGGAGGAGGAAAAAATGTTACAACGAAATTAATTTCGAGGCCTCATCCATTTATTTTCAATTTTTTCAAATTTCTTTTTCATTTCCTACTTCTTTCCCTCCTCTCTCTCTCTCTCTCTCTCTCTCTCTCTCTCTCTCTCTCACACTTCTTTTTCTTTGCTTCAAATGAATCTTTTCATTTTTTTTTTCATTTCCAACAAAAAACAGATTTTTGGCATCGAATTTTCGTCGTTGCAACCATTTTATAAGCATCATTTTTGGTGGCATTCAGATACTTAGTTCCTTTTAATACGTGGTCCATGGACAGGGGAGATGCTCCTTAATATTTTTGTATGTCGTTGTTGCAGTTGTAAAATATACGATTGCGGAAGTCACTTCCTGACTGATGCATCTTGTACATTATGTGTACCTACTGTTGTGCCCCCTTGGCATCATTTCCAGACAGAAAATGTTGGTTGTGTAGAAACTGAAAATGGTTTCCATCTTAAGCGGAAATAGTAAAAATCGCACTGAAAGTCTCTTTTGGGTTTTCATTTCATTTCGTTTCGTTTCTTCTCTTTTTCTTTTCTTTTTTTTTAGAGGACGTTAAGAAGCGATTTACTTTATAATTCACCGGAAGCCGAAATAATAAAGTTTATATGGGATTTTATGAAAATGTTAAAGATTTCTGTTGTTGTTGATGTTCGTAATTCATAGTTTTGTGGCCTTTTAAGTTTCAAGTGTTTGGCCATAAAATGTTTGTGGTCTTGGATACAATTTTAATTTATGTCACGGCACTTAAATGTCAGCGTTGTGATGATACAAAAATATAGAAAGAAAAATCATTTCAAATTAAGATTTTTCAAAAGAACTAAGATTATTTGATTGTAGCAAATTTAAACCTCGTAGATTGTTGGACTTTTATTTAATTATAGTTTAAATTTTTTTCAAAAAGTTGTTCTTCTTTGAATAATGACACAACTCTTTATTTTCACTTAGAATGCGCTGAAAAGTAGACACTTTTATATTTACTATAAATCATTTAAGAAAAAAAATTATTGCATACCATGATGATCATTTTAGGAAAGAATGAACTTACACCTTCGGGCTCTGCAACTTCAATTATAATTATCGTTAATTCTTCTTTGGTGTTTCTTGTTTGTATTTGCATTCAACAAACAAATAATTTGAATCTTCTCACTCCCTTCACTCTTCAAAAGCCAAACGAAAAGAAAAAAATGAGGAAACATACGAAAGAAGACAACAAAAATAGTCACAGAGCCCCGTAAGACGCATTCTTCCTTCTCAACACACATAAATTGCGAGGGAGCTTCTATCACAGAATCTGAAGGTATAAAAGCTTTCAAAACATGCTATTAATACTTAAGGTTGATATACACTTCCGATTCATCCGTTGTTCGTTATCCTGTTTAGTTCTTAACATGAAAGAAATACTTTTAAAGGTTCTCTGTGAGAATTGCATCACAAAAGATCCCAAACATTTGGGATATTTTCAGTCAATGAGTCTTTTAAGCATTGTTTTCATCACTTTCCCTGGAGAATTTGCATTTAAAATTTCAATTAAAATGTCTCAAAGAAAAGCCATAAAAGATGTTACTAAGATTCACTTATATGTAGCTGAACTACAGACTTTGAAAATTGTCTTTATTTTCTTCTATTCCTATATGACTTGGTACCCAGGCAAGTGATACAAATGTGTGACAGAAATTTCCAAAGGTTTTGAGGTCGATTGGTTAAAAAGATGTGCCAGCAGTTCGGTAGATTTCATTTTCAAACTTTGATGTTCGAATGTACAGCTGAGTGATGAGTGTTTGTCTTGGACCTGTTTTACACGTAGCGACTATTGCGACACTTATTGTTGATTCTTGATAACTTGTGTTTTTACTTAGCGACAGACGCCAAGCAAATATTTTGACATCTTTCACTGCATTTCATGTCCTCTCACTTTACAAAAACTAAACGAAAAGAAAAATTTCCCTTGTGAAGAAACTTTAATCTTGTAAAATCGCCATGTTCACAAAATGCAGATATACTACTTTTATCAATGTTATTATTAAAACTTATCATAAAACTAATCACTTTCTAAAGAGATTTCTGGCATAACAAATATTACTATTGGGTTGAAAGAGATTTCTAATACATACCCAATAATTTCTTAATCCTATTAAATGCATTTAATTTTTGCTATGCAATCCCATAATATCATAGACTTCACTGTTAGTTGGATTAAACTTTATAAGCAACTTAATTATCTGATAGAATGCACATTCCTGTCAATAATTAAACTATGTAAATTTTTCTATGGTGAGGGCTTAAATTTGAGTCTCCTAGAATCTGATATCTTGCAAATTGACCTTTCCATTCTACCCTCTAACAAGAGTTAATATTAAATTTTATTGATCATTAGCAAAGCAACTTAAAAACAGATACTAAAATATGGAAATTATTCGAGTTTAGAAAATTTTTGGAAAAAAAAAAGTCTTTTTTAAAAGCAAACTTATCGTTCGTTATCCGCTTAATTGCTTTTAAAAGTTTGCTTTCTCTTTGCTATCTACTCTCGCTTGAAATGTTAAGCATTTGTTCTTTTGTGTTGACCAACTTTATAGTTAAAATTGCAATTCCAAGCTACTGGCCAAAAAGTAACGTCTCTCTCTCTCTCTCTCTCTCTCTCTGTCATAACTTTTTTGCATTTGGGTAAAACCATTTGCATAAAAACGAACATAATTATATCGCTTAAACTTGGACCAAACCTTAAATTCATAATTTTTGGCATGCAATAGAATTATGTATGCCTGTCCATTTGTTTGTGTATGTGTATCTCACGCATAGTAGTAGATAAACATATTCAAATTTAAATTTGCATAAATCCAAAAGATAATTAAATCGACAAAACGCATACTTAGTATTTTTCCATTACGTGCAATGCACATGAAACAAACTCAAGCGAACATCTGAGATCGAATAACAAAATAGCATGGCTTGGCCCTCACATTGCACTCGCGAATATCGAATTACATTTTGGCCAAAATCTCATGTAAACTCATATCTTGGCCCATACCCTTGGCTCTGCTTCGCCATCGTGTTGTCTCATTATACATAAATTGGGTCTTTGTGCACAGATGTGCCTCAGGCATTTAACCAGAAAGGAGCCGCCACATGTAACTGATTCTGTTATTGTCGTTTGCCATTCTGTCGGTGGCTGTTTATGCTTGGCTTTAATGCAATTTTCGAAATGCGCTTCCATTTTTAATGAGATACTTTTGTCGAGTGCATTAAAGTGCCGACTACTTTGTAGGACTAATTTATCACTTTAAGACTGTCTGAGTGTAGTTGTGTGTTTGTGTTTGGCTAATAATCTTTTAAACTTGTTAACTTACACTAATTGGATCATTCTAAAGAGATTTAGAAGGATAGTTCAGTTTGTATTAAGTAAGAAGTTTTGAAATTATAAAAACTTAAAGGAAACTAAATATCATATTTTTTTTTATAATTTTGCTCAACTCATTTCATAAATCACTTGAATATTTCCTAAATATTCTTATAATTTATTGCATTTCTATTCTATTCTTAACGACCAAATAATGGAAAATTCCACATGCATAGCAATTTGGGACCAAAACCGCACCGCACCGCACCGCACCGCATCACATCCTCATATATTTATGAGTTATGGCCTAAAGAGAAATTTTACATTAACTTATAATTACAGTTTCATTATTATTTCTCCTATTACATATACAACAACAACAAACACACACATACAGACATTTATAAATATGTATAAATATATTTCCATTTCCATTTGTATCTGCATCTGTGTGTCTGTTGTATATTGAGATACATTTTAATTCATTCATTTACATTCACGCACTAAAAGTCATAAATAAACGAAAATTGTCGCATTTCGCTGTAAATTACAGATTAAAACTAAATGGAAACTGCGAATATTTCCCATTTCTCTTAACTTTGTTGCTGTTATTGTTATTGTTATTGTCATCTGAATTTCAGTCAGTTTCAGATACTCGTACACAATAATTTCAGTTTTGTACATAAAGCGAAGTCATAAATTATGAGTTCATTTTCATTTAATTGCGTACGAGTATTTCAACTATACAACTTTACAACATTTTACATTTCATTTATTGAGGCCACAGTGTAAATATTTATTTGCTTTATAATTTGTTTTTTTTTTTAAAGAATTTTATAAAATTTTATTATAGCAAATATCTAGAAATTTCAAATGATTTTCTTTTGTTTACATTGATTGATTGATGCATAATTTTCTTAAATGCTTAAAAATACTAAACCAGAAGTTCTTCTGCTGGAATATAATTACAAATTTTAGATTTATTGTGTAGAATGTTATTGATAATAACGCTCCCGTGACCTACCCTGTAGTTCCGGGCTTTTGTTTTATTATGGTTTTCATAATTTTGTCCGCCTATCAGAAGCTCGTCTCTACAGGTATCTCACAGGGTAGAATTAACCATCAACCAAATTTTGTTAATATACTATTATAATAAAGTGAAATTCATTAAGTGAAATACTGAATAATAATGAATTATTCTATGAATAAAGTAAGTTGAACTGGGAAACCCAAGAAACTGGGACATACTTCCAAACTATGAAAATGTTAGTAGTTTTTCATCACAGATAAGTCTTCCTAACGAAGAAGAATAAAACAATCTAAACTATAGTCAAAGTCTCTGGTATGTATATAATCATATATATGTAGATATAAAGTCACTCTACTCTGACACACCCACATATTCTGATTACAATAGATGGAATCTATCAATTTATCTATCAATGGGGAAATGCCTTTGAAGTCGAAGGACTGAAGTTGAAGTTCTTGTACAGGAATTCAATGATGTCTAAAATGAATTATGCAGTTTGAGTCTAATTTAAATAGTTCGTATTCACTTCCACTGCTACCTACAATATCTGGAAAGAAAAGGCTTATCAAAGCAAGGCTTTATGACGGATCACGTTGGCTTTCCGGTTTGTCTGCAACATTACCCTACATAGAGTTCAAAAGATGCCTACAATACTCGATGAAATACAAATAAACAGCAGCCATTACAACCAGCGACTGTAAAGGCATCCAAATATACTGGCGAAAGCTCTCATCTAATGTGCGACCCAGACTAAAGATACTCATTCCGACAACCTTTTGCAAAGATGAAGGTAAATCCCTACGTATCACACTCAAGTTATTATTATAAATTACTACAATGTTCAAAGAATTTGAGAATAATGGTGAAATAAATTGATTTACATACATACAACACAAAATAAATCTAACTTCTAGATGACAGACTTCGACTTATATGAATCTGAGATTAGCAAGGATTCTGTGTTTAGTCTAAATAATAAAATCATATAATTTGTCTGTTTGATTGTTTGTTTGTGCGCTCATTAATTAAAAGCCACTCATTGGATTTAAAATCGAAATACTGAAAAATAAGAGGCTTCATTGTGAGTAACATTTAGTTTTTGTTTCATCAAAATGGACTTACAGAATGAAAAGATATTATTTTTTAAGTATAAATAATTTTTTGTACAAAATTGTCTTATAAATATTCCTTAAAACATTTTGTGTGTTATGACAAAGAAATCACCCTAACACGAATTTGATCTTAATCAAGTTCTGTGTTCTGACTGAACACTAAATAATAATAATTGTCAAATATATAGATTTGTTATTACTTTACATAAAACTATTGAATTCTTAGCCATCAAACAAGTTTATTTTTATTTCTTCAATGAAAATCTACTCAACTTAAACGCAAATAAATCACTTAAAACTTAAAGTGAATGAAAATTTTGCCAATATGGTTCAAAGCATCACATAACATTGAAAGTCATCTGGTGTTGTTGATATTGAAAAAGTTTTAAAACTTAAATTTTCTATTCATAATTCATAAGATACACACCTTCTTTTCAGAAAAAAGAACTCATTTTTCTATCATAGACTTACATTAATAATTTGGTTATCCTTGAGTAAAATCTTAATATTTCCATTATTCTATTCATATTTATGCTTACATATTCTTTATGTTCTTTTCAATTTTAACGAATATATAATATTTTAAGAGAGAGAAAAGAAAAAAATGAAAATCACCTTCTTTTTTTTTGTTTTGTTTTGTTTTGTTTTTTTGAATGATTAAGGAAGAATATTTTCAGCATAAAGTACAATGAAGAAAAGCAGCTTTCAACCAACTTGTCGCAGGTGACTTAACAACTACTTAGCACGTTAAAATATCTTGTGGCTTGTGTAACTTTGTGAAACGTCAACACTTTAGTAAGGACCAATGAACGAACCAACCAACCAACCGACAAATGGACGTTACTAAAGAAGAAGAGTGAAAGGAAGCAAGGAAGGAAGGAAGGTAAGAAGACCAAAAGACCAACAGTAACGAACCAAACAGAAAATTGGCGCACCTTTTAGCGTTTATTAATAATTCATCTACATGAAAAAGTTACCACCAACTAACACTTAACAAAAACAAAACAAAAACCAAACCAAAAATACTTTAACAAACCAACCAAAGGACAATGAAAGGAAGAGCTAATGGAGGCGACAAAACTTGAAGTCAAGTGTAAAGTAAAAGAAAACACGCAGCATCAGCAGTAGCAGAGTAGAACAGAGTAGAATATGAGAAATAGGAAAAATCTTTGTACAAGAAAATCACAACAGCGACAAAACCAATGAACACAGCACACACACACACACATACACATACACATACAATACACATGCACACATACCCACATATTATATATATATATATATATATATAAACAAACACGCTCTTACTCATGTACAAAAAAATAAAGAAAGAATTCTTGGCTAAAAACTTGAATAAAATGTGGCTGAAAGCAAGCAAAATATGCAGAAGACAATAGTACAATTGTATAAAGAATAAGGAGCAAATTTAAGAAGATGTTCCGTTCCAACTTAAATGAGAACAGAAGGAAAAAGAAGATGATAAGTATTGTCGCCATATCATAATGTTTATCCGTCTCGTCGAACCGTTAAATTATTGTTCTTTCTCCAAATCAAAAATAAGAATATAAGTAACTCGTCGGGATATCTAGTAAAATACGCCAATATTTTCCGGAATAAAAATTGTATCACACGAAGAAGAAGAACCGGAATCGAACTGAAGACCAAGTTGGCACATTTCCAGACATAAATTCTGATATCATCGAATGCTTGTTTATTATCACATGATGTTATTATATGAAGACGACATTGATAATATTTTACTTTAGGATTAAGTTAAGTTTATGCAAAGTAAATACTACGATTTTTTAAGAATTAAAACTATTTTAAATAGAACTACAATATGTCTAAAGTAATTAAGCAGCTTCGACTAATCTGATGTGATTCTGCCTAAATCAAAAATATTTACTGCTCCTTCTACAATCTAAACAGTCTTGAATCATTATACATCTCATATTTTATTTGAATGTTAGATGAAAGGTTCTTTATTATAAATCACACTCTGTTGATTTATCTAACATTTTTTAAGTCAATATTAAAAATAATTTATAATTAATAAATAAAACAAAAATAAATAGTAAAAAAAAATTTATGAAATATTTATAGACGAGGTAAATGTCCAGAAGTACCACACCAAACAGTAAAACTATCTTGGAATAAAACTTGGTAGAAGACTCACAAGGAAAGAGCACATCGCCTCAAAACGAAAACAAATATGTATGAGGACAATTCGATTAAACTGGCTACTAAGCACTCATCACAAACTTCGCCATGTGTATAAATTACTTATTTACAAGGCAATCATATAACTGGAATCCAACTTTGCGACACGGTTACCGATTCAAATGTTGAAATCCTACAAAGATTTCAGTCAATATTCCTAAGAAGATTTATTGGAGCCCCTTATTATGTTAAAAAATTAGCATTACATAAACATCTACGCATTCCAACAGTGAAAGAAGAGATCACCAGGATCAAACTAAACTACTTAAAACGACTGGAAAACCATAATAATGTAATAGTTATAAATCTCTTGAATAACAACTGCTACACGAGAAGACTGCAACGCTATCATCCTTTAGATTTAACTTATACGAGAATATAATATTAACACACAATACCATAAACTTATCCAATCGGTCAATTTGCATTCTAGCATCAAGTAATTTAAATTAGTAAATTTTTAAATAAAATTAAAAAAAAAAAAAATTATAATAAAAATTTAATAAATAAATATATCTATATAAAATTCACTCATCTTCAAAAAAAAAACCTAAATGATCTAGTAAATAAAATAATAATACAATTGCTTTAATTTTATAAGAACAAAAACAAAATCATCTTTTACTGAATTATTTTTTAAAGAAATAAGAAAATTCAGAACTTCAATTTTGGAATTTCCTTCATTTCTTTTTAGGTAAGAGAGAGCGAGTTGATATCTTTTATTATCATCTATTTAAATTCGGGAAATATTAAGATCTGGTTTCCCAATTATTCATCAATCAATCAATCAATCAATCATCTTAAAGAAAAGAAATATTTAATTTTTATGCTAAAAATTGCTTTTAATTTCCTTGATATATTTATTTTTTTGATTATTTTTTTTTAGATTAAAATGAAATCCCTTTCCATCATCTAACTCCTCATCGTTTGAAAAATGCTAACTCAATTTTTTTTATGACACATCTACGTCGTCATCTTCTTCTTTTCTCATCTCATCTTGTTATTGTCGTTGTCGATATCCTTGGGGAGCTGAGTGATGTCTTTCTGCACTTCTTCGACGTGCAAGAAAAGAAAAAAAAAGAAGAGAATGCGATTTATTTTCGCATTGACACTCGTTTGATTTTCATTGTGATTTCATTTCATTTTCTTTTTTCATGGTTTCCTTCTTTCTTTCTTTCTTTCCATCTCTGTCTGTTTTTTTTTTTTTTTTTTTGTATTATTTATTTTTGTTTCTTTTACATTGTTTTTCTTTTGTCAATCGCCCCCCTTTTTCTGTGTTTTATCTTTTGTTTGTTCGATTTCATTTCGAATAGAATGCGATACGCAATGGTGGTTATAGCTAAGTTGAAATGAATTAGCAGGAAAGTGGGTATGGGTGGTTATGATGGAGACTGTGATGAGAATGGGTGTGATGATTGTATGTTGGTTAGTGGATGATGATGTGAGTTTTATGGAGATAAAAAAAAAATACATACGTTTATTTTTTTCTTTTATTGAGTTGGCAATTTCTTTGTCATTTAAATTGTGGTTTTGTCCTTGTATTCTAACTGTTGATGTTGTTATTGTTTTATGTTCGCAACGTAGTATTTTATTTGCAGCTTTCATCAGAATCCCTTTCTTTTTTCAAAGATTCCTTTTTGCGTGATATGCATTGCATAAAAAGTAATGTTAAGCAGTCAGAGTCTCCACCACCACCTCGAAACCACATGGATTCGTCAAATAATTCGCACATATAATTGCTTTTGCTGTTGTCCAGTATCGGAGCAAGCGAGATTGCGAGTGTAACAGCACAATCCATCTATACCCCCAAGGGCGACAAAAGAACAATAACTTGAAAAGTACTATCTTCCACCCACTTTGGATGTCGCGTTGAAATCATTCGTCAGGATTTATGCGATTGAGAGACAGTTTTTGCCATTTGTTTGTGAACAAACTGAAACAGCTCCATGTTTTGGATGAGATGAGGAATCAGAAGCAGGAGGGACAATGACGTTAAACATGAATGGCAAAACGGACACACATAAGCGATGAATGATGGCATAGCACTACTATATTTTGCTTTGCTATATCCTATAACTTTGTATCTGCATCATTCGTTGAATATATTTTATGCGTTAAATTCTTTTTGTATTCTGCCATGATGATGGTTCCACTGCTGCTGCTTCTACTGCTGCTGCTTGTCTCTCCTTCTGAAGGTTGTTGTTACTGTTGTTGTTGTTGTTGTTGTCGATGTTGATGTTGATGTTGATGATGATGCTTCCTGTTTGTTGTCGTTCGTACTCGTATATCCTTGTACAATTTTATTAATTTGTTTTATTTTGCTTTCGCGTGACAATTTGACATAAATGGACAAATTGAGCTTTTAAATTTGTTATGAACAAGAACTTGATAAGAACAACAGAACAGACACACAAAGTGGATAATAGATTTGGATTCAGTTATAACAATTTCTTTTAATCCCCTGCATACATATAAAGTATTGTATCTAGTCTTCATTATAATATAAACAACAAGTGATGTCTTTTATATAAAGAAAATTATATTAAAGAACTGACAGCATCAACAAAAAGTATTCAATTCAATTCAATTGTTTTCTACAAAACTTCTAATCCCAGTTTAAAGAAAATTTCTATTACCATTTATATGTGAAATGGAGAAAAATTTCGTAAATAAAGAGAAATATTCTCTTACCAAAATACAATACAAAAAATAATGTCAGCAATTAGTGTTTGTTTTAGTATGTCGCATGAAGATTGTCCAAAGTTATATTGATTGGCTTAATTTTAGACTAATTGTGTCAGGCTGCGTTAATTACATATTCTGGGTCAGTTCATTTCAATGAAGTTTAATTCGACGACATTAATTATAACATTAAATTTGTTGTTCCATTGGGCATCATAAAACAGTCCAAAATCAGTTTAACAATGAAATATATAAATAAATATTTTAAGCACGTCGTCAAAGAGAGAATCTTCCCTATTGATAAATAAAATATTTAGCAGACAATTTTTAGATAAGCAAATTGTTGAATTTATTTAATTTAATTTTTTATTTTTTTTTTTTTTTTCAAATTATTTTTGTTGACTTCATGCCTCATAAAAATGAACTGAAATACTACAAAGAAGAAATTGTATGTCTTAATGTGGCCATGTTTGTACTTTCTTTTATATTTCTACAGTATTTCTTTCTTTCTATTAAAAATGTCTATACATTTTTGAAAGTAGTTCCTTCTGTTTTTGTGTGTAATTCAAATTATTTTGATTTCATTCTTTTTTTTTTATTACAATTAATCATGGAAGAGGTGAAACTCACAGTGTTCTTTTACTTTATTACTTGGCACTTCCACGGCAATGTGTCGTTAGATTCTATCCATGGAAATGTTAGCCAGACCTGCATATATTGGGAGATCTCTGCCTTCAAATCCCCAGCTTTGAAATTTTCCTCACCAAGGATTCTGGCTACAGACGGCCTTTACAGTCTATCTGGGTTTCCGCAGCAATATATATTTAAAGGAAACCCAGTTGTTTCTGAGTCATTTTTACTTAAAAGTTCTACAGTGACTCTTCGCTTCACTTAAACTGTGTCCATGGAAATGTTAGCCAGACTTATTTAGGTAGATCTCTGCCTTCACATCTTCAGCTTCAATGTTTTCCCTATCGTTGATTGTCGCCACAGACAGCTTAAATTCCCCTTTGGAGTCTTTCTGGGTTTCCACATCAATGTATATTTTAGAGGAAACCCATTTGGTTACACAGAGACTGTTGGCTTCGCTAAACTTTGTCCAGGCTCAGACTTATCTTGCTCGAACTCTGCCTTTGCCTTTACATTCTCAGCTTCAGATTTTTCCCTTATCATTGAATGTGGCCAAAGAAGGTCATCAACTCATATTCATTCGTGGACAATCTGCGGGAGGCATTATTGATCCGAATAATGTGCCTCTTTCTTTTAATATGTTTATTGTTATTTTTGAATAATTAATAAATCTATTATTATACATTCCCAAAAAAATATATTTTGGGAAAAATAAAAAGTTTAAATAAATGGAAAGAGAAACTGATTGCGTTTTAGTTTAAGCTGGGTGTTGTTTTTTTTTTCTATAAAATATTTAGTTAAACAAATCTGAGGCTAAGAGACACCTCTGAGAACAACTAGTGATTCCTTACCATTCAATCACTGTAATCCCCTCTCCTTCACTCCTTTTTTTTTCTAAAATCAGGCATCACAATGAGCGATGGTAAGGCTTCTGGGTGAACTCGAGAGCATAGGGCGAGTGGCTTCTATGACTTACCTGACCCAAATATTGAGAAATCATTCAAGCTTCCGGATTACTGCAGCATATTCCAGGCGGTTGCCACAAGGGTATGAAAGGAAATGAGACTGTTAACGAAATTGCAAAAAACGGATTCAGGTTACCAAGCTATGAAATAAGCGACGTACTTATGCTACTCAATAATATTATATGTACAACAATCTGGAAATGCGCTTATAGGAAAAAGCGAAAGATAGATGGGGAAATCTCAGCAACTGCAGAAAAACTAAAACCATATGTAATGGGTATAGTGAAGAATTCGCTGAATCTGTTATTGAGCTGATTTTTACGAGCTGCAGAACATTGATAGGCGATTATCAACGATTATTGATTCTTGTATAACTTATTGAATAAATAATCACTACAAATAAATCAAGAGAGTAAATACTTTAGCGCACAATGGTGATGCTTGTTTGAGTCATACATCGTAATCTAAATTACTATCAATCTTGGGGAAAGGCCATCATATGGAGAAAGAATGTTGATATCCATAAATGAGCCTTAACATTTTCAAAATCTTCAATTTGTTTTGTCTTTTATAAAACTGCCAACTTATTTACAGTATACAAAAAGCAAAAGGGGTGTCATCTTTACATAGAAGAGTACAGCTACCTGGCATATGACTGAGATAGATATATTGCTGAAATGGTTTGTGTCTTAGCTAATAAGTGTATGAAGATTTTGTGTGGACTTCAATGTGGATTATATTTTTGTATCTATTCGCCTAAAGATGGCGATTGAATTTCAAAAGGATAACATTTTTAAAAAATTGTGTTGACATTTGTTATTTTGATAATTTTTATTGAATTTAAGACTACTATATTTATTAAACATTTTCACCTTCTACGAATTTTTTGAGTTTTATTCAAGCCCACTGTGCTTAGAACTCTAATCAAAGAAGGTAGATTAAATATTTCACTTATCATAAGTGATCCTGGATATTCTCTATTGCTTGTATTTCCAAGCCATAAATGAGTGAAAACAATTGACAGTTGTAGGCCTAAGTAGCTAGCAGCCTTTAATCATTAGGTAATTTATTGTATAATTTACTTAATCCTTATAATAAATATATAATAAACTTTTTAAAATACTGATTTTATTTATTATTATTTATTTTATTAAAATATTAAAAGAGAATTTATTCCCCTTTTGTCTTCTGTTCATTCAATTGTTTTAAAAATGTCTCCTAGTTTTATTTGAAAATTATTGTACATAAAATGTGAATTAAATATATTTAAAATGCAAAGGCACTTTAGAGTTTCTAAAGCGATGGATAAAGAGCTTTGAACTTCATTTCTCTTCTTTAAATAAGAAGTAGTTCCTTTGGAGTTGAAGTCGTTTGAAAACCCTGTCAGTCAAATTTGACGAAGGTTTTTCCTTTACTTTTGATGTTCGTTGCATTTGCACTGCTTCCCTCATCGCATCCTCACCTTATTTTTCCTTTTTTTTTTATTTTCTTTTTTTTTATTTTTTTTTATGAATTTTCTCTCTTACATCATATTATGTGGGTATAATATTGTTTTATGTTTCTGCTGCCATACTCGTCTTGGGTCTTAAACGTTTTTAAAAATGAGCCACGCATGAATGTGTTTACCCATGGCAGTAGTAGGTAGGAAGGTAGTTCCATTTTTCTAGTTTTTAAGTCACAAACTCGACACTTTAAACACGAAGTTCCACCCCTAGAATTTTTTCAAGTGTTACAATGTATATACACATTTGTGTGATATGTGTGTTTGTCTGAGTGTGTGAGTGTGTGTGTGTGTGAACGACAGATTGTCAAATAAAAATGGCTCTTGCATTATGTGACTTTGATATGTTTGGAATTTCAAAGTGATTTTTAAAGGGGGCGATAGATGGATGGATCCTGCATCATTGTTTCTATCCTTCTGTCAGTCGCCATCATCAAGACTGAAGACCATCGACTCATGTTCATTTAACTCCAACTCCAAGGGCCTTCCGAATGATGTGTGAAGTTGTAGAAAGGGGCGTTATATTTTGCCCCAATAGGAGTGAATAAATTTTATTGTAGCCAAGCCAGAAGGGTGTCTGTCCTTGTCCATGTCCATGTCCATGTCCTTGTTCTCGTCATCAGCTACCTACTTAATGTTAATAACGAATGGACTTTGGTCAAAACTCAAGTTGTATAGAAATTAGTGAGTATCCTTTTTAATTACTTCGGCCATCAACACTTTGTCAAAGTGTCCTTTTCATTAAGGTGTGCGTGCTATTGTATCTAGTCTACGTGCTGGAGTGTGTGGATTGCATGCATGTAGCTAAGCTAAGGATACTTAGTTAGTTAAGCTTTGTGTGAGATGGTTTAATGTTAATTACTTTTGTTTGTTTTATTCATGAGTATGAAAGTTAAAAGGTTTTTGTTTTAATGAATTTTGTTTTTGTATCTTTTCTTGTTTACAGATACCTAAAACTAACTTTGAAAAGCAAATACAAAATGTGTATCTTTAAGCTCATGTTGTATTAATGCATACAGGCAAACTTGTCTTAAATGATCTGATCTGTGACCACCCATTGATTTTTGGACTTATGTTGCTGCTGGACATTTTTGAGAATGTCTCGTTTCTTCAAAACTATTCATCTTTATAATATTAAACATTTGGTAAGTGAAATAAATTCCCATAATATATTTTTTTCTTTTATTTTAAATTAATTACTTAAATTTGGAAAACTGTGTATTTTTTTTCCTTAATTTTGATAGTTTTTTTTTTTTGGATTATATAACAAAATATTATATTTAATCAGAAGCTAAATGAATATGGACCATGGATTTTAGATATAAAAGTAGAGAAATTTAAAAGGTTTCACTGTACAATATTTTACATTTCTATGGAAGGGTTTTTGTTATGAAGGAACGAAATGAAAAGAACTAAAACTTAATTCAAAAGGAGTTTACCAATAATAAATAATTGTATACAATTAACTTTATGACAAATAAAGTGGGTGGAATTTATGAGAAGTTATTCTTAATTAAAATCTTTTTTCAATGACAAACCTAATGATTTTCCAAGTTCTAATTAAATTCGAAATTCATTAAGTAGAACTTTTAACATTTAAAAAGTTTTCCATCTTAGTTTAAGCCTTTTTTTTTTGTCATACATTTCCATTCATATCTTTTATGTAAAGAAAAGAGTTCCAGAGTTTTATATTTTGTGATTTATTTAGTGCTTAAATCAAAAGGACCACATAACTCACACTACGATTTCTTATCTAAGTAATCTTTGAAGATTATTAATTAACTTTAAATAAATAAATAGTTTCTCTGAAGGACAACCCATTAATTGTTGCAAGATTGAGTTACACTTCAGTCTTATTACATACTAATGAACCCGTCCGGCATTACACAATAATAATAGAATGATATTTCATTTTGTTGATAACTTAAAACTCAAAAAGAAATGTTTGGCAAAAACTACTTAATTGATTTGAAAATATAACAATAAGTTTTATATGCAAAATTTGTTTCATCTAATCCGCATCAAAATTGACAGGACTTCACTTCAGACTATGCTGGAGTTGCCCTAATAATGTTATCAAAATCGGTAAATCGGTTTCGAAGTCCTTAAGGAACAGACACACAGACTTCGAGATATACTTACCTATAGACATAGTTGCATTTTTATATTGTAATATACATATAATATAGATGAAATTCAATCAGTTTAAAAAATGTATCTCTTCTTTTGTGAAAGCATAGTTTGTCAAATTGAAAACTTATTAAAGGAATGTCCTTTAAGATTGTAACAAAGATGTTTTTGTTTTTTTTTTTTTCATAAAAAGGACTCATTCTTTTGTTGTTGGTATCACTTTTGTATCACATAAATTTCTTACATATCTATTTATTTTTTATTTTATTATTATTCTCTTCACTCTCTCTACTCATTCCAATTAGATACAACAATTTGATTCTCAAAACGTAAAAGAAAGTAAAAAAAAAATCCAACAAAAAGAAAAACATTTATCACAAAAAAAAAAAAAAAGAAAAAAAATACTATTCCCTTTTTAAGGCACGTCAACAAAATAATCAAGAATAAAAAAAAAAAACAAAAAAAAGAAAGAACCATCTATGGAGAAATGTATAGTACAACAACAAAACCAACAAAAAGAAAGCAGGAACAACAGTCATGAACAAACATACTTAGAATAAGGAAAAGAACACGAAATGACATTGACATGTATGTGAATGGAATGGAATTTCATAAAATGCGATTGTCACAAACAAACACAAAATTCCAGTGAAAATAAAAATGGGGGAAAATTGCAAATGGACGAAATTGTTACTTTTTACACGCATGATGAAGAACGCCAGAAGGTTGGGTAAAAACTCAGGGAGAACTTTCACTACTTGTACGAGTATGAGCTTTTTTTTTTTTTGATGGGGTGAACATTTGTTCAAACAAAAAAACAAGATACCGCCACCACCACCACCACTACCACTGACATTCAGTTAGAGTTTATAATAAGAAAGAGGGTGGGTGTGCTTGAGAGAGCATACGAGTATCATATCATATATGGAGGATTATGCATTGCTGCTGTCAGCTTGCTTGTCTCTCTGTCTTTCTGTTTGTTGGTTTGTTTATTTATCAATCTGTCTGTCTGTCTGTCTGTTTGTCTGTCTGTCTATGAGCTTGTCTTGGCTGACATTTGGCAAACAAAGAACTCACTCCTGCTTACCCATTGTATATAAGTTATTATGAGAAGGTTTTATGCTGATTTTGGCATTGGTTAAGACCACTTGAATCGTCTTTATGAACCTTGAATAAGAGAGTGAATGAGTGTGTGCACCTTTTAATGACTGCAAAGTATTATTCTGGCGCTGTTCCTTGTTCTCTGAAGGTGTTGAAGGCCAAAGTTTTACATTATTTTAAATTGTAGCGAGACAAGTTGAAATTTGTAAATGGCTTCAGCTACCGCCTCAGCATCGTTTATAGTCAGTCCTACCTTCATTAATAGTATACATATTCGTAATCATAGTACTCTCAGTTTTTCCCTTATATGATAGTTTGTTGTGGAAGAAGAATGTATCTGT
Organism: Amiota mariae; assembly: GCA_035041805.1. Classification (NCBI taxonomy): domain Eukaryota; kingdom Metazoa; phylum Arthropoda; class Insecta; order Diptera; family Drosophilidae; genus Amiota; species Amiota mariae. The sequence continues at coordinate 5,109,601 of JAWNKV010000325.1, forward strand.
GACACAGCAGGCGCTCGTTGGCGAAGCCAGGCTAGAACTACGCGCGAAACAAAATCAAGAACAAAAATACAATAAAAAAATAAATCCAAAACGAATACAAAACTAAATAAAATACGGAACAAACAACCGAATGAAATGTCTGCATTGTGCACTTTGATTAATGATTGAATGTCAATTACTGCAGATACTTGCTACACTCGGCGCTCTTCTACACACATACCTAAGATATACATATATATATATATATACACATATACATAAGTATATATATATATATCGATGTACACATATAAGTTTGCTTATGATTGTATTGAAGGCATCTGGTTGTTGTTGTTGTTATTGTTGTTGACTCTAGATTTTTAGCATTTGCTATTTTGTTTTGTTGTTTGAATGCGGTAGAGAGATTCAAATAAAAATAAAATAAAATAAAATATATTCTGGCAAAAGTTCTAATGGAAAAACTATAGGAAAATATCCAGAGTAATTCAAAATAAATAAAAATCATCAGAAATATTTCATTTCTTGAATTTGCATTGAACTATAAATAAATTAAGAACATTAATTGCATAGTTTTCTAGATTTCATTTAAAATACATCCGGCTATCTTAGTTCATTTGTTCTCTGGGTCATAAGAAGAAATTACATTTTCAGGATAACTAAATTAATGTGGAAGTTTTCATATATAGATTTATCATTTGAAAACGTTCGTTACTTAAAAATATTCTCATACTTATATATGTTATAATGTATAGTAGAATTTGTTTGTTTCTTCTTCATTAATATTCGGTTGAGGAATATTCCACAAAAAAAAAAAAAATGTGTATACATATTAAAATTAAATTTCATTAAATTATGTATGTATTTTGGTCGATCACCTTCTTCCATTTCCCAGCTAATACTATTATTCCATTAATGTAGAATTTCTGGCATTTCTCATGAAAAAACTGCGACAAGTTATGCCTCTCTTCGAGAGATCGAAACAAATAATATTCTAACGGTCTAATGTCTGAACTATACAGAAGATACATTTAAACTCAAGGTCTTTCAATTTTTGATCAATAGATCAAAACACTGGTTTCAAAAACTCAAAAACTTAAACTTATAACAATCAATATTCTTTAAGGAAAGTAATTTACATCCCAGGAATTACAGTTTATTGTCTTTTTCAAAATTCATCTTCATCTTTCAAGTGATTCCTGGAATTCTTCATTTTATATTCCAAAAATATTAGATAGAGCTTCAAGAATAGTATTATTGGTTTTATTAATTTAATTTCTAAAAGGTAAATAGCTAAGAAGTGAACCAAAGTTTGAATGCAACATTCAATGCATCGAGCCTGCTTTGTGCTTTGTGCTTTGATTCCCGAAGGCAGCGAAGGACGATATACTAAGCGCAGAGGGCGAGATCTCAGACAGGATGACATGATAGAACTTCTTATAAAGAAGTGCATAAAACTCGGAAAGGATCGTGTAGGCCAAAGTTAGTGTTGCATCTGTTCAAAGCTAAAGGAACGAAATTTCTAATAGAACGACTAGGGATAAAAACAAAAAAGCTAAGATGACTTAAGAGCTCAGGAGAATCCTAAAAGCTTAGGGGCCATCCACATATTATGTCACACGAATTTCATGGTTTCTTTTCACAACCCTCCCTCTTGTCACAGGTGGTTACATTTCTGAGACCTCCAACCCCTGGTGTGACGTCACATATTTTGCAATGTAAACCGATAATATAGTGTTACTTTAATTTCTGTCTGTTGTTATGTTTGTCACTTAAGAGTTCTTAAGTATTAGGGATCTTTGTAGATCAGAAAGCCTAAAAATAGAGTTGGTAATAATTTTTCTTTTAAAGATTTTAAATATTTTAGATTTTTACTTGTGACCAACCAAAAACCTCAAAACTTTCAATCCTTTATTCTTTTTCATTAAAAATTCTTTCTATTAGTTATAAAATTTAGTGATTTAGTTTCATTTAATATGATTCTAAGGGAAAACAAATGACTCTAACTGCTTCTGCGTGCATCCCTTTTCACAATTTCAATAGACAAAGATTTATCTAAATACTCTTAATACAATATAAATACAACGCCTACTAAAATTTCCAAGAAGTTTTTCATTATTTTGATGAAACGTCAAAGGATAAAAGGATAAATTAATAAGAACAAACAAAAGACATAGTATACGAGTGAATATAAAGTGTCGATATTTAACAAATCGAATCATTTGTTTAAGTGTTCTTTAATATACGAAAATCACCGCAGTCATCCATAATGCCAAATAAATATAATACTTGGGCTAATGGTTACAAATTAGGCTTCTCACGCATCTAAATGCAGGCACGCATGCCCATCTCATCTTAGCTCATCTGAATTCATCTCATCTTCTCTTATCCTACCACATCCATCCATCCATCCATCCATCCATCTACGAGTAGCAGTGTGTATGTAATAAAGTATCTCTCAGACCAATCGAGCAATCGGCCAATCATATGACCGCATGACTGTGTGAGGGTCTCAGCCTGAGACTAAACAGTCAATTTTTATAAATGGCCAGACATTAATAACGAACACACTTCATGTGAAGCACCTTGTTCATCCGTTCGTTTGTTCATTTGACGGATCGCTTGCCTCCAAGGCCATAAGAGTTTTCTTGAGTTTCCGAGGGGCAAAGAATCAAAATCGACATGCGCACTTTGACTGAGTATATTGATGACTACGACGACTATGATGACTATGATGACGATGATGAGCCTTGATTGATTTCTGAGGCCACACTTGAGGTTCATTGTTGCAATAATTGTAGCTGACACAAGCCCCTTTGATTTATGCGTTCATTTGTTTGTTGGGTTTGCGGCGTTTCTCCTTTTTATTTTATTTAATTTTTTTTTTTTCTTCACTTCACTTTTGAAACCATTTTATAATAAATTCGAAATTTGTTTCGAATTGTAGCTAATGAGAATTGATACCAAGTATGATTGTTAGTTTTGACAGATGCGTTTGTTTTGATCTTTATGGGGAAACATCAAAAAAGTAAATCTGATTTCAAATAAAAGCGCAGGCATCTATGGATAACAAAAGTCTTCTATCTTTTTGGCAAAAAAAAATAGGAAATTATTTTCAAAAATTTGCATTGATTGACTGAAGTCACTAAAGGTAATTGTAGGAAAGGGAATGGAATGGAATGGAAGCATGCCGTACGGTAGCCACAGGAAACAAACAACAAATAGGATTCGTGACGGCATTTGACAAAAAGGACTGAGGCGTGTCGCGCCAGGATTTGTATGACAAACAAACAAGAAAAGTCAAAAATTAAACGCTATTTTGTAGTTAAATTGACTCACGCTGCGCAACTCAACAAGAGAAAGAGCAATGCACTTTCCTAATCCTTTTACCGGCAGACACGGGCGTGTGCGCGGGCGTAACTCTGTGTCTCGTAGACTTGCATGCATAAGATTCTATCATTTGTCCAGAATCTAAAGAAATTAGCAACAGCAGACGGGTTAATAGTTTGTTTTTGCAAAAGTGAAACAAAGAAGTAGTCAAAACGGATAAAAGGTCACCGCAATGACCTCCTTCTGTGCATTTTTCTTTGACTTTTCTTTAAGCAAAAAAAAAAAAAGAAAAAAAAATTTGCATAGGAAAAGATGTTTTCTGTAAAGGGTTAAGCATAGTTGGTGACTTTCTTGGGATTATCTGGGATAAAAGGTTTTCAGTAAGGAATTTCCAACTTCTTTTTATTGAAATGATTTTCGAAAAAATGTGCACATCAAAGTGAATGCCGATTTTCTCTGATGTTTTTCCTAGATACTCATATTACACACTATTTACTAAGATTTCCTAATTTAAAGTTCTGAGCATTTCATTAGGGAGAATTAAATCATAAAATGAGTAACCTCCTTGACTTATTAAAGAGATCTTTTTGTAATAATATGAATAAGATTTAAAGGAAGTATTATAAATATTGCAAGAATATAAACAGATGGATGTCTGTAATAATTCAAAGAAGAATTATTGAGCCTTCCAAAGTTTTTGTATAGTATGTCCTTGATCAGCATAATAATGATATGAATAATGAAACGATCTAGACATTTCCATCTGCTTTTATTTATAAAAAGGACTAGCAATAATGCTTCAACTCTTACATACTAACACTTATGTATCTTTCGTGCAATGAAGAGGAATGACTTCAGTTAAGGGTCTCTAAATAAGGAAAAGAGCTATTCCATCATTACGAAGCAATTGCGATGAGTATCTTGTACGAACAAGAGCTCTGGCTAGTGGATTATGTGTCGAGCAAGTTTATGTTTAGAACATTCTTCTTATACTAGCACTACATGGAGGTCTTTGTGAATATCTTCGTTCCCGATATACCTTGGAGCACATGAGTTTGTTCTAATGATCTTGGATAGAGCTCTTTGTATAATATCAATGATACTCGTCTTTGCGTTACCCCACAATGCAGAATCTTACGTCCAAATTGGTTTAACATCTAATAGGGTTAATTAGCCAGTGAAGACTTTGTGTTTTTAGTTTCAAACTTTTCTAGCTTCCCTTCTATGATAATCGAACCTTTTTGACTAAAGCCATCTGATTTATTTTTATTACTCTCTGATGTATTCCAACAACATTAAGCGCTCTATGTTCTAAATAAATATGTAATATTGTAGTAAATTTATTATTATACAATATATTACAGGAAAACCCTACAAAATAAAAGATTCTATTCATAAAGAAAGTATGAATTACATAAATTAATGTATGCAATTGTGGTAGGTCTTCAATATGGGAGGGCCTACTGACAGCCCAGCTACTGTTGACTCTAATTACAAGTTACTACTACTGCAGTTGATTATTGCTCCCCCCCCATCACTCGCTCCGAACCGATCCAGTCCTGCTTTTGAACATATTAAATTATTTCGCTAACACGTGCTTATGTTTTCATAATCACTTTAAGCTGCTAATTTTTGACCCTCACTACATGAAGGAAACTATGTTCATTCATCGACTGCTTGCTTGGTTGCTTGTTTGTTGGTTGCTTGTTTATTGCGTGCCTCGGGGCACGTAAGTAGGTCTTAATCCTTTTATCGCTTGTTCTCGTGCAACTTTCGAACTCAAAGAAGTTGAACACTTCTATGCGCCATGCCAACAATGATGATGAAGACGAAGGCAATGACGAAGATGAAGATGAAGACGAATACAACGACTGCGACTGCGACGAAGATCTTTTTGCAATGATAAATTAATCGCTAAGAGTGTTTCCATGTCCTGGCAGACAATCCACTGTCAAAACTGGGAGATTGATTGCGCTTAACTCGCGATGCTTATTTGGTGAATATAGCTAGCAACATTTCAAAAATTGTTAAGAGTTATTGTTGTTGTTGTGTTTTCATTCCTTTAAGGTTTATTTTTTGTTTTTATGGTTGAATTGTCAACGCAATGTCCGCTTGAATGACCACACGTCCTAGAAATTGTGTGTGGGGAATAAGAGTTTGTGTATGAGTATGAATATGTCGCTTTTATTATTGAATGGGGAATGAGTTAAACTTGAAGCAATAGTCATACACTCCTCCTCCTCACTTAATAAATAATTCCAAGAATGTGAAATGACGTAAATGCACACGACTACTCACTACCAACTTACGAAGCTTCTGAGTCTGGGTCATCTCCATCTAAAAAGTCTTAACTCAGTAAATCGTTTGAATGCGACAAAAAGTTGGCAAACTAAAAAGTTTCTCTTACTCGACGCTACGAACCAATTGAAATATGATGCCTTGTTAACATATTTCCAGAAGCCAACAGGTGCCAATGAGTTGTGATCAATCATTGTGAGTCAATTTTTAATTAAGAACTCTTGTTAGCCATACGCCAATATCACAACAATACGTGTATCACTTTTCTGCATCGCAAAGGCATCGCGATTGAAGTATTGTACGAGTATATAGAAAAAGGAAAAGGTAAAATTATAATTTTGCTGTTGTTAACAAAGCAAACAAAGACTTGTTGAATTCCTTGGCATCACAACATTATGCATACGCAGTACCTGGTTCAACCGAACCGGACCAAGTTTGTTGAGTACGACAGCCAAAGCAGCGTGAGGTCGCGTTTTTCAAATTTGTCCTAATTAGTTGACAAAGAATGATGATTAGGCAAAGAAGAACATAATCTTTTACTTTTATTTTGTATATGAATCCGGTTTTTTACATACTAAAATCAATAGAAATCGATTGATGATGATGACAATTTAGTAGTAGGTAGCAATGAAGTGATTTTGAGTGATTTTAGAAATTGAAAATTGAAAATTTATTTGAGATCTTAGCGATGTAATGATTATATTCTTGAGAAGAGTTATCACTTTTTAAAAGAAACTGAGTTACTTCTCATTTGATTTGATAAAAACAAAGGCATCACAATATACTTAAACCTAACAAGAAGTTATTTTCTTCTAAATGTATTCTTATTTTTTATTTGGAATTCTCCCAAAGGCAAGAATCAGCGAATGTTTTGAACTGAGATTGAAATGTTGTTCAGCAATTTAAAAGTTATAAAATTGGAAGTTTAATGGATCAAGTCCTTTGCTTAGTCCTCCAGTAATCTGAAAGGGAGTTCCAGAGGTGGTAACTCTTTAGCCTGCGTCTGTGCAGACCAATAAATTTATGGCGATTTGGTTTTCGTGCGATTCACGCCAGATGATATGTGTTCCTGCAGTTCACAATTTCCTCTGTTACACCTGCAGATCTCTGTGAATGACTGAGTACAATTCAGTGTTGACAAGGCTCCTTAAGAGCTTGGACTGAAAATTTTGTATGATTTGGGTGTTTGATTTTAAAGTTGTGCCGCAGAATTCAATGCCATAAGTCCATAGTGGCTTGATAATGGTTTTATAGAGGAGGAGCTTATTTTTGTGCTTAGTTTTGAACTGTGCCACATGATCTACCTTAAGCAAGACATCCACATGCGAATTTGTTCATTCAACTTGTTCGATTCGAAAAAATGTTCATCGTTAGTGGAGGTGTTCGTGAAAGATTTTAGTGTTTGACGTTTTGTTCGCGAAGAATAGCAATGTTTCTATCTTGCATGTGTTCGTTCGAACATGTTCGTCAAGGGATGGCAATGATTGCACAAACATCTTTTTTTTTTTTACCGAATACTTGCAAAGTGATCCAGAATTGTGGAAAAATAAAAGTGAGGATTATAAAAATAAACTTTTGCGCAATAAATCTTGGGACAAACTATAAAAAATTACCTTTTTTAGAGTTCCGTACGCAAAGGGTGAAAACGGGACACTATTACTAAGCCAACGCTGTCCGTCCGTCCGTCACAGAGCTCTATCTCATAAACCATAATAGGTAAATAATTAAAATTAAATGTTATTTCAATATATGATATTCACTATTATTTAAATACATATATATTATTTTAGCTTCCAAAAAACTTGGACGATGGTGCGGAACCATTCATGTGCGAGTCGAACTCACACTTGATTTGATTTTTTCATTTAGTTGCTCTAAGAAAATTTGTATAACCATCAATCCAACGACTGAATTACTTTCCTCAGTCATCTTTTTATGTTTACTCGCTAACATTTTTTAGCAAATGATGTTCGTGGGCAAATGAATTTTTGTTCGACGAACAAATTCACATGTAGGTGCACTGCTTTATATGATTAATTTGTTGTTTAAATGTTTGCTTTTAATTTTAATGTGGGGTTCCTAGGTCAACCGCCTATCAAGTATCAATCGAAGGTACTTGGCTGAGTTGTACGTTTCCGTTTAGCTGGACCGGTGGATTGGATATGTGTCTAAGAATGAAAGTGACATGTGTGGATTTGTCTGCGTTGACACTTTTGTCCACCACTTAAGGCATGGCTCCATTATATTAAACTGGTTCTGCAAAATTGATGAAGCAGCGGTTGACTAAGAGTAAGAAGCCAGGAGGGCTGTGCCATCAGCGTATGTAGCTATCACCATGTTGTTATCACTTAGAGTAGTGTGGTTAGAAGTGTAAAGCATGTAGAGTATTGGCCCTAATACACTGCCTTCTACTACTCCAGGTTTGATTTGTTTCACATCTCATATAAAAAATGCTCTTTTTTCAATGTAAGACTTGGCTGGGAAAGAGTTTCTTGTGTTTAAAAGGCAAAATGCTTGACTAGTAATAATAAATAAAAATGGATACTGAAAATTCATTTAAATTAATTCTTATTATTATTATTATTTTTAACATAATTTACACTTTATTTGGTTTTTAATATTGTCTATAAATTTCATCTCCAACTAAAAATGTACAACACACATATAGTATTACATACATACATACATACAACACATACAGATTCTTTTTCCATAAAGTATAAGTAGGTAGTATTGTAATTCTGTACTTTATTTTCCATATTTTTAAAATTATAAAATTAAATAAAAAACAAACAAAAAAAAAAAGAAAACGAACCAAAAAAATAACTCAAAAATTGAACTATTATATTTTTTACAGGATTTTTGTTATTTATATTATTGTACTTAGTTGCTAAACCCTAAAGCTGATTTAATCTATTGCTTCTTATCTGAGACTATATAGTACAAGTTTACTTACATACATCATTTTGTTTTTTTTTTTGTTTTTTTTTTGTTTTGTTTTTTGTTTTGTATTCATCATTTGATCTGAGTATATTGTAATTGGATTAACTAAATGGTCCTAAAAACTATTGTACTCGTACTTGATTACTTAACTAGTATTTCACTGTATCTTCCGAATTAGTTTGTGCTTGCTCTCTCCCCCTTCTCCTTCTTCTATATTCCATTTAGAAGAAGAAGAAGTGAAACACAATTGAGAGAATCAAAATAGAAAAAAAAAAAAAAAATAATTTAAATAAAAACATTTCATTGAATTAAAAGTAAATGTAGATTTTGCTCTAATAAGTAGTAAGTAGACAAAGATCGAAACGATCGATGCTTTTTCTGAAAATTGAAAAATGATTATTGGTGTGGTGGTTTATGATAAACGAAGTAAGATTCATAATTCACTAGAGTGATAAATTTGTACGCCACACATCATTGAAACTAGAATTTTTGATTTTGAATTCTAAAGAGCTGTTAGATCATAATCCTGTTTTATATGTTGCAGATTATTCATGAGATCGAGTTGCTGTTGTTGCTGCTGTTGTTGATGTTGCTGTTGCTGTTGGTGCATTGCTGATGTATGCATTTGATTATTGTTATTGTTGCTAAGCATATTATTGTTGTTATTATTATTGTTCGATGTATGACCATTCGGTAGTTGAGTTGCTGGACCATATCCATTGCCATTATTATTGCCACATTGTTGCATTTGACCCTGTTGTTGTTGTTGCTGTTGCTGCTGTTGCTGAGATGGTGGACCCAACAGATTTGCTGCATCACTGGCTGCTGGTATATAAGGCGGATTGCCAAGCGATGAACTGACATCACCAATACTCTCCAAACTATCAGAACGTATGCACTGCAAGCAAAAAGGAATTCACAAATTTGATTAAAGAAATATTCCTGATGATAATTATATTGTTTGTATACACTCTCTCAAAACGAACCTCATTCATCACTGGTGGTTGTTGTTGCTGGGATTTCTGTTGTTGTTGTTGCTGCTGCTGTTGCTGCTGTGCTTGTTTCTTGGCGCTGGTCCGTTTTGGTTTCTTGGCTACTGGTGTTGGATTGCCATTTGCATCGACAGTTTTCTTGCGTACATTCTTCGTGTTCGGCAGCTTATTATCTTTTTTCCATTTCATGCGACGATTCTGAAACCAGATTTTGATCTGACGCTCGGAGAGTACCAGCGTATGAGCGATTTCAATGCGTCGCCTTCGTGTCAGGTAGCGATTGTAGTGGAACTCCTTTTCCAATTCGAGTATCTGATGGCGTGTGTAGGCGGTACGTTGGCGTTTTGGTTCCATACCCGGTTGATAGGAACCATTCGCTAAAAACAAAGGAGAATGCCATATATTCATTAATAATGAGGTCTGTCAGCAGAGTAACAATATATAATATAGAAATAGTGCAGAGCAGGATATTGTTTCGAAAGGGTTGCTGTGCCTTTGTCGTTATTTGGTGTCACAGCTCGACGCAATTAATATGCATCACAATTGGATTTTGTGAAATCCAACATTTCTCAATAAATTTCAAAAAGATAAGAACATCAACTGACACTGACAATGTCTCAAAGAAGAAAACTTTTTATTAAGATTCTGTCTTGTCTTGTCTTGTCTTGTCTTGTCGTCTGTCTGTCTGTCTGTCTGCCGCTCTGTCATGGAACATCTCATTTTGACGGAAAACATCAAAACGCACAGTGAGGCGCGTAATTCAGCACGGGAGAAATATTAATATTATTATTATTTTTTTTTTTTTTTTATCAAAATTTTCAACCCGTCGCCATGGTCGACCACCTTGGGTCTCAAACAAAAGGGTGCAACAACTGCGTCCGGCAGTAGTAGTGACTGCGGTGAGTACAAACGCTGGCCGAGTGTAGCTTAATTCGCGGCAGGATAATTAATCAAAATCAAATGTTGAGGAAGCAGTTGCTGCTGTTCAACTTAGAATAAAACACATAAGTATTTGCGCCAAGGGACAATTACATGGACTACTTCTAACTCTAACTCTACCTCGACTTTTCTTTTACCTTTTCCTTTTCCTTTTGCTTCCGCTTTTCATTTTCTTCAAGGGCAACATTAAACCTTAAGCAAATGAATGAATGAGTGACAGTGAAAGGGTTCATTCATATTTTTTTTTAAGAATTGACTTTAATCTGTCTGAATTCTCTTTTACCAAGAAAATAAATTGGAAACACCTGCAGCACTAGAAGCAGCAGCAGTTCTTAAGATAAGTTAAAAAGTTATCACACTTCAAACTCTCCTATCAATTTCAATTTGAACAATTACAATCTTTTCATTTATTTATTATCTCTGCATTTATTGATGTTTTTCATTTTTTTTTTTTTCGCTATTAGAATGTAAAATGTTTATTTGACCATAAGAATCTGAAGCATAAAGTTGTAAATTTCAATTTCAATTTTTCCCTTTCCATGAGCAACGAACGCTGGTCACTTGTCGTCTTGGGGATTGAGAATTGAGCAATGAGCATTGACAGACAGCTTTCGATTTTATTATATTTTCATTCGATTTGTGTTGTTGATTTTGTATATATTTTGTTGGTTTCATTCATTCAACATTAACTTAGATTAATGGCATTCTACAGGACGTTGACAGCTTATTTTCGTTTAAGTGATTTCATTCTTCTTCAATCTCTCTCCACAAAATTTAGAAAATACATTTTGAGGCATAGAAATAACATAGTAAGTACACATTGGATTATTCAGATTTAAAAGATTTTAATTGAACAGGGAAGAATGATTGGGATTTGTTGGAAATATTGTACATTTGTAAAGGAATATAATCAAATAATATTAATAGCAAATAATTTATTATCTTAGAATTTGATTTTTAGTATGAGGCACAAAGGAAGTTTATGAACCCAGTTTTTCAGATTGAAGACAATGTTATAGTTGAATATTTCAAAGTTGAAAGTGTCGGTTGTACTAGTTGAGATTTCAGTTTCTATTCTGAAAAGCTAAAAAAATATATTGCTTCGCACGGGCTGTTTCCTTTCTTATCATTACGATTTTCTCTCTGTTACACTTTGTGTATTAACAAAGAACACAGTTTGAGTATCAGATTATTAAATTGGTATTTAGTTATAAGTATTTAGTATACTCGTATTTGGGTTTGGGTTGTTTGAATATCCTAGATCTCGGGAACTGGGAAACATATCAGGAACAAAACTATTCTATATTCAAGCCGGGAATCAACCATACACATTCACAAAATTTCAATACAATCAGATGAACGATATGGCAGCGCATAACATACAAACAATTTAAAACACTAATTTTTAAATACGTAAAAGATTTTATGTAATTTTTCAATCAATGTTTCGATTTGACAACCTTCCTGGTGGAAGTGATTTAAAAATCACTTTACCCAATTATTGTTTAAGTGTTGTTCAGTCGAAAGAAAGGTTTCTATAATATTTGACACTTAAACGCCTTCAAGTTCAACTCGAATATAGTCAGAATTAGCTTAATATTTGCATCAATTAAACATGTAAATCTTAACTGGATATCTAGGCATAGTGGGTATTTGGGTACGAAAAAGCGCATGAACTTGTCAGGAAAGCAGATGCAAACGTTCTCATTGGACCAGAGCCTTTCTGCTAGCTGCCTTGAAGATCCACAAAAACTAAACTTAAAATCCCCGAAATTTTACTAAATTATTAATGAAATTATAAATTTGGCATTCGCAATGAATTAAAAAGTTTTGAAATTCTTGAAAAATACATGAATCTTAGAAGAACTGTGATTTTATTGGGGTGCCGCAATAAGAACATTCGTGGCCACAGTGGTGAGGTGTATTACTTCCCATAAAACTTATAATTAAACTCCTTTTTGTATTTATTCAGTTTTCTTGAGGTCTTATTAGGTTTGAAAGGGAAATACATTGTTAATAGGTCACTACTTTAAGCAGGGGGAAGATCAAAAGGATGCTGGCATAGCTGACTGTTGTCAAGGAGTTGCACGACGGCTATAATCTGTGATGGTCTCTGCAAACGTAACGATCTTGAAGGTTGCACTTACTATACTGCCAAGAACTTTACACTGAAACAGAGGCAGTGGATTCTCATACGTTCAGATTGTCCTTAAAATCGCCTTGTATAGCAGCAGCTTATTGCGAAGTGAGAGCTCCGGTCTTGGTCTGAGAAATTAGTGAGCGCTTGAAATTCCTTATGACAATGATATCTTTATTTTACGAATAGTGTTTACTTTCTAATAGAAGAAACTACTATGAATAGTTGAACAATGTGTCTACTTAGATTAATTGAATCTGTTGTCATAAATGCAGACTTCAAAGAAGATTAAAGTTGATTTTACCTAAGTTAAAATTTCTTCTTATCTGCATTATAATTCAAAACTAAATTTAGAATATTTTTGTTGTAAGTTTCAGCTTCTGTTTTATTTAAAAAAAAAAATGATTAAAAATTATTTAATTAACAAAACTCATAAAACTGAACCATTGCAACTTACTATTGTATAAGAAATCAAAAGAAATATCCACAAGACATCAGTCAATATGTTTGTAGAGTTCAGTAACCAAGTTCATGTGTTGGTTGCTTTTTGACTTGTGTCATTTCTTAATAATTTCAATAAATCCATTCAAAAGAGTATCGATTACAATGATAATGTGCTTTAAAGACAACAACAACGAGAAAAGCAGAAACAACAACAAAAACAACGACAAGGAACAACAAAACAATTGGCGGCATGCGGCGTTAATTCGTTTTTAATAAGTGCGTATCATTTCAACAACAACATCAGATACATAACAACAACAACAACAACAACATATAACAATAATAATAATAACAACAACATATAACCATTATATTATAGTATATACCAGCAACAAAAACAACAACAACCCAACCAATTCCAATGAAACATGCTGACGACGTACGGCAACGACCCGAAAAGATCCAAATCCAAAACTGAAACTGAAACCCAAAAAAAGAGTCAGAGGAGTAGATCTGCAAAACGCATTGTCATTACATGTATAAGGAACTTTTGTATCTACACAATAATATACATTCTATATGTACTACATATGTATATATGATTAGTATCTATGTGAGTGCAAAGTATTTGTATCTGTAGGCCATCAAAAGGCGAAGAGTGCCAATTCGTTGTTGTAAGCAAGCGAACGTAAGAAGGAAGGCAGCCAATTTACAATACGAAAATGCCAAATCATGGCTGCCGACAGACGTAAAAGGCCAAATGCGCCGCAAAACGAAACCGAAACCATGCGAGACGAGACGAGACGAGACGAGATGAGATGAGGATACAAACTGAGAACTGAGAACTTGTTAAAATGTGTATAAAATTGAATTGAAAACGAACGAAATGTTTCAGTAACATTTAATGCATAATATAACGAACTACAATAGTAAGTATGTAACACATAAGTATTTATATTTTGAGACTGATTCATTTCGAAATTGGCGCTCTCAAGGGATCTGACACTTCGAATAGCAAGTCGTCGTCGTCGTAGTCAGTCAGTCAGTCAGCCAATCTATCAGTTCAGTTAGTCAGTACGTTATTCTGTTAGTTAGACAGTCCTACAGATCGTTGAAGTTATTGCGTAGGACGACGACGACGACGACGACGAGTGTTGATTGTGTATGCGACTGACTTCATTGCGTCTTTGACGCCGTCTTCATATGTATGTGAGTTTGGGCTGGGGCTGAGGTTGGCTGTCGGCATGTTCGTCTCATCCGAAAATTCGTTATGATTTATTATATCTTTATGACTTTACTTTTTTTTAACATTCATTTTTTTTTTTTTATTTTCAACATTTGCTCTCACTCCTACATATACTTAGTTATGAACACTATCCCTGTCCACACCATACTAAGTATCTATAGCTCAGCTTATAGTGTGTGTTATTTTTTCATTATTCCAACAAGAAAACTATGTCAGCCGTTACTTATATCTTTTTTTTTTTTTTTTTTTTTTTGAATTTTGTTGGTTGCCGGCTCGATAACAAAACAAAACAATAACAACAATGAGAGTACACCATCAACGGATATACATATGCCGCCGCTCCCTCATCTAAGAGGAATTAAGCTTGATTCATAATCAACTTAATCCATAAACGATCGCATTCAAAAAGTCGACATACGAGTACGTGTAGTAGTAGTAGGTGCGGGCCAAATTACTCAGGTTGATCCCTAAACAACTTCCGGGCTTTATTTTCATTTCATTTCAATTCAATTCAATTGATTTCTTTAAAGATTTCATTCATTTTTATAGTGTGTATTTGATTTCTGTATAGTAGTTAGTTTTATAGTAGTTTGTCCATCGTTGAATGAAAAAGATTGAAATGATTAATTACTTGGTTAGTGTAAAAATGTGTAAATACTGGGACACCCAGAGATCTACATAGATACAATGGTCAAAGGGGCAATGGTTAATAGCCACATATACAATATGTATGAATGTAGATAGATAGACATACTGACCAACAATAACAACACCAACACATTGGGAAACAGCATCCATAGTTTTAAGCAATGTGAATTTTGTTTGACTCGTGCCAATTAAAAACATTGGAATTTTGTTGTGAATTTTGTCTAATCATAATAAATATTTTCTGTTTGTCACAATTCATTCAAATAGACATTCATCATTCAACTGAACTACTCCTCCTCATCTCTCAATATGCAACTACACTACACTTGAAAAAACAATATATGGCAATAAATTGTTGAATACTATTAAGGAGAAAAATATTATTTAATAATAGAATTAGAATTTTGTATAGATTAATTAATGATTATGATGATGATAATGAGAAAATAAATACTCAAGTTGCACATTTACATTCATTGAGTGGAGTAATTAAATTTCAAAAATTATTCATTTAAATTTTAATATTTTCAAAATATTATATCTCTTCAATGGGTTATTATAAGATTCATCATCATCTTCATCATCATCATCATCATCATTGGAGCTACAGATCTTTATAAGCTTTAGCCTGCTGCTCATGGAACCTCTATATGACCCGATTCATTGATAACCTTCTCTAATTTTTAATCTGTAACCAACGTTTCGGGTTCCTATCCGAGGCTTCTGTATAGCTTTCATGTCATGTATATTTACGGCGAGTGGGTTGTCAGCCCAAAGTCACATAGGACGATTTTAAGCCTCTTTTTCTTATCTACAGAATGCACCAACGTGTAGGTGACGGTTGAAAAGGAAAGGCTTTATGTTCGTATCTCTGTCCCATTACAAGATTATTGTAACTTAAAATAGATAGACTCTATGGTTCAGAAGAAGATATCTATTAAGGTGTCTTTCAGATAGTTCTTTTGATATAAGAGTTGAGTTAAATGCTGATGAAATTGAGCAGTTATTTATTTATTCCTTTTTTAATGCACTCAATTTAATCTCAAGAACAATGAGTAAAGTTATAAGTTGAAAATTAACAGCGATATTCAAAATATTTACCTACAAAGTACAGAATCTGAATCTTAGAATTTTAATGACGTTTCCAGTTATATTAATTGCTTTAGCCTGAATCTTCTGATCTCATCTGTTATCATTAGAATACTTATAAAGATGTCAATGAATATTGGATGGGATTCTTGAGCATCACATAGACTAAGATAAGATATTTGAATGACGCTCCCAGTTAGATTTATTGCTTTCAGCTATATCTTCTGATCTCATCTTTTATCATCGGAATATGAAGATGTCAAAGAATTGGGGATAGGATTCTTGAGCATCAGAATCCTACGCAAGTGGTTTGACTAAAATCTCAATAATGAGAGACATGAAGCCTTAAGCTTATGGTGAGATATTTGAATGAGGATCCTAGCATTCAGGTGAATCTTCATATATCATATATGTATCATATATCTCGGGTTTTATCATGAGAATATGAAGATGCCAATGAATAGGTGATGGAATTCTTGAATGGAGTAACTAAAATCTCTGTAATGAAAGGCATGAAATGTTAACACTATAATAAGATCGGTGAATAAGGCTCACAATCATAATTATTGCTTTCAGCTGAATATTCTGATCTTATCTTTTATCATCAGAATCTGAAGATGTCAGTGAATAGATGGAGTTCTTCAGCATCACCTAGCTTATGGTAAGATATTTGAATGAGGCTCCCGGTCATATTTATTGATTTCAGTTAAATATTCTAATCTTATCTTTTATCATCAGAATCTGAAGATGTCAATGAATTAGGGATGGGACTCTTTAGCATCAATTAGCCTATGCAAGTGGTTTAATTAAAAGCTCAATAATGAGAGTCTTTATCTTATACAAAATTTAAATTGATCCTCCAATTCTTTGATTCAATTATATGTACTTTGTTTAACTTATTAAGAGATTAGTGAACAAATTTTATTTAAATTAAATTACACAAATTCATAAATTGAAGACTAAGTTAAAAATTATCGAGTAGAAATACAATATTAAGAACAAAGTCGAGTTTCATGTGTTGTTGATTAAATTTATAGTTTATAGTATAAATATATAAGTTTACTATACAGTGTATTATAGTAAATTTGTAGTAAGGAGTTCTTTCTTGTGTAGTGTGGAAAAATAGCAAATGTTTAAAGAAAATATAAAGAGAGAAAAAAAAAGGCAAGTCAAGTTTTCAACAACAGCGGGAGCCGCTGCATCAGCAGCTTGTCAAATGACTTGCAATTTGTGGCATAAAAATAAAAATAAATATGAGCTCATGCTAGTTACTACTATTCTCTGTACATTTTATATATACTACATACATACATTATACATGAATAACTACAGAGATACATATACACACTTGTATAATGAAAAAAAAAAAAGTATCTACACACAAACAGATTGTACTCGTACGAATGAATATCTTCACCCGCAACACTTTGCCATTTTGAGTCTCATCGTTCATCGAAAAAAAAGGAAAAAAAAAATATTGAATAAAAAAACATGCATAAAAGAATAAAATTCTCTCTCTTATTTCAATTTGTTGTTAACAAAACTCATAAAAATGAAAAAATTAATTCTGTGTAATAAAATTAAATTAAATTGGATTATGCGAATTTTCTCACGTTTAGTTAAGCGATTTTGTTTGTGTGAAAACTGAAATATTACACGAATGTAGATATAAAAATGATTTAGTAAGTCATATTAAGATGATCGCTCTTGCATTTTATAATGTTTATATTTAATCAATTGCTATGAGAAAATTGTCTGTCTTGATCTGATCGCTTATAAATAGAAACGGAAAACTTGAAATAATCAATGCCTCTCTCTTAATAAAAATAATCAAAAAAAAAGATCTGTCATTGGTCATTGTTCTAAAGCCTTGTAAAAATTAACCTTGACATTCAAGACGCAGCCAGAGCTAGTTAACTTAGTTTCCTCATAGCTTCTTCCATGCTCCATATTTTCACTTTCCATCAACAGAAAAAATGCTCATTAATCACCACAGTACAGAAACTCAAAACTATGTACCCACTAAAAGAAGAATCTTTTATATACCAAAATACAATAAAAAAACAAAAAAAACTGTCTTAGATTGAGTCAAGCAAAACAAATTATCTGTAAATAGTAGAAGAATTCTAAAAGTGATCGGCCAAAGTTAAGAAGCTCACGATTTCATGTTGAACAATACATAATATTGAAATAGAAACGTCCTTGACTGTTAGTTTGAACAACAAATGAATGATATAACAAAAGATATTAAAACTTTGCACTTTTTCAAGATCATTTTCAGTTCATTTCATTTCAGTTTAGTTTACTCGTAGTTAAGTTAAGTTTACTTTAATGGAGTTGAGTTGTGTTGCGTTAAGTTTCGTTGAGTCAAGTTGAGTTTGAATTTGTTTTGATTTGCGGAATATGATTTGTTCTAATAGTCACTGTCACTCCCTTCACCAAAAAAAAAAAAACCAAACAGAGAATAACAACAAAATTATAACTTCTAATTAGCGTCGATTCGTTTAAGTCGCAAAAAGTTAAACAATTTAATTTTCTCTTTTTTTTTTGTTTTTTTTGTTTATGAAATTGTTTTCCAATCAAATCAACTAACAATCGATTTTTGTTTGTTTGGTTCTACGTTCTAAAAATAAAAAGTTGGTCCGTCATTCTCCATTTCATATTTGTTGCCGCCGCCTTCACAGTGAAACGCTAATTAAGTATTGTTCAATTCCAGTTACCCTCATCTTTTGCATGATGATCGATTTCATCACAAAATACTAAAATCTCTTTATATATGGAAGCAAGAATTGAGCTCTGCTCCTCATATCCATATATCCCTTTGTCTATATTTAGATACATAACAATCATATACATTTCGCTTGTTCAGCTGTTGTTCATGCCTTCCATTTCCCATCATTCTCAAAGACAAACTTCAGCGTCAGTTTCGTCATTGTCATCATTGTCATTGCTTTTTTGAGCGGCTGACACAAAAATTTTGCGTATGTGTGGCGTTAACTTGGTCTTTTCTTTTCCCAACAATGTTTCGCTTCCCTCTTCGTCATTACACGAGATAGATACTCACAGTTACTCACAGTTACTTACAAAAACATTCAAAAACACAGATATTCTACGAACCCACTCTATGTTTGCAATATATGTAGATACAATATGAGTAACATTGGCATCACACTGAACGCTTGCACTTTTATGTTGCTCAGTTGTATAAATGCTGATGATATTTTTCGCAAGTCATCGAGCAACTGTGGCCTTTAAAGCTACGACGATTGTAACTCTGAGTAGAGTATGAATGACGACTGAAGCTGCTGCTGAGACTGAGACTGAGACACTGAAATGTATGTAATCGTGGACTTGCCATTGAATTTTGAGTTACAAGGCTATGCACGTTTCTATGGATTTATTGAATGTAATTCGGTACGTGTGCATCGTCCCTCTTTAGTTTATATTGGAGTAGCAATCATTGAAAACATCAATGTTAGATGGGTCAAGCAAATGAAAATCAATATGATGATAATGTAGATTTGAATAGGATTGACAGAGAATGAATGAATGAATGTTCAATATATCTAAATATTTTCATTTTAACACAATTGTTTTTTGGGTAAAGAGAAGGACTTCCTCTACTTTACTCTACTCTACTCTACTCATCTTATACTCATCATATTTAGTTAAATTCTAAATTTAAAGTTCTTGTTTTATTATGGAAGTTTCTTAAATATTTGTTATTCCATTTTTATTCATTGGATACAATTTTCATTAACTATATTTATCTTATATAAAGTGTTTTGTTTGTTTGTATGCTATGCGCTGCCATACCGTTCATCTGATTATATTGAAATTTTGTGAATGTGTATGGTTGATTCCCGGCTTGAACATAAGATAGTTTTGGTCCCGATTTGTTTCCCGCTTCCCGAGATCTAGGATATTCAAACAATCCAAACCCCTGATACTCAAACTGTGTTCTTTGTTGATACTCTAATTATAACAGAGAGAATATAGTGATGCTCAGAAAGGAAACAACCAAGCAGTGTCGGGTACGCTAGTAATCTAATATAATGTTTCTTGTGACCCGCCACCAAAGTTTCTCTTAGAGATAGCAAGGGGTTCCTTTCGCAGATCCCGTCAAATATCGAAGATATGGTCCATTGAGCTTGGCCATGACTGCATTGAAATTCCAGATGTCGGACTATGGTGATTGGTCATAAGGAGCTTAATTTAGGAATTTAAATTATTTTTATTCCATTTTCTGTATTGAAATCATTGCAATTGCCCCTAGAATAGAATAATTTTTCTTGGTAATGACTAAACATTCACAAAAAATGTGTACTATTCACAATATTGGCAACATTAACTAAGAGTGAGAGAGGCCAATTTTTCTCTAAATGATATATGTATCCACAATGATCTGTGTGATATCCCGTGAGTATTTGTTGATATTTGATAACTTCAAAATAAGATTTTCTACCCTGTCTGATTTAAAGAACTTCTTTATTTGTTTTTAATTATTATTTTTGAAAGGATTTGAAAGGGTTTTCTACATCTCTCTATGTTTAACATTCCAAAAGTTCTTAATAATATACTACTACTATATATTTATCTAACTCACAGATGACTAATTTCGTTTAATTTCACACTTTCGGTATTTCTTTGTCATTAGTTTCATATTTATACACTTACTGCCGCCTTATCGACATAAACAAAAAACATGTTTTCATTCACCAATAATGAAATGAAATGAAATAAGCTGATGATAATGAACTCATACTATCTGAGCTAATCGAAACCACTGAACGAACAAATGAACGAACGAATGTCAGCCAAGATCAATTATAATTACTCATAATTGTCGCACAAAATCATTAAACACTCGGTTTCCAAAGAGCGAGTTGAATTCAACTTCAACGACTAAATTCCTCAAGCGTTTTCGGCATTTTCAACGCTTATCGTTTTAATTTTCATTAATAACAAAAATGACTCAAACAAAAAATATAATAAAGAAAATAGTAATAAAAAAAGAGACGCGAAGAGAGAAGAAAAGCATGTGCTAACCTGCAATTATGACCAAAGCGTTACCAAAAAAAAAAACATAAAAAAAGCAAAGCCTGCAGGGGCCTTAAACACAAAAACAGCCAATGGGCTGGAAAACAAATGAACAGAAATAAATAGATAGATAGGCAGATAGGCAGACATATGGACTGACATACAGACAAATATACAATTTATGACATAATGTCATAAGGACTCTCATATACTCGCATGGACATAGTGATAGTTGACTAACATGATCAACTAGGCGTTGAGTGCATTTGTGGTTGAATGAAATACTCGTACACTTTATGCTTCGCTTGACTGCTTAAACAGTTCTATCTAAACCATTTCATCATAATATTTTGATTAATTGCTTTTTAATTAATGTTGTGTTGCATTGTGTGGCATATGCAATGCAAATGCGTTAAGAACAAACTCATATTGACCATGTAGGCATGCATAGATGTTTGAGTGCATGAATGCAGACCGTCAGTCAGTCAGTGGCATTGAATTTGCATAGTTTAAATTTCATTTTAAAAGAAATACACTATACATACTTTTAATTAACCCATTCAAACAATTTGGTGGGAATAATTTGTATCTCTTCACATGATTCAAAAGATCGATTTGAGCTCAAGTGTCATTGTCTGACTACAGTTTATGTTTATGAGCATCAAATCTATGCTGTGTTGTTTTGTTTTGTGTGCTTGTGAGATATAAACGATCACCACCGAACACTGAAGACACACTGGGGCACACTTTTTTCGTTGCAAGGTACACAATACAAGATGCCACCGCCACCGGCTGAGTGAGTGATGGTCCGTGTCATTTGATGTTAATGTTGTGACATTTATCATGAGCGCACGAACAAGATGAACAAGACTCAAACTTGATTACTATCATCGACAGCAGTTGCTGCATCTCTCTTACTTCGTCATATACAAGTATATTGTAAACACAGAGTTTCTTAAACTATGCTTCGCAGTGTAATTATGTAGTTTCTTTGTGCTCCATCACAATGGAAAATAATATATGCTCCATGACTGATAAAGTTTAAGAATCACTGTTATCTCATCACACTTTGTTCTGTGCTACATCGATGAACAAGTTCAAGAGCTCACATTCTTCTATTCTTGTTCATACATGTATGTGTATATTTTGGTATGTTCACTGATGTCAAAATATTCTATGCCTTCGTTAGTCTCTATTACAAATGAGTAATACACAGTTGGCTCTCACTCACAGTTGAATATGGTTAACAGTTAAATTAATGCCTACACGGTTATAAGAGAATGAGAGGCGCTTGTACTATATCAAATTCATATATTCATCATCTACTCTAAAAGTATAACAACTTCTTTTAAGCCAAAATAAAGAAGATTCTCACAACTTCTCTTAAGCCATTATGGTAAAGATTCATTTTAAGGGTTCTGCAATTGACATTCTAGAAAAGGACGATTTGAATTTGACTTTGACTTTGACTTTCTTTGACAAACAAACATTCGTTCCGCTGTTATGAGTTTGGCACTTTGAAAATTATTTTTGAATACAATAAGATGACACTTTGAACCACTTCTTCTCAGAGAAATTAAACTAAAGTTAAACTCGAGTATTTTCTTAGTACGAATATAGGCATGCTTCCCTACATACATATATAATATGTCACTCGGCAAAACATCAACATGGGGCGTGTCGACTTTTGAGTTTGATTAATGAGCTACAATTTCTAGGCATTTCGCAACTTGGAGTTTTTCTTTATTTTATTTTATTTTATTATTTTTCTTTTATTTTTTTTTTTTTTTTTTTTTTGTTAGTCTGTCAGTGGTTCAAGTGGGTGTTGTCAGCTAAATAATTTCATTAGCGAGTAAAGTCTCAAATAAATAAACGAGAATTTTTATACTTAGTACTATGTATTTGCTTACTTCACCCAAAAAAAAAAATGTTATACATTTTATGCTAAGTGTGATACTTACCAACTCCCGCTACATGGATTTTCTTCATCCATGGATAAATAATACGTTCACCATCAGTTGTTTCTGCCATCAAATCATCATCTGTGTCTGAATCAACGAGATCATCACCAATACCAGTAGAACCTAATTCATCTGGTGAACGATCTAACATAAGGCGATCATCATCAGACATATCATCCTGAAATTTAGAAATCATACATACAAATATAGTTTTCATATTTAATTAATTACAATAGACATTTGTTGTTTATTTTCATACATTATCTGATCCCATGTCATCACAGCGTAATCTCATTCCAAGTTCTTGTAATTGTTGTCCGGCAGGTACAGCTTCTTCAATTCGTTTTTCTAGTTTTAAGCCTAGAATAAGAAATGAAAGGCGTTTCATTAAAAACGAACATTCATAATTGTTCTTAAATTTCATAATTACATAGTAATTTTCCTAATTATATTTTATAGATTTTTATTTGATTACTAATTTTTATATAATCAATAATTTCATGATGACTAACTAATATAAATCTTCAAATTGATAGGAACAATACACGTATTATAGATTTTTTAATAGTAATTCCTATAATTTGAAACTTTCTCTTTCAAAAACTTACAGTCTCTTATTATACTATAAAATATAAGATTTGCAAATATGTATAGTAAAGTTAAGTATAGTATAGTAGAGTAGAGTAGAAAATCTAAAAAAGGCATGATTGGAATCTTAAATACTGTGGGAAGGTTAAGTGGTTTTTAAAATCGATAATTTAAATCTGGAAAATCAATTCGTAATGGCCGAGGAAATCATTTTATAGTATTAACATGTACATTTACATGATTAGTCAACACGCATGACACACACGAAGTGCCCACATAATTGACTAGTTATGCTATTTATTAATTTTGTATACATTCAATCCCTTTATCAACTATTAAGGTACATCATCACAATGGTCCAATGTGGATTCACCAAAAAAAAAAAAAAAAAAAATCTAAAGCTTTTAACACAAAAGCCTAGCATATGAAACAAAATTATAAAAAAAACTTTTAAATAAAATTTGTTATATTATGTATTTCTTCCCATTAAATTAATGTAGCAGAATCAAAATCTTAATTAAGAGGCATATAATATTTTCATATTTTTTCTATAATGCAGCCTTAAGGGTCAATGAAGACCGCCTTTGATTTTGCATTTAAAGGTTTTTGCCATAAGAAATTAGTTTATCAGGTTTGACGATTAATTTTTTTGTTTGTTACTATTTTATACACTGAGCGAAAATAATGCTTAAATAAATAAATTGTTGATTAATTGTTGTTGATTAATTGAAATATTTTCAACTTAGAATCTCAATATATTTCACTGAATTTCCAATGCTTATTGATTAAGTTTTACAATAAATATTTCTTAAATGAATTATTAATTGAATTACACTGGACAACTTCGATGAATGACTGTTTGTTAGTAATTTAGAACTGTAAATATGTAATTTAAAAAATCTATTGACCAATTTTTACATACTGATGTAATCTAAAAATATTTCAAAAAATAATGACCGTCTGATACAAAAAAATGGAAAAAGTTCTATTATGAATTTGCGATTTAAGATTTTCTGGCATAATAAGCACCCTAGTCATCGTCCAGCAGTAATCGGCCAACATCTTTGGGTTTCATTTGCCTTTATAGAGTTATTTCATCTCTGAAATGTCATAATGAAACTTTTTTCCGTGTCATAGCTCATAGCCCCCAAAATTTCCTATAAACCAATAACATCACGCTAACAAAAAAAAAGATCCTAAGAGTTCTGACTGCTTTTTTGACAAATGCAAGTCGCGATCGAAGACGTTTAGGTCTCCCAGAATTATCTAGTGTGGCTTGATTGAGATTTCTTCAAACTCGGAGTAATCGGCTATTTATTCGCGACGGCTTGCTTGCTTGCGTTTATCGTCACATTACTGGTTATAATTATCAACAAATTACAAGTAATCTATCAGAGTTCGTGTGCCATAATTAAAATTGACAAGTGTTATTAGAAGTCCTCGATAAAAGAACAAAATATACTGTTAAGATAAAGTGAAGTCGCTTAATAATCTTCATCATCTTCATCATATATCATATATAATATATAAAAATTATTGTTTTAAATTGTTCGTATGTTATGCGCTGCCATACCGTTAATCTGATTGCATTTAAATTTTGTGAATGTGTATGGTTGGTTCCCGGCTTGAACATTGGGTAGTTTTGGTCCCAATGTGCTTCCCCCTTCCCGAAATCTAGGATATTCAAACAACACTAACCCCTAAAACTAGACTACTGTGTAATCATACTAGATGGAAATTATAGTTAATCTAATCACATAAAGTAGAGATATTGGTTTTCTAGTTTTGTGCCATGTTTTGAGTCAAAACTTCTATGGTCTGGAAAGTAAGTTTCCATTGTTCAATCTAAAGTAAATGAATAGAAAATAATTAAATAAAAATCAAACGAGGTTTTTCTGATCTCAATCCTCTAATATGAGTTATAAACTCTCTAGCTTTGATATTATTAGATATATATTTTACTAACAATAAATATTCAAAGATTGAAATCCCAACTTACCCAGTTCTTGTAGCCCCAGTACTGTGTTTGTCGGTGGCTCCGTGGACGAACACTGCAGGGGCAAGTCCATGATTTGTGCGGGGTGTGGCGAATGACCTTGAGAATGAGTGCTACCCACGCTGCCATTTGTACCATAATAACCACCACCGCCGCTATTGCCACCATAGTAGCCATTAGATGTAATTGCTGGACCACCGACACCACCATTTGGTGTATTTACCGTCGGCGCATAACCAGAATTACCCAAGGGTGGAACTGATTCCGAATGAACGGCACCCGCTGATATATATTCGGGTGCATGATGAACTGCCGCAGCGGCTGCCGCTGCTGCATGGTGGCCATAATAGCCTAAGCTCTGATGATGATGGTGCGTGGACGTTGCGGCGGCAGCGGCATAATTTGTATAGCCACCATTCTGATGATGGTGGCTTGAAAGGGCGCTATTTGTATGATGATGTGTATGCGGGTGATGGGCAGCAGAGTTATGATGATGGGCAGCGGCAGCCATATAATCACTAACCATATCCGCAGGATGGGCGGCATGTGGGTGTGTGGGCATTCCTGCACCACCGCCAAGATGTGTGACACTGCCACCGCTGCCATTACTGCCACCCATATGTCCCGTTGTGGCCGCCATGGAGTAGTGACCATTGTAGTGATGGTAATCATCGGCAACGGGTGGAAATTTTGGGTCCAGACTGTTGCTCATACCCATGCCCATGGGACTTTGAACATGGTGCGGTGCATGCGGATAACCCATTAGGAATGAGCTCATAGCGGCGAACGCTTTTCAGGTTCCGTTTCAGTTTCGGAAATAATTTAAGCATACACTCGCGGGTAAAACGCGACCTTGATAAAATTATTTTCTTTTCTTTTTCCTATTCAATTTTATTTTATTTTATTTATTTTTCTTTTTTTGTTTTATAAACATAAAAAATTAGCTTTTGTTGTTGTTGTTGTTGTTGTTAATTATTGACACAGCAGGAGATTATTCACAAATTTTGGTAGCATTTTTTGCTAACCTTGGGTTTAGATTTTCAATGGACACTTAAATATTGGGGAGAATATGTATATGTATATTGACTTTACTTCATCGAACACAAACGTTGATTTTGGTTATTACAATGACCAATGGCTTACACCCATTTCATTATTAAAAATATTTTTATTGAAAATATTTTTTTTCTTATTTGTTGTTTTGCACTTGTTTCTTATTTCTTTCTTTGTTTTCGCATAATTTTATTTTATAAAAAATTATTAGTTATTATTTACGCGCCGCCGATTTCCGTGTAGCACTCGATATTGATAAACGAATCCAACTGAATGACTGATTGAATGAATGAATGACTGAATGACTGAATGATTCTACACGCAATAAAACTTAAGTAATATAACAACGATGACGACGATAATAATAATAATAATAATAATGTATACAATAATCAATCCGTTCGGTCTGAACCATCCAAGCCGTTCTTTTGTTATGTTCAAGCGTTTGAGAGCTCAGAGCGAGCGAACCTGTTTCTTTACTTTGCTTTTTTCTCTACGCTACGCTGTTTCTCGACATCTCCGCATCACTTTTCTTCCCGATTCCACCAAAGTGATACTACTACTACACAAGTCAAAATACAAAACGTCACTCAAACTCGATATACTGGTTTTGCGTTGTAGTTTTTCACAAAATAAATTCAAAGTTTGTAGGTAGAGCGAGAGCGAAGCAAAAACGAGGACCAGCCCACACACACGCATTTCTCGGTCGGTATGAGGCCTCAGCCGCCATCACTCGACTCGCTCGTCCATTTTACACCACCACATAGACAAAGACAGCCATACAATATTGGACACACCTACTGTGTGTGAGACGAGTACAAAGTGATACAATCTATCACATTTATAGTACAGTGCTAGCGAAAATATTGATCATGAACTGACTTGAACAATTTACAATATACAATACAATATTTGTATGCAATAGTTTTGGATTGGAAACCTTTATACCTACACTATATAACTCTATGATTTGTAAAATATAAAAACATCTTATTAGTAGGAAATTTTTACTTGATAAACTACTATTAAGATATATACAATATTGTCCGATGCGTTTTAATGATAGTAGTAGATTTGTTCAAAATCTTTATTCATCATCTAAAACTATATCTCTTCTTTCTTTATGTATGTCTGTGTGTCTGTTCCTTATGGACTCCGCAAAAAGATAGATCAATTTTGATGATGTTTTCATGGAAACTCTAGCATAATCTAGAAAGGGATTATTGCCATCTAGTTTGTAAAAATACTAATGTCACGTTTTTCAGTTGAATATGTTTTGAACAACATTCAGTAAAGTATCTCAATAAATTCAAATGTTGAACACTGACGAACAAAGCTGTTAGGTAGCCAGCAGCAGCAAAACTAAACTAGTCTAAAAATCGGCAAAGAAATACTTATAAAGTGATCACACTAAGAATTTAGGACGGACGGATAATAACCGGATAAATTTCATATACTCAATGTGCATTTAACCGGACAAAATACCACGACGATGTGTATCAATTTATGAGAACTTTTCACTATATTTCCTTATGATTGGTTTAATAAAAACACGTAGAGTCGTAGGTCTTGATAGCTGATGGTACCCTTTTGTTTTGTTTTAGGTTTAATATTTTATATTTTATTTAAATATCATAAATAAATAAAAAATAAAATAAAAACACTCATATTCGAAGCGCCTTATATTTTAAAGAAAATTCTCTTTTATCAATATCCATTTGATTTATTTTTAAATTTGAGTTATTGACAATAATAACAATCTTTCTTTTCTTGGTAATTTTCTTACAATATACTACGTTTATCTCATTCTCAATATTGCTTAATATTCTTAGCCATGAGTGTATTTTACAGTACGCAGTGCGCGTAAATTGTAAAAAGATTCGTTTCGAGTTGCTTGTGCTGATTCTTGTTATGATGATGGCGCATGACTCGCAAGTCTTTATGGTCTTTTTTATACTTGTGGTGGTGGATGGCTCCGCCTCTTTTCAGCAAGCACTTCATCGATCTCTAAAAGAAAACTACTACCATATACATCATGTTGACCATCATTTATAACGTCTGCAGGCAACAAAAATTCAACTGAAAAGTAGTAAGTAGTATATCGATCGATGGGAATTTCAACACAAAATAAGACCACCAAATATACAACGTATAATGCAAAGCTTCTGAGTGTATCTATGATTATGATGAGTGTATGTTGTGTTGTGTGGTGTTGTGTTGTGTTGTGTTGTGTGGTGTGGTGAAGAGTCTCATATATGTAACTATCGACCAGACAGATTTTGTAGTTGTGTGTGTATGTATCGTTTTTTTTTTTTTTTTAATGGGCCAATGTTGATTTCTCGACTACTGTTTTTCTTATTTGGGGGGAATTTGACAATGGACTGACTTGCAATATTTTGTCTCGATATTTTGGATTTACGTGTATGTAAATACCCTCGGATGAGGTGCACTTCGCACAATCTTTTTTATTATCTGTTTATTGTTACATGTTTTCTTGTTGTTCTTGTTGTTGTTGTTATAATTATTGATGTGTTGATGTTGTTATAACATTAACCATGATTATGCATTTTTCATTATGTTTCATTGTACGAGTATAAAGAAATCGATGCTTTAATTGTTTGAATAATAAAAAATTTAATATTAAGAAAATTGTGCATTATTCGGTAATTATTGTCATAAGTGTGGATAATTCTTCTTTCATTATGATTATAATTATAATTATTATTAATATATTATTTTTCCTTGTAAATTCACCTTTAAACAATTTAATATAAAAATCATTTTTTCTCGCTTCTCTGATTTCACTGTTGTGTACTATATTTTAGTTGTGTGGAGTACTTTTCGTTTTCTGTGATGGCGTCACAAGTTTACTAATTGACGAATAATTGAACTAAAGTCAATTATGAACAATACACACGTGCTACAATACACATATGTATGTATTTATGTTTGAATGTATGTATGTATAGTAGATATGTACGAGTGTGTGGATGTGTGACAAAAATTGAAGTTTAGTGTTTGCCACTAATTAATCGACTTCTGAATTGATTCGATTTTGATAGTCATCATCAAAAGTCCATTTGTCTCTGACAATAACAACAACACTAAGTCAAATGTTAAATGCTATTGAGTTCTATATTTAACAGAAATAATAATAATATTTATATCAGACTTGAATTTTTTTTTTTTTTATGTGTCTTCATTTCATTTGTATACATATGTGTAAAGAAATATATTTTATATTATAATAGAGAAAGAATTCAGCCATCAAACAAAGAAGATTTGTTTTATTCCTAACTTTTGAAAAAAATCACAATATGATGAGCTTTGAAATACTTAGTATCTAATCTATCTTTCATGGTATTCAAATTTGAATTTATATTTTAGACACCTTACTAATATAGGATGCAGATAAGAGAGAGAGAGAGAGAGATCTGTACATACATACCAAGGGGCCCTAAAGTAATCCAAAAACTTATGAAAGTCGCCCTCTGCCAAGTAAATGATAACTAATTTCTTAAAATAAGTGCGCTTTCCTATGTAATGGAGACTTAAATGATTTCTAATAAGCTCCTACTCAACAGACTTTCATCCTTGATGCATCGTAGGATAACACTAGGGATTAATTTTCTACATAAACTTATAGTTGTGGCCATAGATATATTGTTTATAAGAACGAATATACGAACTATTATAAAATTCAATGTAAAATATATTGACATAAAAACTAAGTATTCTAAAACCACTTTCACTGATTTGAATCTGTTTTGACATACGGCTCTGTCTTTAAGTCTTCTCGCGAACTCTGTCACTACTCTTTTTGTCTATAATTCTGCTGCCATTTTCTTCTCCTTCAACCGCTACCAACCAGGGCTGCCACTCAGGGATGAGTCGTTGCCCTTTACGCTGATACTACCTTTTACATAGATTCTATTGAGCTCTTGAATAATCTTTTCTATAACCAGTTGTTCTACTAGAAACTTCACCCATTTAGCTTTGAATAGATGCATGCATGCCCTTCATGATTCCTTCCGAGTTGTATACGCTTCAAATAATAAGTTCGAGTTCCTCTCGGCGGAGGTTTCGCCCTCAGCGGTTAGTTATGCTCTAAGCTCCCAAAAGACATAACATGCCACTGGTTTAAGTATGAAAATCCTTCATTTATAAAAGCTCATTACTTCTCTGATCAATGTTTTGTTTCTCTTTTCAGTGGCTGTGACACTTTAACTTTATCCAAATTGTAGAATCATTTCTTTTCAATGACATCATATAATTGGGCTATGAACCTTTTATTAGCAAATCACTTTAATTATGTTGGTAGAAATTCTCTTATATTCTTTTATATTCATACTAGCTGTCCCGGAGTGCGTTGCTACGCCCTCGCTTAAAAAAACACATGTATTTAGAGCTGTGAAATTTATAAGTGTTTTCTTTTATCTTAATGCTAACGGATAGGATAGTATGGGAAAATAACCGAATTGTGAGGTGACACTTTCGTCCTACAGCTAACTTTAGTCATGTGGTTACCATTGGGTCATGTAGTTGTCACAGTTCACTACTATGATTGTTGATAATTATGAAAATTTATGGTCCAATCAGCATCAAATTTTACTCAAACACTCTCAAGACTATGCTAGAGTATCCCTGAATCAAAATTGTTAAAAAGGTATTATAGTCCATAAGGAACAGACACACAGACATACTTCCATGTTTATATAGAGAAATAAGATTCAGTTATCAAATCCCTTTAACTTTCGTAAGCTCTCATGATATCATAATAACTTCATAAATTATTCTGATCAACTAACTTAAGCCATAATATGCACTTCTTATCATTTACATTTAAACTAAAGTTTCACTCGTTTTTAAATGTGTAAGAAGAAATAATCAACAACATTTTATTTTATGTTATATGATTTTTGTTGGTTAAAGAAGAAATGAAAAGAAAAGGTGAAAATGTCGCTCATCCTGTCTGGGATGAATAACATACTTGCACATAGTTTTGCATAGTCAAAAGAAAGAAAGAAAATGACGACGACATTTGCATTAGTGGCTGACTACATTGAATTTATCCAAGTGAGTGGATGAGTGACAGACAGTCAGACAGACACATGGACAGATAACTCCTAGCAAGAAAGTTTTGTCCGAAGCAAACAACTTTAAGTAACCGAGATGAGTGGGTGGAGTGGAATGGAATGAAATGGAGTTCCATCAAATGCAGTACTATTTACAGCAGCAGTAGTAGTTCCCAACTCAAATCCCCAATCCAGTCAGTCAGTCAGTCAGTCATACTCACTCACTTACTCACTCATCCTCTAACTCACTCTCTGACAATCGGTTGTGACTGACACAGACACAAACACAGAAGGCTAAGGAAGTTCACTTGCTGCACAACGCAAATGTGATTAATGGTTTTATTCATGGACATTATGCGAGCTCCTTTTTCTTTATTGTAAGTAGTATTTATTTCTTTCTGTCTTCTTTTTTTTCCTATGGATTTCGTTGATTTTATTCACGTTGACTCAGTTTTTCTTTTTGTCTTCATTTTATGTTCTCTCTTAAGCCACCTATCAAAACTTTTGATAGAATAAGATAAAACAAACAAAAAAATTTAAACAAAAAAAAAACCTTAAGAACTTTTAAAGGTATCAAAATGTGTGTGTGTGTGTGTGTGTGTGTGTGTGTGTGGGATCTTTCAAAATCCATGTTTCAAATAATGAAAAGAAGATTAAAGTAAGAAGGTGTTAAGTAATTCTACAACTAAATATATACACGTACCTTCATATACAATATGATTCGAAAAATCATTGAACTGAACTCACTTTCTTTATAAATTCCCATGAGATTTAAGCTCAATTTCTCAGATACTTATATGTAGATGTGTATGCTAATTTGACATTTGATGTGTTGACAAGTAGTAAGTAGAAGGAATATTGAGTGTTGTAAAGTCATTTTAAAGTTGATTGCCAAATCGATTCGATGATGATGATGAGAAGATAATTGGAAAAGTTTATAACATGCATGCTAATAGGAGTCAAATAAAAAGAAAATGTTTCCAACGTTTACCAGATTGTCTTGTTTGTTAAGCCAATGCCAATGCCAATACCAAAGCCAAAGCCAAAGCCAAAGCCTATGCCTCTGGGCTCTTTGCTCTGAGTGCGAGTATCTGAGTTAAAGAAGAAGGATGCCACAACACGATAATAAAACTTCACTAGATAAACAGACAAACGCTGTCTGATACTCATTTGCAGATTGAAATGATTGATTGAGTGATTAATGATTGAGTATTACTACTATAATACGTGAATGTATGTAAAGAATTGAAGAGCCACTTTGGCGACATTTAAGCTTAATATTTTTTACAATCATTAATAAATAATTTAACAATGAGATTTGCTTTCTTCTAAAAAATTCCTTATAATTGTATGTTTTCGATGAAATTCATTTTCATTTCTGATAGATTCGATGATATTTTTTTTTTTTTTAAATAAATTTTTTTGTTAATATCATTTAAGATTTATTTAGTTAACATGTAATTTGGTAATTAACACTAATTTAGTCGATTTCTTCACAAAGTTGTTTGGTTACTTGGTTGTTGTTATTGTTGTTGTTGTTTGGTTGCTCATTCATTCGTTTTACTTTGAAATGATTATCACCGATGGCTATGAATTAAATGTGGTCCATCTTTGTTATGGTTTGGGGCAATTTGCTTAAACGCTTTTCCATTTATCACTGCTCTCAACTATTACCTGTCATATTATGTTTGAATGCGGCCCTCGGTGATGTTGGTGGTGGTGGTGGTGGTGGTTGGGTTTATGGTTTTTTTCTCCTTTTTTTTTTTTTTTTTGTATTTTGAATTTTCACTTTGGTCATTTCGAACAATTATAAATATTCGAAATAACTTAAATGGCCACAGATCGATGGCTTATGGTTGGTTGGTAGCTGGTTATACATATATCTTGTATTGTGTTGTATGGCCAAAGGCCAAAGGATGGCCGCTCTCGTCCATTATGTCGACATATATTAACTCTGATTGATTTCATTTTACAGGCGATATTTTGTTCAATAGTATATCCACTAACCACTTTACATTCATAGAGTTTAGTTCGGGATTTTTTTATTTTAATTTTTTATATTTTAACTTAACTTGTTTTGATTTTTGAAGCTTCAGGTTAAAAGCAACAAAATCGTAATTTGTTAAGAGGCGCACATTATTTGGTGCTTTTTCTTCTTTTTTTTTTCTTCAATATTTAATTGCTTCACATTAACTGAAATCTGAGAAATACGTTGAAATTTGTTTTAATGATTCAAAATAAGAAAAAAAAAATATATTTTTTTTTTGGAAATTTACCTAATCTTCACCCTGTGGGGTTACAAGATCGAATAATTTTTTCTTAGGTAAAAAATTTTCAAATAAAAACTGATGGTTTGGAAATGGGAATTGTAAGAACTTTATTAGAAATGAAAAGGATTTCTTGTTGAACTATTTGTAATACAATATTTCAGTAAAAAAAAAAATTATTGTAAATATAACCCATACGCCATCGATTACAGTGATTTCACTACTAAAAAAGCACAATATACCAAAAAATTAACACTTTGGTATTTTGAAATCTTAAATCAATTCAACTTTACTTATTGCGCAAAGCTATTCTACTTCTGTTTCATCATTTCCAGTGAACAAAATTTTCAGAAACTTCGCAAAATGTTGTGGCACGGGAAACAATGAACCGATTTTGTGATATATTTGGACTTGAACCTTGAATGTGGGAATTTAACCGGAATTAGTGACCAAAGGAAGTCATTTCAAAGCAAGAGTTGTACTTTCGTATGTTTATTATAAAGTGCCATTCATAGTTCCAATGGCGATATCAGCATGTTTTTGTAGACATTGTTCTTGTCATTAATGCATGCCGCCTAACTTAAATCATTTCTTTGTCTTGAATGAGTGAAAAGTGATCGATTGGTATCAAATCTCTTAAGTTCTCTCAGTTTTTGCTTTGTGCCTTTATACATTAAAAATCAAAAAAAAATTATTAAATTCTGGTTTATAAGCCAAGAGATCTAAAACTCAAGTGCTAAGCCGTGCGAACCAAAGCATCAAAGATTACATACAGGTGCATCTCGCTTGGACTGTTTGAATTCAGTATTGTGATGACATGTATTTTGCTCTTAAGATGAGATTTACTTTATTTATTAAATCATTTTGTATCTAACGCAAAGCCGAACAATAATTTACAAATCTCAACAACTATTAGCGCTTTTTTTAGTTTCCATTTCCAGTGGTAAGCTGAAGAAGCCTTTATATGTTTCGTGGTCCTTCCATGGTTATGAGGCAGGAAAGTCATTCCAAAGAAAGCTCGTCTGTGAGAGTGAGCGAGGTAATGGATTAAGATGTTGCGAAAGTTTAAGGTAATATTTCTGATTTAGTTGGGCCAGCTCAGCTTTAAATAGAGGAACGTTGAGGTCTCTGTGGATGTGCGCTGAATTTTTTTGCTTCTATGTGTTGTTTCTTCCATGTGAGTCGTCTGTGAAATCCTATGTTGAGTATGGAACAATGATGCTATTAAAAATTATAAACAGACAATCACTCCTAGTTATGGCACATCATTACATTTGTCCGGATTGACTTTTGAGATTTGAAACGTAAAAAAATGCATACAGGATTCACACAAGGTGTCTAGCTCTCAATAAATCTGTTATGAGTTGCAGACAGGGAACATTACTTTCTCTGCGGAATATGAAATTTTTAATCTAAGGCCAAACTGCGGCCCATGACAAGTATAGTATGAATGCGATCCATATTTCATTTCTTTTGCTATCTCATGCTAAATCTTTTTTTTTTTTTTTTTCTTTTTTCAGCTATTTGATCCATGTCTTTTTCCAAACTGAGTCTATAGTGACCAGTCAAAAAGCACCTGAAAATCCTCAAATAGTTCCATGGTATACATAAAATATCTTTGCTGAGACTAAAATCTCCAAATAAATCATAGACTTTTATAATTCATATGTAGGTTTTAATAGATTAATTGACAGATTTCTATGGTTTGTAAGCATATTGTAGAGTTACTCGCGTATGACATATAATACAATATAAGAATGCTTTTTCAACTTTGATCTGATCAATTTAATAGAAATAATTGTCAGGATAATCACACACACACATTGAATTACAAATACAAACAATGTTCTTTTCGAGAAACTCATCAGATTCCCATTTAAATTATTTTGTTTTGAAATCCCCTTTTATACTTAGTTGCACTACGCCCACTACTCTAAAACTCACACAAATAATAACAATAATAATACAATAATAATAGTAATAATAACAATAAAATGAGTTTGCATTTCAATTTCGTGAAACTAATCGTTTTAACAACATTAACTACAACAACAACAACAATAACAACAACAATACTAATAATAATAACAACAACAGAAGCACAAACGATTACAAGTATTTACTCATTCATTTATTAAGTTGCATGAAATGTATAAACATTTATATGACGACTTGACTACCTGCAACAATAACAATAACAATAACAACAACAACAACAAACACGAAAGTAAAAATAAAAATATAAAAAAAAAATTATTAATTACTCAATTGCTGCAAAGTTAAAGAACTGCAAAATAATAATTATAAATTTTTCAGAAGAACGAGTGAGAGAGAGAGAGTGGTGAGAGGAAATGGTAGTGAAGAAGTGAAGTAAAGTAAAATAAAGTGAATTGAAGTGCCGAAAGTACACGGAGGCGAAAAAGTGTTTAAACAAAATCAACGTCACGATCGCCCTCAGCAAAGTCAAGGAAGGAGTTGCCAATGATGGTTGATAGAAATGCTGCCATGGTGTGGTGTGGTGTGGCGTGGCATGGAATCGAGTGACTTGGTGTGTGTGTGTGGAGTGGAGTGGAGTGTGAAATGAAACTAAGAAAACGAACATGCAGTCAATTAAATAAACATTTATTAGCCAAGCCACTGCACAAAGCTGTTAACAAAGCCATTTGGCCAAGCGATCCAGATGAAAACGTTCTCAAAGGTGTTTGGCTCGGTTCGGTTGTATTCAGTTCTGTTCTGTTGTTCCTACTAAGTATTTTACTGACTGGCTTAGCTCAACATCACATCACTGCTGGTCTGGTTGGTTGTTTTTGTTGTTACATACTAGTATTTGAAAGCTATAATTGATGGTTGTGCACAGAAGATAGTGGCAGGACACACAAATTCACACAAACACAATCACAATCACAGGGAGAGACTGTCAGACAGACAGACATACAGACAGACATAGAGATAGAGATAGACAGACAGAGAGACAGATACATGCATGCATGAGAATGCATTGCAATGGCGGACATTACAACATAGAAGTATGAACAGTTGCTGTTATTCTTATGCTGCACTGGACACTGTGGAGCCCACATGTGTGCGGCGGCGCAATTCTATCGGATGCATACCCAGCACGAAATCCCTCCGTCGCTACAAAACAAAAAAAAAAAAAAATATACAAAAAAAAAAAAGAAGAAAATATAAAACACATCAGATCTTTATATTGTAAATGCTTGCTTATATGGTTGTGCTTGTGCTTGTGCAATGGATTTGGTGGATGTCGATGTCGATTTCGAGTCCCTCCCGGTTCTGGTACCAAATTCGAATTCAATTTTGGCATCATATTCATTAATCATTTTTTCAATCATGGAACAAATGCTTGGTTGCTTACTAGCCCGGTGCTGGTGCCGAATGTTGTTATTTTCGTTCATAGTATCTCACAGATACTCGTATACTTATTTACACGGCTGCTGCTTTACTCTATGTATATTTGTGAGTTGTTATTGTTGTTGTTGTTATGGGGCTTTTGTTTTGAATCTTGTGAATTTCTGTGTCGAAGCGTATCGATGCGATTTGCCTCAAAGATTGATAATCGCTTGGATATCTTTAAATTTAATTAGTCACATTCATAACAGGCCGGCAGCTCAACTCAACTCAACTCAGCTCAGCTCAAATCAACTCTCAACTTAGCTTAGCTTAGCTCAGCTCAGATCAGCTTAGAGTTGTGCAAAGCTGGGATGAATGGATGGATGGATGGATGGACTGATGGTGTGACGGTATAACTACATAAGTTCCAAAATTACATATTACATCGTGTGTGTGGCTCCTGGCGATTTCTCTTTATCTCCCGCTTCTTCATAATCTGCGCCGCGTGAATTTTTCTGTTCATCTCGCTGTCTTTTGTTTACTGATTACAAAATGCTTAAGTTTTTTTTTTTTTTCTCCTAATATATTTTTTTTTTTTTTGTTATTTTGTTATGTTTTGGTAGTTTTTAGTTTAAGCCCATCTCACATATTGTTTATACTAGTATGTATCTATCAGTCTCCTCAGAGTCTGTTGTGATGTTGTAGTTCGATTGATCGTTGGAAGAAGGTTGGAAGGTGTGTTCGATTTTCCATTTCTTTTGAGGCCTTTAACTAAGAAATCGCCGTTGTTACTAATTATGATTGACATAGAGCTAATTGGAAATTACAGCGCTTCAAATGCCGGTTTACGAAGATTTTTATTCACTAGTTTTTGTTTTCCAATTTTTTTTTTTTTTTTTACTAATTAAAGGGTTTTTCGAAACCGATGAGATCAATATTGGTTCATATATTTAGAAAATATTTCGATACACTTTATTTTATGTTAAAATAAAAAAAAACTAAAACGAAACTGACCAGTAAATTTCATGTTATTTTAAATCATCTCTTAGATTAGACAATTACGTAAGGTTTCAGAAGCTCAAGATCAAGTGAACTGTTAACGTGTATTTTGTAAAAAAAAATTCCAGTTATGTCATATCTCATATCAGATAATCCAAATTGGAATTATAAGATTATCAACTGAAGTTTATTCGATGCATTTGTTTCTAGGATAGCAGAATAATATTCTACATGTGAACTTTGGCAAAATTGTCACTAGAGGACCTGGCTTTGTTTGGGGGTCTTCATGCTGGTTTTAGAGACTGAAGAAGACCTCTGAGACCAACTAGGGATTACCATATGATTACCCCAATCACCTCTCCATCACCAACCACCCTTTATTTTTCCTTTTACAATCTACAAAGGTATTACAATGGTTGAACTTACTTGGGGTCTGTATAACATAACCCAAGCTAACCATTTCAAGTTATAGAAGTTTATAATACTTTTGCATAATTTAAACTAATTAAAGTGGAAATTTATTATAGTCTTCTTATGAATCAATAGATGGAAATTCAATTATTATATTGCAAACTTTAACAATTTTACAGGCAACAAAGTATTAAGCAACTGTGAGATCCTCATCTGGATCAGACTCAGCTGTTTGGATGGTCAGTACATGGAACGAAATGAAATTTCAGGTTTGTCTTCGAAGAGGATTCTGGAATTCTTGATGAATACCAGAATCTCAGAAGAACTATAATTGCAGGGTTTATCCCAATAGACACGGAGAGATGAGTTGTATTAGGTCCCGCTGCTCTTACCTCAATCTAATCTAATCTAGTAATGCTAATAAATTTTAAAATCGTAAACTTAATTAAATTTATCATGACATATATTCAAAGATTGAATTCAAAACAACAATAAAACTCTTCTAAAATGCAGAATTTGTTCACTTAAAATTACTGCAAAACTGAAAAAAAACTGATTTCTCTAAAATAAGATAAAAGTGGGCAATATGAATAAATGTTTGGTTTACCATTAAGTTATTTGAAGTGATTTGACTTAATGATTATTTTCTGCTTTTATCTTAAAGAGAATAAAGAAAGAATATGCAGAATTTCATAGGTCAAATGACCAAATTTAATTTATATTTTAATGATGTCAACAGTATTTACTAAAATATAGAGACATTTTTCCAAACAATTTCCAGAGAAAACATTTACATTTACTACTTCATTTTGTCTTTATTTTTCTACATCATTTAGTTGTAATCTAATTTTCAAGTGGTTTGAGTTACCACTTTATACCAGAGACTTTTAAGATCTTTTCAAATGCAACTCAATTACATCCCAATGCAGGAAATCATCACACATTGCAAACCAATAGTACAATTCTTTTTTGTATTCATTAATAGTAATTCGTAACGCTTTGCAATTCAACTTGGTTGCACACACAATTTGATTAGTTCGAATTTCAAAAGCAAAAGCGGAAAATCCAAGAGAAAAAAACATTTGTTTTCTCCTTTCTTTTTTATAAAATTTTATTCTTTTTCCCTTAAACTAAAAATCCACAGGACAGGAAGAAGAGCGAGCATCAAAGTTTTCAATACAAATTCAAAAATCGACTAGTTTCTTTTGGTCTATCTGCATGTTTGCTTGTCCATCCATCCATCCATCCATCCATCTGTCTGTTTGTCTGTTTATTCTATGAAAATCGGTCTTTAAAATAATTAATGATCTGCTCCAAATTTACGCATTGGTGTAGGTCTCAGCTTCACTGGTTTGAACGTTTATTTTGTTGTAGCTCATTCACTTACTCAATTGTTGTTTGTCTGTCTGTCTGTCCGGGTGATGTCCGCCTGCTTGTCTGCATATCTGCCTCGCATGATTTTTAAACCATTTCTTATTTTTCTTAAAAACTGTCACTTTTCTATCTTCTGCACACTTCTTTTAACTTCGAAGAACGCATGAAAGAAAGTCTTTCCCGCTTTCCTGGCAGATAAGCATTTCATGGCTTTGTGAGCATGTGGTCTATCAGTCTATCAAGATGCATCTGCAGATTGAATGACATGAGAAGAACACACACTCTGATATACTTATGAGATAAAATGGTAAATGATACAAAATAAGTTTCCTTAATTATTACACATAATTTAATTTTTAAATATTTTCCAATGCTTACAAAAGAATATAATTCTTTTCTGGCCTCATTATTACGCAAGTAAAGATTCATCTTATTGTTGTTCAGTTGACAAGTGTAGCTCACGTTCTTTAAAATTTCTTATCTGTCCATTATGGGAGTTGTCTCTCACAATGACATCTTCCCACTATCAGTCACCCACGCTATTTTGTGCTTGTCAGTTACGAGTGACGTTCGCACTCATCTAATCAACGCGGCCTCAAAACATAAATAGGCACGAAATCCTTCATCAAACAATGTCGCCATTTTATTCCTTTTTTATCCTCATTCTCTATCTACCTATATGAGCATCTCTCTCATCTCATCTCATCCCATCTCCTCTTCTGTTCTTCTGCTCATCGTTTTTTTCTATTTATGCCCGCCATGCAAAATGATACAAAAACACAAAAAGATACAAAAAGAAAAAAATGTAAAAAAAAAGATACATTTCTTCCTTTTGCGCTTTCTTTCGCCGCAGGCTACAATCTTTTGGCTGTTGCGAATGCGAGCAAATGGAGGAAAGTGTGACGATGAAGGAGGATGAGGGTGTGTGCATTCATTTTCATTTTGTATTCTTGTTGTTATTGTATCTTTTCTTTCCTTCTTTTATTTGTTCCTTTTTCTTCTTCACTTTTATATGTATTTTTTGTATATATATTTATTTTTTTTTTTTTCAACACATAAAAGGACACGCACCGCGTCACATCATGAAAGGATTGATTAATGATTCGTTGATTTTCGCCCTTATTCTCTTTAGTTACACTTGGGCCCATAATCCTCCGCTTCGTCTTCATCTCATTGTGTCTGTGCCTGTTTTACGCAATGCATCTTATTCCTTATTTGAAGAATAAAGTATGTAGTATAATAAAAAAAAAGAGTCTTCAATGTAAAATGTTTTGCTTATTTTGTTTTTTCGGATTTTATCATCCATTTTAATATAAGTAATTTAAAATTTTTTATGAATTTTTTTTTATACAAAACAAACCGCAGAAATTTACACCAAATACTATTTTCATAATTAATTTGTAACAAGTAAAGTTAAAAAAAGACTTGAATTTATTTTTATTTAAATACAAATAAATAAATCTATTGAAAATAATGAAAACTTCAAAGGCACTTTTCTATATTTCTGTATAAAATATTCAACGGATAAAAATAAACTTCAGTTTATGTTAAGATTGAAATATAAAATCATCAGTACCGCCATCTAGTGGCAAGTAGAATACAAATACAATACACATATCTCAGATACTCTATACATTTCTCTCACTTAGTGAAGACAAGAACATGTTTTGGATGAAGTGTGCACGAAATAGTATGCGCTTCCTAAATACTATTTGTCTCTATCGGACATTTCATTACAGAGCTGCCAACTTGTCAGTATTATAAATATATTATATGTATATCCTATAATTACATATCGCACATTTACTTTAAGACTCTCATAACTCAGAAAACATGATTTTTTAAATCTTATATGATGATTTATATTGTGTAAAATATCCTTACCATCATCATATGTAACATACAGAGAGCGTAAGAAAAGAATATGACATTCTTTCATTTCAAAAGTTCCGATTTTTTTTACTTATTATACAAGAGCAATATATCTGATTTTTGCTACATTCAATGCAGTTTGAAGATCGTTTGTGTTTCCCAAATATTGGCATA
Source organism: Amiota mariae (assembly GCA_035041805.1). Taxonomy (NCBI): domain Eukaryota; kingdom Metazoa; phylum Arthropoda; class Insecta; order Diptera; family Drosophilidae; genus Amiota; species Amiota mariae. The sequence goes on from JAWNKV010000325.1 coordinate 5,151,825, forward strand.
TTTATTTTGTGGTAGGTGATTTATGTGAGGAATTAAGATAGATCTTTTAAGATAAGATCTGATAAGATTAAGATCTGTTATATTCTTTTTAGGGGGAGATTGTGTGGATGTAGCCTTTCAGTCTACGCCTTGTTGAGTAGCGGGTGAGGGTGGATGCAAGCTTATTGGGATGCATCAGAAACTTTGAGTAATAGCTGCTGCTGTCAAGTTGATCATCTCCATTACCGTCTACAGCTTAAAGCACAGACCTCAATCACATACATAGGTGCATTGCGGTATTTCGGACGGACAGAGTTATAGAGGAGATATTGAAACAGAGAATCGTGTATTGCCGACCCCATTAAGTTTTGATCAGGATTGTCAAACCCGTGGCCTAAGTCAAGTATGATTCGCCCAAATCATCGCATCTGTTTCTAATGAGCCTCGGGTAACACAACTGGTTTAAATGGAGATGTCACTATAATAGAGACTGAGTACGATTGAAAATACTTCCGATGAATTCCATGTTCATTTGGTATATGAAGTCACAAAATTACCTTCAATTCCAAGCGCCGAAATCCAAGAAATATTATATTTAATGTAGCACAAGAAGTCACAAAATTGTACAAGTATGGAATAGGGTTTTCTTAGCCCCTCAATTGTTTTCCGTATGACATTCAGTTGTCAAACTGCGCTCTCGCATTCTAGTTCCTAGTTTAATGGATTTTAAATAAAAACAAACTGTAAAATTGCATTATATATTCATTTATTTATTTTTCATTTTGTGTAAATATATTATTATAAAATATAATATTACATGTTTTTCTTTTTCTTAAATATCTAATAAATTGTAATATCACATCATCTATTATTACATAATATAATACTGAATTTCTTCTTCTTCTTTTTCTTAATTAATTAAGATTATATCACATCATCTATTTTTATATAATATAATACTGAATTTCTTCTTCTTCTTTTTCTTAATTAATTAAGATTATATCACATCATCAAATCGGACGAATCATCTAGAAGCAAACTTAAATGGGGTAGATCTTTAACGATTTCAACATGGTCTTCGGATTCACTTAGGAGATTCTCAAGTGCAAGTTTGAATTCTTCTGGCGAAAAGTTAAAGGAATTATTACTTTCGGCATTTGGTGTTGAAGTACGTGGTACAGTTTCTGCAAATACGTCTACTTCCATAGGGGCGAAACCCATTTGAACTGGTTGATAACTGGTTGTTGCCTCCATTTCCTGGTTGTCATAATTTTGCGTACTTTTGTCATTCAAGTCTCTCTTTTGTTTTTGTCTACGGTTTTGGAACCACACCTTCACCTGGCGAACCGGAAGATCCAATTCAGCCGCAAATTTTTCCAAATCTTCCCCTTTTATATATGATGTTTTTGTAAATTTTAATTCAAGCTTGCTAAGTTGTTGCTTGGAAAAATCGGTGCGGATTCTCTTTGGTTTGGTTTTTTCCTGTTTTTGTTGTTGCTCATTTGGCGGCAATAACGAGACATCCGGGCATTTACTAGTGGGATGTTGATCTGGTTTAATAGCATAATCTGGTGAATATAATTGTTCCGGGCATGTACTGGTGGGATGTTGACTTGGTACAATAGAATTTCCTAGTGAATATAATTGTTGATGTGGTTGCACACTGGGCAATTGTTGTTGGGGGTTATCCGGGAATGTACTGGTGGGATGTTGACTTGGTACAATAGAATTTCCTAGTGAATATAATTGTTGATGTGGTTGCACACTGGGCAATTGTTGTTGGGGGTTATCCAGGAATGTACTGGTGGGATGTTGACTTGGTACAATAGAATTTCCTAGTGAATATAATTGTTGATGTGGTTGCACATTGGACAATTGTTGTTGGGAGTTATCCGGAAATGTGCTGGTGAGATGTTGACTTGGTACAATAGAATTTCCTAGTGAATATAATTGTTGATTTGGTTGCTCATTGGGCAATTGTGGTTGGGAGTTCCTGCTGCGAAGTTGAAATAGATTCAGAAATGATTCTTGTGAATATAATTGTTGTGGATGTTGAGCCATATTTCTTTTGTGTTTATTTTCTATTTTTTACTTTTTTAAATATTTTTTTTAAAATAATTTTTTGTTCAAGTTTTTAGCGGTACACTTCTTGATGACTAACAGTTGAAGAATGAAAAATTTAGGAAATGTAAGGCGCTTTTATAGTATAAATAATCCTGCATGATATTTCTTCAGATATTGATAGTAAGATAGCAGACATACTAATTAACTTTAATTAATACTAGCTAAAATTCAAAGGATGCATATTCATAATCAAATGCAGTTATATGTAGAAATGCATGTATATTTTTTATGACTTTGTATTTTTGTAGACTTCTTCTTTTTCGGAAACCCTAAGAGATAGAAAAGGAAAAAAAAGACTATTATTTTAAACTTATTATTGATACGCCAACAAAGACGGTCAGTTACTTCATGCATATAATGTCATCCATTCTTTTGTGCATTGAAGTTATCACTTCAAGAATCGCTCTAATTACTTCTTGTTTCAGTAGTGAAGAAGTGTGCTTCTGTTGTTGAATTTTCAACTTCCCCAAAAGAAGTCTTCACTCCAGAAATAGTCGATAAAAGAAAGACAAGGTGAGTCTGTCGGTCATCAAGGTTATAGCGACAGATTTTTGGTATGCACTCGATTACCTTGAAAAGGGTAAAACGATCGCCGGCGAATATTATTCAGAGCTGTTGAACAGATTCGGCATTGATTTAAATCAAAATCGAGCGTATTTGGTAAAGAAAAATATGTTGTTCCACATTGACACAGGTGAGTATGGAAAAAATCCATCCAGCATCCAGCATATTCACCAGATTTTACCCCCTGTGACAGTTTCTTGTTTCCAAAGCTGAAGAAATAGCTTAGCGGTAAAAGATTTGGTTCGAATGAAGAAGTCTTCACTGAAACAAGCGCTTTTTTTTTGTTGAGGACCTTTATGAAACCCAATATGTGAGAGGCTTATAGAATAAAATATAGAAAAATATCGATCTAAAAGGAGAAAATGCTTTTGTTCGCTTTAAAAATTTAAGCGATTTCTCTGTTTGCTTTTTATTTGGCTTATTGACGAAAACGTCAACTCGCACAAGTAGGATATGGCAAATGGAATCAAACACTACAATGTTTCTTTCAGTTCTGGATATTCTGAATTTCTTTTTAACCAAAATGTATCCAAATTGACAGACTTGAATTCCAAGTGCAACATGCCAAACTTGCCTCATCTAGACCTGCATTTAATATCAACCTTTGCCCAGTGTTCTCTGAGAGTTTTTGCACCAAGAAATATTGCCAAAAATCATCTTTCAAATTTTGCAAGACCATTTCCATTCCAGGTATACACTATCAAAATATTTTTACACACTAAGGGGGTCGCGACATGAAAAAGATTTAAACCTCAAGAAATGAATCGTGTCTATCGATAAATCCAATTTTGGTGAATATTAATATCAAAGTTTATTTTGTTTGAAGATCTAAAATGAAACACTTAATAATTATATTTAAAATCAAAAAAGCACAAAAAACACAAGTATTTTTAAACATAGAAATCGTTGTGGCAATGCAATATTTTACAATATTTTAACATGATTAAGTCAACTCATTTGGTTCTTCTTATCTTAAATAAGTTGAAATTTAGCTACTGATGAAAGGCCAACAATGTAAAGCCCACTTAAGTCTCATAATTAAATTAAGATATGAACAAATAACACCTTCCAAAACATGAGCTCTGGTAATACAATTTCATTGTTCCGTCTAACAACATCCGTATTTTCATGTTTTCCAAAAAAATGAGATGATTAAATTAGGACAACAAAGAGAATCAAATATGACAAAATAAAGTATGTACTTTTTATTAGCATTTACAAATAGTCAATGAATGTAAAAGAAATTGTTTTCTTTCATTTCTAGAACCTTCTTCTTCATAGGCGGACGGAAGTCCACACTGCCATATTTAAATTTTGTAATGAAATGAACAACGAACGAAAATTTACCATGTTTTTCACATACGCAAATGCAAACACAAACACAGACTACCTTGCACTTATATACACGTATGTATACTCTATTGCACATATTTGTATATAATGCATGGCATTACTTACATGCCTCAAAGCCACAATGCACGGAATCACAAGACGATTGACCCAAATGCTTTTAAAATAACCAATTTGCATGTAAATTTATGGCGACACGAATGTTTAAAACCTCAACCCCAAAGAAATGGTATTTTTTTTTTTTTTTTATTAGAAAATGTAAAGTTGAATATAAATTTTTACAAAAAAAAGTCACATTGAAAAAGTGTCCTTAAAATTATTATATTAAATCCTAAATAATCGAATATTATACGATATTGTAGTAAATTCAATTCTTTTCATCCATTGTTTTCTCTATTGTTTTCGATTTTATTTACCTCAGAGTTGAAATATCTATATTTGTTTTTTTTGTATTGCCCCTAATTATACTTAGTATTATTACAACTAATGACTTTTTATTTAGAAAATTAGTTCATCCTTTGTTTTTTTTTTACAATGGGGGTGAGTCCGCGACGATCGATCCTTAATTATTTATATAGTTGCTCAGTCTCTTTTTGGGTAGATACTTTTTTATTGTGTCTACAACCGAATCGAGTGCGATATAACGTTCGAGACATTTAGTTTTCTTAAGTCTAATATATGAAATTGTCTAGACGGATATTTCAATTAGGACGTGCTGCAATTTGAATGTCGATTCCATCTCTGTCTTTCCGATCGAGACAATAGCTGAATATCATCGAAAAATGTTGTTGAATACATGGATTTTCCTTAGAAATAATGTCTTCCATATAATCCTTCCGCAAAATATTCTCTAAATGACATTGAAAACCATATCAAAATTCTTTGTGTAATTTAGAAGTTCTGCGCGCTTGTAAATGGGTTCTTACATAGTTTCAAAGTGAAGCTAATATACACATAAGCGTGTTTCTCTGAGAGACCCAAGCAACTAACTCTTTAAATTGTGAGTACTCTAATCATATTTTTTTACTCGCAAGTAAAAATAGGTTAGGTACGAACTTAATATGCAGAATTACAGGTTTGGTAGAAGCACATAATTTTTTTTTTTTCATATTCTTCACGCAGTGAATAGTCATGAAGTTTGTAACACATATAAGGAGACATCAGAGACCCCATAAAATATATATATTCTTTATCAGCGCGAATAAACGATTTGTTCTAGCTATGCCCATCTGTCCGTCTGTCTGGCTATATGTCTGTCTCTCCGTCTGTCTGTATGTATGCAAACTAGTCCCTCAGTTTTTGAGCTAGAGAGCGGAGTTTTCTTTCTACCATACGCAGTACATTTGTCGGAATCAACCAATTCGGATCACCCCATAAAAACCTGGATCCGAAGACATGTTCTTATTAGAAAAACTTTTTTTTTTTTGTACTATCAATTTCAAAATTGGACATTATAAGTGTCTGGCCATATCCACCAACCTTCTAAACTCCAAGACTCTGGGACCACTAGGAGGGGTGTGAAGAGTATTACAACTCTTCTTTCTTTACTGTTTTTTAAATATTGTATAATTTATTTCCAGAAATTTAATATATTATAAACATAATATCATACAGTGTCCCTAATCGAGCTCTCTAGTATTTATACATTTAGTATTAATCTTTTTTGGATAATTCTATATTTTTTTTTTTGTTTAATAAACAAGATTTTTGTACTGAGAGTTTATTTGTAATGAAAAGACCTAAAGAAAAACATTACTTATATCTTTTAATTTTGTAAAAATAGAGTAAAAAGACTTAGAACTAAGAATTTAGATTAAGTTTTTTTTTTTTTGCTAATTTTTTTTACTTAATTTAATATCCTTATGTGATAAACTTTTGTCGAACCTATGGTTGTTATTAGATGGAGAAACAAAATACTTTAAAGTTTTGGTGTTGGCTCTTCTAAAACTATGGTATATTATAGGGATTCCCCGTTCATTTTGTATTAATTCGGGTGGAACAAAACCGCTTGCGAGTATTGTTTCAGCATATCATTCATTTACGTAGTATGTCTTCCTGATTGTACTGTTTCCTTCACAATCAAAATTTCATTGTATATGCCTCCTGATTAATTTGATTATAATGTTATCAATTCTGATAATGTTGGCTTCATTATAAAGGGTTTTATTAGAAAAGTATTTAAGGTAATCGCTTTGCTCTTAGATAATTTCTTTCGAAGGATCTAAGTTTTTCCATATACAATGGTGGTGAGATAATTATACCATATTGGGTAACAGTATTTTAAAATGCTTTTGTACATAATTATTTATTTATTTTTTTTTTTTTAATAAAAACAACAATAAATGTTCATGCTATTATAGTATGTATATCCTTTATCCTTAAATCAAGGCATTTACTTCATAAATTGTAGTTATTCATAACGATTTTACTATTAAAATATAAGTCGTGTGTAACTCGTATGTTGAACATACTTATCTAAATTTTATTCTAGATGACTTCTTAACACGTAATGCACAAGAATTTACAATATATTGTAACTTAAGAAATTATTATTATTAATTTTCTCTTTCTTTTAAACACACACTTTTTTAGTTGTATATTGAACCACTTAAACCTCTCTAGAACCGAATTTGTCCTTAAAACTAATATACAACAAATTCGGATCTACAGGGTAGATGTAGGACAAAGTAAAGTAAAGTAAAGATGAAGTAGAATAAAGTAAATCACTGGTTATTTTTAAAACACTTTCAAACACGCGCGTACACGAATTTCCAACATTTAATCACAGTAGTTTTCCAACCAAAATCGGAAAGTCTAAAAAACAAATTATTTGAAAAAAAAAAACAACAACAACATGCACATTTGAATATTATAAAGAATAAAACACAATAACATATGATGACCGTGTAAATTATTTGCAGCGTGTTGCACGTGAGGTCAGTTCATTTCGAATTCATAAAGAAGCTTCTTCACATCCTTCATTCCAAGGGGCCGGGGCCATGAATCCATTTGTATTGTTTAGTTCAAAATTGCCTTCAATAAATGCATATTTAATTACTAAATGCTGTCGACATAAGTTGGCGTGGTGCCTTTAACTAGGACAGAGAGAGAGACTCACCATGTTGTCAGATGATGACAAATCCTGTAAAAGAAATATGAACAAATAAATGAAAAATTTTTCACCTAACCATGATGATATAAGTATATGATGTGAGCGGTTACCAAGCCCAAAATGAACTGAGACAATTCGATTTCTTGTCTTTGCTTTGTATGTACAATTTAACCCATAAAATTGGGCACCGCTCAATGAGATTACAATAGTATTTGTGATAGAGAAATGTGTTTCCTAAGGTATTCTTCTTCTACTTCTGGGTCTTGGAAAATACATTCGATGTGTCTGTGTGTTTTTTTTTTTTTATCAAAAGAAGCAGAAAGATAAGATAACAGCACTGAATACACCGATAGATAGATAGATAGATAGATACTACTTAGATAATTTCCCGTGTCTTTGGCATGTTTAAAGAGCCTAAACTTCGGACGACCCAAGGGTTTGTGTGTGTGTGTGTGTGTGTGTGTGTAGTACTTAGATATCTATAATTGATTGCGTTTGGATTAGAGAACTTTCTTTAGTTTCAATTTCAAAATTATTGTTTGAGTCATGAGTTGAGTAAATTATTTGTTTTTCGCTAAACGTTGCCGCCTTGAAGGCGTGCGATAAAACTAAATAAAAAAAAAAAAAAAAAAATTAGATCAACAAATAATGATAGATAGTTTTTAATAGAATAAATGGGGACTTACGCCTTGCCTTGGTAACGACGACACGACAGTAAATTAGTTTTTGTGTGTGCCCTGAGATTTGTCATGAAATCAATCAAAAATATAATATTTTTTTCATTGGGAAATCACCACAAAGTGCAAATTACACTATTACACTATTGCACTCATTCCCAACTGATTTGGTGTTCCACTTTCCATTCAAAGGCGCCAGTCATATATATAACATATGTACTATACATGTTTGTATGTACAATGTAAGCCTTTTGGGAGCTGGTGGATTTTATAATACAAATGTTGAATGAAATCGACTAAGATATATAAGTAAATGAATTGAATTGAGAATAAATACGTGTATAAGAACAAATTTTTGCAATGATTCAGCAATACAAATACCGCTGAGTAATGGTTGCCTGATGTGAATATGAATGTGAATGTGATGTTTTTGTCTGGTTGTCTTCTGTTCAAGCGGCAATCAGCAACTGAGCGATGTATTCGATGTGTTCTTTTGATTCCTCTACAGTAATATATCCCTTGTCCAGTTTTGTATGAGATTTTATGACTTTTGCGAGAATAATTGCCAGAAATATGGAACAAATCATTGACTGTGACTGTGACTATGACTGCGACTGTAACTGTGTTTTCTCCGTACTACGTATGTATGTCCTTAGAAGGAAAGCAAAGCAAAAGCAAAAGGAAAGATATATAGAGGCAAAAGGACAGACAGACATCCGTTCTGGCATGACAATGGCACCCAACAACGTTCTTCACATTTTACAATGTCAGCAGGACATGAATGTATGCCAAATGCATGCCGATGGATATTTGGTTCGCTGTTGCTGTTGCTGTTCCTTATTGCTATTGCTCTTACTATTGCCGACTCATGCTGCTGCTGCTGCTGCTATTGTTGTTGCTATTGTTGTTGTTGGTGTTGTTATATCTGTCAATGACAAGACCTTCGCCCGTTTTGTTTACTGTTATATTAATGTAGGTTAAATTTGTTGCATTCCATTTTCCCATTGCCATTCTAGTATTGTTAAAATGTCCAGACCTTCATCCTTCATTGGTTTTTTTCTGCAAGAAAAAAAAAACAAAAAAATATGCTCACATTAGTTTCAAGTATAAACTCAATGTTATTTTCAAAGTAAATTCCATTAATTTATATGACTTGTGACGCCTTTAAATCCTCTTTTAATCCTTGGCAGTCAAGAACCCAAAAGTGAGGCGTTCTGAAAGTCTGACTTAAGCCTCTAATAGTAACAAACTCAGCGTATACAACAAAGTAAACGATCTGAGTCAAACTCCTCTTGAGCCTTTAGTCAACCTTTTAAGGCTATGTGGGTTTCATCCCTTTTACATAGACTAAATTCTGAATGCAACCCATTTCAGTCAAACTACTTGGATATATCTATGCTCTCATCTCTTTTTGTGCTCTCACTCACTCTCTCTCACTCTCTCTCACTCTCTCTCACTCTCTCTCTCTCTCTATGTATCTATGTATATATCTCACACTCATCAGCCCTCATTCAAACTTTGCCTTTGCTCAGTTGTTTTTTGCAGATTTAATGGCTGCGCAGGATTATTTCTACGGTCAAAAATACACACACATACTCATGCACAAATCTCTGCTAGTGTGGTTGTGGTATATGTAAGTGTGTGTGTGTGTTTGTGTGCGTTTGTGTGTGTGTTTGATTTTCCTCGCCATTCTTAACCAGCCTCAGTTTGCTTGAACGCACACAAAGATTATGGTTTTGTATTGGTTTATATGACTCTCGGATTAAAATCAGATTGTGTTACGTCACTTGCCTCAACTAATAAACATCTTTATTTCTATCTAGATACATCTAAATATACTTAATATATATAGAATATATGTGTATGTATGTGTTATATGTATATCTATAGATATTTTGCCAACCATTGAGAAATTTAGCAAGATTTTGCAATAATATAAAATTTGTTAATTAAATTCACGTGATGACATTTTTCACTGTTTTTTCATAGCAATTTTTTTTTTTTTTCTAATTAACATAACCTTCTTCTTTAGCAAATTTTTTCAATCAAAGACATAGAATGGTTGAGAATTTATTATAGTTTTAACCAAATGATACTTGTTTGATGCAAACGTGCTTAGATAATTAATATACTTATAAATAAATTGTATCCATAAATGTGTCATCATCATTGATAAAGTCATTCATTTCATTTCATATTTGAGTGGAAGAATGACACTCATTTGGTTTTGGCTTTTGACTTTTAAATGATGTGACACCTCAGTTTATATGCTTTATTCTCTAATAACAGAGTAAAGATATTCATCGAGACCCAGCAGTCTGTTTTATACTACACCTAGCATAGTAGGATGTATTAATTTATCTTAGTTTGGGGTTTTCTTTAGAATTATTGTATTTAATTTAAATTATTGAAAAATTATTTATATGAAGAGTAACTAAGATCCAAAAAATATAAAATGTAGTTTGGTTTGCTCTTTAATAAGGAATTGCTACAATTCTCGGAATAGATTCTAACTCTTAATTTTACTGTAAATATTCAAAGAAAAAAAAATCATTTATAAGAAACTCCATAAAATACAGAAATTGAATCAAGATACTCACAATGAAAGGAGAAGATATATGTATATTTTATTCATTTACTTTTAATCTTGCAAATTATGAACTTATAGAGGCAGGGGGACTCCCGGCAAGAGTTTCGGGCCTGACGAACCCGCCTTTCCCGAGTCGCGGCGCATGTCGACTGACTCACAACCTACCGTGCCAGCAAGCAAATGCACGAGGTGATGAAAAAGTGATTGCACGAGAACACTGCCGCAGAGCAAGCCTATGTGGCGAACATAGATGTAGGTGATGGACCTCTAAGAGGGATACCTTGGGCACCTCCTCCGAAATAATACGAAATACAATTCCAGAGTAGGTATATTGTTCAGGGGAAGAGGAAATAGGTTTAGTGGGTCCACCACACACGTAACCACATCGGTGGCTAAAGATTCGAATTGATTCCTCCATACTTCACACGCCAAAAAAAACCAACCAAAATTTAAAAATTATGATGAACTTATAAATGTTGAACATTAAAATTTACTGATGCTACTCGTAACATTTGAGAATTTATCTAAACTTACTTAGAGTTTCTATAAAGTTCTAATTAGACTCACTTAACAATCTCTAAAACAGACTTTTGTATTTATTTTTATATTTATTTGAAACCTTTTCCATAAGATCTGCTTTAATTACTTCCTGAACTTATTCTCAAAGAAAGAATATACAGTTGTGTTCCTACAATACCCATGACTTAATGTATGTGAGTACATCTACAGAACTTCGTCTCAAATTAAAGATTTTGATGAAATGGTATTGCTCTTTATGATCTTTTCTTTTTATTTGTTTACTGCATGTAAACTTCCTTTATTTTAAGAAATTCTTTAAGCGGAAGCTTTGAATTGAATAACTAAACAAATGTTGAAATGATAAAATCAATCAATTTGATTTTTGCGAATGAATGAGATCAACAATTGAATCAGCAGCAGAAAAAAATCGGACAATCAATGAATTTGGAAATTATTTATGCGAATAAAGAATCTTGTAGTACAAAGGATTGAAACATTTTAACGCAACGAAAAGTCAATGAATAATACAAAAACAACCATCACATGAAGCAAGAATGTAGAAAAATAAGAAGTCAAAATAAATAAATTGCAAAATGAAAAACAAAAAAAAAAACACAACAACACCAACAAGGAACAACAATTAACAATTACAGTGGTAGAACATCAACATTTTAATATTTCAAAAAGTTAATTGATATCCAATGTACTTATGTAGATACTTATGATTACAACCAGTAAAGATTTTCACTAAAATTTTGGGGGCCCCCCTCCTAATCACAAATAAATCTCAATGTTCAAAAGATTGTAAGGCGGTCAAAACTATATGAGAAGGGCCATCAAGTTTCAAATTAGTTAAGCTAAAATTGACCCCTTACCTTACAGATTTACATGGACCCAAACTAGTTTATTGATCTCAACTTTTCTCAGAACTGCCAGATTTAAAACTTGTTTGTACAAATTTGTATTTTAGTTCAGTGTTTGGGATCCTTTTTGTATCTTTAAACATATGTAAAGTTATTCTTATTTTGTAAATACAACTTACAATTAATATTTTCCTACTATGTAATAGATAGATTAACATTAAATAGAGGTAACCGCATTTAAACATTGGAAAAGAGGTAGAATTTTCTAGATCTAGTTATAGTGCTCTTCATGTGCGGATGAAATCTTACGTTACAATGGATTGATACGAATTGCATTTGTCAGTGAGTTCGAATGTAGAAAAGTCTTTTATTAAACTTAATTCATTCAACACTGTTGATGTCTTCAGGTCTCAATGAAGTGGAAGTCCAGAACAATTGATATCAATGCTGACTTTTGGATTTATTTTGAAAAAACTTATTTGAAAAAATATCTCATTTAGTTACAACAAAAATATGTTTCACTGTACTTCATTTTTGGTTAACATTCTCCACGATATTTGTTTTTCTCTGTCTGGAATTGAAGCAAAGAAGAGTAAAGTCGAGTCCAACGAATTGACCGCGAACTCAATCCAAGGTTGTTGTCACAAACAACAAACTGACAAACAGACAGACAAACTGAGAGATGGAGAGACAAAAAGACAGACAGTCATGCCGGTATATGTTCCATCGTAAAATAATGATAAACACGAAAAAAAAATGGGAGCAGGTAAAATTTAAGAAAAGAACACGTCAATGAAACAACATTCAACGAATGAGAAAAAAAGGTGGAATAAAAGATGAAAACAGTTATTGTTGTTATTGTGTTCATCGTATTATTATTATTATTATTTTCTGCGGATGTTTATTTTTGAACCTGTGAGTTCTCAGTCAATGTATCTTTGTATCTAAAGTCATATTTCTCCCTTCCCTTTATCATATTCATTCCTTGAAAGGTTAGTTATACTATTCTTTTTTGTTATTGTTGTTTACTATTCCTTCGCGGTTTGTTCTTATTTTTAACATGAATACGCAAGAAGGAAGTAAAAGAAAAGAATAAAAAGCGCGGGATAAATTATGTTCATACAAATACATAACAAATAAATGTATCTTAATCATTTCTACTACTATTGTATCATAAGATTACTCAATGCTTATAGTACATGAGTTTAGTTAGTTGTGCAGGTTGATGGTTTTTCATAAAACAATGAAACAATTTTGAACTTTTCAAATTATGAATATGTATTGTAGTAAGAAACATGTCCCATTGGGACATCTGTTTCATAGGCTAACTCACTCAATCTATAAAACAATTGCATAAAGTGCATTCAAAATAATTGTACCTTCATTCCTTCTCCCATCTCCCTTCTTCCATATAAATTTCGTAGTTCTTTTGTTTCTTCTATAACTTTTGGAAATGCCGCAAGCTGTTAAATTGTGAAACAAACATAAATTTGCATTAAATTCACATAAATATGTCGTTGCAATAAACCAGGCAAATCTCACCGGAAAAAAAATAGGAAGGAAAGCCATCACCCATTTACACCCGATGATACCCTGCTGCATGCAAACTACTTACATACAATACTATTCAAGTTCGCGTTCTACTTCGTTTTTCAACACAACTCGACTTGAAATTCAAATGCATCGAAGTATGTATAATAAATGCAGCTCTGTATTTAAGTATCTAGATTGTCTATGTACGTGTGAGTATGAGTATGAGTACCGAACTTGGGGTGTCTTTAGTCCTTGAAGCATTTAAAATGAACTGTTGTCCTTATGTATCGCTCGCATTGTATCGTTTATAGTATAAATAACGTAACTTCTACATTCTAAGGGTTCGAAATCAACAACATTTTATGCAAATTTTTAATACTTTCAGACTTTTGAAAAAAATATAAAAGAAAGTACATATCTACTTAAAATAAATTTCCAATAATTTAATTTTCTTTTTTTTTTTCTATGGTGGTGCAACAATTCTATAATGGAAAATGAGATTGAAAATAATCTTGAAAATTTACCTAAAACTTTAGAAGGCATCACATTAACACATCAGGCTTCTGGGTGAACTCGTTCATGTGATGAGCAGCCTGTTTGTTCATATCCTATCATATCTAATCGTATCCCATTCTATCATATCATATCAGATCATATCATATCATATAATATCATATCATACCATATTATTTTTAGCATATTGTATCATATCCCAACACATCATAGCCTATCATATGACCCATCTGGTTGAACTATTTCTCCTATCCTATCCTATCATATCATATCCTATTATATTCTATTCTATTCTGTTCTATTCTATCATGTTATATTATATTCTCTATTCTATTTTATCCTATCCTATCCTATCCTATCCTATCCTATCCTATCCTATCCTTCCTATCATATTCAATCCCATCCCATCCCATCCCATCCCATCCCATCCCATCCCATCCCATCCCATCCCATCCCATCCCATCCCATCCCATCCCATCCCATCCCATCCCATCCCATCCAATCCAATCCATTCCTATCCTATTCTATCCAATCCTATCCAAACCATCCTATCATATCCTATGCTATCATATCCTACACTAACCTATCACATCCTATACTATCATAATATATCATATCTTATCTCATTTTATCATATTCTATACAATCATATCATATCATATACTCTCCTATTCTATTCTATCCTATCCTATTATATCACATCCTATACTATCATAATGTATCATAACTCTTATTTCATTCTATCATATTCTATACTATACTATCATATCATATCATATCATATCATATCAATTTATATCCCATCATATCCCATGGTAAACTTCAGCATCTTTAAAGTAAAGTAAATTTGACAACTACCACATTAAATTATACTGATCCAATTGTTTATTAAAATGAAAGTCAAACGTCTCTCTAACTAAATAAATGATATAGTTTCTCAGAATGAAAAAATACAAATTTTAGGATTTATTGATCTGATCTTCTTAAATTTCACAAGTCATCTTATATTTTTGTAATGAAAAGGGAAGTCTTTCATAAGCTTACAAGTGAATTTTTCTTTCTTGAAAATGTGAAAGTTTAACTTAAACAAAATCTGTAAATTTATTATAAAAATGCAAAACCTTATAATCTAAACTGTTTTACCCAAAAATTAAAGAATATAATTATAAATTGAGGGACTAATGAAAGCAAAGATCAAACGATTCTTCTTACAATGTTTATTAAGTTTATAGTTTATTGATTCTAATCTAAATTTCCTTCTATCAAAGTATAAAAAATCTCATAAAAAAAAATGTATTCATTCATTTATTCAGGACAAGTCAAGGTGATAATGATTTCTGTGAAACTCATTAAGTTTGAATTCATATTTTCCTACATTCAATTTTATATTTTCATTAAAAGTCATAAATACTTTTTTCATTTCAAATCAATGTTCTCAAATTGTTGTTGGCAGAGTCAGTCATCCGGTGTCTGTCTGTTCATCATATGTATGTACAAATGTACAAACGTACGAAGTATAAATGGTTTCAGGGAAAATGTTTGGGTTTTCCTAGGGTCTTTTTGTTCAAACTATGAACAAATGAAAATTATCCGTAAAAAATCCGTAATTTATTGGACAGCGGCGGCATAAGAATGAAAATCAGATTGTACCTAGGATAAAGACTTAACAGAGCGCAGCGCGCCTTGCAGGAATTTCATGGACACAATATACGAATTTATAAAAGTATTGATGATGTTGTTTTCGTTGCTTGCCACTACCACCATCGCCACCACCACCATTACCATTGCCATCACCATCACCATTATTGGCATCACCATATTACTACCACCGGCAGTCAATTTCTATCTAAATGTGCCTCTGTGTGTGTGTGTGTGTGTGTGTGTGTGTGTGTGTGTGTGTGTGTGTGTGTGTGTGTGTGTTCCCTACCCCAGTTCCCTGAGGCCTGACCTACGCTTTACCAGTCCCGGAATACACGGACGGACTGGTGCTCGCCCGGGGCAACGCAGTCTACTAAACTGCGTCCAATGCACACTCCCTGACCAGGGTCCGAAGTGGCTGGTCACTGATCCACGCCACGCCTGCCGCCTCGGTAGAGCAGGCTCACATCACCCCTTCACCATCGTTAGCGGAATAACTAACAGTGGTTCCGGGGACTCCCAGCGCGACGTGGCGGGGAACGGTCTTCACCGCGTTTTAGGCCTACCGCCAGGCATATACTACTGCCGACCTATCAGGTACAGACGCAGACCAAGAAGCCGCCCAATGTGGGAACAGACGCTCTTGGGTTTAGGACTGCCATCAGGCATTTACTGCTGCCGACCTATCAGGTTCAGCTACAGACCAAAAATCCGCCCAATCTGAGACCAGGCGCACTTTTGGGTTTTGGAGAACTTATTATGTGGGCGGCTCACACTCGCCCCGTCACGAGAATTTCACAAGAGTGTGTAGGCTTTTAAACTACCTCCTCCATTCTCGCCGCTCATTGGTCGGGGACTGCTTATTGAATATTCGCAGCTAACCTACATATCTGTAGGCCGTCCACTATCCGCCACCTGTGACCCCCACTGTAGCTTGAGCAACGCCGAGTGCGTGTGTGTGTGTGTGTGTGTGTGTGTGTGTGTGTGTGTGTGTGTGTGTGTGTGTATTCTAACGACAGTCTGTCATATAAAACAGTGTCGTGCACATGGCCTATAAATTTAGGATCATAAGAGAGGTTAGGTATAGGTATATGTAACATAAGTAAGTGAGTAGATACGATGAACGAACGTTATATGTATGTAAGTATTTATGGTTTTTAGGATACACACGTATGTTTACTTATTCCTAGGTAGTTTTCTTTTTTATTTATGAACACACTCACAGAGTCATATACGAGTACACGTATGTGTTTATGTTGCTTAGTATCGCCCTAAAAAAGGGTTAAATATGTAGTTCAATAAAATCCTCCCTATTTTCTTTCATTCTTTTCATTTTTTTTTTTTTTTATTTCTAAGAAATTTGTTTATTTATTTATGATATTTTTTTTTTGTAATCAATGACTTGATCAACAAAAAGAAAGAATGAACTTAATTGAAAATTATTTATTTATCTTATATTTTATTCGAAAAAAAGCAAAAAAAAAAAAATATGAAATTCTTAAAAATTGGGTCAAAGGTTTTAACGAAGTGAAGTAACTTGTTTTCGCATTGTCAGTTAGTCAGTTAGTCAGTTAAGTCAGTAAGTAAGTCAGTCAATCACCTGCTTTATATGAATGAAATATATTTAATATCTTCTCCTCCATACATATTTATAAACACGTTTGCTGATCCATAATCATGAGATTAGGGTATTCATAATGAAACGACCAAGACCAAATTTGTCATAAAAGGCAAAATAACAAAAACATCAGACAAATAAAATTAACCGAAAGATAACTTTTTTTTGTATTGTTATTGTATTTTGTGTGTGTGTGTGATATGCTTTCCATGGTGATTTCGAGATTCGATTCAAATCAAATGTGTATACATAAATCTGAAGTGGAAGTTGAAGCTGAAATCGTTAAAGCATCGAAAATGCATAAAATATCCATAAAATCAATTGACCCAGCAAAACTTGCAAGTTCATTTCTTAGTTAAATGTATATATATATATATATATATATATATATATATGTGTGTGTGTGTGTGTGTGTGTGTGTGTGTGTGTGTGTGTGTGTGTGTGTGTGTGAGCGAGTCCAATTGTGTTTGAGCGCGTGTTTTTTTTTTTTTTTTAATCTGTTAAAATTTACATTTTATATCATTTCATTGTGAGTTGTTGAATGTGGTTGGAGATGAAATTATGCCAAAACATTTTGTTGCTAAGAATTAAAAAGATTACGATCAAAGTTTTCAAAATGAAATTGAAATTAATTTGCATGTATGACATTGTTAATGTTTCAATTGAGTTAGTGAGTGAGTGAGAAAGTGTCTAGTGATGATTATAAGTAAATAAAATTTTAATTAGAATAGATTTAGATGTATTGAATTCATTTAATTTAAGGAATCTCAATGGATTACTTATTATAATTTTTTTAAAACTACAAACTATTAGTCTATAACTTTATGAACTACTTAAATCTCTAAAAAAGTTCTTCTTTCATTAATGAAATATGTATCTGTTAAGGGGAAACCTTTGTAATCTATTTAATATTCCTTATAAAACCCCACACTCAGTCAAGTACGATTGAATCAAGCCATAACGAATATGTTTAATTTATCTTGAGCGATCACACATACAAGACGCAAGCATGATTGAATCAATCATCATTTGCATTTAAAATTTTTAAAAGAATGATTTTATGAATTTTCCCCAGAATTATGGATTTTTGTTCGGAAAATATTTTTTTTTTTTTTTCAAGACTTTTCTCCTATTGGTCTCTGAATCAGTTTCTTACAGTATTTGTACTAATTTTTGTGTTACATTTCCAAACAATTGAGTTCATCTTTACACAATCGTTCGCCGTGTAATTTTATATGAAATGAATAAATTGGCCACACACGGTCAAACATGTTTGATCGATTACAAATGTGTCAAAATGAATTTGATTTGGATCAATTCCCGCTCCAATTGCCTACACACTGTCAAGCATCCTGGATTCAAGCCAAATTTATCGTTATTATTATGACTTGTGTCAAGCATGCTTGACCGTGTGTGTTGGGCCTATTATACTTTTTAATATTTCATTAGACTTTTGTCTTATTGTTCTGTGAAGTAACAAGTTTCGAACCACAAATTTGTTCATTATGTTATATAACTCGCTCTAGTCGCTAACTAAATGGCTCTTTAAAACCTGTAGAAAGGATCTATAAAGTTGTATGATTTATCTACACATTGCGTGATGTCTTTAGAAGTGGAATTTTTATGCTAAGAAAATTGAGTTGTTTCCTGAATGATGAAGAATCAATTACACACAACTTTTATTGTTAAAAATATTAATATAATATTCATTTAAAGGGCTCTTTATTAACATACAAATTATATTGTAAAATTTTGGGTGTCGTCGTTTCTCAATTCATGATAATAAAAAACAAACAAACAAACATTGAAGAATTCAAATTCTGGGTGCGGTCTAATATTGTCAAATTTATGATAAAAGTCAACCCATCGAAAAACACAATATTTTTTTTTTTTTTTTTATAATTTTCCATGCATTAAATTGATATTTGCTTTTTAATAAACTTGTATCTGTGAATGTGTATATATGTGTATATATATACATACAATATTTGAACAGATACATACAGATAAGAAGAGCAAATAAAAATTGCAATTGTTCTTACTGCACAAGGACACAAGCTGCTGCTGCTGCTGCTGCATTTAAAGAATAGAAATAGAGTCTGCCCAGCAGCTGCAAATTGTCTCATCCTATTTTTGACTTTAGCCCAAAATGGTAAACGATTGGAACGATTGCACTAACTTACTTATGTACGCACTCAGTCACTTACGCACGCACACAGACACACACACACACACACATACACATACATATATACATTTGAAAATGCACCCAAAATTGCCACTGTAACTGTGCGATTGTATGTGCTCGCGCACTTGGTCTGGAGCTTAAAACGCTTGGTTACTCACTCGGTCGGCCGGTTGGTTGGTCGGTCGTTCGTTTATTCGTATACCGCTTAGGGCGTCTATAACCATTTGAATGTTTCGATGGTGCGATACGAGACGCTACTACAAAGCTATGATGATAATCATCATATCATGATATGCTGATAATGGCCTGCAACACAAACACCCCCGCACCTGTCATCATTACTGACGATGACAATGTTGATGATGGGGATGATGATGGTGGTGGCGGTGATGATGCTGATGATATTTCAGTATACTATTTAACCTAAGAATCAAGTGGCAAACCCGTGTGCCATATACTCGTACATATATTCTTCATGCGCATATGAGAATTGGGGAGATGACATCCACTTGGATGATGAGACTTTGGTGAGTCAAATTTGTTGTCCTTTTACATGGTGTGGCATGTGGCATGTGGCATTTGGCATCATCGAATCTCATTCGTATTGAAATTCAGCAATGAAAGAAGGCATATTATACTTATATATAGAATAAAATGCTGAGCAAATGAAAAGTGGTTGAAAAGTGCTTTGCTGTGCAATATTTGCGAGAGCGCAAACCAAAAAACGAGGACAGTCTATCGATGAACAAGAGTACAAAGCAAAGCACACACAGCTCAGCACAGGACAGACAGAATGGAATGGAATGGCTCTTGATGACGTGTTAGCACTTGGGGTCTTCCACCACCCCCCACCCCCCGCAGTGAGACAAGGCGGGAAATTTTTTGCACATGCGTATTTGCCAAGGTTTTTTCTTTGCAAAAATTTACACAAAATTTTAAACTTAATTTTCTCTTTCTATCTACAATAGTAGTTTTTGTTGAAGGCTCTCTCACACTGAGCTTTTCTAGAAAATTATTTTAATAAACATTTTGCAGTATAAAAATAAACTCACCTTAGATTTTTGATGACACTTTGATAAAATCATTTAAGTTTTAGTGTTTGATCTCTTTCCACAATTTTCATTTGTTATGCAGTTTTTTAATTGATGAATTTCTGTTTATTGTTTTTAAAAAATTCTTTTTTATTTTTTTTTTCTTCATTTTGCACCAAACTTTCAAAGAATTGATGACAATATGTCTTAATGCTTTTTTATCACAGTGTATTCTTCTCCTTCTGCAATTGGTCAACTTTCTCTCTCTCGTTTGGTCTTTGTGTCTGCCTTGAGCAGCATCCAGCAGCAAGTGAACCTGAGCATAGCTGAAGCTAAAACCTTCCAAAGTCCCCTGAAGGATTTGTTATACACGAGCACGAAGTTTAAGTTCCTGCAACGAATCTGAGTTGCGACGGCTTTGATATAAATAGAAACAATACAATAAGTATTTTCTTCGCACCAACATCCACTGCGAACAACTAACTTCACTGCTCAACATCAAAATGCTAACTGATGTCTCCTGGCGCGACTACGGCAAAGCCGAACCTCACGGCGAATGCGAATATCACAAAAAAACATCAAAACCAAAAGCAAAAAGCAGCAGATACTAAATAGCAGATACTGCTGTGACGGCAGCTGAAGCAAAGACGAAGGCCAAGTCAGCGAACACACGCTAAATACTATGAAGAGTTTGTAATTGTTGGTTGTTGCTGCTGCTAAAGAAATGATGTTGGTGTTGCTGTTATTGTTGTTTTAGGTCGTTTGTAGAAGTTGATAACAGCCATGTTAGTTACCAAACTGCGACGTGACGATGTGACGTTAACTGCGGCAGCAAACAAAAGCAGAACCCGAACCATTAAAACTAAAAAAAAACTCAGAGATACATAGAGAGAGAGAGAGAGAGAGAGAACGAGAGTGAGTTTGTATTGTAAAAAAGAAAAGAGATTGCTCACTGTATTGGACCTTCCCATTCCTGACTGAAATAGTTTTGATATTCAGCTATGCTTATTGAGGCTGAATTTTTTCATTTGCTGGATTTCGCTTGCTCTCTATACACATTTCGTCCTGCCTGCATCCCTGCCTTCCTGCCTTTGAGTCTCTCTCTCTCTCGCTTTCTCTCTCTCTCTCTGTCATTGTGACTCTCTTTTTCAGCTAAATTTTCTCCATTCAAGTATATATAAGTATTTAGAATCCCTTTTACGATGTCGTGACCAAAGTCTACCGTCACCATTGTCCTTGTCATCAACACTTTTGGTGTCAATGAGGTTCCTCGGTTTGCAGGACGAAAGCGACGCCAACGATGCCAACAACGAAGCATTTTCATGTGTTTAAGAATGAAATCAAAGTGGTATATTTAAGGCCTCATTAATCAGACTGCTGCTAGTGCTTGAAAGCGCCCTTAGTCCTGAGAAAGATACACACTCATACACTCATAGAGACAAAAAACAAACAAAGAAGGACAATAACAATGGCGGCAGCACTTAATGTGCTCATTAAATACAAATTTGTTGCATCCGATAATTGTAATGGCGTTCATGTAAATTAACTCACTAAAGTAACCCAAAACATTCTGTCCTTTCTCTCCGTCTGTCTGTAAATAAAATTTACATTCTTTGACCTCTCTTAATATCAATAACTCTTCTTCCTTAACATATCACATCTATTGAACTATAGTTTATCAATTGTTTTTATTATGTGTTATATTTTTTAATTGGAATCAAACATAGTTTTCATAGCCTTCCATGGCATCTCTAAATCTCTTCCTATACTCACAGATCTGTTCGTTTACTAAGAAAAGAGTACATAAACCATTTTTTAACTCAATTTCAATAGTCTTCCATAACAGGAAATCTTTGTTTTATCCTCTCAAAATTTCAAAATCACTTCCTCAACACACAGATCTGTTTCATCTATTACGAAAGGAGTATATCATTTTTACTATATAAGTACATATTTCCATTCCTTCCAATACAATAGTCTTTTATAGCAGGAAATCTTTATTTTTACCTCTTTAAATTTGAAAAAGTTTTCCTAAGCACATAGAGCTATTAATCTACTATCAAAAGAGTATTTCATTCCATTAATTTGGATAAAATCCTATGACCTCTCTGAATATCATCTGTTGTCTATTTACAAAAATACACAAATCTGTTCATCTATTAATGGATTATATTATTTTTACTTTGTCTACCATAGCAGGGAAACTTTATTTTAACCTCAGTTTGCAAAATATATGAAAATTTCGAATAATTGCTATGACTTCTTTAAATTTCTTTCTAAACACATACTTCTTTATTCTACTATAAAAAGAGTATACCTTTTTTAAACTATTTCTATACATTTTTATTTATATCAAAGAAGTTTTAACTCAATTTTATAAATCTGGGATACTATGGAGCATTTATTTTGAACTCTATTTGCAAAACATAGAGAAAATCAGAATAAATCGAACAAATTAAATCATCCATCAACAAATATATCGTTAGATTTATATTTTGTTTATCATATTCAATACATTTTAATTGATATCAAATAAAATATAAATCAATTTTTTTTTTTTTAATAGCCTGTAATTCTAAGGAATCTTTATTCTGGCGTCCCTCATTTAGCAATATATAGAGATTTTTGGAATACAATAAATGAAAGAAAATAGAATAATTTTAGTGTAATAACAAGAGGATAGAAATGAAAGTCATCAACTAAATTTGAATCATGGGAGAAATGAGACAATAGAGTGATATTTAGTCTCTAGAAGAGCAAATTCTTGAATCGGACATGAGCCTTGGACCAAGGGGCATTTGTATCAATTGCAGATTTTTTACCACTAAATGAAAAAACACACTAATAATGTAATGAGTACAGAAAAAATCAGGTTGACGCATATGTTCAAAATGTATGACTTTTTCGGATTTCTTTAATATTATTAACAAATCACAAAAAAATACTAATATAATATTTATTGTGTTTGAATAAAAACTCAACGTCATGGAACAATTCCGATGATTTTTAGAGTATTCGATTTCAAAAATTTCGGTTGATTTTTTCGATTAACACAAGAAAAGTTTTTTGTAGTATCTATTTTGTTATACTACTCGTCTAACTTAGGACGCATTGTTGCACTTCGTTTGTTATTCGAAAATGTACGTATATTGTTGTACTTCGCGGTGGCAATTTGATGATTTGTCGTAATGAATGCTAATTGCCTTTATATGTTTGTATATACTCGTATCTATCTAGATACAAACATTTTAGCAACCGAAAAAAAAGTAACAATACAAAAAAACATTTTAACTCATCATCTAATATAGTTTGCTGCGCTTCAAAGTATGTCAAAATTCCAAAGCGTAACTTATTTTTAGTGGCTCAGACTTTATGAACAAAATATGTATCTCAGAACTGATCAACGCGCTCTGTATCTATCTAAGATGTATCTATGTATCTATCTATGAATATATAGTAGAGTATAATATAGTAAATGGAAACGTAAATAAAAGGTGCTAATTTCATGAGGGTTCAATTAGATGTTATTGTATGATTTTGTTTCTTCACTTTACTTCTACCTAAAATGTTATTGCCACATCTTCGTTTCTTTACTTTACTTTACTTTGTTTCGTGTTCCATTTTATTAAAAGATGAAAAAATAAAATTGATTTTTAATGAAATCTGTATTTCTAAAAATTTCGTTCTCCCCTCAATCATATAACAGTGAAATATTTTCCTTTTTTTTTTTATAAAATTTCTTATTTTCATATGTTTTACTAAATTACTTTAAATTATACTGAGATACAATAAATTTTGGTTTTAATTCAATTTGTTAAAATATCAAATAAATACAAAAAAATATATGTAATACTAAAAATAAATTGTGTGACTGAGTAGCAAAAGATTATGGTCCAATCCTATTGGCCAGGCTGGTAATGGCAGCCCACTCCGGTACGCTATCCCACTACTGCTTACCACGGGAACTCTTGGCTGCTGGTTTTCACCCCTGGCCCGGTACATCCCTCCTTAGCCAACCTGAATGCCTCTGACTCCTCAAAGGCACCCATATTGATGGCAAGCTTAGTGCGGACGTTCCGTCAACATGAACTGGTCCACACACAGTAAGTCCCAGCCTCAGACCATCCCATAATCAGACCTCACAGAAGCGTGATTACAGAAGATGCCAACCTTCCAGTCGAAAGTTACTTAACTAAAAACTTACATATGACAATTTGTTATGGTTGTTGTCAATGTTATTTTTGAATTTAGAAAGCGCCTCCTATTATTTCTATTTCTATAAATAACAACAAAAATACCATGGGAATATTATCTGAGACATGAACCAATAACAACATTAATAATGTGATAATAATTTGTCCACACTTCTATAACTGCCCGGGTAGCTCAGTCGGTAGAGCATTGGACTTTTAATCCAAGGGTCCAGGGTTCAAGTCCCTGCTCGGGCGCATCTTTTTTATTATTTTTTTTTTTAATAGTTTTTCATTTATTTTCTTTTTAATATTAAATCCAGTTCTTTCAACATTGCGAGAACTATATCTATCCCTTCTATATATTGTATTAATTTTGTATACATGTGGTTAGACAAGTTAAAATATAGAAAAAGAATTTTAATATACATATGAGTCATACTCACTGAAAATTTTCACATTGTCTAGCAATACTTATATACATAATATGGAAATAGAAATTTCTATAACTATTAGTAGATTCTTTTTGACGATGACATTTTTATATGTTACTAATAGTATTTTATACTATACATATTCTATTTTATTTATATTTCAATAAATGGTGAAATCATTTGATTACATAAATTATTATTCAAATAATGTTTTGCTTTAATAATAAATCCATAAATGGAAACATTGAGTGAGCAAAGACTATACAAACTTTTATAGACAAACCAAACGATTGACTCATAAAAAAAAATATATTTCTTAGCATTTATGCTTATCTAACGATCTAGCACAAGTCTAGTATATGCCCGGGTAGCTCAGTCGGTAGAGCATTGGACTTTTAATCCAAGGGTCCAGGGTTCAAGTCCCTGCTCGGGCGAGTTTTTTTTTTTTCATATTTTTATTAATTAATAAATTTTAAAGGAATGATATTTAGTATTTTCATGTGCCCTAAAAATGTCCATACATTTTTTTTTGACCTTGTACTTTTCTTATTTTGGGTTGCCTTTATATAATATACAATATTTATCTTCTTGTATGTGTCATATATAAAAATCAATATTTGTTTGTTTGTATGTATTAAGTTGATAAAATTTCCCATATTTTATATTAATTATTATTATTATTTATATTAATTAAACTTAAAGAAATAAACCTCACGATAAGATGGTTCTCTGGTTTGGTTGATTATATGAAATTAAGGAAGAATTTTTACAAACAATTATAATCGGACTGCTCATTAACGAATTCATTTACATTATCAATATCAATCAATAAATTTTTTCATGAATATTGAAACGGGATTTGTTTCTGTCAATGCTTTGTCTATTAGAGTAATTCAATATTTATTGTTTCTTTCTTAGGTGGCGGTATAGGTAAAATAACTTTATTAAATATTATGTTTGAAGCAAAGCGAAGTAATTTAGAGCAGTTTAATATTTACATTAATTGCCACCAATAGGTGGCGATATGTGAACTATGCTTAAATATTGATACTACTTATGTTTCAAGCAAAACTTTGTTACTTAGAGCAGTTTAATATTTACATTAATAGCTTTTCTCTGACTAACGCCGCCAATAGATGGTAAGATGAAATAATTGCATTTTTTCTCGCATGCGATATTTTATATTTCAAATTTATTTATTTTTGGCTTTATTTCATTCAACTGGTACTCTGACCAAACTTATTTTTAATTATATCATGCAGTTTCATGCAATAAAAAATATAAAAAAATAAATATGTAGCATGCAATATTTTTTGGAAATTTGGAAATTATTTTATTTCTTTAAATTCAGATAAGATAAATTTTTCGTTGGAAAGTTTTTAAGAAGCATAAAAACAACTGATAGGTTTATAGTCAAACTTTTATTATATGTATTTGTAGAATATAAGATATTGTAATAAGATTTTGAAACAATCTCAACACAAAAACATTAAAAATAACACATTATGATGATGATCTAAACAAAAATTAAAATCAACTTCAAATGTGAACTTACTTGTATATAAAGTAATATAAAGCTTAATTAAAATCTCAATAAAGCCATGCCTCATAGTAGCATTGAACTTATGTAGGTATATGATAATGTGATGATAGCCGAGAGTCTTTTGTTTTTCAATAGATTGGTATAAAAATAGGGTTTACATAAGTAGATATATAGGTACAATAATAATATTATTGTAAGTAATATTCGATAATAATAGTATTGGATTAATAAACTAATAGAAACAAGCTTGACCAAGTTCAATGCGGAACTCTTGTTGTGCCTCGCCAACATCACGAATTGCAATATCAACAATTGGCAGCCTCTGGGTCTTCTCAGTTTTGTATTTGATAATTGTCTTGGCCCACTTATTGGCATGATACTGAAAATATTAAAAAATTTTATAGAATTCTTAAGTTATTTTGATAAAATATTACTCATACCTTGCACTCATCGACTTCTGCTTTGAAGCGCAATCTTTGTGGTCCCTTTGGTGTTAGTTCTGCATCATTCCAAGTTAGAAGTTTCAAACCATTCCGATCAGCAGCATAATGATTGGGTTTTTTATACTCAAAAGCTACGGTGTTTTTGCAATGGAAAGTAATGGTTTGGGTTGCCTTGGCCGACAATAACTGTAAGAATCCCAACTGATGGGAATCCGCTTTATAGTTAATTTTCATACCGTTCGGCATTTCACCAAGCCAAAGATCTGAATGAAAACCGGCAGAAGAAAGTATTCCAGTTTCTCTGGGCTGTGGCTTAATGCAAGTAGCGCGCGTCTCTCTATCGCAATACACAAGCAAAGCATCTTGGGGATCGGCTTCATTGGGATCAATCCAGTAATCACCGGAAGTGAACTCCGGATAAGCAACAAAGAGGTCACGACAGGTCTTTGCGGGTGCACTTTGTTGTCCGTTGGGTCGACGAATTCGTTCAAAAGATGCCTTTAAGTGTTCAAATGCTTTCACAACCAATGCTTCTTTGTCCTCATCTGACATAGCTTCGGAAAATTCTTTAACTGGTTGATCGCTTAGTGTGTCAACACCTTTAGTTTGGCCTTGACTATTGAGCAATGCAGCTAAGGCAGCTGCATCATAACCCAAAGACTCTCCAGGTGGTCCTGGAGGTCCCGGCGGTCCTGGAGAACCTGGTGTCCCTGGTTTACCATCATTGCCACTGTAACCGCGAGGACCTGGTTGACCTGCTAGACCTGGAGGACCAGGACTACCATCTCTACCTGGAGAACCTCGACTTCCAATTTCACCAACAGGACCCTGCTCACCAGAAGATCCAGGCGATCCAGTATCTCCTTTAATACCAGGCTGGCCCGGTAATCCTTGCAACCCGATAAGTCCACGATGTCCTTTTATTCCTTTCGGTCCAGCTTCTCCTATCTCTCCCTTTTGACCTTCTAAGCCCGGTGGACCAGCTTTGCCTCGCATTCCTATTGGTCCTTCAACACCTGGTAAGCCAGTATCTCCTTTCAAACCACGTTCACCAGGTGGGCCATGTGCTCCGACTGGCCCAGGTGGACCTGGCAATCCGGTAGATCCAGGGGGTCCTTGATTACCTTGTTGACCTGGAGGTCCTTTGTCACCTTGTCTCCCGGTAATTCCCGGTGGTCCAGGTTTTCCTGTAGGCCCCTCTGGGCCAGCTTCACCGACAGGACCGGGTTGTCCAGGTGCGCCTGCAATTATAAGATTATTGAATATATAATAGATAGTTATCGACGATAAGAAAATTTTACTTGCCTGATAATCCCTGAGGTCCAATTGGACCTTCCTTTCCTGGTTTTCCCGGCAAACCCTGTTCACCAGGAGCTCCTCTAAGCCCTCTTACACCAGCAGCTCCAGAAGGACCAGGTATTCCGGGAAGACCACGATCACCAGTATTTCCAGGCAATCCAGGGCTTCCAGCAGGACCTGAGGGACCATTATTTCCAGTTTCACCTTTTTCGCCAACTAAACCAGGGGGCCCTTGGGGTCCAGGAGGTCCCAGCAAGCCCGGTCTACCTACTTCACCAGGATTTCCCTTGATTCCAGGTAATCCAGGTGATCCTTGATGTCCTTGCAACCCAGGCGCACCCTACAATAATTTTAATGTTTAATGAATCCACTAAGTCCATAAAATAATATTACCGGTAGTCCTTGATCTCCTGGCTTTCCAGGTAGGCCACTTAATCCTGGTTCACCTCTCAACCCAATTTCTCCACGTCCACCTTTAGGTCCAGTCAAACCAACCGGACCTCTCTCTCCCTGCTCTCCAGGTAATCCTTGGGGTCCAATATTACCTTGGTCACCTTTGATTCCCATAATTCCACGATCTCCTTTAGCACCAGGCAACCCCGCCAATCCTGGAGCACCAGGGAAACCGATTTGTCCAGGTGCACCTACTGGACCCTTTTCACCAGGTGATCCATTGGCACCAGGTTCTCCTTGAATTCCAGGAAGTCCCTGTTCTCCTCTTTCTCCAGATTCTCCCGGAGCTCCAGGGGGACCCAACAGTCCTTGTAAACCTCTGTCTCCCGGTCTTCCGGCAGGTCCTTCAATTCCAACTGGCCCAGGGCTACCGCGATCACCTTTTTCACCGGTCAAACCAGGCAGTCCTCTCGGTCCAGTTAATCCCATCATTCCTTGTGGGCCGATATGTCCTTTAGAACCAGGTCTACCAGGGGGTCCCTAAGAAAATATATCAATATTACTGATATATAACCGAAGAAGCCAAAATAAACTTACTGGTGGTCCATCATTTCCTGGTGCGCCAGAATCGCCTCTTTCACCCGGTGTACCAGGTTGTCCAATCGGACCCCTTTCACCAGGAAAACCTCGCTCTCCTCTTATTCCAGCGGGTCCTATTGGTCCAGGCACTCCAGGAGGTCCTTGATGACCGTCTTTTCCAGGCGAACCTGGGCTACCCGGAAGTCCAGGTAATCCTTGGAAACCCCTAGGCCCAGCCGCACCTGGCTCACCACGATCTCCATCTTGCCCGGCTGGACCAGGTTGTCCTTGTGTTCCAGGTAAACCATCTTTGCCATTATCTCCTTTAGGTCCTTTCGGTCCAGCTATACCAGGCTCTCCATTTTTACCAGGTTCGCCCGGGATTCCTTTGTCACCAGGCATACCTAATGGACCAGGTAGGCCTTGAATACCCTGGGGTCCTTGCTCACCTGCACGTCCATCTGCTCCAGGTAAGCCCCGTTCGCCTGGTGGACCATTTTTACCAGGTGATCCAATTTTTCCAGGTAAACCGCGTAACCCTTGAACTCCTGGTAAACCAGGAGCACCAACATCACCAGAATTTCCTTTGATTCCAACAGGTCCCTGAATTCCACGATCCCCTTGAACACCTTTGGGACCGATAGGTCCATCATTTCCAGGTAACCCGGGTAATCCTTGTGGACCTCTTTCTCCAGAAGGACCCTGTAAGCCAACGGGTCCACGCATGCCACGTTTTCCACGTTTACCTTCAGGACCAATGGCACCTGGAATACCACGCGGACCCGGCTGACCATTCTCACCTTTTATTCCTTGATCGCCTGCACCGATTAAAGAATTATTTTAGTTTAAATTTCTTATGTTTTATGTAAAAGATTTTTTTACCTTTATATCCACGCTCTCCAGGCTGTCCGGGAGCTCCTTTCACACCAGGCTCGCCGGGGCTTCCGGGCAAGCCTTCAGGACCTCTTGCGCCAGGAAAACCTTGTGGTCCGACGCTTCCAGGTGATCCCATTGAACCTTTGTCACCAGGAGTACCATCCCTTCCAGGTGGACCTGCTACTCCTGGCTCTCCTGTAACTCCAGGTCGACCGGCTTCACCACGTGGACCTTGCAAACCCGAATCTCCTTTGGGCCCTTGATGACCCAAGTCACCCTTTGCACCAGGAATTCCAGGAAAACCAGGAGGACCAGGTTTTCCAATAGCTCCTGGACTACCTTGAGGTCCAGCATTTCCGTCAATACCTCTAGCGCCCTGTGCACCTGGTGGTCCTTCACGTCCCCGTTCTCCGCGTGCACCAGCTGGTCCCTACAAAAGGATTACTATTAACACATGTCACACAATCGGAATAAAATTTAACCACTAACAATTGGACCAGGATGACCAATGGGGCCCATTCCCCCTGTAGCTCCTTTTTCTCCAGGTGACCCATGTTCTCCTTTTGCACCGTCTATTCCAGACAAACCTGGATGTCCCTTTAAGCCAGGTATTCCAGGTAAACCTGCACTTTTAATTTTGTATTCGTTTCGAGTATTCACAAATAGGTTAATATAATAAAATTTACGCACCTGGTAATCCTCTAGGCCCGGGAGTACCAGCTGCACCTTGCAGGCCGGGTTCTCCATCTTCTCCAGGAACACCATCTTTTCCAGGTGCTCCTGGCAACCCACGAGGCCCAATTAATCCTTGAGGTCCTTGAAAGCCAGGTTCTCCAGGATCTCCACGAGCACCTTGAAAACCTTGGGGCCCAGAAGGACCAACATTACCGGGCGGCCCACGAGGACCAGATTGTGCTGATGCCTGAACATATTGGAAAGGTGGAACTATCAATGGTTCTGAACCGGGTCCCTTATCAGTATTTGCATATTCTCGGGCCAATTGTTCATGATAATAAGTCAAATCGGGTATGGGACCAGGTGCACCAACATTTCCCGGTATGCCATGATTTCCTGTATCGCCTTGCAATCCTGGTTCTCCTTGAGCTCCTTTTTCTCCAATAAAACCTTGTTCTCCTCGTGGCCCAACAGAAACTGTCGGTGTTGCATCTGCAGCTACAGATCCTGGTCTTTGACCAGCACCAGTACTAGTAGTCGTTGTTGTAATTGTTGTTCGAATTCCTCCATCTCCCAAAGACTGAGTGTCCACATTTGTCTGTGTATTACAATCGCTGGCAGTTTGACAATTTACGACTTTATTTGAACAAACACATGAGGTCGGACAGCCATTCTCTTCACCCGTAAACTGATCTCCTTCCCGATACCAGTTGCCTTCATATTGGCAAGAAAATGCGCTGATTACATTTGCTGCTCGAGGTCTTGGTGTAGATGCAACGACAACTGAAATATGTCAAAAAATATATACTTCTTAATTATAGGAAATATCAGTTTATTGATTGATCTCATAGATTAGATTCTTGAGCTTGAAAATGAACCTCAAACTAAATGAAATGATCAAAGTATAAGCTATGATTACCTTCCTGATGAGTTTCCAAAGCTCGGCCACGACCAGGCGCATCAAGATCTGAAAATGTTTGATGGTATAATTATTAGCGTTCCACTTTAAATACGAGTATATTTCACGATAAGTCAATGTGCATCTTCTATTCTCTTATTAATTGAAACACTTCGAGAGCATCAATTACTGACAACGGAACCAAGATATAATAATAATTTAATGGTCAAAGCAACGCAAGCAAATCAATTACAGACGCACAATGCCAATGCAAATAAACCACAAATCATTTTTGCATGTGTTTGTACCACATACTACTACAATTTATGATGGAAATGTCATTAAGGTTTCCAGAACAACAACCCAATTCTATTAATATCAAATGAACTAAACTAAACTATGAATGAATGAATGAGGATGAATGAATGGCTTTATACGAGTATTATGATTCTGATACTGGAACTAAACAATATTTACATCATAATCATAGTTATTATAGTAATAGTTGAATTCAATTCATTAGTTCCCGGTAAAATATCTTGTTTCCAGAACACCAACCCAATTCTATTGTATTAATGTAAAATGAACTAGGCTAGTACGAGTATGAATGAATGAATGTGTAAATGAATATGGATTATGATTATGATTCTGATAAAGGAACTAACCAATATCTACATCATCATAATTGTTATAGTCATAGTTATCCAATTCATCAGCACCCGGTAGAATAGCATGTTCCGGTTGTGGTTCCTCTGCCTGGGGTCGATCCAAACGTAATTTTCGACGATTTTTTGCTATTTTCTTTTTAAGTTTCTTCAATGGTGGCTCGGCATTGACAAGTTCCACAAAAGTTGTGAATGCCACAAATATGCAAAATATTTGCAAAAATTGAACTTTAAGTTTCATCTTTAAGTAATTTCAACAACTACTTCTTCTGCTTCAATCTGCAATCTTCTTATTTAATCTTTAAAATCCAAAATTAGCCATCTGAGAAAGCTGGTGAAAAATATAATAATAAACAAATAATTATTATTTTTATCCCAAGCAGATTACGACTATTTTATTTATGAATTAAGGAAGCTGACTAAAAAGTAGATCACAGCACACAAAATGTATTTTGATAAGAACCGCATTCAATTCATTCTTCGAGGTCAGGTCAACAACACGAACACGCACTGATAAACATTTGAATTTTTGAAATTTTTTTTTTTTTTTTAAGAAAGATTTGGTGTGTCCAAACACACAGAATAAAATAAAAATGATGCGACGTTATCAATATAACCTCTTTATTGTCACTCTCCGAGACTAACAACAAATCATAGTCTTAGTCTTCTTGGTATGTACTAGTTTAGTTTGAGTACAAAATTATTTGCCTATCAACCGAAAATTGAGTGACTCTTTTTTTTTTTTTTTTTTTTTTTTGTTGAGATTATTTTGAATTAATTATACAATATTTTATTGTTTCCTGTTCGGAAGAGATAACAAACATTGCCACTAAAGATTTGTTAAAAAACTGAACTTTCTTTTTTATTTTTGGTAAAAATTTGGATCCTTTGTCAAATGTTTTACATAAATACATTTACTCAATTTTATGATTAGGGACTTGAACACTAAATACAATATTTCATAGTTTTCATATCCAAAATTTTAATTATTTGATTAAATTTATTGATAAGCAGATCACCATATCAATTGATTTCGCATGTTTATTCTAAACATTAAACCAATTTCACTGTTTTTACTATACTATAAACAATGTCACTCTATATATATATATTTCTAAAGGATATAGAACACAACAAACACCCACATTTTTATCTACAATGATTTAGATTCAATTTTCACTTTTGCGACCAAAAAAATACCAAAAATATATTTCCGAATAGAACGCCACGCCGGCTCCAAAACGACTGAACGAATGAATATGTTCATGCTGCTTTTAAAATCTATACATAATAGTTTCGAGTCCCAAACCACAGAGATACTTAGTTTTGCTCTTTAAGCAGCTTTTATCTGTGAGCTGAATTGAATAGAATTGGTGCAGCAGAACAGAATAGAAAAAAAAGAACAGCAAAACTTGGCGTAAAAGGCGCTTCGTAAAACTCTCGTGCGTAAAGTCGATTTGATCTTCATCATTATCATCATTATCAGCAGACATTCGGGAAAGGTCAATTATTTTTGGATGCGTAGTCAATCAAAATGGGTTTGATTGAAGAAGCTCAACCTAAGATTTGTTAAAAGAGTAGTATTAAGAGACACTGGTCATTTAAAATTAGAAGATTCTTTCTTATCTTATTCTTATTATTTTAAATGATGTATGAAAATAATTTTGTACTCATTATTTAGACGGATACTTAATATGCTCATCACTTTTTAGTACTTTTCAGAAAAAAAAAAAAAAAAAAAGATCGCCCGAGCAGGGACTTGAACCCTGGACCCTTGGATTAAAAGTCCAATGCTCTACCGACTGAGCTACCCGGGCAGTTATTTTTCCTGAAGGCAAAGAACAAATTAGAATTTTTTATTTAGAATTTTTTTTTTTTTTTTTAACAATGATCCATAATTATGGATAATTCTATTAAACTAATTATATTGGTTACTATACTCGTATAAAATAAATAGAATTTTTTGTTTGGTAAAATTATTTTATGGATAGAATATAATCGTTGATAGATGAAACATATTTTTGAATGAAATTTTATATACATTTTATTATTATAAAAATATTAATAATAATAAATTCCTATACTACTTGGTATTAAGATCACTGCAGGGCGTTAAGTTCTAAAAATTTTATATATGGTTTTTGTATTAAAATTTGAAAATTATTCAATTTATTTTTAGAACAAAAAATATCTATTAGTTCTATAAATTTATTTTCAATGTGTATGATATCTAAATGTTTCCACAAAATTTCTTATATAAGCCATGTACATAGTTTCAAGTGAAACATTCTACAGTCAGTGACCATAATGAGATGATGATGATGGTTTCAGTGGATATGTCTAGAAAGTTCTTGTTTTTAATATGCAATGTTGGCATCGCCTTGATCACTTTGATCATTCATATTAATCTATTTTATTTCAGCAAATAAAAATTTTAAAAAAATTTTCCTATCAATAAATGGCCACAGAATTCCATCACTTCAATCAAAAATTTTAATGATTTTGCTATGAAAGAGAAATTTTTATTTGATAGAAAGTAATAGAATCCGAAACCATGTTATTGCTTCTGGCAAAAAGATTTTCTCGCCCGAGCAGGGACTTGAACCCTGGACCCTTGGATTAAAAGTCCAATGCTCTACCGACTGAGCTACCCGGGCAGTTGGAAAAATTGTGTCGAAAGGCAAAAACATTCTAAACTATCCAACCAACAGGATTTTCCTGTACTCTTAGTTTCTATGTTTGTCAGTAGATGTCGTTGCGCTGACGTTCAACATTGCCATATCAAGCACACGCTGTCAACTAAATCAAGGGCAAACACTACTTTGCAAGGGTACACTAATTTTCATTACTCAGTTCGCAGTTCGATGTTTTACGTTTTGTTTGATCGTTGTTAATGCAATATTAACAAAGAATACTTCTGGCAATTGCATATTAATACAGAAGAACAAGTTTACCCTCTTCTTTTCTCTATTCCTAATACAAAAATTCAAACACAATTTGGATTCAGTCTGGCAATATTAGGTTATATGTAGATGTGTGACCGAGATAGATACATATATTGTAATAATCTAAATTTTATTAAGATGTGTGAGTGAGATAAATATAGTAAACAAACATTTTTCATTCATAATTATAATTCACAAATGCTTTTTCGGTTCTGTGCTGGTATATATACGACATCAATTGCTATCTACTTGTTCTTGCTTCGGCAGAACATATACTAAAATTGGAACGATACAGAGAAGATTAGCATGGCCCCTGCGCAAGGATGACACGCAAAATCGTGAAGCGTTCCACATTTTTTTGCAAAAATTTTCCCTAATCGAAAGTAGTGTTGATGCTTAAAAACCAATACAAATAGAACATTAATTAAAAAAATTGGAGTTTTCTTTAAAAATTGCTATTAATTGCTTTAAGAGAAATATTGTTGTAAAGAAGAAATATGTGTACATAAATGTTTGGTATGATATTTTTTACCTAAAAGTACATAATATAGTATTCCCCCTCTATGTAGACTATTACCTTGTTCTTGTATGGGAGGCACAGTAGGTGTAAGGACCCTGAAAGTGATGGCCTAGAATATCGCTAAGGAAGATTGAAAGCAAATACTGAAGCTTATAACAGTCCAAACCAGGCATCACAATGGGTCGTAAGACTTTTGAGTAAATTTACCCCTGGTGATATAATACCCTGTCTATTCTATCGTTTGGTATAAGTAATTAGACATTTGGCCATTAAAATCCCCAATACAAAAATTTTGCACATTGCATTAATAGTACTAAATAATTGGTGATGAAGATGATGATAGATTTCAATTACATTTTTATGACAAAACCTGAATAAATTGCACTATTTCTACAAACTCCTTTATAACAAAACCTGGTCAATCATCACATCGCTATAAGAGACTTCGTTATGAAGGTGTTCGACTGTATTCATGAGAAAATATTATAGTAATTATAATTCTTCCCATATCTGAGCCATAATTACCAGCAAATACAGTACCTAGAAAGTTCTAACAACCAAAAGTGTGAAAACTTTACCGATTCCCATCTGTCAAGTCGTTTGTATATATAAAATAGTAAAATATATTTATTAAGAAGGCTATGAATTTGAATTTAAATACAACAAAGTAGTACTTCAGTCAGTCATTAATTTTCATTGTACAGAAAAACACATTCTGAAGAAAATCTCTATATATTTTTTTATTACTGAATTCTTTAACTTCTATAAACTTAATTAATACCGTTGAACAAACATATTGCATATTTAAATTAAGCGATACTCGCAGTGAATATTTCCGAGAGCCATTAGAGTCATTTAAGACACAAAATGGCGGAAGTTCAATCTACATCAGTTGATGAGGAAGGAGCTCAATGTGTTACCATTATGTTAAGTCACGATCTATTGGAGTGGGTGAACAATTTGGTGCAGGGAAACTATAAGAAAATTGAGGAGCTTGGTTCAGGTAATTATTGTAAAAACAATAATATTAAATGGTTCTTTCATTGATTGAAAATACCAAATTAAGGAGTGGCATATTTGCAAATAATGGCAATGATTTATCCCAATTCGATTGAGGCCCAGGAGATCAAAATTCCTGCCACTCTTGAGCAAGAAAAATCACTTAACTTAAAGCTTCTTCAAACTGTACTTACTTGTCATAACATTAACAAGAAAGTGCCAATAGAAGGTCTCTTGAAAGAAGACTTCCAGGAAAATTTCGACTTCCTTAAATGGTTTAATAAATTCCATGAGAGCCATTTGGCCACTAAGAAGAAGACCCCAAAGGAAGACGGGGTTAAGAAAGAAAAACCTATAGCTTACGTAGCGCCTACACAAAAAACTGAAAATTCTGCTGCGGATATAATGGAAGCAAGATTTGAGCGGATAA
Source organism: Amiota mariae (assembly GCA_035041805.1). Taxonomy (NCBI): domain Eukaryota; kingdom Metazoa; phylum Arthropoda; class Insecta; order Diptera; family Drosophilidae; genus Amiota; species Amiota mariae. Next base: position 5,189,013 of record JAWNKV010000325.1, read on the forward strand.
TCCAACGCCAGCTCAATCTTCAAATGCATTGCGAAACTATTAACAACATTTTGTATGAAATGGAAAAGGACTTGAAGGAACAAATGGAAAGGGGTGAAAATATTGAATTTTGTGAACGTATTTTGGAAGCTATGAATGCCGATGAGATTACTGAATCAGATTTAGATGTCTATACTGATTCCGATCCCGATTCAGATAATGTGGATAGTGAAACCTCTTAGGCAAAAGGCCTGCGGTTTGTCTACCTTGAAAAAAAAATGCATGATTGTTATGAAGTTTTATTAGTTTATATTATATTTTAAATAAATCCTATCACCTGCAACCTTTGTGCCCCAGGAACAGAACTAAAACCGATTGTGTAAAAGATATAAAAACAAATTTTCGATTAAAATAATACCACAATCAACTTTATATTCTTATTTTTACTCGTAGTATACTCGATAATTCTAATAATAATCGTCGTCATCAGCTAAAATGTCTGAATGCCACATATTTCTTGCCGATGTTCCTGGTGGTCCGGGAGGACCTGGTGGTCCCATGAAACCTGGTGGCCCTTGCGGCCCAAGTGGCCCACGAGCTCCGGGAAATCCACGCCTACCACGTAATCCTGGGGGTCCTTGTAAACCAGGAGGGCCGTCACGTCCCTCAGGACCAGGTGGCCCTTGCATGCCGGTTGCTCCAACAGGTCCAATATCACCAGGTGGACCACGAGGCCCTTTATTGCCAACACTTCCAGGTAAACCAGGTGGTCCAGGTGGTCCAGGCGGTCCTTGTTGTGTATAATAGATTTGTGGTATATTTTTGGCTTTACGTGCTGTTTGTTGTTGTTCTTGTGAAAATGTTAGTGAAGCTGTGAAGAAATGTGAAGAATTTAAATTTGAATTCTTTCTTAAAGTGAGTTTATTTTTGTTACCCAAGCAAAGTAAACAAGTTATCGTTCTCATGTTTCAATCGTGACTGACATTTTGTGGTGGAATGAAGCTTCATTTTATAGAAAAGTTGAGCCAAGTAAAATGTCTTCAATCTATGATTTTAATCTAGAAAGAAAGAATGAAAGTATCGTACATAAAATTCCCATAAATTTAAGTAAGAACATAATTTTTCATTCGTATAGCCTAATAATGAACTCATAAAATTTGAGACACTTTTCAGAAATGAGAATTCATTCGCATTACTGTGTAAAGTTCTAGAAGACACTGATTTAATACTCGTAGTATAAATCAAACGATCAAACTATTAAAGATCTTTTATTACTTACAGTCTAACGCAAGTTTTATTGTGCATAGAAAACTAGTTAAGTGGGAAATTAGATGCATTTGAAGATATATGTAAACTAAGTCCAAATTGTGATCAACCTACTAAATTTTATAATACTCGATTGTATTTTTGACTGCATTCTAAACTTGAAATACTTTAAAGAAAAAAAAAGAAAAAATTAAATTCGAGTGAGCGAGTGGCAAAAGAATATGGTCTAATCATATTGGCCAGGCTGGTAATGGCAGCCCACTCCGGTACGCTATCCCACTACTGCTTACCACGGGAACTCTTGGCTGCTGGTTTTCACCCCTGGCCCGGTACATCCCTCCTTAGCCAACCTGAATGCCTCTGACTCCTCAAAGGCACCCATATTGATGGCAAGCTTAGTGCGGACGTTCCGTCAACATGAACTGGTCCACACACAGTGAATCCCAGCCTCAGACCATCCCATAATCAGACCTCACAGAAGCGTGATTACAGAAGATGCCAACCTTCCAGTCGAAATTCTGTTAGCTAATGTCTGCTTTGTTCGTATTTCTAAAAATAACTCTAACAGCACAACTGTTAATTAACACAGACGAAGACATGTCCGTGAATTTGTATAATAATTGGTCATGGGCAGAATGAAAACAGATGTTTACGATTTTAAACGTTCATACTTGTGTTATGTGTCTATCGATTCCAAATTAAGAATTTTATATATTTTGCATCTACTCATACGAGTATAAACTTAACAGTTTAATAAAATGAGTTGATTTTAATCAAATATATAAAAAGCAATAGGAAAAAAAAAAATAAACTCGCCCGAGCAGGGACTTGAACCCTGGACCCTTGGATTAAAAGTCCAATGCTCTACCGACTGAGCTACCCGGGCATGTAAATATCTACTGTTAAATGTGAGTTTTCCTGACCTTAGAATTATTCACTTAATAATAATAAGAATATATAATACTTAACATAATATTAATTATATTTTTAGATCTTGATAAGATCTACATGTGTATTATAATATGGAAATAAGAAACAAAACTACATGCAATTACAAATACAATAAAATATTATGTTTTCCAGTGGTCAAATTATTGTAATTGAAACATATAAAATGAGTTAAGCAGCAAAAAGAAATTCGCCCGAGCAGGGACTTGAACCCTGGACCCTTGGATTAAAAGTCCAATGCTCTACCGACTGAGCTACCCGGGCTTGTGTTTACAGTTACTCATATGGATCACGATGGAGGGGAAAAGAAATTTGTGTACGTAAAAGTTCACCGTCTAATCACTATAACAATCTGAGTTAGATCATTCTTCTTCTCGCAGAGTTATACATACTATACATACATACATACATATATGCTTTACAAACATTATAAGCATAAATAAGCAAAACTATATATTTTTCACGAATAGGTCATTTAGGAAATACATACATATTCGCAAAGTATCCAGAAATAATGATATAATAGAAGAATGTGGATGACGATGTCTGTTCTTTTTGGCAACAATGTAACTTTTAGATATATGAAGGTGTAGCCTTTCTCCTACACCTATTAACTACAGTCTCCGATGCTTAGTTGTATAAGCTTCACAAACACTAGACTATGGCAGGGATCAGCAAACTTTTTTTATGGTTTTTATGGTCAAATAGAAAACTCGAGCAAAAAATCCAGAAATCGAAATAGAATAATGTGCTACATTTTACTCCCAAGATTGCAAGTTTTAATCTAATCTAGGTAAATAGAACGGAAGACCATCAGTTCTGTTCGACCTAGAAGTTGGTCCAAGTGATTTTTTTTCACACTTCGGCATTAGATTAGATTAGGATTTAAAGATTTTGATACTCATAAGGAATTCCATTCTTTTCTCAAGAAATGAATCTGCAATCTCAGTTGGTTCTAAGTACTAAATAGATATCAATATCTGATCTGAATTAGACAAAGTGGCATAACTACTTTTCTTGATTACATAATCTACATTGATTGTCATAAGTTTTTCAAAACTCTGCAATGTCCTGTTAAGAAGCCTGACAGATATCCATTCGAATTAGTAAAGTGTATAATAAAATAAAAGAAAAAACTCAATAATTTACAATTTAAAATAGTTTTTATTTTTGTGTTTTTTTTTTTTTTTTTTTGTTTCGCTTTTAGATTTTTATGTCATTCATTATGTTCATACAAGATCATCGTATATGAAGTTACATAAGTATATATGTATGTACTATATACATACTATTATTTTTTAAACGATTTTCTCTCACATTACATTCACATTATTAATTCCATTAATTTTTATTTATTTATTTTTTTTTTTATCTTGGGAATTTGTTGTTGATTTACATATGGATAATAATAATAATAATAATAATAAATTGGTTTTATTTTTTTAAATAATTTTTATTAATTTTTATTACAACAAATTTTCAATACATGGAATGCTGTTGAATTGTTTATATCCCCCGGCCCCCATATCGTTTGTGAGAGTCTATGAGTCTATCAAAATAATATTTATAATAAGTAATAATAATAATAATATATAATAATTTAATTATGATTTTATTTTTAAAATTAAATAAACAAATAAACAAAAAATAAGACGACGGCATTACATAATTTGTGCTAAAGTTTATTAATTTTTCACTAAATATCATCATTGCTGCTTGGATTGCATTGCGTGATTTGGACTTAGGTCTAAAGAAGTATACACTACATTAAATTAATTAAGGGATACGATTTTTCGTTTTTTTGTTTTTTTGTTTTTTTTAATATTATATTATTTTATATTATTATTTTTCGAATGCACTAACCTTAGCATATCTATGTCAATATATCAAGAAAGAGAGAGATTTTTATAGCATAAATAATATTGTAGGTTGATGATATAACACATTACATATTACTTATGTTACTCGTAGTTACTAAGTAGTATCGTATTACTTTGTCTATATTATGATTTACTTAATTTACATTTCTCTTTATTCGAAATTCTTTTTCTTTATTTTTTTTTTATGTATTTATTTATAAATTTATTAGATATATTAAGAATTTTTTTGTATGGAAAATTGGGTTTTGGTTGCCAATTTTTTGTCACCAAATTATGAAAGTGAAATTTCTTTATTTTATTTTATTTATTTAATCTATTTATTATTTTTACAATGAGCTCAACTTATTTTTTGTTTATTTTTATTTATAGATTTTTTTTTTTATTTTTTTCTAATGAAATTCGTTTAACGAACAATTTAAACTGTTCAACAAATAAGTAAATGAAAAAGAAATTTAATTTGAATTTACAATACAAAATTAATTAAATAATTTTAAATAAAAATATTAAATATACATAAATTTAAAGAAGAAGATTCTTTATGATTTTAGATGTTGTAAATTTTATTTTGCTAAATTTCTTTTTTATTGTTTAAATATCCAAAATCTTCGTACCTGTTTTTGTTCCGAATTTGTTTTCATTTTTTTTTTTATCTATTTATTTTTATATTTATTAATTTATTTTAATTTAAATAATTTACTCAAACAAAACAATTAATTAATTCATTATTTTTAAAAAATAGTAAAGCATTTAAACGAAGAAATTTTTAATTAAAAAACAGAATATAAAATTTTTTTATAAAGCAAACTCAACTTGACTTTTGGGATCTTTATATATTGTATAGTATATAGTATTTATGTATCTATATACTACATATTATGTAGTATGTATGTATGTATGTATCTCTCTCATATATATGTACATGCTTTTTTTTCAGTGAATTTCTTAAACTATAATAATTAAGTACATAAAACCACTTAAAGAACTAAATTTTTGAATTAAAAATTAAAAAAAATATATAGAAAAAAATCACTTTGTTCGAAATTATTGCAAATGTTTTTTGTTTTTGTTTTGTTTTGTTTTGTTTTTTGTTCTTTTCGGTGTATCCTAGATAGATGATGAACTTAAGCTAAATTATGCTATAGATACTTATATACTAACGGCTTTTCGAATACTGCTTAGAGAAAGAGGTTTATCATACTGGACGGTTTTCGATAAATTAAGTGAAAGAAACAAGTTCTAATCTGGAACGGATGTCAATGAAAATGTGAATTTGTTTGTTTGTGAAGATGAAAGATGATTTTGAAAGGTAAATCAAATCCACAATTGGATGAAGAATTCAATGAAAATGATTTTGATTCAATGAAAATGATTTTGAATTTTGTATAACAAATGATGATGATGATGATGATGATGATGGATGATTATAAGAGAAGTAGAACTGTCTATGGCCAGTATTATAAACCTAAACGAACTGCTCACGCAACTGCTGTTGCGTCTCTGTCTATATGCTGGGTTCTGACACAACACTGTCGACGACATCACCCTTGCAATATATAGTCAGAGACGCCACAGCAGCTGCGCGAGTTTGTCATCAGCTCGTTTCTTAGCTTAACACGAATCAGTTGCAAACAAGAAGCATCGACTACGACATGTGGTCGTTGTACGTTTCGTTGTCTGAGGCAGGCAGGCAGGAGCGGACAAGCGGGCGAAGATTAGCTGCGTATGTGGACCGGCATGGCATGGCGTGGGTGGTAGAACGTCCAGCCATGTAGTCCGACAGCCAAGCAGCGCTTCCGCTCAGCAGCAGAACAGATCACAGCCGACAATGTCATCCTTGAACTCCTCGAGCTCAAGTTCACTCGATTCATTCAAATGATGATCATCTACGCCAGAGCAAACCGACAGTCGTTGATGAGGCAACTGTAGTAGAGGTTGCTGCTCTGGCGTTGACCCGATCTGGTGGTAATGATGGTGTTGCTGCTGCTGTTGTTGTTGCTGTATGATAACTTGAGATCAGAACTCTTGCGGATATTTAATGCAATCGGCATTCGTCGATGCGACCGCAGCAGCCGAGGAAAACAATGAGTTGGCTCCACCGCCACTCCCATTGCCGCCTAGGCCGCTGCCGACGCCACCGCCACCGACAAGTGCTGATGCTGCCACCACCGATGCCGATGACGACGTATCCTGAGTCGTGCCCTGTGATTGGTAGCCGCCGGCCATGCTGGCCGCCGCTGCCGCCTGATATGGTTCCTGATACAACTGATTGAGTCTCTAACCAGTACCCGAAAAGTGCCACGCGTCCTATGCGCTCAGATGCGCAAACTGTGACGGATGAATATCAAATTGGTGGTAGGGATGACCATAAGGACCCATGTGATAGGGCACAATATTCATTGAGGCCATCTTGTGTTCCTTCTTCCACTTCATTCGTCGATTCTGGAACCAAATCTTGATTTGACGTTCTGTCAGACAGAGCGCATGAGCGATCTCAATGCGTCTCCGGCGCGTCAGGTAACGATTGAAGTGGAATTCCTTTTCTAATTCTAGCGTTTGATAGCGGGTATATGAGGTCCGTTGTCGTTTTGTTTCGCCGTTGGCATTTACAGTACCTGAAATTATAATAATAGAGAGAATATAAGAATGGTGTAGGCTAGTGGTGGTGTAGGCATATGTTAGTAGTTCAGGTTGTAGTGCGATAACTTATACTAAATTTAACATGATTAAAGGTAACTGCAAACAAATAAAAGGCGTTTCTAGGCGTTCTCCTAACCAACTCAACTTTCAAACAATCAGCAAAAGGTTCAAGTGAACAACTTTCATTCCTCATTATTATTGTGAATGAAGAAGATGGAAGTGAGGAAGTGAGTGAGTGAGTGAGTGAGTCTACAAGCAAAGCGCAATTTTCTCATTTATAATGTGATTTCCTCCACCGATGCTCATTTAATAAAAATGACGTGTCAAACTGCAATTCAGACGTAAAAGTTCCATCTTTATTGTTGTTAAACAAATAACACGAAAAAAAAAACAACAAAAAATAAAGAATATCATTTTTGTCTGCCCCGTCCAACAAAAGCTGAAAATGCTCAACAAAATTCTTAACAAGACAAAAACAATAACAAAGCAAAGAAGCAGCTTTCCGGGTCCCTGTACAAGTCACTTGCCGAAATAAAGAGATATAATATAATGTCAATTTCAGAGAGATGGTTCCCCTCTGTCTGTTGTTGTTTTGTCAAATTCGATGGCATTCGAGAAGCGTCGTCCGTAATGAGCGGGGCGTATTTCATTCATTGTTGAAAGTAGACTTTGAAAAGCTATTTAGCATTCTACTATACTCTACTCTACACACTATCATCCTCATCCTCATCCTCATCATCTTCATTATTTCTTTTTTTTTTTTAACTTATGTATGTAGTTCAAAAAAATATAAAATAAAATATAGTAAAATGTGTGGCAGTCAGTCAATGTGATAGACAAGCGGCGCTGTTAGCCTTTTTGGCCACTAAACCAATTTATTGCCAATACTGTGTGTGTATGTATGTATTTCATGTCTGAGAAAGTTGACAAATGTTTATATGATATATTTATATATACTATATTTTTTGTGGATCTCATTGTAATAGATCATATCATATTTTTGTTAATGGAACTAGGTTAGTTTTTTACTAAGCCAAATTAATTTTAAATTAAGAAATCGTGATTAATAATTTTGGTATTTCTTTCTAGGAAATTTTGAATGCATCTATCTATCAATAAACATGGTATCCAGGATTGGATAAATCCATCCATGGAGAAAACATTAGGCATAGTAAGTCTTGAGGCCTTTCTCACTTTAGGTAAGTTGGTTCATCATATTTCAATATTTTCTAAAAAGCTAAGTCATATCTTAGATTAATAATATTACATTAGGGGAGAGGCGGGAACTACTACACCTCGTCACTACGAGCTATTGGAAGAACATTCATAAATTACAGTTCATCTGAGATTGTGGTATTCATCAAGAATTCGAAGACATTCCTCGTATGCAAATCTGCAATTTCATTTGGTCCCATATAATAACTAACCAAATAACGAAGTTTGGTCCAAATTAGACCCTCAGAGTCACAAAGTAAATACTCTGCTGTCTCCTCCTATTCATTACATAGCCTGCATTGGTCATTTCGACTAATCAGCATATTATATAGATGCTTTTAAATTCTGAAATGTTAATGTAAGCCATTCTAGACAATCTTCGATTTGAATTCGAAGACATTGAGCGCTTCTAGTGCGGCACTGCTGTCAAAGTGCTTATTCACACTGTAATTCATCTTTAAAGCATAGTTTAATTGCATAGCTTTCATCCAGAAAAATTTAGTTCCTTTGATCCTTTTTACTGAATAAGCTTTTCCTAGGGGTTTCCGTATAAAGGAATCTTTTCCAACACCAGTGTCTGTTTTAGAGCCATGCGAGTCACGGAAGGGCTTAGGTTTTACTTTAAAATTGTGTTGAAAGTTATATTTAATCGGACAGAGATCGATTTCATATTGGTGAGGTCATATCTTAGTAGTAATATCTTTCTGGCACCCAACAACATTGGGCACATAGTACTGCAAACCTTAGAACACTTATTACTAAAGAGATTTCAAAACACCAACTTACTTATGTAAGACAAATGACATCAAACAGTATTTTTTTATTTATTATTCTTATAGATTGCAGGGACCCTAGGCTGTGTGCCACTAATACCTATATAATATGATTGATATAATCCTCTAAGTATGTCCAATAATAAGGTAAAATATTGATTTAGTGAGGCAATGTTTATTTAAAAAAGAAAACTTAAAAATTCATGGTTAAAATTTAATTTAAAATATCTAGAAATATTACAATTGAGGAAGGTTATGATTATGATTAGATTTCTAAACTATCCTGCTGAGCTTCTCAATGCTTTAACATATATAATCCCGCATTAAACTGCTACTGAAGTTGAGGCGGGCATAATAAATTTTAAATTATTGTATTTAAAATTTTTAAAAAAAATTTAAAGAAAATCCATATAAAGATAGTTTTATAGTAAATACACAGAGACACCCACACAGTATTATATTATAGTATAATAATATTATTATTGCTATTGTTGTTGTTGTTGTTGTTGTCGTTGTTTTTGGTAGTAGAAGTTCAAGTCATGAAGGTGGCACAAAATGCCGCCATGAAAAAACAAAAAAAAAAAAAAAAAAACACAAAGAAGCATAAAAGAAGAGAAGATGTCAAGCACATCAATCAGACGAAAATCTAAATGGAATTTCCGATTAAACTTAAAATTAATTACCACTCATTTAATTAAAGTGTATTTGACTGTGGAAACCGCGTAAAACTTTGAAGCAACACACACTCAAATATACATAAGTATGTATTATACATACTCGTATTTCTAGGCGACAAGGCAATGTCGTCTGTTGTTAAAAAAATAGAAAAGAAAAGAAAAGATACATCAAAAGCATTTTGCGCGCGAAATGAATGAAAAAAAAAACATAAGGATGAAGAGAAAGAAAAAGAAAAACACACACACAAGAGGAGAAAATGTTCAAATTGTTGTTGTTGTTCTTGTTCTTGTTGTTGCTATTCTAGTTGTACATGGAAGTATGTATCCACAACTAACTGGAATATCCTTGGCATGAACGGGTTTAAAACTAATGACCAAGTCAAGCGGACGTAGACAGTAACCAGACGAACAAACGAACAAACGAACGAACCGTCAGGAGAGGAACATACGATACTATATAACAAGAAACAAGCAGGCAGCGGTGGCGGCATAGCTCACTCAACTCAACTTAACTCAACTTAACTCAACTCAATTCAAGTCGACTCCATCACTCATTCGGATCATTCACTCGCATGAATGTGTATCTATGAGTTGAAAAAGGGTTGGTATTGGTGCTGGTGGAGGCAGCAGGAAATTGGCAGGATATGGTAGAGCGGTGGCGGTGGCAACTTACATCAGTTGTAGTAGTTGTCAGTCAATGGCACATATTTCTATGTCAGAGAATTTTACTAAAAAATATACTTATAAGTATGTATATTTGAATATAGAGAGGGAGTTATATCTAGCGTATACAATACATACAATCATACATACATACATATGTAAGTGATATGTGCGTTGTTGCTATGACGACAAATTGAAGTTGAGTTTAACATAAATTAGTTCCGGTAGAATAAGGCTTTGCCTTTACAATTCACTGCTTAAAACTGGTATGTACTATAATATGAAATTGTTATCAGTGAAACATTGACAAAGTAATACTAGAAATACACCATTGAGTAATTGATAAAAATCAAATGTAATAATAAACTAATCTTCTATGCATATACTAATAAAATTGTAGACTTCATCTATCTGTTTGTGTGTTTGTGCGCGCATCACATAAAAGTCACTTATTGGATTCAAAATTGTTTTACTGAAAGAGAAGAAGCTTTATTGTGAATAACATATAGCGTTCTATTTCATCAAAATCGCTCGTAGAGTAAAAATTTCCTATTTCATAAGAAATTATTTAAAATGAAAATTTCCTAAACTGAAAACGACAGATGTCAGTCAGTTGAAGCTTTGAGTTTCACTCTAAAGTTCTAGACTTAAACTGTCAGTCAGGTAATCAAATATGTTTAGTAGTGGGTCCATTAAAGTTTTGTATGATGGCCAGACAGAAGACACAGTCCAGCTACAGTGGCCTGTATTCATTTTGTTAGAATTCATCTCTCAAGCTATTTTCTACTGAACTTTTTAGACATTGTTATTGTTATACAATATTCAAAAGGATTCTATACTAAGTATATGGTATATGGTGTATGAACTGTATGATGCATGATGTGTAGACGCCTTTTCATACTTTCTTTAATATATTTTGACCTTGTCTAGGAAGAAATGGGAGCGAAAGCAACATAAAAAATCAATAAAACTAAACACAAACTATTGTATAATATAGTACTACAATATAAAGAAACTTGGCACTATTATTGGTGTAATCACTTACTCTTCTTTTATCTGTCTGCCTGTCTGACTGTCTGTCTGTCTGTCTATATTTCTATTTGTCTGTTGGTTTATCTAAATGTTTGTGAACGCATTGCAAATCAAGTTGTTCTTCTATTGTAAAAGATACAATCAAACAAGCACACATGCGACAAATACTAACAACATAACAAAGCCACAAGTTCTTGCAACACTCTTCTATTCTACAATATTTTGTTTGTCGTTTCGACCATTTGCAATTGTCAAATGTTGTACTATGTTCCTGTCATAAGATGTTGCAATTTGTTTAACTACAATAAAAACAACAACAATAACAAGAACAAATAAACATGAGTGAGAATTGTGCAACATAAGTGAACAAGAGCAAAATTTCTCATGTCTCTGAACTGCAAGTGACAATGTTATGTCGCCCCTTGTAACTGCGTCTGCGAGTATATGGTTGCATGTGAAATGATGGCGTTGATGATGATGGCAATGCAACCATCAGGAACATCATTGCTTAAATGAACCGATCAAAATGTTATGGTTCATGCATTGGGATATTATCCATTCTATTCTAAGAATGTTGAATGTAACATATTTTATTTTGTATACAAGTATTTAACGTTTGCTGTCAAAACTGTCGAAATGAGATTTCAATGCGAATGTTCTTTAAAATGTTGCCAAATTCTTAATATATTTTTAATCTCTTAAATACACCGAACAAAAAACTAACAAATGAATCTCAAAGAAATAGAAAATTCCTGAAATTCTAAAGAAGATAAAAGTGCGTAACATCAAATAGATATAAGAAATAGAAAGAAACTTATAGATCAAAGTTCATTGTTAAGTTAACTCATTCATATTTATAGAAATAAAGAATATCCAAGATCTCTGATTTTATTCATTCATAATGAAAGAATTTATAGACTAAATCAAATGATGAATCAAATTATTCATAATCTTAGTAATAAAGGATATCAAAATCTATGATTTTGTAAAGTTATAACCGTATGATGAGAAATTAAATATGTACTCGTATATTATATAATTTCGATCACGAGTCAAGCCTGCAATATCTCTAAGTAGCCAAGTTGTTTGTCGTTTTCTATAAACTGAGACTCTTTTCCAAATTTAAAAATCTTCACATGGGAATCCCCTAGTACGATTACAATTGTATCGTGTGAAAGAAGGCAGCTTTCAATACCAAAGTAAATTCATACAATTATAGCATCATTGCCTTTTAAATAATAATAAAGTTCACAGTCCAAGTGGAAGATTGAAGGAAATTGTAGATTAAAGTTTATTTATGAGTGAAGTGTCATTCATAATCATAGAAATGAAGGATCACAAGACTTGAGATAAAAGTGTTTGTCAATGAATGAACATGATTAGTACCTCTACTTTAATCAAAATCTGCTATACGAGAAGCGTATAATAGAAGCGTTTTTAACTTGAGTGAGTGGCATTTAAAACTCGTCTTTCTTGCTAAGCAGTGAGCGACTTTCACGCGACTTTGACTCAGAGTTTAAGCGCGACTTAGTTTCTATTAGAAAGCGTTTTTGATGCAATTTTGATTTGCTTAATAAATTTTTGACAATTTTTTGGCAAAACTTCTCTGTTATAGTTTTGATATACAAAATATTTTTGGAAAATTGATTCAATTATATTATGATAAAAAATAATAAAATATATACATTGTCGATTGATCAATAATTAGTAATAATCATACGAGGACAAGTTAATAAATTGACAAGACGACGAGGGTGCATTAAGATTATCTATTATAATACAACAATGTTCGATTAGTTCCTAAAACTTCCAGAGGATCTCTAGATTTCCATTCAACGTGATAATAAATATTTGTTTGTGAATAAATATCACAATTCAAATGCAAATAGGAATTACATACATATATCACTTGACTTAATCAGGATTATAATAATTGAATAATTAAGATAAGAATTCATCATCAATGGGATACTTCATAGTTTACTAAAATTGTTAAATTTTAAAGTCGAAATTGTTGAATGAAAGGAAGGTGAGAGAAGCTAAAAACTTGGGATTAAAGTAAAAACCACAATACATGATTTAACTGCTGAAGACTATTTATTAGAAAAATAAAATTCAAAGCCTTTTAAAGCTTTTTATATATTGTATAAAAAATTATATATCGTCATATACTCGTATTAAGAATATTTGGCTGAACTACAGTTTTAAGAAATTTTGAAAAACTTGGCAAAGTATAACAAAATTTTATTTCAGTGTCAAGCGACGACAACTTATCAATAATAATAATAATAACAAAATTGTTGTCTCAACTCGTTGTGTTGAAAAGTGTCAACACCACAACACAAAAAAATAAATAAAAAAAAAAAAAAAAATACTGAAAGGCAGCTTTACACATATTTTTTATAGTATTGTATATGATTCAAGATGAAACTCATTCGGAGTACTGATGCTGCTGCTGACTGCTGGCTGCTACCCGTATGAGTATGTGGCATGTGGCAGTGGTCTGTCCACAAGAACAGTTTGTGTCAACGAGGCAAAGGCACCTGGCATGTCATATCACAAGCGTTTAGTGTTTTGACTGACGCAGTGTAACACAAGGCGTTAAAAGCGATCAGTCGGTCGATCGTGTAGGGCGGATAAAACCAATGCAAAGCGATTGAATCAGGCCAAACCATACGTATGAAAATGGAACTTAAAAAGAATTGGGTAAAAAGATACAAAATATTATGGTTGCAACCAACCAACTACACACTATAAATGTAAATATGTCGGTGTTTGTGTCTCTCACTCAATTCAATTCAATTCAATTCAATTCTCGCCTGTCTCACAGAATATTAGTTTTCTCAAAAAAAAAAAAAAAAAAAACTAAACTAAACTTTTCTGTTTTGGTTGTTGTTGTTGATCTGTTGATTTTATAAACAAATAAGTTGATATAGATTTTGTGTTTTTGTTTTTATTTTTATTTTTCTTTAAAATACATAAAAACATATTTGCATTTGTTGTAAGATGACGTTAAATCGGTTCACAACTGACAACAGATTAACATATCAGTTGGGATCTCTTTGGGGTTTTGTGCAGATCTTTTTGCCAAAGATATGCAAAAAGCATAGCATGATGTGACATAAGCAAAGCTGTTGGAATGTATACACAGAGTATAAATAAACAGAGAGAGATATGTACATTGAGAATGAGTGTAGTAGTACTACAACAGTTTGTATCAGATACAAAACATGAGATACATGAATTTTTTGACGCTTTGTTGTTTGCATGTCGTCTGTTGTCAAGGCCTGACTTTTGTTGTTGTTGTATCGATTCGATTCGATTGAGCCACGTTCTAGATCACTTTTCACTTCGTAACTCATGCAAAAGAATGAATAACAACAATAAGTTCTGCAATTCAAATGATTTGTGCATTGTTTTTGTCATGTGGCAGAAGACCAAGTGAATCTGTGACAGATTTTCACTTTGCATATCAAGTGAGCATATGTTGAATAAAAGTTTATACTCCTCTATGGATGCGGCGTCATCTTGTGATTGACATAAGATTAGCATACACCTTGTAGATGATGATGATGATGATGATCATCATCATAAGGATCATGAGGATGATGATGTTATTGATCATGTATTGCTGTTGGTATTGTCTTTGAATTGTCTTCGATTTTGTTCAATCAACCTCAATTGAATATTTTTTGTCATAGGTCAAGATTTTCAAAATATTATGTGTAATCAAAAGATCAAAGGAGATAAACTTTAAATAAAATTAAATTAAAAATTTTCTCTATTAAAAAAAAATTGAAATGATGAACATTTAAAAAAAAAAAAATAATTACTTAAATTGGCAAATTACTGAATTACTGAATTAAACTGCAACATTAAAAATATCTAAAAAAAAAAAAAAAATATATATATACATAATGAAAAAACAATAGAATAAACAAAACAAAACAAAACAAAATAAATGAAAAAATTAAGAAAAATTGCTGGAAGCTTGTCACAAACGTTTGTAGTTGTCATTTGTCAACAACAGCAGCAACCAAGACGACAACAATGACGATATCAAATCGCCTGCAAAAAGCAACAGCAAAAAATATATTTATAATAAAAAAAATTCCATTCATTGCTAAGATGAACGTGCCAGTTGTTATTGTATCTGTGTTATAAGTATCTGTTGCTATTGTTGCTGTTGTTGTATTTCACGACAAAGTGTCAGGGACAAACCACGACCACAGCTTAAGACCACATTTACAATTTCAAGATCGTTTTATGTTGTTAAGATTTTATCACAAAGATACAGAAAAATATACAAAAATATTCATGTAACTGTGCTGCAAAATATACTTTCAATCATAAAAACACACACATAATCATAATCATAAACATTCTAAAAAGAGTTTGAATTGTCTCTTCATAAATCATCACACTTCCGATATGAGGCGGCGTCAGTGGTATCACTTCTTCTCTTCTCATTATGTATTAAGTATTTGTTTTTTTATTATTGTAATCAATGATGATGATGATTATGTGAGTCAACAAAATACTTGTGGTGGTGGTCCACACCATAAAACTACTGAGTTAATGAATCGTTTACCAAAAATCATTATAAATGTCAAAACTAAAACAAAAGATCATCACTCATAAGAAATGTTTGAATGAAGTTTCTTCTCAGTTCAGTTCAATTCAATTCAACTCAGTCAGTTCTTCCTTCACACTTCACACTTTGTATTTCACACTTTATTTACTTTATTTATTGTTGTTCTTGTTATTCATCTTATTAAAAAAGAATTTCAAATAATTTGTTTACAATCAAAAATAGAGAGAAAACAATAGTGAAAAGAAAACTTGTATCTATAAAGTGCGTGTGATTGTCTGTGTGTGTTAAGGTATCTTTAGTTCCATAAATAAATCAACAGAACAGCAAAAGCAAAAGCAACCAACAACAGCAACAGTATTGCTATGCATGAGCTCAACACTAAGAGATAAATCTTAAGAAATGTGACTGTTTGGGAATTCTTTGAAAGGCTGCCGCTGGAAAGAGATCGAAGTTCATTCTATAGTCGGTCGAATGCTGCAAATCGGTGGCAAGCATTATAGTGTTGCAACACTGTAAGCTGCCTGCCAGGGGCAGAGCAGGGTTAATTTCTTTCGGAAAAAACAAATTAATCAAATTTATTGTTTATAGTTTAGTAGTTTCAAAGCAACAACAATTCAACAGCCCAAGAAATGAAATGAAATGAAATGAAACGAACGCATTCCATTTAGTGATAAATGATGCACGGTTTTGGTTATGCGACAAATGATGCGACGTTTCTGATAACAGAAACCCTACACACATAAGTGAATGAATGAATGGATGTATGAAAGAATGTTGCCCCGGGGATCATGGAGATACACAGATACATTGAGCTAGTAGATATTTTTAGCACAAATTATTGTTAAATACAAGTTGAGCACGCGTTTAATAGAAACAACAGGTGGATTCTTATTCATCTTACCAATCTTCTGTGTGTGTGTGTGTGTTTATCTTTAATAATTGTATTTGTTTTTTATGTATCACAGAGTATCTAGTATCTGCAAGTGGATCTCATTAAAATCTTATTAAATTGTGGACAATGTTGAATGTTGGATGAAGCTGTGACAAGAGTTAAAGAGATGGGAAGCACTTGTCCAGTTCACTAACATGGAGTGGTTTTTTTGGTTTCTTATGTTGTTGGTCATTAATCAAAGTTGTAATGCTGCCGCCAGTTGCTTTATGGTCAAGAGATATAATAACAACAACAACACTTATAGAGAAAGGGGACAAAGGAATAAGAAAATTGTATTAATAAAAAAAAAAAAAATAAAGCAAATAGTAGAAAAGAAGTCGCCCTTATTTTAAGAACACGTGTTAATTTTCATATGAAAATTTGTCTCAGTTTTTCAGAAATTGAAGCTTCAACTTTCTTTTATACTTTTGTTTTAAAGTTTTTGTTTATTTTTTCTATTTGCTTAAACAATTTTCTTTTGAGTTCATTTTAACATTTTCATGAAAAATGGAAATTATGTCAAGAAGTAAATTGATTATTTCGCTTTAAAGCATTTTTCAATTTATATTCCGTGTTCGTTCTTGTCAACACAACAAATGCCACAAATGCCACAATAACAACAACAACTAAAAGAATATTACCATTGTATATCAAACAATAGAATGAAATGCTGTAAAAAAATTTCTGTTGTAAGATGTTTATTTTTTTTTTTTTTTTTTTGCAAAGTGTTCTTCTTCATTCACTTTATGTACAATTTATTTTTTTTTTTATATTATATTTTGTTTTCCTATTCAAAAGCTACTCAAGTGAAATGACATCATGAGCGCTCAGCTGTTGTGCTATGATTGTGTGTGTGTGTGTGTGTGTGTGTGTGTATCTGTGCTATTATATCTAGAGGGTTATGACGTGATGTGGCATGTGCCTTGAAAGAAAGAAAAAAAATAAAAACCATTTTAATGTGTCTAAGTAAAGAGGAAATAGAAATTAGTCAAAAGTTTTGGAGATCTGAAGTTTTCCTTCTTTATTTATACTTATATACTTATTTTATTTCATAATTACGAGCCATGAAATCTCAAGAAATTGGTATAAAAATAAATTATATTATAGTAAATTATATAGGTCATTTGGTACAAGTCTTATAATATTGATAAAGTTTAAGAAATGTTCACTTCGTTTTACTGTAGTTTCTTATGAAACAATTTTGTATTAAAAATGAATTATGGAATGAACTCTATTAGCACCTTAACAAAATCAGATCATCAGATTTGATTGAGTTACATATGAAAAATCGGACAATATGATGGTGAGAAATTTCCAACTTCATAAATACCTCAACATCTTCGAATGAAAGGTACTGCGCAGAATTTTCGGAGCTGTTTGCGATGATGATGTATGGAGGAAGCGACATTGTAACAACAATTAAATTGAACAGAGTACAGTGGGCCGGCCATATTATAAGGGCTGAAGACAGTTATCCACCTAAACAAATTCTACTGGGCAGATGCCGGAATAGCAGAAGCAGAGGGAGACCTAAACTTAGATGGATAGATGGTGTGGACCAGGACGCTAAAGCTCTGGGACTACGATGCTGGAGAACTCAAGCGAGGGACAAAATTAACTGGAGGCACAAATTACAGCAAGCGAAGACCCGTACCGGGTTGTTGAACTGATGATGATGATAAATACCTCAAAATACCATTTGGTAAGCAATTCAGAAAACAACATTATTATAATTTAGATTAGATTTTAATTTTAAGCTATTTATCCATGTTCATAGCCAAACAAAAGTTATTGACTGATGGCAAATAAAATTATATTAAAAAAAACAGTCAAGTATATTGAGATTCTTAACTGCAGGATTTTTGTCTTTTGTGAGAATAGTCTGGGATATTAGTTTATAAGGAAGTCTTTAAGTTTTCCACATCGAACTAATTAAACAGATTAAAGCTTTTTCACATTTGTTTAACAATAAGAGTTCAAAGTGAAGATATAAATACAATTTCACTACCATAACTCGAACTTCCCGAAATCCTCATAACTCGAACAAAGAAATTCTAAGATTATGTAGATCAAATGATATTAATATCAATTGCTTAAAAATATAATAAAAATGAATTTGATTTGTATTCTTAATGTGACAATGAAGATGATGTAGTGCATTTAATATTCTTGACTAAGTAAAGGGTATTTTTTTTAGAGGTTCACAATTTTAAATTAAAAAAAAAACAAAGCAAAATATTTTTAATATCAATTAAACTGGCTTTATTGGATAGATAATTTTATGACATTAATGTTTTAATTCGAACCATGAATAATATTGCGATCTAATATAACTTTCACTGGTCTTCTTGGGGACTATAATAATGTGAAGAAGTTAATCAACACATTTCCAAGAATGATATATTGATTCTTTCACAGTTTTAAATTCATTTTTTTCAATTGATTATTTATACATAACTCATAGTCTCTATAGGTCTAAATATTTTTGTGCAATGTGGTGATTCGAATTATAAAAATTCGACTGTAGTTTGAATAAACAATATAAACGTGGACCCTAATTCTAATTAAATCTCTTAAGGTAAGATTACACGATTGACCTAAAAGCGTAAATCGTGTGTCAAAAGCTTTACGCCCGATTGACGTAGTTTTGATAGGAGCGTACATCGATTTAGCCCCGGTTTACACGAATGACATAAAAGCGTCAATTTCGGTAACGTCAAGCAAAAATTCATTTGACATGATTAAAAAAAAAAGCATTTGATTAATTTTATTCCGTAAACAAAAATTCTCATAAATCGTTTTATTGACGACTATGGTTGTCGTTAAAGACTCCAATCACTTATTGACCCTTATGAGCTGTCGATTGAGGCTTGTTGCAACACAAGGGTCGTTTACACGTTTGACATAATCACATAACATTTTGTTGACAATCAGATTGAAGTGTATTGACGGAATAAAATTGTGCGTTTAAATGATTAAAGTCGACTGAACACAAAAAAAAAAAGCGTAATCAAATTGTTTTAGATTCATTATAAATGAGCTAATAAATATAGCAATGTAATGCTCATATTTATTTATTTATTTATATAGTTAGAGATCTAAATACATTATTAAAATTACTATTGTACTTTATTTGATTGAGCTTTCTTTGTTGTGCATTTTAATAATTTTAGTTTATTAAATCATCGGATAGTTGTTCGTTCATATTACCTAATAATCATCTAAGCTAAACAAATGTACTTATCTGAATTATAATTTACTAGTATAAAATATTATAAACAACCTTTGTTAAACTGTTTTCTCTTCCAATATCCACTATTCTATTTTATTTTGTTATATAATTCATAAGTCAACAAAGTCATAAGTATTGTACTTAGTATTGTTGTAATGAAGCTACTATTTGCTATTTATTTGCGATTATTATCTAATGAAAAATAATTAATAACTTTCTCTCTCTCTCTCTCTCTCCCTCTATACTAAGCAATATTAAATACTCGTTCATATATCATTAAAAATCTATTACCAACTATTTACTGTATAACAGAATCTGTTTGGTATTTTAATAGTTGTTAATATTTTTCAATAAAAATCTTTACTCACACATCAACATCATCATTGAATCTGTTGGATGCATTTAATGTTTATAATAAAAATCGCATAACTTTTGCCAATTAAATGGTTAGAATATTGAAAGTCTCTTCCTCTTTGCATTTCTATCTGTTTTTCTTGATAACAAATTATTATAAATTAAAGTTCAATAACATTAACGGACTTCCATAATAAAGGAAAAGATATTTTAAAATGAAGAGAGAAAAAGAAGAAGAGAAATAATAATAATTGAACTGCTGCCATGTGCACAAAGACTGTCCCACCCAGAGTCATTGGTTCATTGGAGTGGACAAAGTGGACAGTTTTTAAAATTCTTTTTATATTTCTTTTTATAGATGCAATTTTTGTTGTTGAAGTGAATATTAACAAGAAATTTATCACAATTACAATTGCCACAGGACATGTCAGAAATTAAGGAAGGGGCAAGCAATCAACCAACCAACCAACCAACCAACCAACTGAGTTAAGTCCAGAAGGGGCCTGATTGTCAAAGATGGGTGCGCATCTCGAAAGCAAATTATTAATGGAAATTCAATGAGGTTGATTTGGTTGCTTGAGTTTTGATTGATTGTAAAGTGGCGCTGTTTGCATTTTTTGTTGCACGGCTGCACGTCGCGAACTTCATCAGTGGCTATGGGACTACTATGGGGCCCTTCACTTAATCATGCACAATTTCTTTAACAAAAGAGATGAGACATGAAGTTCTTGTTTTTGTTTTCTTTTTTGGCAGAAGTTCGTCTTATGAATTGACTTGACTTGACTTGACTTGAGTTGAGTTGAGTCAGTGTAACTTAGGAAACTCAGGTTTGGTTTGATGTGATGTGGTGTGACTTTGTTTAAAAAACGACAGCGTTCATTCAACTGACTGCCACAGACACACAGAGAGATAGATAGACACAGAGAGTGAGAGAGTGAGAGAGAGAGAGAGAGAGAGAGAGAGAGAGAGAAGAGGGAGAAACACAAGACAGGACACTCATTAAATATGGGCGAAGTTGCCTTGTCATGTACGCGAAGTTGTGGTAATTTCAGAAAAGACAACAAACAGGTACAAACATATCTACTTACATATCATCTTATACCCTTCATTCGAAGCTACAACATCACGACAGCGCCTATTTATGCGCTTTTTACACGGATGCATTCACTGGCAATGCCAACATAACATAACAGAGTAGAGCAGAACAGGTTCACTGAGATACATTTAGCAAAACATCATTGCATGTGTATATTAATTTATACAATTGTATGTATGTGTGTGTGTGTGTGTGTGTGTGTGTGTGAGCTCCCTACTCAGAAGCACCATAATTAACTGAGGTAGTCATTTTGTATACCTTGAAAAAGAACGCTACCATTGCCGCTTACTTAACTCAGTCAGTTGCCTCTTAAGTTTCTTTTACACTTAACTCGATGAGGCGGTAAAAAGACACAACTGACTGAACTCACTTTGGACATTAAGTTTTCAGTTTTCAGTTTTCAGTTTTTTTTCTCTCTTATTTTTAAATCAAAGATAAACGATAATTATCTGACGAAAATGCGCGCATAAATAATTTGCAAGAAGTCACATTAAAATTGTATCTAGATATGCGACGCTTGATAAGAAAACAACATACCAACAACATCAACATCAACATCAACAACAACAGCAACAACAAGCATAACTAAAGTAAAAATAAACTTTAAATCAACTTTGGACTTGACCAGAATTTGTATTTGTATTTCACTTTGTTGGTGGTGTACATATCTTTTTGTGATATTTAAGTAGTGTGGTGTGATCTGTTTGAAAATTTCACTTCATTTGTTGTTGTTGTTGTTGTATCTCATCCACTTTGAATGCGAAATGATGCGAGCATTGAATGCGCATCATTAAAAATTAAATGCTCATTAATTACTCAGATAATTCATTTATTATATTTTCAACAGGAACTCACAAATACTCATTTAGAAGTAAGTACAACTACAAATACAAATACAGATGTATGTGTGTATGTAGATACATGCGTCTGCATATTCCCTTTACTTTATGCTTTTATCTCAAATATTCACCACTTCATTCTTATTGTTTTAAAAGTAAACGAAGGTGGTAACCGTTTCAAATTGTTAAACAATTTTCTAAATAGC
This sequence comes from Amiota mariae, assembly GCA_035041805.1. Taxonomy (NCBI): domain Eukaryota; kingdom Metazoa; phylum Arthropoda; class Insecta; order Diptera; family Drosophilidae; genus Amiota; species Amiota mariae. The sequence goes on from JAWNKV010000325.1 coordinate 5,211,335, forward strand.
ACAGAATAATAAGATACTATTCTCTTGAGGGTTGTTTTATTGTAACACCAAAAGTGTTTGCCTTTGGGGAATTTGCTTGTATTTTATTGAAGAGAGTGGTGTTGAAGGCGTGTGCGTTATTGTGTTTCTTGAATGAAACTTTTGTTTGTATTGTTTGTATTTCCCAAAAGTATCTCTGGAAGTCAACAAGTTTTATTTAAAATGTTTTATAGAAATGTTAATTGAGTTGATTATTTAAGCATTTCATGATTGTTGGCTTAAGTGGTTATTGATTTCATTAGAAGAAGATCTGCCGCAAGTGAGGAGCATCTCAAATAATTAATCATGGAATTTTATGCATATTTATGAATGCAATTAGATATCTTGTATTTCTAGTATTTCTTATATCAAATTTTCTACAAAAAAAAGAAAAAGACAAATTAATCTCCAAATGCAAAAGATATTTGAGGTGAACAAAAATGATGTTTCTTTTCTTATTCTTCTTCTCTTCATTGACAGAATTGTTTTTGTTATGAGGTTGTTACCAAGCAAACATTCACACACACACACACACACACACACACACACACACATGCATGCATACACAATATGAATTGCATTGCTTTTATTTGTCACAAAAGTTCAATACTTTTGGTTGTTTTTGCATTTGTTCTCCCAAAAAAAAAGAGTCGTGTGTTGCACTCTCCTAGTTTTACTAACTCTCAATCAATCAACTCATTTTTGTTGGTACTCCAAAAACTGCACTCTCCTAGTTTTACTCTCGCTCATTGATCTCATAGTATAGAATTAGGAATTGTTCTTGTGTTATCGATATCATCTTTGCTTTTGTCGAATTTGTATTAGTAGAGTTAGTTTTGATTACGGTAAATTAACATAGTAATGGTATGTAGAGGGGGTCATATAGCATGAATTTTCTTAGTAAAGCTCAAACTTAGTATGGAACCCTCTTCTTTTTGTTCTTTTTTGCCTACTGCAGTTTATGACATGTGTCCCGATCTATTGACTTCGTCTTCAATCACGAACACCTGCACTCTTCTAATGCATGATGCTAAATGGTGTCGGATGATGCCGATTGTTGGCGAACGTTGACATTTAATACTTCAACTGTTGGTGGTGGGTATTAGTCATGCTCACGTTTTAATTAGGATCGGTTGCGTGTTGCTCGTGTATCAAGTGCTTTAACAAGTGTCAATAAATAATTAAATTCTCATTTTATTGAAAATTTCTGGTATTAAAATATCAAAATGTGTGTAAATTGCAGTGCTTTCATATTGTTATTTTGCTACAAATAAAAAAAAAAAAAAATCCCATAAAAAAGTTTTTAAAGTGCGTAAAAGTTAATGACGTCATTCTGCGTCTGTGTTTTTATAGAAAATATTCAAATTGCATTAAAAGTTTTTGCCAAAATGGGTAAAAGGTCATATAAATTGCCTTATTTTATTGAATTTATAAATTAAAAGATCGTTTTTTTATTGAATTGATAAAATTCAAATAATTCCATTGCATTTGGTATCGTATATTTTGTGTGGTAGCCATGTTGGATTTTGTGCTTCTTATTCTCTTTCATTGATCGGTTAGCATATAGTAAGACATTGACTGTGTATACAGTTCATATCGTCTTTGATTTTGCAAAATTTTTCATTGAAGTCTTTCTAAAATTTATACATGTGTATGCATATGTATGAGTGTTAGTTTTGATTGCAGAAAATTATCATATTCATAGTTTGCATTTGGGGGGTCATGTTCAATGATTTCAAAGGTTTCTTATTCTTCTTCTCGCCATTGACAGAGTTGTTGTTGTTGTTAAGATATTGTTACCAAGCTAACATTCACACGCACATACACACATACTTATGCACTGAGATTTGCATTGCTTTTGTTTGTCACAAAACTTCAACACTTTTAGTTGTTGTTTTTGCATTTGCACTCCCAAAAAAGTCTCTCTTAATTCTACTCTCGCTCTTTGTTCGCTTTCAACAAATTATTTACATTGTTTTTGTTGGTACTCCATAAAATGCACTCTTCTAGTTTCACTCTACTACATTGATTACTCAGCATAGAGTTAGGTATTGTTCTTGTTCTTGTGTAGTTCATATATATCATCTTTGCTGTTGCCAACTTTTATCGAATTTGTGTGAGGAGATTTAGTTTTGATTACGGTAAATTGTCATGGGCATAGTTTGCAGTGGGGATCGCTTGGAATGAATTTCTTCAGTGAAGCTTAAACATAAAGTAGACTCTATTTCGTTTTGTTATTTTTTTAATGATCTTTTGACTTCGTGTCCAGTCTCGAGCACCTGCACTCTTCTATTGCATGATGCCAAAAGAAGAGAATGATGACATTCAATATTTTAACTGCGTAGTTATGTTCGTGGTTTGCGTGTCAAGCGTATTGTATTGTTTTTTTGCAAAATATCAAAATGTGTGAAAAATTTGTCGTTTTAAAATCAGAGAAATTTGCAATTTTAAATTTAAAAAATTACCATGGTACTTTTTTAAAGTGCGTATAAGTGAATGACGTCATTGTGCGTCTTTTTTTTTTTTGATTGAGTGTTATATGTTTTTTTTTTTATTAATTTAATAAATTTAATATAAAATTTATACTCCTCGCTTTGCATTTTGTTTATTCTAGAATAGTATGAGAAACACCTATTGTTGTTTGTGTAAAGTTAAAACACTTGCTCTTTTACTCTTCCTCATTGATCTCTTAGCATAATAGCTTTAAGTGTTGTTCTTGTTGTTCTATGCATTTGCAAATTGTCCATTCAAACTTTAGGGGACTTAAATTTGATTGCAGTACATTAACACGTTTATGGTTTGTAGACGGTGAATTCTGTCAAACTTGAAGTTGCTTCCTTCCCTTTTGTTATTTCCTGCCTACTGCACTTGTCATGTGATCATCTGTGTTTTTCTTGACTTTAAATAAGTAAAGTAAATTCTTCTTGGAAAATTTATTAAAAGTTTTGAAATTTTATTGTTGAAATATGTTAAATTTAAATTTTGTGTTTTATTATTTATTTGTTTTTGCATAATTCTAAGTGTTTGTGTAGAGTCATTCAATAAGTTTGTGTAAAGTTATTCAAAGTGTTTGTATAGAGTTAAAACACTTGTGCTCATGTCTCGTCGTTCGTTCGTTACCGTTACTTTTCGTCGTGTTGTTGTGTTCGCTTCGCATGGCAGACACTTGGTGGTCGCTCGGTCATATAACTTGGTCAATAAGTTATTGGCATGTGGTGAGATTTGATCGCGGTGTGGTGAGATTTGATATGTCAATGAACATTGTCATAAATGAGATGTAAAAAGGTAAGTGGTGGCTTTTCTATATTTTATATTCTTATTATATAGTACATATATATTTTGTTCAAAGATTTTTAGATGCTTTTGATTTGTAGGAAGTTAAATAAAAATGAAGAAACACAGTAAAAGATAAACACATTTGACTCATTTGTTCAATCTGCTGTAAGATACTTCGTCATTGTTTTGTTGTTTTTTCGACATTATTTGTATGTTTGTGATGATGATGATGATAAACATCATCTTTAACTTGATTTTTGGGTTTTTTGACTTTTTAGAAAACAAAAGTATTCAATATGGCGGTTGCCAATGAGTTTTGTCAGATTTGGCTTAAAAAAAACAACCAAAAACCCAAAAAAACAAAATAACAACACAAAAATCAAGCAATGTTTACTACTAAAGTTGTGCGGTTGTTGAATCTTTTTTAAAATTTTTGTAGTCACTTTGTGTGCTGGCAAAAAACTGAACAAGTTTAAAAACAAGTCGCGGTACCAAAAGGTGTCTCTAAAAGAAATCTTTTAATTTCGATTTTGTTTCTCTGCCTTCTTCAGAAGAATGAAAGATAGAAAGAATAACGAAAAAAAAGAATCGCATGTGCAAATTTGTTGTCGTCAACAAAGTTTTGGTTTAAATTCTCTTCGAAATTATTTTCTTTTCTTTTCTTTGGAATTGAAGGAGGATGATGTGAAGAGAAGAGAAAAGAATAGAAAAGAGCCTGGTGGCAACAGTGGAGATGGAGACCAACCGCGCATCCGCCCGCCTTCTTAATGAAGCGCGAAGTGAGGCAAATATCTACTCATATGTTGCAAAAGATACGCGTTACTTGTTCATGGTACTTGGTACTTGCAAATGAATACGATAAACTGAACTCAACTCCAGAGCGTTGAATGTTTTGTACTCGTAGTCGAAGTTTGATTTCGTGGAGAAATCGCATACGCCTTCTTTTTCTTCTTCATCATGTTTTTAATGAATTTTTAGTTAAATGCTTTCCTGTGCTGTTTTTACTTCATGTAAATGATCACTGATATCAGATACTACTTTCTATATAATTTAATTAGTACATTTTTTATGTAATTTTTAATTTTTTTTGATACTTTATAGTAATGTCCTTTAATCGTCATTATCTGATTGCAACATACAATAGTTTTCCTTTATTCATTTTATTGTTTTGTTTCTCATTTTTATTTCAAATTCCAAACTTTCAACCCACTGTGCCATGATATTTTTTTGTTATTCTTTTAAAGACGAGCCACAAAATGGAACTGAGCCGCGGGCTGGGCGCGAACAAATTGCAATTGTTGGCTGTCATTGTATGCAGCAACGAAAAGAAAAAAAAGATGACGGCGACGACCGCCAAAGTAATTTGCTGTACTTCACCTCCCCCATTGTTATTGGTATTATTATTCGTGTTGTTGTTGTTGTTGTTGCTGATATTGTTATTGTTGTTGGAGTTAGTGTTTTGTATTTAAAGTCAACTTTAAAATGAACTTTTTGTATCTTTCAAAGAATACAAAACGTGTTCGTATGTCTTTGGTTTGCGTTGGTTTACAAAATGAAGCTGTGCTTTTAAGATTCAAAGCAAAAGAAAAACTTGCTGCAATGAAAACTTCCTTTATTTTGAATTCGAGATGTGGCATTAAAATACAGTCTAACGAAGTCATTGGGTCCGGACAACAACATCCTTTTAGAGGAGTTCGACTGTAATGAGATTGTCATACAACCGACATCTGAAGCATCCTGTCCGACCATGATCCTCTTTTGTATAAAATCTCTTTCATGTCAAAAAATGAAAAATATTGACATAATCGGTAAATCGGAACAACAAAAGTGTCAGTAAACTATCCGAGCGGTAGCCAAAACTACAGAAATGACAAGGAATTTCAAGATTTTCCAATTCAAGTATAACAATCAGACCATTTTTAGACTATCAACATTATTTGCTTCACTTGGCATAATGTGGTGTTTTTCTAATCTCCAAAATTGGATCAGCATTAAAAGGATTCGTCAGATCATAAATAAACATTTGTTTGTACGTTATGATGTAATTTCTTGGAACCTGCGAGTTCTCTTAGTTTGTAAGAAAACCAACCGTCGCACGACTAAGTAAAGATTCATTCAACAGGCTCTAGTATCTGCTTTGGTTACAAATACCTGAAGGAATGGGTACACGGACGCTGAAGAGTAGGTGGGCACTGAAATTTTTGTTGTCTTTGTCAAATATTTTCTCTGTATTACCTGGACTCTAAGTCATCTGTCATTATTTTTAGTTTTTCGTCAAATCAATCTTTTACATCAGTTAATTCCTGTTCAATTATAAAATTATAAAATAAAATGTATCTAATAAAACTCAATGATTTCAGGCCATTTGTAGTTGTAAGAGAAACAAAATTTGATCATCTAATTCTGAACTTTCCGCTGGATTATCTAAAAAATTTCTTTCATATAAACCTTCTACACAAAATTATATAAATGACATTGAAAACCATATCAAAATCCATTGCATGGTTTAGAAGTTCTGCGCGGCCGAATTTTCATGTTGAATTTTTGTCATTACACTAAAAAAATGGAAAGCGTCATGAAGGAGCTCATAGAAGAAGACTTTTAGAATTGTTTTGAACAATGAAAAGGATTATACCTAAATTAATTTGTTTAGTTACCTTATTTTACTACCACACCTCGCATATGTAGATATGTAGATACTATTTTTAGTTATAAACCTAATGAACATGCTATGAATTCATATGCAAATACATTTGTATCTCAACATAAGTACATGTGTATGATATGTAAGTGTTCAACTCCTTTTCGTTAATCTATGCACAGAAGTATCTGATTTCATATTCAACAAGTTATTAATAACTTAAAGCCAAGAAAAAGAGTGCAGCATACTAGTACAAAACGGTAGAACTTACAATCGATTTGGTTTAAGATTGCAATTGGTTTCGTTCTTGTTGATTTTTTCTTCACTCTTACTTCACTTTTTCGTTTGTTTAGGATTTAATCTGTAAATTGCACGCAAACTTGACTAGTTTTTTATGTTAGTCAATGTATCTGTGCCTCTGTGTGTGTGTGTGTGTAAATATCTATATTTGTATCTATGTGCGTATGCTAGTATTTTTTTTATTTTTTTGTGGGGGTCGTCGATTGCATGTGTGGGTTGCCGCCGGTTGGTTACGCGTGTAACTCAATTTTCCTTTGCACGTAGCTTAGGCATTGTCAAACCTGAAGTGAGTTAGGTTCAGACTATTTGTATTTGTTGGCCACGTGAAATAGTTCAGCCTCCGCATACTATATCAACTTGATATTAATAATTCACAATTTCATCTTGAATTGTATCCGATTTGTGATGCTTTTCGTTTAAGATACGATTTTCAGTTGGAACTACCTTCTTTTGCTTGCTTATTTAACTTTACTTGGATTAGTGTTGAACTTGAAAAACAGAGTACCTAAAGTATCTTCAAGAAATTTCGTCATTTCATTTCGTAAAGAGATTAATATTCTATGCGTATCTCTAAAATATGTTTTGAGCATTGCCTACTAAGCAACAGCCAACATCTGTAGAGAGTAGATGGTAAGCAAAAGTACCAACTACCAACTACTTTCATATGGTTTATGAACGAACGAATGGTCACAGAAGAAGGGGTGCAGAGATAGAGAGGGAGAGAGAGAGAGTGTGTGTGAGTTGTGTTTGCTTACTTCCAATCTACAACAGATGTGTGTGGATGTGCGCCAATTTGCGGTTGGATTTGATAAATTTCCATGCAGCGATTCGCTGACATTCAGTTGAATTTATGGCGTCCACTTTTTTTTTTTTCCTTCATCCATTCAAATTGCAATTACTTTGCTTTTTATTCGCAATTTAATTTCATGATTATTTTTACACGTTCGCACTGTGCAGGTTGTTGTTGTTGTTGTTGTTATGTCTCAAAACAAAATGAATGCAATTTTGTATTTATTCTAATCAAAAGATACATTTATATTGGCAAAATAAAAAAAAAAAAAAAAAAAAAAACTTATTTATTGACATAAGAACAGCAAGCAAAATTTCTTCTTCAGTATTCGTTATCAAATTAGCTAAAGCTTAGATAGATTGTATTGGTATTGCATTATATCTTTCTTATTCTTATTGTATTATTATTATATGTAGTACATATTTGTGTTGTGTATCTTGCTGTCTGTATCTATGTATGCCGACCAATGAATTGCATTGTGCATCTATCAGCGGTTGCACATCATCAGTCATTAGTGGCGCCATTGTTTGTTTGGTGAAATCTTTTCTTTAAAGCAATGCATTGTTAAGACTATAAAGCTTCTTTCTTTCTTTCTGTTTTTTAATAAGATTTTATTGCTTTTGACAAAAAAGAACTGCAGGGCAAAGTGGATCTGTCTGTCTGTGTGTATCTTGATTCTCTAAACAATTGTTAGAATAATCTTTCATCATCTTTATGTGGCGTTTACTCTTCATTTTGCACTTAAAAATATATAGTAGAGTAGAGTAGAGTAGAGTAAAGTAAAGTATTCTTATGCAACTGTGAATAATTTTAAGAAAATTCCAATTCAAATGCCAAGTTTTTTAAAAATCTTTCATCAAAACGAAGGCATCATCTATTGTTGAATATTTGTATATTTGATTTTGATAAGAAGATGTTGATGATTTAAAGAAAGTGGAGAGGGTGAGAGAGAGACAGAGAGAGGGAAGACATTTGCTCTAGATTTTCTTTAGATTTTATAATAAAATGCAATCTAAATGGTTTTCCTCCTTCCTATTTTTCTTATTATTATGAAGATTGATCTGTAATAAAATTGTTTTTTTTTTTATTTTTTTTATATATTCTATCATCTTAAACTTTTCTCTCTCCTTTTAATATTAGTTAATTGCAAATTGAATTTACTTTGATGGTCAAAAAAGAAACAACTATCACTTAGTATAAGAAACACAGAAAGATAAACGAAAATATATAAAGTTTAATATTAATTCTTAATTCATAACTGTTGCCAGCCACCACAACCCATGATTTTGCCTTTAATGCAGTTCTAAATTCAGAAAAAATGATCATCAAGAAAGAGAGAGAGAGAGAGAGAAAGAGAGGAATTGAAGTATTCAATTATTATAGAAATTATCAGGTGTATTGAGAAGTTTAGAACCAACGAACGAAGGAAAGGTATGTGAAACAGGAAGATACGTGTATACTCACTGGGTGCTAAGGAGTAAGAAAGGAACAACAGAGAAACAACGGCTAAAATAATAACAATCATTATGATTAAACGTAGCTATTTGAAAAATCGTGTTCCGAGTTAATGAAAATGTAATTGAGTAACGAATGCAAGCAGCAGCAGCAGCAACAGCAACAGCACGGTTGGAGTCAAGAAGAAGTCCAATGCCATCCAGAATGGCGACTTACGCCTAAAAACTCAGTGCAGTTCAGTTCAATTCAGTTCAGCACAACTCACCTAAGCTCAACTCCTCAGAGAGTTCAGTTCATTTAAGTTTAGTTTAGTGATGTGGTGGTTATGATGTTAAAATATGTAAGTACATAGTAGTTGTAACCGAGAAGGGCAGCAACAATACAATATAACTTGACTTTGGAGTCTGTACAATTTTCTCTGTTTTGTATCTAAGTAAGAGACTCGCATATCTTGTATCTGGCATTCATTCCTCCTTAGTTCTTTCTTTCGTTCATTCGTTAGTTGGGTTGTTGGTTATTGGTTGTTGTTGTTGTTGTTACTTCGTAACTTCAAACTATTAATTTTCTACAACATCCTGTTGTGGCGTGGCCTTCGGGTTGACTTTGGTTGTAGCAACTACAATGTTTAAATTTTTTTAATATACAACAATTTATTTTTCTTTTGATTATTTCAATCGATTTTTCCTAAATACTTTTTCAGATTTTATTTACAAATTTAATAAATAAATAAAAAAAAAAAAAAAAAATCAAAATCAAAATCAATGATCAAAGTATAAATATTTTAATTAAAATACCAAATTAAATTATAAGTATATTTTGATTTTGTTTTTTCTTTTTGGGGTTTTTGGTTCCGGTGTATATTTTTAAAATGGCAAAGCGACATACTCTTTGATTCTCAGAATGAACAAGTATCTCTATAAGATTAAATGAAGAAGAAAGAAAACAAGTTTTCTATTTGAGAGAAGCTCATGGAAGCATTCAAGCAAAACGAACCCAGAGAGTGAATATTGAACAAACTGAACTAACTGAGCTGATCGAAGGCCAATTAATTTGTTTGCCTCCGAGCATTAAATTATCGAATACGCATCATGGCAGCGCACACAAGAAGAGCAGTTGAAAATTTGAAATTATGAAAACGGGTTTTTATTATACATAATAATATCAAGAAAAAGATATACTAAGTAATAATAATACATAATAACAACAACAGATGATAATATGGTATGCTGCTGCTGGTTGTGCAACAGTCATAGTCGTCATCCTTATTTAATATTAATAATACATTATTGTAGACTTTATTTTCTTTGTAAATAGAAAAAGTTGTAAAAGAATGAAAAATATTAACTAGAAAGAAAAGGAAAAGATTTTCATATCTCTAAGTTATTTTTATTCACATTTGAATTGCTAACTAATCAAATCAATTTGCATTCGAAATCATAAAGCACTAGAAACCCGTATGGACGTTATCCTGCTACTCCTTTTCAAAAAGAATTAGTAGATACTAAATGAATGCCCATGAATGAACTTCATACCACCTAAAAATCTAAGCGAGTATCAATGCCAACCTTTATCCAACTCCAATTCATTGAGATCGATAACATTAAAACACTCAATCAAAATAAGAAGTGCCAAAAATTACTTGAATATGTCTATTAGCTTTACATGCAAAATTTGATCAACCAATTCCGACTTATCTAGTGGACGGATCCGCATCAAATTTCATAAGAACAATCTCCAGAGTTTGCCTAGAGTTTATCTGATCATTTCATTAAAATCGGTCAAGCAGTTTCGGAGTCCATAGGGAACAGACAATTTTTCAATTTTAGGTATATATAGATTAGAATAAAATGATAAGCTGAAGTTCATTTTACTTATTATATGCAGTGTATAGTGCTCTATTATCCTTGATTTAACCTATGCTAATGTTGTAAAGCTTTTCAATGAAATCTGCAATTAAAATTTATATAAGTTTTCTGGTATACTTTGTTTCGAAGATCCTCAAAAGTGTCAAAAATATGTGTATGTTCCCTTAAGATACATTTAAAAACGACAAATTGTCATTATTATGGGTAAAAGGTGATTGGCATAGTGTGAACGGTTTTGTCATTCAAGTCATTAGCAGCAATTGACATTATTTACTTCTATGAATGGTAAAATGAATAACACTGTGTTGTGAAAGCAAGGTGTTTGTTAGTATTCTCACCATTGTTATTCATGAATGACAAGTTGTCGTTTGGTTTAAAAGTAGCTGTAGCATTTATGATTATCAAGTATAGTTTATTTATACCCCGCGCTGATAAGGATGTTCGTTCTTTTTAACGTTAAATTTCTGACTGTCCTTCTGTCTAAGACATCATAACAAACAGAAATTTTCTTCAAAAGATTCTACGTGGTCTAATTTTGACTTTTTTTTATGTATTTATTGAGCGTCAATCAGGGCTCATTATGCCCTATAATGAGCTTTGTTTTTGTGTACAAAATATCGCCAAAATATCATGAAAACAGTACTCAATAAAGGAAAGACCTGGGGAGGCAGGGTAATCGCCTCATACGCTGCCTACTCCAATTCAAAATGAAGCTTTTTGAGCCTCCGGATAGGAGTTGCATCGGTCAGTGGTCTGATCAAACTACTGTTACGTGCTAACAGACGGTCTTTATATGGAGAGTATAGTTCCTTTCTACCTTTCATACCATGGGCATCCTGTCCTTAGGCGAATTACTTTGTTCTGCAAGACTCTCTTCAGTTGGGACTGTCGACTTCGATTCCCTATATCTTAATGCCGTATACAGGGGCATTGAAGTTGTAGGTTTAAATTTAGCTTATTTGTAATCAAGATACAAGCCTAAAATTCTTTACAGATTTACTGATAATTGAATTTAAATGTATGTAGTATTGATTATATAATATGCCATGATTTTGTTCCATAAATCAGATTAAAATTGAGTAAACTCAATGAATATATCTCATATGAAGAGTATAAGGAATATTCAAATAAAAATTGTTGCCTTGCTTTGCTTTCATTTGTGATCAACTAATTAGAGTGCATATCAGCAGTCTAATGCATCTGTTAGTAGTTTTCAAAAATGAACCAAGATTTCCTTTTTTTTTTTTTTTTTTTTGTAAATTATTTGTCGATTTGCTGCATTTCATTTAGTAATTTTATTAAGAAGCGTCTAATAAGCATTTGACATTTCTATCTAAGAAAATGAAAAGCGTATAGAATTTGTGTTTGTGGGCGGTGGCGGTTCATCATTATTATCTACACTACATCATCATTATTATCATTATCACAATCATTATTTTGAACATTATTATAGCCACTGATACATCAAGATTATGATCAACTATACAGAAATATGTAAGTATGTTGTATTGTATATAAAGGTCTTTGATGATCTCGTTCAGATTTTTTGTTGGCCAAATGCCAGTCTCGATTTTGTCAATTAGAACGAGATGATTTTCATTATTTGGCATGCCAATATATCTGAGTATATTGCAGTTTTTAGACCTTTAAAGTTTGCATGCAATATTTAGTAAAGGTGGCGCATTGCTGTGTTCTCTTTTTCTGTATTGTTTGATGCTGTGCTTTGTACAAAACAACAAAAACAAAAAAAAAAAAAAAAACATACGAATACATTTGTATTCTTTGTACTCTAAGCATCATTATAAATGCATTTGATTAAACCGCCTTATAATGAGTTGCAAATTCTTCTACATGCAACATAAGATCGTTTCCTCTTATTAATTCTTTTAGTTGTTAGTTGTTAGTTTTGTTGTTGTCGTTGTTGTTGTGCTTTGATGAATGCATCTTAAAGGTGTTTCTTGGAATTCGCATCAATCGCTCATCATGCATCTTGTAATCGACGCTTGAGTTATATGTAAGTATGTTTGTGCAACAACAAGTTGCAACTACTATGCATGGTATGAATATAGTATGCCCACTTGTAACCCAGCAGCCGCAGCAGTTAACATGGCGTTTAAACATAATATTAATATTGTATAAGAAAGCAACTGAAAGGAGTCAAAATTACTATACTCGTACATACATTGTATGTATGTAGTTGCAAAATGGAGTATCTACTTTATAAACTTGACGTGTTTCTATGCAATTAACTGGCGTCGTCATCGTCATCGCCATTGCCATCATCGTCTTCATCATCATCATCATCATCATCAACAATGTATTTTAGTATTTCAGCTTCTCCTTGTCGGTTGATAGTGGAGAGTGAAGTTGTGTTTTTTTTTTAAGACATGAACAACTTACGCTTGGCCATTGCCACTAAAGTGAAATTTGCATAATTGTTAACATGATGTTGTTGTAATTGTTGTTACTGTTGCTGTTGTTTTTTTTTTTATAATAAATTTTTAAGTTGCTACTGTGTTCATGTTCAAGTTGTTGTTCTACTAACTCATGTGTTGTGTGTTTAAATTTTAAGTTCAATCTTCGACAAGGCGGCTTTCCTTCCTTACAAGCTTCATTCAGTAGGTACATGACTTGACTGACTCTGTCCCAACTACTATTTGCGTTAATTGTACTATTTCACTTCCCTTTTCTCTTGCTACTTGTGCAACTTTGCCTACTACTATATATTTTTAGTATTTTATTTTATTTTCAGTATTTTATTTAAGTTCACTTAAAAGTTAATGAATATTGCACCAATTTAGTTGGTTAGTTGGTATTACTTACAATATTGTGGACTGCAACTTGGCACATTTATTATTATGGTATTGCAACTATGTACGTATGTACCTAAAATTGTGAGTGAGTGAGTGAGTGAGTGAGTAAGTGATTGGGTGAGTGATTGAGTGAGTTTACAATTTCCTTTGAACAACTCATTCAATACTATAAGAAGAAAATAATTTTTTTTTTTTTTTTGCTTGTTTAGATTTTTAATAAAGTAATTAACTCGATTTGAATAATGTTTGCATATGAATAAAGTTGTTGTTGTTGTTGTTGTTTATGATTGAGGAGAACATTTTCTTCACGGTATGATTAAACTAGGTGAAGAAGTCTTTCAAGTGGAATTTGTTATGAAAGTTTATCAAAACATGAATATGTAAGGTAAGTACATACTTACGTATATACTTTACTAAATATATAAACAGCACCCTCAACCTCATATATTCCGATATAGCACGGTCCGCTTACCATTCTACCGCCCTTCCTGCTGTGTAGAAAGTCCGCAGCCTCTCATAAATTTTGAGAAGAACAACGGAAGCCATCGGGGTCTTCCGAATTAAACTATTTCACGTCTAAGAAGATAACTTGAAGCCAGTAAAGTTCTCGTAAAATGAGTATGCCAAAATCAATAGGATTGTGCTTAGAGATTGATTGGTATGAAATGGAGGATTTTTCTATATTTTTTCAGAATAAAAAGTCTAATAATGGTTAGGCTTGCATTAACATCACTTTTTTTCTTTATCTTCTTGGCAACTAAGTCGTGTGTGTATGAAGTTTTTATACTCTTCACGTTAGTGAATAGTATTATAAGTTTGTTATGAAGTTTGTAACACACAGAAGGAGACATCGCAGACCACATAAAGTAGATATATTTGTGATCAGCTCGATGAGACGAGTTGATTTAGCCATGACCGTCTGTCCGTCGGTCTGTCTGCTCGCACTCCTAGTCCTTCAGTTTTTAAGCTAGAGAGCTAAAACTTTGTACATTGGTTTCTTTTTACCAAACACCGGTCAAGTTCGTGAATCACCCGAATCGGACCATTAGGGGGGCACCTCCCATACAAACCCCCTTTTAAATTAATGTTCTTATTAGAAAAAGTTTTTGTTTTTTGACGTATCGAACTGAAATTTGGACACTATAAGTTTCTGGTCTATAACCACCAACCATATAAATTTCATGATCCTATGGTTACCAGGAGGGGTACGTCCCATACAAATCTCGTTTTTAAAATAAAATTCTTATTAGAAAAACTTTTTTGTTTTTTGTCTTATTGAACTAAAATTTAGACACTATAAGTCTCTGACCCACATCCACAAACCATGAAAATTTCAAGACCCTCGGACTACTAGGAGGGGTACTCCCTATACAAACCGGGATCTAAATGAAAGTTCTTATTAGAAAAACTTTTTTTGTTTTTTGTCTTATTGAACTAAAATTAAGACACTATAAGTCTCTGACCCACATCCACAAACCATAAAAATTTCAAGACCCTCGGACTACTAGGAGGGGTACCCCCCATACAAACCGGGCTCCAAATGAAAGTTCTTATTAGAAAAACTTTTTTGTTTTTTGTACTATCGACTTAAAATTTTGACACTATTAGTGTCTAACCCATAGCCACCACTCGCTGGGACGTGAAGAGTATTACAACTTCGGCATAGCCAAAGTTAGTCTTTTTTTTATATTTTTTTCAATATAAGTTGTCCGATCGCGCTATTAAACACATTGTACGTTCGCCTTTGCATGTTTTTTGTATAGTTGGACGGACTCATCACTTTAAAAGAACGTACAAATCTTTCCGACTTTTTTGGGTTAGGGTTATGCCATTCAAGTGATCTAAAATTTAAGTTGATTTTCGCGAAAATTCATATAAATTCAACTGAAGTACTTTCTTAATATATTTCATTACATTAAAAACATTATGAAATATCCTGTCTTTTTAAACAAAAATTAAATCTCTAATGTCTCTGTATTGGAAAATATATGTAATTAAAGTTCACCCTCTTAAACTGATATTAAAATGCAATTAATCTACTAGAATAGTTCAATGTCCACATGGAATTCAATCAGAATGGAACGAATAGGCGTCATTAAAACTAAGACAATGTAGTTGACAACATGTAATCACAACAATTAATAATTCTGCCAATTAAAAACAACAATCACATACATATCTATAACTTGGTTATTGCATTTCTTAAGATACTTATGTGCACTTTAATATATAAACAAGAACAAGAACAATAACAAGAACAACCTAAACCATATTTACACTAGTCAAAATATTTTGATTAACAAGAAATATTCAGTTATATCGATATATTGTATTTTTCGCTTGATAAATTCATTTACTTAATTGAAGGCAATGAATTGTAAGAAATTTGGTTTCACCGAAGATTTAAATATACTTCTTTTAGTAAAATATAACACTGAAATTCTGAATAGCCTCATGATGGTTTGATTGAACCAAAAAGCTTTACATAGTTTTCAAAGTCCTGGAGTATTGAGTTTCTAATTAAAACTTAGAGGTCAATTTGTGTACTACGGTTTGGCTTATGGTGTCCTAGTCCTTCTAGTAAGTGATTTACAGCAACTTCGATATTAGAAAAGTGGAAATTTTGCGTACTACGGTTTGGTTTTGGTTTCATAGGATTTCTACTGTTTCACATTCTGCAATAGAACACCATGTATGATAGACAAGGTCAGATCTCTTTCTGAAGTTCCTTTTGGAGTCTCTGATACATAATTCTATGCACAACAATCATTAGATTAAAGTGTCAATACTTTAAATCTCCTTGGCAGTGAAGTGTATAAAAATAAACACAAATCAAAATGGAGTCAATGCAGAAAATGAAAAAAAAAAAAAACAAAGCAAAATGAATTGGAGCACAAGTATATCTATCTATCTATCTGTTGTTATTATTATTATTGCTTTATGTATCTGCAAATCATACAATACAAAACAGCAAGCAACAAAGAGCAAACACAACATGAAACTCTCGCGCGAAAACATCATCAAAAACAATAAGTGAACAACACAATGTGTACTAACAAGTGCGTGTCTTTATTCTTGTTTTTCTTGTTGTAAATGATTTAACGATTCAACAACGATGAAAGTCAGAAAAACTCATAAAAGAAAGAAAGAGTTGTGGCGATGTTAGACAACAGCGGATGATGAGTTTAAATAGCAATTGTAAAAGTGTAAAAGATAATTATTGTTATTGAGAAATGCTAAAGAGTTGGCATGGCCAAGGCAAAAGGGATAGGAATAGGCATTCATAGACAGAAGCACACGCACGAGATTGAATAGAATTACATAGATTGACTGAGAGTCAGAATGAATTTGAATGAATATTTGTTTTGCCTCGTAACAAACCTCGAAGAAAGCCCAAGCACAGCTGCACTTTACATATGAGTGAACAATCATTTTCGCCATTCCCCAAAGGAAGTCACTAAAGATACAGAGTAGTTTTTTATAGATACATACAATAAAAACGATACATAAATGTATAGTATCTAAACATATGAATGAGAATGTGTGTTGTTATATGCAAAATATGTAACATCGAACAAATGTAATTAAAATACATATTCGTTGTCAGTGCCACTGCCAGTGCATGTACGAGTCTGTAGAAAAGAAGAAAATCTAAGCAAATTTAAAGGAAAACAAGGAAGACACTACATGCACAATATACAAGTATCTATGTAAATTTATATGTATTTAAATATATGAAAGTATATACTATAAGAGTATCTAAGAGAAGAAGAAGGGTATGATTGCTGTGTCTAGTTTTTATGCATCGATGAAGTTTAATTACATTCTATCATAATCTGTCGGGTGCCTGGCAAAGAAAGACCAACAAGTACAACCTACAGATACATACTATTATATTGTATATATGTATGTAGAAGCATTTCATTTATTTATTTATTTGTTCCTTTGCCTGCTGTCGACACTGACAATTAGTTACTATTACCACTTAACAATCTTTACAAGATACAATACTCGTAAGAACAACAATGAGATATAAAATAATTAAAAATTATAATTAATATTTCTTTAGTTATTTTCAATTAATTTCATTGTAGTCCAGTCTTTTAAAATAATTAGTTTTTTCATCAAAAAAGAAAAATTGTTATAAATTGAAAAACATAATTCAATATTACAAATGCCAACAGAGAGAGAGAGAGAGAGAGAGACAGAGAGAGATAATCTGATGACACACCATCATCATAGCCAAAAATTTAATAAATTTAATTCAAGTATATTTCGTAAAGAAATATGTAATATGTATGTAATAACAAGGAGTCTGTCTGAATACAAAATACCCTACTAAGTGTAATCAAACAAGAATATAATCTCGGAATGAAAAGTAATAAGCTTAAAATTTGTGTAAATCTTTGTTTTGATATTTTTCCTTAGACTATTACCGAATGATCCTCAAAGTCACTTTATATAGAAAAATAAAATAATTGAGATAATAAAAAATTAAAAATCAGGGCTCACTGCATTACTTAATTAAGCAATTTTTTATTTTATTTTTTTATTTTTGTCAAAAATCCCTTGTATTTTATATTAGTAAAATGCTCAGACATATTGTCTACCAATTTCTAAACATGGGTACCAAGAATATTATTCCATTTATGCTGCACTCTACCCCATGGAAAATCTTTCATAATGGGCGTTCTATTCTATTTTCCTGCTCGGATTGAGATCTGGACTTTTTTCCAGCTACTCCTTCAAATGAAATGGTGACCCTCACAGCTAACTCTAAGTATTAAGCGCAGTATGGATAAACCAAATACATACTATGTTATTATAAAGACTGGACAATTTGGACTTTGAAATTGTGTTCGCTTCACTCAAACTGTCAAGGTTCCTCTCAAAATCTCAAGATACCAACAAAAATTTCATTTAAATGTGTTGTTGGAAACCCGTACCAAATTTTTCAGAATTTACTGACGAAGAAACCGAAAGAGAAAAAAAGAAAACGAGGTGTTTTGTGTGGGAATATTATTAGTCTATGGTATATATAATCTATGGAATTGGGTCAACAAAGTCTTTTAAGAAATGCGTATCTGGTCTTATTATTTTTATCAAACCCTCTATTCCATCTAGGGGCAACTTTTTAGCAGTACCCGATCCTGCTTAATATGGGTTGTTTTCTTTCTTAGCATCACTATATTCTCTTTGTTACACTTTCAATCATCAATCAAATATCAATAAAAAACACAGTTTGAGTAACAGAAAATTAAAGTGATATTTTAGTTAGTTTTTTGTAGTATACTTTTTGAGTTGGGGTTTGGGTTTCAGATCGAAACGGTGACACATATTGGGATCAAAGTATCCTATGTTCAAGCCGGAAACCAACCGTACACATTCACCAACATTTTAATGCAATTAGATGAACAGTATGGCAGCGCATAACATACGAACAATTTAAAACACTAATTTTTGCAAATAGGATTATTAAAATCCTAAGTTGGATTGAGATTAACATGGAGTAAACTGAATATTCAATAAACCTTTTTTGTATCTAAAAAAACCAATAGAAGGGCAGCACAAGAATTGCATACATTAAAGAATCTTAAAAAATGTATATTAAATTCTTTACACTTTGAATTTGATTATGGTTCCGTTCGTTGTGTTCGTTGTCGTTAGTTTATCTGTCAATGGGTCAAATGTATTATAGCATCAAGTGATAATACAAAGAAAACGGGTGCCAAGAAATGTGGTGGCATCGAGCATTTCACGTGTAGTACTATGTATCTGTTGGATTGTTGGTTAGTTTGGAGGGTCGATTGGTGTGAAAGAAAAATGTGTGTACGCGTCATTGACAAGAAGAAAAATCGTTGATCATTTTTTCGTTCACAAAATTTCATTCGTTCGATTTTTGTTGTTGTACGTACGCTCGCTACTTCATTCATTCATTCATTCATTCACTCACTCATTCATGCAATAAAGTGTTGGTTGATTTTATTAAGTTTCTTGTTTCTTTCGAATTTTTGAAATAGAATTGTCTATGTGAGAGGTGTGTAAAGTTTTTCTATCGAAAGAATTTCCAAAGAATTTTAAATACACTAAAAAAAGACATAGAAATTAATTTCTTCCCATTGAAATCATTTCATTTCAATTTGAATATATTTCTTTTATTTTCTAATAAAAATATATTTGAATTGCCATGGGAATAATTTTTATTTTGAGAAAATGTTTATTTCTTTCAGTGTATGTTATGAGTTATAGGAGTCCATGGAGATATGTTTACAAATCTATTTATTTATCCTAACTAACCATAATCCATTCAGTCTGAGTGAGGAGCCTTCATCCATTCATGTGTTTACAATTTCACGCGCTGAGATTTTCGTGGTCGAAATTTTCCCGCTGCGAGATATTTTTCTTTCTTTCGTTTTTATTTTTTTTTTATTTTTTTTTTGGTAGAAAATTAGAAAGTGTTGGTGTGAGGAAAATGTTTATCTATTTTGACAATGAGTTTATGTGTGCCTAAAGTGAGTAGTAAAAGTAACCAGACAATTGGGAGCAACCTAAGCCCCTAGCAAGATAGAAACGTTAAACATTGTGAAAGGGACAAATTATAGAAATTTTTAAGCTTTTACTTACTCGTGCCGAGATGTACTCGCTTCATCCAGGGATATATTTGTGGTGGATTCTTTTTGCCATTACCGCTATTTTGACTGCTGCCAGCTTCGTTTCCGCTGTCGCTCTCTGAATCTGAATCGCCACCGCCGGGACTGTGCATTGGTACATTCACATTACCGGGAACGCTGTGATTATTATTGTTGAGACCAGCCGCCGCCGCTGCAGCAGCCAAGCTGCCACCCAAGACTCCTTTGTTTAATGACCTTGCCACGCTCTCAACAACCGAACTCGGTGATAGTTTCGGAGATATTTCACGCGTTGACAAGTCCTGCGGACTCGAAAGCGCTTGATTGTTGTTATTGCTACTGGCGCTGTTGTTATTGTTGTTACTATTCGGACCATTATTACCGGTGGGCGTTGAAGGATCATTGGCATATTTGCAACTGATGCTCGCCTGTTGTTGTTGCGGGTGTTGCTGTTGTTGTTGCTGCTGCTGAGCGAGTTGTTGCTGCTGTTGTACAACAGCATGTTGCGCTGATGCATGTGCGTGTTGCTGTTGTTGTTGCTGTAACAGAAGTCGTTGTGGTTGCAATTGTGTGTAATCGACCATATCGGGATTGCCTTGACCACCACCACCACCACCACCGCCGCCACCATAGGCCTGATTAGCATAATGCGCTTGCGGTGTATTTGGATATAGATTTGGTGTATAGGCGGATGCAGCGGGAAAGTAATCATTTGTCCCAGGCGTAGCAGTACCGGAATTATTACCGCCGGCTCCTCCTCCCCCGCTACCCGCACCAGGAACACCATTACCACTGCCAGCACTGGCATTGGCACTTGGATGAGTCTGCTGGGGATTCATCTGTTGTGGATAGCATGATGCCAATGAGTTGACAAATTGATACGAGGACATTGCAAAGCAATCGGGATCCATTTTGATAAGATTATTATTAATGATTTGACTGTGGTTTAATTGGGAATTCTATTGTTTCAAAGTCTGGAAATAAAAAAAAAAATTTATAGATATCAATTAATAATAAATTAAAATAAATTTAAGATTGGAAGGTCTTCATTTTAAATAAGCAAGAAATATTATAGAAATTGAAACAAATCTGAAAGTTAAAAAGGAATTTTGTTTTTTATTTTTAGTACAAATTATTTAAATAACAGAGTAGAAGATCAGATTGAATTAAACACTTTGGGCTCTCTACATAAGTTTTCATGTGCTCTAAACAAAAAATGATTATTTCCGTAGATAAATTCCCCGCATGCTTCGAAAGCTTCTGTATTTCAGTGTTCAGTGTTCAGTGGAGAGTGGTAAATGGTAAATTCTTGTGTCTTTTTTTTTTTTTGTTTGTAGTAAAATAAAATAGAAAGAATTCTTCTTATGTTTATATTACTAGAATTTGTTTGAGAAATTGTTGTTGTTGTTAAAACAATATGAAAGAGTCAACCATGAAGTTAAGTGAAGTGAAGTGAAGTAAACTCAAACCCAAAAACGTTTTGTAAACGCCCGCGAGTCTTTTGGCGATAATGCACGCGGATTTACTTGATTTCAGACTGGGTAACTTTGGGTTTGATTCTTTCTCTTACTTCATTTTCTTTCGAGGTGGATAACCACCATTGGCAAAGGGACCTAATTTCACCTAGTGAAGGAGCGAGCTTCCTTGCCTGCATGCCTGCGATTTAAGTCAAGTTAAAGTTGATGGCTAAGCGCGGATATGCTTAAGCATTGGTATTATTGTGCATGTAATTTTGGCTTGGCATAGCTGGCATGGCATTCAACATTCTGGCCAAACTCATTGTTTGCCGACCGAACCAAAGCCCAATGTCCAACGCCCACCGTCAACTCGGTTGTTGACTTGGACACTTGCGGAAATTTCAAGCTGTGCTGCACTTGTATATCCAATGGAGGCTTAAATAAGAAAAGCCAAATGTATTAAGAGTATGTATCTGAATGTGTGTGTGTGTGTGTTTGTGCTTGAGTACAATCGCTGATATTGGTAAAGTCGGCGCGAATCATGCTGGCACGACGTCAGGCAGACCTATGGATGGACACGAGGTTTGGTTAAAAGAGATGGAGAGTAAAACTGACTGACAGACAGACAGACAGATATTCAGCAGAGAATTGCTTGTTGTTTAAAGCGTGTTGATGCCAACCTCAAATCAACTTTAAGCGCATGTATCGCGATACAAAACATGGCAAACAAAATACAAAAAAAAAAAAAAATAAATAAAAAACAACTAAACAACTTTGTAACAAATAAAAGAAGTTAAAAACAAAAAAAAACAAAAAATACTGATGAACAACATGCTATGAACGAAAAAGGAGAGAAGTGAAATCAACAATAACAGCAACAACAGAGAAGAAGGCCAACTTGGTGCTATGGCAGACAACACCCCAATAACAACAATAACAACAACCGGGCCCAATGCTGCCCATTGCAAAATTTTGTATTACATTTTCTTTCCTCTGACCAAAAACAAAGTTACCAGTTTGCTGCATTCTTCTTCTTGTCTTCGCCAACCAGCCAGCAAGCCCTTCTTATACACCTGACCCTGATATTGTATAGTACAATATTATTGTGTGGTTGTTGTTGTTGTTGTTGTGTTGTGATATCGCTGAACTCGAAACCAATAATTTCGAACCAATGGGCAATTTAACCCTTTAGCATGTTGTTGGGTCCAAATGAATAGAATTTAAACTTTTAAAATGAAAACAGTTCGATCGAAGTATAGGAGACGAAGAGGGAGAGATGATTCTCTTCTCCTTCTCCATGGAATAGTAAGTGAACTTTCGCGCATCACAAGATTTATTAGTTGGTTGTAAGAAACAAAACAACAACAAAAAAAAAAACGAGAAAAAAAAAGAATTTTTGTACTGCCGCCCCATTAAATGGTTTATATGTGATTATTGGTTTTAAAGAGGGAGTTAATATACTCGTATCTATAACGGTTTATTGCGGTTTGTTGTTTTTTTTTTTTTTTTTTAACTCAATTGCAGTTTATAAAATTTCATCATTGAAATTATTGGTACAATAAATGAATTGTGATCATCGTCACACACAATCATCAGGTACTGACTGTTATTGATTGAATGAAAACAGAAGTAGAAGAAGAAGAAGAATAAGGGGTTTATTAATAGAGAGAATATTCGAATATCAAATTAATTTAAACCAAGCAACAATCAACTTTTTATTAAAAAAAAAAAAAAATAAAATAAAAAAAAACAATTTAAATATTTAAATAGAAAATTCAAAATTCACAAAAAAATATTTAAGAAGACAAAAAGCAATAAATTATCATGTTTGGGTTCTTGTGAATTGTTTTCAAATAGTTTTCGGGAGTTGATGCGACAAGCAGTTCAATTGGTGTTAATTAAATCCATGAAAATGATCTCGTCCGACTCTCTTTCTTTCTTTCTTTCTTTTTTTCTTTCATTCTGTCCTTCTATTCTCTAGTCGAATATTTCTCCTATATTTCTGTTTAAATACCAGCAAATATGTTGTGATCAAGTGAACTGAATGACGTTCATTGAAGAGGGAAACCTAAGGAAGAGGAAGGGTCTCTTTGCCACCGACTTAGTCTTTTTTTTATTTTGGTTGTTGTGTTGTTTGTCCCCGTTTGGTGGCCCAAGAGATGATGATGATGATTAAGATGATGATGATGATGATGATTATTGTCTCTTGAGAAAGCAATAAATTATCGCAATTCTTGCGGGGTGACAGATTCGGTTCGCTTTGGGTCGGGCCCGTTGTCGTTCTATAGACACTTTAGCCCCTAGATAGATTTAACTGTGTGTGTGTGTGTGTGTGTGTGTGCATGATTGTTTGCTTTCCTTCTAAGTTTGTGTTGTGTTGTGTCGCCTCGCCTCGCCTGCTCCGCCTCGATTGAGTGCGTTTGCTGCTTGCATTGCCATTGTTTTGTTGTTGAGTATATCGAAGTCTTCATTGTATCATGTCTATTGAAAATGGAAATGAATATACTGTAATCTGTATACAATTGTAGTGTAAGAGAGACAGTCAAGAGAGAGTCAATTTTGGCGGCGTTTTATTGTCTTAACATATTTCAACCGCAGAACAAATTTCATTGTTAAATGGCACAGGTAAAATGGATAAAATTTTTATTCTCATTTTCATTTGGTTATTATTGTGCAATTGAGTTGAGTTGCACATGTGCTATAAATCAATATTTCCCTATTCTCTCAATGACATGGAGTGTGTGTTTGTGTGTGTGTGTGTGTGTTTGTATAATGACAGCTGAAAAGGGTTTAAAATGTCTTTAAAAATTTCCCTTAATATCATATAATTTCTTTTGTAATAATGACAAAGGTTTATAATAGTTGCATATCATAATTAAGACGATTAAATCGACCATAGAAAATGTGGTAGACATTATTTTGTTTATTCTAATTCTAACAACTGAGAACTGTTTTGTACCAATAGAGAGAGGAGACCTTGACTTTATTTTATTTTGCATATGTGAACTTTGAACTTCTCTTTTGCAGTATAAAAAAAAATATATTGATTTCATTTCATTTCATTTAAAAGTAAATTGTTGATAAACTTGACCTATAATAATATGATTTTTAGCCAATTATGTAAATGTAAATATCAGATATACATTCATCTACATCTGAGTATCTACAAACAATCAAATCAAATGTATGTATTTATCTTTAAACTCATTAAACACACACTCACTCACACATAGATTAACTTCCAATGACGCGCCTACGTCATAAATCATAATTTTTAATATGTATGTACAATATTTCTTGTCAACATGGGCGTAACAACACTACAATACAACAACAAAAGTTGAGTGAGTGGTAAAAACAAATGACAAACAAATAAATAAACAGAAAAATATGAATTGAAGATATGAAGATGAAGAAAAAAAGGTATTTGCGCACGCGCAACGTTTCATTCAAACATTTATCGTTTGCTATCTCCCTTTCTCTTCCTTTCACTCTCTACCTGCATCTCTTTCTTACTTTCGGATATACATATTCCCTTACATTCTTCTCTCTGTGTGTCAACAATAATAATAATAAAAACTGAGCTACAACAAACCCATTAAAAAGTCATAAAAATTTGTAAGCACCTCATAAAAATAGTCATAAATATTATTTTCATTTTCATCTTTTTTTTTTTTTTTTGGTTTTAGTTTTGGTTTTGTTATTGTTGTTTTGCTCGATTTTTTGTCTTGGTCTTGGTCTTGATTTTGCTTTTGCTTTTGCTTTGTTTCATTCGCACACTCCCTTCCATTCCTGGCCTTGTACGAGTATCTTTATATCTTTATGTACTTGTATTTTTGAGGCATCTTGGTCGATCGGTCAATGGTTGTGTGGCAGCACTCATAATTTTATGACTTTTGTATTGTTTTCCAATTTATGGTTTTTTTTTTTTTTTTATTTTTATTTTGTGTGTCGCCATTGTCACACTTTAAGCGGCCATTGTTGGCCTTTTCACACATACTTGAGCTCTTTTATGGTATTGTGGTTGCTGTTGCGGTTAAGGTCCTTTAAACTACTTATTATTTTCCATGTTGCATGTTCCATATTCGATATTATATTAGACATAATTTACAGGGTATATTTTTTGTGTTGAAATATGGTATGTTGTATATATTTATGAAAATGATAATCACTTGGATGTCCTTGGCTTCCTTTTATCTTTTTTTTTCTTCTTTTTTGTAATTAAGACATTGTGACTGTGACTTATTGAGGTTTAAATATAGTTATATTGTTTTGTGAGTGGTTTATTGTAAAAAAAAAAAGACCCTCGTGATGTAACAGAGAGACCTGAAGACGTTATACCATGTTAGCAGTTTGGTTTATAGTAGACATTGAAGATATAAGATTCCATAATGTTTTTGAAATCGTTTGTGGAGCTTCTACAATTTGATATAAAGACTTGGTCTTCGATTTGTCTATTTTCAAAAAAGTTTAAATGAAATTGTTTATGATGATACAATATTTAATGAAGGAGGATACTCGGAATTGTGCGGAAGGTAGTTTAAGCCCAAATAGATGCGATCTACAGTTGTCTGTTCTTGTGTTTTGTGCTATCATCCAAAAGGTGTTTAACCGAGTGATTGTTCCTGCATTAAGGACATCAGGGTGGACAGTTTGTTCCTTCTAGGAGATGTTGATAAGTTACTTTGCTTATGCCCATTCTCAATTGAACAAAAGTACAATAAATCCGATGATGGCAAGAAGCAGGGAAATGGGTTGCCAAAGTTTTGGTAGTATTAAATGACTTATACGAATGAACATTGGTTTAGTTCCATTGCTCGTAATATACATATCTATATATATATAATAAAATCGTAGACTTTGTCTGTTTGTTTGTATGTTTGTGTGCGCATCACATAAAAACCACTCATTGGATTCAAGATCCAATTACTGAAACATAATAAACTATATTGTAAGTAAGATATAGCGTTTATTTCATCAAAATCAACATACAGAATCGGTCGAAATAAGTGGATATAAAGCTTTGACACAAATCAATCAAGTAGTCTTTGTTAAACAACTAATTTTGAACTGTGAGTTACAACAAAATGAGATAAATATCATTCTTTCATCATTCCTGATTTTGGCAGGGAGTAGGAAAGCAACTAGATTTTCATATGAAACCTGATGTCGCGTTCCATGCCTGTGATAATTGTCAGACAAGGAGTGGATCCTGCTTTCTTTACTCAACCCAAGAAATTCAAATATTCAATGATATAAATTTTGAATTTCTGGAATATTATAATAACAAATTTGTCATTCTACAAATGCAAATGAATTTGAAATATTTTGTTGTTCTATTAAATTTTAATATTGATAAATCATATAAAAACATCATGTCCCTTCATAAACCAACCTCCCTCAAATGCATTGAACTCATTCTAGTTAATATTGTAGTTAACTGTGTGCGAAAATATATGTCGCTCGGCACTTATTGTACACTCTAGTCTAACAACAACAACAACAACAACAACAACATCAATAACAATATGAATAAAAGAAAAAAATACCAAGAACTCAGCTGTCAGCGCCTCGAACATTTTCGTTATAAATCCGGGCAGTGCCTTTCTTTATTTTGACAGATATTCTTCGTACCGTTATTTATTTATTAAAATCGCCAAAAAAAAAAAAAAAAAAAAAAATATATATATTGTATAAAAAACTTTGCGTGTTTCTGGTTTGATTTATAAATAGGAACAACCAAAGTTGAAATATCATCATGACATTTTCCTTTCTGTCATTTTGTTGTTGTTGCTGTTGTTGTGCTTTTCTATGCAATCGACGACGTTTGAACATTTCGTAAGCCACCAACTCAGACCAGCCCAGCTCAGCTCCATGGTCTATTATGCTTTTATTGTATGTTCCTTTTTGCCTTATGATGAATGTCTTTTGAAGGCATGAACGTCGTCGTCGTTGTCGTCTTTGTAACAACTTTCAATGTACCACCTGTACCTCTTACTCTTCTCTATCAATGTCTTTTTATTCATCTATCTGTCTGTTTGTCTGTCTGATAGTCTGTTAGTTCGCTTGTCTGTCTGTGTCTCTTTGTGTTTGTGGTGAGCAAAATGAAAATTATGATAAAATAAATTTAAATGTTGACAGAATATAAAAAATTGCATTATAACATTCCAAAAAAGCATTAGGAACGCTCACGAAACCCAAGGAATTGAAAGCACTTAACTTTGGTTTCTTTTTCGTTTAAGATACATTTGTTGTATTATTTATTGTGAGATACATTCTACAAACACATTTATAGAATCTATTCTATAGTTTTGTTGTTGGGGTCGGTTCTGCTTGTAGTATGGCACATATGTGTGTTGCAATTGAAGTTGCAGTTGAAGACTTTGCCGCTGAGACAATTAACTCTGCAGGTTTCTTTCTTTTAGTATTATTTCATTTAAGCAAAAAAGAAGCCGCACCGCTGCTGCCATGACTATGTGGTCTAACGGACACTGTTGTGTGTCCACATTATGCAATAGTTTACATAGCTTCACAGTGCTACCTAAGTCACATCGAGACATTGGATGCTCTGCTCGCTATCACGTTGTGCGTGTAGATATTTAAATTACAAACAATAGCCAAGCGATCCATATCAAGTGAAGTGAAGTGAAGTGAAATGAAGTCAAATGAGAGTCTATTTACTGAAACACTTTCTTTTATTCAGTTTTAACTGCAGATAGGACTTCAATACACGGTGCTACTTGAGCGGGGTTCATAGTCGGCATACTCGTACATACATATGTTAAATAGGCAAAGGTAAAGGCGTGTGTACTCGTAGAGTTTGTTACATTGAGACCTCAGCTTAAGTAACAAAAATACAGGCCAAAAAATGGTAAAAGTGCACATGGAGTGCTCGATCACACCGTGGGCGCCATATAATGCCATCTCTATATTTATATTAGTATGTACTTTACTTATATAGGACTTGGGTTTATATACTTTGGCACACATTTTCCATTCGACTGATTTTACTTCATCGTCTTTAATGTCGGCAGTGGTGGCGGGCATCAGTGGCTTCTCTACAAAATTAGTTTATTTTATTTTATTTTAATTTTTTTTTTTTTTTTTGTTTTTCTTCCTATTTTAATTTCGCATTTAATATCATGCACCCGTGCTGTGTCCCGGTCAGCATGACTTCTTTTCTTTAGCGTTTTCAGTTTAGTTTAGTTCAGTTTAGTTCTGTCCTGCTCCTCTGCTCTGTTGTGGTCGCGGTCTGAGTGAGTCTTGGTAAGGCTTTGACGCAATGGATCCAGAGCACGCCATTTCTATGTTTGAACGTGTTGGTTTTTCTAAATATTTACTAAATTCGCCTACTTTAGATACAATACTCGTATATTTAATATACATATGCATGTGTCTAACTCGATTCATTCGTTTTTGTATTCCTCTAATTCATTTCTTTTGTTTCTTCTTCATATATTTCATTCATTTATTTTATGTATTTATTCATTCATTCGTTCATTCATTTATTCTGTGACATTTTTGGTTTTTTGTGTTCCTTAATTACTTAAAAAACGCATGCATTCGTTTTAATGAAGTGAAAATTCTTTGCGTTGATAAGCCGCACGCAATTAACAATGAAGGCCGCCAACAAAATAAAAAAATAAATAATACAAAATTTATAAATAAATAAAATAATAGAAAATTATATATAAAAAAAGAAAAAAGAAAAAATACTAAAAGTATAAATAAATAAATTATGCATACATTTATTTAATTGATAAAGAAAATTTCATTTCTTGTGATAAAGAAAGTGTTGGCACTGAGTAAGTGAATTTTTCAATTCTATTTAATTTATTATAGATTTCGATTACTTTTATTCTTAGCTCAAAATTTCATTGTTTGTTTATTATAGATTTGTGTATGGTTAGTTTAATTCATGAAAAATCTAACTAAACTAATAAACAAGAGAAAGAAAAATAGAAGTATTAAAAAAAAGATAAAAATATTACTTAAATTCTTTAAATGGAAAAGTTTTCTTGATATTAAATTATGAAGGGAAAATAAATGACCGAAACTGTCCCAAGTTTATATTTTTTTGGGTAAATAATAAATAAAGGAGGAGATTGAGGATCTTTTCGATGTGAAATCAAACTCTCTCAACTAATTTATATTCAATACTTAATTAATCAAAAATGGATGAATCAATTGACCATTAAACGTTATAGGTTTTCCACTCATAAGTCTTGGAAAATCATCTAGGCTTTCATATAAAAATTATCAACTTGACTTAAATTTATAAAATTATTTCTTATTCTTTAATTCTAAAATTTGTTAGCAATTATTGAATGTAGCGACGGCTATTAATATTTTAATTTTTTTTTAGAACCAAAAATATTCAATTCACATTAGAATCGAAGATGATAAAAGATAAAAGATCAAAAAATAAAATAAAAACACTTTACACGACTACGAATTGGGTGCAGCGTCATCATCCACTCATATCTTCCTGGCATCTATTTGGCCAAGAAAATACATATTTTGGACAGTTGCATTCAATTACAAAGTATCAGAAATGCTCTTTTTCTTAGTTCCAAACCCTCATCATTTCTTACTAATGTTTACAAGCTCAATATACTCGTATATAAGTTATTCTGCTTTCAAAAAGCAATAACAAGATTTGTTATTTATATTTTTTAAAGAAAAGTCGAATGCCCTAGCAGTTAGTGATCTAAATTATATATAGATTATGTGTAGTATTATTTGTAAATGAATTAAAATTAATTTTGATGAACAAATAAAAACAGGTGAATGTGTTGCTAAGGAATTAAGTTGATTTAGAAACGAATATTTTTATATATAAAATTCGAGTGTGCGGATATTTTGTCATATTACTGTACTCCTCCTAAACAGCTGGATCGATTTTGATGAATTTGTTTGTGTATGTTTGAGTGGATTCGAGGATGGTTTAGATTCACAATTGGTCCCGGTAGGTAGCACTGCTATCGAGAGCTAATGCAGCGAGTTGCATATCTACTAGTATTTTTCAAAAATTCACAGGAGAAGTCGGAATTGGTGGATCAAATTTTACATATAAAGCTTAGAGAGATTTTAAAAACGAACATATCAGATAATTATTTCAAAATTATTATAAATAGAGAAAAGAGAGGCAGTACTACGTCTCTGTCCGGGTATCTGGTATGTGGGTACAAGCCACAATTGACACTGAAGTTCCGTTTTGAAACCACTTCCTTGCCGAACACAATCAGTATTGGTAAACCCACCCGGTAGAGTTTAGATATTTTAAAACGTATTTCCGGGTATCTAGTTGTATATATATAATTTTATAAAGGATATATGAGAATAATAAATTAGTTGTTACGGTAAAAGAATCTTTAAATCTTTTAGTGATAGATTTAAAAAGATTTCTTTTAACTTGAGGAAAAATAATGATTAGAACATCTGCATGTCAATCAAAATACCCTGATACTCATTGACTATAAATTTGAAGAAAAAAGCCAATAATAAATTCTCTCAAAATTTGAATAATCAATGCAAAATGCATCTATTTCTTGTTATAATACTATTTCTAATATTGTATTTATATTGTTTTGTTCTTAACTAATTCATAATTAAAACTCACCTTAATCCTTTCTAAGTATTGATCCTTCCAATGATGACTGACGTTACTCCTTATATTTCTTACTATGCAGCGATTTAATAAACACTAAAAAATCACTTGATGTTGATTTGACTTTTCCAAACAAAAAGTCAATATTATTATTAGTTTTTCTATTTCTTTTCTCTTAATTATTTATTCATATATATTAAATTTAAATTTAATGGGATATTTTGAATGCACAAACAAGATGAGCGTAATATATAATATTTTGTATTATAAACAAGAAAAAACAATTTGGTGTTTTGTTTAAGTATTCGATGATGCAATAAATCAAAATGTAGTCAGATGAAGAAAAAAACAACAAACGGCGGCAGGTTGTAATTTACTAAAAGCGGGGGTACGTACGACGGTTAATGTTGGATCGCGCGGTTGATCGGTTGATAATCGAAATGTTTGTAGCGTTTGTATCTTAAATTTGTTGTATCCGAGGGTTTTCTATTACTACTGATGCTCCTGCTGCTGCTGCTGCTGTTGTTGCAGCGGCTGCAATGTTGTGCGATCGAGACTGATAAAAATGCCGACAGATGATGATGATGGTTAAAATGCTGTGAGTTGAGTAAACAAGGTAAAGTATCTTGTACCTCGAACACACACTGCCACACAACATACAGAGCGTAGTTACACTGAATAATTTTGTAGAGTTTATGATTTTTTTTTAGGTAAATTTAGCTTTATTTATTTTAAATAGAAACTGAAATTATATTCTTGTACCTGTCCACTTGAGTTATTTGTATTTTGTTGCTTGCACTTGACTTTTAAATTATCACTTTTGTGGTTTATCAAATGATGATTATAATGATGATGATGATGATTGACTTTAGCCACAAAGTGAATTTGTTTTATGTTTATTTTATTGCACTTAATTTGTCACTAAATGTGTATTTTATTTCTTTTTTTTTATGTTTTCTTTGCTTTATGATTTGATTGATTAATCACAAAAGTATCTCACTGGTTGGTTGGTTGGTTGGTTGGTTTATTAGTCACTGCAGAGAGCGTGTGAAAAAATAACACTGAATGAATTTCTATGCGCAAATTTCACGCCAAATTTATGAGTATCCATCAGCAGCGCGAGTGTTCTTTGCTAACAATCAATCCATCATTCATTATCAGCAGTAGCTAAAAGTCGCTGAAGTTGACGAAGTATTGTGCACCATGATGTTCAATGGAGATGGATGGATGGATGCATGGTTTAGTTATCGCGCTTTAGCTATCGAATGATTTAAAGATGAAGATGAAATTCATACATTGGATGATTATGTATTAACGTTGCTTGCCGTTCACTCGATTTTTTGGTTGTATGTATTTTTTATTTTGTGCCTTCATTTGTTGTTTATTTGTTTTTTTACTTTGTTGTTTAGACGTTTTGAGTATCCGCGAAATACGTGCTCAAAGCGCCAATGTCTCACTTTGACTACTACTCGGGGCATAATTCAAATCAAAAATATCTGAGCATCAATAAAAAACTCATGTCACACACACACACTTCCATACATTAACACATTCATATAAAAATACAAAAAGCATATAACTTGCGCGCGCTCATACACTCGCCACCGATAGTTCATCCCGTTCTGTATCCAATTGAAATGCGAGTACGAGCAAGCAGGGCGATATGTGCACATCCATCAGATACATGGGAGAGTCAGAGTCATTCAAAGTTACCACAATAAAAAAAGGCAAGAGAAAAAAATATCAACAACAAAGTTTGCATGTGTATGAGCAGATAAGCATGTTTGCCACAATGAAGCAGCCATCGCAGACACACATACACAGTTTAATGTGGCTTCACCTTTGCGGCAGCAGAAGCAAGCAAGCACAAATTATCTGTTGGATACGTTGTTGTCAGTCAGTTGAGTTGAGTTGAGTTGTTGTATCAATTCAACCGCTAGTCAAACCAGAATTCTATTTGTATAGAGGCTAACCTCAATTGAATTGTAACAGAGAGAGAGAGAGAGAGAGAGAATAAAATTCAAATTGGCTGCGACTCTCTTCGAAATTCGAATTTCGAATAAAATGTACGTCTTATTGTATCCATGTGATGTTGTCGTGAATATATGTGTGTATGTATATACGTCACACGTACATGTGTACATGTGATCATATGCGAATTTCGATATTCGAATTGGTTTTTAGCATTGAATGAATGCGAATGAGATTTTCGAAATATTCTGAATGGCTGCAACATGCGCGGAACACTTGACTTGACTTGGCATTTTATTATTGTAGTATTTGATTAGTATTCAATATTTATGTTGGTTGAAAATGGATGATTAGCGATGATTACTTTTGATATAAATAATATAAATAAATTTTATGATTGAAATTGGTTAAATTAAATAGAAATAATTAAAATTTAATAGATTTAATTAGATAAATTTTAAGGACAATTTTAAAATGTTTGGATTTGATAAGAAGAAATTGCCACCAAGAAGAACTTGAAGAATAAATTCTATTTAATTTTTATGGACTCAAATTGTAAGAAAGCCAAGAGTTAAAAATTTTAGTTTTATAAGCAAAGTTTAATTGAATATTTTTTATCAATGTGATTTTATGAGATTTTTGTGGGTTAAATTTATTTCCTAAAAATGTATGAATTAATAGTCCAAAAGATTTGATGCACAATCAGATAATTTGATTTGTTTTGATTGAAAATGGTATTTCAATTTCTCCAAACTGTTGATATTTTGCACTGATTTTTATTTGATTTTAATATCCAAAAGATTTACCGACGCAAAACTTTCAAAGCACCGCACGCATCGAACAACAAAATTTTTTATTTCATTTTATAAACCGTTTATATTTTGAACCGAGATGAATTTCTCTTGCGCTTAGCATGTCATCCGTTCCGTACGAACCAAAATCACATTTACTTCGAAGTTTCATAGAATCGTTTTCAAGCGGCAAAAGTTTTCAAGTCTCAAATTCAATTCCTTTGAGCCAATATTTTGTTGGACACCCTCTGGCCCACTCACCCACTCTCTAGTACTCATCATCCCCAGCACCCCATTGTATTTGTAGTTGGTAATGTGTGCGAATGATAAAGAAAGAAAGATACATTTTCGAAAATCATGCTTTTCCATTCTTGCATATACAAGCTCCGCCCTTCGTTTTGATTTATGGCAGCAGCGTGTTTGAGAGTGCGAACAGGAGAACGTCATTGTGTAGATGACTCGCTCCAACTCTGCTTGAGTCAATAGGGAAACAGGTAGTTGGCTCGGGTGCTCCTAATGCTTCTTGTTGTTGTTGTTGTTGTTGTTGTTTTTTACCATCATCATCTGGCGTTACTTCTACTGCTGCTGCATCTACTTGGTCTCAGATGATTGCCTCTGAGAGTTGGGCTTTTGTTGTTGTTTTACTTTGCTTTCTGTTTTCGTATTGTGTGTGTGTGTGTTTTTTTTTTTGTAATTTTTTTTTGTTCTAGATTAGGATGAAATCATCCTAGATTAGTGCGCCGACATTTTGCTTCTTTATACAGCTTTATACCGCTTACCTTCCGCTCCACTCTGCTGCGTTCCGTTCCGGTTTTTATTTGTATTCAATCGTAGCGTTGTTCCGTTAAATCACCGTCACATTATTATTCCCCATTATTATTTTATAAACGTTTCGTTCCGTACTGTTCTATTTTATTCTATTCTTTTTCTACTTCTACTTCTACTGTTACTTCTGTGTTCTTCCTTATACTATCTAGTAACGTGTTCAAGTAGTAGTCATCGTCGTCATCATTTCCATTTTTATTGGTTGCGTTCAAAATTTTTACAACTTTTGTCGTTTTGTTGTCTCTCAATTCTGATGATGATGACGATGATTTTGTTTTTTTTTTTGTCTTTGAATATTTTTTAAAAATAAAGTTCAAAACCACAAAACTTCGTATTCAATCGACTTTAAATTTCTTTAATTTATTTATTAAGTTCGAATCGAATGCTTTGTTGGTCGGTTGGTTGTTTTTGTCATTTATTTTAAGATTTTTTATTCAATTTATGATTAATTTTTATTTCATGTTTATGTTTCTTCGATTGCGTGTTTCTTCTTTTTTAATTTCAGTTTGATTTCTTAATTAAAAAACAACAATTTCTTCTATTTTTAAATTGAAAAATCAGCGTGACATTTGAAAACGTGACAAATTAAGAAATATGAGATATAAAAATACATTTAATTTTGTTTAAAAAAAAATTAAAGATATAATTTAGAAAGTAGAGATGCTTTTGAAGCTGTGAATCAGATGCATCTTCTGCGAAGAAATTAAAATATTCTATTTTGTTTTTGTAACCGAATTAATAGGAAATAAATAGGAGGTTCTGTTAAGCTTGTTAAATGTGAAGTTTTCTACGTCAAATTAAGGTTTTTTTTTGGGATTAATTTTTAAATAAATTAAAGTAAAAACACTGACTGACATTTTATTACAGATTAGGTGACATGAATAAAAGGAAGCAAAACATAGATATGTCAGTAAATCATTATTGACTTCAGAGTAAAAATAATGGCATTAAAGTTAGTTAAAATTCTTTTCTAATTTTATTTAAACAAAAGAAAAAGATTTAAAAATGCCAATTTTTTTTAATTTTTTGTATAATTCTTTTTTATTTGCAATCTGTCAGTCAATGACAACAGAATTTAAATGAAAGAAAAATGTTATTAATTTTAATTTATCGAAGGATTAGGCAGCGCGTGTGTTGTCTAGCGAATTGATTTTCATGATTCTCCAATCATGAGATGTGCATGTTGTTGTGCCGTTGACGTTCTCCTCCCTGATCGTTGGAATCTTCAAGTCTCGGTGAATGACCGAAAGTCTGATGTACCACGGTGCACCGATAAACCTTCACATCAGTTTGGATAAGAACCTCTGAAATATTTCTAGGTTTGAGTTTGAGACTGAGCCCTAAAGCTGTGTACTATAGATCCATACCGGCTTCAGTATGTGGTTATGCAGTAATAGCTTGTTCCGCCTGTAGATTCAGCTGTGATTTCGGTTCTCATTCTTAGAAGCTTCAGATCGAAGCATCAGAATTACAAATCCATCTGAAAAGAAAAAAAATTGATACTCAAATAGTATTCTCAATAAATCACAGGTTTGTTTAAGCATAAAAAGTTCAAAATATATCCTTCTTTACAACATGGAAACATCTAAAACATGGCATCGTGTCTTAGAAAATTGTTTGCCATGAAATTGATCTATGATTTGCTAATTAAATTTCAAGAAGAACTTTCTCAATTTGATGATCCTTATAAAATAATTATATGCCATCAAAATAGTTTAAAAAAAAAAAAATTAAATAAAAATCTCTCAAGTGGAGATGACGACAATTTGAAACCCCAAACACTTTTTGGAAAGCATATTGGAAGTAAACAAAATCAAATCTCCAATTGAATATTTTAACACTTTCTTCGATGAAATATCACAATTCAAATCATATTTCATGAAGAACTTTCTCCATTTGATGATCTTTATAAAATAGTAGTTGTGTCCTATCAAATCTCATTAACAGTTCAAAATTACTTAGAAAATCATTCAGTTTATAATTCAACTTAGAATATTACAAATACATATATTTATTTATAATATTTATTAAAATTAATTATAATAATAAATTTACAAACTAAAAAAATAATATAACTGATTATTTAAAATAAAAGAGCACTAGTGTCAATTAATTAAGATCTTCAATATGCATAAATGTAAATTCTTTAATAAATTTTATTTAAATTTTTTTGTTATAGAAAAAAAAATAGGATTTAAAAAAAAAAAAAAAACAAAAAAAAAAAACTATTTAAAATTTAAATGTTCGTTTGTACTGTAAAACATCTCATATGGAATCAACATGTCGCATTGAACTGAAAGGGAAGCACAGTACTATGTATATTATATATTAATGGATATTTGTAACAACAAAAACAATAAAAACAAGTGCAATAACAACTTAAAGCAAACAACAGCGGCAACAATAACAGCAGCAGCAGCAAGCAGCAGCATGTTGCAGGCAATTTTTCATCATCCTTTTCGTGTTGAACATATTTTTGCTTTTGCTTTTTCTTTTAACTTTTTTTCCATTTGTTTTTTACTGCATCAAATATAAAACAATCAGTAACGATTGTAGTTTGTTTTTGAAAAAAAAAAAAACAAAAAAAAAAATAAAATTAATAAATAAAAGAAAAGAAAGAAAATGAAAATAAAAAAAAATTATAAAAAAAAGAAAGGCAAAGTTAACAAACATATATAAATTAAAAAAAAATCAACAAATAAGTATTCAAACATGGCAAACACAACACAACGAAAAATCACTTTAAACTTGCAATGGAGGAGAGTACGAGTATTAGTAGTAGTAGTAGTAGACGCAACATGATATCGACAGTAGCTGTCGACAACGACGTCAATGGGTTTTTGTATGGATGAAGGAATATAGTGTGGACTTAACTGGACTGAATGACGGCCTAAGGAGTCGAATTCGTTTACTTTGGGATCTCAACCGACGACGACTACAATTTTCAATTAAACCAAGTAATGAAGCACCGGATAACGTGGTAGAGGCTTTTAACCAAACCCAAGGAAAGAGGCATAGGCATAGGCACAGGCACGCTTAGATCACATGCCACACGAAGTTTGCTTAAAATTGAGGCAGTTCCAATCGGAGCGCTAATTGCCATCAAAAACCTGGTATTATGAAACTTGTTGTTGAACCGAACGAAATATTATGCCATTTGAGTTCTTCACGCATTTTATATGCAGCGCTAGAAAGCAACAACAACAACAACAACAACAACACCAACCACTATCAATATTAAATGAAAAGTTTTTAGTATCTCAAAGTAAAGATTATAAATTTACTGCATTTACCACAAACACGAAACAGAAAAACAGACAGAAAGACAGAGAGATAGACAGATAGTCAGACAGCCAGACAGATCCACAGAAAATATTGTTGAAGTTTTAGTTTTTAACTCACAAGCTCAGCTTAAAGAATAAAGAGTTGGAACGTTAAATATTGAAATAGTGTTTCTTCGATTGGTAAAGTTTAGCAGTAGTAAATACAAAAGAAAAAAAAAAGAGTAAAACACAAAACATGTTCGAAAGTTGCATGAAAAATTCATACGCATTAAAGAACGATCTAAATTAATTGTCTGCATTGGAGTTGGCTACCAGTTTTGTATCTTATTTCCCTTTTAATCATTTGCTTGTCGAGAATCAAAGCAAAAGCGCTTTAAGCAACAAACTTCTCTCTCTCTCTCTCAAGAAAATCCAAATTTAAAATAAAAATAAAATAAA
Organism: Amiota mariae; assembly: GCA_035041805.1. Taxonomy (NCBI): domain Eukaryota; kingdom Metazoa; phylum Arthropoda; class Insecta; order Diptera; family Drosophilidae; genus Amiota; species Amiota mariae. The sequence goes on from JAWNKV010000325.1 coordinate 5,249,498, forward strand.
ACTAAGAAAAAACAGAAACTGAACTAAACTAAACTAACTGAATGTGTATTCTTGGTTCAATGCCATCTCAAGTCATTTTGTATCTAATCTGCTACTCTTGATTATGATAAACGCGTTTCAGCTGTCATGCAACGAGATGCTTAGCCACTGATGAGTATGGAGTGGTGGGTCCATGGGCCGTGGGTCGATGCTGTTTTTCTCTGTGTATGTAGTAATGTTGAAATGTAGTAGAAAATGGAAAAGAAAAATCAAAATTCTCTTTACAAGCGTCATTAGACTTGTATGGCATGGCATGGCATGGCGTGGCACAGCAGCTGAGCTTAAGCTGCAACATGTGGCCTCTAAGGCATCTACGTATGTATCTGAATATGTTACAACGAACAAGTCGTGCTCAAATTCATCATTTCAAATACATAATTCCTTAAAAAGTATTTTTTAAAAGAAAAAAAAAAAAAAAAAAAAAATTGAAGCCAAAAACTCATTTATGTTAGAAAAACCCTTTGTGGAAGGCTTTCGTGTGTCTTTTTCACGAAGACTATTCTTAATGCAATCCTAATCCCAAGTCGTTGGAATAGAATTTTTGAAATTCTTGTAATGAAAAGAAGGATCCCCATTTCTTATTACATGAAAATCATATTATCCACTGTCAGCAATTGGAAGTTCCTAATAAGGCAATTGTCTTGTGAGGTATTCCTTTGATTAAACTCTTTACATATTGTAATGCAAAGGCAGAAAATTGTACTGCTGATGAATGGAGATTTTAAGGATTTTTATTTAAATATCTAAAGAATAATCCTTTTCAAATGGAAACAAACTCTGTGTACTTGTATCTAATTTTTTTATACTTTCAAATATCTTAAAAAGTAACCTTTTCAAAGGGAAACAAACTGCTATTGTATTTGATATCTTCATCAGAGCTTTAAGTTCGCTAAACTGAAGTACTTAGTATTTATTGTAAGCTCATTTTAAAAATCAGCAAATAAGAGAAACGACAACTCAATTGAATCCCAGTAAAATCTTCTTTTCATTAAACACAAAAAAAAAAAAAAAAAAAAAAAATAATAATTAAAAATAGAAATTTAAAATATAAAAACACCATCTACTATTTGTGTTTCATACAGGGACTGAAAAAGCTTTAAAAAAGCTTCGATGCCAAGCATAGAGCTTCCCTAGGTGGGTACTATAGAATAGAATAGAACAATATATTGGTCTCGTTTCGTCTTGAGCACATGATGAGTCTCTTGAACAGATGCTGCGCATGTCCCGCATATCGCACACTTATTCGATGATTGATATGCTTAAGGGTGGTGGTGGTGGTGGTGATGATGGTGGTGATGGTACTAGTTACAATGATTCTCTAACCCATGCGACTCTCAGCGGTGGTGGAGGTCGGTAATAAAAATTATATGTTTTACTTTTCCATTTCCTCGGCAGCTTGACAATACCGTTAGCAGTAGCATCAGCAGCCAAACTCCTCCCCGCGCCAGCATTTGAGTGGAAAATGTTTAAGGAAATTGTAATTTTGTTGCTTTAAAGCACACAAAAATTAGAGATTTTAAAGAAAATTTTAACACAACTCAGCTGGAGCAGCAACTTAATGAGTACAAAATTTTGAATATTATGTTTTTTTATTTTTAAAGAGAATTCGAGTTCGAATTACAAAATGGCGACGGTACGGAGACGTATGTTTGTTGTTCCTTGTTGAATAGTTTCGTTTGATAGATGCTCACCTTGACATTTACTTTTTGTGCCTGAGAATGCTTGGCTCATCTATGTGAGTGAATGTGTTTCTTTTTTTGTGAGTTTTGCAAATGTAAGTAAGTAAAGGTTCTACTATGCTGGCTGTGGCAGCTGTTGTCGTTTCTAACATAAAAACCTTGACAGCAATCAATCAGAATCAACTGAAAAAGGTAACTAAAGTCACGCAGTCAGTCTGTCAGTCCGTCAGTCCTTTCTTTCTATCTATCGAGCATTGTGGATTTCTCTTCATGCGAAATTAAATAATTAAATGTCTCAAGGTCAGCCATATTTGTTTGCTTGTTTGCTTTGCGAAATGGCATATAAACTTCAATTTCAATTTTAAGTTGATTTTAAAGTAAAGTGTTGTTTCGAAAATAAAATACAATCTTACATGTGCAAATCTTCAAATAACCACTAGTCTTGAACATTATTATCATCATGATCATTTTCCTTCGATTTGGTTACAGGTACCATAACAATTGCTTTGCTAAACTCTTTGCCTTTGTCTTAATTGAACTCATTATGGCGTTCCCGCAGCGTGTCCGCCCAGACCAAATCCTTTCATTGGCCACATAATGCGTGAGAACAATGTGGAAATCACTTGTACGCCTTTCATTGTTTCACCTCGTAATGAGTAACTTTGCATGACATTTTTCTTCATCGAAACAGTTCCATTGGCTTTGGAAATTTCGCAGACAGTGCAGATAAGAAATGGTTTAAGTATTTCCCATGTCAAGGTCAGATTAGTAACAATGGAAAGTATTATTAGTGAAAATAATTTATACTTGTTTTAAATAAATTCGAAAAAAAAGGATTTGAAAATCCAAAAGAATATTAAAAGAGGGAAAACTCTCTATGAAGTGAACTGATAATTTTTAGCTTTATGAATTAAAAGAAGGTTCATTAAATATAAAAAAAAGAAAAAAAGTTTTAACAGAAGTCTATTTTAGATACAACAATTATATGAAAATATTGTTGCCATTGTGAGGGCATAACTTGGATCAGACTCTGCTATTTAGGTAGCCGTTATACGGAATCAAATGAATTTGCAGGCATGCATCATGAGGTGTGGCAAACGCTGCCCCTCTTCTAATCTTGTATTATCCAATTTAACAAAGAAAACAAAAATATTTGTCTCTTTATGGCCAATTCTCCGTTTAAAGTCCATTGTTTTCACTGTTTCTTAGTCTCAGGTGTGAAGAGATGAAGGATTCATGTTGAAGCTTTGATTATGAATTAATGCAAGAATTCGGATTTATTCCTATGAAACTTTACCAAACACTCCATTGAAACATTCTCACGACGATAGTTTAGTTCCATTGTGATGAAATATGGCACCCGTCTGGCGCACAGCTTTCTCATGTCCAAATTTCAGTCAAGTTTTAAAATACAAGACTTTTTGAAATGCATACCATTTTTGTTAGCTCACGTACTTTCAGTTGACGGTTATCCAGTGACATTTCATGAAATTTCTTCACCATTACTGTTGTGGTCACTTCATTGGGACGAACTCTGCCATGTTCTTTGTTTTAGCCTCGTTTAAAATGTGACATACAAATATTTTTCTATTGCAAACCAAGGCACAGACTCCCCCAATGTAGAATCTAGCTCAGTTTTTGATATTGGTTCGACTGAAGTCTTTCATATGAAAGTATTGCAACACATATGATGATCAATTTGTTCCATGGTTACAAATTCACTGAGAGCATTTTAAACTTAAGGTTAGTACTTCTTACTATAGTCAATGTTTTTAAAATAATATACGTCAGGTTGGGTACTTCTAGGATTATCTTTATATTATAAAATTTAATTCAAAAATACAAACAGTATATTTCATTTATTTCCCAATTCAATCTAAAGTCGATAAACAAACTTTATTAGATGCCCTATTATATACATTAATGCATATTTTATGATGTAGTGCATTCAAATTGACTTTAATGTTTATACTTCTTCTGCAAATCCACATTATTGAAACATATTTTCGATGTGTTGCCTGCCATCAGGCATCATCGGGTATGAGTACAAAGTTTAGTGAACATTTTAAGTTCTTATTCTTAAACTTTTCATATGCAATTATGATTTAAAATTCTTTTAAAATGTTTTTACTTTAAACGTTTGCTTAATTTCTTTCTGCACATTTGTATATTATAATTTGTTATTCATAATTTGTATCTCTTTCATTCATCAATAAGTTGTCTTTTTTATAAGAAAATGTTGAAGCAACATGTTGCTAATTGTTTAAAATTATCCTTGCTGCATTTCCATTCACAACAAAGTAGTCTTATTATTCACTGTATTATCGACCCCAAAGAACTTATAGAAAAAAAAAATCTCTATCGTTTATTGCACTTCCGGGGGATGCTTATGGCAAATTTCCGGTTCAATTGCAGTTTCGAATTTCATCCTTGCGAAACAAATCTAATTAGAAATTATCAATCTAGTTCACAATATTCCTATTAAATTAACCAAAGATGGCAGTCCATAAGTTTTTCATCAACACTAAATTTTAAAACAATTTTAAAATTGTAAAACAATTTAAAGTGTTTAAAGACAATTTTCACTCATTTCGACAATTTGCAAAATTCAAATGAACTTATTTTTGACGAAATTCCGAGAAACCATCAGTTAAATTTGACATCGACCTTGGCCATTAATCGTGCCATTCATGTCAAATATACGTATATACTATACTACAATTCAAATGTGAGTTGTCGGCAACAATTTCAAATGCACAACTTTTTGCCCCATGAAAATCAATACTTTGAATGCGAGCTAAGTGTTGGGAGTATTTTTGTTTTTTTTTTCTTTTCTTTTCTTTTATTTTCCATTAACCCAAAACGAACAAATGCTGCTTCAGCGAACTTGAAACAAAGAACAAAAGAGCCTTGAACCATTTGCCAAAATATAAAAAAAAAAAAACGAAAAAAAAAAAAAAGAATTCAAATAAATTGGAAAATTCTTCCACACTTTACAATTTGAAGTGTGCAAATGAATGAACGAAAGAATGAACAAACAAACATATGTGCACGAAAAGCCAAAAAAGGCAAACAAGAAACCCAAACCCCAAGTCCATAACCCACCTAACAGTATACGAAAAGAATGGAGGAGGTATGAGGTATGTCTAATTTGAAAATGCTCTAGAACAACGAACAATGGTAAACGTTGTATAGCGTTCGGGTGGGTCGGACGCAACCGATAAAGCGACGACGTGGTGTTGAGTTTCCATTGACTGACGTCTGACTTGCTGACACATATTTGGGAATGATTGAAATTAATGATTCCCGAATACGCAAATATACACTCACACATGACAATTGGGACGACGGCAGCGACGATGACAACAACTGAGGTCTGCCACCGTCTAGAGACAAAGAGGCAAAGTATAGGTAAAGCTGTGCTCTCGATATGTTAATGACTAAAATTTGTATTTTATTTCATTTCATTTCAAACTTTAAAACAATGTTTGTTGCCATGAGAAACAAAAAAGAAAGCAAAAAGAGATTCATTTTTCAGTAAAGTACAAGTGATTTTGTTAAAATGATTAAAAGTGGATTTATGTTTAATTGTTGTGTGGGTTTATGCATCTTTAACAAGTTGAACTATTTGAATCTGTAATTTCCTATTTAATTTATTTATTTGTATAAATTTGATAGTGTCTTTAAAGTTATGCCCGGTAAGAGCCACAAATTAATCAAATATTCATAGTGATCAACACCATTAAAGTTGCCGTCATCGAATTCTCACATAAACATATCAGAGGGACACTCCATAAAGCATCTTGTGAACTCATAAATTCATATGGTGGCGGCGCGCTTGCGCATTAACATATTAATGTCGTTGTAGCTTCTATGTAGTAAACCTCCTAGCGTTTCACTGGCGCTGTTTTGATTTCATCTGACCGAACAAACATGAATTCCATGGAAACCGTTCAGCAGCTCAGATGCTTGTAACTGGAAATTTATGCGAGCCAAAGGAGCGAAAGAGCGTTTAACGCGACATTTGACCGGCAAGTCACATAATTCATACAGCAGTCAACAACTCTGTGTTCCCCTTTGTTCCCACTCTTTCGACCTGTAAATGCTTTAATGCTGATCCAAAACACCGACAGTCTAAGCAACCATCACATCACATCGCACCGCACCGCACCGCACCGCACCGCACTGTGTTGAATGTTGGCAACAATTTTGAACGATGCTCGATTTGGGTCAGTATTAATTGCTTTGCGAGCATCATAAATCTTTCCAGAACAAACCAAGACCGGTAATCAAAACAAAACCGCTCAAGATATTGATATGTAAATATTGTATAATGAAAACAAAAACATAAGTTTTTAATATTATATACTTAGTTACAGTAGTAGTATATTTGAGCCTAAAAAAGATACTTTATAAATCAATTTAAATGCTTTTAGTTAGTTTGATTCTTGTTCATTACAATCTGTGGCTAATAATCAGAAAGTGTTGCCATAATGAGGTACAATTTTCTTTGTATTTTTCTGCCACCACCAAACAATTTGCCATGTTTTATTCATAATATGCGGTAAAATGTGGGTATATGTATCATTGAAAGAGGTTTGGCATGCTTAGTCTTTATATATAATACTACTACAGTAAAATCAGATATTACACGATTAAAGTTATTATTGGCCTAACGAGGGATTGGAACTTGTACAATATGAGAAATTTAGATTTTGATGGCAAAAGAATGCTTTTCTGTTCTTTTATATGCTTATTAAATTATAAGAATCTATTGAGATGGAATCCGAGATGCTTGGCTGAGCTTATAATAGAAAGTAGTTTTCCTAGTTTTTCCAAACATTGGAGTTACATTTATTTACTGAGTGACGGAATAATAATATGGGCCATCCACATATTACGTCACATGTTATGGGGTGGGTCAAGGAAGTGTAACCACCTGCGTCAGGAGGGGGGAAGAGGTCATGAGCTTTGTGACATCACATGTCAAAATCTAAAATAAAATATAAAAAAAACTTTAAAAGAAAAATTATTAGGTTAGAGAGTTATTAGGGTTTGTGACCAATATAGGAGCCCTAATAGAAACCCAAAGAGGAGGCAATCATTTAAAGATAAGAGAAATTAAAGTAACACATTATTATCGGTTTCTACTGCAAAATATGTGACATCACAGCAGGGGGGTTGTTCAGAAATGTGACCAACTGTGACAGGGTGGGCGTGTGATGTAATATGTGGAAGACCCCTAATATGATTTCGCATTTATTAACATTTATAATATTTTAAAATTCCAATGTTCTATGTAAATTCTTTTTTCATTCTTTGATCACAAGCTCATTAAATATTTTGAATTTATCAAATATTATTTTATTGCGTAGAGCATACAAAACTTAAGTAAAACCGAATCCAAAATTATTATATTGTATCTTCTTTTATTTTTATTCCTTTCTTTAACTTTTACTTACATTCATTTATGTCTTGAATACTGTTTGTTAAAAATTGTAATTGAATCTCATAAAAAAATGGTTGCTTTTTGTATTTGCAATTCACTAAAGATGTTACTCGAACATGCAATTTCCCTAGACTAACTTCAACTTTAACTCAAACTCAAACTCCCAACTTCAACCAAGAGAAGCCCTTTAGCTTTTTGTTGGTAAGAAGAAACATTGCTGATTTGCCTTGAATTTTCGAAAGTATGAAAAAAGCAATTAAAACTGAAATAATGAATTCATTCTTTCATTTCTTTGCTTACGAGAAGTGACTTTTGCGCTTTGTGCCGTGTTTTGTTATTTTTCTTGTATTGGATTGGATTGGATTGGATGAGCAGAAGGAGATTAGCATGTGGCGCAACAACTTTAAATTACCCCAACATTTGACGGCGCCAAAATCAGAAAGATTGATTGCCTATCGTTAGATCAGCAAAACTCATTTAATAACCGCAATAATATAACTTTTTTTTTTCTTCATCTTATTATTATTATTATTATTGTTGTTGTTGTTGTTTTCATTAATATTCGGTTTTGACTTTTAAGTTAACACAAACAATAACAAAGAAAACAAGACACTAACTGTATTGTATATTAAGATTTCCAACAGTAAAAACTCCCTTAATTTATGATAGATAGATTTTGTTATGCAAAAATGGAAAGAGAATGGAATGGTAAAATTATAGAAATGAAATCTTTTGTAAAAACTATGTAAATCTTTTTAAAATTAATGCAATGAAAAGATAAATACTTATATTGTTATACCGTAAGTCAGGAGTCCACAAAGAATATATGTATTGAAATATTAAAACTAGGTATCCCGTCGTTTTTACATATAAAACTTTCGTCATGTAATTGATTTTGGTCATGTGGTTAACATTTGGTCATTTGATTAACTTAGTTTACTGCTTTGATTTTGGAAAATGATGGAAATGATTTTGTCCGATCTGCTCAAAACCGTACTCAAACACTCTCCAAATTATGCTTAAAGTTTCTCTGAAATTTTATCAAAATCGGTACAGCGGTGTCGGAGTTCATAAGGAACAGACACACATACACATACATACATATGTATATAAATGATCAATATGTTGAAGAGTATTTAGCCTAGTCCATTATTATGTTAGCATGTTCACAGTTTTTAAAGCTATCAATCTGAAATTTGATGCAGAACAAGAATCGGGACAAAAAGTATACGATATAAGCTTTGATGATTCAAAGTTCATTTTTTTTTATATTCCTCTAGGAGTTACCTAGTTGGAGCATAGGGCCTCCATAAGGCTTCTCCATCGAACACGGTTCTGGGCTGTTGTTTTTGCCCGATCCCATGTGGTGTTAATAACCGCTAGTTCCCGCAGGGTTGACCTTCTCCAAGTATTCTTTGGCCGGCCACGGCTTCTGCTTCCTTACGGGTTCCAGTCTAGCGACATTCGCGTTTTGCTTACGTAGCGTGTGGCCAATCCAGCGCTACTTCCTACGTTTGATTTGATTCAGTATGGGCTCCTCATTTGTTAGACCCCATAGTGCCTTGTTGGAAATAGTGATGGGCCAGAATATTCTACATATGATCCTCAAACACTTGTTAACGAAAGCTTGAAGTCTCTGCGTGATGGAGTGCGAGATCAGCTATGTTTCACTTCCGTATAGTAGCGTTGATTTCACACATGCGGAGAATATCCGTAATTTCGTGCGTCTAGAGATTTGAGAAATCGCCCATACCGATTTCAGCCGGACGAATGCTGCCCTTGCTTTACTCAATCTGCAGTTGGCATCTGCTTCAGCTCCTCCGTTTTTTGTTATTATGCTACCGAGGTAACAGAAGCTTTCGACTTTAGTAGTAATTCAATTATAACTGTGCCAAAAAATGGGAGATATAATCATTAAGATTTTATACACATAAACAACTTCAAAACTGATCTATATTTACATTTATCTATGAGATGTGTTTATAATTAAAAGTTAATTTCGACTATCGTCTCGTCTCGCCCGCCCTCACCACATGTTTACTGTAAATATGAGGATAATGCGACTTAATCTTTCTTTCCATTTAAAAGGATTACCAATGAATCTTCCCTTTACAAGTCTTGTTACTTGTTACCGATTGTTGTTTTTTTCCAACAACAATTTTATACAATTGTCGGATATTTGTTTTTATGAGTAATTTGCGAAAATCGTTTTGTAGGTGGAACAATTGTAAACATTGTAAGAATCATTTAAGAAGCAACGCGACCGATATCCGCCAAAAGGATAATTCGCAAAGCGGTAAGAAAATATGTATTGTTTTCGCAACTTGTTGAGACAAAGGTGTTTTGTTTTTATGACTTTGTAACTCCTTCATTCGTCTGGTATGAGTAAATGAATCGTAGATGACGACTCGAGTCGAGTCGAGTAGAGTAGTTTGCGAAAGGATAATTTTTGCGAATCCCATTTGAAAAAGACTTCAGCGAAACATTGTCTGACCATTGTTTTGAATGGAATTGTCTTATAGGCGCAGGTAGTACCGAATATGCTAAATGAACACAATAGAACGCCCTTTTCGCAAGCATTGCAAATCGGTGTAGTAGAACAGGAAGGAGTTGGCCATTCTGAACAATTGTTTTGACAAAGGCGGGCTTTATTTTGGCTATTTAAAGGATTACGCTAAAGGATTGACTGACTTCATGTCCTTGGTATTTATTTATAAATTAAAGTAGAATTTCTTTGAAAGTAAAACTCACCACTATCTTCTCTAGTTTGAAAACTAAGTAAGTAGTATGTATATATGTACATAGTAAGAATACTACTAGACGCAAAGGTTTTATGACCACCAAATAAAAGGATTTTTGCAAATATATTAAGTGAGACCTCGAGTTTTTTTTTATCAAAGAAATGATTGTTGTTTTTTTTTTGTTACCACAAATAAGATTTTCTAGGAAGTAAAAAACTGGTAATTTGATGTAACTCTTTCGTCATTTAACGCGTAAAGTACTAAAAGGATTCTTAGGAACCCTAAAAACTATGAATTTTTTAGTATTATACTCTACACATTTCCAAAAAAGAGTTGTATTATTATTTATCTCATTTGCTGCTACCCTTTTAAGGAAATTTTAAAGACCCTTTAGAGTACACAATTTGTGTAAAGAAGGAAATGTAATAAAAAATCGTATTTTTATTCAAACAAATGTCGATAGATTTTGTTAACAAATATGAAAATTCGGGTATAACATACTTTATGCGGATTGCTGCAATAACTGGAAAGTATATCTCCTATTTATATCCAAGGTTTCTCTAAGAAAATATTTTACATTCTTAAGTTTGACAGTTTAAACTTATAACAATAGAATAGATTAACTAAACCATATAAAGTCCAAACTTTTGGATTTGATATATCATTCAATTATACGTGGGTCAATCAATAAGTCCTTAATCCTTAGCCGGAGAAATGGCACTCGTAATATCAATATTTTTTTACTTATAGTCATCTGTTGAAGTCTCAGTAATATCGACCTCATGGTTTAAATTTTATTATCAATTGAAACAACAAACCTTTGTGTATTGGAAAAAAATAATAAATAATAAAATGGTTAATTTCGTGTACTCATCAAGCAAAAATTTTAGCATAAAAAAGTCATCACTGAAACCAAAGAAAAGATTGATAAATACTATGTGAACATTAATTTCAATGGTTAAGAAAAGGTCTACTGAATTGTGGTCGTACCAGCACAAATGTCACCGAACGTTTAGTTCGCAAAAAAAAAACGTGGTCACGCCAAAAGTTCCTTAATAAAATGCATGGAATAAAAGTGGAGTGTTTGGCAATGTTCAACCTCAATCCGAATGAGCTTTTTTACCTTAGACGAAACATGGATCCTACAAAATACACGAGAGAACAAGTAATAGTCAAAGCAGTGGAGTTCTCTCTCTGGGAGAATGTGCACCAAAGAAAGATGCCAAGATGATTCTGTTTGGCGAACAAGGTGCATTGTCATTCATGTCGATTACCTTAGAAGGGGTAAAACAATCACCGGCCATTATCATTCAGAGTTGTAGGACAGATTCGACGTTGATTTGGAGAGCAAATGAGCGCATTTGGTGAATAAAAATGTGCTCTTCCACCATGGCATTGCACACGTGTTTAGTTGCCATGGCATAAATAGAGACGATCATATAATTTTATAGGCTTTTTTTTGTTACAACAAAAATTATATTAGCTGTGATATTATTTTACAATATATATTAGGTAAATTTTATTGATAATTGATGTTATATCATGACAATATCATGGTATAATTCCGTATTTCTTGTTGCCGTTAACATGTGCAGCAAATGGTAATAGATATTTCTCACGATTTTGTTGAATTGTTCTCAGTACAAAAGCATTTGTTACTGTGGTTTTTTTTTATGAATCTATGATAAATCGCCAATTTATTTATGTTACAGTACGTTACACTTGTCTATTTCTTAGAAGGATTAAATCGATTTTATTGAATATTTATGAATTGCTTAATCAAAGTTTTAAATTAAATTTATTTAAGAAATTTTCAATATTTTATATTTTCAATATTTAATGCTTTCAATATTTTATGTTTTCAATATTTTATGCTATCATAGGTATTTTTCTATTTTTAAAAATTTTGAGGTATTAGTCCACTCACCTCAATTGTGTGCCTCGTATTGTTGAAATTTTATTTCTACTATAAAAAAAAATTAATGTTTTAAAAGCTTCCTAGAAATATGTATAAAATCCAAGAAGTATAAAATTGTTTATTACTAGTATAAAATTGTTTATTACTTCTTGGATTTCCACTTAGGGATTCCCGGTTTTTGTTATTAATGGAAAGATGTTTCAGTATTGATCTATATTAAATTCGATTCTGTTTCGCAGAATAAATAAATCGATCTATAATTTCACTTAGAAACAACCCCGTCACAGACAATGTCTGTGAATCGAAAATGAAAAATGACTAATCAATGTTTGCTTGCCAAACAATAAGAGAATAAAAGTAGTAGGATCACTTTGTTATTTAGAACTTTATATAGTGTGACATAACTTTGAATAAAAATGTGACAGTGGTTTTGTTTTAGAAATTGTGCATTTTACAGGAAAAATCACAGAAAAGGGGGATTATTATTACAGATGCAGCTGTTGTGATAGTGCATTCAGGAGACAGGATACATTTGTAATGATGGTGGTGGGTTCATCATAATGTTCACATATCACACATTCTTTCAAAGAAGTTATCACAACAAAACAATTAAGTGACTTTAGTATCAATCTGATGTTGGCCAAAGGGGTTGTTGATCAACTTTAAGTTAAAGAAAATATTTTAAAAATTTTTAAATTTTGTTTTAATGTTTTAAATTTTCTTTTAATTTTTTGAATTTGATTTTTTTTTTTATTTGATTTTTTTTTTTTTATTTTTCGAATTTGAATTTTTTTTTTATTTTTCAAATTTGAATTTTTTTTTATTTTTCGAATTTGAATTTTTTTTTTATTTTTCATAATATAAAAAAGTTTTCTGAAGGCGGAGGTGTTAATAATACATCGCCTCGCTTCAAGCTTCATGGTTCAAGCTTCATGGTTCAAACATAATGAACTCACAAATAATATAGAAAACATTATGCTTACTATTAGGTTAGATAGGGGGCGATTGATATTTATCGAAGCAACCATAACACATAGATGAGCATCTTCGAGCTTTGTTTCTTTTAGTCTTATTGTTGTAAGGAGTCTGCAGTGGTATATTTTCTGTTTAAGAGATTCTCTGAGTTTGGTTACGTTACAATATTTTTCATCGTAATCTATTTTGGCTTCTTCTTCACTTAAAATGCATTCGATTTGTTCAATTTGGTTTGAATTAGTAGGTAAAGAAGGCTTCTGGACACTGGCATAGACTTTGGTGAGTGATTTTTTTTTTTTTTATATAAAATAAATAAATATTAATTTAATAATTTGTATAATTTAATTTACTAGACTTTTTTTCTTAAATAAATAACAACAATAGAAATAGTATAACAATAAGAAATGAATGAAGAAAGAATCAGTGCATTGATTTTGTAAAGATTATTGACAGCTGAGGGTGCCTGTCTCCATAGTGCAACCCATCAGCAACCCAGAGCTTGTGATAATCACAAACACCCCAGGCAATTGCTGTTGTCTATGACTAGCTATTGCTTGCTTTGCTTGTGCATGTACGGCAATGTTTGATCCTTCACAATATGGCAAAGGATCCCCTTAGAGGCTGTTGATGTTTATGTGCACGCACATAATTTATTGGTTTTTGCACGCGGCGTTGCTCTCGCCCTTCTGCGTTGTGCTCATCATTTGCGTTTAGTTCTGTTAGGTCGGTTCGGTTTGGTTCGGTTCAGTCCGATTCGTTTAAGTGTATTCAGCACAATATCGAAATCGGTAAACCTTCGCTCGTTTCGGCACAAACACACACCGTAGGGAGTGCTTGTGCGTCGGCGTGCCTAGTCAGTCGAAAGTCCTCTCTCTCTCTCTCTCTCTCTCTCTCTGTGTTGACCATTTGCGTTTCACCATCAAATGGTTGAGAAATAGTATGTTTGTTCCGGTTTTTGTTTCTTTTGCTCTTTGGTTTTAAGGTAGATACATTGGGTTGGAAACCGTTGGCAGGGTTTGTTGTTGATAGCACGTTGGTTGCTGATGATATTGTTGGTGTGTTGCATATTGCGACTGTGATTGTGATTGTGGTGTTGGCTGTTGTTGATGTTGTAGGGGATGAAGCTGATGCAGTGTTTGTGGTTGAGTCGCCGCTGGATCATACGGTTGTTGGCCAAAATGCTGATGCCCATGATGATGATGATAGTCTGGGTATGTTTGGTACGCGGGATACTGATGTGGCATGAAAGGCATGACTGGTGGTTGCGCATGGGGTATAGATACGCAAGTATCTAAAGCGCTTGGATAAGTTGAAACGTGTTCGGGTGAGGAGTCAAGCGTTCGATCCTTTTTTGACTTCATGCGACGATTCTGGAACCAGATTTTGATTTGGCGTTCGGTTAGACCTAAAGCATGGGCGATGTCATTCCGTCGACGCCTTGTAATGTAACGATTGAAGTGGAACTCTTTCTCAAGTTCAAGAGTCTGATATCGTGTGTAAGTTTGTCGAGTTCGTTTTGAATCTTTACTATCTGGAAAAAAATATAAAAAGAAATACGATTTGTTAGTTGAGTTGCTTTTGAAACAGAAGAAAAAAAAAGGGGGGGAGGAAACTGTCCTTTTATATTTACCTAATGCAAGGCTGTCCTCAATGTTCGACCAATTGAAATCGGCGGCTGCCTCAGCTGTCAAAATTTGATGATTGATTTCATGTTTGTGCTGCAACTGTTGATTGACAGTTTTGTCATTCGGCGATAGGGGTGGCGTACTGATACCGTCGACTAGCGATGCAGGCGAGTCAGAAACGGATGCGACAGAGGCAACTGCTGGTTGGGGTGGCGGAGTTGAATAGTCGCCATTTTTGCAAGAGACCTTTGAAGACAATGGTGAATAGACATCCAAGTAGTCAATTTCACTACGATTTGGCGACATGTGTGTATGTTGGGTTGAGGGGGTGGGAATGTTAACTCCACTTAAATAGTCTTGTTCGAAGGTGGGTGGTGTATTTGGTGTGGGTGTCACACTGGCACCACTCACTAGTTCCGTTACTGTTGTAGTTTTACTGGTGGTCTTTGGTTTCTTTACTTGCTCAAAGGTGGTGTAGAAATAGTCGGGTGTATACTTCAGTTTCTTGACAGGATTTGTAAGTAAAGCGCGCAATGTACTGGGACGTTCTTCTGTATTGGAAGTGTTGTTGTTGCTGGTGGTGGTGGTGGTGGTGTTGGTGTTGGTATTGATAGTTTTGTTGATGTTGTTACTGGTGGAGGTATTGGTAGTTTTGTTGATGTTGTGATTACTGGTGGTACTTTTGCTTCTCTTGTTGGTAGTATTGTCCGTAGGTTCGTCGAGCTCCTCGGCTTTGCGTTTAAATGACTTTGGTTTCTCTTCTGTTGATGGTAATGTTGGTACTGTTTCGGCAAGTGACTCTGGCGCAGGCTCTGGTATTGGTAATGGTGCTTGGTATAGAGGTTGTTCCAATGTCGTACTATAACCGTAACTATTTTCGTTGAACATGGCTAAGCTATCCAGAGTAGAGATGCTGCTGCTACTACTGCTGTTGCTTATTGTTGTAGTATTGTACTGGGGTGCATAACTAGGTTGATATGTTGCTGGATTCCAGGTGCTTGGTTGTTGATGAGGTTGATGATGATGATGGTAGTAGCTATTACTGCTGATATTATTGATATTGGAGTTGTTGTCGTAGGAGGTGTAGGTGGGATAGCCATAATAGTTATGACTATTGCTGACGTTGCTACTGCAGTTGTTGCTGTAGTCAGAATAGAAATTCGTGGCAGCCATTTCTTATGGGTTCAGTCTTATAACTCTAAAGTGAATAAATAAATTTCCAAAAATTATCGTCTTTTTATGCGACGATGTGTACACGACGGTTATTCGTTTGCGAATGATCTGCTCTCTGGTATTGATCCTGAATAAATAGCAAAAAATCACAACATCCTGCTGCTCACTACTAATGCCCTGGCACACGACCTTCCGCCATTCTGTGAGCACTGTATTCGACTGTTGTTGTTGCAATCGAGTGCGCAGTTTTGCTCGTCATAGCACATAAATATCCCTTCGCATGACACATTGACACATGCTGCGCACAGGACTCATCATAGATGAGTTTTTCCCCTTAACAATCGCTTCAAAAGCAACATCATGTTAGAGAGAAGAGAGTTTATGTCTCAGTAAAAATTTATTGCAGTTTCGCTTGACAGGCTGCTATTGCACGTATGCATGTATTTCAGTGGCAGGAGAAGTAAATACATAGATATGCAGAGAGTAATAATAGAGCTTGTAGATTTGTATTTGTATCTCTCATCATTTCATTTCATTTTATCCGAGAAATTTATCCGTTTCTTACTGACTATGCTACTCGTTTAAGATCCTTGACAGTAAGACTACCTGTGGTGATGTTTATTAGTTCTAGCCTAGAGTATATCGCGCCTATTATCATCGCGAAACTCTGCTATCTTCAATGTTATCCGAAAGATTTAGTCTTCTCCTTAATCTCAAGGATATTTCAAAATAAAGATTGTCGCACGCGCGTGCGAGAGTCCTTGCTAACTACCGCCTAAGGCATCTAATTATGTCGCAAGTGAGTCGGAATGAGATGGACAGATATGGATGCTTTGGTCCAACATTCATCTCTAATTGCCATAATCATAAAGACATAAAAAGTCTGCTTAACGAAAAATGTTACAATCGGGCGAGACAAAAAGACACATTTCTTGCTTTTGTACGAATATACGAAGGAATTCATAAAATGTTCTTACGATTTGTCGTTTTTCTTGTTCTAAAACATTCGTGAATGTGCATAATTAACGGAATTTGATGCGCAATGCCAGTTAAAGAGAGCTGGGTAAAATGTTCAATATCTTTGTTGAAATTGGCTTCTAGGAAAGGTGCACAGTGTATACAATATTCTGCTACTCACGCTTCAACTATATTAACCTGATACTTCTTCGAACATTGAATAAAAAATAACACCAAAAGGCTGCAAGAAGTAGCGAGTCGCGAGCTCAGAATAAGATCAGGGTCGCTTTTAGGACATAAGTAATTAATAGATCCAGTTTCATTCATAAGCTATTTACTTTTTGCATCAACTGATTATACAATATTTGTCGAATAAACATTTGACTAAAGCTGAGGGAGAGGGTGAAGGTGTTTATCGTTGACAAGCCAAACCAAAGTCTAATAGTGGCCTCAGGATTGACCAAATAGACCAAATACATTGTACAATATTTGCATAGCTGGTGGCTCAATCGTTCTTTAAGCCTCCTTAAGTCAATTGCCATTTACAAAAAAAAAAAAAAAAAAAATAAAGAAAAAACTACATAAAAATCAAGCGTTTTATTGAGTTAGTTTCATGATCCGGATTATTGTAAATGATGGTGTCGATATCATTGTTAGTCGCCACCCCCGACAACGAATATCGAATAAAGTAAACACCAATCCAACCCAACCCAACCCAACCCAACTTAACCCTCTGGACAAAATGTATCTGTGGCATTGAAGCATATGTGTGTGCATCGATACATGTATGCGCGAATTTTTGGGTGATTGTTTTGTTTTCCTTTGCTTTGCCGGTATGTGCAATGCTCACGCGCTCACTTATAAAATTTATGGCGTTTTTCAGTTTGACACTTTTTTTTGAACACTTTGTCATAGTGGTACAAAATATCATCTCCCTTAGCCAATATCATCAAGGGGCCTTTCAATGCCTCTTATACACATTTCATACCAATGTGCTGTAAATACCCTTATAGAAATAGATAGATACTACTCGTATGTATGTATTTTGCTGGTATTTCGGGAGGCACATGTGTGTTTGTGGTTTTCACAAAACTAATACATTTAATTTCTAAATCGTTGCCAATTTGGATCTTTTTACTAAAAGTGCAATAAGAAGAATACGATACAATCAACATCCCTTCTTTTGTCTTTTAATAACTTTGATTTTGATTAATTTAAAAATATGTTCAGAATTTTTAGAAATTTTTTGCCTTAAATATCTGATTAGTTTTGTATACAAAAAATATTAGTAAAATCAAACCGAAGTAAATTTGGTATAAAAATTAAGTTATTATGTCTATAATCTAAACTTGCAATATATAAATCGAACGAGTTCTCATTTATATCTATAAAATGAAATAAAATCGGAGACTTTGTTTGTCTGTTTGTTTATTTGTTTGTGCGCGCATCAAGTAAAAGCCACTCATTGGATTCAAAATTTAATTACTGAAAGATAAAAAGCTTTATTGTGATTAACATATAGCATAGATTTCATCAAAATTGACTTATAGAATTGGTCGAAATTCTTGGATCAACTTTTTTATATAAAGCTTAGAGACATATGCATTATAAAATCAATATAACATCTATTTTTGTATTGTGAATCATCAATAAAATAAAATATATTCGATCTTTCTATCTATATTCTTTCTATATTCAAAGCCGGGCCGGGTGTACTAGTTGTATAATAAGTCATTAATTCAACAATTGTGGTGATAGAAGTTATTTTTTTTTTTGTATATATTTCCCAAGTTTTATAAGTTGTTGCAATGTTTCTCTCAGGCTTTTTTCTTCTTTTTCACTCCCAATTTTGCCTATATTCATTTAATCTCGTATCATGAGAAACTTTGCAAATTTTTAATAAAGAAATAATTGGCAACAAAAAAAAGAGGAAGTTATTTCTACAATATAACAAAAAAAGAAATGGAAAATTATCTAGATTGATTTTCCATCGATTGAGTTGTTAAGCCCACATGCAAGTGTCCAACCTCAAGCAGAATTGCCATCCCAGTGTCGAATTTTATTGCCGAATTAATAAATTACCTTGACATTGAATCGGGACCAACCTACCCATTGTTTTGTTCTGTTCGCTGGATGCATGTTCCATCCGTCGTCCCTTTTTCTATCTTAGTTAGTTTGGTTGTTGAATTTATCAGTCAGTTGCATACTTTTTCAGGGGTAAACACACACATGACACACGCTATAAAGAATACATAATGGTTACGTTTGAATAGAGTAACAAAACATAGATGAAAAGTCAGTCAGTCTATTCACATCCTACAAATGAATGATGTTCATTAATATCAAGAGCAAGGAAGGAAAGGGGATGAACACGCGTCCGAAGTAGGCGAATGTGTTAATTCAGTAAAATCTTTCGGTTAAACTTATCATGATGGTCATCATCTAGTGACTTCATTTAGTATGAAGTTAATGCTGCTGGTTGTAATTCAATTGCCAATTGACAATTTCTTATTGAATTGACTTTATAAGTTTGGCAATCTAAAATCTATTTGAATTGCCTTTCAGACATCAAGAGATCATTTCATGAAATTTACTTAAGGAAAACAACAATATTTACATTGATAACTTGATACCCGGAGATTCATTCTCTTTGAAGATGCATATGAATTATTTGTTTCTTTCAATGCGAGTCCATTAGCTTTCCCGAGAAATTGTTTAAACAAGAAAAGCTTTAAAGTTGATAACAAGCATCAATCGAAATGAAATCATTATTAACATGAATATTGAATATATTAGACTCCATAAGTTCCAGTAATAGAAGAAGAAGAAGAAGAAGCTAAACAAATTCATGCTGAGTTCAAAAAGAACTAACAAGAAAAATTTAAAGAAAAACGGTGTAGAGAAATTGTTTGTTTTAGAGATTTATTCATAGAAGAGACACTGAGTCTAACAGAACACCAAAACTGAGTCAACCAAAAGTTGTGGAGTAGTTGTGCTGCGATCAAGAGAGTTTGAGTGGCACCCAGCGGGAACATTCAATGTAAGAAAAAATCCAATCAATTTACTTCTTTTTTTTTTCAATCATTGCATAATTATAAAACAAAAAAAAAGGGTAAAAAAAAAAAACACAAAACAAAAATTAACAATTAAACAAATTGAACATTTGATTACAATACTTTACTGTTTCGTCTTTGAAGTCTGTAAATTGTTTTAGTTTTTTCTTTCATGACAAAAGAAAATTAACTTTAATATAAGTTTTCATTAAGGTTTTCTATCAATTGAAAATTAAGTATCTTGCAGGTGTGGTGTACTGTGGCTGTGTGTACTTAATCAAAAATTAGAAATCTTATTAACAATCAAACGAGGTCAACTCCTTCTCACCAATTCAACTAAGTTTTATTGTATATTATGATTAAATTAGCTTCTTCATCATCGATTTAATACGCATCATTCAATAGCAAAATATTTTCACTGTCCTTGATCACAAAACATAATAGGACCTCCACTGTTGTTACAATGAGTGTAGAATTGGCCTTCACAGCTCAGAAGCTAAATTTCTCTTCAAGGTTAGTCAAATGCTTACATTTCTTTTACTCTCTGTCTCTCTCTCTCTCTCTCTCTGTACTTAAGTCTAATTCGAATTGATTTCCTTAAGTGATCGAAGGGGAAATATTTGTCCTTCATTTGCCTAGTGTCCTTCGATTAAGTCAAGGCAATTTATTTGTTCCATTTGTTCCATTTGTTCTCACTGTCGCCACTGTTGCTGTTGCTGTTGCTTTTGCTTTTGCTATTGATATTGCTTCTTGTGTTGTATCTTATGTGTGTGTTCATAAACACTCACAGTACGTCACGCGTTTCTTTGTCGGCGCTGTTGCTGTTGCTGTTGTATGCTTCTGATCTCGACTCTATTTACTATACGAGTCTTCTCAGATCATCTCAGCGATTCTGTTCAATGTCAATTGCCTTCGTGTGTGCGTTCGCAATGTCTTAACGCATTGGGCATAAATTGTTCTTGTCACACTTATTCGCATTGTTTTGTTTAACTATTTATGATGATGATGACCGATGACCTCGTAAAATCAGTCGATTCGATTTTGTGTGTTTATGTTTTGCACATACTTGTATGGAATTATTATTATTATTATTTTTATTGCTCATTGAAAACGATAAATATAATCATATACTTTATTGTCTCAGTTATGTTGTTTATTATAATTTATTAAGATGTTTGTGGTAATTAGGTTGTGTGTGCTACTACTATCCATTATCTCAACAACTCAACAATCGATTATTGATTGTATTATTACTTAAATTACTAGACCAAACCCATTTTAGTTTTTATGATGTACATTTGACATTTTGCCGTGATTTCTGTGATACATAAAAGGAGTCAATACATTGTAGAGTATTGTTGTATTGTGTGAATAGGGAAATGATTAGCATTAAAGGTTTTAATTGGAATTCTCTGATGATATGCTCTTGATATCATTGCCTGTTGTTCTCTCAATTTTGTATTTATATTCTCATGGTATTCATTAAAAAGAACTTTTAAACTACCAACTGGAGCTGTCGAGTTTCAAAGCAATATTGAATACTGGATAAATATATAAAATAATAAAGTGGTGGCTTAAGATCTGGGGAGGATGTCTGGTGCGCCTTATGCAGTAGAGTGCCACAGTGAATCCTTTTGTGCCTCCGGTTAGGGGTTTCATCGGTCAGTGTTGTGACCAAACGTTTGTTATGTGCCAATAGACAGTCGTTATATTGGCTAATGTGATCTAGGCGATTTGGTCCTCAACTGCAGCCAGGATCATGTCTCTATGAAGGCTACGTACCATGTGCATTCTATCATTAGGCGCAATATTTTTTTCTGCAAGACTTACACTCTCTTTAGTTGGGACTTTCGACAGTAATTCCCCATGCCTCGATGCCGTATCTCCATACAAGGGCAATGATTTGGGTGTGTATTCCCGGGAAACAGTAAGCTTCTCCCATTGAGCTGCTAGTGAAGCCTGTTTTTTTTATTTTGGCAAGTAAGACCGATGCGATGTACTGATCGAAAGTAATCCTTTGATCAAGGTTGACACCTAGGAATTTCACTTTATTTGATTGGGCGATGAAGTCCCGGCCTTATGGCTAAAATAATAGTGTAGTAAATCATTCATATAAAATTTTCCAAACTTTGCTTCCATTCTATTCTTTAATCTATTTATTTCGTGAGCTTGTTTGTTTTTACCGATTATAATTTCATGTTGGTCCAATCAGTGGAAGTGTGCTGAGATCATCATGATCGCCAAACCTGGGAAACCCGAACACAAATTGTGTTCTTACCGTCCAATCAGCCTGCTGGCTGTATTCTCTAAAATATTCGAAAGAATATCATTGGCCCGACTATTGCCACTGCTGGACGAAATGTATATGATTCCGGATCACCAATTTGGGTTCAGGAGATCCCACGGGACCCCAGAGCAGTGTCAACGCGTTGTTCAACAAATCCTCAACACCTTCGAAGACCGACAGTATTGCTCAGCCACTTTTTTGGATGTACGAGAAGCGTTTGACAGAGTGTGGCACCCCGGGATCTTGTTGAAACTCAAAACATTATTACCGGCACCTCATTACTTGGTATTGAAGTCCTTTCTTCATAGTAGAACTTTTTACGTAAGATGTGACGATAAAGAATCGGACATCAATCTATCCAAGCTGGATTATCCCAGGGTAGTGTGCTGGCACCCATTCTCTATACGCTCTTCACTGTTGATCTACCTATTTCAATTGATGAAAGAATCCTGGTTGCAACATATGCAGATGACACTGCTTTTTTAGCTACTGATAGCGATCCTTGGACAGCTACAACCATTTTGCAGAATCAGATAAATACTCTGGAACCGTGGCTCAAAAGATGGAAAATTGCCGTGAACACAGAGAAGTCAATTCATGTAACCTTTACCATGAATCACAAGAGCTGCCCTCCTATAATTCTTAATGGAGACACAATTCCGGAAAGCACAACAGCAAAATTCCTTGGACTAACTGTCAATAGGAGGCTAACTTGGCAGCCTCACATAAAAAAAAGAAAAGAAAACACTTCGACCTAAAACTAATAAAAATGTCCTGGCTCTTAAGATCAGGCTCGCAGCTAAACCTGAAAAACAAGCTGTTACTCTATAAATCGATACTTAAACCGGTGTAGACTTATGGAATACAGCTCTGGGGCACTGCCTCCAATTCAAACATTGAGATTCTTCAAAGGTTTCATACAAAACTACTGTGTTGGAGCACCCTGGTAAGTTGAGAAACTCAACTTTACACAGACATCTACAGACACCCACGACCTGTGAGGAGATTGCAAGAATCAGCAACAAAAATATCTCCATGCTGGAAAGTCATGACAATCACCTTGCCGTCAAACTGCTTGACAATAGCCAGCACACCCGAAGATTCAATCGGCTGCACCCACTGGATTTGTTGGTCCAAAAACTGTTACTAAAATGTAGAAAATCGGGAAATTTAATAATTATTTTGACTTCCATTGTCTATTGAGAAAACACGGTTTCTTGAATGACCAAAGATTTCTTCTCATAGCGTTGTGTTTAAAGATTAATTATAAATTATTATAAATTTTACATTTAAGTGGAAATGAAAAAGAAATCGATTATTACATAAAGCATTGGTCTCCCAACTTTTCAGCCTTTGGGCCATATTGATTACTTCAGTGAGTTTCAAGGGTCAACACCATTTTAATTTTCCTGCCAATTTGTTTTTTTATCCAACTAATCACAACAACAATAAGCCATTAGCTGTCGCGGGCTGGATTGATGACAATGGCGTGCCGGAATTGGCCCTCGTGCCGTGATTTGGAGACCAATGACATAAAGCATACATTACAAAATTCAATTTGATAGGAAAAGAAAAACTAAATCTGATTCCATGTAAAATATGTTTTTGAGGTTGGTTAAGTGGTTCAATTGGAGTTTTTCAATAGCAAAAGTTTGGTAAAAAAAAACCAGTGTAAAGAAGATTAACTTTGACTATGCTGAATTTGTAATATTCTTCACTCACCTTTTATATCTTCTGATTATTGTTCTAAGTTTATGTTTTGTATGGGAGGTACCCCTCCTAGTGGTCTGAGGATTTTGATATTTACATAGTTGGTGGTTATGGGTCAGATACTTTTAGTGTCTAAATTATATAGATTTCCTTATGTCAAAGCAAGGCATCAGTGGCAATTTGAGTTTGGTTTTTTGGAGCATTACAATAATATTTAAATGGGGAAAGGAAGAAAAAAGTTGTTTCATAAAGTTAAATACTACACAGGTCCACAAGCAGTTGCCCCTGAAAATAAATATCTATTTCCTAATCGGAGAAAATAGTTCTGAGTAAAGAAAGAGAATCTATTTTTTTTTTTAAATGTTTATAGACAAAATTTATAAATTTTTGATTGGAAAAATTAAGGAATCGTTGGAATCAAATGAATGTATCAATCCTACTATATTATGCTAATAGTTTTTTGACTTGAAATTGTTAAATTGAATACATGGGGAGTTAATACAAATTTTAGTTATTTTATGCTTTCCATTTATCAACTTTATATTGAATAAATATTCATATTTAAAAGTATTTAGAGATTATACATAAAAACTTAATTGGTATCTTACATAACACTAAACCATAAAGTAAAGTGAACAACGTATTGATTGTTTTCTTATTGCTTTTTATATAACAAAGTAACATCCACACGCCTCTTTTGGAATTGTTTGCATTGTCAATTATTACCTTACAAGACTATATTTAATAATGAATCCTAAAATTTAACGAATTCGATGAAAAAACAGCAGCAAACAAACAATTCTTTGACAAAGAGTCGCACGCATGTTCAGCGATAAAACGCGAACAATTCAACGAATTCACAGATTGATTCAAAAATAGTTGGCTGGCTGGGTTTGCAACTCACACTACTTATGTATATACAATATGAGAAGAGATGCTAACGTTTCGCCGATGTTGACAGCCTCCCGTGGTCAGTTTTATATTTTTATGACGAGGCCATAATATTTCTGCCTAGGAATTCTTATAGACACCAAAGGCAAGAGATATGTAAGCAATTAAGTCGCTTAAGAACCCATGACACGGTACATTTAAAATTCATAAACATTGAGTAGAGTCGCGCGAATCAAGTCCTTGGCTAAATTTCAACAACGAAACATTTTAATGGACGACACACGTACAGGTATGTCAAAAGAGAAAACCTTCTAAGAGAAAGATAAAATATAAAAAAAGAAAACTAACTTTGGCTATGCCGAAGTTTTAATACTCTTCACGCCCCTGCTAGTAGTCCGAAGGTCTTGAAATTTAAAAGGTTGGTAGATATAGATCAGGCACTTATAGTGTCCAAATTTCAGTTGCATAGTACAAAAAACAAAAAAGTTTTTCTAATAAAAACTTTCATTTGGATCACGGTTTGTATGGAAGGTACCCCCCTAGTGGTCCTATTCGGCTGATTCCCGAACTTGATCGGCGTTTGGTAGAAAGAAACCTATGTACATGAGTGCGAACAGACGGACCGACGGACAAACAAAATCACAAATATCTTTACTTTATGTGGTCTGCGTTGTCTCCTCCTTGTATGTTACAAACTTCATGACAAACTTATAATACTATACACTCCCGTGAAGAGTATAAATATATAGAATTTCTGCTCATTCAGATGCTCAGAAACTCATAAACTAATAAAATTTGAAAAATTCGTATTGTTTGTGAAATGTTAGTCCTTTTTTTCTGCCAAGGCCAGTGAATATTTTCTTTGCTTTTTCACGGGCACACAAATAGTTCTTAGCAAATTCTAAACGTTTTAAATTTCCTTTACATTATTTGAATTTTCATCCTGAAAAAGAAGGTTATAAAATTATTTCTCATATTTTTTTTATATTATGGTTTACAGATAAGTTACTTATCAAGAGATCATGGTTGGTAGGAATATTCTATTCAGTCACATGTTCTTCAATGCCTTGCTCAACTTTTGCAAATAAGACTAAAAGTTAATAATAGAAATCTTTTTACCAAAATTGACTTTCATTAGACCTGAATCTGAAATTTCTAATAGAAGATGAAATAGGAGTCTCCTTTACTTCTTCAGATATATTAACAATTTTCGTATGAAAAGTAGAAGCCATATTTTAATAACTTTTTTTTTTTTTTTCTTGCCAAGGAAGGGAAGCATCCAAATCCTGTGGCAGTAGCCGTAGTGTGGGACTTTAACCCACTAAACCCTTCCTCATGTCTAACGGTTAGTCCTCCCAGAACTTCACCGATTAGATAGTGCGTCGGGAGGCCGTTGTGAGTATATTACTACTCAATCGTTAGTTTTAGTCATTCTATCCGAGTCCGGGGGCGTTGATATGCATTGCTTGTCGCGAAACTCCTTCAGCTCGTTCAGCAGATCTGCGTGCGTTCTCCGTGTACCGCAGTGTATCCAATATGTTCGCAGCTGCTGCACTTGCCGCGTACCACTTTCTGCTATCTTCGCACATATGTGTGACCAGATTTGACTCCGTCAAATGTAAATGTAGTTTTATGGCATAGACTAAGAAACTAATAGACTGATCAATTCTGTTTCGAATTTCTGTTAAGCTTCCGATTAACTTTTGCAACAACAATTACACACGATTTCTTCGAAATTGTTAGTGGGAAAAGTTAATGGAGAGAGTAATGTAACAAAAAGGGAGAGAGAGAGTCGTCCAGTCTATTAGCTTCTTAGTCTTTGGTTTTATACGAAAAAGTCATTACGTGAAACATGATAAATATCTTCTCTATTATATAAAAATTAGTGTTTTATTTGTTCGTATGTTATGCGCTGTCATACCGTTCATTTGATTGTATTAAGATTATTTGTGTCGGTAGAACCTCAATTATCAAGACCAGAAACGTACTAACGGGTCATTGCATCATAGAGTAACAAGCTGGAAGACTTGGTCTTCCGCATAACGACTTTTGCCGTAGCTGCGGCTCAGAAGAAGAGGAGGAGACTGTGCTTCACCTGATGTGGCAGTGTCCATCCCTCGCCAGAAGAAGACAGAACCACTTAGGCTCTATGTTCCTCTCCAGCTTAACCGAACTATCACTCTTACCAATTAAGGACATAGCTAGGTTCATTTCAGAATCCAAGTGGTTCTCCGCACCGGACTAAGGGGTGTCGTGTCAACACTTTTCTGGTATCACAATGGGCCATACTGTTTTTGTGCCTAAGTGAGCCTCTCGTCGGAGGGCTGCCACGTTAACCTAACCTAACCTATTAAGATTTTGTGAATGTGTATGGTTGGTTCCTGGCTTGAACATAGAATAGTTTTGGTCCTGATATGTGTTCCCGTTCCCGTGATCCGGAGTATTCAAACAACCCCTAAAGGTATACAACAACAAAATAAAATAAACTGGATTGGATGCAATTCGTGCGATGCCGGTACGGGTACGCTTAATTTAAATTTAATTACCAATTACCAATTTTGTTTCATTAATAAGAAATATATTTTCAATTTATTGAATAATGGAATTAACTACAATTTATTAATTAATCTTATTGCAACATTAATATTACACACTATTTCCGTTACAGTTTCATCTCCAAGCTTTCAATTCATCTTTGCTTTCATAATAATTTAGTTTTGTTCAAAGTTTTTTGGCTTTGGCAGTCACTATGAATGCGTTTGTCTCAAGTCTCTTAGCAGGCTGAATTATCAAAATTCTTCTCTAAATAAAAAATATAGAGCGAGTTTCAAATTTAACCTATTTACTCTTTATTTCTATGGAAAAGGAAGAGAATGCAAAATCAAAGGTCACTAGAGAAAATTAAATAAATATCAATATCTATAAATGGTTTCATTTGAATAAGAATTGAATTGAAAAATGGGAGGCTAGTGATCCTTGTTTAACAAAGTTGATTCTTCTGGGATACATGGCAGAACATATTTCCGATTCTATTCTCTTACCTAATTTAGTCTATGTTTATAATTATTCAATTTTTAAATCATTTGTCATAACAATTTACATTATATTTCTTAACTTGACAAAATTTCTAGAAAAATTCAACTACTTATGACAAAATACTACAAAAATCATTAGAAAGAATTTCAACAAAATATTGTAGTAAATATTTACAAATAATTTTGAAGTCAAACAGTATTTTATTATAATGATAAAGAAAAAAAATCTTGTTTCTTCAGAGAATTCGCAAAATAAGTCATAAAAACAAAAACTAACACAAAACACGCAACACGCATAACAACAAAAGCCAAATAGATCAAAAACTAGAACAATTTTTAGAAAACTATTTCTTTTCAAAAACAATTATTTGCATTTCGTTATTTAAATTAGAGCAACTAAGACAAAACATGACGTGTCGCTGTCGTGTAGGCTTGCATAATCTTACTAGACATTGTTAACACTTAATGGCAGGATTAAGGTGAAAATTGTGTAAGAAGAAATTTACTGACTCACTTGAAAAGGAAATGTTAACAATGGAAATGAGAACACCGCAAGACATTCACTTCACTCGCTGATTTGAATTTGTTTTTCACTACTCTCGTACTGTGAAAGTCAAAACAAATATTTGCATTTAATATGCAAATTTATGTGAACAACAACAACAACAACAAGGATCCTTGTTATTACTATTACGAGAACTTGCATAATTCGATGACTATACTGACCTTCATTACTCGTACTATTGCAATAATCTCATAATGAAAGCGTAGCTATTTAGCAACAAACTAAAAATGATCTGATGATACAATAGTAAATACTCATAGTAGTTCATAGTTTTCTAAGTAAGGACAAGTTTTTCAGTGGCCCTGCTACAATTTCACTGCTACCAAATAAGTTTTACAACCTGAAAGTCGGGCAACATTTGGACAATTGTCCTTGCTCTGGTTCACGTTCATCTCATCCTATTGTTGAAATGCATGTTTGCACCCAAATAAATATTTATAGGCTATGTGACTATGTCATAAAGCGATAAAATCATAAAATTAGTAAAAATGAAATGCTGCATTCGGAAGTAGAAAAAAACTGAAAATAGAAATAAGAAAAAAAATGTCTACCGAAAAAAAATTAAGTCGCCGCGGATTTTATTATTTCCATTCATTTTATATTGTTTATTTTCTCATTTTTTTGGTTCATTTTTTCTTTTTGGGAAAAAAAAGAGCGGACAAAATTCGAATTTGAAGAATAAGAATTAGTCTGAAAAACTGTGTTTTTTCATTGTTTCTATCTTTTTTAGTTTTAAGTTTTTTTTGTTAAAAAAAAAAAAAAAAACAAAAAAAATAAATAGTAAAACATGGTGAAACAATTTTTTGAAACTAAAACATTTTACTTATTGTTTCGTAAAGTATTGTAGTTTAAAATATTGTAGAATACTTAGTTGATTAGTGTGACTTTGTTTCCGTCAAGGTTATAGAACAATTTTATAAAAACTAGCTCAATTTTTTGTGAAAAACGAAACCAGAAATAAGTTCTACGAAATGCAAGAAAATTGTCTTGGAATGAAGAAAAAAAAAAAAAAAAAAAAACAACATAAAATGTTCTACAAAAAAATTGAAATATCCAACAGTGAAAATAACTCGCGAACATTTGTAAAACAATAGTGAAGCATTTAGAAAGCAATGGGAAAGAGAATTATTTAGAGATCTTTTTAATGAAGAAATTTAAAATACAAAATTCCTTTAAATTTCATTTTTTTTTTTACTTATAAATTTTTATTAAAAATCAACGACCAAATTAAAAGTTTTATCATAAATCCTCGTTTTGTTTGTGCTATTCATTCGGAAATTAAGTAAAATGCAGAATAGTTCGGTCGGTTTAGTTTAAATGTGCCGTAAATGATTATTTTAATTTTTAATTAAACATATGTGAGAGCTGAGTGAATCACAGAATAGCATAGTAGCACAGTATAAAATGATTTAAGGGCGGCAGCTCGCAAAAAAAAAAAAAAAAAAAAACAAAAAAGGAAAAGAACCAACAAAGAGACCGCCCGCCACACAACATATGACGACGACGACTACTGACATTGACAAGAATCTTCTTATAGAATAATACAATTGTGGATTGGAGTGGAGTGGAGTAGTACAAGTGGCAATGCAATGTAAACTTTTGTATTTATTTACAATACAAAGGAAGTGAAATTTTTCTTGAAATTGTTATAAATATTAACAAATATTTATATCTTTCTTAGGTTAAATGTATATTTTTGTAGCAACAAATTAAAATAAAGTAGTCAGTAGAAAATAGCAGATTTATTAAGTATAGGTTAAATAGGTAAGCGAATGGTAGCCAATCAATCACATATTGCATTCTATTCCTTAGAAAACCAACCACAACTATTTCTGAATCTCATAAAAACCAAAGCGTTCATATCTTCCAAGTCGCCATCAAGTTCAGTTAAGAACTAAGATCCAAAGGTGTATTAAACCTTAAGATTTAGCATAAACTTAATAATATTTGGATATAGAATTTCTCCAAAAATACTTAAATAAATGTATTACATTAAATTTAGTTCAGTGAAGAAATACTACTCAAGTGGACTTAAACCAAAGAGAAGTAAAATGAAATTAATATCTTTTGGTTATAGAATTTCTCCAAATATACTTAAATGTATTCAACATTGAGACCTTGGCCTTAGTTGCTCGTACTCTTATAACATTAAGTACTTTATTTTATTATCTATTTAACATAACAAACAAATAAGTAAATAAATAAATAAATAATATTGAAGATTGATGATGACTCAAGTGGCAC
Organism: Amiota mariae; assembly: GCA_035041805.1. Taxonomy (NCBI): domain Eukaryota; kingdom Metazoa; phylum Arthropoda; class Insecta; order Diptera; family Drosophilidae; genus Amiota; species Amiota mariae. Next base: position 5,279,839 of record JAWNKV010000325.1, read on the forward strand.
ACCAAAAGCCACCTATCGGAAATTGTTGAAATATATCCATCAATAGATGATGATGAAATCCTATCAGAAGCAAAAAATGTATTTAAACTAAAAATCCTATTGTGTGTGTGTGTGCAAAAGATTTGAAGTTTGTTATTGGCAATTTGCAAATTGAATACATGACCAACTCATGACCGTTTCGTGTTTCCGGGTTGTGTCTCTCCTGTCGGTAATGTAAGCAAAGCAGTGTTTGCACTCACTTATCATTTTGCTTATAAGCATAATACACACAGCGTGTTGCTAAACATTGTTGCAGCGAGGATGGTTTAGAAAGATGCGTAAATTATGTATATGGACACATGATGCTTAAAAACATTTGAAACATTTGTATTAAGAACATAAACTATATACATATTATGTATATACAAACATTTGATTGATGGAAGTTCCAACACTTGATATTTTTTAGTGAACTTTGTATTAGATGTGAAAAAAATCACTTTCAATTTTGTTTTAAAAAATGTGTCCTGAAAAGGAAGCAATTGAATTATTGTTCATTGAGAGTTTCTGTTAAAAATCATTATAAAAAGATACGCCAAGGAGATTAAATTTCAATGTCTTTTTGTCTTTTCTTAGTACACTTAGTATGTAAACGAGTTAAATATTAATTGACTTGTAGCTCTTAAGTTTTTTCCCTTTCGTTTCTTTATTTTAACTTTAACATTTAACAGCTCAATTAATTTGTGCTTGTTTTTTTGTGGGTGCAGACAAGAGTTGGCCACATTCAATAAAAACTTACATACAACGTACTCAAACACTTGTATCCATCTTTGGAATAAATGAATGACCCATTGGTATTGGTATTCATACTGCGCTGCGCCTTAACTAAATTGAATGACTTTCATACTAAACCGAAGATCGCCGTTGTCGTCGTCATCGTCTTCTACTATAATATTATGTACTAAGTATTTTGTATCGTTGTTCGGCATCGATAAAGATCTCAAAAGGATCTTGCTGACTGTTTTTGTTTCTCGATGTCTTTTCAAAATAAATGTGATCCATTACAGTGCGACAAGTTTTATTTTGGTGAAAATGGGATTTAAGTCGCTTTTAAATTGAACAATATTAATTTACATGATAAAGTGTTTGATAGCCTCAATTAATCATTTAATTAGAAGAAGTAAAATCTTGGAATTTGCCTTTATTTTGCTCTTAAAAATGGAGAAGAAAACAATTCAATGATAACAAAAAATATAAGAAAATTTTCATATTAAATATTAGGAAGAAACTTTCAGTTAACAGATTTTTCGAATACTTTCTTTGTATAAAACTAGTGAAACCATAATTACAATGGCGTTAATAGAATAAATGAGAAAAAAAAAAAAAAGAGTAAAGAAAAGAATTGTATTGAAGAATTAAAACGACAACCAACAAAACTTGGAAAATGTTGCTTTGCGGCACTTTTATTGCCTTTTTTTAATGGCGGAAGAACAAATAAAAGAAAAATGTCGTTCTGATGGCTGAATTGCGTGCGTATAATTGTATCTTTTGGATGTTTTGTTTACTTGCGCCACATTTTTGATTATTTGTTTCATTTGTGTTTTGTTTTCTTTTACCATCACGATTGAAGTTTAATTACGGCACACAACCAACGGTGTATATTCGCAGAAGAATATTACTACTCATTTTGAAGACTCCAAAAACAAAATATTTCACATGTACACACACACACACACACAATCTCATACATCCATTACAAATGTATCTATGCTTATATGCGTGTGAATATGTCAGAAATGTAACCGATTTCAGTCGTCTGTCTGTCGGACTTTGTCGGTACAATTAAATTAAATTAAAATAAAAGAAAATGGTGAACTCAAAAGAATTATTGTGTGTGAGAAATCCCTCTAGGAATTGTTGAAAAATATTTATCAAATAATCTTCCACTTAGTCTAAAAGCTTTGCTTCATGATCAGATCATAATTATGTCCATAGATTAAAGGAATCATAAAATTCAAAATCAGAATGTTGGCGATACTCAAAAAAACTATTTTGGTGCTAGTACAATAATTTAGATCCTTAAGTTATCACTCAGTATTTGTGTACAAGAAAAATGAGAAGAAAATAACATACACAAGTTTTCCTTAATTCTATAGAGCTTAAGGAGAACTGAGATTTGGTTTAAGGCAACCCATTAATATTAAAATTTTTTTTTATATTTTATTCGACAGCATTAAACCACCGAAGTGTCTGATGACCACTAGAAATTGTCTGATGACTTAAAGTCTATATTATTTTCAGGGAATAGTTTGAAGTATTCAGAAACGGAATTGCCTACAAACTGCTTGGGCATCCGTGAACCCAAAGGTCATCTCGGTGAAAGCGCTTAAACCTCCTCCTGGAGGTGTTTGTAGCCAGAGCGAATGATAACTGATTAATCGGTTATTTGTAAGGGCTTGTGTGACGCTTGATTTGTTCACGGACCGAGAAGATTCGCAGGTCCCGGGAAATGACATAGTTACGCTCGTACCATGGTGCGTTAATGATCTGAGGAAGGACAGAGTTCTGCATCTTTTGATTAAGATAAACATTATTTACATCAACAATATTCCATATAGGGGAATACCGTATGTCCAGGTGGGCATCACTATTGCCTAATATTTAGATGATTAGTTGCTTAGGCTTAGTTTACTCCTTACTACAATAATATAAACTGAGAAAAAAAGTTCATCTAAGAAGATAATTCGATCTCATAATAAAATTAATTCGGCCATATGATGATTCAATAATTGCCTTTGTCAGTTTCTCCATGAAATAATTCATCAAATAAAGTATTTTGCTTACACTTTTTCCATTGAAAAGTTCGAAAGTCAAAAATTCATTATTATTGATATAAAAGATATGAAATTTCTATAAATTAGATGCTAATATTTACATTTGTTTGTTTTTGTCTTGTTTTTTTCTCCTAATTCCAAAGTAAAGATCCTACAGTTTCTTTCTCAAATGCACTTCCTATTCAGAATTGTTATTACAAATGGGTTAACAAACTTTAGACTTTTCCCGCATATAATTTTATGAATAAACATTGTACCAATTAAGGATTTATTATACTCTCAGACACAATCAGTTACTTCTCTAGGGTTGTTCTTAGTACTGTGAGTATGATCCATTTTGTATTTGTCAACCATTGTTATGCTGTGTTTATGTGCTTTATGAATTCGAATTGGTTGTGCAAGTTGGTGGCCCAGTTGGGCTTTAGTAACGTAACTAATCCAAAATTTCAATCAAGAATGTCTTGAAACAGTTACGCAGCAGCGCTTTACTTTGAATTGAATACGATATAATGAAAATTTCAGCGCCGATGATGATAATGGCTGATGGAATGCTGTTCCGAGGATGACAGCATGGCAGGCCGGGTCGAGCCATGCCGTGCTGAGTCTCGTCAGTCGTCTAAATACAATAACAAAAGGGGCGGCTGAACGTGAATGAGCATGGATGGTAAGGGTGCCCCTAGAGTTACTTTCCATGCTTTGCTCATTCGGTTGTTCATTCATTCACTCACTCACTCTCTTTTGCTTGCTTACATTCTTCTGAGCGCACATGACAAATGGCGATGAATTCGTCAATGTCAAAATCAGACTGTTATAAAGTGATAGCAGGAGGAGAACGGGAGCAGCGGAACGAAGGCTGAACAGGCGGTGCAGCAGTGCGCAGTGATGCGTACAACAATCCTGTGTATTTATGTGAGAGTATGAGTATCTATATCACAAGGATGTGCACACCATACAACATATCCAATAGAAAATGAATCCTATAGAAAATAGAAAAATGAAATAGACACGTTTTTTTTTTTTTGATTTCTTTGATGACTTTTTAATAATTGGAAAATTAGTTTCCCACTTGTACATAGAAGTTTGAAAGTATTGTAATTAGGCTCATACAAAAATACATTCGAATGCATTATTCTTACAATCAAATTTTAAAATATTTTATATTCATTTCTCGTTCACATCATGTAACCCAAATCAAACAAGTTCCGCTTAACTATTTATTCCGAGTATTTGCTGTTGCTTCAAGAGGATGCTAAGATTTTCCGAATGTCTTTGCTATATAAATACATTCATATTTGAGTATTTGTTTGTCTGTCTATCTGTCTGACGACGTTATATTCTCCCACAGCGCAAACATGTCAAGCGCCAGACTCATCCAGTAAACGAAAGATACCAATGAAGGATGAGGAAAGATGCTACATATGTACGATGTATGTGCGTCTCGTATATCGCTTTGATGTCTGCATCTGTAGGATCGACTTTATTAATTTGTTCGTGTTTTGCATTATGTTTTATATTTAAATTTCATTTCAAAATGAATTTTTATGCTTCTGCATTTTGAGTTGCATGTGAGTGTGTTTCTGTATTTTTGTTTGCTATTATATAAATATGATGGTGGCTGCTGCTATGCAATGTTGTCATATTGAACCATATTATTTTTGTATACACACATACATCCATATTATGTCTGTTCATATCTTAAATATTGCCGACATTGATATGATGTTGCAAGGAAATTCGTTACACTCGTCAACGAGTGCGATTCGCCATTGTGTATTAAGCATGCATGCAATGTTCGTGCTGATAAATTTGGATAGAAAATACACATATAGTACTTATTAACGTGCAGATACCACAGAGAAAGAATAAAATAATTTATATTCCATTTCTAATTTTTGTGTTTTTGTTTTTATTAGAAGAAAATTCTATTTCTTCTTTTCAAGGTGCATTTTTATTAAAATATATCTTGATATCTTGAATCAATAATAAAGATTTATCAATCCAAATATGGATTTCTCAATTACAATTAGTATTGAATCAGATTTGTTGAATTTATGCTAAGTATTTCTTGAATTGTCATTCATGGAATATTGTAATTACTAAAATATTTACAAACATTGATGATTAAGATGACAAAATAAAAGGGAGAAAACTTTTTCTGAAATAGATATTTTCTAGAATAAACAGCATTGAGTTTTGCTTTTGCATAATGTAAATTATTTCATTGACTCTCTGAGTGAATATAGAGAGGTACTTTTTATTACTTAATGAAAACCAGCGGCTTTATGCGTTTAAGCTTTGTTTTCCAACCGTTTGAGTGAAAAAGATCTGAAGCTTCCTTGTTTATATGCTGACCATTTGAGACTTTGCATATTTTTTGTTTTGTTATGACTTTTAAGGCTTTTTTCCAACCGATTAGGTCAATAAGAACTTAATCTCTCCTATTGATATGCTAACCATGTGAGACTTGACATATCTATGAATTGAAGTGATGTAGCCATTAAGAATATCACGAAAAGGAAGGGGAGCTACGCAATCGACATTTGAAAAGTCTTGATGTAAGATCATTGTGATACTGATATCTCATATCGATGGCCGTGAGCATTATGAAAAGCTTTGTAAATAACATCTTTAAATGTATTGCTTTTGATGCATCCCCTTTGGCTCATTATAACAAACTATCGACAATCACCAGTCGGGAAATCCAGGCAGCCGTCCGTCTGTTGCTGCCCGATGAGCTCGCCAAGAATACTTTCAGTGAAAGAACCAAAGCTGTTACTCATTCAATACCAAGATCGCGATCAAGTTCATAGTATCATCACATTTTAGCAATTTATTTAGAAATCTTTGGATCTGCATGATGTTGTTGAATTCCATAAGTTCACAGATTTAATTAATTCCTTATACAATAGTATTTAATTCTAAGTCGATAGCTCAGATCGTTTGCTCATGAGCCACAGATTTGTAAATTTTTGTTCAAGTTCTTCGTTTTTCTTCTAAACGTGTTCTCGCTCGACTTGAGGTTGGTATTCAGAGTCATGTCTAACTATTAAGCGGTATTATGGTGCAAAATTTGATTGCCATTTATGTGTAGTGGGAGGTACTATACGATAAAGCTTTGTGTATTGATTTTGTTTCGTCGAAGTTAAAGCGCCATGTTGTCGTCCACTCAAAGATTTCATTTAGATGAGGGCTATGCAGTCCGTGGCACGCATGTGACCCAAAAGAGGCCTGAATGCGGTTCCAATGTGGCCCAGGGAACCCAAAAGGTTGGAGAGCCTTGATTTAGAGTGTATTGAAGTTATGAGATGGACTCTATTTCTGCGCTATGAGGTGATAGTAAGACTGATAGAAAGGAGTATTTGATTATTCAAATTTTGTACTCTTTCTATTTTTACAATCTTCAAATGATTCAAAGAAAATATTTCTACTTGATTCAAACTAAAAGTTTTCTATTGAAAGCTTTCGGAATATTAAAGCCATAAACTTAGTATAATAAAATTTTAATAAGGCGTTCATATTTTATATAAACAAATTACATAATTTGTATTTTTAGTATTTTCCGGCATAAGGATCCAAACTACCTTTAATCTTTGATCCTTTTGTAAGAATTTATATCTATGGTAATGTTAAGAAAAAGTAAATGAGTTTTCATCTGCAATTACTTCTTTGTAAACTTCTTTTCCACTCCCTTAGGCGACTATTGAATTGTTGTATTGTATTGTATATATGAGGAAAATTACTTTTAACATTACAACAGTAATTACACATAAACATGGCCGATGGGAGTTAATTATTTCCTTTTTAAAAACAACATGAACATTTTCTCTGCAATACGTCGATATCAACGACAATCGTGTTCCTGTTACTAATAACACAAAATAAAAGTAATAATAACAAAAACACAAAACATAAAAAAGAAAAAAAAAAGGAAAAAGAAATGAAAAAAAAATCTTATTAACAAATAAGTGCGTAATTTCTTTTTCTTTAGTGAAGCAAACTACGCATAAAGTGCAATAATTCACTTTCCCTTTCAGTTACCGACAAAGTTCAACGGCAATAACACACACACACACACACACACACACAGATACATTTTCATCTATCATGTAAAGGTTCATCGAACACTAATTACAACAAAACAAAAATAATTATGGCCACTTCAAGCACAACAAACTCGAGAAAGAATTTATACCTGCCACCGCCACCACGAAGAACTTGGTTGGTTTAGTTACCATGGTTTTGTATTTGTATTGTAACTTCGTCCCCGAAAGATTTCGTAAAATTACTTTCACATTAGAAACACGCCGAAGTGAAAAGCACCTTATCAAAGGAAGAGTGAGTAGAAAGAAGGTCCTCTTTCTCCTATATTAATTTAGTATCAGAGTGAATGCGAATTGAGAGGTTTACCTGTTTTACAATGTGAGCAGCTCTCAAGCAATTAATACCTTTCACTCGGCTCAGTGGACTGACTGTGTTTCATCTATTGAAAGATCAGAAGTGGGGGAGAGGAAAAGAAGGTAAGGGTGTAAAGAAAAGCCGTCGCCCGGAGGCTGATGCATTCATTCATTCCTGACTGACTCACTTAGCTCAATTCAGTTCAGTTCAGCTGAGCTGAGCTGGGTTCAGTTGCTTGAAGGTGACCGTTGGTCATTTGTTTGTGTCAACGCTTGGTTTGGCAGCGACGGTGGTTGATTATTCGGATTAGAAAGTAATCAGTGTCGATAAGCATCGCCAGCAGTTGCCTCAAGAGAATTGGAGAATGACCACATTTGTGTGCTATGGTCTTATCAGTCGCGGGGTCGTCTAGCAGAACCAATGATGACTAAAGGTTAGAGTGAGTGAATGAAGAGCCACAAGAAAAGTTTCCTAGTGACACCATTGAATCAAAGTCACAGCATCTCAAATTGATCCAAACTGTGTTTTTGGGAAATTTGTTTTGTGCGCCATTTAAATTGGAACGGATAGAGTCCGCTGGCCTTTATGGTCACACCTACAACCCTTAGAGCGCCGGCTTGTTTCATTTCATTTTGTGTCTATGCTGCTGTCGTGGTTGGTTCGTTTACAAATGTCTATTGGGACTGGAGCAATCTATCATTTAGTATGATGTGCTTCCGAAGGCGGCTTTTTCATCTGTCTTTCTATTTGTTTGTCTGTCTGTCTATCTGTCAGTTAGCCAGTCATTCAGTCCTTTCTACCTTCGACCAGACACCAAAAAAACAGAAAAACTGATGAACGAACAAACGCACAAAACTTTGAATGAGTTAAGAGAGAGTGAAAAAGGACGAATGTTTCATATAAATGACCAAAATGCCCATTCGCTGACCCCATCCCATTTGATCAACAACAACAACAACAACAACACTCATCCACTCACGCACAACTGAACAAAGCGTAAACAAAAAGGCAGATAAAATGCTCCAATGTCCAATCATGCTATTTATCAAAAGGCAGCAGCTCAATGTTTTTGATTTTGTAGTATGAAATGAAGAGTCTAAAAACATGAGTTAGAGGAAGAGGAAGGCAGTTGGTATGATATTTTGTTGGAAGTCTAAAAAGCCTAAAAATTTTAGAAAAATAATTTAAAATTTCGGAACCAAAAATTCAGCTAAATTATGTGTAGTATATGATCTGTAAATTTAGTCTCATATTTTGTAAAACTATAAGAGATTTCTTGGGAAATTATTAGTGGGGTAATAGAACATCAATTGTCTTCAAAATAATGACGTAGTCAGGGACGAATGCTGGATGCCCGTGACAATGAAACAAGTGGAGGCACACTTTCCGTAATATTTTATAGGCAAAATCATGAATGATTTCTCCGAAGTCCATTTCTCAAATCAAATCACTAAACCATAGATATGAAACGTTTTTGCGTCATCGTCGTATGCCGGCAATTTTCAAAAATAACCCCACCATCATCAACACTAAGTACTTACATTCTCAAAGTAATTTTAATATTATGAGATGCAGTGCAGAAGTTATTATCAACCAGAAACCTGTTGATTCACTGTCGATATTGTATTTCTTCTTGAAGGCATCTATCAAGGCTACAAACTGGATCAACTCAGTCCCAAGGCTGATTACAAGATCAATTTTGAATATTTTTACTAAATTGTCGGTAGCCTTGTGTAGCTCCGATAAACTCAAATCGTCCAAATGATTCAGGAAACCAAATCGATTGCAGAGAACCTTATTAAATCGAATATTATCCATAATAAACATCCTACTTGAAATTTTTTCCTTGAATGACAGCTGGGCTTCTAAGGATTTCGTATAATCTAGTGGATTGAACCCATTATTTCTTGATCTAGCGCTTGTTACAATATATTGATCAGCATTTGTATATTTTTCTTTAATAAAAAAAATTTGAATCCAAGCTTTTTGGAGGCCCTCAATATGCTGAAATTACTTATGTAATTATAATACCGAAAAATACATTGAAGTTAGGAGAATTAATGTCAATTTGTGTGATCCTGTTGATCACTAAATATTTTTATATATTAAGAGAGAAATGTTTATTTCCTTTTTTTTATAAAAAACAAATTTAAATGCCATTTCTATGTGTCTGGGATCCTCTTTCCAATTTTTTTTAATGACAATCACACCATTTCTCTTAGTCTATATACAACATGCAAAAGCAACATTTACTTTCCTCTATAGGCAATAAATTCAATCTTTAAGCTCATCTATAATAGTATAAGCAAACACCATTGACTCATCTCAAATTAACCTCATTCAACGTCATTCTTCTACATTGTTTTGTGTTCAATGACCGCCAGCCAAGTAATTGCAATAAATGTAAACATTGTCAGTTAGTTCATTGGTTGAATGAATGAAGATGTTAACACAATTTCTAATCAACGAGTTGACAACAAAATGAGATGACATGGAACATGAAATTAAATTAATTTGGGTAATTTGAAGTTTTCTTGTAATGGGTTCGTTCGGTCAGTAATTTGGATCTGACATTTTGGGTTGTATCTATTTCGACCTCCGTCTCTCTCTATCTCTCTCAATGATTTACCCTTGGTTTCTTGGTCTTCCCTCTGTCGTTTCTTCATATTGTACTTTTTCTATTTCAACAAATGTTGACAAATTCATTTGTCAACTCACTCACTCACTCACTCGCTGGCCGGTTCACTAGACAACAAAATTTTTGAAATTAGAATGGCTGTGTTAATTACTGGCCAAGCGTCAAATGAAGAAGAAGTCTTCATAAAATAAGATTGACTATAATATAAAAATAAACAACAATAAAACAGGAGAAAAAAAAATTGTATATTTTTATTTAGTTTGAAATTGCGTTAAATTAATTTGTACACAGAATTCTTTGGAGATGCAAATGAAGTACAATTTTCATTTAGCTGAAGTCAAGCATAATTCAAGTGCAGTTCCGTATGCGTTCTTATGGTGGGTACAGTGGATTGAAATTGTTTATGATTATTTAAATGCATGAGTTCTTTCTATTATAATAGAGATTTCATTACAATTTCAGATAAATGTATTTATTTTGTGATTTCAGTCCCACGGTGCATTGCATCTTTTTCCTCCATTCCATTCCATTCGATTCAATTTCCGTTTGCTCTTCTCGTTCGTTTCTGTGTTCCATGGTGAACATGTTTCTTAATATTTTTCTACTGATTAATCGATTGTCGCTGCATGTCGCTGGATTCTGTTCCCTCGATACATTATTCCAAGTCAGACGGACGCTTGTATAAGTTTATATTTTGTATGATTCAGACACTTGTCACTGTAAGCAATGAAAAAACATGAAAAACATTTACAAAAAAAAAAAAAAATGGAAAAAAAAAAATATACAAAACAAAATTATTTAATCATAAGCGACTTTTGTCGAAGTTGTATGCATTTCTCATTGTATGCGTGTTTATGTTTTGATACCAACAAATTTGTCTTGATTCTGAACAACAAAATATGAGTGAAGAAGAAAAAACCCCCCAACAAAAACAACAAGTTATTTAAATCGATAAATATTGATGAGTTTTGAGGATATACTTGGCAATCTGCATACATACTTAATTATATCTCTATGGGAAAGAATGCAATGTTTCTTATTCATTGATATTCTAATAAGTATTTTAATTGCATGAAAAATGTATTTAGTTGCACTTTTCGTATAAAAAATGTGAATTTGAAGACCTTGGGACAAAATTTTTATATAAAAATAAACAAATAATATAATAAATATTATTATTTGGTTACAAAATTTGTCAAATCAAATTTGAAATTAATAAAATATATTTTTTGATATTTTCGAATATAATTTATATTTATTTGTTATTTTTCGAATTTTGTCGACAATCTTGTAGACAACCAACAAGCAAAATGGATGGATGCGACAAGCCAAAAGAGCTGAGAGCTGAGAAAAGACAAAACATAAGAAATTATTATTAATGCGTTGTGTCTAGAGAACTTTGAATATAAACAATTTTAAATTCATGTTTTGTTTTTTTTTAAACGATCCCGAGTTGAGTTCAGTTGATTTTAAAGAAAACAGAGAGACTTTTTAGAGTTTTAAGGGAACTGAGAAGAAAAATATGAGGAAATGTTTATATGAGTAAGATCAGTTAAGTTAAATGATGAGTTACTTAGACTTTTAGATACGCTAATACACCTCAATGGTGTATCAGTTTTTCATTTGACTTTTAATAGTCATTCAGAAGATCGAAGAGAAAAAACTCAAGTCTCTAAGCTTTCAAGTCATAAAATCATACTTATAGCAATCAAATAGCTTTTGGGTTAATATAAATTGATGGAACCTTTAAAATGTGTATGATTGTAGGGTATTTGAACCCACACACTCACACTCACACAGACTAACAAAATACCTCAGTTTGGAATTTAGTTTGGTAGAAAATTTGGATTTGGCTTTGATTTGCTTCGGTACAGAAATGGATAGAGGAACAATCAAGCCAACAAACAAACGGACAGACGCGAATACTGCTGCCTTGACAGCAGTTATTAATCAGTTTCCGATAAAGTGACTTTCCGAATGTGATATGTATGTACAATATGTTCCCCTACAACAATTCACCATTCACATTCGATTGTAGTTGGATATGTTGTCACACTTTTGTTGTTAATTGCATGTAGAATTCGATTGCATTTGTGGATCCACATCATACATTTCTGTCTGTCCATCTGCTGCATCTCTTCTTCTTTGGTTTCAATTTTTTAAACATCTTGAGTGAGTTTTGTACTTGACTTTGGATACATTTTCCATGTTATTGTACGAGTATTGGATGGATGTGTTTGTGTTGTGTCTTATAGATATGCTAGTGATAAAATTGACACTTTGTGTTCGATTTGACTCTATGAAGACACAAAGGTTCAAGCACTTTACTCTTACATTTTAGATTATTTTCCAATACATATTTACTATATCTAAGCAGACAATTGATGTCTCATCTTGCTCTTCCGGTAAGTGAATAATTACCTCAATTGAGATTTAGAAATATGCGGTATATATAAATACCCATTAGTGAAGAAGATTCTCATAAAATTTCAACTAAACATTAAAATTTAAGGTTGCTTACTTTAACAAGGCCAATATTAAGCTTCCTTTTTATCATAAGCATTGCTTGGCTCCTGTACATGGATACTCATTCCATGATGATGATGATGATGATGATGATGATGCCCTAAAAGCATATCTTCCTTCCTTGCCACAATCCCCATAAAAGGACAAACAAAAAATGAGAGAAAAAGAACAAAATACAGAAAACAATGGTAAAGGAGATTCACAGTAAAAAAAAAAGAAAAACAAAAAAAAAAATTCAAGAAAAAAAAAGAATGTTCGTTTGCTTCTTGTGAATTTTCGGTTGTTCGTCATGTCCATCGAGTGATTTTGATGAATTGCTGTCATTAATCTATGACGTACGCAACTACCAAAGGAAATGCCATCATCATCATCAAAAGCAGCTACAGCAGAGCAGCGGACATAGTAGGAATGAGAACAGAGCTACAGCTAAGACTAAAGCAAAAGCAAAGGCAAAGGCAAGCAGGCCCGCAGGGAGGCCAGAGAGTGAGCGAGTGAATTCAAGAATACGAATTCTCAAATAAAATCAAGCGACAGACGGGGCTTACAGCAGGAGTATACTACTTATACTATATACGTATGACGGTGGGATGCGATGCTAGGCAGGCAAACATGGGCATTGTAACAACATTTGGGAATTTCGATGGATTTCGCTTTCATTTTCAAATTTGATCCATTTTTTTTTTTTTTTTTTTTTTTGCCAGTTGGTTAGTGATAAAAGAAGATGAAAAGTTCAGAGTTGTCAGGGGTGAATAAATTTGAAATGTTTGATTTAAAATAAAATGTTTTCTCTTTTCTTGTTTGTTTAAATAAAATACTATAGTGCAATAAAATTTTCATTTTATTGTGAATTAAATCAAGCATTAAATTAGAAATTTCGAAAGAGGACACAAGTTCTCTTTGAAGAATAAGAGGAAATTTTATCTATGTATTTCCAATATTTCATTTGATACATTTAAAGCCTTTTACTATTGTTTTATTGTTGTTAATTTTTAATTATATGTAATTTATCTTATAAAGAAGGAAAGATCTCAATAAATCAGTTTTATTTATTAGACTTTTGATGTCCCAGTAAGTCAACACCTGTCAATCTATTGATCATGATCTTTTTTCTATACTATTAGATCATTTTTATATACATAATCCATGCTTTTCTAGGCTACAAATATGTAGTTTTTTTTTCCTATTTAAAAAAAAAAAAAGCTCATTTGTTTTACTACTATTTAGTAATCTTGTGTGTTCTTTAGTTATAAAATTAACTCACGTAAACCAATCTTCTTTTACTAAAGTACATACACACACACACACACACAAACGCACACACACATATACAAATTCATATTCCCCCTGAGGTATCTTTTCATGGACTCATTCAAGACAATTTGTTGTTTAGATACGAAAACACGAAATCGTGATTGCATACGATGACTAAAATCTAAAATCAAAACTAATGCTATACACATGCATGCAGCAGGAATAACACGACAATAATGGCGTTCAACTAAAGGCGGCAGATGACGATGGTGAGAGCAGTAGATTATATTAGGGAATGGGCGGAATGCAAATATTTGTGAATGGAAAACACTTTGCGCAAACACATTCAACGATTTAGTACTCGCTTCCGTGTGCAGCCGTAAACACCCTAGGGAACTAAAGCCAAGGGGAGAATGAATGCCACCGCCGCCCAAAAAGCCAATTTCAATTCCGAGAAATGATTTTCATACAAAACAGAAGAGAAAAAAAAAAAAAAGAAAACATTGAGCTGATGAAACAACAAAAATATTTGACATGAAATTCATCAAATTCATGCTTCATGCGTTAGTGAGTGAGTGTGTGAGTGTGTGAGTGAGTGAGTGAGGGGGTAATAGACATTTGGTGCGTGGGTGCGGTGCTAGGACAACTACTACTTACTATCTGTCGATGGTAATATGTACTATACATATAGAGCAACAAAGGCCTTTTAGATGTGAGAGTACTGCAAACAAACAAGACAAGACGCTACCACGATGAGTACTTTTATTTCAGTACAAACATACTGCACAATATACGCACTCATACATACATAGTCAGTAGTCTACTGACTTTAAGGCTTGCCACGCTTTCTGAAAATGTCCTTACTAATGCCACACACTTGAGTCGCCTTGGTCCGTTATTACGTTACGTTACGTTGCCGGGCATTTGCTCGCTGGCAATATTACGCTCTTTCCTAATATTAGAGACTCAAATGGAAAACGAAAATGTCTGACATTGACAAATGTCATCCGTCATTGCGAACACAAGATTGATATAGATTGGAATGTGACACAAAAATACGCACCACCATTGCTGCCGCCGCCATCACATCACATCACATCACAATGCTATCACCATCACCATTACAATCATAAAGGGCAGAAGACACAATGGCGGCAACGCAACACAACACAAAACAACACAACTCAACTCAACTTAGCTCGGCTTAGCTCAACTTCCATAGCGACCGACCACGCACAATTGTGCGTAGATGACACAAGATGACGAGCGCTGATGAAAAACGTTGTTGTCGTCGTCATCGTCATCATCATCATCATCGTCATTCTCGTTGACGTCTGTCCATCAAAGGCAGCCAGCCAGCCAGCCACCCTTGTTGTAGTTCAATCTTTTATTCTTCTCAGCTTGAATTCATGAATTCGAAATTTCTTCAGTCAAGGGATGAATTTTTGTTTTAACTTTGCTTCACTCAGCAGACTTCTTTCTTTCTTTCTTTGTTTGTGTTTACTTGGTTGTTCAGGTTCCTTATACTTATACTTACTTGTATTTTCTTCTTCTTTTATTTCGTTTTTTTTTTTCCCGGGGCTCGTCCCCATGTGACAGTGTCACATAATAATGGTGGATTTCCATTGTTTGACAATAATTTTTTATTCTTTCTGTTCATACTATTTTTTTCCGCTCTGCTTTCGTAGTGCTAAGTTGCACTTAAGTTTATTAGAAAACCACCACACAAAACCATTTCCCTATAAAAGTAAAAGCAAAGAAAAGTAGAGTAGAGTAGAGTAGAGTAGAGTAGAGTAGAGTAGAGTAGAGTAGAGTAGAGTAGAGTAGAGTAGAGTAGAGTAGAGTAGAATAAAGTAAAAGTAAAGAAAGAAACATTTGATAAATAAGGACAAACATTAATTTTAGAAGCTTCCATACTCGTCTTCTTCTTTATATGTATTGTATAATATGAAAAATCTGACGCAACAAAATAGTTTCGCAATTAAGCTGACAGAACACCATCGCACCAAAGTGAATGAACCAAAAAACAAAGAATTTTTTGTGTTGGTTCCCAGTTCTTTTCTATTCTGGCAGGCAGGCAGACAGGCAGCATAGATAATCTGTCCCCGTGTAATAATCAAGTGTTAATTATTTTATGGTTTTCAAAAGTTCAACTTGGAAGTTGCCATGTCGCACCGCAAATCATCATTCAAGATACACATCGATTTTATACTCAAACATACAAACAGAAACACATTCAATAAGACAAACAGACAGACAAGACTATGAAAGTTCATTTCCTTTGAAACTGTAATGAAACTTCCGCTTTGGCGCACTGAACAAATGCCGCATTCACAAACAGCCAAAGGCATCGTCATCATCATCGCCCATCATTTTGCCCCCAACCCAATGCCCAAAACCATCGTCATTCAACTTATTTGAACTTACGTTAACTCGAGTTGATGCGAATTGCGTTGAGTTGAGTTGAGTAGAGTAGTAGCAAGTAAACTAATGCGTTGCCATCAGTTGACGATGGCATTCAGATTAAGCTTCTGGCAACGAATGAACTCAATGCGGTGATAAAAACATTTATCAACCAAAAAAGACGAATAATCATTTGGGCCATTCATGCGGCACAAGCTCCTCATTGACATTGCTCACCAAAGGTGAAGTTTGTACACTTTAATAATATTTGCAGTGAAGAGGAAAGAGATGATAGTCGGTTGGTTGGTCGGTCGGTCGGTCGGTTTTTCATTGAAACTTATTTGAAATGTTTTCAAGTCATTTGTTTGGTATTCAAAAAACAATTAAAATAAATCAAATATTTCATTAAAATTGAAAATGGTTTAATTTGAATTTATTTGTGATCTTCAAAATGAAAGGGCGGGGTCCATCGTCTAACAAGGAGTTATTATTTTACAAGATTCAAATACAAGTCATTTGATGATTAGATTCAATTAATAGTATATTATATCCTTTGAAGATCTTGATAAGTTTTACATTATGTGAATTCTTTGAGCGATGCAGTTTTAGACGGAAACTGTATTAGATTTAATGCTCTGTACGGTTTAGTTAAGAATTGTTTGTCGACAATCTAAATGAAGAAACTTATTATGTGATTTTAATTTTGTATATTCAATAGAATTAGTGAGTAGAACATAACACATTCATAACAAAAATATATTGCCATTTTTTCCTAAATCTATAATTCCGTATAGTCTACATAGAATTTGTCACATGAAAATTTAAATGACCATGAAAATTTTATCACTGACGCAAAGACGAAAGATCCGTTCATGCGTCGAAACACCTTATTGCAACAGAAGTAACCATACCAGCACTTCTTCGATATGCATTCAATGGTGCATATATTCCTTGGAAAGTATTTGATACCTAAATTGATTCATTTGATTTTTGATGAACACTGGCATGGGCGCCTATTGAAGACTTCAGTTTTTGAAAGCGTCTATCAAGAAAAACGTTTCTGGTACAAATATCCTTCTCTTTCAAAGAATACTTCTCCTGCTTTTCAAAGTATCTAACTAAAATGATCTGCTTACCAACTGAAATAACATCCTCATCAGCATAAAATTGTATGTCGTACAGACACTTTTGCCTTCGATGGTTCCGGATAGACTATACTTATACGTATAACGCGGATGAAACGCTTGTCCCTAATATATCACTAATAGATAACTGAGCACAATAAACATTGCTTGCCAATCGCAACAGAAACATCATAATATTCTGGTAATAATTAATCGTCATTTTTAGTATTAAAATCTCAAAAAAAAGTTGTTGGTCACATTGAGACCGATTGCATAAAAACTCAATATCAAAAAGTTTGCCCCTCAAAACCTGAAATATGAACAGAATTCTGAGAAGAAAATTTACTCTAAGCTAAGTAAAATATAATATTTCATTCATATAAAATAATCTTAAAGCCGGAAATTTCAGAACATTTCAACTTCTTCTTGAAAATAAATCCTGGAATGGTGTCAGAGATTCATAATATTAAAGGTCATAAGAAGTTATGTGATGAGATTTTATAAATAGAGTACTTTCTTTCAGGTTTTTGAAATGGTATCATCAGCCATTTAATATTTAAGTATAGTTGTAATAAATGATTCTTTAATTCTTTTTAATTCCAATATTCGAAATTGAATCTTCTTATAGAACACAGAATCTAAACAAGTTGAAATGTGGAAACCTTTTTATTTTCTTTTAATTATTGGAATTGAAAAATCATTAATCAATTAAAGGTGCTAGCAACAACAGCAACAGAAGACAACATTAAACAATTTGCTGTCAAAACAAACACTCGACATCATTCAACATTATGTAATGATAACACGAAAAAGTATGCAATGCTGTTTGCTGCTGCATTGAAGAGAAGAGGGCGACAGGAGGCAATGAAAAACACAAAAAATCTTAATGATGAAAACCAAAAGGAATACAATTCAACAAAAAACAAATACTAAATAAACAAGAACCACCCGCAAATAAGGCTGACGATTTGGTAACGAATATAATGTCGATGATGATGGTCGGTCGATTGGTTGATTTGCTGGTGGTTAGTCAGCCAAGTTCTGGTGGTTGTCTTAGCTGAGCTGTGGTGTCATTATCACCATAAAGACCCGAGACAAAGATACATATAATACATAATGCTTTGAAATGATTTTGCTGAACATCATTTATAACAAAACGCAACAAGCAAAACTGAAGTGAAATTAATGATAGTTTTAAGAATCGAATCGAATACGATGTGCTAAACGCTTGTCCAGCCCCAGAAGAAGAAAAAGAAGAAGAAGAAGGATCCACACTCACTCACTCATTCACTCAGTCAGATCTCGCACGCTTATGGTCGTGAGGTCTAAGTAAGAGAAGAAGAGTCTTGTGTATTTGTATGTTTGTGAAAATTAATGATGTTTTGTTGAAGATGCCCCGAAATTCAAAATAATCGAAATACAAATAAACAAAATTTAAAATTGTATCGATGATGGATCTCTCAAGCACTTGAGAAGCAACTTTTTCATAGTTTGTATTGGTACAATACAATTTGCTATTTTAGTTGGAGTCTTTAGGTCTAATTTGCTAGTTAGTTTTATCCTTACGGCAGCAGACCTTAGGTCGACATCAGTGCAACGAATCGAATCCAATTGCTTGTTTGATCGATACGAAATGATACTAATAGAAAAAACCTCGCTCGTGCCGTTCTCTTGATTGATGGTGGCTCACAAATGTTTCACACTTGGCGATTTCATAAAGGTAAATAACATAAATATATACATATACATATATCGCATCGGAACGAATTGAATTGGATCGAATGCCCAACTGAGCCAAACACAAAATCATTTATTTTAAGCAAATTTTGATAAATGATCTTGAATAAGAAGAAACTTTGAATAAACTACACCGGAACACAATTCTCGGTAGCAAAATTCAATAGAATGAAGGCGGTTGGTGGCGTTGAAAATTTCACCCAAATAATAAGAATAAATGTATAGAAATGATCCACGCCACTGTAAAGATCTTACTACATGAATGCTTAGCCATTTTGGCACCAACTTCTATCTACATTTGAATCGCTTCAATCGTTCTTGGGTTTTGAAAAATGATGTGCCGAAGAACACTTTTCAAGTGGCAGCAGCAATTATTTGAGGCAAAAACTGAAACACAAATGACAGATCGATCGATAGAGTTAACGCTAAACGACTAACTGACTGCTTGTGCTACCAATATGAAGAACAACACTATAAAATACAAAAAAAAAAAAAAAATAATAATATATTGTGGACAAAGCAATTCGAGCTATTCTCGGTATGAGCGAATTCTCGCGGACAACAAGAAGAGTAAAGATGAACAAGATCATCATCATCATCTTTCACTTAGAAAAATACTTGAAGACGAGAAGAACGTTCACGATGGACGGTGGACGATGGTGATTGCGATGGCGTTGATGATAATGATGTTGCAGTCGATCGATTGATCGCGAAACATTAATAACTCATTGAAACGAGGTACAAATGGCCTTCTGTCGCTGTAACCGTGACTGAAACCATCACTATAGATGTATGTATATTATACAATATTATAGAAGATCTTTATAAGCATAACAGGTGTGTTCTGGTTAAGTATTCTTCTTTGCCTTCTTCTACATTTTAATTAATTGATTTTTTTTTTTTTTTTTTTTTTTGCTATGAATGTGTTTCTGGGGTCTTCTCTCTTTTGGCAAGATACGTGATAGTTGAACATCGTTCATCATCTCAAGTATAGGAAATTTATTTTAAATTGTTACGATGTAATATTCTTATTTAATTATTCGTTTTTAATTAAAATCTAAATTAGTTGAATAAAAAGGAAAAAATCAAGAGAGAAGAAAAGAAGAAACAAATTTTTCGAAAATATTTAACTTACTTCATCATAATCCAGTTGTGATAATCCTAGAGTCTGTTGCCTTAGCTTGTTAAAATGAAACTGAAAGTATTTTGAAAAGTGAATGTGTTTTTAGTTAACAGCAAACAATACAAGTCATGTGTATTTAATGTGAATTTTCCTTTTTTGATTTTTTGTTTTTGCTAATCTGGGTCAAAAGTCAAATATCGTAAATCAAATCCATTGTAATACATTCATCAAACAATGGAACACAAATGCAAAACAAACAACCTTTCTTCGCTAACAGACTTAAAAACACATTTCATTGACCTTCTCTGCCTTCCTTTTATGTGACAAAGGACTGTTTTATGACAGCCATCGATGGTGATTTAAAGAAGCAACAGCAGCATCGGCAGCAGCAGCAGCAGCAGCATTTAAGTCCTTCCGTCTATGTCTATTTGTCAGTCAAATGTAGAGCGCGTACTCTGCATGAAAAGTACTGAAAAATGCAAGGATTACAAAGGATTGCGAACAATTGAAATGGCAAATATTTGCATTTTCATTTGTTACGCATGCAAAACAAGAACACAAGTCAAGGTCAGACCCTCCGACTTACAGCTAAACACTGTGGACCATAAATTTTATTGCTACTTTAAATGTCATCGTCGTCGTCTACACACACACACACACACACACACACACAGAGATGAAGTTGGTATGTTTACTTCTACAATATACGAGTATGTGTATGTAGATGATTTATAAGAGAACAAAAATGGTCAGTCTATTCGCAATAATGCCACTATAGAGTTCACTATTTAAAAATGCTAGAGAGAGGAGTAAGGCACTCCTTAGAAAAGTACTTAGCTTCCCGTATTAATATTAATGATTGATTAATGAAGCTACAAAGTAAATTGTACGCAGTTTTATAACTTCAAATCATGCGCAATTCAAATTTATCTAAGAGATATTATAATAATAAATCTATAAAACTTAAGACAATACAAAATATTATTATGTGTTTGGCCATTTAATTTGTTATTAATACACAACCATACTCCTTTCCTTTTGCGTCTATAAATTATGTATTCGTTTGTTAATACAATAAATAGACACTCCATGGTAATAAAATAAAATTTTCGAATGGGTTGAACGATCAAATCAAGTAAAGCGAAATGAAGTGAAGTGAAGTGAAGTGAAGTCAAGTTGAGCCAAGTCAAGTCAAGCCAACGAACCGTCCCAAATGGCGATTTAATTTCATTTGCGTTTTGACCTCAACATCATCAGCCAATGTTGGTTGAAAAGAAGAGAAAGGAAGAGGGAGGATCCAAAGTGATTGCCGCACACTGTGAAGTTGTAGTATTCGCGTTCAACGCCAACGGCCATTATCATTATCATTAGAAATTGCAAAAATCCTCCAAACAAGCGGCAGTTGGCCTTAAGTTGATGTTGTTGCCGTTGTTGTCGTTGTTAGTGTTTTTCAGTCGATGTTGTTGCTGTTTGTTGTACTCAACTAAATGGAAGTTGTACATTTAGTACACTCACTCTAACGCGATCGTAACTCACCACTCTCCACCTTAAGATGATTCTTTGCTATTAGAACCATGAACAAGGTTTACTTACTCTTCTACTCCTTTCCTTTTCTGATATACAAGACATTTGTTATCCACGCACTTTTGCAAAATCATTTGGTGATCAACAGGTGCCGGTGATGATGCCGCCAACCGAATCGACTACACATGATGGTGGTCAAACCGGTGCCAGTGATGAGTCTTTAATTGCTGATCAGTCGTTAATTGCCACAAATTACAGTTTTGCCGGAAAAAGTCAGAAAAACAAAACAAAATATACAAAAAAAAAAAAAAAAAAAAAAATATTTAAATTTTATTTTTATGGAAATTCATAATTTGTGTCATTAATGGGTTGAGTCGAAAGAGAGAGAGAGAGCGAGAGCGAGAAGTTGAGGGTTTGGCATCAGTTTGAAGATTTCTTTAAAGTATGAAAGTAACATATAAGTTTTCGATCATTGTCTAATTAGACCAACCACCTTATTTAAACTTTAAACTTCTATGACTCTTCCTTAATAAAGTACTGGATAAAATTATTCAAATATAATCTTGAATCTTCAACCACTTAAAATAACATCTTTTAGTCTAACATTAAAAAATAATTGATTTAATCAAAAGGCAGTGTATTTTTATTACAGTAAAGTAACCTTAGCGGTTATTTCATGTATCTGCACATTGTGCATCTCAATGCAACAGATACAAACTACTGCATACATATAGTATTACTAATTTTATGGCAATCTTCTTCTGAGGCACATTGAGTAGTAGAGAATCATGTGAAGAGAAACATCATACTTTGTAGCGAACTTCAAGCGAAGCGTTGCGTGAAATTTTTATATATTATCATAATTATAGTAATCATCAATAAATATATTATACCATATAAGTAAGTGTGCGTTTTTAGATTAAATTTAATTTAAATATAATTACACCACAATATTAATTACTTACGATTAGTTCAGGAACATTCATTCATTCACTCACTCGTTGTTGGGGTTT
This sequence comes from Amiota mariae, assembly GCA_035041805.1. Classification (NCBI taxonomy): domain Eukaryota; kingdom Metazoa; phylum Arthropoda; class Insecta; order Diptera; family Drosophilidae; genus Amiota; species Amiota mariae. Next base: position 5,302,386 of record JAWNKV010000325.1, read on the forward strand.
TTATTTTTTTTATTTATTTATTTATTCATATATAATTTCTTTTATTCAATTTGCATAATATAATTATAAATTAAGTTTGCTTGAGTAAAAACAACTTTGCTAAGTAATAAATGAAGAATTTGATGTAGATTGAGATACTTTTTTCTAGACATTTCAGTTGAAGAAGTGTAATGTGTAAATGTGCTAAATTTATTATTATTAACAGGAATAGGATAATGGAATGATTTTTAATAATCATTTTAAAGAAAATGACATGACATGATTATAAAATAATGAAAGTAAAGTTTCGAAACTCTTTCTTCCTAGTATTCGCCCAAGAAACATTAATCTATACTAATACTAGAGACGGGAGTCATTGGATTAGAAAAACCTCATTTCTTCAACGGTTTTATCTCTCTGAAGCCAACGATGTCTACCTGCATTTCATACACGCATAAAAAAATTATTGATTCTGAAAACTAACAAAAGGAGATATTTAACAAATATTGATTGATTTTCAAAATGTCTCTAAGCCACCTGAATTTATAAGAATGTATTGTGGAAATCCGCCTTCCGCAGAAAGGAAATCTCTTAATGATAGTGAAGGCCATTTCACAATCCGTTGAGTGGTCAAGAAGTTATGAGTATCGGAATAGACAGGAATTTCGACTTTCAAATAAGATAATAGATTGATTTTTTTTTTTTATGTGTTTGTAATGGATAAAGTCAAAAACTACTTAACTGATTTGATAAATTTTTTCATCTATAGAAAGCTACATTATAAGCAAGTAACATAGACTATATTTTATTTTCATAAAATTAAGAGATCCCTACGAAAATTACAATACTGTAACTCAAGGTACCGAAAGTCATTATTTGGCATGCACTTCGAAAACTATTGATGATATATCAAATAATGTACTACACGTTTATAGTATTTATTATTATCCATAAAAAAAATCCGCAAGGCTATATGTCTAATTATTATAGTTAAGTCACAATAACTGTTCTTTATTCAACTAGCAAAGTGTTTGAGTAAAGTTTGTTGCGGAACGGATCACCGCATAAGGAAGAAATTAATAGATCAAATTTTGAATACAAAGCTTAGAGCCATTCGTATGTCTAAATCAATCAATATTATGTCAATATTAACAAAAATCTCTTTTTGAATTGTGAATCACAGCAAAATAAAATAAATATCATTCTTTCTTTCATTCCCATACAATGCCAATTTTGCCAGGGAGTAGGAACGCGGGCCGGGACTGCTAGTAAAATATACAATATAATATTAAAAAATTGTAGATGGACAACTTTCTGTTTTACCCGCTGATTGCTCGTTTACCTTTTTCTTGATTTTATTTTTTTTTTTTTTATTATGGCGAGTGAGAAATATAAAAATAACAAGAATTGTTTGTAATTATGAAAATTAAAATTGTTTCCTTGCACCTTTTCAAGCAATTTTATTATATTGTATTTTTAAAATATGCGTGCACTTTTTACTTAATAACAATTTTTTTTTTTTGATAAATACAGAATAAAGACATTCATTCTCTGCACTTGGGTCTTAAAATACAGAGTAGAGAAGTGAAGTGTAGTGGATCCAAAAGTATATAGATGAAGATGAAGGACAGAGAGAGGAATATGACGCTGGTAGCTGTGCAACTTATTTTGCAATCACCTTAAAAGCTATAATAAGGGTGAAATTTTAATGACTTCATTATGGACATCAAGTGTGCTTCGCGCGTTGATTCGAATCGTCGTCGACCATGTCCGGCTCCCAATACTTTAATACAATATACATGCATACATGTATAGTTAAAGGAAGGTAGCCAGTCAGTCAATGGGAAGGAAGTGGCCAATTTTGTTGACATCATGAGCAGCGATCTTGAGTTGCTCGTATCGCGTGCATGATGAATTAAATTAAAATTTGAGGAGGCTTCTTGCTTTATAATATCATTATAAAAATACACTTCGGCAGGTTACTTTACAGGTCCGATAATAAACCTTATAAAGTCAGGCTTATGCTTTTGTTTGATTCACAATAAAAGACACAGAAAAAACTCTATAAAAGAATCTCTAAACGCCATTTTAGTTATTGTATAATTTTCTTTACATTTGAACATTTGAAGAAAAACAACCTGCAGAGCAAATATTAAAAAAGGAAAGAAAAAAGGTGGAGTGGAGAAAGAAAGAAAGATGCAAGAAAGATACATACATTTTGGACGATCATGAAGGAAGGTAGCCCTGTCTATTGACAGGTAGAAAATTTATTAAATTTGAAATGAAAAACTGGTTTTTAACTGCATTACAAATGCTACGCTGCAATCATCTACTAAGGTGCTGAGGTCAATGGCTGATTTTGTTGGGATTTTTTGTTTATTTAATTAGAAATGATTCTTGTCCATTATTTGCATAATTTAAAATATATTAAATGGAAAAAATCTAATTATGTGAGAATTGGAGTTACAACAAAAGGTTAAAAAAAAAAATAAAAAATATATAAAGGGAATTTGAAAGAAAAAATGGATAAATTCCAGGAGCAGTAGTAGAAAAATGTTAAAACATTTAAAAGATCAAAGATAGAATGATTGTGGTAAATTAATAAACAAAGAAAGAACATGTTAAATTCATTAAGCAGACATTTGGATCTTTCAGGATTTTGATTTAAATTAAACCAATTGTTTTTATATTAAAATTTTCTAAAATCTAATTTCCTCTGTTAGTGTTACAAAAAACATTGTACCTCCAATTAATTTCGTATATTATTAATTTTATTGTATTTAAAATGGGTTTAAATATTTTTAAATGATGAGCAGGGGGTCAATGATATTCAAAGCACTTTAACAAATATTTTACTACTGAAAAGTATCTATCTTTTATGATAAGATTTTCCAAGTTCTATGATTAATAAAAATAGTTAATTGGTCTATTCCTATGAAACTGCCATATGTTTGGCCAAATTTAACCATTTATTTTGTAATCAAAATGAAGAAATACGTTAATCAAAATAATTGCCATCGCTGGTTATAACTAACGTCCATCTGTCAGGTAAAAACTCTACGATTGAAGAAATCCTGGTATTTTGAGGCAATCCATTGGACCACTCAATTTTCGACATCTTCCACAAGCATTCCAGGAGCTTCGGTAGCAGTTTCCTTCCAATGAAATACGAAAAGCAAAACATCCCGCGAGTCCCTTTTTTTTTGTGTGGCACTAAAGTTGACATTTTCAAGGCAATAAACAATTTCTTATTGAAGCGGCAATCGAATGACTTATACTGTGCTAACACTTAGACGTTTTGATCTATTGGCAAACGAAAGTTTCATAGGAATAGACCTAATATATTTTTCATATTTAAAGATGAAATAAAAACAACTTTTTAAATGAATTTCTTACTTTGAGCAAAAATAATAACTGAAAAATTTCCAAAAATTATATCAAAAAGGGAGTAGTTCAATGGATTACCTTCACCTCACTTCAGTTGTTCAGTTTAGTTTGAGTTCATGATAAAAGCACAAAAATAAAAAAAATAAAAAAAAAAAAACAATGTAAGACTTGAATGAATGTTGGACAAGAAAATGAAAAAGCAATTTCAAGCGACATTGATAAATACAAAGAGAAAAAGCAAAATGGAGATGAAATGAAAGGATTCGAGCAGCAGCAGCAGCAACAACAACAACGGATTTCTTGTGTTCCGAATGTTCTTGTTTTTGTTTGTCAGAGGATATCAATATTGGACTATGATGGTAGTAAGGTGGATTGCTATAAAGAAGGGTGGCAAGGGTTAGAAGACTAAAGGCAACTTTTAACATATTTCTGCTTTTAAGGACGATTGCATTTGTCACGCGTGCGTTACTCTGTCGCCGCAGTTCAACGGCAATCGATCAAGTCAACTGTTTCACTTCCCATTTCTTCTGGTTTTTTTTTTTTTTTTCTTTTTCATTACTTTTTTTTTTGGCGTGTTTTCTAGTAGTCCCGAATATTTGAATTATTGTCATTGCAAATGAATGAGTGAAAAGAATTTATCATTTTTCTTCTTCTCTTTTTTTATTTGAACAAAAGTAAAAGTCAACATTCCTTGTGAATTTGTCTTCAAAGGACCCTTTTGCTATGACTTTCATGTCTTATGTCCTGCAGATCATCATGTAGATCGCCGGCACACTTTTCCCAAATTGCATTTTGTTGCATGCAATGCAGCGGCGCATGAAATTTTCATTTGAACTGCTGCTACTTTCACTTTTGTTTTAAAAATTAAAGGTCCTTCTTATTCATACTACTACACATGTAAGTGTAATGTATTTACTCACGATATTATTCTAGGTAACATGTTCGTCCATTTATGTATTTATGTACATACATACATATATAATATTTAAGATCACAAACATATTTCTCATAGTCAGGCAATTCTTCATTTTTGTCAAGGATGTGCTGACAGGCTGTTGCTTTTCCTCTTCCTTCTCCCTGTTGCAGATAACGAAGCCATCGCAGCCGCCATTATCCTTGGCCTTATATGCATCAGAGAATTACATGTCACTTTGCATATTGCGTGTTATTCTTTCGTTGTGCCGCATCGGTTGTTGCCACTGCCATTGATACTCTTCCTGCTTTCGCTACTGTTCCTTTTTTACTGCGGTTCGTTTGTATTTTTCCACGGAGTGCACTTCTGTTCTATGTGAGTATGGATGACGAGTGAGTGTGTGTAGAACTGTGTGTATCTCTATTTTGATAACTGAATATTTTCATATGCATTTTTGTTGTTATTGGTGTGTGTGTTGTGCTGTTTACAAGGATTCACCCACAACAAGAGCAAAAATAACAAAGATGAGAACGATGATTGTAAGTTTGCCGCATCAAGGCAACAACTCAGGAAATTAAAAGTAATAAATCATTGTCTCTTTAAAGTTTTAGATCCTTCCTGCGTTAATGCAAATACAAACACAAATGCATGTGTGTGATTTTTTCTACTATTTATGGTTTCAATTTAAGGCTTAAAATTCGATTAATAGCGGATAAGTTTTAGTTCCAATCAAATTTAAAGACTCGGTTACAACAATGATAACAAGTTATTCACACAATTAGGACTCATTTTTCAGTCCTTTCCCAATAATCAAGTGACTTGAACCTTAGCATATAATAAATTCAAAGTTTCAGAACAATGATACAACAACTGAGACTCTTATTTGGTTAGAAATCTAATAACAGACCTGGGTAAATATCTTCTCCTCGTGATACTGATCATTTCCTTATATATATACAATGGATACGAAGTCAATACTTTTACTAGTTTTATACATGAACTTTAATTTTTTTTCCAATATGAAAATTCTTTATGCTTCTTTATTACCCCCAACAATTATATTTTTTTTTATTACAAAATTGTATCGACTTTTATTCTTTGTTATGCACATGATGGTGACGGAAGTGACTTTAATAAATAGTTTCATATTCTTGTTGATAATTAAAGTCAGTAAATAAAATCAACACTTGCTTCAGAAGAGATAAGCATCAGTGAACCGAAAAAAGCATCATCATCGTGTAAAATGTATAGCAAGCCATAATCACTCATCGGCGCTGGCAATCAGTCACTTCGACTGAGCCTGGCTGAACATGGAATATGGATAACTTCTGAAATAGAAATTCCAAACTGACAAGCGAGCATCAGGAGGAGCAGCAGCACATACACACTTCAGCCGCCACACCAATCAAAAATGTACCAGGCCAGGCCAAAATGAGTTGAGTGGCGTTCCTGAGACCTTGGCTAGATGATATAAAGATTGCTCATTGGCATCACAATATAACTGCTGATGCCGTCGCCGGTTTTGTTTTTTGCAATTTTAAGGAAAAACTTTATCAATGCGAAAATGTATGACGAAGGCGGTGGAATGGCGTTGGTGTAGATGAGGAGAGAAGAGGTGAAAACGATGGCGGCAGCAACGAAACGAAAACTGAAATACTGCTGCATCATTAAATTTAATATGATACTCATTTAATGAAATTGTTGCCGATTTGTTTTGAAAATACACGTTCTACTATTTGACTGAGAAATACTGGAGCAAGCAAGCTCAGAATGAACTGAGAGTAAGGCACCGAAGAGATTGAGTGTGTATGAGTGTTCTCTATGTATGATGGCAGATTGAGTAGTCTAAGCCCGAGTAGAGGTAGAGGGAAGAAGGAGTACAATATTGCGGGCAAAGCCGGATAATGATGAGGACACCGATTCCGACATCGACCGACTTGAATACGAAAAGAACAAGAAAGAAAGAGTCCGGTCGATTCAAATAACACACACACAAAACTGAAGGAGCCGGAGGAGTTGAAGCAACGAGATATTTGTTGTAGTTAGTGGCAAAAATCATTCTAATGACAGCACAACGTAAAAAGCTTTCAAAGTGTTAAGTGGTTTCTCATTAAACTTTATGTACTGAGTTTGTCCGTCCGTTGGCTATTCTTTCCTTCGTTACTTTCTTCCTTCCTTCATCCAGTTAACCACCCACTCATCCATTCATATGTTAGTTTGTCATTTGGTCGTCTAAGTGCCGCCTTTCATCTCCATAACATAGTACACTATGTTTCCTGTTATCAAAGAGAAGAAAGCGGAGATTGGTGCGGATGGGGGCTTGTGGCATTTTAGGCGTTTCCACTCCATTCTGAGATGATACAAACCAACATCATTAGCACTTTTAACCGCATATAAAATATAATAACACATTGATTAATTATCTGACGGCAAATCATTTTTAGTTTAGTTTAAATGATTTCATATGTGACATACGAAAGAGATCCTTGAACTTAAACTAACCTGCCGCAACTCTTATCCGCTAAGACAGTCTTACTTATCGCTCAATGAGTCGGAGATAAATGAGACGTGATTTTATTTGATTTACTTACATCTTCAGCTTTTTAGTTTGACTTTTATTCTGGTTTTTCTTCCACTCAGTTCTTCTTTGATTTGTTTTTTTTTTTTTTTATATTTCATTTGTTCTTCCTTCTTCTGTCATTCACTGACTGTGTATGTTGTTCTGTTGTTATGGCCACATTTCTGTTTGGAACATTATCCAAAATGATTTGATCATTAGCGTAAAGTGCAGAAGGTCGTTCTTGCTTGCTTACATTGTCAATGTATCTAGTTTGGTATATTCTACTAGTAGTAGTATCTATTTCATTGAATGTAAGTATGTCTGGATGCACAATGTGTATGTTTGAGTTTGTGTATGACAGGCTTCTTTCTTTCTGGGCAACCGACGACCAGACATTAGGTGGTAATTACTCGACATTGTGACAACATTTTGGTTTGTTGTCTTTAAATTACTTAATTCAAATGGTTGGCAATATAGAACTGTTGTCTTATATTGTCTACTTGATAGAGTTTGTTATTGACACATTTCTTCCCCCCCCCCCCCCCCGCACTTAATATGATATAAATTCATTTGTGTCAATTATATGAAATTGACTTGACTTTTGATATGATTGTTAACAATTTTTGGTTATAAACTTCCGTAAAGTGAGTCAAATCGAGTATCATTTAAAAGAATTATAAGTCAGGTGTCAAAATGATCTTTAAGTAAATATTATATTTGGTCTTTGTCTGGTGGCCCTGGAACATCTCTAACTAAGACCGACTTAAGACGAATTACAAATTTCCAATTGAGCTACTAATCAATATTAGACGTAGGTTTGAAGGATAGACCACATTTTACGCTAGATATGCCGGAGAAGTGTGCAGGTCAGCTATGTAGTGGAATCCACAAGGATCGGAGAAGAAGACCAAAAACATCTTGGATAAGTATGGTGGTCGCTGAAGAATTTCTATGCCAACTGGAACACTCTGAACCACAAAATCGGAATGACTTCTATTATTTCTGTCATATGGCGGTTTTTCGGTCAGAATATTACATAAAAAAAAAAAAATAAAAAAAAATAAATGAAATATTTACAAATAAAATAGACATAAATAGTCGTGACATTCAGTGGTTTGACAACAATTGTCTTGATTCAATTTATTCAGCCGCCCAAGCAAAAAAAAAGGAAAACAACCCACCAATTCCGAATTTTGCGGTGGATTTTCCAAAAAAAAAAATTCTTTTATATTCTAATACTTTGAACTATTACAAGCACAACCAGAGAAAAATCTGCCAAATCGGTCGAAGCGATCTCAAGTGATCCGCAACTTGTATGAATATGTTTCAGATGCAAGTTGGCACGGTTTCCCGGTCATATAATGAGCTGAAGTTTTTACTGGGAGTATATAAACACATAATAAATATAATTAGAAGGTATGCATTACAAAAATCTCGAAAAAGATGGGACATCCTTATATAATTAAAATGAAAATATGTCATATAATTGAACATTACAAGATTTTTTAATGGATCATAAAAAGATCTGGATAATTTTTGAACTTTGAATATTTCTTAATGTAATCTATCTTAAAGCAATAATCTTCAGAACTGTTCTAGGTGCAGAGCAGATTGAAGACATAATGAAAAATAACTCTCAATGACTCCATACTTTTCTCTAGAAACATTCCGGATCTTTAAATCATTGGATAACATTCTGTAGTACAAAATAAAACAATCTAAGGAATTTTAGGTAAAATATTTCGTGAAACAACTGATGGAGAAAAAATACTAAGGACTTATAGCGGCAAGTTATTGATTCAGAACATACAAAATTCTTGTGACAATCAATGTAGTAATAATCTAATATGCTTCAATGTCCCCAAAACTTCTCTGGCAACATTTTATATTTTCATATCATTGGATAACATTTTATTGTTGAAAATAAAACAATCTTAAGAATTCTAAGACAAATTTTATTTATACTTATTTCCGCTAGATTATATTCTTGAACCCAACCGAATTCCAAGCATTTTTTGGATCATATGAAAATTCTTGATCTACATAAATAATAGTCAACGAAATATTTCCATAGACAGGTGAACATATTTTCTCAAAAAGTTTTGTCCAAAGTATTTTTAAGCAAATAAGAAAAACCGTTAAAATTGAAATAAATATTCAATGAATAACAAAATGATAAAAATAAAAGTATAAAACAATAAAAACATTTCAATGATGTTATTCCCAACTACAAAATCCAAAAATGCGCCGGTATAAATTTGTATGTACGAGTATAGGAGAATTCCTCATAACGGAAGCCACCAAGCGGAGCATGCAAACAAATAAGCAACCATGCTGCCAAGATAGTTGGGCGACTTCATTGCTTTAACATTTTCGGTTTTGATGGCGGGCAGCGACGCTAAAACATGGCAGCCATATTGGAAATCAGTCAAGTATTTCGAAATTCGTAGGCGGAGTTATGCTGGCTGGCAAGTGTTGAACATAGATTCCAGCAGGTGCGAGTGAGATGGCCTGACGTGGAGAGCGTTTGCTGATGAGTTTATATGTGAATAGACGAGCAGAGTGCGACTATAGTAAACAAATCTGAACGACGATGAATGTCTGTTTGCCAAGACATTTGACAGTTTCCACACGCGACAGCAGTTCGTCTAATTTGTTCTGTGTCCGGGGTACTCTGGATTGAAGGGAAAAGAGTAAGGCGAACGAGCGAGCATAAGTGGCGGCAGCTGTTGCATGCGCGGCACTGAGCTACATGTTTCCCGCTTGAGATGCGCAGGCGCTCTGGTTGTCGGTTTAGTTGGGTCGACAGCAGCAAATGCTTCTTGCGTTCGTTCTGCTGCAAATTGTTCGAAAACCTTTCTTCGGACTTCAGCAAAATGCTGTTGTATGTTTGTATTAGTGCGACGAGATGCACTTGTATTAGTGTCTTTCAGATCTTCGAATTTCGATAATTGTCAGTGTGTGCGTTTCGAGTTCGAATCATTACCCATACAAATGCAAAGTAAGCGGTTTCAAACCGGATTGTATATTTTCTTTTTTTTTAAGGAAACATTGCCATTGCTCTCTTGTTGTTTGAGTCTCAGAACTGGTTTGGCGGTCTGCTCTCGAATTTTGAATTTACCTGTCGCCTTGTCGCTGTTCCGTTCTTGGCCCGGGCCGGTCTAAGCTCGTTTACCGGCTCTTTCGATTACCGCAACCGACAACAGTCGCGGTTGCCCGAATCGCTTTTTGGGAGTTAATATTCTATTAGAGGCTCATTTGTGTGATTGCCATCAAGGACTGACTTGTCGTCCATGTCCCAGCTTCATGTCCTCCTGTCCGTCCCATCTATGTAGAACTTTTGCTGTTGTCATCGTTATTACTGTTCTTGTTGTTGTTGTTGTTGTTGTTGATGCAATTACTTGGGCATGTTGCACGTTGTCCGATGTTCCATTAAAATGACCAAATTAAATTGAAGTCGATTGAAATAACACTCGATTATATTCAGATAGTAGTTCTTAAAGTGTTTTCATAAATGCCTTCAAATCAAAACATACTAAATTAAGATGAGAAACACTTTCAAACTTGTACAACTCAATTGAGTTCATTTTGGTTTATGTTCATCGTTCGTATGATGTTGTCTGTCTTTTGTGTATTTAATTCTAATTATCGTTTTTGAAATGATTTATGTTCTTTAAACTTTACTTATTTTGACCAACCAGCAACAAGCGTCAACATTGATCGATTATTCTTCCAATGGATGGCACAACAATCGATCGACCGATTGATGGATTGTGTGAACTTGGGCACTGTAGCGAGCACTTGTTTGGTTGGGCATCACCATCACCAACATCATCATCATCATTTCGAATGGATTTCTGACATCTTTCTTTAAATCTACGACGATGATATCTGTCTGTATATCTTTTTTTTCTGTTGTTTGTTTGTCTCTCGCCCAGTTTGTAGCCGATCAACCCAAGTATATTCCGTAATTAATGATTTATGCGAGTTTCTTGATTTTTTTTTTTGTTTTTTTTTTTTTGTTATCTTAATTTCGTAGAAACGCTTATCGATATTTGTATCTCTCAGTTGTTTTCAAATCAACTAATTATGAATAATACATTTAAAATTAAGGCGGGCGTGAAAATTATTTCTATTTAACAATAGAAAGAATTACAATTACAAATACTTATAATTTTTTTGAAGTTGGGTACTTATAATTAAGAATATCTGATTGTTAAATACAATTGTTTATTGATTATCTTCTTCTCACCAGAGGCAAAGTGTTTTAAGGCAAACTCAAAACTCAATTAAATTTGATCAAGTCAAAGTTAAATCTTAAATTTATGAGAATAAAGAAAGATTTTTTTCTTCTTTGCTGAATTTTACGTTAGAAATTTTAATTAAATTATTATTTCCTTTTTTTTTCTTTTAATATTTTCTTCAACTAATATAATTTTAATTCTATTAAAATTAACACTTTCACTTTTAATTTTATATATACAAAAGTATATAAAAATTAAATAATTTATGTATAGTAAATGTAATGAAATCCATTTTAAGATTTCCACCTAAGTGTATAAGGTGGTGCTTCATTTATTTAAACAAGAACATTTTTAATTAATTTCAACAGACCGAAAACCAAATAACTAAAAGGTATGTACTCTTGCAGAAAATCTTGCAACACCACAAATTGAACTCGTTCACTCGGAATTTGCATCCGTAAATATGTTTGACAGATAGTAGTACGAATAGTCCCATACCCAACCGTCAAAAATGTTTGAAATTGGCAGCTGCTCAAAAACTATTTCAGTGCAAATAGAAAAATAGAAAAAATTCAAATTCTAAATTTATATGAAAATTATAAAAAAAAAAAAAAAACTGATCTGTTCTTTACTTATGTTGCTCTTTGGTTTCAAATAGAAATAAGTTTATAAATATGTGCATATATCTGCATAGTCATCATATCTACAAGGAACTATTGACGCGCGTCGGCATTTGTCAAACCCCCGAGTATCACATCAAAATGGATCCGTCTTAGAAAATATGTACAATAATACAAACTCTTTGTAGCATAAATCTGCCTTTAATATGTTGACGTTTCAAATGAAATTCACAGAGATTCTTCTTTATACTCGTAGTATATCAGTTTGTTGTTTGTTTTAAATAGATTTACTTGAGATTCTCTATCAATTGTCAGAAATTTTTATTAAAAAAAAAAAAAAAAAAAAAATTATAATAATAATAATATTAATTTCATAAAATAAAGCGAAACCATTATATTAATATCTCTTTAAAATGATATTGATCTTTTAGATTGTGATTTGAAGAATCATTAAAAATTTATAACATTGAATCAGTTGATCTGTTTTTTTTATAGTTCTTTGAGGGTTATACTTATAAGTCTTTGTCGGAGTTCTCCATAATAATAGATAGTTTTACATAATATCATGGCTTTTCTTTTTACTATTTTAACGAATAAAGAAAGAAGCTAATGAATTAAAGTACACATCACTCAAGGCATTCTAGATCTCATCGAAAATTATCTGGGATTGATTAACATTACTCAAAACACTTGCATCCAATGGCTATGTAAATCTACTCTGAATACATGAGAATAGTGGGCATCTTGGGAACGAAGAGTGGGATGAAGTTGCCAGGAAAGGAACTGCAAACGTCCTTATTGGACCAAAGCTATTTTGCTTTGAACTTCGACAGAAGCTAAACACACAATAGACCCATTCGTGTCCTCAGAGACGAGATGTAGTAGTTCCCGCCTTAATGTAATTCAACAGACATCAGAATGAATTCTGATCTAGATTTCGCAAGAGATCACAAGAACTACTGGGACTAATACGGAAAGGTATTTGGGTATTGTTAGACTTCTTAATAAGACATTGCAGAGTTATGAATCATAACATGCGGATTAGTCGACATGACCAATGTAGGACATCTAATGAATATGAGAAGGAAGCAGATGATCATTTACATTGTGGGGACCTAATTGGAATCAGACTCCCCTATCTAGGTAGGTAGCCCTTACATACTATAAATCAAATGAAATGGCAGAATTGCCTGCAAAGAAATTTCTAGAATTCTTGATAAAGTGACGAGGTATAATAGATCCCGCCTTCCCCTAATCTAATCTAAAATACATCAGAATCATGTTTTTTTTTTTTTGTCAAAATCTAAGTCTAATCAAGGTGTCATGTAGTCATTATATTGTATAAACTGATAGTCAATATTAAAGATTTGTATACTAAATTTCCTTTCTTCTGATTAGAGTCTTAAAACTTAATACTTTATACTTTTAGAAATAATAGTAAAACAATCAAATTTAAAATTAAACTTAGACTTAGCATTCCCAATTCAATTAATGGATCTTTACAATTAATTATAATAACAAAATTGCCATTGATGCATAAACAATTGAAAATTTCTTTATAGTTTGATATTGTTAATTCGTTTAAAAAACTATTTTTTATATATTTTTTTTTTTTAAAATATTTGCAAACTCAGTTCTAATTTTCCCTTTGTTTGTTCACATTCTAATTGAATTCATTCTATTTATATAATATTTTTATTAATATTAATTTAATATATCTTATTTACGAAATTTGTTATTTTTTCTGTATGAAAACTTTTGCATATTTTGTGTCAGTAATAAATGACCAACGATTATGGGAACAATGCAAATTCAATTTGTTGTTGCCTGACTTGCCCTGATGATTATTTCAGTTGTATTCATACATGTGAACATGAATATATCTGTGTATCTGCATATGTAAAATTATTCTTATATGTATTATTGTATATAATATTTTTGTTTATTATATTATTGAGCAGCTCGTGCGGGTGCTCTTGGTTTGAATTGTTGGTGTTGGTGGTTAAGGTTCATAGTAGTAAGTATTTGTATTGTGTTGGTGCCTCAATAGTTTCGGTATGCTCTCTCTCTCTCCTACTATTGTAGGTTGAATATATCACTGATGGTTAACCCGCAGTAGCCAGGTTTATTATTGCTTGTTTGCCGTTTCATGTTAATGCCAATTGATTAATCGCTTATTATGATGTCAGATTAATAAGATCGTTTTCAAAATGACTTCTCTGTACAAATGTTGAAGAAATAAAAAATAAAGAAAAAAATATGTTAATATTTATTGCAAATCTTGGAAAATTATCATGTCATATTTGCCTTATTTTTTGGTTAAACTTGTTGGATGCTGCTTGTTGGTGTAGAGTGGAACTGTATTTGGTCAGCTTATGTGTTGGATATCTGAAAACAAATTGACGCCCACCCAATTTTGCATTTTGTTTTTTTTTTTTAACAATTTTATATTAATCACATTAATTAATTTATTATTTTAAAAATAAAAATCTTATTAAAATTCAATTAAAAATATTTTAGTTGCCAAAAGTTATGCATTTACAGTGTATAGTCCCCATTAGTCGCCTTTTACGACAAGCCGAGGACAAGGCTGTGGATGAATTCTTTCTTGTTTTATGATTTGATAGCCCCATGCCACAGGGAAGTTGATTTGATTGTAATAATTATTGAATTAAGTTATCAATATTATATGATTCATTAGAGAAATATGTTGTTAATAATCGAGATTCTAAATGGGTAATCAAGAGAAGGAGAATTCAAAATCTCTTGTTTAGGTAGGTCAATGAAGTTCAACTTCAATCTTCAACTTCGAGATTTGAATTTTATTTTAAGTATTCTACGAAGGTTGAAGGCTGATGAAATAGTACAAGTCCTGGACCCTTAGTCTGCAAGCTTCTTGCATGATTTCTCTATGTCTTGTACCCACAATTTGTATGTGATAAATAACAAAAATAAAATGTCACCTTTATGAATTTTTAAATACTATATTTTTATTATAAATATTACAAATAAAAACAAAATCTCATTTGTAATTATTATTTATAGATTTGTTTTGTCTCTTTGTTTTACACTAAAAAAATCATTAGAAATTCTTTTATTTTCAATTTTTGTTTTATTTATTATATTTTTTTATTTATTTACAACAAATTATTTTTATTTTAGCATCCATTGCCATTGTCTTGCGTTTCCAAAGAAGAAAAGAGAGCATTATTTTGTTATCTCTTTTAAAGTTTTTGGAAAACATTTACTTAAATAATTAATTAATTTATTTATTTATTTTGTGTATATCATTTTTATATATATAATTCTTTGCTGTTTATTTTCATTATATTTTTTTTTTTTTTTTTTTTTTTGAATTTTTAAGTTTTTGTTGAACTTAATTCTTACAGAATGAGGAGGCCGAAATTTTACGTATTTTGGGTTGAATTTTATGAGTTGTCTTTCTTTTCAATTTTAAGCCAATAATTTTTTGTTTTTTTGTTTAAAAAATGTTTTTTTTTTTTTTTTTGCTTTTTTTATTTCGTACTAAATTTGTCTTTTTATTTTTAATTTTTTTTTTTTGTTTTTTTACAATCACAATTATTGTGTTTATTTGTTAATTAATATAAATTATTTATTGTTGTTGCTTCTGGATGAAAGGACTTTCTGTTTTTATTTGTTAGTTTTGGTTTTTATTTGTTTTTTTTGTTTCAACAAAACTAAAACAAACTAGAAATCAAATTCTACAGAAATATTATTATTATTATTATTATTTATTTATTTGTATTTATTTATAAGTATACATACATATATAATTTGTATCTTGTATCTACATATAAAACATATGAATTATGCATGATGTTTCCTTTCTTTCTATTTTTCTTTTCATTTAACTTTGGTATATGAGTTTTTTTTTGTAACTACATTTCACTTTTGTATTTGTAAAATATAGAAATATGATTTTTATCTTTAATGCTTTTTTGTTTTAGCAAACTTTTCTTTCACTACATTACAATGATTACTAATTTTATTAATTAATTAAATTTTTTTTTTTTTTTTTTTTTTTGCAAATTTTTAAGATTTTTGATTCTAAATAAACCCAAAAATAAACTTTTCGCAATGAAACAACGAAATGTTTAAATTCATTACATATTGACGATTTATCCGAAAAAACAATAGAAAAAGAATAGATAATCAAATTACAATAGTTTTTTCTACTGATTTTTTTAAAAACATGTTTTTGCTAATAATTTTAAGCCAATTTTTCCTTCTTAATTTTCATATTCATTTTGTTTTTGTTTCGTTGATAAACCTGTTTGTTTTTGGTATACTTTATATCCCTTTAAAAAATCTTATAAATTATGCAATTTACTCACTTTTCTTACTTTCTTTCCTAAGATGAAAATTGCACAAACAAAAATAAATAAAATAATTTAAATTTAATGAAAAAAATTACTAAGAGTTGCCAATTGTGTGTGATTGCAAGGAATAAATAATATATTGTGATTAAGGAAATTAATTAATTAATCAATTAACTTTGCTTAATAAAAATATAATTCACCATGCAAATAGATTAATATCACTTCATTTTCAAAATCTTACCAATCACTAAAAGGTATAACAAATTTCACTAAGAAATCTTGGATGGAAAACTATAGTTTTTAGATAATGATTAGTATGCAGAAATTATATGTTCTACTAAATTAGAAATTGGTTCGATAGACATATTGTATGAATTCCCTAAATCCTCATTAAAAAGTCAAGCCCTTTACTAATGATTATAAAATCTATGTTTATACCACTAATAGTATTGATTCATAGACAATTTTTGAGACTTCTTACTGAATTTGTATGCATTTATTGACTACAAAATTTATTTAAAATATAATCAAACATTGAACAAATCAGAATCAAATACATTAAAAGGTATCAAAGTGAAAATGTGAAGTTTCTAAAAACAAAATTATTTTAAAAGTTACAAAGTAAAATCTCTAGTCACAGACATCTACCCTAGACGGACATATCTTGTTGCCGGACAAATTACTTAGTCCTAACTTATGTTTTTAAAACAGAAGACATCTTCCGTGGTCGGATACGAAACTTTGACTTCTGCATTAACTTAGTTTCAGGAAGTTCCTCATCCCTGTCATCATTTTCAAGCCATAGTCTTTGCAGAAATATCTTCCCTAACACTACTAATGGACTTAACTTTTCTATCGGGTCAAACAATTGAATGCTTCAATTGCCAAATCAAATATATACATCGAACAATATACTTAATATAAATTCAAATAAGCAATGTAGACTGTTTTACTGATGATGTATCTTTTTTCTAACGACATATTGAAACTATGAGATGCACTTTATCGATATTATTAGGAGTCAGTAGAAGAACAACCATTCCATTGGATTCATTAGATTTTTCTGTTTTTTCTAAGCAAAGTTAATTGATTTCTTATATAATTTTCAATTGAAATTTTATTTTAATAATTTATATTCATGTTTTGATTTATTTTTTTGTTCACCAAACCATTTTTTGTTTTAAATAAATGAATTCTCTCTCTTTTATAAAATTTAAATATAAATTTTCATCAAAATATTTTGCAGATTTTTTTTTAAAAATTTTTTATTTATGCAATTTTTTAATTTTTAATTAATTATTTCAATTTTTATTTTTTTTTTTTAATTTCTACAAAACACATTTAATTAAGATGCAAATATATTTTTTGCATTTACTTTGTATGTATGTATTTATTGTATATTTAAATTAATAATAATACATTAAATTAATGATTTACAATTATTATGCATAAAACTATAATTTTTTTCTTCTTTTATTATATTATTTTTAAAGTTTATTCATTTTGTTTTAATTTTTTTTTATATTTCTTTATTTATTATTTTCTGTTTTAATAATTATATTTTGTATACATTTATGTATATTTATGTATTTATTTAATTAATTTATTAATTATATTTATTTATATATATATAATATTATTTATGTAGTATCGTTGTTGTTGTTTTTGTTTTTGTTTTTGTTTTGTGTTAAATAACTTATTTAAATCTGAGGTCACATGAGTTGGTTTTGTTGAGTTTTACTTTTTTTTTTATTATTTATTTATTTATTTAATTTACTTTATATATTTTTTTTTTTATTTTCATATTTTTCTTTTTATGCTCAAATTTGAATACTTTAAACAAATAATAATAATAATAATAATTAAAAAAAAATAATAATATAATAATAATAATAATAATTATAAAATAATAACAATGAATTAACTAATTTAATTTAATTTTTTCTTTCCTTTTTTTATAATTATTTTTATTTTTTGGATGTGAAATTTGAATTTTGTAAATCGAAAACATTTTCAAAATGAATTTCAGCGCAAAAATTTAAGATTTTTATTAGATTTTTGTTGATTTTTATTTCCTTTTCCTTGACGTTTGTTGAAATAGTACATTCACAAATAAATTCTTTTGAGTTTTAAAGTTTAGCCATCCTTCTTCTTTTGATTTTTATTATAATAAAATATAATATTTGATTTAAATAATTTTTATTTTTTGCCATTTATTTTAAACAAATTTTGTCTACTTAGTTTTGCTGCTGCTGTTAATTTGATTTGTTCATGCTTGCATCTATTGCGGACTATTTGGTGGCGTAATTTCATCACCTTCACCACCAGAACCGGGTTCACCTTTTGTTTTGTTCTCCTTCTTCCATTTCATGCGACGATTCTGGAACCAAATCTTTATCTGACGTTCAGTTAGGCAGAGTGCATGGGCGATTTCAATGCGTCGTCGTCGCGTTAGATAGCGATTGAAATGGAATTCCTTTTCCAGCTCTAGGGTCTGATAGCGTGTATAAGTCTGACGGCCACGTTTGCGTTCTGTTGGTTTGGAACGAAAAAAGAAGAAAAGACAAAGAAAAGAAAACAAAGATTTCAAATTAAAATCATTGGACATAATACAATATAAGACAAAAATAATTTTCTAAATAAAAACTGTTTATCTACAAAACAACACAATCAAGAACTACAATATGACTACGAACTACAAACTACAACTAAGTGTAAATATGATGGGGATACACATACTCGTATTCTATAAATTTTATATGTATGTTGAGAGTAGAGTATGGAGAAGAGAAGAGAAGAGAAGAGAAGAGTCTTCTTTGCATTCATTGGCAGAGATCAAAAGGCGACCTTACCAAATTCAGTTATTTGTACTTGTCAAGATCACAACATGTGCTCGCTCTTCTTCTGAGGTTGATGCTGTTGCTGAGGTTGTTGGTATTTTTGGTATTATCATGGTGCGGTTATATATTTCGAATTAAAATGGGGATTTCATGCGCATTAAGAATCCAAAAAAAAAGAAGAAGATTTTTGTTTAAAGCACAGAGCAACTGATTCTTCGATATGATTTGAGTCTAAAGACATTGCTGCGCAAAGGTACAATAACTAATTATATGCGCCCAACTTTGATTTTCGTCTTCGTTTTTGGTTTTTTCTTTTTCTTGCCGCCACTTTTTTTTTTTTTTTTTTTTTAAAGATACAAAATGCAAGAAATACAAATAAAATACATAAGAGAAAAAAAAAAAAAATCACAAAATTGTGAGTTGGGTTCGAGAATTATGCACTTTGCACGAAAGATAGACAAGTGTGATCAATCAAGATTGAGTTCTTTGGTTTTCGATTCTCTATGGTTAAGTGCAAAGAGATATTGGGGGTGGACAATGACATTTGCAAGATATGAAATTATATCTTCATAGTATATTTCTTTTATTTTTTTCACTAGTGACAATCTTCGCCCAAAAATATATATTATAATACAATATAATAGAAAACGAAACCATTTTGGATTGCTTTATTTTGATATGAAAAAGACATGAAGGGCATTTGATGAAAGACAATTGTAATAATTGAGAGAACCAACCAACAAAATGAAGGTAAATGAAACCAAAAACTAATTGTCCGCAGACTAATTGTTAGTTTTGGTAATGATGCAAATCATTTCAAAAGGGGGAAACTCTTATAATAAAAACAAACAAAAATATGTACGAGTATATGAGAAAATTATGTCAAATATAATTTGAGGTAATTTTGTTTGTCAATGACGCATTTTATTGTTGTTTGACATAATTGAAAAAGATATTAAAATGCATTGTTTTGTAGATATAAAAAAGTATATAATCGTGTGAATTCATTTTTTTTTTTTTTTTTTTTTGCTTTAAAGGTTCAATTTCATAACTGTAATCATAGAAAAGAAAGTTGTTTCTCATTTCCTCCTCTATGCTGATGATGTTTAATGAATTATATCAAAAATAAAGGAAGGGGAAAAGGCATAATATTCTAAAAAATATTTCTAATAATCAAGCTACCGTTTAAAAACCACAAAAATATTCATTCAGACAAAGGAAATGGCTTGTGATTATAATAAGTACTTTGATGTGGTTTGATTTTCAAGTACAACTTCAATATCAAAAAATTCATTCCATCTAGAGCTGCCACGCCATAATGCAATCAGCTGTAAACTATATTAGATGATAATGAAGAACATCATCATCAAAGGGGAACTTTAATATCTACGACGCCTGCAATATTTCTATGACTTAAAATGATTACAAAACAAAAACCTCAGTCATTGTTGTCATTGACTCAACTGAAGTCTATTCGTATTTCTTAGTAGTTTCTTAACCATTTTTGGCTTGAGGTCAATTACATCATAAGCAACTTTTGTGTGGTGTGCGTCTACGCAGTCAGTCAGATCGGCAACTATGGCAGGCAGCCATTAATGCGCATGAGTCGCCCTCAATGACCAAATCATATAGAAAATAAAAGAAATAAACAAAAAAAAAACAAAAAAAAAACCACCAGCAAAGCAAAATGAAGCGAAACGCTTTCAAAAGAAACATATCTGTAGAACGAAATGTATATGGTATCTAGGCAAAAGATACTAACTATACTATACTATACTATGCTGCTGACTATCTGAAGTCTACCTTCGTTTAAATGACACGACTGATGCCATGTCTATAACCCAAGGCAGCGGTATTTAATCATCATCAGTTTGACTTGAAATAAAAAAAAATAAATAATAAAAAAAAAAAATATTAAGAAAAAATCAAAGAAATCTTAAAAAAAAAAATAGAAGAAGGAGAGAACAATAAGAATAAAAAGAATAAAAAGAAAAACGCGCAGAAAAATGAACTATGTTCAAGAAAAATAGTAGAAAAAGGGTTTAGTGTGACTGCTTTAATGATATTAAGGCATTTGTTATGGCGAACTCCCATAGCGCGCCTCGTTCATATTTACTACTACACTAAACTAAACTAAACTAAACTTATCATATCATAAATACATAGAACAAAGCAAAGAACGGAATCGAATTGAAATGATCTTTGAACCGAAACAAAATGA
Organism: Amiota mariae; assembly: GCA_035041805.1. NCBI lineage: Eukaryota > Metazoa > Arthropoda > Insecta > Diptera > Drosophilidae > Amiota > Amiota mariae. The sequence goes on from JAWNKV010000325.1 coordinate 5,323,490, forward strand.
AAACAAACTGCCTTTCAGATGAGTTTGAAACCATAAATTTATTGTAAAAAAATATCTTTTGCAAATAAAATAAAAAAAATAATAATAAGTAACGAAAAAAAAAAAAAACGAAAATAATAATAAATTATAATTTTAATTGATAAACACCTTCCTTTTTTTTTTAATTTGTTTTATTTTATTTTTTGTTTGCTAAAATTAGTTTTTAATGAGCGCTTTGCACATTTCATTCAGCCATCAGTCAAAAGAGTCAAGTCGAGTCAAGTCAAACTGAGACAGATCAAGTCAAGTCAAGCCAAACCAAGCCAAGTTAAACCAAGTTAGGCCAAGTTAAATCATGAGATGCGTTAGCGGCTTGTGTTTGATATTTGTTTGTAATGATGAATAATAATAATAATAATAACACACCAACAATAAAATTGAGTGAGTAAAAGGCACCACATCACATTACAATTGAGCATTGAAAAATTATTATAAACGCATTAATGGCGCTACTCTTCACCATTCTACTACAACTTCTCAGTACAATAAAAAGAATAACAATTAATTTTAGACAGGTAGTAAGTAGTATGAGCAGTGAAATATATTTCAAGGCAATAAAAATTACGTTAACCCACCCCAGAAAACAACAAATGGTATAAAATGAGACTGAGACTGAGACACTGACTGAATGACTGACTGAGTGAGTGAGTGAATGAGTAAGTGAGTGTTGGGTCTTATTGTGAAAGCATTATTCGCTACCCCTACTACTCCTTACTTAGAGTACGAGTACATACTTTCTGACTCGTTCGTCATCATTGTATATATATAGTCATAGTCATAGTCATAGTTGTTGTTGTTGTTGTTGTTGTTGTTGCTATTGTTATTGTTTGAGGTGAGCACTAATGTTTTTTGATATGAAAGCGTATTGTAATTAAATTGCGATTAGGCCACCATTTTAACCATTTTACTTGGCTTCATCATAATGGTTTTCATTTCAAATTTGTTGTTGTTGTTCATCATGATATATGTACATACATATGTATATACGTTTGATTACATAGACGCAGATACTTACACATGACTCAAGTAAATATACTTAGATACATACATAGACGAGTATAGTATCTTTTTCATTTATATTACTACGACGGTTAACATTTAAAGGAAACCATTAAAATAATTACATTTTATAAAGTTTATTGATGTAAAACAAAAAAAAAAGAAATTTTCATATTTTTCCTGTTGTTATGAAGAAAGAAAATGAGGTATTTGGTAATGCGAGATACGCGTGTCTTCAATAAAATCAATTCTCAAGTCAAAGAGATGCCGAGAAAGTTCATCCAAAATCCAACAAACAACGAGTTGTGATTATTAAAAATGGTGATTGGTAACCTTTTGCAACAGTTCACACTGAAAATCAAACGATTTGGAGCGGTCGTCATGATTGATATTCTTTATAAAATTCAAGAAAATCCAACAAAGGACCCTGTCATGTTTCAGACTAAACAGTATTAAATAGTACATAATTTATTAGCATTGCAAACATTTCGGTTCAATATTTCTAACTTCTACAGGAGACATTCATAACCCACAAGATTCAGTTTGCAAAAAAGTGCCTATCTCCATTTGCTGAAAAATTTAGTTTCCTCTCAGACATCAGAAGTTCCTAAACATTTTAAATTCTCTCGCTAAACATGTACAAAATAGTAGGTGGGAGGCAGCCCTGGGCAAGAGTTCGTTGGAAAACATTGAGTATTAGCAGAGGAGGAGATCGAAGCAGAGCAATCAGAAGAATCAGCAATGAATTACTTTTTATATTGAATTAAAAATAGTCTATTATAGTAATAAACCTCAAGTCTCAGTGATCAGAAATCAAATTCTTTAGGGCTCAATTTTGGTTGATTCTTAATTTTTTCTTAAAAACAATCTCTATTTTCTTTTCTTCTGAAACTATTTTCTTAATGTGATTCTGTATTTTTTTTTTTTTTTTAATTGAGGATGAAGTACTTCGTTTTTAAAAATTGAATATAGCATACAAACTATTATTACAATAAGCAATGTTTCGATTCATTAGTAAACAAATGAAATGATGGAAAGTCATTTATGGAGGATTACTTTAGTTAGAATTTATTAGAGCGACATACATAAGAATATCAAAGTTGTTTGTCAAGATCTCATTTCATATTTATAATAAACACTCCTTCAAACCAATTTCTATTATGAACATTAAAAAACTTTTTAGTTACATTCAAAGTATTTTAATGAATCATTTTCTTTACGTTAATTTATATTTAAAGTCAATGACGATGATGATTTTCTGAACAAACAAACAAACAAGTAAACTTAGCCTCAAACTCTCTAAGGCTACACAGATTCACATTTGCAACTTTGGTGGTCGCCGCAACAGATTCAACATGAGTTAAGTTGACTTGAGTTGGCTGGATCTGTCAACTGCCCCAAAACTTGCATGTCATGCGTTGTTTAAATGAAATATAGAAAAAATATGAAAATACAAAACAAAAAAACAAAAAAAAAAAAAATTGCAACAAATTCAAAACTAAAAAAAAAAAAAAAAGAGTTTACCTTGTCAAACAAATGAAGAAACTAAAAGTCATATTAAATATACAGTATAAAGTATCTAAGTGTGTGTGTGCAACTGTACACGTAAAATACGAGTAAATGCTTTTTTAATTGCGGAAATTATAGAGCCACATGCCAACCAGCAACAACGACTTCGACATTGAAGATGGCGTGGCGATGGCAATGATGGTGGTGTGGTGATGGTGCTGGAGATATAGAAATTGGCGACGACTTTGTATGAAAAAAAAAAAATATAATAATTCATGAGTGCAACAAAATTTATAATAAAAAATTTCACTGAGATAATGTTCGTGTGTGGCATCATCAACTCATAGTTATAACAAATATGCTGCATCATGTTGCATGACGCTGTACAACTGAAACATCAGAAAACAGTATATAGTAGTGATGCACATATACTTCTAGTAGTGAATAGAAGTTTCAATCGAACCAACACTCAATAGATTTTAGACAATTTATGATTTTTATTTTATTCTAAAATAATAAATAGTTCATTCATTTTAGCAATTTTTGTCTAAAAGTAAAAACACAAACTCAAACAAATGTCATCTCAAAAGAGAAACCAAATGAAAGTGTAAAATTGAAAATAAAAATATGCAAACGCAAAATACCAAAATTTTCAAGTGAAAAAATTCAGTCAAAACTTTTCATTTACAACATTTCATTTTTTCTCTGACGCTTTTCAGCTGCTAGCACAAAACTTTTCTATGTGGTGCCGTCACCATGCACCATTGTCCGGTTGCGCTTTTGGGACTCAAAATGCCACAAAAAATGAAGAAAGAAATGAAAAAAGAAAAAAAAAAAAGGGAAAAAATTGTTTGATTGGTCAAGGGGGGAGGAGGAGGAGGATGCATCATCATCTAAGAGTAGCTATGAAAAATGAAATTGAAAAAGGAAGTCCTGCTGAGGTTAAAGGAACAAAATAAAGGAAAATCAAAAAAAAAAAAAATATAAAAATATGAAACAACATTTCCTGTTTGACAACTCAAAGCTCAAAAGGGTTTTGGGTTGGTAGGTGTAGGTAGAATATGAATCCAATTGGATGCTAAGTGAGGGGATGTTCCTTTTGTTGATTACTTTAAGTGTCTACTATTGTATTTCCCTTTACTTAGGGTTAATTTTAAGTTTCTGAACTGATGAATTAAAATGAGTTAAAGGCATCCACTTCAACCAACCGATGAAGGATAAGAGCGATTTATTTTTAATTTTTCATTAAAAATTTTGGCTTAGAAATTAAAAAAAAAAAATCTTATTAATTAATTTACTTAAAAATTTAATGCATTTAATATTTTTCTAAAAATGATTCAAAATTTTTTCTAATTATTTTTTTTTTCTTTCTTTTTTTTTATTTCATTTCAGCCAACACAACAGGTAATTTTTAGAAACATTTTAATTTCTCTTTCTCTGTGTCGTCTAATCTAAAAAAATCTGTCTTACCCTTACAAATAAATAAAGTGAAAGAATAGAGTAAAATAAGAATTTGTTTCATATTTTTAATTTGGGACCTTTTAAGCACTTAAGAGGGTTAAAAAATTATTTGACCTTAAAAAAAAAATGGAAAAAAATAAAGTCAAAAGCCAAAACATTTCAGTTATGAATGCAGCCCATTATATCTGTGTAACCAAGTTGGATAAAATACTCTTTTTTTTTTGTATCTCGATATTGTGTTCATTTTTTGTTTTTGTTTTAAAAGCAGCAACCAACAAATGACAAAAAACTAAACATTTTCATAGAGTTTTTGGTATAATTTTTTGACATTCGAATTCTTCTCATACTCAAAATACAACAAAGTCTTCCTCTACCCATGTTAATTTAACTGACAGCTGACTAAAACATGCCTTGTGAGGCGCATAGGATAGGATAGGACGGGACGGGACAAGAAACCAGAGGAGAACCTAACGATGATGATGTTCATTCGGGACTCAGTTTACGTCTGTCTGTTGTTGTTAGTGTTATTAGTTGTTGGTTGTTGGTTGGTCTCAATCGCTTCGGATCCTGTCGCCAAAAGCAGGCCAAGAATGCGTTACTACTATTACTCAGTGAACCAAAGAAAGAGTGTTCACTCACACACACCACATCACACCACACACACACTCTCTCTCTCTCTCTCGTCTTTAGTTTGCGTGTCTCATCATCAAAAATATAGTATCTATCTGTTTCTTTATCCATTTGACCGTTCATTCATTCGAATATTTTGTTTCTTTTATTTTTTCTTCCTTCCATGATGATGATGATGGTGGGCGTGCAACAGAGCAGGGCAAACTCAAATCAGTCAACAGCAGCAGGCAATCATTTGAGTTGAGCGAGCATGTGTGGCTGAAGATGGTCGCCTCTAAATTGGATGCCAACCTAATCAACTCTAACAAGCACACTCACATACGCACACTTATAGAAGATACATAGATATTCTCTAATTTAAGGAAAACAAAAAAGTTTTTTTAAAAAAAAACAAAAAAAAAAAAAAATAATAATAAAACGAAAAAAGGGAAATAAATAAAAGAAAAATATATAAGAAATTGTATAGGATATGAACCGCTGAACGCACTGCATCCTGCGTATATCCTTTCTTCCTGCTGTCTTTCCTTCCTTCCTTCCTTCATTCATTCATTCATTCATTCACTCACTCATTGCTTGCTTTCATTTCTGCACTTCATTGCTGCATGAATAATATTGGTAATTTGTCAATGACGATGGTGGAATATGCCCAAAACTTGTGCTAAATCCCTAAAGAGAGGAACCCCGATTGAGCGAAACCGAGAAACAAATGTTTATCCATTGGATCACTACTCACTAGTAGCAGTGCAGAGTTTGAGTTTGTGCTCCATTTCACTTTGGTTGGATTCACTTTGTGCTGCTGCTGATGCTACTACTACGGCATCCCCGTCACGCCTTTGCGCGACCAACAGCTGCCACTGGGTTATCTCTGAGGACCTTTGGCGAGTTGTATCCATTAATTTTTTTTTTCCTTTCCTTTCGTTTTATTGTATTTTTATATAAAATTTGTTTTTTTTTTGTGATTTTGGTCAATGAGAGAAAAAAATCTACAATAAAATAAATGTAAAAGCGAAAATTTTGTTCGCTCGTTCGTTCGTCCTTTTGCGTACAATTCTTATTATTATTTTTTGTCCGATTTGCTTTTTTGTTTTTTTGAGCCACATGAAAATCCCAAAAGTTCTTGTGTCATTTTTTGTTGGCATTCACTTCCATTTTGTTGCTACAGTTTTCTTTCGTTGTTGTTGTTGTTGTTGTTGTCGCTTTCATTTTGACAGCAAATGTCAGTTGGTGTTGGCAGTGGGTGTAGGGAGGGAGGTGGGGTGGGGGGGAGTGAGTGACTTGTGTGTGAGTTGCTGGCATTCCGCAAGCATTCAAACGAAAATTTTGTGTGTTGACGTTCAAAGTTTTTTCTTTTCAGTCTGGCAGTTTTTTCTTTCTCCTTCCTCAGTTTGTTTCTCTTCTTTGTTTATTTTTTTTTTTTCATTTCTATATTTTCTATATTTTTTTTTTATTTAAAAAAATCTTCACGCATTTTGCAAATTATCTTTTGATCCGCACACTTAAGCGTTGAAAAGCGGAAACGTCCAAAGGAAATGAAAATCGTTACAAAGAAAAAAAAAAATATTTGACAGTTTTCCTCTTTTTTCAGTTTTTCTTTTACTGATATCTTTGTTGCTGTTGTTGTGCAAAAAATTATTGACATGAGAAAAACTTAAAGCTTTCATTTGAAGCATTTTATTTTTCGCCATTTCCGCGACCATAAAGTTTCTATCTTTCTTTCACTTGCTTTATGCTTTCGATTGTGTTAGATTTTCACTTGAGACTCGCATTTCATAGCATAGTATCTCACCCAAAATGGACACATTTAAGCCTCGCAATCGTCTTCTTAAGTAGTTGTTGGCTTTAATGTGTCGCAATGTGCCAACGAAAAGTAGTTTACGAAAATCCCCAAGTTAACAAAACTCTTGAAAAACAAAGATGGCTTTAGCAAAAAAAAAAAAACAAAAAAAAAAAAACAAAAAAAAAAAACAAAGCAAAGTAGAAATGTGAAAAACAAAATTGTACTTTAGACATTAGACATGAACAGACACTAAGAAGGGATGTGTGGGATATAGAAAAGAAAGAAGACAACATTAAGTGAGCATAGACAGCAAAATGGAAAGAAAGTTAAAGAGAAGTAAAACGTAGAGCTTCTTCTTGAACCCGACGGGTACTTGTTATAGTTTTAGAAGATGGACAGAATCCCAAAACAATGGTGAAAACTTTGTGCAAAGCCAAAGGATTCAAGCATTCAGACTTGAGTTAAGAAACCAAGGAAAGGATGGCAAAGAGATGAATGTCAAAGGTACCAAGTTTGAAGCAGCAAACTTTCTTACTTTCTACACATTTCAAGAAGAAGAGAACGAACACTCTATGAATAGGAGAAGGAAAAGGTAGAGAATGGAATATAGAGAAAAGTAAAAGGATCCAGGATTATTGAAGTCACGTTGCACTTCAGTTGAAAGACAATAGCAAAAGTAGAGAGGAGAGGAGAGGAGATAAGACGAGACGAGACGAAGGAGCATAGTTAAATGGTATTGAAGCGAGAGTCTTTTGGCGGACTTTATACTTCAAAAGTTTTCTTTATTATTTTTTCAAAAGAATTTTATTTTCACTATCCAAGAGCAAAACAATAATAAAATGAACATTAGGGGGAGAACAACAAATAAAAGGATAACAGCAACAACAACAGCAGCAGCAGCAGAAATAAGGATGTTTCTCAACAATGAAGTGCATTTTCATTTCATTGATGTTATTGGAAAACTGTTAACTGTGAACAAGTGAGTTAAGAGTTTGAATCCTTGAGTCCTTAAAAACTAACTTGTTGTTGCTTATTGTATTATTATGTTTTATGTATCTCAGTTGCTTGCAACATTTTACCATTCAAAGGAACACACTGACACACACGCACATATCTTGTGGACATATTAAATTTGGTCATATTAAGATAAACATCTAAACAACGCGACTCAACGCCGCATCACCAAGGTCATTAGTAGAGTGAGAGAGGGAGAGCGAGAGCGAGAACGAGAGAAGACACATTTCTTACTTGCATTTTAAGGCAAAAAGGGGGACAGAGAGAGAGAGAGAGAGAGAGAGAGAGAGAGAGAGAGTAAGAGGAATAAAAAGTAAAGTAAAATAAAGGAAACGCGCCCAGACCAGACACTTGTTGCAAGCGAATTTGTTGAATGTCGCTAAAATTTATGACCCCAAGAAACGGCAAACGAACGTAATATGTAGTACGAATAAAAACAATTTTTGGCAAAGGATATACCACAGGACCACCACGACTCAACAATGGTACAAACCAAAAATGCCAAGCCAAATATGTATATACGACAATAAAATGCGCAGAGGCTGAGATGGACGGACTAAAGGAGCACAGAAGAAAGAAAGAGTGCGCACCGGAAACGAAGGATTTGAGCGTTAAAATGTTTTATTTATAGTCGAATGATGATGAAGAAACTTAAGCAAGGATAACATTTTCTTTGTTGAAATTACATATTTACAATAAAAAGTTTACCAAACTCTACACAAAGAGAGACTAACAACAACATCATCATCAACATGAACATCAGCATCAGCATCACCATCACCATCAACAATAAACAATAAACACTGAAAAGAAATACTATATGTATTCATTATGATAAAGAAGAAAATTTCAAAACAACATTATCGAATCTCCTCCTTACTTGTTGTCAGATTGGACCATAGAAATTTCCTTCAATCTCCCCCCTTCCTTGTTGGTGAATTGGTCTATAGAAATTTCCCTTCATTCAGACATGCGACATTAAAAAAAAAAAAAGAACTTAAACTACTCGCTTCATCCCCCCAACTAGGGTTTGCCTTTTGCTTGATTCATTCTTTTTTTTGTTTTTTTTTTTTTGGTCATAATGGGACAATGGTTTTGCCCACTCTTGGCCTCTTTTACACTTTTGTAATAGGTGTCTCAGTTATTCGCATAGTCCTGGCTAACAACTTAATTGAAAATTCTCTTTCTTCTAAGCGCTTCAAGTTTTGCTTTATTACCTATGTCTGTTCCTCCTTCATCTCCTCATAAAAATATTGTATTTTGTTGTGCAATTCTTAGTCACGATGGTCACGTCTTCAATGTGCTGGACACGGACAAGAAGAAGTCTTTGTTGTTGTTGTTGTTCTTGTTGTTGTTGTTGTATTTGTGTTATTGCAAAGTATTGCCTGCAATGTTGTCAATTCTTTATTTGCGTAATGCCCCCATGATATATAGACAGGCGTTAAGTAGTTATAAAGCACAAGGTTACAGTGGTATGATGTATTGGAAGTTGGATGGAAAATTTGTATTTGTTGATAATAAAAAGAGTATGAAAGTAGATTTTAATCTCAGTTTGCATTTGCCAAAACTTTGGAAAATGTTTTAATAATCTTCTTCTTAAAAAAAAAAATGTTAGTTTTATACAAACTTATGTTCAATAATGAATTAACAACTAAGTTGATGCATGGGAAGATGTTGTTGTTACCAAATCATAAGAACTTTTCTCTCATTTCACTGTGCCACATGCAAAACATTGAGGAAAAGAAGTAAATAAAAAAAAAAATACGAGCTAAAAAAGTTAAACTAAACAAAATAAACTCGTATGTCTTTAATCATCGTAACTTAAGCTCTTAAATCGTGTTATTCCGAAGAAGCAGCAGCAGCAGGAGCAGGAGCAGCACCTTAAACCCAAAGAAAACCCCTTCCAAGCTTAAATAACAACAACAGAAAAAAAAAAACAAAAACATCCAGTAACAACAAGAACAACAACAGTTTCAAGCGGTGACTAACAAAAAAATGATGCGCCAACTTTATGCTCTTGACATCCCATTCCATTCCTTCCATCGCATCGCATCGTCGTCATCATCGTCTCCATTACCATGTGCCTACTACTTCCTTCTGCACAGCATTTTTTTTTTTTTTTTTTTTTCATTTTTATTTTTGCTGTTTCTGTTTCTGTTGTGTTGTGCTTTAGTATTTCTGAATAAAAAAAAGTTGATGTCAGCGCTTTGTAGGCTTCGCTTTCTGTCGCAGCTTGTAGAACGTGGGGATTAAAACGAAGTCAAAGCTGCAACGGGGTAAAAGGAGTCAGTCAAAGACAACACAAAGCCACATACAATATTCGCTTACTAGCTCCCTCGCTGGCTGGCTGGCTGACTGGTTGGCTGAATGGGTGACTGACTATGAATGAGCTGCTGAGCTTCTCAGGCTCAGACGGTGTTGGATGGTCGTTCGGTCGCCTCTGGTTGCGCTGTTTCATGATAAAAATGAAAAGAGGAAAAAACTGAAACGCACCAGCAGACGACGAACGACGACGACGACGACAAAAAGCAAAAGCAGTGAAAAAAAGGCAAAAAACGCGCGCGAGCCGTGTTCTGGAGATTAATAAATTGATGGCATCCATTGCACATAACGTGTAACTAATGGCGGTCATCAATTCTGCTTTACATCTCAATCTGGCTTTAAAAAAACAACAACAACAACAACATCAACAATAATAGCAACAACAAAAACAGGCAACAGCAAGAACAGTGACAGCGACAGCGCCTATAAAGTATCCAAACTCATGGCAATGAAAGAATTAAAAAAAAAAAACAGAAAAATAGAAATACTTGGACAGGACACAGAATTTTATGATTTGCTTTGATATAAATATGGTAAACTTCTAATTTGGAAACTATTTACAAAGGATACTCACTTGAAATTTTACTTTCACTGCAGGGGCACCGTCATCGTTGAAGAGTCACAAAGTATTGAATAACAGAAACTGACTTATATTTCAAGAGAAAGATTTTCCAAAAATATTCTTCAACTAAATTGGAATACTTTTCATTTTTCTAATGAAATTTTGTAACTCATATACCAAAATTCTTCTTGCCTAAAACTTATGTAACTCATAGTCGAATAATTTTACTTAAATCCCAAATACTGAGAGGCCTACAATGAATTCAAATCTATGTAACACACACACACACAATTGCACTATCCTTTTCCACGATCCTTCCCTTACTCAGTTAGTTTATTGCTTTGATTTGCTACGCTCTGATTTTTGCAACCTTTATCTCGTTCCGCTTTGGTCACATTTTATTGCTATAAACGAAACTATTGTCAATTTGCATTATTCAAGAGGACGCCTTTAACGGTCCCCGGACTGTTAGACCCTTAGTCCTTTCAGTATTTGTCTCTCCTTTCACTTCATTCAACTCTCACTCTTTCATTGGGCCATATGCTACCAAAAACGGCAGCCTTCATCTTATTCGATGTCATGTTGTTTTCACTTTTATTGATTTAACTTTGGAAAATTTGCAAAAAAAAAAATAATAGAAAGAATAGAAAGAGATTTTGGCAAAATGTCAGGTATTTTATTCTAATGTTGCAGATGGATTACGATGTGTGCATTAAAAGGGAAATAGCAATTTGGTCAGGATAATAAAACAAAATCGTTTTGGCCCGGCGCAAGGTCATTGACTAAGTACTGAGTACTCAAATAAAAGGATGCAAAATAAATGTCATCTATACAATAATATACTATTGTATATATGTATGTGTTTGTAGTATAATCAAATGCAATTGAAACCTCTAATAAAATGCCAGAAAGAGACATGCAAGAAGACAACTAACTTCTCTTGGATAACAGATTTGATTATTAGAAGACCATCATGATTGACACCAAGCTTTTCCGCTACCAGTAAATGTATAAAATCTTAAAATTCTAAAGATTTTATATAAATGGAGAGGAGGAGCTTGGTAAATTCATGGACATTGTTCTTTTAGATACTCTAAGCTGGGCAAACTGAAGCTCAGATAATTGAAAACACATCATTTGGTCTAAGGAAATGTACACTTAACTAATTTGAATCAGTTAAGAAGGACAGACGATTTCAAAGCATCATACAGAATATAAGATCTCATACAAATGTAAGGCCAAATGACTTTGTGAATGCCATTCCCAATCCCAAGCATGAATATCTTATCCAACCAGATGATAAGCCAAAGCATATTAGCTTTCAGAGCCACCACTTTAGTTGAAGGAGTGGTCACCCTAAAGTCTAGTGAAAATCTGGGGCATTTGGACAGGGGGAAGCTATCAAAATCCAATATAGCGTCCATTATGGAAGATTTACTTTGGGGTAGAGTGCAGAATAATAAAGGGAATAAGTACCCAGTACCCATGTTCACAAATTAATAGGAAATTTTTGCAAAGTTACTTTTATTTTTTTTTATTTATCTTGACCACACTAATATGTATTTATGTATTTTATTTTATTTGTTGCTACCTTATAATCAAAATTAAAAGCTAACAAAATGTATATGAGGCAGCTCAAATATATTAATAAATGGCTTGGTAAATTCAAAAAATACAATATCTTAACTGAATTTGCTGCTGAGACTCTGCTTGAAACCAAAGTCTATAAAACTAAAAAGATCAATGATACTCAAAAGCAGTTCACTTCCAAATGGTAAGGCAGTGTTTCAGTTTCAGTTATCATATTGAAAAATAGGTAAGACAGTTCGTAAAAAAGATATCTATCAAGCAGTTCTTTAAACGAGAGGCTTTTGAAAAGTTCTTAAACCTTATATAAGAAAAAAAAATTCTACTTCCATTAGACAAAATTTGATCAGCATAAAATGATTGATAGATTTGATTGAGAGTCGTACCTTTGATACGATCAAGGGAGGCTATTAAAGTTCTGTAATAAATATAAAAATTCTATATCTACATCATAAGAACTGCACAGTTAAAACTCGATTATTGACATTGACATTGGACATTCGATATGTATTAAATCGAATGATTGTGGTTTTGTTTATGAACGAACGAGTTTTATCTGTACATAGAATTCTTGATCTAACTACTTACACTACAATTGGTCCAAAATCTAACTAAACTAAACCAAACTACTGAAACAACATATTACAACAACCAACTACTGATATAAGAAGAAGAAAAAAATTCCACTTAATACATTTCGTGGAATTGTCGATCACTTTCCTTGACACTTACCAAATTGACTTCGCATCCAGGGATACAGTGGAGACGGCATCCCTGATGACTGCGAATTTGGATTTTGTGATGGCGGCGTATGTTGACCGGGATGACCTTGAAGCATTTGTGGTGGACCCTGACCTTGATGGCCCATCATAGCTTGTGGTGGAGCAACAACAGGTGGAACACCTGTTTGCTGTTGACCATACATGCCCATATTATGATGATTTTGATGGACCTAAATAGAATAAATAAATAATACACATGAAAATGGATATTAATATTATGTAAAATTTTAAGAAAAGTAAGAGGATTAGTTAAGCTTAGTTTTGATGTTGCTTACCTCTGTTACATCGGGTACACCGACATCATTATAACCCAACTGGTTTAAGCATCAAATATGGAAGGCAGTAAAAGAGAATGAAAGGGAAAAAGACGGAAGCATTTAGATTGGATTAATAAGCAAGCAATGTGAATATGAGGATTTAGTAAAGCAATCTACATACTTAGATAATATTTCTTCCACCACTCTTATACTCGAATGTAATATAATAATACTCACCTGTGCTTGCGGATGTCCCATGTGATGTGGCAGCGACATTTGTGCATTCATGTGATGACCACCAACCATTTGATCGACAAGAGGCGGTGATCCACCTTCGGGTACCATGCCCAGACCACCAACGGCCGCTTGCAGTTTACAGCTGGCATAGACGACTGGTTGTTGTTGCTGCTGATGTGTCACTTGTTGCGTCACTTGTGGATGTTGTTGGTGTTGAGGAGCATTTTGTTGTTGTTGCGCTTGCTGTTGCTGCTGTTGCGGGACTTGTTGCAATTGACCACCATTTGTTGCCACCTGGGCCTGTGGCATAACACCAACACCAACCTGACTGGAAGGACTGTCCGGTCGCGAATAACCTTGATGTTGCTCCATACCCTGACCATTGTAGTAGGGCATACGATCGTAGGGCGGAAAACGCGGGTAGGGCATATTGCCCTGATGATTTGGATTTTGACTGTAGTGATGCATTTGTTGAGCATCGAGATCGGTGACGCCATTGCCCGGATAGTGTCCATGATGCATTTCGGTACCCATATATGAATTGGTAAAATATGACGTCATGCTTTCGCAATTATTTGTACTCATCGTCATTTTGTGGCTTTGGAAACCAAACCAAACCAAACCAATCAACCAAATTCGAAATTAAACTAAGAGAAACTAAGAAGTTGTTTCAGTTGATGTGTTGTTGGGCTTCTATAGGAAATCAACAACCAACCAACAAACAGACAAACGAAGGAACGAATGAATGAATGTTTTCAATTAAAGGCTTAGTTACTAATGACTGCGATTGTTGCTTTTTTTTAGGATTGTTGTTGCTATCTATAGATTATAGATTATAGATGATCTTGATCTCGGTTTTATTGTATTGTATTGTATTGTGAAGTGCTTGAAGCTACCTTTTTCTTTCCTTTCCTTTCCTTCTTTCCTTTCTTTCTTTTATTTATTTACAACTTTAAGTTTTGTATTTCTTTCTTATCCTTTTACTTTATATTGTATATATAAATATATGTTTCTATATAGAAGATATCTATTAATTAAGGTTGAAGATGATGTTTTTTTCCCCTAGGAAATCTGTAAGAAAATGAAAAAGATTTTAATTAATACAAATTTAATTATAAATCAAAATGCAATTCAAACTTACCTTCCTCGATTTTATTTGAACACTTAAGTACAATTTACAATTTTGGATTTGTTTTTTTTTTTTTTTTTTGTTTTCTGTTAATTTTACGCCTTAGATTAAAATGTATCTTTGAGGTATAAAATGATTATTTTTCATTACTGTTCCACTGCTTGCTCTCTATGGGTTTTTCTTTCATTCCTTTATGAATCAATTTGGTAAGCGCGAAAATAACATAAAAAAATTGTCTGCTGTTTCTTTTTTATTGTGTCTCACAAATTATTATGATTTTTTGAAGAAATGTTAAATGATTTTTATATTTTTAAATATATATATTTTTTTTGTTTTTTGTTGTGTTTTTTACTTAATTTGGTAGAAATCCGTTGGTGTTGTTGTTCTAGTTGTAGCTTAATCCTTAGACTTAATTGCTAATTGGTATCCAATTTTGATTTGAAACTCTGAAAAATAATTAAACGAAAATAAGAAATTGTTAATAAATAATTTTGTCTTTCTTCTTTGAAAGTCTAAAGAATGAATAATTTTTTTTTTTCGTAAATAAAGTTGAACTCTTAATGCTGCTTAAATTCACTCAAATACTGAGGAAACATATGGTGAAAGACAAACTGATAAATTGTTTATTCTATGCTTCAAAGAAGAAGCTCTAAAGATTTGAATACGAGTAAAGCCAAGAGAGTTTTATTTTGCGATGATGCTTCATGTTTAACATCTCTACTTAAAATTCTGAATATTCACAAATCAGTTTTGATATTCATTCTGTTTAGAAAGAATGGAAAATATGTATAAAAGTTTTGAAATAAAATGGAAAAATATTCTTTACATAGATATATCAAGAAATACTGAGAAAAAATATATTTTAGACCCCTCAAAGTATTATAAAAATGGCTATAAAAGTTTTTGAATTATATTTGGAGACATTTATCTATTCTTTATCCAGTTGGATCTCATTATAAATTACCAACGGCTAGTAAGGTTAAACCAAGGGCTTCATAAACTCGACGATATAATACGAGCAAGTGCCTTGCAATTGCATGTATTGCTTGCAATCTACGTCATCTTCTACTTGTATTGCATTCTTCTTATTTGAGCATCATTTCTGTATCGAAAATTTGCCATTTTGCAACAAAATCTGTACCTGATTCCGATTCTCCACGACTTCGCTGAAGACACATTTTAGATGATTGATTGATTTTAGATTGGTCATGTGTCCATACTTGAATTCACCCAATTCGCAACTGGTCATGGATGCTACAGGCAATACTTGAACAGCTTTAGACCATACTGTGGTCTCTGCCTAGATGTTGAGGAAGATGCGAAACACCTTGCTGCTGAGTGTCCTCGATTCAAAGCAGCGAGAAGTAGAATGTATGGGCGCCTTGGATGGATCACTGTGCAGTTCACAGTCTCAGATTATAAGGCGTATGATTACTTCTACGAAGAACTGGATATTCTTCTCTGCAGAAATTACAAACAATGCGTGGCACTTGAATCTACAAGCAAATAATGACGTTTAAATAAGATTACTATCTCTCCTTGCAAAGGAATGCTTTGGTGATACCATAAGGAATAAACGCAGTTTGAACCGATAGGGGATTTCTAGTCGATTGGCTAATCGAACCCAACATAACTTGTGGCACGGGCCAAAAGTATCTTTGGAAGATTTTTACCATCATCTTTTTTTCCATCAATTTAAGTATCAAATAGTTTCATGTGCTGTAGTTCTTTCAATCTCAACTATCTTTGTTTGAAATATCCTATGTCTCTTATACACATTTTCCTTCTTTTAAAAGCCAACATAACATAGCAAAAGAAGAGAGAGACAGAGAGAGAGAGAGTTTTATTTTTTTCTATCGCCTGAATGTTGTTTTGCCAAAGAATTCCAAAGAAAATTGAATTGAATTTTTGTCCATTGAAGCGAAGTTTACCCTTAAGTGAAAAATACTTAATTGCAAATAACTGGTAAAGGTGTAACAACATACACACATACCTACTACTACTAAGGAATTAAGGAATTTTATTCTCCACACACACACACACACACACACATGCTAAGAATGTTTACCAATAACAATAAAAAAAAAAAAAACAATTTCGCCATTTAAAAAAAAAAAAAATAAAATAATTTTGTATGAACCGATGAGTTTCTTTATATTTAATTTAATTTGACTTAAATTTGTTTATTTAAATTTTGAAATTATTGCATAAAATGCAATTTACAAACATATGAGATCAATTGTAGTTGTTGTTGTTGTTGTTATCCTTTTTGCGACCTAACATCCTTCCGGTCAAAGTGATTTAATTTCCGGGCTCATTATCACGAGTGTCTGACCCCATAAATCAAAATACTGAAACAATGCAGACGCAGAGAAACAGACAAACATTCAAACATACAAATGCAAATGCACACTAATACATACAATCATTGATTCATATAAATATGCATTTTATTATGAATCTTGTGAGTCTTCCCTCATGCTTAGTCCTTTTGGGAGTTTTTACTAAGTGAGTGAGTCCTCTCTTTAAACGGAAATGAAATTTTCTTATTTGAAATGATGAAAGAGAAGAAGTTTTCTTCATAATTTTTTGTTTGCTTGTTTGTTTTGTCTGTCTGAGTGTGTGTGTGTCGCTTTTGTTAACAAAATAATTTTATATGCAAACCTCCCAGATCACCCCTTTGTCTTTGTCTTTGGTCTTAGGTCAACATCTTCACAAAAAGCCTACTTCCACATGACAAGAATAACTACAACCAGCAACGATAGAAAGGCAATAAAAGCGCGACACACAAGGTTCTCCCTTCTCCCTTCTCCAAACACTAAATATGTACATACGTCGTAGCAGCCCCTCTAACAATGATAGAGCCACCAACTATGTAAAGCCAAAAACATCCTTTTCAATTATGTTACTCCATCCGCAACTACTTCAAGGACAACAAAGCAAACAAACAACGGAAGCAAAATTGCGTGGCAGACACAAACGGTTATGGGCCATGAGTAGTATGATGCTGATGCTGATGCTGAAGCTGATGGAGATGAAGATGGTTGATGATGGTCTATGCGCCACAAACATCGCCTTCGCCGCCTACACAAAAGGACAGTCAAACGACCCTTACAAGCGGCTTGCAAAACTTGCGAAATCATGACAAAAAGGAATGCATGCAAACATGAAGATATAATTCATATGTGAATCGTTTGTCCTTTTGTTCCATCTGTGTATTGGCTCCGGCAGCAGCAGCAGCAGCGGTAGTGGCAGTATCCCTTACCCTTTTGTCCTCTTTCTCCGTCAATTCGTTTATATGTTTGTCTGACTACTATGAGAAGAAAGTCACTCAAGCACAAGCGAGATGATAATAATGTCTGGTGTTGTTGGTGTTGTTGTTGTTGTTTTTGCTATTGTTCTATGTAAACCTGATGTTGTCCGTCTAGCTGTTTGTCTGTCCGAATGTCGAGTGTAGTAAGTAGTGGAATGTGCATTACTTGCGTGTATTTATGTGTTTGGTCTTTGTATGATTTATGTTTGTCTGATGTGATTTATTCAAGCGCAAAACTCTAAGACGAGATTCATATAGAATTTGAAGAGATTTCTATTCAATTAAATTTGAGAGAAAAACACAAAGAAAATCAAGTTGAAACAAAAAAAGTTTTACCTTTAAATGCAATTCAAATTGAAAGTCTTCCCAAGTTACAATAGACAATATAGACGGATTAAATATTGAAATGATCACTTTTAATAAAGATATCTAGAGGGCGCTTTATGCTTTGGGAATGAAACGAAACAAAACTTGTTTTCTTTCTTCTTTTAATTTCCGTTTCTCTTATAGAAGTAACAGAGAGACCTAGTGACAGGCAATCAATACAATAATGATGTTTTCGGGGCGACCTCTTTTGGTGTAGATTTGACATTTTTAATCCCCCTTTTGGTAAGAAAGTAAAGTAGCAATTGACATGCTGCTAACACTAGATGTCACTAATCAATCAATTTCAGCGTTGCCACATTGAGGCAAATGTGGCCACAGTGCGTGTGTGAAATGTGAAACCAAATCATGAAAACATATAAAATACAATTAAAATTCTTCAGAAATTGTAAGACTTAAAAATCATTCATCATTCTATACTTTATTTGTTTGATAAACATGTCAGACCCACAGTTAAAGTTATTTTAAATGTACACTACCGGCCAATAATGCTTAGTTTGTCATGTATAAGATAAAAAGAATGTGTCTGAACGCAATAAACTCAAAAACTATCAAACTGATTTTCATACGGTTTTCACCAATTGACGAAGTGATTCATGATGAAGGTTTAGGTATATAATTCATAAAGAACGGGTAACAGCATCCGAAAAGCCATTAGTAGTTACTGTTCCCATACTTCTGAATTAAATACATACATATTTTACATTGTATATCAAGTCTCCTATGTTTTATGGTCTTCATTAATATGAAAAACTATATAACAAAGAGTCAAATTGATTATGAAAAATTAAACATTTTTATTTTATTTATTTATTTATTTGACTTTCAAATTCTATTAAATGCAATTGATGTAAATATTCCACTTTGAACAAGAATTCTTCAAAATACCAACATATTTATTATGCATTTCAACACACTGTGCGAAGTGCGAATGGGCTGGACCCGTTGTATTACAACAACCACGACTTAAACCCAACCCATTTTTGACGAATACGCAAAAAAAAAAAAAAAAAATAAAAATAAAAAAACCAGAAAAGCAAGTTTTTCTCTTTCTTGCGCACATTCCTTTGGCTTAAATATATTTGTTTGCCAGTAATTTTTCATGTATTTTTAATAATTAAATCTTAAAAGAAATAAATATACAAAATTTACATATTAAGAATTCAATTCAATTCAAGAAAAATGTAACTAAATATAACTAATTCAGGAATCTAGAATTTTGTTGAAATTGTTGCTAAAGCCAACGAAAACTCGATCAATAAAGCGATCTAATATCACATGCGACCGATTATAAGTAAATTATTATAGTAAACCTTTCTGAGGAGTAACTTCAGCTACAACATTTCTTAAGATAAAAATGATGCTTCATCCATTCATCATAAGAAAACAATGGACACACATCAGATTAAAATTAATGGCAGAAAGGTGTAAATGAAATGAAATGAAATGTGAAAGCAAATGAAATGCAAGGAAATTCATTTCATTGAACAAAGTAAGCAAAAAGTAATCCATCCATCAATGATTTGATGGTGTCACTCTCATGCAAGCAACAAATAACAAAACTAAACAAATCATAACAGCATCAGCAGCATCACTTGCACACGCACCCGCATTCTTCTCTCTTATACCCTTTCTTTAAATATATTTCTCTCTTTCTATCTTCATTACTATTCAGTATCTTGATGTCTTGCTTTTGTTTCACCCACGAAAAATGATTTCATTCTCACAGTCAGTCATCATCATCATCATCATCGTCATAGCCATTTTATGATTTACGATTGACTTCACTTAAATGAATGAAATCGTTGATGGCTTCTTCGTCTTTCCTTCACTTCATTTTACTCTACATTACTTTACTTTACTTTACTTTGGTCTCATTCACATTATTCTCGATCTCTTTCACTCTCCCATTGTATTGTGTATTTTAACTTCTGTTTGTTTATTCACTTATTTGAGGCCATTGTTCGCACGGTTATACTACATAGATACAATCACACACACACACACACACACACACATATCTTTGATTGAAAAGAACTACCACCATTTGAAATTTTTGTTTGTTGTTGTTGTTGTAGCTGCTGCTGTTGTTTGTTTCCATTTGCATGGCTGCCTTTGATTTAAATTCCAAGCCAACGAACGGTATACATATTTTCAATTGATGCCTGCCTAGAATCTTTTCTGATAACTTTTATACATAATTTGGAATGGTTTTATTATTTTGTCGTGATGTTTGTAACGCATTAAAGGAGACATATTTTATATATGAATGGAAATAATTTCATTTTTTCAGTTAAGACTGTTTTATTTACATAAAAGATATTGCAAGATCTTAAATAGAATATGTATTTGTGGCTACTCCTTTTGGAACCATTATTAGTTGGAAACTCTATAGCCTTTTATATAAATCTAATTGGTGAATTTAACATGGCAATGTCATTGGAAGCGGTCAATTGCCACCGCCAGCTGCATTACCATTCACCAGTCGTTTCAATAGTTGTGGCCACTAGGTGCAATACATTTCACCAGTCGTTTCACCTCTCAATTGTTATCTCTTAATAGTTCTCACTTATTGGTTCGCCTATGCATTACCTACGACTACTGAATTCACTAGTCATCAGTAATACGCAAAAGGGTCAAAAGAAATGCTATCGAACCAGGGAGCATTGCCACCAAGAATCATACGGCAAGAAAATAATAAACTTCACAGACCCAAATGATCTTTGAAATCTTAGTTTAAAGATGTCAATGTTAAAAAAAAAATTAAAACGAGATCATAAACAAAATATTGTTTGAACTTTTGAACAATAAAATTCTATCTGAGAAACACTGAACTCTATTACCATTGACTGAAAGGTATCCAAAGTTTAATGAAACCAAACTTAATGTTTTTTTTTTTTTTTTTCTATTTTTTTTTCTAATTTCAAAATAAGAAAAACAATTGTTGAAAAATGTTTGTACGTGTTTCATTTTCTTAAATTGAAAATTAAATATAAATATTTTGAATGAAAAATGAAAAAAATTGTAAAGAAGATTTAATTGACTTTCAATCAATCAATGGACTGAGTACATAAATCGAATCTGAGTTTAAATACAATAAATTGTAGATGTTGTTGTTGTTGTTCTTTTTGTTTTACAACACGTGCTTAAAGACTAAGTAAAAGAACAATGTGATCAGAGTTTATTTAGTTTATTGTTATTCGATAAAAACTAAAAGAGCAAATAAAATTTTATTACCACAATAAATTTTGAGCACAAGCCAAGCCAAGCCAAGCCAAAGCCAAAGCCAAAAGGAACAACAAACACAAATAAAATAGGGACTAAAGTAAGAAAGAAGTAAAGAAAGAAGCAGCAGGTTCACGTTTCTACATTCTGCTGCTTACATAATTCTGTCTCGCAAGAGGATAACCCAACACGATTGAGTTAAGAAAAGAAAAGAAAAAAAAAACGGATCTTTTCTACTTTAGTAGTCACCCAGAGAGAGGGAGAGAGAGAGAGAGGAATCAGACAACTTGACTAAATGACAGTGCGATGCGACGGCAACGACGACGATGACGACAACAGACGTTGCAGTCAGTCTGTCGTTATGCATTTTTCTCACATTTATCTTTATTTTTTTAGTGAGTGCGTCGTTGTTGTCGTCATTGGTTTATATTGCGATTGAAAATTGAGCGTGTGTTGTCATCAACAAGGTGCGCGCCATAAAGAAGGGTAAAGATAAACGGCCAGAAGGATAGTAGGATGGATGGAGGGAAGGAGCGAAGGAGGATAGATGGATGGATGAATAAACTTATGGTTAAAGAAATGCTTCAGTTTACTTTATACTAAAAGGTAACATTGACAACATTTGAATATCTACTAGGAAGAAGGATCAATGCTTGGACAAACAGCCGGGCACAGCCAGCAAGTCAATAAGGAAATGAACGATAAAAATGGCTAACAGCTGGCTTCATTCCTTTTTGGTCATTTGGGTCCTTTTTTATTATACTTCTTTATTACTACTCTTCTTTACTTGTGTTTGGGTTTACTTTGTTTTGTTGTTTATTCGATTTTAGGCAATGCGCCAGTTTGATAATAAAAATGTCAAACTTGATGAAGAGTGCAGAGTAGGAGAGAAAGAAAAGAGTACAAAATCAATGAATTTGTGACTATCATAAATATCAGAAGTTTTCTGGGTATTTTTCTTCTTTTGTTTTTGTTTTTGCATTTAAAATTTAAATTTTTATGAGATATTTTTACTTGACTTTAATTGGCATTATTAGCATTTATTAATGGTCAGGACATTTATAGTAAGTAAGCAAGCATCTATAAGCGTCAATGTCTACAAGTTTCATGATCTTTTGCTGCTTCATTTGACTTTTGTAATTGCATTAAATTACACAAGAGATCGAACAAGAACAAGAACAACATACAGTCAAGAAACGCATTCTTCATTTCAAGCGCGCACCTGCAGTTTTCTTAACCAAAATGTTCACATAACCACCACACTCAGATACATAGATAGATACTTATTATTATTACTTACATACTCAATATAGAACAGAAGATATATTCAGACACAATCAGTATGCGCTGTCAAAGTTTGACAGTTAATATAGTCTCTCTCTCTCTCTCTCTCTTCTCTAGCTTAATGGGTAAACACAAGAATCCTGATAGAAGCGGGCGGCGGCAACTAAATTCGAGCACAAGTGACTACACAAGTATCTGCTCGTATGCCCAGGCCCAGCTCAACTGGGAATTTATGCTGTTTTGTAAATCATTCGACATTTTCTGCATTGAAAATCGACAGACAGACGACGATGACGACTACGACAGAGAACATGGTCACATGGCGATTGCATCACAAACATTACCACTACCACTACCACCATCATCATCATCATCGTAGTCATCGTCATCGTCACCATCACCATCAGGCAACATCATCAACATGAGACACATATTATTATGGTAGAAATCTTGACAGAAAATCTACTAAAGACTATCAACTGATAATAAATCTAATTGACACATTTGCGCATTGATCACGCAGCGAATCGTTTCAATTCATGTGAATTCATCCATCCATCCATCCATATATTCATCCATGCAATGAAACCAACCATCCAACCATCCATCGATCCATCGATCCATCCAGCCAGCCAACTATCCATCGATCGATCGATTGATCGAATAAGAATGAAGTACAACAAGACACATGTAAAAAGTTTCATGAAAATAAAAGACAAGTAACATGTAACAAAAACATACGAAAATAATAACACTTTAGTCCTTTGTCAGTTGTCTGTCCCTGTATCTCCGTGGCTCCCTTCATTAATCTAGTATTTCTAGTAAAGCTCAACCAATAATATTTGTTGAAATATTTCTCTGAGTGCAATTAAAAATACTTTTTAAACAACAACAGAAAGAGAGAAAGAGAGAGAGAGAGAGAGAGATAAGAATCATGTAATGATTTAAAAGAGATGCAGGAGGTTTGAAGCATCATGATGTTGATGTTGAAGATGATGAGATGTGAATCTTGTTTTCTTGTAATTATGCCTAAAAAGTTGACAGACAACATAAGGACAGACAGACAGACAGACATCATAAGAAACATAAAAATGAGTGCCCTTTTTGTTTTAAAGAGATTCAAGACAAAATGACAATGACAATAAGTTTCAATCTTATGATCTTATGAAGATGATGATCATCATCATCATCATCATCACTGCTAGAAAGCGAATGATGTGTTTGTCTGCTGTCTGTATTGTCCACACGCGACATTGGATGGCAAAAAGAAGAGATCTTGTCACATTGGTAAAAGTTAACTTCATCGTCTTCTTCTCCTTCTTTTATTTTTTTTTTTTTTATCATTTTCATCATCATCTCCAATGGATCCAATGATTGGCATTCATTGGTTTGAAGAAGTTGTGATGAGAAAAATATAATATAAAATAAAAAGAGGAGACAGAAAAAGAAAACTTTTGTGGAATTGATTTGTGTGCGACCCTTGTTGTGTTTTACTATTGAAAATTGATTGGCTACAGGAGCGCAATGAACGAACACCCTCCATAGTCAGTTAAGTCAGCACTTTTGTTTGTTTGTTGGTTAGCAGTTTGTAATGACTGCACAGGAACAACAACAACAACAACAACAACAACAACAACAGCAACAGCATCAGCATCAGCATTTGGGGTTTGATGAGGTGGCTTATTAGCACAGGGGGGGCTACATAATTTTTGCAGACTTCATTACAAGGCGAAAATGCGTAAACGAAGGCACGCATGCGCTTCAAAAGTTTACAGATACAACTAAAACATAGACTCACGCATGTATGTATCTCACGCACGCACGCACGCACGAACGCATGCATGCATCAATGCATCCATGCACGCATGTGGATTGTTGTGTGTTGTGTGTAGTTCCTATGGCGACATGACGATGCATTGAAGTTAACCAAGTTAACAACTTTGAAAGCAATCATTAAAAGATAGTAGGTGATGGAAAGGAGCAGTAGATGGAGGTGTATGGTAAGAGAGAGAGAGAGGGAGGGACTGTTGGTATATTGAAAGCATGTGTGCATGTTTATCGCTTTTTGTTTGCTAAAGAGTTGTCTCTGTTTTAGTTGTTCTCCTGCTTCTTGTTAAGTGCAAATGTTTCATGTTGATTTATTTTTTTTTTTTTTTCATCTTTTTCTATGTTTCCCTCTTTAATAATAATGACTAAATGTTGTTTGTTGTTGTTTGTTGTGTTATTGTTCAAATTGTGTGTATTTAGTAGTGCGCCAAGTGGAAATTGTCTCTCTCATATTCATGGTTTTTTTTTTTTAGTTTGAATGCCTTCTTCGCTTTCATGTTCATTTAAATTATTGTTTTACAATTGAATTGTTAAGTGGTCAGTAGTTAAAAAGACAATAAAAAAAAAAAACAACAACATCTTATAAATACACAGAAGACACCAATACTCCATAGTTTTTTTTTTGTTTTCGTTGATCCAAAAAGTCTTCGTGTCGTCGACGTTTGCCATAAGTCAAGTCAAGGAGATGAGATGAAGGCATTCGATTGCGTGTGAAAATTATAATTTCGTGTGCTGTGAGTTGAGTTGATTTAAATTTCTGTTGCGAATAAAAAATATATTGTAAATACATTTTAATGGAAGATAAGAGTTGAGTGAGTGAGAAAAATTGATTGAAATGATTTTAAAAGTACAGGAGAGAGACAGAGAGACATTTTATCATTTAGTAATTTAAGTGTTTGTTTTTTTCTTTTTGTACCATTTAGCATTTACAATTAATTAGTTTCAAGGTTTCTGTCATCTCATTTAATATTCCATTTACATATGACTCAATATTATAAGAAATAGAACACTCAATGCAAAGACACATGACAACTTTTACCAAAAGATGTCATGTGTCTTTAGTTCTTTTCTTCTTCTTTTTTTTTTTTTGTATCTTTTAGTCGCCCGCTATTATTGTTCATCTTCTTGTTGTGAAATATTTCCGAGAAGAAGACAAAATAAAAATCATTTACTTATTTAAGTCGCTTAGAGATTGCTGACTGCCTCCATTTGCCTTCCAATGATGTGCGTCTTGTTGCTGTTGTTCCCGTGCATGCCCCTCTAAAACTGACGAGGACGACGAAAACGACAATGACAACGACAACGACGCCGCCATTCGCATTTTTGCCATAGTCTGACACTTTCCTGACAGGCCATGAGCAAAAGTTTTGTTCTACTTCTCGCATTTATATATGTATATTTTTTTTTTGTTTTGTTTTTGTCGACAGCATCATATAATATATACAGTATACAGTTGAGTGTATCTAGATACAAATGTATCTAGTATAAGATGTGAAAGAAGAAACCAAAAAAAGAGGGAGAGAAAATGGAATGAAAGAAAACTCACTCACTGTAAGTAAAAGTCATGACAGCTTAGTAACTTCAACTCCTCAACTGTAAACTGAATTGCTGACTAACAACTTGTCGCGTAACATGAGCGTATAAGATTTTTATTTTATTTTTTTTTTTTCTTGAACTCAGGAAATGGATTAATTCTAAAACTCAGTCACTCACTCACTCACTGACTGACTAACAGACTGGAAAATGCTTTCCTTGCTTTGTAATTTGAAATAAGGTGAAAAAGGAATAAGTACTTAGACTTTGTACTGGCAAAGAGAAACAAATCTTTTAAGATATAAAATAATTGAAAAACGAAACATTTGATCTTTTCCTACAACAAACTAAACCAAACCAAATTGTGGGCACGTGCGCTTTACTAGTAGAAATATTAGATAGGCAAGAAAAAAAAGTATAAAAATAAAACACATACAAAAGAAAAATCAAGTGTTGTGTGGCAAATTTTGAAGCAACTTCTCTTTTTCACACATTTTTTTTTATTTTCCCAATGTGGCAGGACACGTCACAAAATGCCGCCATCGTCGTCGCTGTCATCATTGTCTGCTTTAAAGATTACACAAAATATTTTGTAAAAATACAAAATAAAATAACAAAAATAAACAAATGACAGCCTAAAGAAAATAAATACAGTAAAAAAAAAAGAAAAAAAAAAATGAAAGAAAGAATGAAAGAATTGTGCGGCATCAAGAAAAATAAACTCAGTGAGCTTCATGGCAAAAGACAACACACAACAATAACAACAGCAGGAGAAACAACAACAACAACAATAATAAGAGGGTGCATGATTCAAATTAAAAGTGGAGAAAAAAAAATTTATTTAAAAAAAAAAATCTTAAATACAAATTAAGATACAAAGTTCGGTGAATAGAGAGTAGAGATGCCCTACAAAAAAAATTCAATGAAAAAGAAAATGATTAAATGAATAAATTGAGAAATGCATATACGGAAAAGTTGCAAATCCAGAAATCTATTGAATAGAAGTCAAAGTCATCTATTATAGAATTGAAAGAATTAAAAAGACAAATATCCTAATATATAAAAATTAATGTTTTGTTTGTTCGTATGCTTGGAGTTCCTATACATTTCATCTAATTGCATTGAAATATTGTGAATGTATAATGTTGTCTCCCGGCTTGAACATAGGATAGTTTTGGTCCCGATATATGTCCCCATTCCCGAGATCCGGGATATTCAAAAAGTACCTTAAAAGTATATTACAAATAAAAATAGTAATTTAATCTTCTTTCATCTCCTTATTATATATAAAAACTCAACCAAAAATGTATTTTGTTTAAGACGGGAAAATAAAAAAAAAAATTGTGTTCCAACAAAAAAAAAAAAAATTGAATACAAATGTCATCAAAAAAATATTCGGTGGAATGCAACCCGTGTGAAGCCGGGTCGGGTAAGCAAATGTATTATATTTTTAAATATGAAATGACAAAACTGATTTGATTATTGAAAGTTAACTTTGAGTCTAAATTGTATTCCAATGTATTTTAAATAGGTTTTTCGATCTTGGTAGATAGCAAGCACCTTGTACTTTTTTGTAAAGAATTAAATTAATAATGGAAAACTATAGAGGAGAGAACAATTACAATCGAGTACTTTGCAGCAAAGATAGAGTTGTCATTATCCTCGGATGTAAACTGTATTATAAATATTTATGAAACATTGCAGCATTAGTTGCCAATTTCAATTGAAAACTAGTACCAAAATAATGTCTAAGAAGTAGAAATGTAAGAAAACATTCTGAGTGTAAAATCATCTAGTAGCAAAATAAATAAGTTGAGAAGATTCCGAGGCCTTAAGGCAAGCTTAATATATTTTTTAAAGATGGAACGAAGAACTAGACAAACTCATCAAAAAGTGTCGAAAAAGATGGCTAAGCCACGTAATGAGAATGTGTCACTTTGAGTGAGCAGAAGAATTTTAGAGATATCAAGGAATTCATGAACAAAGCAATACACCAAGATGACGATGAATCACCGAATCAGAAGAAGAATGTAAGAGAAAATTAAAGATTAAATATTGGAGAGGGACAACAATGAACCGAGTCACATGGAGGTCCCTTGAGCTGAAGGCTAAAGCTCACAAATAGCTGTGGTTCTAATGATTAATTAAATATTACTACCACATTTCATTAAAATATATGTTAATATTTTGTAAAAGTTAACAAGGAACAAAACTTGGATCTAAATGCTGCAATTACTGAAGATAGATTTAGAAGTCTCATCAAACAATAGTGATGTCCAATAAGTCACTATATTCGACCCAAATATTAAAACCAATTACAAAACTTCAATGATTAGGAAAAATTTAGTTTTATTCTTTCCAAATCACAAACAATTTATCAAATAAATTAAATAAATATTTCTCTTAAATCTTTAAGAAATATTATCGTTGTGTTATCATCATCATCATCATCATTATAATAATAATAATCTATTGAAAGCTTCTCAAAGAAAGAAAAAAAAAGAAAACTTTGTGTTGAATCTTACAAAACTTTAAGGAAAAATCGTTATCTATTTATATTGTTTATGTTTTTATGTGTAGGGCGCCGTACCATAAAAAAAAAAATAACAAATAACAAATAAAAAAGTAAATTTCAAAAATATTTTCCACTTCAACGAAATGGGGAAATTTGCTTCCTTCGTTTTCTTCAATGCTCCCCTAACTTTTGGCTTGGTTTGGCTTAGTTAGTTTGGCTGGCAATGGCATGGCATGGCAGTCATGGATCGGCATGGCTTGGCTTCTGCTTTGGTTACGACTCGTTGACTCGCTGGAGCGGAAGAGCAAAGAGGCGTCCATGTTCAGGCAGCAGTAACAATAACAATAACAACAATAACAATGCAACATTTAAGCGACAATACGAACACGCATCACAGCGTAAAATAAGCAGAAGAAGATGAGAGAGGAGAACAAAAAAAAAAAAATAGTAAAAACATACTAACTTTGGCTATGCCGAAGTTGTAATACCCTTCATGCCGCTCCTAGGTCCGAGGGTCTTTAAAGGGGAAGTTACATGGTTGGTGGATATAGGTGAGACACTTATGATGTCAACATGTCAAGTCAATAGTACAAAAAATAATAAAGTTTTTCTAATAAAAACTTTAATACCCACCACCCCCCCCCCCCCCCCCCATAGTGATTCGATTTGGTTGATTCTGAGAAAAGTCCTGCGTATGGTGAGAAGAAAGCCCAGCTTTCTAGCTCAAAAACTGAGGGACTACTTTGCATACATAGAGAAAGACAAACAGACATCAACTCGTCTCGTCGCCCTGATCCTGGGGTCTCCGATCTTTCCTTCTATGTGTTACAAACTTCATAAGAAACTTATAATACTATTTACTGCGTGAAGAGTATAAAAATGAAATGAAATGAATGCGCGCCAAAACAAAAATAAATACAAAAAAAATTAAATGAAAAAAACAAAAATGGAGAGAAAAAAAACCAAGAATTCAACAAATTGTGAAACTGAACTTGACTGAGAAATCAACTGAAACAAGAAAATTTCTTTTCAGTTTTGTTATTGTTGTGCAAGAAGACAAATGAGACTGAGAGACAGACAAATAGAAAGATAGATGGAAAGACAGACATACAGTGACTGCAAATATTATATGTATGAGTAAGTATCATCACCCAAGTTGTTTGCTGCTCCTCTTGTATGTTTTTTTGTTCCGATTTTATTTGTTTCAAATATTTGAGTTTGTCGCTTTATTTTTTGTACTATTCTGCCATGTGTTTAAGTGTTCCAAATGAATTTGTTTTACCCGAGATAAAAAAAAGTGAAAATTAAGGGGGAAAATTATGCTACTATGTTGTGAGTAAAGTATAATTCTCTTGTTGGTTCTGTTTCTGTTGATGTTCTTATTGTTGATATTGTTATTTCTTTAATTGGTTTTATAGAGTTTTTAATTGATTTTTTTCTTCTTTTTTTTTTTCTCCAAACATTTGACCCAAATTCAATTTTATTGAATGCAGTTTTCTAATGAATTTGAAGGAAGAAGTTAATGGTATAGAAAAAGAAAGGGCCAACAAATGAAAGTTCTTTAAATAGATTTTTCAAATCACTAAAAATACAAGAAGAAGTTGAATATTTAAAGAATTTTTTTGTACAAATTAACTTCTGCGAAAGGTTCCCGGTGATGCGTCGTCGTACTTCAGAAACTCAGTCATTTACCGAGACTTGAAGATTCCAACGATCAATAAGGAGATCGTCAGGCAACAAACACATCTCACGACCATGATAATCAATTGACAATAAATCTGTTGAACAACAGCAGACAAACACGTCCCCTGAAAAGGCAACACCTTCTGAAAAAATATGATATAAAAAAAACAACTATAATTTGATGACTGTTATCACTGCTGATTACTCCGCTTATTCTCTTTCCATTTCCCACCAGCATCGATCACTTGTTCTGCTAAGACTCTCGATTCTGCTTTGACTTCTTGTTCTGCTTCATCTAAATACTATCCAGTGCTGCCTGCCCATTACACAACTACTATCTTTTACATAAATATGTACATAATATTCTAGTTAATAATATGATGACTTAGTACAAGGACACCTTGTTGTACTTATTATATAAATAAGTAATGAAGAAGAATTTATGTAAATAGAATCTTGTTCTATCTTATCGTGTTTGGTCTTGTCTTGAACATGTAAAAATCAGCAGGTGAACTTGTTTCCTTCTTTCAATCAAAGCAACAATAAAATTCAAGTAAAGAAAAACTCAAGGATAACAACACAAACGCCACAGGATGTAACGTATTTCTTTTATAAAACAAAACAAAACAAAACAAATAAAGGCAGAGAGAAAGTTTTTATACCAAAGAGAAAAGTAAAAATCAAAAGGTAGTCTGCATAAAATTGCATAAATAAACAACTCTACTATTCATGGATATAAGATTTTGTTGTAAATACAAATAGATTGTTGTATTTTGAAGTAGGTAGTTAAAATTGTTGTTTTAAGAAGAAGATACTAGTTACATACATGAATTTTATGACACAACAAAAACTACTGACTACTGCTGCTACCATCACAATAAAATGACATTTAAAATAAAGCAATTAACCTTGTGATGAAACATGAGATAAACACGGTACAATTTTATGTTTGTCATTGATTAGTTAAGTATGTAGTATGTAATGTAATTAACACGTAATTCATTAACGCAATGAAATGATGAACATTATTTGTAAATTACTTGAGTGTAATTTACATTATGACATTTTAGTTTTAACAGGAGGTAAAGTATTCATACTAAAGACCACAGAAAGCCTTTTGTTGTCTCATTATTAACCTTGTTACTCTTTAGAGGCTTTTACACTTACGTATATGTTAATTATATAAACACACACAAACACTCATGTGATGAGTATATAAAATAGTAAGTAAGTAAGTAAGTAATGGGAGCAACTCTTGTTGAAAATTTCAAATGTATCTTATTGTCTCTAGGGTCGTTTCTCTGGCATGAAGCACCAAAAAAAAAAAAAAAAAAAAAAAATTGAAACCACAAATGTAGAAAATACAAAAAAATATTATACAAAATAGAAATGTATGAGTATGAGGAGTTTTACAGTTTCTAGGTTTTTCTGGTTTTTTAATTTCAATGTGAATATGCGGCATGTATATTTGTGTGTGTGTGTGTGTGTGTGTGCGTGTGAGTAAGTGAGTGAGTGAGTGTATTAGTCTTTGCCACACTAATGTCACCACAAATGGCGCATGTTTTTTTGTTGTTACTATTGTTGCTGTTGCACAGAAGAGACACACGTCAATGTTAATTTAGTCACAACGCAATTCCATCGGGTATTCATATCACACATACACTTACTCATCTACACACCCACTAAACACATGCACCCCCATCTCTCCTTGAAATTGTTGCCTGATTTTTGTGGTTACATTTACACACACATGTGGCTGTGTCAACTTTCATAAAATTAGTTGGCAACATGACGCGTTTGTTCGCTTTTTGAAATAAAGATACGCCCCATGCGCCCATAAGATATTTCTTCTTCTTCATCATCATCATCATCATCATCATCTTTTAACTATAGAATGGGGCGGTGGATATGTATTTGTTACATATAGGCCACCTTATTGTTGGTGTTGATGATGATGTGGATGTTGTTGTTGTTGTTGTCATTATTGTTATTATATGGTTGGCCTAATGTGCAGCTGACACCTTGCCAAAGTAGTTTCTGTTGTTGTATTACTCATGTTTGTTCCCTTGTCTTCTTTGTACTACTACTCCATTTCTGTTCTGTTTTATGTATCTGTTGTGTGCCTTGTTGCGCTGCGCTGCGTTGCTTTTTACTAACAAGCAGCCATTACCACCATTACCTCATTGTCTCATTTGTAGTTGAAATTACAAAAGAACCGCAACCATGCCACAGAAGCATCATCATCATCAGCAGCAGCAGCAGAAGCAACATCCCAAAACTGTAATGAGAACAACAAAGCATAACAAGCAAGGCAACAATGCTATTGCAACACGTGTTGTATGTTGTTGTTGTCACTATGTTTCGTACTAATTAAAAATAAAAAACAATATAATAATTTAATTTGATATATTTTTTCCTGTTTTAAATTTTTTAATGAGATAAAATGTTTTACTAAAAGGTTTGTTCAGTTTTTTTTTTTTCTTTTATAATATTTTAATTATTATAAATGGTTGCTGCATTTACATTTCAATCTCCCTTTCAGTTCTTAGTTAGTTTATTCCAAATGCTTTAAATTTAATATAAATAGAAATCTTGATTTAATAATTCATTCATGCATTCATTCATTCATTTTCACTAGGAAAATCTGTTTAATCGATAAAACAATTCAACTGCAATTTTCCTAACTTCATTTCTTGTTTTCAATATTTTTTTTCTTTTGTTTTTGCTTTGGTGTTTCTAGTGCAATTGGAATGGTGGTTGATATATCTATGTATGTAAGTGTGTTTGTCTTAGTTTACCCAACTTGGAAAACTTCCATGTTGGAGTGAGTGAGTGAGCGTGTGTGTTTGTGTAACGGATTTCCTTATATTCCCGTGGGTAAACTCAGATCAACTTAACTTAACTCATCTCATTTCATTTCAGGTTCTGTTCCAATTTAGTTTCTGTTCAGCACAGGAGGATAAGGTTTCCGCTTATGAGTTTCATAGAATGAGAATCGATATTTAATTTGAATACTCGTAGACTAAAATACACTAATCAGGAATTGAGAAAAGAAGAAATAAATATACTCGAAAACATCAAGAACAAGAGAAATAGTAAACAAGTTTTTTCTTATTTAAAAGTAGTTTACTATTTTCCGAGTTAATTCGCTTTTGAATTGAATGAATTACAAAGGAAAATTTCCATTGAATTAAGGACAAAGAGGGTAGCTTCTGAAGTTATTTAAGTTGTTAAGGGAAATGTCATAAGTAGTGATTTTTAGTTAAATAGAGTTTTATGAGAGAAAACTCGTATCTAAATTAGAGTTTAGAATCTCTTTATTGGTATTACGAGTATTCAATCCAACTTCCTTCATAATTAAATTGGTACTCATTGGTAGCCAACAGGCGCATACGGTTTGAACCCCCAAAACCCCCCGAAATGTGATTAAAAATTGCAAGATTTTGGAAGTGAAACTTCTTTAGCGGAGCTAGGCAAAAATTTAGAGTAAAATTTTGAGTAAAAAAATAAAAATCGTCACGTTTTTTTCGATTCTGTATCTCATGAACCGCACTAGGTTGAGACTTGATCACTAAAAACAAACATCCAGAAAAATTTTTCTGCGTCCGCCCCTGGTAGCCAAAGAGATCTTGGTTACCCCACTTGCAAAACAGATATTGACATAATCAAACGCAAGTAAACTAAACTAGACTTCACTTCCAATAAGAACGTCGACAAGATATAGGACGTAAGTCATCTCGACTAAGCTATGATTTGACCAAATCCTTATAAAATGAATCTCGAAAAAGGTGACACAAAGAAGTGTCTTCCTCAAAACACTAATTATTTTTTGACTTGAAGCTAATTATAATCTTCATCTCTTTATCATTTTAAATAAGTTTACATAAATAGATATCTCGCACACTCTTAAGTTTTTATCTTTTAAGTGTGAAAGTCTTATAGAATAAATTTTCTTATAGATAATCTTTAAACCTTTGTTAGAGCAATGACTCTTTAAACAATAATTTTTAATCGAATATATTTAAGATATTTATTCTACTAATTCAAAATTTAAAATTTCATTCCATTTATTTCCTTTACAAAAACCCTTAAAATATACTTAGTATACATGATTTCACTTAAAAAATTCCTTTTCCATTTCACAAACTTCTTAAACAACCCTCGCCTAACTAACTCCTAATTCAATGTTATCATTATCCTCGTACATATGCGTGAAAAACTTAATATGGCATTTGGTAACACAAAAAAAAAAAAAAAAAAAAAACCCAGTTGTTCTTGCCATTTTCCCAAAAACAAATTCAGTCAATGCTGCCGCCACCGACGCCATTCATTCATGCAATCGGGAGGATTTTCATTTAGTAGTTAGATGCGAAGCGGGCGCTTCATTGTTGCATAAGGAAAACAAAAAAAAAAAAAAAAAAAAAAACATCCCTCAAATATCTTTATATCCATGTTAATGTATCTGTAAGCATGATTGTGTATATCCGGTTGGGGTATCTAAGTATGAGAGTGAGTGAGTGTGAGTGTGAGTGTGTGTGTGTGTGTGTGTGTGTATTTGCTCAATGGCTTTCATACTTTATCAATGTATATTGCAGGAGGGTGGTTCAATACTTTGCATGCGCGCCAAAGTGAGTGTGTGAAAATAAAATAACAACTAAAACAAAAAACATACAGACTATGACGACTTTGATAGATTTTTTCCTCAAATTATAAAAAGAAATTAAGTTTGAGGAAATATTCAAGAGAATTTACAATGATTTTTTTTACCTTTAATTTACAAAAAGAAAGAAATAAGCAGCCATTTAAGAGTTCGAGTTCATAAGAATTGCAGATGAGTTGAGTGAGGAAATTTACCTGTAATGAAAAAAAAAAATATAGTAAATTAGTAAATGTTTATTTTTATTTTATTTTATTTTATTTCCCATTAAATTCATCCACAAAACATTTTGTTTGAAATCACCCCCAAATTGTTGTCGTCATGGGTCAAACCCTTGACAGAAAGAAGTAATTAGAAAAAATAAAATACAATTTATTGAAGTCCCACAATAATAACATTTAAACGCTCAATTAAACTTAACCCAAAACGAAAATTATAAAGAAATAAATAAATAAAGAAACAAATCACAGGTTCAAGACAAAAGTAATTAACAAAAATGTCACAAACAGCGTTTCATACTTATAATTCAAAAACCCACTCAAACTTAAACGCATTAAATGCCACAATAAAATAGAGGAGAGAAAAATCAAATCATGAAAGGTGCAGCAGTGCAATTGACCATAAAAAGGTGTTTATTCAATGTCTTGGCAACAACAACAAAAACAGCAACGAAATTACTTAATTAATTGCAAATACCAAAAAAAAAAAAAAAAAAAAAAAATACATGGAAAAGAGAGAAATACCCCAGAAAAAAAGAGGAAAAAATACCAAAAATAACTAAAGTGTAAATGAAATAAAATGAAATATTCATGGGCGTAGAGTAGTAGTAGTAGTAGTTTTTGAGGCTTCTCTTGGACAAACAACTTTTTAGTTTCTTCTCAAGTTAAGCGTGTTTATTGCATTTAAAATCTCATTATCACCTCGACGCATTCTTGAAATGCATTTGTGGCACGAATAAAACCATCATCATCAAAACGAGGCAACAACAAGTCACAAAGTTGGTTGACGATGAGATGAGAAGGCCAGCAGCCAGATAGCCAGGTAAACCAAACAGATCAGACTCACTACTCCTGGTGCACAAGTGATGTAGGGCAATTCAGTTTTGGTGGGGGGGCTTTTGAAGGACAGACAAGAAAACCGGACTCGCGCTGTCTGCCTTCTTAGTGTTGGTGTTGGTGTATACGCCACCTAATTATCGTAATTATTGCAAATTTACAAATTGATATGAAATTGATTAGCGTCGCGTTTTATACTTCAACTCTTTGCACTCTACTCTTCTACACTCCTTCTTCTTGTGCATCACCTTATACGTTTACTTCATGTTGCAAGACACAAGACAAGGCAACTTTGCTGTCATTGAACACAAAAAAAAAAAAAAAAAAAAATTAAGAAAAATAAAAGGCACAACGATGTCTGTCGATGGTGCGATGACGATTGGAAATGCATTTTGGAAGATGATGTTGTCGTGTTCTTTGAATTCTTTTCATTAATAAATTCAGTGATAAATAAATGCGAAAATTTATGCGTATTTTCTCTTCTCCTCTTAAAAAAGGAATGAAAGTGAGAAAAAAAAAAATAAATAAATATAAAATGTAAAAAAAAGGTGCAAATAATTAAGATGAAAAGGTATCCTTTTCTTTTTTGTTTTAATAAATAAATTAACAACATTTTAAAATATTTTGTTTTTTTTATAATTAAGTAAGTGTGAAAAATCATTAGTCAAAGGAAAAATAATGAATAATTTCTATTATAAAAAGACTGCAAGAATGTGAATGAATGCAAATAAATTTTCGTGTGAAAACAAATTGTTTCAATTAAGCCATTAATTCACTAAAGATACTCAACACAAATAGTATGTACGAGTAAATACTGAATATGAATGCGACTACTTATGTTTGTATTTGTATACTCATGGCAATAACAATATTATCATCATCACAACCATCATCAGTATTATTGCCATAGTCATCATCATCATCATCATCATTGTTCATGTCGCATTATTTTATTAAGCAACAAACAAGTCTGTCATATTACTCTCTTTCTCACCCTTTTCTTCTTTGCTTGCTTGTATTTCTCATACTCAATCTATCTCCTCCTCACCACCTACAATCACCGCCCTCGAACTCTCTTTACCCCATATGATTGTACTATAACGGACCACACTTTATTTGGGGCCATGAATATACTAAAACTCACACTTGCAGAATTGTTGTATATTTATTTGTCCATCCATCTGTCCATTTGTCTGCCCAATTCGAATGTCTGTCTGTCTGTCTGTTTGTCCATTCCATTTGTCTGTATTTCCATTTGTTATGTGCACCATATCTTGTCCATTGCGCTTTGTATTCTCACTGGTTTATTTGTTCATTTATTGTTGTTGCCTTATTTTTGTGCACATTGTAAAGTTGTCGTCACAAGTTTCACAAAAGTTGCACTCAACACAACAAATTTCATGCATATGAAATTATTTCGAACAAAAAATACAAATAAAAAAATTTAATGAAAAAATCAAAGAATCATAAAAAAGAATAAAAACTTGTGAGAGAATTTCGTATGGTCAAAACACAGAGGGAGAGAGATAAGCAAAATATTACATATTTTTATTGGTTTAAATGTAAATTTTACAAGGAAAAATAAATTAAGATCTCAAAACCAAATAATAAAGATATTGTACTTTTATACTTTATAAGAAAATGGAGTAGATTTTCTTCATAAGTTTCTTTCATGATGATTCTTTTAAAAAAAAGTGTTGAAAATGTGTTTGTAGAAGATATGTAAATAGTATTTTGTAGGCTGAATGAAAGATGTTGTACTTAATCGGATAAAATAAAATTGTTATGTTGCAATAGATTTCAATGAATTTCATAAATTAAACTGTCAATCAGACTGCGCTTTATTGTTCTGGCAATAACTATAGGGAGGTCAAAACGAACATTTCAATATCTACTATCTATACATAATATACCAAAAATGAAAGTCCTTCCTAAATTCCTGTCCCTTCCGATACGTATAACTTCTACAACACCGAAAGGATTTTGATACGGGTTTCACTGTCATTAAGGGAATTTTCTGCGGAAGGCGCATATACTTTTGTATCTATACAAGATTTAAATGAAAGTCCTTCCTAAATTCCGATACGCATAACTTCTACACCACTGAACGGATTTTGATACGGGTTTCATTGCCATTATTGGGATTTTCTGCGGAAGGCGTATATACTTATATATCTTTACATAATATAAATGAAAGTCCTTCCTAAATTCCTGTCCCTTCCGATACGTATAACTTCTACACCACTGAACGGATATTGATACGGGTTTCACTGTCATTAAGGGGATTTTCTGCGGAAGGCGTATATACTTATGTATCTATACATGATTTAAATGAAAGTTCTTCCTAAATTTCTGTCCCTTCCGATACGTATAACTTCTACACCACTGAACGGATATTGATACGGGTTTC
This sequence comes from Amiota mariae, assembly GCA_035041805.1. Taxonomy (NCBI): domain Eukaryota; kingdom Metazoa; phylum Arthropoda; class Insecta; order Diptera; family Drosophilidae; genus Amiota; species Amiota mariae. The sequence continues at coordinate 5,361,681 of JAWNKV010000325.1, forward strand.
ACTGTCATTAAGGGGATTTTCTGCGGAAGGCGTATATACTTATGTATCTATACATGATTTAAATGAAAGTTCTTCCTAAATTTCTGTCCCTTCCGATACGTATAACTTCTACACCACTGAACGGATATTGATACGGGTTTCACTGTCATTAAGGGGATTTTCTGCGGAAGGCGTATATACTTATGTATCTATACATGAATTAAATGAAAGTTCTTGCTAAATTTCTGTCCCTTCCGATACATATAACTTCTACACCACTGAACGGATATTGATACGGTTTTCACTGTCATTAAGGGAATTTTCTGCGGAAGGCGCATATACTTTTGTATCTATACAAGATTTAAATGAAAGTCCTTCCTAAATTCCGATACGCATAACTTCTACACCACTGAACGGATATTGATACGGTTTTCACTGTCATTAAGGGAATTTTCTGCGGAAGGCGTATATTGATACGGTTTTCACTGTCATTAAGGGAATTTTCTGCGGAAGGCGTATATACTTATGTATCTATACATGATTTAAATGAAAGTCCTTCCTAAATTCCTGTCTCTTCCGATACGTATAACTTCTACGCCACTGAACGGATATTAATACAGTTTTCACTGTCATTAAGGGAATTTTCTGTGGAAGGCGTATATACTTATGTATCTATACATAATATAAATGAAAGTCCTTCCTAAATTTCTGTCCCTTCCGATACGCATAACTTCTAAACCACTGAATGGATTTTGATACGGGTTTCATTGCCATTATGGGGATTTCTGTGAAAGGCGTATTTGTACAATATATTTTAATTAATTGTAACTAAGTTGTTGTACATTAGGTATATGGTGGCTTGGCTTACAGATAGTTTTTAAAATCAATCAAGTCATCTATGTTATATATCTCCTTCTGTTTTTTGAATCAATAATTTTTTGTGCGTAGATAAAATGAAATGCAAACAGACATCGTTGGCTTCAAAATAAATTAAAACCTGCGAAGAAATGTAAATCAGTTTGTCTCATGCAAAGCAGGGACCGAGTCTCTAGTACTTTCATAAGTGGAAGATGCAATTTAACACTCACAAAACAAATGCAATTTACTTCAAACGAAAAAGAAAGTCCTGTCATCAACCAAACTCGAACTTTAAGATCAATTCACAATCTATACAATCAGAAAATGGTATAAAATATCTTGGATTCTATATAGATAACAGACTCACATTTAGCTTTTATATAAGCAGGTCAAAAGACAAGATCAACAGAGAACAATTAGAGTATTATATCCTTTCAATGACAGGAAGTCATTACTTCTTTCTATTGAAAATAAATTTTTCTCCATGAAGAAAACTAAAATATGGTTTTATGGGTTAAATAAAAATAAATAAATAAAGAAATAATATTCATCAAAAGTCCCCATGTTTGTATTTAAATGAAGAAAATATAATCAAAATACACATTTATAATGAAACAAACTATCAACAAACTCAAAGATCCGTGGAATCTATGATTTCCTTACATAGAATTGCATGCCTAAACTTAAATTAATTTTGTATTTAATGAAATTTGAAACGATTTTTATCTGTCAACAAAAAGCATATCAAGGACATATTTCGAAACTTACTAAAATAACAAAAAGAAACAACGGTGAAAATTATAGTACACACAGTTGGATGTCTTTGGTCAAAGATGTTGTTGTTGTTGTTGATGTTGTTGTGGTGCTGCCAAGATATCCGCGATATCCGATCAATGAATGAAGGCAGAAAGAAGTCTGTTGAATTGAGCAGGTTTCCAAAGCGGCTCAAATAAAGCGGCGACAAGCTACTACGACAGGATAACAACAGTAACAGCAACAAGAACAATATCAGTACAACACAAATGTGACGCATCAATGATGATAAGGGTAAAGAAAGTAAAGGGTGCAACATATATTCATATATACACTACAAAAAAAAAATAAGCATTTAAGTCTTTGCCTTTCGTATTTGTTTCGTTGAACTCAAAGAGATAAAAAAATGACAACAAGAACAACTGGAAGAAGAAGAAGAAGAAGAACAAGTAAAAAGATACTTAGAGAGAAAAGCCAGACACGGCTGTTGACATTAATGCAGAATATGGTGGACAGAACCCAAAGCCGAAGGCACTCAAACAGACAACAAAACAATGCAACAAGGGATGACCAAAAGTTAAGCACAACAATACAATGTGTAGCCAACCAAGTTCGGCTTGGCTCTTTGGGTTAAGTAACCAAAAAAGAAGAAGAATTAAAGTGTAGTATGGTGCAACCTTAAAGACAATAGACACAACACTTTTGGCTTTTACAATATACTTACTTCTTACATACAATATACTAAAGATTGGTTAGTTGGTGGCACACAACATTTGGTCTTGCGATACTCAGTATTGTAGTACTTAGTTCATTTGTGTGTTTGAATTTTTTTTTTTTTTTTTTGCTACAATTGATTTTAGGTTATATTGGCGCTGACCCTAAGGAGCGTGTTTTTGGTTGGATGGAGGTTTTGGAACTAAATTAGCATACAAATGTGAACGTATGCCTATTCTATTCAAGTACTTAAAGCCGCCAACGCAAAGTTTAACAATTTGCAACAAATAAGGATTGAACTCGTGGTTGCAACTTGATCTGATCTTGTGCATGGATTAAGTCAAATCGCACTTTAAAATGTCGCTAAATTGTTACTTAAACACAAAATTGAAAAAAGAAAAACAAAATATTCGACATACTACTTGCTACATTCATTGACGATGACTTAATTAGGCGTGCTTACGCAGTAGAGTCGGCGCCATTGTTGCTGCTGCTACTGCTGCTGTTGTTGGTCATAAGATGTTACTAGCTACTTGCAAAGTGCTACAAGCATATACTCTTGTTGTTGTTGTTGTTGTTGTATTGTTGCTGTTTTTTGTTGTTGTTGTTGTTTTTGTTGTTGTTTTAGTGTCGCGTAATTGTCGTTTTCCTTTGAACTGCAGCGCCTGCAATTTGCTTATCGCCAACATCGATCGCCAACATTGGCATACTATACTTAATACTATTGGCTTCAACTCAACTCAACAACGACGACACAAAGTATTTCGTATGTAGTATGCATGTTTACGAGTACATATAGTATAGTTATGTTGGTGTATGTATTTGTGTCGTTGTCGTCGTCGTCGTCGTCGCGTACGTTTCAATTAATTAACATTCAACTGCATATGCGCGCTTGCGCTCAATCGAACAACAAAAGCGGATACCGAAAATTGCTGATTGCGCCAGATAAACTCATTTACAGCGGTTAAATGCCACCGGCAGCGCACATTCGGCCAACACTTTCGGGCGGTCTCTCAGTCTCGAATCATCCAAAAGCAAGATACATGGATACTCATAGATACTCTTCTCATTCGCCGTCACCATCACCATCACCATCAGAGCTTTGGTTTAATTTGTTTTCGTTTGGTTTGTCTATTGCGCATTTTCCATTTTTCTTTATTTTATATAGACAAAGTATTTTCATTTTAATTTGATGTTTGTAACACATCAAAGATCCACATTAAATAGACATATATTGGAATAGGAATGGGGAATCGATCTAACCTAGTACACTCATTTGTCTTTATGAAAATTAGTTCCTTAATGTTTTCCTAGGTATGCGACTTGCAATAAGATTTTTATTTTCTATCATCATCATAGTGCTTGATTTTTGTAGTCATTGTTCCTGTCATAATTTTATTGTATTGACACTTTGGTCATGTGGTTAACACAGAAGAATTCCTCATCAAACTTAACTCAAACACTCTCCAGACTATGCTCGAGTTTCCTAGAAAAATTTTATTCCAATTGGTCTTGCGGATTCGGAGTCCATAGGAAACAGACACAGAGACATAGTTCCATTTTTATAAAGGTTGATAGATTATATATTAATATTCGTTGCATCAATACAAAATTAATCATATTTTGATGGCAATAAAACTAATAATAAAAATAATTTTTTATAGGAAGAATAGAATTCAATTCAAAATAAAATTATCTATCAACAAATAAAGAAGAAAATAATACGAAGTAAAGGGTATCTAAGTTTTGATGACAACAAACTAAACATTTTTGATTTTATTTTATTATATTTTATTTTATTTTTTTCTACTTTTCAATTGAATTCAACAAATTTATTTACCTTATGTGTGTGAGTAACGAACATCAGAATAAAGTCATTGCTTGATTGACTCAATAAATGACTGACTAACTGACTGAATGACAGAATGACAGTTGGACAAACTAAAAAGATTTTTATCGTTAAACACGTTTTAGTAACAGACACATAAACCCCCCAACAACAATAGTAACAATAGTAACAACAACACAATACTATTATGTATCTACAACAATTACAATAATAGGAAATTGTCATGTTGTTTGCTTATGTTAACTGATTCGATGCTAATCTCTTTTATACATAGTATTTACTATTTAGCTACATTTAGTTAATAATTTATGCAATCTCGTCATTTACTCGTACTATACGTAAAAGAAAATTACGGTATTTTAACAGAATGTAAAATAAAATTTAAAAAAAATATAATTTAAATAGTAAATGTGAAGTCATAATGGAATATATCGCGTAAATATTTTTCATTTAAGCCGCACATACTACAATAAAATATATGAATTTTGTTAACTGTAAGAACCTCGAGTTGTTCATGGCTATGTGTGTGTGTGTGTGTGTGTGTGTGTGTGTGTGTCTGGTTATGGTTTCTGGTTGGTTTGACATGAATATCCTTTAAGTAAACAATAACAACAACAATAACAACAAGAACAAGAAAACTGCCACTACCACTGCCACTGTATTGTTACCAATATCCTGTAACACAAGTTCACATATGCAAAAAGCTTGCACAGATTATGTGGCAAGCAGCGAAAGTATCTTCTTAATGATAAACAAATACGACTATTGTTGTAAATAAAAGAAGGAGAAGGATACAAAGTATAATATTGAATATAAGAAGCAAATGCGTCATTGTACTCTGTAAGTGTGTATCCTCTTCAATTTTAAGTGTAAATATTGATAATGATTATGATATGAAAGGAAAGGAATAAAGTTGGTTGATTGGGGACAGGAGATTTTAGAAAATATTAAAAATAGTTTTATGTAAGAAATATTTATTTATTTATTTATTTATTTATTAAAATTAATACAGTTTATAATACTAAGATTACCTCAAAGGGGGAACACTGGCTAAATAATTGAGATATGTTGCATGATTTTTATATTTTTATACATGCTAAAGGTTTCATAAGATGCAAAGTTTATTGTATAGAGAAATTTTGTGTAGCTTTTCAAGAAATTTCTAATGATTGCATTGTTCTCAATGAAAGATTCCGATTTATTAAAATTTAAAGATATATAATCAGATTTATATTTAATATATATTTTATTGTATTTACATATACAAAAGATTAATGAATGATTTGGAAGATTAGAAACAGTTCTGTATATTTTGTTTATTTACAAATCAAAACCTATAAAGTTTAATGATTATTAAGATGACATTTGATCTAATGGGCAATGGGTCTATTAAGTGACTACTAGTTCACACTAGATGACGTTATTAGCTGTAAGAATCATAGACTTTTGAGATATAGACGATTATTTCAATGATCTCATTTACATAAAGATATTAAATGAACAAATACTTTTAATGAAGTAAAGATGATGATGATGATAGATGAATAGATAGATAGAAAAATATTAAGAAGTCTTTAAGGTTTTGAAAATCTTTTAGGTAAATTGCACTTTTGAGATTTAAAGAATTTATCAAATTGTGCCTGAGCAATATATGTACTATATATATTTCATAACAGACTTTTGAGCATGAAAATTACTCTATAGGCGATTATTTTAATGATCTTATTCACATAAAGATATTAAAATATATATATACATTTAATCATTTGTTGGTAAATTTTTATTTCAGTTCTATGAAGTTTGAGTTTTTTTTTTTTTTTAAATAAATTTGATATTTAAAATTTATTTAATAAATAAAAATAAAATATCAATAAAATCCAATATCAATTTTCCCATAATAAATCAAAAGAAAATATGTTTTGTACTTCTATTGCATATTTCACTTACATTCCTAAAAATATAAATATTCTGTGATCATATTTTTTTTTTTATTTTATTCTTTTTATATAAATGTTTATAAAGAAAAAGAAAACAAAAAAAATAACAAACAAGTTAAACAACAACTCAAGCTCAAACTGATTTTTCACGTGTCGTATACATAATATTATTTTTTTTTCCCACTACACTTTTCTTATTCTTTTTGTTGTTAGTGTTGTTAGTGTTGTTGTTGTTGTTGTTGTTGCTATTGGAAAACTTCTCTTCTACTTGTTTTAACATTTTAGTTTGGGTTTTGTTTCGTACTTTTGTTTGTTTGTTTGTATTTTTATTGTTGGGGATATATTTACATTGAAATTGCATGTTGGCACGCAACAAAGAATCAACGAAAGACCGACCAACTGAACGCAACATTGCGCGACAGTGTTTGCCACTGATGTTGTTGCTGCTGGTGTTGGTGTTGGTGGTGTTATTTGTTTGTTATTTAGTTGGCATTGTCGTTGTTGTTGTTGCTACTCGAACTAACCATAATGTCTTCGTTTGTTTTATGTTGCGACACTAAAATAGTTTGCTAATGCCGTTCTTCCCCCCATTTTACCTAACTAAGCGCAAAATTTTGTCCTAAGCGCAAAGAAATTTTTTACTATATAAATATATAAAATGTTTTTAGAAAGAGTATAGAGTAGAGGTAAATTTGTTGTAGGTGTACATAGTAAAGTAAAATATGGTTTTATTATCAAGCCAAGGGATCTTGTTCAATGCTAATAACATGCAATTTTCCTCCCACACAGACGAAATTCACACACATATTTATATACTATTTGTACTTGGATATACTTGGCTTGGCAGCACATGTCCTGACTGTGATTGGGTTACATAGAAAGAAAGTAAGTAGGAAAGCAAAGAAGAGCATTGGTTGTTAAAGTTTATTTATTTTTTCTTTTTCTCTACATTTGACTTTGGTTTTTTGAAGCACGGGTGAAAAATTTGCATAAACACAATGAATGAAGTACGGCAATGGGAAAAAATGATGAGGATACATAAAGCATAGGTGTTGAAAATTAGCTGCCAACTTTGTTCAATATATCATCATAGGAACACCAAACACAGTTGGCTTGACTTGGTCTGATGAGTTATAGAAGTTGAATGAAATTCTTTATGGTTTAGTTTGAGTAAACTATAAATAAATAAAATATTCAACAAAAAAAAAAAAAACTATAAACAACAATAAAATATTTTAATAATATGACGGTAGCCATATTTCTATTTGACAAATACGTGTAATTGAATGCGTGAAACCTAATTTTTTTTTTGTTTTTTGTGTAGAAAAATGAACTCGGAAATCAAAATAAGGTTAAATAAATGCCATGGAAATGCTTGCGATAACAGAGAAAAAATAACTATAATAAATCTACATAGAACAAGATTAGAAATTAAAAGCTCTTTCAAACCATAAATAAAAATATCTATAATATTTTTTCAATGATTGAAAAACGAAAAAAGTTACTACATCTCGAATATTGTGATAACCCCCGAAAATTCTGATATTCATGAAGAATTCCAAGACTTTCTTTGGTGGCAAATCTGCATTACAATTGTTGCAATTTCATTTGGCTACCCAGAGAGAAGAGTTCTGATCCAAATTATACCCTCACAGTGGCATAGTAAATGCTCTGCTGTCTCCTTCTCTTCATTAATAATTTCAATTAATCCTATGCGGATTTATTTAGATATTTCACAATTCTGAAATGAATAGGACATTTCAAAACTGAGACTACATGAATACCTTTCCATGTTAGTCCCAGTCTTTTTATTCTATTCTGTTTCTTGTCTAACAAATAAATGAGAAATTTATCATCAAGCAATTGTTTGGATTTAGTTTTTGGCGAAGTTCAAGGCAGCTCACAGATTGGCTTTGGTCTAATAACGACGGTAGCAGCGTCTTCCCTAGCAAGTTCATCCTCTTCGTTCCCAAGATCCCTACTTGCCCAGGTACCCAGATTAGAATTACATAGTTAATTAAACCAAGTCTTTTGCATATTGATTATATTGAGAATTGAAAACAAATTATGTGTATTCAGTTTTGCGGTCACATAAAAGCTACATTTTCTAATAATTTGAATCGAGGATTCAATATCATTAATCTTCGCCGATTCATTACACTCTAAAGTCTATCAAGATGGCACTTATAAAATAAATTCTTATTCTTATTTAGTCTTATTAGAGAATTTAAGAACCGCCAAGGAGAGAGAGTCATGCCTACCTATACAAGAACTTTTATATCATTAAATTATCTCAATAACAAAGAGCTTAGTTTATATAAATATAAGTAGCAGGATGAATGGAACAGACATCAATATGTAGTATTTTAATATCTTTATTATAAAAAGCGCAAAGATTATGAAGATTCTAATAAATGCAGGGGAATTACCGGCAAGAGTTTCGAACCTGACGATCCCGCTTACTCAGAGTCGAGGCTTATGTCGACTGCCCACAGCCTACAGTACTGGCAAGCAACTGTACGAGATGATAAAAGAAATCATCACTGAATCTACGGAAGAAGACGAGCCTATATATTTGTACGAACATAGACGTGTAAGATGAAATGATTGACCTCAAAGTGGGATGCCTTGGGCACCAACTCCGAAAGGCTGCAGAAAGTGGTTCCGGAATAGGTTTCTCTTTCGTGTGATGACACGTCGCAATTAACAAACAAAAAAAACAATTTAGAAAAAAATTATTAGATTCTAATTACTTTATTATTACTTAATGTTTTTCTCCATTAGTTCGTCAAACTCTCAAGTTTCTTATGATATTATTTTCTATTTTACTTAAATATATTCTCAGTTCAACAATCAATCAAAATCAAGACAATGGTAGAACTTGGTTCCAATCATTTAAAATAAATGATTTTATTGGGTGGATTATTGTCCATTTGCAAACCTCATAGCATTGGGTTATTACCAATAATCTATTAAGGGCAAAGGGCATCAAAAATATTTTAAAAATCATCAATGACACAAAAAAAAAAAAAATAATAATAATAAACTGATACAATTTAAAAGATCTTTAATCTTTGTCTTTATTGATAAACAAAACATTTATCTTCTTCAGTTTAATTATGTATTTCTTTATCTTTCTCCCTCCATTTACTGATGACAAAATCTGTGACAAATATAAAACAAAACTAGTTTATATTTTGCTCTACGAACAACAAATGAAGGAGATATTTTCCCAGAGTTAAAAATTAAAACAAAACCACAACAAAAATTAAAAAATAAAAAATAAAAAAATAAGCAAAAAATATTTAATCACATTGACATTTCTAAGTGTATATATATTTTTTTTTTTTGCATATTAAATGCAATGCAAGAGACATCAACTCAACTGCGAAGTTCTTCGATCGACAGCCACAACGACGTCGACGACGATGGCAACGAATTAATGACGCAAATCATTATCGAAGCGTTTGATCAGTTTGAGCGATTTGAAGCAACTTCTAGTGAATTGCAAAGTGATTTGATTTTTATATTTGTTTTTTTCTTTATGTAAATTTGCGTGAAATCGATGCGATTTAAGTGAGAAACCACGACCAACGACAACGACGACGACAGCGTAAAATAGTCTTATGAAGACAAACAACTCTGTGGTGGTTGCTTATAAAAATAAATTAATAATAATTAATGATTTAATAAAAAAATTAAATGATTTTTTTAGTATAAATTTATGTTGTAGTTTTCGTTTGTGTTGATATTGTTGAAATTTAATTGAAAAGCGATCAAATTGATTATGGCTTAATTAAAATCAACTTAAAATTAATTATTATTTCTGTTATTTATCTAGCTGTCATTTTTATAGGAGAGGGTATCCTATCTCTGTGTGTGTTCTTTTGACTGTAAGTGAGTCTGTGTGTGGGCAGCACAGCTGGCGCTTGGTTTGTTTTGTGAGAGAGAGAGAGCTTCATTGGTTAATAGATTAGTTTATGAAATTGTGCAGTAGCCAAAACAATGACAACAACAGCAACAGCAACAAGAAAATAACCCAAAAAAGCCAACAACAATAATAAAACCATCATGATCATCATGATTATCATCCACAGAAGTAGAAGCAGCTTTGTCATCATCATCATCATCATCATCGGTGGTAGCATCATCCTCATCATTGTGGTTTGCAATTCACTGTGGGCGCCTACACATATGAATGTTTGTCTCTCTGGTTGGTTTATATGTATCTAGATAGATACATGTGTGTGTATCTCACTATGTAGTACTTTTGCATTTGACTCATACTGATTGTGACTGTGACTGTGACTGTGACTATGTGATTCTCTGTGTGTAGTAGATGCAGTTCGATTATGCACTTTCAGAGTTGTTTGCAAGTGTTTTGTATTGTTGCTGTTTCTGTTGTTGCATTTTGTTAGAGATTATCGCCGACAGGTGACAATGACAGCTTCATTATAAAGCAATTAGTGTGATGTCGCATTGATAGTAAGGATAGAGTGCAATGAATTAATTTTTAAATTGTGTACTAAACACAATCACAATCACATTGGACTAAATACTTGTACAAGTAAAAGAAGTAACTCATTCTTATTTTAAACAAAATGTACTCGTATTTACTTATTTTATATTTACTTGCAACTTGTAAATCTTTAAACAACCCACACACATAAACTTCTGATGCATTTTTGGTGGCAACTAGTGAACTATGTAGATTAGATGCCAAGTGCAACAGATACTTTCATACTGTCAGATACTGACTTGACGTACATAGATAGAGATATGTAAGTATGTATATTTGTATGGGGTAAGTATAAGGTGTTTTACATTTGCTTCTGTAGATGTTATTTAATATTATAGCACATGTTGTCTGTTTCTATGTACAATAATAAAAATGTATGTTATAAACAAACGTTTTACTAGAAAAATGTCAGTCAAAATGTCGCTTCCAACACACGCGTTTTTAGAACAACAACAGCAACAGCAGCAACAACAACAATAATAACCACAATGGATAGAAAAAACAATGCAATCTCGAGTGCGCCTGCATTTAGTCACTTGAAGTTTGTTGTTTCTTTTTCTTTTTTTTTTTTTTAAATAAAAAATTCAATTTTTTTTTTTTGTTTGTTTTTTATTTTTTTGCATATAAAATTTTCAATATTTCTCTTCTTCTTCTTCTTCTTCTATCAACGATAGACGACGAGTGTCATTAGTTTTACGATAGTATCGAGTAACTCATACTACTCATAGTAGTATGTAGAGCTAAAGATATTATAGTAGATACATGAAAGCCGTCGGCAAGTCAACCTCTAAATATGAATCTACGTAAAACCAGCTGTAATGCTGCTTACGTACAATGATTGGAAAATATTTGTACGTGTGTGTGTGTGTATGACAAAAAAATATGGAAATTTATTCATAGAAAAACGTTGCCTTGTTGTGCACCGTTCAAATGCAATGAAGCTAGAATCAGTCTCTCTTTTTCCTCCTTCTCCACCCAGCATTTCTCCCCTGTAAAGTCAATTGCAGCAAAAACAACAATAACACTGAAGCTTCGATTACAGCCTGGTTTAGTTCTTAAAACACTTGCATCTAGACACAGACACACCGGTATCGGTCAATGGGGTCTCTAATATGTCCAGTCTATCTGTTTTTTTTTTTTGTATATTTTGTGTCTAGTAAAGTTGGCCTCTATGTATATGTTTTGTTGGTGTAGTGTATCTGTCACATTGTAGTTAGTTAGTAGTAGCCTTGGATATCGGGATCAACATCATGCATGCATGCATTCATGCACCTCTCAGAATCTTTTGCGTTACGCACTCTAAATGTGATGCACTTGCTGATGTTGACGTTTCAAATTACCTTCTTTGTTTTTTATTATTATTAAGAGATATATTTTTCTGTTTTGTTTTGATCAATGAAAGTGTTGTTAATATTGTTGACTTACATACTTAGTTGACTGTAACTAGTGTTTAAGGAAATTTATTTGGAGCCAAAGTAAAGTTAATTTCTATGCGCTTTGATTAGTGGGCCCCGAATGGTGGTCAAAGTAAATGAGATCCCCGTTCTGCTAATAAATTTATGAATTCTCTATACATAAGAGTAAACTCTACACTACACTTGATGGTGATCCCCTTTCCCAATGCATATCATGGAACTAGAGAGCAGGCGCATGTTCATTGGTCTCTGTCCTTTTTTTTAGGGGATGCGCTTTGACTTTTGGAAGCTTATTATGAAAAGCGTATATTCTTTAATACCTGACTTTTTTAAAAGATTTTCAGGTTCAATGAAAAATGCGTCTGTGATTAAAGAAAGGGTCAAATATTGGAGAAATTTCCGATTACACTTACGTATATTAAACAATACTAGTGAAATTTGTCTAGTGAAATGTCTACTTGAAAAAAAAAAGAATTGTTGAGAATAAATTGAAGGATCAAAGAATCTTTCAATCGCTGATGATACTTTGCTCTAATGGAATGGTGAGAAAGCGTATTTCATTGGGTTCTGTTCTATTTTTTAAGGTTTCCTATTATGTAAATACATCTGTGACTATCGAATTGAATCTAAAGTTTGTTAATCATACAACAAAATAATGGCTACATTTCATTATTAAATATAAGGGTCCTCTTATTAAAAAATCTTCCAGTCAACTATAATATTTTCCTTACAATAATAATAATATCGCTAATATATTTGATATTTTAAACATTTCTTTCATCTTTTATTTGTTTGATTGTTTAATATTCTGCATTTCAACTGCCTTAACAAGTTATTACAAATAATAACATCAATTTATAAAGTACATTGCTACATCATATTTCCATGCCACACACAAGCAAAGTGATGATGATGAACTCAATAGAAGAATAAAATTGAAAAATTAAAAAAAAAAAAAAAAAAGAAGAAATATTCTTAAAAATGAATGAGTATACAAAGAAGAGAGCAAGCGACAAGCAGCAAATAGCAGAAGAATGAAAAATGATTTATTACATTTGCAATCAAATGTGCGTATGCTTAATATTCTCACTCTCTTCACCTCTCTCTCTCTTTCTCTCTATCTCTCTCTCTCTGTATCTCAGTTGACAAACTATGTATTTTTTACTAGTATGAAGATATTATTCTCATCCCAGTTTTTGTTGTTTGATATGTTAAGCATACAAAAATCACTAACACACATTCACTTGCATACACCACATAAAAATACACAGATACATGATTGGAGTGATGCTGCTGCTAATTATTTTATATGTGCTACTCATTCGCGTTTCATCTCATAAAGCTTTATGACAGCCCAACAACAACAACAACAACAACAACAGAAACACTACAATTCAATTCTTTTTGTATCTTGTTGCTGCAGTTTAATTCTTGTTCTCTCATTTTGTAAATAAAATACAATTGCTCTCGCTCTCTTATCTGTTTCATCTTTGTCTTACACATTTATGAATGCTGGAAGCTATCAATTATTTTTATATGGAAATTATTTTAATTTTTGTCATTTGTGCACGCTTTACTATATTGCAATGCATGATGATGATGATGATGTTTGTCTCTGTATATTGGTGTTATTAGTTTTGTTGTTGTTGTTGTTTGCTGTTGGTGATTTAATGACTTTATTTTCTTTTCCTTTTTTTTTTTTTTTTTGGATTATTTCATTTCATTTCGTTTAACAACTTGTTTGATTATTGACCCATAAGTAAGTACATACATACATATTATATATAATATTTAAGTTGGAGGCAGCAGGCAGATATTCCATTCCGATTACAACAAACTAATTTGCTTTGTAAAACGTGATGTCTGTTTGTCTCTCCATCTGTCTGTCTGTCTATATTATTTCACAGTTTGTCTGCCCTGCTGGTTATAAGATTTATGAACTGCTTTAATGATCTAATTAAATTGCAGCTAACGATGATGATTATAGTAGCTAATTTTCTGGTTGTCATTGATGTTGTTGTTGGTGTTGGTGTTGTTTGCAGCTGATTTTGCATATGATTAATCAAAGCAAATGAATGTAATTATGTGTGTAATGCATTTGTATCTTATGGTTTGCAATTTGTGCAACATTTAAGCATTTGATGAATGATGATAATAGTTTTAATGATAATGATGAATATTATTATACTGTGATATAAAATGTGTGATATTTAATATATTTTTCTTAGTAACAATAAATTTATTAAAATACATTAAAATAAATATGAGATATATTTTCTTCTCATTTCAGGTATGTGAACAAATACCTCTGTGAATATTTTGTGGTCGTAAGTTGATAATATATTTTACTATAAAACATTTGTTAATCATTTAGAAGCAAACTCAATTTTTCTTTGAACTTATGGAATATACATAAGTGTGTTTATGTTTGGAAACAAATTAGGGTCCAATTTGAAGTTAACAAGAAACTTTTTTTGAGTCATTTCGATTCGAGTTCTACTGATAAACTAAACTTTAAAACTATGAAGAAGCGTAGCTGACGCTGGCACGTCTTGCATCTTACTCGATCCAATCCCGTTCTATGGTGTGTTATCACCAATTTCTTATTAATTGCTTTTAGTTTTTATTAACGAGAGTGAATCGAATTGTTTGTACTAGAGCAACTCGTGATGTTCAGGGTGTTAATTCCTCTCTAATCTCGAAGCAGAAGGCTTTCTTTGATAAGAAATTGGTAAATCTTATTAGTATTATAATGTTTTGCATTTATCTATAAAAAGGATGTGCTATATCAAATTATAAATTTATAAGACTTGACTTTAAATTTTTTACACTATTAAATATTTAATTAATTGAAGCAAGAGATGCAGTGACAAAGTGACTACCTTTCTCCCAATCTAAGCTAAAAAAAAAACAAGGGATGACAGCGTAAAATGAATCTTATACATATATTTATTCAGATAAGATTAAGACTAATAAGATAAGGGAAGTTAATCTTGCTCTGCTATTCTATTATAAATAAAATAAATAAAATTGTGAGAGATTAAGCTGAAATTATATGCATTTTCTTTTTTGGAAACATCACTCAATTACTTTCGTTCTGTTTCTCGTCTGTTGCTGTGCAAAACTAGTTCCTAGGTATTTTATGATGATGCCATAAATATTTGTACAGATCTTTCTTATTGTTATGAATAGTTTCACTCAAGGTTCCCTGAATTTTTTAAGAGGGTAGCATCCATAGATTGCAAATGCATAAGTTTTTTATATTTATTTTTTTATTATTAAGTATTATTTTTTTTTTAATTTAAACCTTTATTATTTTCTGATAGATGATAACAATAATCACATAATCACTTATCCTTGCCAATTGTTATGAGAAGCAATATAAGGATACATAAAAATATAATAAACTATTTACATAGAGTGCAAGTCTTCCAGAATAAGACATTGCGACTAACTCAACCCTGCATAGAGATATGAACCTGATGGTAGTTGAGAACAGATCCTTTTGCACTAGCCGATGTTTGGTGAGACCACTGACCGATCAGGAGTGGCTCAATAGACTACACTTTGGCTTTTAATGCAAGGGAGCAGATAACGCATTAAGAGCATCAGGCATCTTCCTGGCCTCTCCTGGTAGCGGAGGCACGATTAATCGAAAAAGTACAATTAACCAAGTAATTGTTATTTTCAATTAATCGATTAATTATCATTTTAAATTAAGTGATTAATTTGTATTTCCGATTAATTGATATTTTCCTATTAAATCATTTTAATCGATTAACTATTTATTTATTTATTTCTTTCATTCTTTCATGAAACAGTGAGAACAGTAGCCTTTTAAGTCTTTTTCGATGACTGTGGGTTACTAAGCCCTTAGTCAAACAATCTACCATTGTTTAGGATCCATTTAGTGACCAAACCAAAATTAGACCAATACATAGTTGGCCCACCCTTTATATGCTAATGTGATAATTTATTTAGTCACCGATAAAATTAATTTTTAAGTTCTTGTGAAAGAATCAGTTAATGTTAAAGCAGAAAAGTTTTGTATAGAGATTCAGATCACTTCTTGACAATTATGTACATCAATATTTATATGATTCATTAAAAGATTTGGCTTTTCACGTAATAAACTCTTTCGATTAGAGTTGTAATATGAAATTGTTATGTTTGTTTCTTCAACTTAACAAATTCAAATTTAATACAATAAAGTATTCAGTATTCAGTATTCATTACAATAATCAACAATCTAAACAATCAATTGATTTTATATAAAATCAAATTCATTTACTTGTGTATTTATTTAAATACATACTTTCAATTTCAATTTCAATTTAATTTCAATTTCAATTCTACATACCTTAGTTTGTGATTGTTTTGTGTTGTTGTGCTTGTTGTTTATAAAAAATTCGGTGATCAAAATATATTTACTACATGTAAAATATAAATATAGTAGTAGTAGGTAGTAAATGATGTTTTTTTTTGTTGCTTCTTAATTAATTCTTAATATTTATTCTTTACAATTAAACGATGTGGATTACCGTTAATTATTTTATTATTATTATTTTTAATTTTAATATCACAAGATTTTTTTTTTATTTATTTTAAAACGTAGAAACGTTTTGAAATTTACACGACTTATAAATATAAACTTTTTTGACTTATTGACTACTAAAATATAATTGTTTCACTTAAATATTTATTACTTTTCCTCGATTTATTTACACACATAAATTACAAATTGTTCACAATTGTTTTAAGGAATTAAAAAAATCTTTTGAAATAATATTTTATTTAAATTTTGTTTAAAATCAATAAATTGAATTGTTTTTGTTCTTTTTCTGCTTGTTGATTTGTTGGGTAGCTTTTTGTTATGTTGTTGTTGTTGTTGTTGTTGCAAACGATATAAAAGTATGAAAATGAAAAATATACGTGCAACAATTATGATGATATTGATAATGGAAACAATTAAAGGAATCAAAATTGGTATTAGAATGTGAAATGAGGAAAGGACAAGAAGACGTAAACGTAAATAATTTCGATGTTGACGTGTTGATTTTCGTTTTCTACCCATAAACGATGAATGAATTTTGTTGCCTTTTGTTTATATCAAATTTCAAAATCAATTTGAAGGTTCTTGTTTTGATTCTTTTTTTTTTATATATATAAAATTTTTTGTATTCTTTTTTTCACTTTGTCTGTGTTTCTGTTGTTGCTGATACTGTTCCCGCTTATCGGAGGAGAAGCTTATCAAGTATGAGTTCAAAACTTGAGTTCGTTTTTTTCTTTTCTTTTTTTTTTTTTTTTTGTATATTTTGTGCTGATCTTGCGCCAAAATATAAATATATTTTTTTGGTTGATTTTTTTTTTTGCAGATTTTTTAAATCGTAAAAAGAAGACGACAAACGACAATGTTGATTACGCTTCAATTTGAGTTGAGTTGAGTTTTATTTTTTATTTTTGTGCCTGGCTCAGAATGAAGCGCGGGCAGGCATCGACAAGTGTTGTTGACACTTGTGCCGGTCGGTAGCCAATCTTCCCAATCACATGGGCTGCTGAAGGCAATTGGGGGAGGAGGAGGTTTAGTTGCTCTTGGATTGTTTTTTACTGAATATTGTCAGGCAGGGAAGGCAATTGGTGTTGGTCTTGACGTTGGTTTGTTCAGTTTTGTTGATAAGCAGAAATTTTCAATTTATTAAAATTATATTCAAGTTCTTCTCCTTCTTCTTGCTGTGCTGCCCTCTCTCTCCTTCTCTCTCTCTCACTCTCTCTCTTCCACTTCTATTTTATTGTATTGTGGATTTGTTAAAGTTTTGTTTTCTTTTTTTTTTTGCTTATAAAAAAATTTAAACACTTTAAGATTTCTTTGATATTTTTGTATTCACACGACACGAAATTTTACGTTTTTTTTTTTTTTTTGCCGCAAAACTTTATATACTTCTTTATCCACACTTTATCACCATCATCATCATAATGATGATGTGTGTGTGTGATGTTTGTGTGTGTTGTTCCCCTTGTTCTTCTTCTCCTGTGTCTCCTTGGGTCATGACATACTATAATATTTTCTACGTATTTTCCATGTCATTTTCGTTGACTTTAGTTTTCACTCTTTCACTTTGCGCGCCAAATGAATAAATTTTCTAGATTTTTTTTTCCTATGTTGTCGTTGTTGTTGTTTTGTAGTCTGTTGTGTGTTATGTTTTTATTCTGTGCCTTTAGAAATATCCTTATTTTTGTTTTTGAGCCTTGGGCTCATGCGAAAGCGCTTATGTCACTATTATGTGCTTATTTTGCTTCTTATTCTCGGATACTATTACTATGTAGATTATTATTATTATTTTTGTTGGTCTCTTAGCCTTGTTCTTTCTGTTCTTGTTGTTGTTGTTGTTGTCATCCTGTTGACAGCTTAAACATAACAACAACAACACCACCACACGTACTACGCGACACGACACAAATAAAAACAGAAACAATTGCAAGAACTTCTTCTAAACACAGAAATTCTGTATTATTATTTTTTTTTTTTATATTTCTTCTTAAGCTTAAAAAGCAAAAATCATTTCTTATTTTTATTTTAAAATTTGTTTTTTATTTTATTGTGATTTTTTAATATATTGTATTTTATTATTATTGTTTTATATTGTATAAAAACTCCATTAAATATGAACGAAATACGAAAGAATGAATGTGTGTGGAGTGGATGCGAATTAACGAACGAGCGAACGAAAACACGAGTAACACGAAAGAATGAACAGAGCCGAATGAAATTTTATTTGTGTCTCGCTTAGGCATCAAACCAAAGTAAATGTTGCTCGCAACACACAAAACCAACAACACAACATTTGTTGTTTTGTTTCTTTCGATTTTTGGTTGGCTCTCATCAGTCGAGCAAGTTTGATTGAAGTTTTGAGTGGTTTTTGTTTGAATATAAAAAGTTTATATTTTCTTTAATAAATGAATAAATAATGAATTTCATTGAATTTTTATTTCATAGACTTTATCATCCATTGGAACTATTTAGATGGATATATTCATTGATTATTATAGATAAAATACAAAATTGTATTGCTAAAAATTGTGATCAACTAAAGTTATTTAGTGATTTGATTGAATGACTT
Source organism: Amiota mariae (assembly GCA_035041805.1). Lineage (NCBI taxonomy): Eukaryota > Metazoa > Arthropoda > Insecta > Diptera > Drosophilidae > Amiota > Amiota mariae. Next base: position 5,380,823 of record JAWNKV010000325.1, read on the forward strand.
TCATTTGAATGAATCTCTTCAACAACATTCCAATAAATCTATTTAACCATTTTGCCATGTTGCCAGCAACATGATGACAACATTATATGGATCTTCTTGTGGTTGGTTGCTTGCCTCTTCTCCATTGAAGGAAGAATAATGAATGGAAATTGAAATGTTGAGCTTAAGCAGCAAGTGAGCAAGCAACATTGAAATGATGAATTGCTTGATTGTGTTTAAGGTTAAAAGGGGTGTTTGTATTTCATGTATAAATGTATTTTGTTGTTGTAAGTCGTCGTCTATATAAAATACATACAACAATTTAAGTATGTGAGGAATGTGAATTATTTCAATTTGTTTTGGTCCAAACAAAAAAAAAAATGTCATAACGGAAATCTGAAATCAATATGAGTGTGTGTTTAGATTTCTGACTAAAGAGTATTGGATGGATGATTGCAAATGAATTTAAACTCAATCAGCATTTATCAATGGATTATCTTAGACTAAGCTAAGCATGGAAACTGATATATTGAGTGAATTATTTGATGATAAATGAAATCAGTTCAATATACTAAAATTAAATGTCTTAAACTTCCATATAAAAGAAAAATCTTCCAAAAACTTAACTTAATTCATATTTTTATAATGGTTTAAGGCTTAATTAATAATATTTTATTATTCGAAATCAATTCAAAAAATTCGGTTAGGCATTTGGAATCGTAAAGAGACTTTAGAAAATTCAATGACAATTCGCTTCAGGCGCTCTTAATGGCATTTGTTAATGGTTCGAAATCTTCAAATTGTCTGACTATTGATAAACTTTGCAGGAAAGATATCCCCACACATTATCGATGATATTGATATTTTTAAGTCGTCTTTAGCACACAAAGTTGTGGTGATACTTTACAGCTTACATCTTCTCTGTCGCTGAACTGGTCTTTTTGGAAGAAGTAACCGTTCTTTAATGAATTGGGCAGTTTGGGAAAGTTACTGCTAGGATACCTAGCATTGTTCGCGGAATCTTCAGGCTGGTTTTAGAAGCTGAGGGAATCCTCTAGGGCCAACTAGGTATTGTCATATGATAACTCAAAGCCCATCTCCCATATCAACCCCTTCTCCCTCTTTTCCTAATCCTATCGACAATGTCCCGAAAGGCTTTTGGCGAGCGGCTTGTTTACCCTAACCTTACTGCGTCAAAGTGAAAATCAAAGTGTAAAAGACAAAACATGTTGAGTTTATTTGAGTAATCAGAAGTGTATATTAGATCTATTAGATTCTTTGTTTGAAGAAAGACAGATTCATCTTACATAGACTAATTTTATATTACATATTTTATAAATTGAAGTCTCAAAATTTTTCTATAATTATGAAATTTAATTTAATGACAATCAAAACTTAATAATTCAGTCCAAAAATAGTCCAAATACTATGTAGATCAAATTATTTTAAAAATAATAGTTAAAAGTTCACTTCACTTTTTTCTTTTATTTATATTTATTTATAAGATTTATTTCTTATTTTTCTATTTTTGATCTAATTTTTATTTTGTTTTATTAATTTTTTTTTGTCATTACTCATTTATGTTGATAATAAATCCAATTGGCGCGAAATTGAATCAAACAAAAACATATAAAGCTTTTGTGTTTATGCAACATTTACTCACTCACTCACTCAATATTTTTAAGCAACATTGCTGCCAGAGCGCAACATGTTGCTAAACGCTTGTATGATGAATGTTGGTTGGTTGGTTGATTTGTATGAGTTTGATTGGGTTTTTTGTTGTTAAAAATGAATTGTCATTTGTTGTATATTTCGAATAATAATTTCATTTTTTTTATGAGATTTAAAGAATTTATTAAAAATTTCAATTTCTTAAAAACCAAAAATTCATTTAGTTTTGCAAAATGTGTTTAATGAAAATTGGAATTCCTAAAATAATTAAAAAATGCATTTTTAATTGAAATAAATTCCCTTTCTTTTTAAAAGGATATGAATTTTTTATGTTTTAATATCTTTTCATTTAGAGAAGAAGAAAGGCGCTAAAAGATACATTTCCCCTTATCCTTTTTATTTGCTTTTTGCCTTTAGTTGTAAAGTAAACAAAAGAGAGAAGGAAACCCTTTTGGATATTTTTTTTTTTTCTAATGAGTTTTGAACTTGATTTTTATTTGTCGCTAAAAGACAAACAATTGGAAAGAAAAACCAACATCAACAACAGGAACAACAATAATAATAATAACAATATCATAAAATTACCGTCATGCATATGAAATATGTATAGAAAAGGGAAGAAGAAGAAGAAAAAAAAAATAAGTGAAGCACACGCAACAAACAACGAAAAATCTTTTTATGTTGAATTTTTTCGGTTTTTTTTTTGTTTCTTTAAAAGATTTATTGCTTTTGGCGGCGCAATTGTTGTTGTTGTTCTTGCCGCCGTGTCGTCATTGTTGAGTGTTTTTGTTATTGTTGTTGTAGTGTTTTTTTTTCTCAGCTCAACAACAACAAAATAGTAAAAAGTTGAATTTCAATTGAAAGTGAAAAGCGTGGAAACATGGAAGTCATCGAGATTGTTGCCTGCCACTGCCAACATTCGTTCGTCGTCCGTCTTTCCGTCCCTGGTCTGTCTTCCAAACAAACGCGGTCAACATTGTTGTGCAGCAGCAGCAACAGCAGCAGCCGCCGGCGGCCACGACGTGGCAGGACTACTATGAAGGCTTCATTATGTGCATTGCATAAGAGAGGCATGAGGCAACATCATAGAGTTTGTGTTTCTTCCTCCATTGTCCTTCCATTGTGTCCTTTGCACGCTCATTCGTTATTATTCATAAGAGCGAGCAATGGTTTCTTTTTGTTGCTGCTGATGTTTTTGTTGTTGTTCATTCATTCGTTTTTACTACTCTTTAATTATTTTGCATATTAAAGCGTTAATTGCGTGAAGTAATAAATTTCAGTTTCGTTTCAGTTTCACTTTTACATATTTTATTTTTTATCATCATCTATTCCACTTTGAGATTTCATTCATTTTGATAACTTAATTTTATGTTCAATGAATGAGTGAGTGAGTGAATGAGTGAGTGAGTCAATGAGTGAGTGAGTGAGAAAGCAAATAAATCAGTCAGGAAATACAAATACATAAATGTATCTTAAATCATATGAGAGAGTTGCTAAATCAAAGCTTTTTGAAATCACTTTTATTTTTATTGAAATAACATTTGTGTCTTTTTTTTTTTTTTTTTTTTGTTAATTGAATTTGATTTTCTCATCGTTTCTTGAACACATTAAACAGCCATTAAGCACGGGGTAATTCTCTTAATTACTTTAAGTGAAAATGGCAAGTAAGCATCAAGCAGGGACGCCCTCAAAATGTTTCCTTATGCGTCGTTGTGAAAAGTGCATATTCTATGGCTGCACCCTTCTAATGCAATTGTTTGTTTCTACTGGTACTGGACACCACCCTGGTTAAATCAACGTTGTCATTCACTCATCCAAAGGCACATTGTGTCATTAGCAGAAGTGTTCAGCTCATCTCTTCGTTGTCGATCCCCTCCATCATTTAACACAATCAGCAAAAAAAAAAAAAACCAAAGCATAATAGAAATAGAGTAAGTAGTCGTGTGTAGTAGATATTGTACTTTAAAAGGATACGGGTGCACATGCCACATTGGTCTAAAATCATGGCATCCGACAAACAGACAGACAAACAGACATTAAGAGAGAGAAAAAAAGCAATTGCATGAACAATGAATGACGAACATATCAAAAACAATTCTCGAAAATCCGTTGAATTGAAATTTCAACATTTTTTCTTCCTTCTCCTTGTTTTCTGACTAGACACATTCACTCATACACATACACACACACACACATATATATATATATATATATATATATATATATAGAGATATATGTAGATACAGTCGAACAAACACATCAGATATGTACAGGAAAAGGCAAAATCGTTGAATGCTAGTTTCATTCATTTACGCTTGTCCTTCGCATGTCCTGACCAGCATCATCAGAATCAGAATCAGCAGCAGCAACATCATCATCATCATTATTATGATGACGATGATCATCATCAGTCCTCTAAAAATTAGAACCTCCCATGCACTAATGGGCATTTGCACGAGCTACTCATACACACATTTATGTATAGAAACTGGCTTTCATATACATTAACACACTCAATCGCTAGCGTGCAGATGGACAGACGGATGAATAGAGAGCGACAGACAGACAGACGGACACAAAAAGATATTCCAAACTCCCATATCCGCACACACACACATTCCGAATCGCATATGAGTATTGAACGACGAAATGAAACGCACATAAATCAAAATGGCCGGACAGGGAGACAGACGGACGACGGACGCCGCTCGGTTAGACTGACAGCCGAGCAGAGCAGAACTGAATTGAACAGAACTGAACTGAACAGTACTGGGAGCTCTTAGTAGTGTCAGTAAGAACCCAAATGCTGAATCCAAACCCAAGTTAAATTGAACTGAACAACACAGAACTGAGCAGAAATGAGCAGAACAGAAAACAGGCTGAGGCGGTTGCGGCTGTTGAAGGTTGTTCAGGAAGAGACGCGAAGGGTGTACGGGAAATGAAACCAGAAAAGGGAAAGGAAACGAAATGAAATGAAACCAAAACGAAGTTCGCTCTTTGCTTGCTGTTACTTGAATCAGCAGGAACAACAACAATAACAACAACAACAACAGCAGAAGCAGTAGTAGAAGCTAAAGCAGTGCGAAGGGTAGCTTTGGCTAACGGGTGACGGGTTGGCAAACGTACATACGCTCAAAAGGAGGAAATGAAGGATGGATGGAAGGAAGGAAGAGAGTGTGCAATGGAGTTAGGTAAAACAGAAGGGTATACAGGGCGAGTGGCAACAAAACATGGCTGAGTGAGTAAGTGAGTGAGTGAGTGCCATGAAACGCTGCTAGCGAGCGAACGATGACGATGACGACGAAAAACACAAGCGAACACAAATGAAATGACGACGGGTTGACTGCTTGTCAAAAGAACAAACATGGGCGCACAGCAGCAGCAACAATACCAACAATAACAACAACAGCAGCCACCATCACCAACCGTCATTTGTTGTTGTCGTCATCATCATCATCAGCCGCCACCGCTGCCACCATAGAAAATCAAATGAAATGAAATGAAATGCACACATGACGAAACAAAGGCAACAACAACAAAAAGAACAACATACAAAAATGGAAAAGAAAATCATCAACAAATGGAAAGCAAAGCAAAGAAACAACAACAATTGCAACAACAACAACAAAAACATCAGAAAGTAAAACCAAAATCGCAAAACGTTTCAACAAAGTGTGGCGGAACACTCACTTACTAAAAGGAGCCGGAAATCAAGAACAAGAAACAGCAGACCATCATCATCTTCATCTTCATCACCATCATCATCATCATAGTCGTCATCACTAGAAATACTAGTGGCGATTTAGGTGGAGTTACTCAGTCTAAAATATTGTTTTGTAATAAGTGAAGTAGTATTGTCAAGTTACTTAGTAAGTAATGATGAATGGAGGATGACAATGAAAATTAATTAATTAATAAGAAAGTTTAATTTGAAAGTGGCGAAAATAGGAATCCAAATGTAATTATAAGAGAAATCTAAATGAATCAGGTTATTTTGGCAAGTTTGATAAGTATGAGGGAACTTTCCTAAATAAGGAAATCAAATATTAAATCTTCCATAAATTCAAAATAATAAATAATTAAATCTTCTTCAACCATTTCCTTGTATTGTAGTAAAACATCATCAAACGTATAAACATTTTGTTTACATTCCAAAAAGACTTACTCAATTTACAAATAGACAAATATCTATGAGAATCCTTTTATGTATTGTATAAAATACAATAGTCATGAAGTCATGCGATCCACAAGTACCTTGGTGTTCATCTTATGACAGACGTCTTACATGGCATAAACACATTGAATCAAAGAAAAATCAAGATAAATTAGAAGCCAAAACAGCTTTCATTTGCTTATCAATTTACGCTTTCCACACTAAACATTAAGTATAAAGTGTTCCTTTATAGCCAATCTGGATCACGGCTCGAAGCTATGAGGAAAAGAAAATGGAGCTCCCTGGTTTTTTTAAAAACGAACAGTAAAAAATTAAACAGTCATTATGAAACTAATTTATGTTGAGAATCCATCAAAGTCTTTTGAATCCATTAGTAAAATCTCTTACTCGACAAAGATTTAGAAGAAATGACTGACCTAACACTCCAGCAGCTTAAATTATAAGGGAACTTTTAAAATACATTCGTTCCAAAATAAATATTTGAACTACTTAGTATTAAGAGCTGCCATGGCCCATGGGTTTAAGCGCAATAGTAAAATTTATTAGTAAAAATTGAATTAAAATTATAAAACTTATTGTTATTGGTGTCTCTAAGAAAAAAAAAATAAGAAGATTTAATTAATAAAGAAAATATTTTTAAAAAAATATTATGAAGACCCATGATTAGTCTTAGTAAAATGTCCATCATTTTGAGCGAACTATTATTAGAACAAATTTAAAAACGGAAAATCTTTTGACCAATTTATTATTATTACTCCATTGAATGCCATGATTATCAACAAAAATGTTGGCTATAGAGGCACAAATCCTTTGTTAGAGTATTCGTTATGAAACCATCCATGCAATCGGTAGCTAAGCTAATAAGAGAATAACTTTTACAATACTCAAGGACATACTTACATATGTTCCGTTGTGGGCGCTGGAGGCTTGCAGGGGGCCGTAGAAGGCTCAATTGGGGAGTGTTAATCTTGAGGGACAACAGCAGATCAATTTTATCTAAAAAAATAATTTAAATTCAAAATTTGAAAGCTCAAAGTGAGCGATGGAGAAAATAAGTTTGGGAACCTGTGATCTAGGAAGATAATGCCATTATTAGGTAGAAAAAGAACAATCACAAAAACAAATATATAGTAAGGAATAATATACAACTTGATTTTATAGTGTAACACTAATCGAAAAGTATGTTCGATTGATTGCTAAGCTCCTTTAGTTTCCCTAGTAAAATTGTTCTTTCAGTCTGTAATAACATGTTGATCTAAGTGTAGTCTCTCATGTTTGAGTTTATAACTTCCATTCCTTACATTTAACTTAAGTATATGATTTACCAATAGAGTGAATTTTCGATATTTCTAACACCTTTTGCCGCTCAAATCTAAAAACTCCAGCGTTTATATATTAATTATATGATTAATCAAAAAAATTAACCCCTAAATTTTCCTTTCAAAAAGCCTATCAATGAGTTTTCAATAGACATTTTTTTTTTTGTGTAATTAAAAAAACAACCAAGGAAAAAGCGTAAAACATCATCATCATCAACATGTTCACCATCTTCAATAAGAACTGTGAATTGTACTATAGTCCTGTGGTTAATAATAATTCAATATCTTAACCTATTATATAATTAATTTCATGTTCATGGTTTCCCTATTTCACTTTTCTTTTTTTCAAAACGCAAAAGATCAAAGAAAAGGACATGTTTCGCGTTAACACCCCTGAACATGAAAAAAAAAAAAAAAAAAACACAATTAAAAACAAAAAAATGAAAGCAAAAATAACAAAAACTAAGAAACAAAACTACAAGTATCTCTAATGAAAATTGAAATGTTCTCAAAGATAAATACATATAAGGAGTATGAACACTTTGACACTCAAACAAAGGTACAAGGATAGACAGATGCTTAAAGGGCGGCGTAGATACTCGTAGATGGATGAGCAAGTGTTTGAAAGAGCAACAGCAACAGCAGCAGCAGCACATGGTTCAATCTACAAAACTACAGAAATTAAAGGAGAAAAAAAAAAAATTATAATTTGGAACAAAAAATCATGAAGAATTGTACAGTGTGTTAACGTGTAACTGTAACTCAGACAGAGTGTGTGTTACATGGGGAAAAATTTCCATTTTGAAATTCATGTTCCCAAAATGTTCTTTTACTATTTTGTGTTTTTTTTTTTTTTTTTTTTTTTTTGAAACATGTCGAGGGTAAAATGCAAAACACTTGGCAGTTGCTTTGACTTGTCTTTTGATGTTAGTAGATGCCTTTTCTCATCTATTTTTTGTGTGTGACATTTTTTGAAATAACTAAGAGAGGAAGGAGAGAGAGTTTTAGGCATATGACACTCCTCGCAAAAACAAAACAAAAAAACAGATGAAGAAATAGACACCCCCGGACAATGATGGATGACTCCTGTCATTATGGCGCAGCTCAGCTAAAACTCGAGAAAAGTGTCTAAAATTGTGCTGCCTGTCAGTTGGTTCGTCACTCAGTTAGTGTCAGAGTGAAATGGAAGCAACACATAACAAAGCTAAAGAGTGAATGAGTAAGTAAACACACTTCAGCCATCAGTGGCAGTAGCCATGTGCGTATCTAAGTATCTATCTATCTGACTATCTATGTACATTTGTATGTATTGTATCTGAATGTGTAATTGTATCTCTGTGTTGTGTTGTGTTTGATTCGCGTAGGTGCTGCTGTTTGACTTTAGACATGACATAATGGAGGATCTTTTTTTTTTCTTTTTTTGTTTTGCCCTCTTACACTGGCTTTGTTTGCCACTCACTTCCTGTTGGGATTGATTGCTTTCAAAATGGTTACAAGTTTCCTTTTGCCTCATACAACAACAAATTTTGGAAGCTGCGCACTAAAACTACTATGAAAACAATAATAAGAAACAAAAAAACAAAAAAAAAAAAAAATGAGAAATAGAAATGAAAATGGAAATGGAAAAAGGCCATTTGATATTGTCATGCAATGAGCAACAAGAGCTCAGACAGGCGTATCTTTCGCATTTGCCGCGTATGCAAATGAAGATGATGCCGCATGGATGAAGAAGGAAGCATCAGGAAAACTTACTTGAATGCTTGCTTTCATTTCCGCGACGTGCACACACATTGATTAATATTCATAAATATCCTTCCTGTGCACGACATAATTGGTATGAGATACAACACAGTATAAGAAGATGAATGAATGAATGAAGAATGGAAATCTAAACGACTAAAACTTTGAAGGTACTGAAAGACCAAGCTACCGACAAAAGTTCATGATTATGTATGATGACGATTGGTGCGAGTTTTGTCTATACAAATCGCTTGCCACTATGGTGGCGGCGCTTAAGAAAAAGGTGTGCACTGCGGCTGCTGCTGCTACTGCTGTCAAGCGCAGAAATAAAAGAAATAGGAAGAAAAAAAAAAAGAATGAAAGTAGAAAACCGAAAAAAAGAAAAAAAAAACTGAAAAAGAGAAAAATGAAAAGCACAACCGGAAAATGGAAAATGTTAATTGTTGCTGTTGCGTTGTGTGGTGGCAACAACTCAACTCGCATTCACAAAACGCACTCAACTTGAAAGAATAGAAACAGCGAAGCGAGGAAAAACAAAAAAATTATATTGAAATCGTAAGAAAAGAAAAAAAAAAAAAAAAAAAAATTGTCTAAAAGAAAAATGTTGAAAAATTAGACGCAATGCGTAAATGTTAGGCGCGGACTTGAAAACAAGAAAACATTATTCATGAGTATCTTGAGCCTCTAAAACTACCTACTATTGTACAATAGAATAATATTTTTGTGTATCAATTTTTGTTTTGTTTTTATTTTTGAATTTTTTATTTTAATTGGTTTCGCTTCAAAGAGAATTAAGTCAACAATTTGCTTATTGTATTGTAATTTAAATTTGGTATATTAAATATTCATGATTTTTACCCATGTGTCGAAGTCATTGAAGGATGATGATCATTCTTACCTGCAATAGATGAAAGAAAGAAAGAAAGAAATATATTAATATATATTACAATGTTTGGCAAATATTTTGATTTACTTTTAGAAATATTCAGAATTTAAGAGTACTTTTTTTTTTACTTTGCTTTAAGATCTTCCGATGCTCCTTCCAAAGTAAATAGTTACATGCAAACAGTTCTTGCAGCTCCCTTTTTCATTACATCTACGTGTTTTATTACAATTTTTACAAAATGTTTATAATTTGGAATTTATTTAAAATTGTTTTGTGCAATGATCAGCTGTTTAATGTTGTCGCGTAACTAAACAAGAGGAAACCCGTCTACAACAACAACCCCATAATATCGTAATTTTCCCTGTAGTTGTTGTTGAATTGAATGAACAAACATCAGTGGTGGATGCTTGTTGAGAATATGAATATGTCATCCATGTAAACTACACAATTCTTATTAATGAGATATTTTATGATATTATTAATCAGTCATTGCCGTTCTTTAGATCGAACAAATTCATAGTGGCCATAAGGTGATGAAATTCGGGTATGGAAGATTGAGTTATATTGAGATTTAGAGAATCTCAATGTTTCTAATACATTTCGTACATATTCTGCTAAGTCTTTTAGTTACTTTTTCTTACGAAGTAGGAAAATTCCTACTCTTCACTACTCTTGACAGATATTCTAACACTTTCATAGATATTTTAGCAAAGTACTTCATGCACTTAAAAATTCGTCACACGCTTTACGGCAATCTAAAAATGTAATAGTACTAAAGGAAATGAAATCGTTTGCAGGCAATTGTTGTGCCCCCAAAATTCCTGATTCATGCTTCGAATTCAGTTTAAGGAGGGAGGAGAATGCATTAATGTAGATTGCTTTTGTTGTATGGTAGTTGAGGAAATTGCGCTTTTTTTTTGTTGGTTGTTTTCCGTCGTCACGCGTCTTTCGCACTTAAGAGAAGACCTCTCATTCTTTCATTTCATTTCATGTAGTATCAAGTATCATTTGATCCACCCAAGCCGCCAATAACCAAGTAAAATATCCTGACAAGGCTTTTTCATGTTCAAAAGAACAACAATTCCTGTCTAAGATGAAAATTAAATGGTGAAACTCAACTCAAGTTGAGACAAACTCCTCAAACTCTTAACAAAATCTAACTAAACTTACTACATCGAACATGAACGAACAACAAATTCAACATTAACAAAAAAGGAAAAGGAATATGGAATATGGAAAAAACAAGAGCACAACAAAACAGAAATATTCATTCATTCATTCATCGTTCTTCTTCCTTCTGATTGTGTCATCGTTGGGGAAAGTAATTTCCAAGATGACAACAATGTCAGTGGCATACAAATGTTGTTTCAACCAAAATCAATGCTGCGCACATCCCTCACCCTTAAGTAACATCGAACACACAACACACAACACTCACCCATCCACCCACTACTTGTATTCTACACGTCAAATGAAACTCTTTACCCCTAAGAATATTCTGTCTACAACTTTGTTATGTTTGCTGTTTTATTTTTTGTTGGAGGGAAAGTTTGTATGTTTGGTGTTTGTCCTGTCGTTGTTGGTGTTGTTGGTGTTGTTGTCCTTTTATGCCGCGCCGCCAATGCCGTTAACACATACATATATCGCACACAGATACACAAACCCATACACAAAAGTTGCAATATTTTTCAATTAGAAATTATTCTGTTGAAAGTAATTCGATTATTTTCACTCGGACGACGTCTGGCGGCGAATCGTCGTCGACATAGTCATCGTTGACTATCGAAAAACAAAAACAGCAAAGAGAAAAAAAAAATGTATACAATCAAAATGAAGAAATAGAAATTGAAAGAATAGAAACAAAAAAAAAAAATTGGAAAATTGGAGTTTCATGAAATGAAAATATTTGTGAAAAGTTACAATGCGCGATGAAATGAAAATAAAGAAAATGAGTACAGAACATTTAATGTCACATGTTGTATTAACATCTTTGAAATATCAATAAACTCTAAACTGTTGGTGAAGAAAACTTGTTTCATTTAAACTATTTGAAATGAAGAAACCTTCCAGTTGGTATGAGATATTATAGTCGTCATAGTAAAGCAAATACAATTACAAAACTATTGTAAGTTTGATATAAGAAAATTAATATGACAATCAATCATCTAAAGATCTTTAGTGTTGTTGATCGTGGCTCTTTTTGTTAATCCTATTGAATGGAAGTAAACAAAAAAAAAAAAAAGAAATAAGATGAAGGGATCCTAATGTCAGTTAGATGTTAAGACCTCAATAGAATGAGAACTTGAAAAGTCTAAACCATCATTGATTTAATATTTTATATATTGAAATCGATATCTGAACATGAAAGAGTTATTACAAGTGATTAATGTTTCACTCATGTACACATTTAATCAAACATTGGTAGAGGGGAAAAAAAAGAAACTTTTAACAGAATTAAAATCATTTAAATTTCAGTTTTTTATTTGATGAAATTTTATTTTATTTATTTATTTTATTTTAGTTACACTACATGGTTTTAAAAGTTTTTTAAGCCTAAAAGGCAATTTGAATTGGGCTTAGCACTCAATACTCATTATTTTGTGGACACTCTGAGTCGTTTTTTTTCCAGCCACATGGATCTATAAAGCTTTAAGCTTTGTAAATATGAACACTTACACTTTCCACATGAGACTTCAGATATCTCTGTATAGTAATGACAACTGAATCGATGTCAAGATCGCGTTCAATGTCACTCCTAGGGACGTACCAGGGTGCATTCACAGCACTTTGTTCTGCAACCTTTGTATTTACATTATGTTGCTGGAACACGAGCAGCAGCCCCATAACTGAATACCATAAGTCCATACAGATTTTAGAATTTCTTTGTACACTAGTACTTTGTTATAAATCAATAAAGCAATCTGCTTGCTTATAAACCAATATATTTCTGAATTTAAGTTCAAGTTCTTCCTTTGTTTTCTTCACTACTTTCTTTAAACTGAAATTATGTATAAAATTCATGGGATTTTTCAGTTTAACGAGAATTATACAAATTGAGAAATAAAAAATATAAATGAACAATACATTTTTATGAGCTCAAAAGATGGAACATTGCCGTGAACACAGAGAAGTCAATTCATGTAACCTTTACCATGAATCGCAAGAGCTGCCCTCTTATAATTCTTAATGGAGACACGATTCCGGAAAGCACAACAGCAAAATACCTTGGACTAACTGTCAATTGGAGGCTAACTTGGCAGCCTCACATAAAATTGAAAAGGAAACACCTCGACCTAAAACTAATAAAATTTTCCTGGCTCTTACGATCAGGCTCGCAGCTAAGCCTGAAAAACAAGCTGTTACTCTATAAATCTATACTTAAACCGGTGTAGACTTATGGAATACAGCTCTGGGGCACTGCCTCCAACTCAAACATTGAGATTCTTCAAAGGTTTCAGTCAAAAGTCATGACAATCACCTTGCAGTCAACCTGCTTGACAACAGCTAGCACACCCGAAGATTGAATCGGCTGCACCCACTGGATTTGCCGTTCAGAGTTCCCATTTAAATTAATTTAGTACAAAAGTCATAAGGTTGTATAATCAAATTTGCTTATTGTCATTTACGATATCGCAAATAAAACAAATAAATATAAAAAAAAAAAATTTATGTGGCTAAGTGTTCCATAGTTTTGAGTTATCAATGTAAAATGTTTCAAAACAACTCTTCCCATTGCAAGCATTTTGTGTCATATTAGTAAAAGGGCTCTCATGTGATGATTTATTTACTTTTTTAATATTAATTTGGTGTAAAACCGAAAAATTTGATGAATTGTTCATTTGTATACCATGGAAAATAAATTTTAATTAAAAAAAAAATTAAGGAAAAATGAACAAAAGCTTGTGAAATTTTTATTTGAGTTGATAAATCGATGCTTGTCATTTACTTTTTAAAGATTATTTCAAATAAATGTTGACCACGAGACTATGTTTCAAGTATTTGGCAGGAATCTTGCTAATGACACTTGTGATGTTGTCTTTCAATGCTGCAATTGATTCTGATTTATCGGCATAGACGAGTGATTTGACGTATTTACATAAACATAGTCTAAGGACGTCAATTCATGAAGTGAGGTCGATGAATGGTCAAAGTTTCCACAGAGCACAAATTTTAATAATAAAATTCATCAATTTGTACAAAAAGAAAAACTTAGTGAAAACTAGAAAATAACATTAAAAAAAAAACATAGTTGTTCGCTAATAAGTTAACTTTTATATTACTAAGATTAAAAACTGTTCACATCAATTCATATCTCACAAATCCTTCTCATTTTATCCTTTAATGAAACTAGAAACTCTTTAAATTACAACTTGTTTTTTTTTTTTTTATTTTTAGCAAATCATAACTAGAAATAAAAACTCTTACAAACATCCATAGTCTGACAAACATATTTGAGTGAAATCACAAAACCTTTTATGGATTTCAATTGATTTTTTACATTTTTTTTTTTTGTTCACTGTCACTAAATAACAAAGTAGACATAATGTAATTCATGAATGTAGCCGCCGACATACGCAATGCAATACAACAAAATAATAACAACAACAAACCAAGTAACAGCAACTCAAGTACAATGAGACAATAAGCAATCCGAATTGTAATCTCTCATCGGATTCGTTACAAATGTCGCTCGCACTTCATAAAACAAATTTATGAACTCGCTACAATTGCTTCGTTTATTTCGATCATTGATCTCGACATCTTCATCATCAACATCATCATCAACATTATTGTCATTGTCATCGTCATCACCATCATCAGGTGTACTTACTATAAAAATGAGTTAAGTGAAAAAAAAAAAAAAAATAAAAAACTGAGGTCTGAGCTGAGCTACTGTGCTGTGCTGCTTAACTGGGCTAAATTGCATCAAGACAATAATGTAAGTCGTTGTCTAAGATACAAAAAAAAAAAAAACAAAACAGATATAAAGCCAATCAGACCCACAATAAATACAGAAAGACAGACAGACAGACAGACAGACAGACAAAGAGACAGACAAACAGACCAACAGTCAGACAGATAGACAGACGACGATGACTTTATTGAGGAGAGTAGAATTTCAGTGGCATGGAGTGGTGTGGTGTGGTTGTGGTGTGGCATGGCGTGGGTCAAGTACTTGGCGGGTTTCTGGTTCAGTTTTATTTTGCTGAGTTGGTTGGTTACCTGTTGTTATTATAACTCAATTGTGTTTTGTTTTGTTTGATCTAAATTCTCTGCAACAGAAATTGCTCCCATGTTACCCATTGTTGTTGTACGCATAAGCAACAAATTCACTACTGTTGATGTTGATGTTGCTGCTGCTGCTGCTGCTGCTGCTGTTGGTTGATGTATCTACACTTATAGTTGACATCATTGTCGTGAAAACGTGTGTCGGTCATACATTATTATATTGCGTACTCGTATTTCTTGGCTTTTATTGTGGATAATTCTTCTCCTCCACCTCCTCCTCCTTTTTCCTTGATTCTCATTTCATTTCATGTTTTTTTTTTTTTGTTCCGCAAAGACATTGCAGCCTAATGAATTTAATGCAATTTTATATGTATCTTTTTTTTGCTCCTTAACAAAGATACATTTTTTTGTTTGCTTGTTATTGTTGCTGCATGGCATTTTTGTTACCTTTTTTGTCAACATTTTCTGCGCACGAGTTATGCGTATTTATGATATCGTTGGCGGTTTTTCTCAATTCCCGTTGCCCGTTGCTCATAGTCTGTTTGTATATCTCGTAGATACACACAGGATGACTTTAGTTTGGCGGCACGCAGGCAGACAGGCAGACAGGCAACCTGTTGCATGAATATTTCTTACTGTTGCTGCTGTTACTACTTCATATCATTTCATTTCATTTCGTTTTGTTTTCTTAACTGAATTGAATTGAACTAGTTTTGTTTTGTTACGAGTAACAATTGTTATTGTTGCAGATTGTGGATTTTCTCGCTTTTGATTTTATGACATTTTCATGTTGACCACGCACCTACTACTACTACTACTACTACTACTACTACTACTACACAAAATCAGTCTCACTCACTGACTCACTCACTATCCATCCATCCATCGTATCCAATTGTCTACTGTGAATTGCGAATGAAGTTGTTACATTTTTGATTACAATTTTTTCAATTTTGACGTGCGACCGAAGGTGATGCAATGATTGCAATGAATGCAATGTTGTTTGCTTGCATGCCTCAAGATACTCGTACAATATTTTTGGTATTTACTCGTTGAGATTTATTTGAAAAGAAAACATAAAAAATAAAATGTTAATTTAATTGAAATCGAATTAAGGATTTCCAGGAAGTTTATATCATCATCGTTGGTTGATTGGTTGATTGGTTGGTTGATTGTTTCTCTTTGAGTTTAAAATTCATTCATTAAAATATTGATGATCAAGGGATTTGATCTAAATGTATTGTATGTGTGCGCTTTGTTATATTTTCAAAGCTATCAATTTGCTGGTTTCAATTCATATGGATATAGGATATACATACTCATGTGATACATGTGAGTAGTTCGCAGCTTGTGGTAAACGTTTGTGGGCGTTTTTACTTATATTAGGTCAAGAACGTGCTTTGAATATTTTCATTCAAAGCAAAAAAAAAAAAAAAAAAAAAACAAATTACAGTAAAGCAAGGCTGCCTTGCCTTGGCTTGGCTTGGCTTGCCTTGGTTGATTTCCTTTTTGCTACTCTGCTCTCTCACAGACTTGGCTTTCTTCATTGGCTTCTAAGCCAAATCAAATCAATGAATGTTTGCCAGGCAGACGACGACTTGTGTTAGTCTGAGACTGAGGTCTGTGCCAAAGTCCTGATGCGTGCGAATCAGTTAAGCGGATTGTGTATTTTTTTTCTTACCTTTCATACGACACACACACACACACACACACACACACAAAAGTTTCAATCCTGCGTTGTACAACTATGTGTAGTGCAGTTGTTGTTGTTGTTGTTTTTATGGTATTGTTTAGTTCGCCATCTTGTAGCCCAGTATATGCATGAGGCCCACATAAATCAATGTCAACTATAATCATTTAAAATCAATCAAAATACGAACGCTTTGACTGCAGAATTACTTGCTCGAATTGCTCACTCATTCACTCACTCACTCACTCACTCACTCATACATTTGATACAAGAAACGACAATCATGATGATAATGATGATGATAATAATAACGACGATGATGATGATGATGACGAAGACTATAGTAACGAAGGCTGTTAGATTGGCCAATCGCCCATGACTTCTGCCCCCGCATATGCTCTCCCTCATATTATACGTAGTAGTAAATATAAACGAAACGAACTCCTTTCAATCGACCGTTTGTCTGTCTATCTGTCTGTCTGTCTGTCTGTCTGTCTGTCTGTCTGTTTGGTTAGCTATCTACTGTCTATGATCTAAGTTTGTTCGGTCGGTTGGTCAAGTTAGTTTGGCTATGCCATGTGCTCTGGTCTTGGAGCAGCAGAGCGATTAGCTAAAGTCTGATTCAGTTCAGTTGAATTTCCAAGTGAATTTTGTAGTTTTTACGCGTGTGCCTTTGACTGACTGAATGAGGAGAGACTGACTGACTTACTGGTGGCTGGCTAAATCATTCAGTGAATGAGTAAGAGTTTGCCTGATTGCCTGCCTGCTGTTGCCCTCGCCAAGTCTTTATAGCTTTGGCTATTACCATATCGCTTAGGCGACTAACTCAGTCTCGGCTGCCGTCACTCAAAACAACAAAATATTCTTTGGCACATGTGTCTATGCGTTTCTTTGTGTGTATGTGTGTGTGTGTGTGTGTGTGTGTGTGAGTTTGTATCTATGTATATCCATCTAATGCCATTTCAAGCCATTTCATGTTGCCTGCAACATCAAACTATGGATATGGTCATTTTGTTGTTGTTACGTTATTGTTGGCATCACCACCGGCATCGTCATCGTCGTAGCAAATTTTGAGATTTGTTTAGTTCGGTTTCTCGATACAAAACGTAAAAATTTTCCGATTACGAATTGAGATTACAACTTGGACTTTCTTGTTGTTTTCAATGTTGTTTCAATGTTGAGTGATCTGATCGCATTATTTTAATGCATAAATGCGCTTGAAGTGGTGGCAATTTGAATGATGTCGATAACGATGATGATGATGATGATGATTATTTTCATCTAAGACAATTTTCATGTTGCACTTGCAAATCACAGCAACAACAACAACAACGACAATCAAAAAATGTTAAAGCAATTTGTACGTCAATTGAATTGACGCTTTAGGATAATTTATAACATTTGTTAGAGCGTAAAATGTTAAGTGTCTATTTATTTGTGAACATTATAAATATATAAGTATGTAGTTTTATGTCTGTGCATTTCAAATTTCTGTTCGAAATCTCAAAAACTAAAGAAATAGTTTACATTTAAAGGTGTTTTAGGGATTTGATGCTGATAATTTTTGATATTTTATCATAAAAGCTCATAAAATTATCCTTTATATCATGTTAAAATGGAGTATCAAATTCTCTTTTCATTATCTTGGTTTGATCCTGGACAAACACCTACCATGGCCGACGCACACAAAGGTAGTGACAGCGCTTAGAAAGTTGCATTGATTCCTCCGCCCTTCGAACAAACTATCGTTAAGCAACGAAAGGCTAATATACATTTAGGCAAGTAGTGGTGCCAGAACAAAGCTCTCCGAAGAAATCGTAAGAAATACCATGTTTCACAGAGACCTCAAGATGCCTACGGAAATGGAAGTGATCAATGTATTCAGCAATCAATATTTTACAAAGCTTTCCAATCCACTGGCCGTTCCAAGTTTTTCTTATCTTCCTTATAATTTTCTTTAATCAATTTAATTTCTATTAAATTTAAAAACGATTTAAGAAATGTTGATGATGTACTTCATATCCTTTCTTCTGTATTCTTCCTTTGAACATGTGGCTACAACTATGTCTTAGCCAACGTCAACTGTCAATTTCTTTCTTAACCAACCACATTTGATTCTTGTATATTTATCACATGTGAATTAAGGCAGCTGTTAAAATTCTATTCCTTTCAATTTGTTTTTCACCATTTCTTTTCTTTTCTTTACTTTTATATTGAATTAATTTTCTTTTTTTTTTTTTTGTTTCTTTCCATGCTCAATGCTCCACACTACAATTTACCCAACAAAATACTAAGAAAACTACCTTTAGAACAATTTTTGTTCTATTCTTTTCTTTTGTATTTTGGCATATTTTTTTTTTAGTGAGAAATAATTCCAAGTTTGAAGTTGGAGCTTTTAGATTATTATTATATATGAATATTGGATGGTGCTGTTGATGATGACGGTGATGGTGATGGTTTGGGCTTAGAGTTCTGTGTGTGTGTGTGTAACGACGCCACATGAGACCTGAAGAGTTTACTATATATAACAGTATACAATATATAGTTGGTTTTTGCCATTTATGCCACCAACAAACAACACCTTTGCTTGATTGTTGTATGAATATTTTGGATAAGAATTTCTACTTCTTCTTTAGACATTTTTTTTTTGTTATTATTGTTCTTTTTGTTTTAATAATAGCAATAAATCATTAAAATTGCTGCTTTCATATATTCATCCGTTTGGCTTTCGTTTGGCAAACTGATTTGAATGGTTACCAACTACAATACAACTAAAACTTCTTTCTGTATACTTAGATCCGGTCTACTATTTACGAAAGGTAGAAAGCTTTTTATTTTCCAAAGATGATGGTGATAATGATAATTTGTCGGTTCGCATTGATGGCGTCTGTTCAATTATCACTAATAATAGACTACAAATAAAACAAAATTGAACAAAGTCTTTAATTTTTAAAGAAATTTTCAAGGTAAAACTTTTCCCAATTTCATTCATCTTTTATTGGGTTTTTGTAAATGAAAATACATAAATTAATAATAAATATCCGGTTATATTATTCTAAGCTTTTTGATTCATCATCCACATACTTATATATTGATTCATCCCTTGCTCCATTTTCTGAACAATATACATATTCTATTTCATTAGCAAGAAGAGTAAACTAATAAACATGAATTATTAATATTAATATTTAGGAATTTTTCTTTTATATTTTAAATTATCCCTAATTTTGAAGTCACGCATTACTTACTTCATGCAAAGTCTCATTTTTTATTTAAGTTAATTGTGTTAATTTTATTATTATTTTAATTATTCATAATGTACTCGTAACAAAGAAAATATGTATAAACATTTTGTCATGTTATGTGTGTTATGCCTTCTGCGTGTGAGTTTAATTGCCCAAACAAAAAAAAAAAATGATCTATGAAGTTTGATAATGCTAATTATAGGCGTGGTGATGGTTGGGTTTTGCTTGGTCAACAAGCAAAAAAATAAATAAAATTAAAAATTATGTTGATTTACCAACTAAAAACACGAACAAAATGCAAGGAGTTCGACAAATTTTTAATCAAAAAAAAAAAAAAAACATTAAATAAATAAATTTTTTAATAAATAAAATATTTAAATAAAAAAGGCATTAATTTTGGTTTTATAGAAAATGTTATGCTCTTCTATAGATAATTGTTTATTTGTCCTGATTTTAATATGCATTTTTTTTATTTATAATTAAATATCCGGGCAGACGTTGCCCTGCCTCTCCTTCTCAAAAAATTAGAGAATATTGTTTGGTTGACCTGAGGACTTCATTGATTTTAAAAAAATATCTCTAAGCATATGCACATTTCATTTTTACCGATTTTTTGGCTGCTCTTTTGAGGGTTTTCGAGTTTTCCTTTTTCCTAAACCTTCCTCATGAATCACTCCGTCTATTGGTGAAAACTGTATGCAAATTCTTTCTTTAGTTTGTAAGTTCATTGCGTACAGACAAACGGGTAACTTTGTTTTATAATATGTAAAGATAATTGAATATATTTTATTACACTTTAAAATTCCTGAATTAGAAATAAAGAAGTTTTCTATACTTAAACATATATTTTCATATTTATCTTCAAGTTACGATTATATACACAATATATTTTGATACAATTTTATATTTTTATCATCTTAAAAACTTAAGGAAACCGACCGACCAAGACATTTAGCTCCTTCGTTTGTGTGACAAACCTCAAGTCATAAAGATAATCATTTATGTTAGCAAGGGTGAATGAAGTGTAGTATAAAAATAAAAATGTCTTCCCATTTGTATTTATATGTGGGCGTTTTAAAATCTTTTCTTCATACAAAAAAAAAAAAATCTTTCTGGTTTAAAATTCCTATTCATTATGTTGGATTTTTTTTTTTTGTATTATTTGCTTTTTTTGTTTTCAAATTTATTTTCCTTCTTAGCCATAATAATTATGACAAGACAACTTATTTGACAGTTTGTGCATCTCAACACAACACAACACAAGAGAAGAGAAAATAAATTGAAAAACAAATTTAACAAATCCTCCCTAGACATTTGAAAGAAAATGTGTTGTAAATTAAAAATTAGGAACAAAAAAAAAAAAAATAAAGAGACAAACAAGAAAAATGAATATTTAAAAAAATATATAAATATACTAAAGTGAATTTCGACATGTTTATGAAGATTTTTCTTTACTTTTGTGAAGGAAATATTATTATTTAAGAAATAAATAAATTCTTAAAAGTTTTTTCCTAAAAGTATTAGAACAATATTTTATATACTACAAATGCTAGTCACAATTTGTTACTTGTGACATTAATAAATTTTAAAAAGAAATATTTTTAAGTCAAAATTGAGTATATAATTTGGAGAGAGATGATAGTTTTCAAGAAGCCATTAAAGAAACATCAATTGAATGGCTACTTGAATTTTTGAAAGACTTTTTCATTTGATTAAAGTCAGCACAAAGAAAAGCATTTTGTATCGAAAGCAACAAAGGGACATAGGATATCATAATAAAGGTAGAATGAAGACAAAAGAATATCAACCAGGACAAAAAGTTTATGTTAAGCTAAATAAAAGATAAGGAACTAAATTATCGAAGCGTTATAAAGAAGGAATAGAAGAAGAGAATAGGTATTAAACAATTCTAAAAAAATAGACAGGGAAATTGGCTACAAAATCAATCGGTGACGTTTGATATTTTGGAGGGAGAAGTCAAGACACTTCATTTTCATCTGTCATTTCAAGGAATCTCTTCTCTTTATTATATTATTCCACTAAGGCCTGAGAGAAGCTTAAGTTAAATCTGTTTTTTTTCATATATTTCGTTTTTTTTTTTTCATATATTTGAACCTTTTTGTATCGAACTCCTCTATAGCGAATTAGCTTTGTGTATCGAAGTGATTGTCTGCCCCCAACGACTTTGTTATAGAGGAGTTCGACTGTACTATATCTGCTGGTTTAAATGGTCCTTGGTTATCTGCTAATGTATTGAGATTTCAGGAATAAATACTAACAACTAATGGAAATCATTGAATAAAGATTGAAAATTATTAGAAAAATTGAAGATTTTATTAAAAAAAAAAAAAAAAGGAAAATTTGAAATTTATGTAAGAAACACATTTTCCCAAAATATCTATTAAATTTATGAAACCAAAATAATATTTAAATGTTTTTATTACAACCACTAAACATTTTTCCGTGAGGAATTTTACTTCATCAAATGATTTATGGTTTTACAACTGATTTGAGGTGGCAGGAAGAACTTCATAAAATGTTTACTTGTGTCTCCTTATGAATTCCATTCATTCCAAAAAAAAAAAAAAAAAAACATACAAATATTATGAATAAAAAGCAGTATTAGTCTTTGTCTGCATCAGACTCTGTCTGAAAGTTTGAATATGATTCAAAATCGTTTTTTAATTTGAATATTTCAAAGATTTTGCTTGTGTCTTTTATTTCAAAAACAAAAAGGGGAGACTTTGCCCATATTTTACTCATTGCATCAAGTGCTATATATTATATGTAGATAAATACTCATACTAAAAGCTAACCCAATCCAACCCAACCCAACTCAACTCAACCTTTGTATATTAGACTAGAAAAGTGTATGTTTTTGAACTTTAATCATCAACTTAACCTTGAAGAGTTCTACTCCCTCCTTATTCTTTTTTATTGTATTATATATATTTTTTTTTTATTGTTTTATTTGATCATTAAAAAATAAAATTTTATTACGCATTTTTATTTCGTTTGTACACATTCCCAAAAGCAACATTTTTGACCCCACAAACTGTTGACTGAAACTGCTGAAACTGAAATGAACTGAAAATTTGTTTGTTTGTTTGGGTTTGTGTTTGTGTTTGTGTTTTTGTTGTGTGTTTTTCACTTAACACTTGCTAATTAATGGACACATTTTCATTTTCATTGTTGATAACTCAAGTGAGTTTTTTGTTTTTTAAATTAATTACTAAATAATTTTTTATCTCTCTTATTTTATCTTTTATTTTGAGGAATTTGTTTTGTTTTGTTAAAATAATACAATATTTTTCCTTTCTTTTTTTTTTTTTTTTTTTGGTTAACAGGAAGTAAGATTCTTTTTGAGACTCAGACACTGACTTCCGCAAAGGAAAAAAAAAACATTTATAAAAATATAAAAAATTCAAAAACTTCACAAAACTAAAATACACAAATATAAAAACATTTAAAATTCAATAAAACAAAAACATTTTCCCCAAAATATCATAAAAAAAAGAAGCAACAGAGATTTATTTTAATAATCCAAAACAAAAAACAAGAGGAGAAGAAAAAGTGAATTAACTTGCATGAAATGGGAAAAGTAGTATCTCTATTACAATAAAATTATCTTTAAACATCTTCCAAATGCTTGTTGCTGCTATAAAGTTGTAGCCAAGATTTCATTTTAGTACTTGTCTCGTACTCCAGTCATTCAACGCTTTAGCGATGCGCCTCCTTGTTGTAAATGGAAAAATGATTGCTTTTTATGACCTCATAAAATTAGATACAAATCGTTTTGTCGACATTTATCTTGTGCTTTGCCTTGCTTTGCGCAGCAGCTCCTGAGTCTTTTTAACTTGCACAGAAGCATTTTCTCATTTTACTCGTATATGCGATTTGTTTTCATTCTTTCTCACTCATCTCAACATCTCTTTGATTCTTTCTTTCGTATGGAACATGGGTTTAATGTTTACTTTATATTAGATTTGTTTATGATGGCGAATTTATAGTCTGTTGATGCCGTCGGAGTTTATGTTTTCTTAATACGCTAAGTAGTAAAATAACAAAAGTTAAGCCAAATATTCTTCTTGTAATCAAGCGCCGCCAAGTTGTGTGATGGTAATAGTGATGATGGTGACATGTGGCAACTAGATAATCATTGAGTGTAAACTGCTTAAAATGGTTTATTTTTATGACTCTGTTACTGTTACTACTTAGCATTTGTTTATAGATTCATGATGATGATGTTGTTTGTTCTTTATGATGAAAGTGAATTTTTAGTAAGAAATGAGTGAAATACAATAATAGAAACATTTCTTTTGGTCAGTAAGGTTTTTATGGTCACTAGATGACAGTTAAATAATCTTTTAAATGATTGTTTAAATGTTTCATTAAAGATCATAAAATATTTTATTATTTTTTGAGTGATTAAAATAAGTGAGTAGAATAATGAATTAAAGAGGGAAGAATAAATATATTTTGACTAGTTTTGATGTTTTGTATCCCATGATTTGTAAAATACTCTGACACAGCTGCAATATCTTTATTCTAATCTAAAATGTTCGTGAAACACTTGATCAAGTAGAGTCTGCTGTTCCAAAATACTGCTGCTATATCCCGCGCAGCATACCATGGCGGTATGAAAGATTTGCCTATACCAGAGGGCATCAATTTCAAATACAATGCTATCTTGGCCACTGATGTTCTTCTTTTGGATTTGTGAAAACATATGGTATAATCTACTTGAACTGCAATCTTTTGATTAAAATGTATCCCCATAAGATATTCCATTCGTTCTTAGGATGCTAGGTATAGTCTCCAGTGGGGAGTTTTGCTTCTCATGACTTGTATATCTTAGGATCTTCTACTAGTAGCCCTTTCATTCTTAGGAGGCTGGGTATAGTCTCCATTTGGATGTTTTGTTACTCCTAATTGTGAAAGTATATTGCTTGATCTACTGAATTTTCACTTTTCAGATTTCTTCTTCTAAGTTAGGTAAACCAATGTGTCCTGAAGCCCATTACATGGTAACTTTATTTCGGCTTTCTAACTCACTTAATAGTTCAAATCATTACTGACATTGCTTAGATTGCATCTTTTTTATGGATTCTTTGTTATTTGACATGTTTGCAATGACTGCGGCTATGAAATGATTGGGGACTTAAATCAATTAAAAAAATTCTATTCTTAAAAACACAAATTTCTTTTAAAATTTTCTTTATTTTTCTTCTAATACATACAAAACATTATATTACATTCTAATACCGAGTAGAAGATGTCTTCTCCCTTTATATCTTCTGTAACTATAATACAAAATTGCGACATTTAAATGAAATTCTTGTGAAACGTTTGAAGTTTATTGGTCATAAATTAAAACTTAAAAACAAAACATGAATAAAAAAAAAAAGAAAAAAAAAAACAAAGGACGACAATGAACAATGAAGATACTCGTCGATTGACATTTTGATTAAAAAATAGTAAAGGATGCTTTTTACAATATATGTATATTTGATAAGAGAGTATTGTATGTGAGTGAGTGAGTGTCCTTTATATATTTTTATTAAATTCTTTTGCTTCAACAATGTGTCGGTTGGGTCATGTTGGGTCATTTTTCTAAAATGAAATAGATTGTGAATGAATGAATGTTGAGCTAATTGTGGCCACTTTAGATGTTAAATCTTCTTCTCTTTTCTCACTTACAAAATGAGTTAATTTTAATTCGCATAAACAATGTAGGGTGGTTTCAATGTTCTACAGATGAATCATGAATAAATGAATGGATGAATGAATGAATGAATGGGGAAGGAGAGAAGATGGCTATGGTTATGTTTGTTTCTACTATATGGAAATTATAAATTGAATATGTTGAATATGTGGCATTTGCATTGCATTACATTGACAATGACTATGGGAGGGGGGAGGTGGGTTGTATGCATGTTTGTAAATGTGTGGTGCATTGTCGTTGTTATTCATGGATGCATGTCCTGCATTTTGTTTTACAAATTCCACATTTATTGCCAATGACAAAATATGATATGAAAATTAATATTATTGATTAAATAATTGAAATTGGCATGTCAGACATTTATAATTTATTGCATTCACACTTTTCATTTGTATCTCTGAATGAATGTAAGTATTTGCGTGAGTACGTGAGTTTGTGAGTGTGTGTATGTGTTTTTGTTTGTTTGTTTGTTTGTTTGTGTTGAGAGTAAGAGTTGCATATATTTGTGTAAAGTTTAACATTAAATGAAAAGTGTTATAAGAGAACTTAAATATTAAAAGAAGAATTTAAAATTCTGATCAGATCTCTTATGAGCAGCACCCTTTCTATTTTGATAAATCGATATTTTAATAAAATCTTAGTGCCTTCAAGGTAACCTGACATGAACAAACAACCCCTTTTCGCCATTACTGGTTTATTAAAACCTCCAAATAAGTCATGCTGTTTGCAGTTCCACATATGTAGGTGAAAGCATTGGTTATGAGGGAAAGAAGCCGCTGCCACCCATTGCAACAATGAATGCAGTTTAATAGGAGGTGGAGAGGAAGAAGCAACAGCAACAGCAACAGCAGGAGTAAAGTATTGTATATGTAGAACTCAGAATTGAATTGATTTCAACAATGTTGATGGCGTTGACACAAAAAGCTTTTGTTGTGCCCTTTGTGGTCGCATTGCGTTCAATTCATCGTTCCTTGACTGGTGCTGCTTGGTTGCTGGCGGCTGGTCTTTTGACCACCCATCGAGTATCCTGGCGCGTTCATGATTTACATGAACAACACCAGCAGCATCAGCATCAGCATCAGCAGTAACAATAACAAAGACACTACGTAAGTATCATCGTACGTGGCATAGGTCGTCGGTTTATCATTATATGGAGGGGTGCGGGGGGATACATGTGGGCTTTTTGCGGCGGATATCCTGTAGTTCATCCCTGCGAATGACAATGTCGAAGGCCTGTCGATGCCTTGCATCTTTCTCTCCTACTGAAATTGAAATTGAAATGAAGAAGCAAATTAAATTTGTGTGATGCTTTCAGCTACAAAACTCTTGCTTTATTCTTCATTTTATCTCTTCATAATATAATATTCTGTTTATTTTTCAACGCCATATAAAAAACTTTTTTAAAGTTTAATATGCTTTTGGTTGGTATAAGATATTAAGGAAACAAGTTAAAGTTCACTTAACTACTCACTAGAAATTGCAACCACCGTTGAACGTTGGTTTTTACCTTTCGCATGAACGCACAAAGAAATAGCGACATCGTCGTCATCATTCTTCTTGTTATTCTTCTTGTTATTTGTTATTATTTTTTGGTGTGTTTGGTGTACTGCCCTCCAGCTGTGTCAGTTTCCTTTTTAACCAGTCGCCATCATCATCATCTATAGCCATATCCCGTATTCGTGCTCCACCCGTTTATATTTCTTCAAACATTTGCAACCATTTACGCCTCTATGTAGTAAAACTCAGCATGGCTCAACTCTCGTCTCAGTCCCAGTCTAAATTCAACTTAACTGAACTCAACTCAACTGAACTCAAGTCGAGTCAAGTCGAGTTGAGTCGACACGACTCGCCATGGCGCGAATGTCAAAAAATATCCGCCCGTGTCTGTGCTAAATACAAACGTCGCTCGCTTTATTATTATTATTTTTTCTCCCCAATTTTTATTTCTTTTTTTTTCCTTCTCGTATTCACTTCCATCTTTTCATCACTGCCTTTGGGTTTGGTTTTCCCATACAAAAATTATCTTTAAATATATTCAATTGTATAAGATTTTGAATTTAAAGATAATTTTAAGATAAATAAATATAAAACTCTGAAGATTTTGATTACAAAATGTAGTCTCTAGAATCTACCGATGATTTTTGGTGAGTCTCTAAGACTATTAAGACTTTGTCTGTCTGTCTGACTGTCTGTTTGTTTGTTTGTACGCGTATCACGTAAAAGACAATCATTGGATTCAAAATCAAATTACTGACAGATAAGAAACTTTATTGTGAGTAATGTACGATTATTCTATCAAAATCGACCTATAGAATATATCGAAATTGGATTGCTTAATTTGCAGTTCTTCCCAGACAAAATTTCGGTTTGATGTCTTCAGTCTGGAAGATCCCCTTAATTTTCGGAAACGAAGGAAAAATAAAAATGAAGGACAGTCACATGTGCTTCCACTGAAGATCTCCATATCGAATTGGAGAACTAATTTAAGTAATTCAAAAACGCTGTTTTCCATTAGTATGAGAAATCAAGGATACAAGGGAAAAAATTTGTAATTACGACAGAGGAAAATTATTAAAAGATCTCAATGTCAAATTTAAGACACATGTAGACCAAATGAAGGCAAACACACAAATACTTATTGTGTAACAAACAAAGTATTGTAATAATGGAAAAGAATATTACATAATTTATTACTGAAATTATTCCCAGAGAGCGCCAGCTTTACTTAGAAAACAGCAACAGAGCAGCAGGCAGGGATAAGCGTACTGAGTCATAAAATTTATCAACTAATAATGAACAAAAATATTATAACAAAAGGAACATAAGAAATAAATGCACTTAAAACAAATGAATGATGATGACCTTGTTACAATTTGCTAACCACACACACACACACACACACACACACAAACCAAATGAATTCAGCGAGCGAATGCTAAATGAATTCTGCATCAAAACAACAAAAAAAAAAAAAAAAAGAATTAAGTAGTATATAGTAATACCAAAGACAATCCAGCTGAGTCGAGAGACTGAATGACTCAGACTTATAAAAATACGCTTGCACTTTTCAATAACCTTGACTTTGCCAGACAAACAGACAGACAGACCAACCAACTAACTAACCAACCAACCATCAGACAGATAAACAGACAGGGGGACACAGACAAACGAAACGAAACGATATAAAACGTAACGTAATGAAATGTATCTAGAACCAACCCAAAATGAACAGCGGAATTGCATAATATTATGCGAGAATGCGCACGCAGTGTATATCTGCATCCTGACTATTGTTGTCGCACCATGCCTATTTTTTGCACTCCTTGGCCAGAAAAAAAAAAACACAATACTCAATGAGGTAGGAAGACAGAAGGGGACCGAGAGAGGTAGAGAGAATAGAATGGAGTCCGCTGTGAAAGTGTATCTAATGCTGTTTGTCGCACTAAAAACATTTATGCAAACAGCCGGCATTCAATGTAGATACATTTATTTCCTTGTGTGTCTTTGCAGGTCAAAATTGCATTGCATTGCATAAGAAGAATCAAGAAAGAATAACAAATTTAACCTCGAAATTTAATGTTTTGAGTTTTGTAAATGAAAAAACAAAAAAAAAAACCAAGGACAACTTTCTCTTTTTGCCAGAACAATGACAACCTGGTAGATCTCTGCATCTTTGAATACAACAAAATAGGAGTCAGTGTAAAAATGATTTAGTCAAGCCCCTGGTCGGTCTCTTTTTGTTTTGTTGAACAGGTTCTCTACTACTTTTCTTCAACTGTGTTCATTGCTGAGTCTTTTTGAATTTGACAAATTCACTGTTTGTCCTATTACCATGTACTATAGTGTTGAAGGCACGTTTGGCAACATTTCATTTGAGTTGAAAGTCAATTGAATGCTGAAGATGGATTGTGTGTGAAAATCCTTTAAAATGATTTGTTTACCAAACAGTTTGACTTAATGCTTAATCTTCCTTCGTCTTCGTCGTCGTCTTCATCTTCATCTTAAGACTTTGTGTTTGTTATTTTTGTTGATTTTGATATTGATGGTGTATGGTGTATGGTGTATGGTGTTGCTATTGTAAGTGGCAAGCAAACAAGAGTGGCAGCTGTTGCATTTTCCACGCATTTATCAGCGTCTAAGAGCCTTCAACTGAATTGAATTGAATTGAACTGAACTGAACTAAAACGAACTCTTGATGCCGCGTAACTCAACTCAACTTAACTTAACTTAACTCAACTGAATTGAACTTGTATCTTCTTCGGCTCCTTCCTTCAACATTTGTACGTTAAACGTTCATGTCCATGTCCTCATCAGCTGTGGACACATATTTCAATGTTCGTGACTCGTTTGCTGTAGTCGTTGCTCTCTACTCTGCTGCTGCATGCTTATTACTTCTTCCTCTTATATTCCACTTTTGTCTTTATCCATTTTGTTTTGCGAACCACTCCAAATTTCATTTCATTTTATTCCTATAATTTTTTTTTATTATTATTATATGGTCTTCGTTGTAGTCTTCGCCTCCTTTATACTCATCATCATCATGGTCATCGTCGTCACTGGTCAATTGCACACGTTCACATTTTATCGACATTTGTCGGGCTTTAACTCTCCTCTCCACATCTACTATTATTGAGCTTTGCCTGGACGTCGACTGGTCTGATGACTGAAACATGTTTGCACCGTTGCTCAGCTCATAGTTTCATTCTTCCTTTCCATCTTTTTTTCAAACTTTTGTTTTGGGATACATTTTGCAGATACTTGTATAACATCATTGTTGTTGGACTCAAGCATATAGTATATCGAAAACAGCCGATAGCTTTCTCAGGCAGCTATGTGTTTATAGTCGTTATTTTTTTTTTTGTCCCAACTTTTTTCCAAATCATAACAAATGACACTGAAAGAAATTCTGCAATCTTCTTTAGATGCATGAGTTGTTGATAAGCATAGCCTTGCATTTTATACTAAATTTTATAATTTTGTGATTGTCTCTAATTTAAAATCTCATATCTTCATATGTATTTATTCATCACTCATGTTATTTATATTAAAAAAAATTTTCACACTGCATCTCCTAAATCAACTTTGAGTATCTGGCAACAACTTTTGCTCAACTTGTGCTCATCCAAAGCTAAACTTGTCTACACTTCATTATGGCAAAACTGTTTTGTACGGATTTTGTTCAAATCAACCACTCCTCTAGCTCCATTCCATGGTCAACAGGTTTAGTCAACATTTGTGTTTCACTGTCTGACTTCAACACTACTACTACTACTACTGACTATGTCTGAGCTAAGCTGACAGTTAACTAATAGAGCAAACCATCCAACCAATCAACCAACCAACGGACCATTCTATGGGCTTTGATCACCCTCATCAACATCGTCATCATCAACATCATCATCATCATCAACATTGTCATCATTATTATTGAATGGATGAATCTCCATTTCCCAGGCAAAAAACAAATTTAACTAGTAATAGTAAGAAGCAATGATCATTTATGACCATATGGAACACTTTCGATTGCCTTCCTCAATCTTCAATTCATTTACATTTTTATTCACAAAGATTAACAATATCGGAATGTCATCTGTGCGGCGTCAACGTTGTTGTTTGTCGTTGTCGTTGTCGTTGCTATTTGGCTTGCTCGAGGTTCAATTGCATCAAAGCCAACTTTGTTGTTGTTCAGTCACGTGGTAATAAAGGCAAATGTTGTACTATATGCACAATAGTTGGATAAGGTGGAAGAAAGAAAGATGCACTGCACAAACGATGCAATGCTATGAGATGCTCATGAGGTGAGCAAGTGCGCGTCGCACGTTCACAAAACTGTTGCAATGTCGCACATTTTTATCGCGCGTCTACATGAAATTCAACGCGTGCACATTCCACTACCACTACCGCGGCCACCACCATCACCGATGCCGTCGCTAGCTATGAATTGGTCCTTCATTCGTCTTAGCATCGATTCAATTGTCTGTCGTCTACCTAGGTTGGCTTGGCTTGGCTTGGCTTGGCTTGGCTTGGCTTGGCTGCTGCTGCAGCTAGTCAATTCGGTTGTCATCTACCACTCTCTCTCTCTCTCTCTCAGTGTCTCTACAATAGTTGTGGTTTTGACTCTGCTTAGCTCTCAGTTCTACTCGTCTGTCTAGCTGTCTAAGTTGGAGGCTGAAGTTGGCGTGCTTACAATCGAAGTGCCTCGTCGACATCGTCATCTCGACGTCGTGCAATTGACTTGGGCCTGTTTGATTGCAGTCGGATTCGCGCTTTGAGTGCTGTGGATGTAATGGATGGATGGATACTGATGGTGTTGGTGGTGGTGGTGGTGGTGGAGTTGTTTCTATCTCTCAGTTACAAACACACGAACGGTTACATGACTGAGCTATTCGTGGAAATAAAGATGTTAAACGTTTTGCTGATTCGTGTTTTATGAACTCAATTTCAATTTATAATCTTTGTTGCCACTCACTAGTTTCGTTTCGTTTCGTTTCGTTTGCTATATTCTTCTATTCCTACCGTCCATCCATCTACCTAGTATCCATCGTTTGAAGCTAAAATGCCTTTTGTGTTATCGAGAAAATATACATTTTTAGATACAAATACGAGAGTACGTATACCTCAGAGTTGGTACTAAGAAACGACAGAATACTAACTTGTAGTAGTAGTTGCGTGTATTATTGGTTATTTTTCGATGGGTTAACAAGCTTGCGTAGTCAATTCCAAGTGTTTTCACCATTGGTCTATCTGTCCGTCGGTTTGTCTTGACTGTCTTTTAGTTACTTAGTAGTTTCTCAGTTGTTGTTATTGTCAAGTTTGCTGTTTTAATATTGACAGAAATCAGATATGGTGATGGCCCAAGGAATGCAACAAGGAATTCTTCAGATCTGCTTATATTTTGTGGGAGTTTTATGCATTTTACACTTGTCCTGTGAATCGAATTGAGTAAATAAGATATTTACCTGCAATGAAATAAAAAAAAAAAAAAATATATGAAATTAATAAAATGGAAATATTAGAAATAGAATAAAGAAAAAACAATAATTAGAAGAAAATAAAATAAAATAAAATATAAATATTAGAAAATGTGCAATATAAAAAATCATTCAAAATTGAGTCTCAAAAATCCAATGAATCCAAAGAAGAAGATTTAGTGACTTTAATTTTGTTTATAGAAAAAAGTATTTCAAAAATCTTTCTTGTTTGTAAAGAACTTAAAGCATAAAGATTTATCCTCTGATACCCAAAAATATTATAGTTTAATATTTTATTTGAATTTAGTTGACTCATTTTCATGGTAAAACTACAACTACAACTTTAATTTTCATTTTAATAAATAATTTAATTTTTAAAAAAATGTTTTCCTTTTTAATGAGGCCACAGATGCGACACACAACTGAGTGACTAAGTGAGTGAGTGAGTGAGTGAGTGAGTGAGTGAGTGAGTGAGTTCATGGCGCATTCATAGTGGCGCCAACTTTCTCTGGGGATTTCAAACTGGCGCCGGATACTTTTGTAACATATTTAGTTTGTCTGTCTGTAGTCGAGAAGCATATGTTCTTGTGTTTCGTATACAAACTAGTTGAAGTTGATATGAGAAGCTAATTTCCTTATAAGTTTCATTTGATATCCTGTTGTAGGCCACCACAGATAGACAAATTGCAAATTAGGAAACTCAAAGGAGTTTAAAGTATAAGAACTTCAAGTAGATTAAGGAGAAAAGGAGTTTAGAATCTTTCACTTTTAAATAATTGAAGGCACAAAGTTGTTGGGTATGTAAAGCAACATGATTGAGTTTAATGAAAGAAATAATCAAGTTTTCTATTGAAGATGAAGGGTCTTTTTAGAAGAAGCATTAGCAACTTTCAAAATTTATACAGAGATTAGAGAAATCGAGGGTTGATGATTGAACATTTTGTGCAATAATTAGTATTGAGTTGAGTTGAGTATTAATGGCAAAAAGTGTTGTTCTATGCAAAATTCACTAACTACTACATAGAGATACATTTAATTTGAGATACTACATTTACACAGTATAGAACAAACAGACAGACACACACACACACACACACATTGACAATCATAGAATGACATTTCAAGTTCTCTTGACAGGCGTGGCCTTACATAGCATTGATTTCAGCTGCATCCTTTAATCATCCTTTTTCTGTTAGGGGTGTCCTTTCTCTGAGTTTCATTTCGTTTACTTTTTCGGTTCGTCGTAGTCGTAGTCGTCGTCGTCATTGTAATTGTCGGCTCAATGGGCAATGATGATGAAGTTAACGTTCGTTGACTTTGATGATGGTGACAGTTACTCGTACATTGATTTATTACAATTCACATTAGTGTTTGTTCTCGTTGTTATTGTTGTATTTTCTGTGTATTTAGTCAATTTCATTGGCGTCTGTAATCTAAACCAATGCAGCAACAGAAGCAGCAGCAGCAGCAGCAGCCATCTTTGTTAACATTCTTTCCATCTATTTTAGTTTTCTAATATTGTACTACTTTCACACCCTTCTAGTATTTTACTATTGTATTACTCACACACACACTTGGTTAGGTTTTTCTAATATGTATTTCAGGAGTTTGCTGCATTAATTAATGAAAATTATGCACATGTCCAGTCTATTGGGTGCTGGACATTGGCAATGAGTTCGT
This sequence comes from Amiota mariae, assembly GCA_035041805.1. Lineage (NCBI taxonomy): Eukaryota > Metazoa > Arthropoda > Insecta > Diptera > Drosophilidae > Amiota > Amiota mariae. The sequence goes on from JAWNKV010000325.1 coordinate 5,415,132, forward strand.
TCTATGGGTTTTTTTTTTTTGTTTCCTGTTTTTATTTCCCACTTTCCTTTGTGTACAATTAGTTAATTGACCCTTTTTTTAACACACTCCTCACTCAATCTCCGAATATCCTTTTCATACTCACTCTCATTCTCTCTATCTGTTTTACATAGTAGATTTTAGTGGGTGAATAAAAAAAAAAAAAAAAAAAAAGGAAAAACTTGACCACATTAAAACTTATCTATCCAACGTGTGTTTATCATTAATAATGTGTGTTTGTGTTTTTCTTGTTGTTGGCAAATGCGTAACTTGACTTAATTAAACAAGTTGCATAAACTTTGAAAAATTACCCGTATTCGTCGCTAAACATGATAAAAATGCCAGAAAGGAAATGTTATTGTTGCTGTTTGCCCGAGGGAGACTTTTTCATTCTCTCATCATCATCATCATTTTGTAAATGCTTAAAAAAGGCAATAAACACTAAACACTGAGGTTGAAAAGTAAAACTATTCTGAGCGTTTTATTTTAAAATAAAAAAAAAAAAAATTTTAAAATAATATTAATTTAGTAAAAAAAAAAATAGCATCTTTTATTGGAGAAAATTTATAGATGAAAATAGATTTCATTCGTTGTAAAATGCAAGGACGTTTATTGGTCTACTTAAACATAAATGAATCCAGTTTGTCATACCACCAGAGCACCTTTTTGTAACTTAGGCTTAGTTTGAGAATAGGAAGAGATATTAGAACTTTGAGAAGAAAATTCGTAGATGATAATAGAGTTTTTTCGTTTTAAAAAAAAAAGACGTGATAGTTGAAGTTTCAGCTGCGCACTCGGTTCTAAGGGTGAATGTCAGGACTATTGACAGTCAGTATAAAGAAAATAGTAACGTCAGCAGTCAGAATAAAATTAAGCCCCAACAGACTTTAATCGTCTACTTAGGTATGAATGAATTCCGTTTGTGATACCAACAGAGCTCTATACCCTATAATCTTTATTAAAATAATCTGTTTATTAAATGCAAAAATAAAGAGTCTAGTTAGTTAGTTTTACGGCAATGCTTGTCTAAGTGTCTGGAATAGAAACTGGAGGGCAGCAACAGGGCGATAGGCGACTTTAGTAATTCGCGACTGAACACAGATCATTAGATTTGTTGAACTGTGAATCAGCCAATTGAATGTCTTATGGTTTGATTCAATTTAAAGTGCTGAAAGTGCAAGACAGCTGATTGCCATCGCCAGTAATTGCCGATCGTACAATTGACATTGTAACATTCACAAATAAAATTTAACAATTGTTACAGTAAAGAGTTTCTTCCCTTCTTATCTAATTTATATTGGATTATGTCTTAGCTTCTAACTACTACGCATATCTAGAAGAATAAACTTTCATTAGAAAGTAATAATTTCATTTGAAAATGTTGCTTCTTTCATGATTAAAATCATAAAAATAATAATAACAAAAGTTCTGGCAAAAAAGCAAAATAAAATTTTGAGTTCATGTTATTGCAAATTTATATAATTCACATTTATGAATCAATCAGCTCAACATGAACTTATTTTTAATCATTTAATAATAAGGTAATTGGGGGGGAAAAGTTGCTTGGGATAGAAAAATAAATAAATGTATTTTTCTAATAAAAACATTTTTTTTTTTTTAAATATTGAAAATCACAAACATTTACTAATGACAACATACGCATATGTGTTGCCTGTACAGATATCATGTTTAGTTCCTGCAACTGCTGTTGTTTTTAGGTGCAACAAAATGGGGAAAAAAGAAGAAAAACAAAAAGGATGCTCGTTGAATTATTACTTTTTGATAAAAAAACACATGTCGATATTTTCTTTGTTTCCGGTTTTACTAAATTTTTTTGTTTATTTTTTTTTTTTTACAATTTTCTTAAACCTTTTGCATAGTTTTTTATAAACATTTCTGTCTGTTGCAGTCTGATGCTTTGTAAATATCTAGAAACCTAGAAACCCTTTATTTAGAGATGAATAAATTTGTGTTGAATGAATGAACCTAGGAAATTTATTATTTTCCAAGCAATTAACATTAAAAACACTTAAAAATTCATTGGAAAATTGAAAAGGAGAGAAAATATTTTTAAAAAAAAAAAAAGGTCATCAACCATCATTTGTGCATCAACATTGATGCAGCCCCCTTTCCTCTCGCAATGTATCAAAAATTGAAGTCACCACACATTTTTATATGCGATATATTAATTTGCGAACGAACAATCGAGAATCGACATGTGACACGCGTTTTTAAAATTTATGCGCTACGAATTGCATTTGCAATTTTTTTATATTTTTTTTTGAATTTTTTTGTAAAGCGAATCAATACCTTTTGTCATTTTCCGTTTCAATTTTTCTGTTGTTGCTGCATGCAACTGAATTGTAATAAAACGTTGGCATGTTACTGCTGCATGCTTCAGCATATAAACGTTAACATTCAATTTCATATTCAATTGTATTGTGGTGTCTCTGAGTATGTGTGTGTGTGTGTGTGTGTGTGTGTGTGTGTGCATGTTAAGGTGGGTTGCCTGACTGTCGTCCCTTTCCTTTCCTTTCCTTTTCTCTTTAACTTTATTTTACTTTGCTCTGGCTCTGTTCGGTGTCCCTTGGTTTTGTCACAAATAATAATCATGCGGCGTTTCTGAAATACAATAATTTTCATTCCGAAACTCAAAGTATGAATTCGCCAATATACGAGTATATCGAGAGAATATGGTAGTATGTAGTATGCGGTTGAACGCAACAAAGGCGAAGCAACCATTGCAACCAACATTTAATGCATTACACGTGTGTCTCTATCTATAAGAGTATATGCGCCTGCATGTGTCTGTGTTTGCTTACATCAAAAACAATTCAACCTCATCAGCATCATCAACATTGCAACAGCAGATACTTTTCCCTGTTATGGTTTAATTTTTTTTCTTTATTTTTTGCACACGCCATAAATCAAAGTTCGATTTTTAACAGAAATGTGAAGCGAGCGAGTGAAATGGAAAAATGGAAAATGAAAAAAAAAAAAAAAAAGGATATGGACAGGCAAGGACACAGGACATTATGTTCGCGCCATGTTTAAAAATTTTTGCTTCCTTTTTGTAGTCAATTTTTCGTTTTTTTTTTTTTTTGTTTCTGTGCTTTTTGCGTTACACAATTTCCCGATTGTTTTTCAATCATTTTTTATTTATTTTTTTTTTTTTTTTGTACTGGTTTCATATCTCGTGAGTTTAATTTCCTTTCCTTCACCAGAGTAAAACTACATTTCCATTTTTTTTTTTTTTTCTTGCACTTTTCAAATTCATGCGTAGCTTCGCATCGCTACTTTTTAAAGAAGATCATTTTACAATATTTTTCATAGTACTGAGTATCTTTTCTTTCTTTCTTTTGTTTTTTCTTAAAAAAAAAACAAAATTGTTTCTTATAGTTTATTTTTGTCCATTTCAATTCCATTTTCAATCTTGATTTCATTGTTTATGATGAGTTTATTCAAGTTGCAAAACTTTTGAACTTTGCTCTGTTGAGTCCGTTTCTTGAACTTCTTTTTACCTCTTCTACTATCGTTGAGTATCGTCCATCGTTATGTTATAAGTATTGCAACAGCTGCAACATAATAAAGTTGCCGCATTTTGCTGTAGGCGGATTATGACCAAGTTTGTTTTTTTTTTTTTTTTTTTTTTTTGAAAGAAGTTTCAACTGACAATAAGTAAATAAATATTGTAATATATATATAGAGAGAGAGAGAGAGAGAGAACAGCATTGAATGCTGGCAACAGCTGTCCATAATATTTACTATTGTAGAACCAATGAACCAACTTATGATTATTTACTTTGAGTTTGATGAAAGGAAAAGTTTAAACAAAATATTGTACAAAGTTTAAAAGAATAATTTTGTGTTAAGAGTTTTCAGAAGTAATTCATTAGTTTCATTTCACATGTTTAATTATTGGAATCATTTGATGATACCAGTACCACTCAGTGCGGATTAAGTAAACTTAAAGATATTCAAAGATTTTGAGGATTTTTTTTTATAGTAATTTATTGTCAGATTTCTTTCCATTTGAAGTTGTTTCTTTGAAAACTATAAATACTTGAAACCTTCCTATCTCCAATTGTTGAAAAAAGAGAGAAAAATCAAGACAGAATATTATGTTTGGCTCCAGCAAAGATTCAATACCTTTCATGCCAAACAGAAAAGTCATAAAATAAATCTAATCAAATCAATTCTAATGATTTGTTTCTACTATATGAGGTGGAAATTCTAGAAATATAATATAACAAATATTATACTTAAGAATTTGTAATAAGTTTCAGTCAATTTTGGAGTCTCTTAATGAAAGGGAATTCTTTGTATTATAGAATGGCTTATACTATATCAGGAATATATTGATAATAAATAGAAATAATTCATGTCTTAGATTTCATACTACTATTATAGCGTAGAACCTTTGAGTGAAATTTCATTTCATTAAGTTCCCAACTAAGAATCTTGTTTCGTTAGATATAAATATATATCTTCTGTGTACCATTAACCCAATGTGTGGAAAAATCTGTCTGCCTTTAAACTTAATTAGAAGGGTATGAGGAACTTTCATACGCCTGCGTATTGGACATACTCGGATCACAACATCAACACCTCCTCAAAGAATTGGTTCGTCTACTATGCCATCTTTGCGGAGCTGATCTCAATGCAAACCATCTTCTGAACCCCTCTCAAGACTTGAAGAGCATAAGGGTCTCCATTTTTAGAATCCAAATCACATCCCATTTTTCAAAAACTCCATTTTTCCCTCAAATTTCAGCACTACCAATGACATTAAATCGCGAATCGAAAGCTATAGTCACTCGTTTTTATTATTAAAAAATATCTTCTTTGGTTTCTCCAATGTTACAAAAATTCTGACCAAATATTAATTCCTTAAATTTATTATAAATGTAAGGTATAAGAAAACTTAGTGCGCAGATTAAGTTGTGAGTCGTGATTTGGCGGGCAAGTGTATGCTTGAGGCATTCGATCCATGAACTCAGCATGCTGCACACAAACACAACCTGATCAAAAATATTAAAGATTCGTAAAAAAAAAAACAAATGAACATAAAATTGAAGTGAGAAAGAAACGCGCATACATGAATGCAATCAAGTGCAGTCACTCATTTCAAAGCTAATAGCATGATGATGGTATTATATGATGAAGTAGAAGAAGGAGTATTTGAGGATGACTGCAGCCAAATGCGAAATATGAAAAGTTAATACCCACAAATGCTTTACTTCAGTTCAGTTCAAAAAGATATTTAAGCCATGATTACAATGTTTAGAGTAGAGTTTTTATTGGCTTTTGTTTATAACTTAAGAGCAGCAGAAACAGCAGCAGCAGCTCTAGTAGCATCAGCATGATAATTCTTTAAAGAAGATTGTAACTACACATTGGGAATTGCTTCTAAGATATTTACTTGTAGTGCATACAATATTAGTATAAACTAAACTATCTTCTTTATTTACGAGTATAGTATGATTTTTTTTTTAGTTGCTCGCGGCCAATTTGTACAAATTTTCAACTTGGACAGCACAAAATGAAGCTAACTCGATGATCGTGCCTGCGCCTCCAATCGCCACTCATTGGAAGGTGGAAGTTCTACCATCTGCTGTTGCTGTTGCTGCTGCTGCTGCTTCAATCGCGATCATAGACAGAAACTAAAAGCAGGAAAAGGTGCTTTATTGGTTTGTTTTTTTTTTTTTTTCTGTTTTTATTTTGGAATTAAGGTATGACTAACCAACTGAGCTCAGCTCTGCTCAGCTCATCGTCGCACTTCGTCGGTGTAGTTAAGCAATTTATTATTGCCGCAAATTGATTTTTATCTACGCTTAATCGATTGTTTGTTACACACCATAGCATTTTCATACTGCATAGTACTATGCTCATGCCATATGTGTGCTCTGTTCTGGTTGTGCCTCTATAAAGTATCTGTGAGTGTGTATCTTTTTTCAATGTAGTCAACTTAATCACAACTGCAAATGTATGTAAGTGTAAGTGTACGAGTATGTGTGTGTGTGTGTGTGTGTGTATATGAATATTGTGTTTCGGGTGGATTAAGGAAATTATTTATGTTAGTTCACACGTTGTTTTACACGTAATTTATTAACAACATCACCACCAACAACAACAACAACAACAACGACAACAACAACAACGACAACAACAACATTTTCTAAAGCAAACGTTCTGACCTTGGGGCATCATCGATTACACTTGATATCTGGTTTATGTGTCTACTATGTTTGTATGTCTCTCTGTCTGTCTACAAAAATGTCGAGCAATTAAGAAAACATGAAGACATGCAAGAACAGAAGAAGTTTTAAAGCTTTAACCCATTAAGAATCCATTAAACCATAAAAGATTTTAACAGATAGATGGCTATCGCTATTATTATCGCAATATACGAAGTCAAAAAAAAAAAAAAATCCACGTGTCGAGAAATTTCTATCAAAGGGTTCTTAAGATTTGAACTGCATTCGGCTATACTGAAAAGTCTCCAATGTGTTTTATAACTTACTAGATACTTGGGCAAATGTTGTCCTACCTTGCCTTCCCAAAAAAAAAATGAATGGATACTAATTGTCTTTGTCAAAGGCGACTTGAATGATTTTAGCATATTTCTCTAAGCTTTATATGCATTTCACTTACACAACTCACTTTTTTCGATGTTTTTTAGATTTTACGGAACTTCCTTTGGGGTTTCCTAAACCTTCCTCATGAATAACTCCGTCTATTGGTGAAAACTGTATGAAAATCCGTTCAGTAGTTTTTGAGATTGTTGTGTTGAGACAGACAGACAGAAGCAGCAGGATACTTTGTTTTATAATATGTATATAGACAGAGTGAATGCATAAATATAATGTAGAGCTTTTGGAAAGTGTTTTAATACAATTTAGAGAACATAATTTTGAGGACAATTTTTGCATCTTCATGGTCACATCAATAATTCAAATGCAGAAAATCTTTTTGCAGTTGCCCAAATCCCAGTTTTGGAATAGCCAACAAGCAGTTCGGAACAAGATCCTATTGAAAACCTTTGAGGCATCCCATAGAGGTAATGGAAATGTTATTTTTTTTTACTTCTATCCCACGCCATTTTCCCCATCCGAGCCCACGCAAGCTAGGGTCCATTAAAAACCGAACAAGACTGGCTATCGACCAAATCTCTTCGGAACTGAACTACTGGAGTTAGTAGACATGCAATACCAACATATGTGACTACTTTACGGCTACAGACCAAACATCATTTATACTAAGGAAATTATTTTTCTGGAATTGACATTACTACACTCCAAAATCTAATGAATTCCATGCCAGGACGTAAAAGTGTAAAGGATGCTGAATCTATCAGTTATCTGAATGTCTTGTAGCCATTTTGTTTTTTATAATTATTTATTTCGTACAGCGAATTTTGTTTAATATTTCAGAACTCGTAGTTTTGGTTCTTCGGCTCTATGAAACTTAAATAAGTTTTTAGGGCTTTAATCAATTAAGAAATCATAAAACCATAAAAGATTCCTACATATTATAATTTTTCTAATTTTTTTATTATTTCTTAAAAATATTTCTGCTTTTTACCTTATTTATTGATGATGAATGGAAATCCAAAAATAAACTACATATAAATTTATATAAAATTTGTTCTTTTGTATATTTGATTTTGTATCTTTTTCTAAATAAAAAAAACTCGTAAATGTGCGTGATTTTCTTTTTGATAAACTGAAACCTTATTTGTAGTTATTTTTTTATTTATTATTTATTATAAATTATGCGATATAGAGAAATTATCCTTTTATGTGTTATTTATGTGATTTTTTACGTTTCGTTCTTGGACGCAATTTTCTTTTAATTAAAATGATTGAAAAAAGTAACTTGAAATGCGTTAATGGGCACATGTTCTTCTTCGTTGACAAGAAAATCGACGTAGACAAAAACGCGAATGCGGACTAAAAGTAGAACCGGCGACACGAAATGAAGGACAACACAACACTTGATGCAGTAAACACATTTTATGACATAATGAAGAAAAAAGGATATTCTTCTCCCCGAATGCTGTTGCCTCTTCAGATACACGTATTTTTCTTCTTTCAATAAACAGTTTAGCACAGGGAAAGTAAAAAAAAAATTCAAAATACCGACGGAAAATTGTTTAGTAAAAATTACAAGTAAATTGTTTATCAATCAATTTCTGTTGAAATTTCTAAATTCTTTTTTTCTTTTTTCACTACACTTTATAGTTTCTTATTTTTACTTCAATTTTGTTTTATGTTTTTATTTTTTTATAAATCGTAAAATTGTTATTATTATTTTCTTGTATTTTTGCGTCGTAAAAAGAAATTTTTGTTACACGCTCTCGCACTCATCCAATGCCAACACAAGGCGCCGAAATTCCAAACTAGAAGCTCCACATTTCATGAGCTTGCGGCGCCTTACAAAATTGTATATTTTCTTTCTATTCAGTATTTTCTTGCTGTTTAATTCTGTTGGTTTTTTTTTTTTTTTTTTTTGTTTGTTTTTGTTCTGTTTTGGAGTAAATGTGAAAAGATAAAAAAGAAAAGAAAAACGAAAGAAACGAAACGAAACGCAACAACAAGTAGCAATGAAAATAATTCCGGAAAAAGCCGAAATGATATCAAAGTATTGTAAATGAAAATTTATCGAAGAGCATCCGCTAAAGCAAATGAGTATTTTAAGACTAAAAAAGACTATTGTGTGCTTCGCTCTCTCTTAGTTCATTCTCGCCCAGCATGCGCAGTTTAACAAATTTACTCCAGCATCATCGTCATCAATTATCATTATCATCTTCAGTATGATTATTAGTTTCATTATCATCATCATTATGATTATTATTATTAGTAATAAAATCATTAGTATTATTTGTAGCGACGGCTACACGTGAGGAATTTCGGCAAAAGCAAAGGCACCGACCGACATCATTGGCATTGGCATCGGCATCGGCATCGTCGTGCAGCGCCAGCTAATAAAATTAAAATGCCATATTTCAGACGTTGATAACAATAAGTGCGGCATATAAGTGAAGCTCGGGCGCTATGGGCGGCCCAAATCGCCCACTATATCATACTACTACTACTACATACTTATTTGTCCTATAAAGGCAGGCACCTTGCCAAAGCAGGCAACCAAGCAGAGGCAGAAGTAGAGGCAGGAAGGCATTCAGGCATTCAGGCATTCAGGCAGGCATAGACATCATCAATGGTGAATGGCAATGGAAGAAACGTTTTACTTTATAGATACTTTTATTTACCTGTAGAACTTTTTTCTTTTTTTTTTTTCTTTTTTTATTATTTTTTTTTTTCCTTTTGGTATTGATTTTTGTTCTAAAGTATTTTGTGCAGAGCAAAAGGAAAGTGTGTGATGGAGATGGAGATGGAAATGGAGATTAGTACAGTATTTTGTGGGTTGGAAAATTTCCTTTCAAGAAAATTATGAATATTGAATTTGCATTCGTTGACATTGTGGAAAACGTGTGTCGACAGCAACAGAAGCAAGTAGCAGGAACAGAAACAGAAACAGACACAGGAGCTGCCAAATGCAAAGTGGGTTGGGGAGGGCGCCCTGTTTGTTGTCTCCTCTTCTTGTTCCTTGTACTTTTTTTGTTGTCTGAATGAATTTAACAATTTCAACATGCCTCACAGCAATGCAAAGAATGAAAATGAAACAAACAAAAAAATGTAATAGTAAAATATGAATGAAAATAAGAAGTAGGAAATAAAAAAGAAAATACAAAAATGCGCTCGCTCAACTTGATGATAACAATCGGCAGGCAAAATTGAAAATTTTTAACTTTCGTCATGAAATGATTTATGCGCTGCAGGTGATTATTGATTTCTTATCATGGAATTTGTTTATTTTGTTTGATTTTATTTTGCTTATTGCTTTTTTAAAAATAAATTTGGAAAATAAGTAAATAAAAGAAAGAAATTTGGCAAATCATGAAATTAATTTGTTGAATATTTGTTTTTTTTTGTTTTTTTTTATAAAAGAATTTATATTGAGTTGAGAAAATTAGTTTATACATAAATTACAAATTTCCCTTGCACAAATATATTTTGCTTAGATATTTATGACAATTTAATGGACACACAAAAGGATCTTCTCTATCATTTCCACTATGTTAATTAATTTATTAATTTGAAAGATCAGTAGATAGGCCACAGCTTAGTAGTGGAAATGCAAGCAACCAGAGACAAAAGAAACCTTGAACCATCTTAGGATTGTAACTAAAAATACTGTTGCAAAATTTTATAATTATTTCTTTATTTTATTAGTAAAGTTGGCGAGGTATCTAGTTGGAGATGATACATTGTGATTGTTATGCGAGGTCTGTGGCGATCTGACGGAGGCAGGTGGCAGCATGGTGATCCAACGGTGAACTGCAGTTCGATGTGATGATCCAACGGATGCAGGCAGCGAAAACATAAACACAAAAGACTTCACTTAAACAAATAACACTTCAACGTAAAATAAAACACAGAAAAATCTACGTGCCATCATGAAAAAAAATAAAATAAAATAAAAAAAAAGTGGCGTCTTTCTTCCTAGATCCTCTTATTAATTTCCTCCTTCTTCTTAAATCTCTATTTCCAAAAAAAAAAATGTCATATTGTTTTTATTACCGTTTCCTCTTCTTCTTGATCATCAGCTGCTGGGAGGACACCAGGACTACCCGCATTCATTACAGTGATATGAAGAAGGTGTCCTGGAAATGATTGATAATAATTATTGATTTCGTAACAATTCTTTCGGCGCTTTGTTTATGTTCTATATTTCACACCCCAAAATAACAGAAACAGATCCAGATATCTTGTTTCTGTATCTGTTTCTCTTTTATGCGAGACTCAGCCTTTAGATGTTTACTTGAGACAAGCATAAGAATCTATTTGGTATGGTTAGAGACCCAATCTGGAGGTCCATGTACAGCAGACCAAAGCTCACAAAGAGATGTAGTGTCAAAGATTATGATGATGATAAGATGCTCCAAGTAGAAAATATGTATCAGCTGATCATTTCAATTATATAAATAAGAGACATCTAATGACTTCAAATAAAATTTAATAATAATTTGAAAAATTATTATAGAATTTTTATTGAAACTCGATTTCATTTATCATTTATCTTCATTGTTGGTTATGAAAATATTTTTGGTTTGTTTTTCCTTTATTTAAACTCAACAAAATTCATTTCATTTAATAGTTTTAAAATATTTTTTCAAGGTCTTACAAACTGTCTGTCATCTTATATTGGACTCTTGTTACAATAAACTTTTTATAAAGAGTCAAGCTTTGCTTCCGATTGCTTTCTTCATTCATTCATTCATTCATTCTTGTTGCTCTTGTTGCTTTTGTTGCTGTTACTGTTACTGTAGTTGTTTTTGTCTATTTGTGTGTTTGTTTGTTTGCCTTTAGAAAATTGTAATTAAATTAAAATTCTTTTAACATGACATTTTGCTCAGCAGCAAAAGCACCGACACAAAAAGCCATCATTCTATACCAATATAACACCCCCATAATACACACAAACAAACAGACACATTTACAAATATAAAGAGCCGACACCATTATTATCATCATCATCATCATCGTCATCGTCATCATCAACAACAATGTCGACGGTGGCGGCGTCAACATTTTCCTGCTGCTTTCATTCGCTCTCCTTCTTCAGAGTAAACTAAGACACGTTGTCAGCATTCATGTCAGAGTATCTATCTCCTTAGCCAGTCACCCTCTCTTAGCCAAGTAAACGAGATTGCTTCAAAGGCAAATGTTGTTGTACTCGTACTCATAGTAAGTAAGTAGTTGTGTGAAGAAGTAGAAGATTTTTCATTAAAATTTGCCACTTTAATAGTTTTGTGTGTTGAAAAAGTGTCAGAAATGTGGCAGAAAATGAGAGGAAAAAAACAGGAGAAATCAAAGAAAAAAAAAAGAATGCAAAAAAGTGTTTGAAGTTCATATAATAAAAAGCCTAAAAATATTGTGAATTTTTAAACATATTTCTTGATACTTGAATTTAAATATAATTGAGGAAAAGTAAATCTAAAACTTAACTTAAATTTTTCTTCCGTGATTCTTTTTCTATTGAAAAAAAAAAAAACTTCAATTCATTTCACTGAAATAATTATCAATATTTCCCATTTATTTTTTAATTAATTAATATTCAATAATCTCACACTTATGTACAGTTTATGATTTGCAACCACTACTTTTTGTTTGATGTTTATGAATCTAAGCTTAAAACATAAAATGAAAATGATGATGATGATGATGAACAACAAAAAAACCATTACAATTGACTCCAATCTTGTGCTCGACATGTGCACTTCACTTGATGCCAAAGCATCCAAGAACTCTGGTCTCTGGGACCAAATCAACCAAGTGGATATCAAAAGTAAACCTCATCATGCCACGCGATGCTTGCCATCATTGCCACCGCCACTTAAATTTCCATGAAAAATAAGTAAACGAACGAACGAACGAACAAACGATGAGGAAGAAAACAAAAATCTTTTTACGTCAGTTCTGCTTGTCTTGTTCGCTGGCATTTTCTTGCGTTGTTACCTTCTGCTGTTCAACTGGCCTCCCCCTCAGCAACAACATTAACAAGAGCTGCCTGCCTGCCTGTCTGCTGTCTAAGAAACTGAAGATGATTCCTCAAGCGTCGCCATCGTTTGTTGCTCCCAGACACACACTACAACTTTGCTTTTCTTCACGCCGGTGCGTCATCCTGTGTTGTTATTGCTGCTTCCCAACAATTTCCTTTAGGCGGGCAGGCAGGCAGGCAGACAGACAGACAGACCAAAGCAGACAATTCAAGAGACGACGAGACGAAACAATGAGAATTGAGACAAAACTCTAAAAGAAAATATACAAGAATCACACGAAATTTTACTATCTTAACCCCCCCCCCCCCTTCCTCATCCTCCTTCGCCTTCCTTCATCATTTAACGTGCATCTGTCCGTTTGTCTATCAAGCAAGAAAGCAAGCAACCAACCAACCAACCAACTCATGACCCATCTCCTTGTCATCCACACAACACATACACATGCACATAGCAAAAGATACTCGCTGATGATGGTGATGGTGATGCTGATGCTGATGATGCCAATGTCTGTCTTCTAACAGTTCAGTGTATAACAAGCTTCCGCCACCCGCTTCTTGGCTACCGCCCCAAAACGTCGTTCAGCCCCCCGGATGCCTTACACTTTGTCGGCTATCTCAAGTACACTTCCATGTTCATTTTTACAAGCAAAACGGAAATGACAGTTGCGCAACGGAACGCAGAGCATAGCACAAAGTAACATAAAGCAATGTAACACAACGCAACGCAACGCAACTCAACTCAACTCAACTCGACTTGACTCGACTCAGCTTAGCTTAGTTTACTCGACATGCTACTCGAACTTCTGAAATGTTACCGATGATGCTGAGCAATGTTTCTACCGTGAAAAGTGAAAGAAACCTTTCTCGCATAATAGTCTGTCAAAGTATAGTAGTTTGTATCTAAAGCATATTACTGAGATACATCAGACACAGGGACAGAGACAGGGACAGATCAGACAACCAAACAGAGTCTTTTGTGCGGGTGAAAACTCTATGAGAGTTAAGCTTCTCCAAGCTACAAGGCATCATCGCATGCAACCTTGACAGCTTCTTTTATATCTATGAATATATATAGTATTTGCTTGTCTGTGTGCAGAAGAGCAGAGAATCTTTTAACATTGAAACAATGAAAATTAAGGAAAACAACTTGGTTGCCGGCAACTTACTTCAAAACTGATATCCTTGCGTGTTGTATCTATGAGATTCCACTTCAAGTTCGAAGTGAATAGTTTTTCCATGAAGAAGAAGTTGAAGAAAACTGTTGGTTACTTTCCACTTCAAACTATGTAAATAGAATAGTTGAAACAAATAGAAAATTTCTAGTTTTTTTTTTTTTGCCAAGAGCGGCACACACACACACACACACACACAAACCATAAGCATATAAGTAAGTAGGAGTATCTCTATGTATCTCATCTTATATAGTTTTGTAGTAATGTGGATTATTTTTGTTATTGTATCGTATTTCGCGTTCATTTCCTCCAATTTCAACTAATTTTCTAATTATGAGTCTAGTAGACCAAAAACGAAAATCGTGTCACATTCCGAGTGATTTATGTATTTTGGAAAAATGTCAAATATGTACAATATTTTGGCCTGTATTTGTGTTCGTCTAAAATGTCTATTGTTGTTGTCTCTGCTTGAGTTTAGTTTGTTATACTACTATTACGACATTCGGCGCATATTTCAAGTATCAGAGAGTTGAGTCTGAGACATAAGTCGAATTGGATCTCTCAGAATAGTGTCAGAGAGCTTCAGCCAAAAAAAAAAAAAACAAAGCACCAGCCTACGCAAAACTTAATCATCGATTGTGTAGTACAATACTACATACATAAATACATATTTGTATCTACTATTTTGGCGACATTCGCATTTTACGACGTCGTCATCATCATCATCCTCCTCCTCCTCCTCCTCCATTCTTCATTCCTCATAAGACAATACAATAACTTTGTTTCTTCTGAATTTGATTTATTTATTTATTATTATTTTGTTCTATCAGTTTTACTTATTTGGATTTTTTTTTTTTTTTTTTTTTGTATCTTGTTTCTCTTCTTCTTTTGGCAAAACTTTATTTGATTATTGTCTAAGGATTTCTTCTCTCGAGAAATTCTTTCAACTATATAACAATATTTTTTTGTATTATTTTTGGTTGATTGCCTTGACTTGACTTGGCTAATAATCATGAGGAGAGTCGCCAATGACAGCAAACATAGGAAGAACCAATGGAAGGAGCAGTCAGCCAACTTAAGTTAATTTTCTGCATCAATGAAATTATGTTGAACTTTAAGGGGTAAAAGGGCAAAATACTTATTTACTTTAAGAGGATATAAAAAGAAATGAAAATTTAAAATGTTTAATAATAAAATGTGTTGCAATGAAAAATACAAGATAGAAGTGAGAGTAGAAAGAGCTAAGAATTGATTATGAAATCATGTGATTACTTTGAAGTCTTTAGACTTATGTTGTTTAAGCTCTGCTAAGACTTTTTAGATCTAAGAATCTACAATTTATTGTATTTTCTCAAGCTTGTTTTTGTTTTCTTGTTTTTCGTTTTTTTTCTGTTTTTCAAGTGACAATTCATGTTGTTTTTTTTTTTTGTCTTGAAAGAATATAAAATAAAAACACGAAGATACTCTTTCGTATGCAAAAGTTTTGCGTTGAAAAACACACGTTAACCAAAATAATAACAACAACAACAACAACAACAAAATACTATACTATATAAGAATGTCAAAGTTCTGTTTTGTCGTCTACACTTTTTTTTTTGTTTTTTTTTTATTCATTCAATTCAGTTCAGTTTGGTTCAGTTCTGGGTTGTGGTCTCAGAAGTTCTTAAGATGTTTATTTTGTTTTTTTTTTCTCTCTCTGATTTTCTTGGAATTTCCAAAAGAGAATTCTTTTTAATTTTTTTTTGTTTTTTTTTTTTTGTTACTTTGTATATTTTTGCCTTTTCTTGTACTTTATTTGTTGCTATTTTATGTTGATATTTTTACATGTTTTGCGGTCTACATTTTTTTGCTTTTGGTTGTTTTTTTGTCATACAGGAAATGTCAATGAAAGTTTTTTGAGTTTTGTGTGTGGGAAAAAGAACGAAAAATAGCGAAAAAAAAAAAAAAAATTACTGAAGAAAATTAAAAGAAGAAAGAAATTGTTGATATGTCAATGTAGAATGCTTTTGATTCAGAAAAGTCTTTTGAAATAAACTTGATGAACTTAAAACGATAAAAAACTATCCTTACAATTTCTCTTTTAAAAACTATTTAATTTTTTATTCAATTAACAAACACAGAATAATTGCATAAATTTATCCACAACATTCTAAGTGCATTTGAATTGAAAAAATATTGCTCTTCTGTCTTCTTGGATATTAGGCAAGCCTTCGAATGAGTATGAATAGAAGGACTACTCCACATCCACAAACTAATAAAATATCTTCCAGACAAGCTGAAGAGCTGCTAGATGGAAGAATTCGAGACCCCGACTTTAGCATAAAGTGCATCAACGCTGGTAAGCTACAGCGGCAGTATCCTTGCGACATTAGACTAGTAGCTACTTATGCAGATGGCACCGCCATACTCATGAACTCAAATTCCTCCCGTTGAAGAAGGGGAAATGACTCTTGACTATTAAAAGGGATTTTATACATGGACCAAACGACATGGAACATTGGCATAAATGCCTCCAAATCCGCTAATTTCATATAAAATGTGCTTCTTCAGTTGTATCGGCAGACTCTAGAATCATTCCTCAGGTGAATCGTGTTTGATCCTGGACAAAAGCTCCACACTTGGTGCCCTCATTTGAAGAGTTTTCACAACTGTGTTTTCTGCTATCAAAAGATGGGAATATTGGACTATATTCTGCATGCGGACAATATACTGTCATTCAACAACAAATTGATGATTTAGAACCAATTGAGTGACCCCTGTGTTGGCGCTATGGCATACTGACATGGGAATCCACCGCTGCCTACAATTTTTTTTAGTATCCAAGTCTGTCAAAATAAAACTCTTTGGAGCTCATCCGTGGTATTTGAGAAAATCAACACTTCACAGAAATATGAAGACATCAACAGTGTTGGATGAAATAGATATATAATAAATATAAGACTTCTTCATCATCCAAAGCCACTACTGGTAGATTCACTTTGTATGAATCCATTATACCGACATACAAACTACAAATAGAAAGTTCTACCTCATCATAAATTTAATCTATAAAATTTCACTTCAATGAACAAAAAAAAATCCTGTTTTTCACTAAAATTTCATTTGAATGACTTTGTGTTAATGGTCGACAACCAACAGAGTAACAAGAGAAAGTTCTCTATTGTATTCTACTAAGTTACCCTAACAAGAAACATATATAAATATATTTTTTTATTTTTTTATTTTTTTAAATTTCACCAACCCCAATTTATCGCTTTATTTTCTCTCTCTATGCCATTTTTGTTATATTTCTGTTATTTTTTATTTTATTTTATTTATTTTTCTACACATTTTTTCCTCGACTTAGCACGCTTCCGCGGACATGAAAAGGAAGTGCACGTCAAAGCTTAGACACAAACCATGGAAGCGTAAAGGTGCAACTGAAGTTAACAACAATAACAAAACATATAAAGAAAAAGTTAAATAAAAAATTTCAATGCATTTTGCCACCAACAAAGAGACACAATAATAAAAAAAAAGAAAGAAAGAAATTCATCCATCCAAATGCCTTGAAATGCGTGCAAACAAGAATTTGTTTAACAATTTCGCTAAAAACTTTAGATACACCAACAGCAACAATAACAACAACAATAACTCAACTAAAAGTAAAGAAAGCAATGACCAAAATGAAAAGGAAAAAAGAAAATACTAAGGTACTCGTAGATGAAAAAGGGAAGTGGTGGCATTTAAATAATTTAAAAAAAAAAATTTAAAAAAATAGAGAAAAAGGGAAAACTAACAGTGCGAGAAAAAATTATCAACAAATAAAAATAAAAGTAAAAAAAGTTGATGAAAAAAGAAACAAAGACAAAAAAATTTAAAGAAAAAGAGCCGCAAACACAAATTACAACAATTAAATGGCAAACAAAGTAAGCGAAGCCGCAATTATCACATCACATGTTGCAGCCTTTGTCGCTTTGCCATTACCTTCTTTACCCCTGCAACATCTTCATCATCATCATCATCATCATCATCATCATCACCATCATTATCATCATCACTAAAATCATCATCATTTTTGTTGCTACTTCTAGTTAAATTCAATGGTGCTTTTGTTGCTGCCTTCGCAAGTTACCAGCGACTTGACTTTAATTTATGAACTGCTTTTCAACGCGCCTGGTGGCCATTCGAGCAGCAACAATAACAACAACAACAACAATAAAAGACACACAAATGGACAAAGAGACACAGTGACAGACAGACAAACAGACAAACTAAATAAGCTAAATAACATTGGAATTTCTTTAAAACAAGCCACACATCTTTACTACACTCGACCACAGCTCAACTCAACTTAGCTCAGCTCAATTTAGTTGAACTCAACTCGTTATAATTTTTCTTTGTACAATATTTTTTTTTATACGGTTTTCTTTTTATTATGTTTTTTTTTTTTTTCTTTTGTTTAACAATTAAGCAAAAATGTACAATTGCTTGATTTTTATGGTTTTTTCATTTCGTTTTCTACCTTGAAAACATAATAAAGAGTTAAGAAAATTCAAGGTACTCGCATCTCACTTATAGTACATATTTCGAAAGGAAAAGAAAGAAAAAACATGCACAAAAAAACAGCGTGAAATTCTACAATTGTCAGTCAGTCTGAGGTTTTTAGGTTTTACTAAAAGATTCCCCATTTTAGATACCAAATAACCAAGCAATGAGCAGCAAACACAACACAGCGTGCAAACAAGGCAATGTTGCACTCAGTAACTAATAGAAGAAACAGAGAAACAGGTGGCAAAAAGCAACATCAGCAGCATAACTTGCAGTCAGCAGCCAATTTGCGCTCAACACGTTGGCTTTGCATTGAAAAACCTGACAGCGTGAAAAAAAAGAGGAAAAAATCAACAAAAAAAAAAAACTATAATAATAAAAACAAAGTGTAAAAATGCAACGAGACGTAACCAAATGATATTTGTAATACATCTATGAGATACTTAAACAATTTCCAATTGCTGCTGCTCCCCCCAAATAATTAGAAAAATTACAGTTAATTTAAAACAATTTCATGATTGACAACACAAAATTTTATTTTTCATTATCATAATGAAATTTCATTCGCATTCATTTCTTTCAATGATTTTTTTTTTTTTTTTTCAATAATTGTACAAGAATATTGAAGAAATAATAAAATACAAAAACAGAAACTGTAGCAAGTGAGGCGGAGTGTGTGTTTCAGATTTAGAGCATTTCAAATTTCAGGGGTTGTAAACCAATATACTTTGTACAAATGGTGAATCTATCTTTTGTATTTATATATAATAAATAAGTATGTAAGTAAGTAGTTCTATGAAGCTCTAAATGAAAGTACAAAAACTTTTTTCCACTTGAGTAACTTAAGTGCCAACACAATTCTTCCCCCAATTTAAAAAAGGAAAGAAAAGAAAAGAAAAAGAAATATTGAAACACTGAAAATACATTTAAACGGAAATGAAAAGAAAAATGTAGAAAAGTCAAAGAGCAGAACTATGAAATTGTTATCCTTTAAACAGGGGAAATGAATAAGTAGACATCATTGGATATGAGTAAGGAAATGAGCTTTGAAATGTATGCATCTTTAATGGGGGAAAGATCTCTTATTACTTACTTATTATAGGAATATTTCTTAAGACAATCAAATGTATGATATTCAAATCTACTTAATTAGTATTGCAATACCTGAATAGTCCTTATGATTTACAGAAGTAGAAGAAGAACCATGCACAGAGATAGATTGAAATTAAATTGAAATTATGGAAAGGCAGTCACAGGGCTTCTCTTGTTACAGAAGAAGAAATCATTTTCTCCAAGTGACCAACATTTTTGATTCATAGATGTTTTGAAGGAGGATTTTGAAGTAGTCAATAGTAGTTGGCAGACATCTTGTCGGTTAAAGATCAGTGACGACTGTTGTCAAAGTTGATCGGTCTTTTTTGTTTTTGAGGTTTTGTTCATAAGAAATCCTCCTTGATTGTTGCTCATGGTACTATTCGTTCCATTTACAGTTAAGTTCTCTTTTTTTATTGCTGATCATAACTGATCTGTTGGCAGCTGTATGGAGTGCAATGCCCTTCTCCATTAACATGATATGCACTCATCTCGTCATCATCAAAACACGCAACACGTTTAATATCACTCGCTGCTTCAGACTTTTAAGTATTCTCAGTGAGTTAAGGCCTTTCCTATGCTTCATGACTGATATTCTGCACGTCTGTCTGACAGTTGGTCTCTCTGTTTAAGGCGATTGTTGTCTTTATGGGATTTCTAAATAATATTTTCCAACATTTAACAATGTAATCCTCTGAATTAAGTTAAAGACAATTTAATGTTGACATAAATATATCTTCATATTAATAATTATAATAAAATTTATATTTTGTTAAAGAACTCACTATTCATCAGTATAAAAAACCTTTAACCTTTGAAGTCCCTTAAAATGAATTGTCAATTCAAATTCATCTTCTTACTTAATCTTCAATATAAACAAAATATTGGATAATAAATTTTAAAAACAAACTCGTCTAACCACATAAAAAAGTATCTACTGTACATTGTTAAATGAATAATAATGAAATTATTTTGTCAAAATTAAAACATTAAATTTAATTTATTAATTTGTTTTCAATATCCATAGCCGACGGCAATTTGCAACCTAAAATTCGTTGCTTCCTTCAATTTTGATTGTCTGTGAGTCGTCGTCGTCATCGTCGTTCGTCCATCTACAATATCTAAGCGGCCTTCGTTACTGATGCCGATAATAAAAGTAATAATGATGATGATGGTAATGATAATGATAATGATGATGAAGTATGCTGCTGCTGCTGCTCTCTTTGTTTTAAACGTTTCCAAAATACGACAGAGAGACAGGCCGAAAGACAAACGAAAATATAACATAAAATGAATAATGGCTGCTTCCCGACCGACCTCCATACAATCACACATACACACACATTCATACATTGATTCGCATTGATCAACCCATAAATATGCACACTCACTCATTGAAACATAGGTACACACTTACACACTCACACATACTATAAGAGACCGGCAAAAATAGCGCACACAAAAAACAACAACAACAACAACAACAACACTAACAATACTAATAATGGATATAAATTGAAAGCAAGCAGCCATTTGCCGTCGGCAAGTGGATTTTCAGTTCAACCATGATTGTTGTCATTAGCGACGGCAGTGTCTGCCATTCCATGATGCCATGCGAAGCCTTTGAATGGCGAATGCGAAGTGTTCGGATACAACAAAACCAACCACCACCACCTTCGTATATTTATGCTGCTCTCTATTAGCTACTCTCTTATTTATTCTCTTTGAATTGGGTATTTAGTAAAGAGCATTTGAAGAGTTCCTTGAATGTTCTTTACTCCTTCTGTATTCTCTTTTTGGCAATGAAATATACATATTTCTCTTTGCAATCCATTCAATAATTTGTATCTTGCAGCTTCTTCTTAATATAATCAGCTGTTTCCCGCCAAATTCTTTTTGTATCTTAAACATTAAAGAGATTTAAAATGCTTGTTAAAAGAGAAAAATTTACTCTTAAAATTCTGTTAAGTTAATTTGATATTGAACTAGGAAAAAAGGATATAACAACTTTATTTATTTTCATTCTTTTACTTGTTTAATTTTGCTTATTTTTTCGTATATTTTTTTTTTTTACATTTAAAAAACTATAAACTATTTTTATGCATATTGCATATTAAGTATATCAAAAGGGTTTTTTCTACAACATACTTAGATACTATAGTATTGTAATTGTTCACTGTAATTGGCGAATGTTTACATTCCAAAGTAGCGAACGTACGAACAAAAGTTTACTCAAACAAGTGTCAAGAAGGTTTTTTCAATGATTGACTTTTATTATAAAACTGACCTTTCATCTGGTTGGCAAAAGGATATAAATATTTAATTCCAGTAATTTCTTTTGATTCACGATTTATTACAAAAAAAAATATATGCTTTTTATTTTGGTAAAGATTTGAAGCTCTTAAATGATCAGAGAGAAAACTTTGACTGAGTCAATAATAAGATGTGTTGACTGCAATATTCTTTTAAAAAAATTAAAAGAAATAATAAAACAGAATATTCTGATTCCTTTTAAAGAGTTAAACTTATAAAATATATTTATATTATATAAACGATCACTTAACCCAAATAATAGTTCTTCTTATTTATGTAACATAGATTTATCTTTTATTAATGGTTTAAGTTTCAAATGTTCTACACCTCGCTTATTTCCTATAGTTGATTCGGCAAACTTTGTTTTGCATTCAAAAAGCTTTTGTGCATTTGTTAGTAACGTTGTCTCGCCCCAATGTAAAAACAATATAAGATTTAGAGAATTATAAAAGATTATATGTGAAGTGGTTTTAGAAGCGATAAAATGTAGTGAAGTAGCGCATGTAATTTTAGAATGGTTTATTAGCAAATTTGTTAGAAAAAACGCATTTTAAATTTGAAATTTGTGCTCCAAACAAAGCTTCTTGTGTTTCAGTAATTTGTTTTTGAATAGAATGAGTGCATTTTAATTTTGATACTTGATCAAAACAAAAGTAAAAATAAAGCAAATCATACATTCCATGAAGTTGTACGTTCAATCGCATAATCTATGGGTCGCATAAAACCTCTTTTTACTTTCCTAGAGTACAATTTTTGTTTTACCCCATCACCACATCTACAAATTTTCTATTAATATTACTACTAGTAAGTACTATACTAAAATAAACCTTAATAGATTCAGAAAACTTTCGAAAAATATACGAATATTATTTCCCTTTCACATTTTCCTGTTAAACCACAAATGTCATATAACATAAAACATTTCTAAGTCTCTTACTCACCATTCTCAAGTTCTTGGTATTATAAATTCTACATTCACATATTAGTTAGTTAGTTAGTAAAGCCAAAGAATCTGCATTCCAATATTCCATTTTACTACATCACATGAACATGATGTCTGTGAGCTGTCAATATACTCGTACATACATAAAAGTCTGGCGCGTTTTCAATTTCCTTTCCATTCCATTCCATTCTATTCTATACATACATGTATTTGTATGTATTGTATATATTGAACGATGAAACGATCTCTATCGATCCATCGATCGATCGATCGATCGTTGGTGCAAGTAAAAACGAATGCAAAGACAAAGTGCAAAAAATAATTAAGTTCTCAAAAGATAAAAATCATGTTAGCCACAGATCAATTAGTAGATTTTTTCAATCTTAGCTTATATTTCATCTTTTGCAATGACAACGACACGACCCCACCCCACCAACCCATCATCGCCTTTGCTACGCCTTTGTTGTTCTCGTCGTCATCGTAATCGTCGTTTTCACCAATATGATTCAATTCAATCCAATCCAATCCAATGCAATCCAATGCGTTCCGATCCGATTCAATGCATTGAGATTCGATTCCCTCGATACAAATGCATAAATTTACATATGAATTTGGCTTAAAATGATTTTGAAGGCTGTTGAAATGTTTTAGTGCAACCTGCTGTTGCTGGCATGGATTCATTCTCACATTTAGTGGTTATAGGATACGACGATGATGATGATGATGATGATGATGGTGAAGTAGATGAAGGAGACAGGCAGGGAGGCACAAAAAAAAGCATATCAGGCGAGATTGAAGCTCAGCAATAAACACGCTACGATCTTCGATTTCAAATGGAAACCAACTGTTCCGGAGTATTAACTAAGAGTTGTTTTTTTTTTAACTTTAACTTGGACTTGGATGGAGATGGAGTTGGCATGGTTCACTTCTTGGTTGGTTGTACATGCGCTTGCAGACTTTAAAGCAAAAAAAACAAAAAAACGAAAACAAGAACAAAAATTAAATAAACGTAGACGTCAGTAACTCATTTATCTCTTAACTGGACTTGAACAATTTCCCGACACCACAGAGAGAAGTTGACCATTGAATGCAGCATATATTGGACGGACCTCAGTGCTGCTACCTGTCTGTTAGATCACCACAATCCTTCTCCCATTCCCCCATTTCCCCATTCTCCCATTCTCCCCTTCTCCTTTTTTGTTTGTTTCCCATTGGCAAAGACTATGGCAATGGTTTTGGTAGAGGATTGGTAGAGGATTTGGATTTGGATTGCGTTTTTAAGTTTTCTACTACTACTACTTCTACTACTTGAGATGCTTTTGTTTTCTGTTCTTATTTTGACAACGAATTTGCATGCATTGAAATTGTGTTTTGAGCCTTGTTAACTTTGACTAAAGTCATCGTTGTTGTTGTTGTTGTTGTTGTTCTTTCAGTTCTTTTGGTATCTTAAAGTTTTGTTTGTTGCGCTTTTGGCGTCGCGTGACGACGCACGTTCACTCGAACCAAGTCGCTTTGCTGTTGTGTTTGCTTCACATACGCATGCGCGCGCACTCACATAATCTTTGCAAAGGGGCAACTGGAGAAGTCAAGAGGGAGGAGAGTCACATAAACAACTAAGGAACGCAATCTTGGTCAAATAAGTTTCATTGAGATGGGTCGGTCGGTCGGTGGTTTGGTGTTTTTCGTTATGAAATTGTGAAACAAGATCCAAAACAAAGTGTTCAATGTTTCCGTTTCAGATTCTCTCAAACAAGACATTTATGTTCTTCTAGAACTGAACTGAACTGAACTGAACAGTTCATGTCTTGACCGTAGTTAAAACGCAACAAAAAGTTACTCACTCGTACAAACAAACAAACAAACAAAACGAGGTTAAAGCATATTTTGGCTTAAAGCTCACTTAGGCCACATTATGTTACGCCTGATTTCAGACACAATTGCTGTTGCTGTTGCTGTTGTTGCTGTTGCTGCTGCCGCTGCGCATGTGCAAACAATTGTTCGATTACTTTTTCTTTTTGTATTTGTATTTGTCTTTGTTGTTACTTTGTTTTTGGTTCGAAAACAAGTTCAAACTAAAAGATACTTACAGGTCTTCTTTGCCATGCTGTTCATTGACTACTTTAAGCATTGAGAACTTATTGAACAATTGTTGTTGTTAACTCCCTTAAGGCCTCAGGCATTATAGTATACTCTTGTTGTTGTTCTTGTTGTCTGTTTGCTTGCGCGATTGTGACGCAGATAAAGGCAAACTTCATCTTCGGTTTGCAATAAACAAAAATACTTTTGCAAAAGAGCAAACTACCTAAAGAGGAGTCTACTGCAAGGGTTCAAGGGTAAAACGCAAATGATCAATTCATTTTATTGTTAACTACATTCATTTCTAACAAGCTTTATAGAGATCATTTCCACTCACACTCACAAACTTTCATAGATCTAAAGAAGAACTAGTCTTATATGAGTTTTAATCCTCCTTCTTTTGGGCTAATAATGCGATAATTTTGTTTTCATTCAAGAAATAAAATAAATGTATACAAAATCGAATGTAATCTTAAAGTGGTTAATAACAACAACAAGAACAACAACAACAAGAACAACAACAACAAGAACAACAACAACAATAACATAGATGCAAAGTTGGAAAGCAACAATAAGAATATATGTAAGAATAATAACAATGTAAAGGAGACAAACAAGAACAAAGTCAGTTGTTTGGTTGCAGCTGCAACATGTTGCTGCTACTGTGTTACTTGTTAATGCCAATGACGACGTTGCTGCAGCAACATGTTGATGTTGTTGTTATTGTTGTCGCTTATGTTGCTGTTGTTATTGTTGTTGTTGTTGTTGTTGGTGTTGCTGCTGCTGCTGCTGCTGCTGCTGCTATTAATGTTGTTGTTATTGCTGCTCTTGTTGTTGTTGTTGTTGATAATGCATGCGCAAAATTTAAATTATGTTGTTTTGTCGCATGTTTTGGCCGCGCTCATTGAGTTTCTTAGCTTCCCGAGACTCTTGAAAGTACACACAGCATAAAAAATAAAAAAAATAAAAAAGGTTCTTCTTAACATTATCAATGAATAAATGAAAATGTCTTTTGTCAGTAAAAGGAAAATTGTTGTAGTTGTTATTGTTATTCAACGTTGCTGTTTGTCGTTTAACATCTTTATTTTTTCTCAATTTCAACAAGGAAACATTGTTGTTGTTGTTGTTGTTGATGCCGTCCTTCTACTCTACTTTACTCTCTTCTTTGCTCTTCATCTTTGATTCGACATAAACGCTTTTTTATGTCAGCGCGAAATGTCATTTGTAAATTGAAATGAAATTTGCATAAAATCGCAGGATGCACTTAGGATTAATAGGGATCAGAACCTTTTACTAAACACATGATGATGCTGCTACTGCTGCTGCTGCTGCCACATGAATTAAAGTAATTGAAAAATGCATTCATGCATGACAATTGTTGTCCCCCACTTTGTGTGCATAGTTTAACCATAAAAGTATATTGTATCATGTTTATGAATTTTTGAACTTACCTTAGAATTTTCTGTTGTTGATTATTTTTTGTTGGCGTTTTATAATCCTAAAACAAGTAAAATGGTTAATATGTATAATAATAATCCAATCCAATGTGTGAAAACTGTAATGAGAAGAAACAAAAGAAAAAGAACATTTGAACATTAAAATGAAATTGCTTTGTGTATCTTCAATCTACTGAGAAATAAAAGTATGTATTTCAAAAAAAATACCACATAACGCCATCTATTGTCAATATGAGGAACATGTGTATTTAGATAAAAGCCAATAGGCAACTATACACATTCACTCATTCACACTCACTTACTCATTCACACTCACTTACTCATTTATCCTACAGAACAGAACTCAGAACAGAACAACAACAGCAACAGATACACAGATACAACAGTTTTATCTCATAACAGCTGCCCATTTATTAATAATATTCCACTCGCTCTTAGTCAGATACATTTATGTTATACATATCTATGTTATGTATGTTATGAAGTGCTGTTATACTACAATATTTTATAACAAGATGTTTTGTTTTTTTTTTTTTTGGAGAACTCAATCGAAGAAGTTTAAGAAAACATTTTAATCTGTTAGTACTTATCTACTTTATTGCGAATAATAAACTTTAAAGCGGAAGCTGTTTTTAGTTTGGATGTCTATTCATTGGTATTTTTTAAGTGACTAATGAGTGAATAAAGCAAGGAATTCTGGATTCATATAACTTAACATGTTGTCCTTTTTAAGATATTTATGTTAATCACTTTTAATAAGATTAACTTATTACATTTCTGAATAAATCATTACAGTTGAGTCTTATTTTTCATCATATTTATTTATCTACTAGCTGTGCCTCACGGGTTGTTGTGACTTAGGTTAAGGCAGGACAACTCGCTCAAGAAATTGTGTCCTCTCATTTTTAGCCCAGTCAATATGTTTCTATATGTTTTGTGCAACAAAATTGATTTAATATTGATAAAAATTATCTACTCTCGGTGCATTGGACACTCACAGGACACCCAGAAACATCTTCTCAACAGAACATTCCGTCCATCAAGCACTTTCTGTGGAGCGGATCTGACCGTAGACCATTTCTGGGCTCTTCCCAAAGCTTGGGGAGCATCAGGACCTCACTTTTTGGTTCCCAAGTTCTATTCGGGCTATTAAAAATTAATATTTTAGTCAGATCTGCATGAGACTTAACAGGAACACTATCCAGTCTATGCTAGAATTTTGCTGAAAATTTCATCAAAATCGGTTAAGCGGTTTCAGAGTCCATAAGGAACAAACATGTACACCACAGTCCCACAGACACACAGACAGACATATTTACAGATTTAAAGATTTATTTATATATTAACAGAGAAAAAAAAAATAATCTATATAAGTTCTATTTGTATTAGAGGTCTGATTGAGTGCAAACCCTTGCTTAGAATGGGACATCAGAACTTCTCAATCTCTTGACAGTCTCGCTGAAGTCAAATATGTTAGATTAATGGATCATTTATTGCTATGACTATGTAATCTATTTAACTATGTATGTATTGATGATTTTACATTTTTGTCCCATAATAGACATGATCTATTCTATTCGACTCAATAGAATAGATCATGGAGAGATCAGCACTGAATGCTTACTGAAAGAATCATGTAAAGATTTACTTGGGTTAACTCGTAGCAAGGTTCTTTAAATGTCTGGAACGTTTGCTTTGATAGCAATCTCCTACAGCGTCAAACTAGACCTAGTTAGGAGGAGCTAGACTACTTAAGGGTAGTCAGTATTTTTTGCGGCCGTTCGAAGAATCAGTAAGAAAGTCAAAGGAAGTCATTTTACAATAAAATTAAAAAAGTGAAATACTTAAATACAGTTTTTATATTTCCCTAGACATGTGGGTTTATAGATCACTTCTGCTTTATTTGATTGTTTGTGTGTTTCCTTATTGTAAAGAAATCATAGGCCCAATTAAGGGGGGTTTGCACTAAATGACAAATTGACAGTCAACAATCGCTTGTTTGTTAGATGAGTTAATTTAACTGTTAATTTTTGTTTTGTTTTTTTTTTTTGTTTGTTTGTTTCCTTTTACTCTTACTTATGTCAAATCCCCCTTTTAATCCCTCTCCGGATTTTATGCATAGCAAACTTTTAATATTTGTAACAAAGTAGGCAACTTTGTATCAAAATGTTTTCTTCGTTAGTAAATTCTCGAATTTTCTCAGTAAAGTTTATATTTTCATATATAAGGAACACATAAGAAATCGGAAGGGGAAAATAAAATAAATTTTTTCACAATATATTTTGCATACTATTTATATCAATATCAAGTGTCGTGAAGATTATCACGGTAAGAAATTATTCGAAAACATTTATTCATATAAGTAGGATAATTTCAAATTTGATTTTTATATTCAGTACTTCCCAGGTAAGCATTCTTCAGGATCATCTGCTGCTCCTTGTTTGCCTTTTAGTTTAAAATCAAGTAAAACTAATAAAAGGATTAAAACTCACTCTATTTTCCATTAATATGAACGCAGCAGAAACTGGTGATCAAAAAAATGGAAATAAAATTTAATGATGTAATGCGTATTATGAAACGATCTATTGAGGCAACACTACGTGGCAAAAAGTATGATTCTGTATTGGCAGATCACTGGAAAAATGTGGTTGTAGATCGTTGCATCGATGATTTGTGCAATAAGCGAAGGCCATATAGGTACATTGGTTCTTGCATAATCATGAAAAAGAAGGGGTGTGCGCTTCAAGTAGCATCAGCAGGCTGTTGGGACAATGCAACTGATTCCTGTACCACAATCCGTTGGGAGAACTCATCCATAAGATGTGTCCTTTCAGTTTATGAAATAGCATAGGTGTTTGGTGATCATGAAAAAATGAACGTACAACTTTTTCTAATCAATCTTATGGATCAAGTGCGCTGCGATGGATAATTGTTTCTTAAATTTTAATGTTGTTAATGTTGTATTTCACGAAATTTTTAAATTATTTCATTGTGTTCTACCTGAATTTTGAATATACTTACTACCATGAACAGCACAATTTTGTTATAAATCTTACTTAATTCTCTGTATGATGAACCAATAGATTTGCAGTGGAATTGTTTTTTGTTTTTTTTTTTTTAGAGGATTTTGGGACAAAACTGAGACTCCTACTTAATCTGTGTGCATTGGTTTTGTCCATTTCACACATATCTTTGGTAGTCAGAAGAGTTCTGTACGAGTGCATTCTCTTGCTTAGCATAAGAGAGTAAATTTTGTACTCACTTTCGGCAAACAGAACACAAAGCAATGAGTTCACATTTTGTTTTTTTTTTTTTTTTTTTTTAGTGAGCTATAAGCGTTTCTGCTGTTGTCCAGCTGGTTAATTGCCAATTGTTTTTCATGGTCCTCCATGCGGTTGCTGAGCCTGACGCACTACTCACTAATCGTTGGAATCTTCAAGTCTTAGTGAATGACTCAGTTTCTGACGTCGCACGGAGTACCGTCAAACCTTCACAACAGTTTGGATTGGAAGCTCTGAAGAATTTCCAGGTTTGAGTTTGCAACAGAGTGCCAAATCTGTAGACCTTAGGTCCATACCGGATACAGTGTGGTCTTATACAGTAACAGCAAACGTCTCATCAAACAATTTTACATCAAAATCAGAAGAATGTAATTGGATCTGATGATTCTACGTGTTTCGTAGATTCAGCTTAAGATTTCGAACTGAGGAGCCAAATTGTTAGAATCATCAGATCCAATTACATTCTTCTGATTTTGATGTAAAATTGTTTGATGAGACGTTTGACAAGGGTTAGGCCCAGATACTCATACTTAATGGTTTCACTGCTTCGAGTGACATCTCCGTTTATGACTACTGGAGGTGATGTCATGTGGTTTAATGTAATTGTGAAGTGTGTTGAAGCCCTTCTTCCAACTTTTCATCCACTACTCAGTGAGGGGTAATTAGTTTTGGAGGAGGGCTGTGGCTGCAGCCGGATCATTGTCATTAATTAGTAGGGCAGTTGTTATCAGCATACATCTTATGGATTTAATTCTTAAAATCTCACCTACTGAGAGATTGGATTGTTGTTTTCTTTAATTTTTTAGAAAAGTTTATGCTTGGAGAAACCCTTCATGATTTTTATTTTATTTACCAGCTACTTGTGGTGGTATGAATGAATATTTTTTCCCAGCTTTTAACTTTAGAACTCTTTTTTTCTTATTGCCAAATTCTCACACAATCGTTTGAATCAAACCAAAAAACCCGAAACAAGTTGAAAGGCGAAAGATTTGCTGTGTTCCTGCTGCACATTATTTGACATTTTCCCACCTTTTAATGTCAACAACTACTAAGTTCAAGTTCACAGAACGTTTCTGGTAGTAGTAGCTAGTTAAAGAAAGAAAGAAAGAAACCAAAGAGGCCTAAAGTCGAAATAAAATAAACAATTCTCAACAATAAGAACAACAACAACAACAACAAACAACGCTGCCGCACTGCTGTCATATCCTTTTCGGTGAACCGAAGAAAATTTGAAGTTGCTTTTTTCAACTTGGAGACTTTGGAGTTTTATTCATTTGCGCCAATTCTTATAAGTAGCAAAACGAAGCCGCAAAACCGAAACCAAAATGTCATCATTGTTGCTTGTTTGTTGGTTTGTTTGAGTATGCAACTCGTAGTATCTGTGAATGCAGAATTGGACAAAATGGACAGACGAAGTCTTTTGTAAAACTCCCTCGTTAAACAGATTATTTTCAGCTTCAAATGACAGCGCAAACGAATAAAAAGGAACAAGAATAAGACAACCATCCAAGCAGCCAGCTAAGTCTTCACCAATTCTTGGTGGTGATCGTAGTGGTGTTGGAAGAGACTCCGATTAAGTTCGGTTAGCTTTGCAGGCGTTAATAATGTGATATTCCAATGCGACGACGAGTGAACATCGACAATTTCAATTGAATTGAATTTAAGCCAAGCCAAGCGAAGCGAAGCAAACAAAATTGATTCTATAAACCAAGTTTCCGACTATTTGGATTCCATGGATTCAGCTGTCTTTGTGTCTGATGTCGTCGAGTGTGCGATTTGAATCGGAATCGCTTCTCTTCTTATGGCGTAATCTCGTAAGTGTCTAAAACTGGCGGCAGCCAACAATCGTTGGCCTGCAGCTGGCAGAATCATCCTATTTTTTTTTTTTTGTTTTTGTTTCTTTGGTGGTAAGACTGACACATGTATACACTAAGTTTGGACACCACCGCATTCCCGCCGCCACTTGGAATGATCATCAACATCGTTGCATGGTGTTAATTGTGAATATGAAAACAATTGCATGCGCGCATCTTTGAGATTTCCATCTAACTTATTTTTGATGTGGATTCTGATGTGTGTTTAGATTCTCATTTAATTATGCGCGTTTTTTTTTTTTTTTTTTTTTTGCTTTGATTTTAAATATCTCAGGACCACACAGGTGAAAGAAAGTCGTTTTCGTATGCAAATTCAAAATTGTTGTTGCTATTAAAAAATAATAATAAATAATATAAATTGCCTAAATGCCATAAATTTCAAAAACAAATACAAATTCTCTCTCCATAATTGTTGTTAAGGCCCTTGATTGATTTTGGTGAAAAACAATTAAAATTTAATGCGAAAATAGTTTTGTGTTGTTTACAGCTAAATTGTGCTTAAAATAATAATTTATTATACAATACAATAAATAATTATTTAAGTGACAGACGTCTTAGGTGCCTGGGTGGTCTATTTCTGTCTGTTGATTGTTTTGATTGAAACGCGTTTCATTTAATGAGGCGCATTTAAATGCGAAAACAGTTGACTTTGAGTCGAGTCAATTGATGGATGAATATGGATGATTTGCAATAAATATTGATAAATTTATAGTGACCACAGTTGTAGAAGTACTACAATTATTTTTTTTCTATTATGTAGTTTGTGATGCCATCTGACGGTGTATTTGTGTACTAAAATAGAAAGTTTTTTAATTTATTACTTTCAAAATTATCCTGATTGTGAAGGATATTATGAATAAGGTTTGTGTCTTTGCTAACAGTTTTGTATTTTTCATAGTGACTATGAAACTGTAAGGACATTTAACTCACTTTAGTTAGAATATCCAGTTAAAGAGGGCGCTGCTTACACAAAAAAGGATATTTTTTTAGCAGGACATTTTAAGCAAGGAAAGGGAATTGATGGGATAATTTTTTGTTTAATCGAACATTGAATTGAAATGCTTAGACAAAACACACAGACAGTGTGACCAATTTTCGTATTTTGACAAATTTTTGAAAAGTAGAAATGTATTACAAATTTCAGTATACACGTACAATCTCAATTACCCGTAGGCTACACAGTACAGTAACACATCAAATTATCTTCTCATACTGATTTAGAAAAGAATATACTTACGTAGGTATGTATGTAAATGAGAAGTCTTGAGGACTCATATTTACTCATTAATGCGAACTTAACGTCCTGTTCAAAATTTAATGGCGTCTCCTTATTTGCCTCAACAAAAGGAAAGAAGATTGTTTCCCACTAATTGAACGTAGTTCCTACTTTGAAAAAAATAGGTAATATTCGAAAAGAAAAGTAAAAGCAAACTATTGTTAATTTCTTCTATGTCGAGAAGATTTTGAGCATTTTAAAAAGAGTTCCCTCTTTCCCTCTCTCCCTTTGTGTGAAAAAAAAAACAAATAAAAATGTAATTGTTTAGCAATCAAGATTTGTATGATGTTTGGAAGCTGTTATCCTTTCTTTACCATAAATAATGGAATATGAAGTTATTTACTGCGTTTGATGGACTTTATAATGCCGCCAATCCAAAATTCACACTAAATAATGATTTTTTTACGAGTTTTCCTTCTAAGGATTCTTTTTGGCACTAATAAGACAATTTCGCTTGTTAGCATAGCCATTTAGATAGAAATATTAATATCAATTTCTAATGAACTGAATTTACAAACCAAGGAAGTACATCGGCATAAAATACTTAGAACAAATGTGTTAATAATAATAAAAAAAACTCTTTCTCCTATTTGAAAGCTCACTGCAATCGCTTATTGACCCCGAAGGAGCTACCAATATTTCATACAATTTATGTTTTTTTTTTTCTTTTCCATTTGTTGAACGTATGTTTATTTAATAATAATCAATATTACAATAATATTAACTCAATGTGTATTGATCTCCTTCCACAAAGTAAAGATGAAATTTAACGAATTATCGCTTAATGTTCATAATACGAGTAGAGGGAGATTTTTCATAGTAATGATGAATAATTTTGATAGATTTTAAACTATTTTCCCTTACATCTATAATATGATGGTTGAAACCTTCATGAAGGTTTCTATTGCAAAAGCTGTTGAAAATTGTTTGTAGAAACAATTGAAAACAGTGAAGAGTGGCAAATGGAAATCCGCCTTATAAGATATTATTTTATGTTTTAAGATAATCTAAACAAATATTTGTCAACTAATCTTTGTTGTGTTTTTAATTTTGCTGTTTGTTTGTTGTACCATTTACGATGAATGATGATTCAAAAGTACAAAAGTAACTTCTTAAGATACATCCGACTACTCAGTCTACCACATTTGACACATTCACTTTTATTCAACGAATTTAAGTTAATACATTTTTTTTCTTTTTTTTTTCTTTTGTTTTTTTTTCTAAAGACAAGATTTGCATTTTGATGAATTGCGCGAAAAGATTTTCACTTTTTTTTTTGTGTTTTTTTTTTTTTTTTGTTTTTAATTTAATTTTATGTTTATTTTATTGTTCAGTGGTTGTTGGATGGATTCTTGATTCTGGACATTTGCTTGCTGGTTTGCCTGGTTTGGGGGTTTTGGTTTGAAGTCGTTATTCATTTTATGTGACATTATCGCGACGAATTTGTTGTACAATGACAACAAAAATAACAACAATAGCCACAAGAACAACAACTAAAAATAACACAAGCAAAGACGAGAAGAAGAACAACAGAAGCAGCAGTAGTAGCAGATACTCGTCGTATAATAATAACTTTTTGTTGTAGTTGTTATTATTGTGTTGTGTTGTATTTATTTTTTTTTTATTTTTGTTTGGTCTTGATGTGACTTGAAATTTTAATTAACCTTTAGTTGTTTTTTTTTTGTCTTCTCTGTTTGTCGTTTGTATCTTTTGTTATTGCAAAAAAAAAAATATTAACAAGAAACTGAATTTTTTTGTTAATTTTTTTCGGTGTTTTTTGTACCAAGTTTGAATTATTGTACAAATTAAAATGAACGATGTGTCAGCTCTGAAAAGGTCGCTTGAGTAGAGCTAAGCTTCTATTTGTTTTTTTTTTTTACATTTCAATTGCCGCCGCCATCGTCGTTGCTACTGCCGCTGCCTTTCCTCAGAGAAACAATCAACCCTCTGGCTTGACTTCATTCAATTCAGTTTGGTTTTCATCTAGTACATGATATGACTGACTATGATGACACCGAACCACCACCACCCCCTATCCCATCAGAGTCATCACTGTATTCCCCATTCTCAATATAGAAATCTTTCAGTAGCGTTGACGCCATCAAACGGCGTTTGTCCATCGCCATGAATTTTGTCATGTCCAACTCGTAGATCAACAGATAAGAATCAACCGTACTTTACGGAATTGAGTACTCGACAGCAAAAGCAGCGGCTTAGATGAAACAATCTTTTTTTATTCACTTTACTGAATATTGACTGAAAGCATGAAAAGCAGAAGCCTCAGATACGTGACTCAGAAAAAAAAAGAAAAAAAAAAACAAAAAAATTGTAGTAAGAAACATAAAGGCAAAAAAAAAAAAAAAAAAACAATATTGTAAACTGTGAACGATTAGTTTTGCCTTTCAATGCTTTGTTTTATCTACAA
Organism: Amiota mariae; assembly: GCA_035041805.1. Lineage (NCBI taxonomy): Eukaryota > Metazoa > Arthropoda > Insecta > Diptera > Drosophilidae > Amiota > Amiota mariae. The sequence continues at coordinate 5,450,213 of JAWNKV010000325.1, forward strand.
GTTGTTCGCGCTTTTTATCTTGACGCGCTCATCTAATCTTAATTCAAAAGTTAAAGCGCAAGACAATGACGTTTTGCCAATCCACAAAAGCACAGTCAATCTATCATCAACATCATCCACATCATCATCAGACTATTCAATCTCAGTTCAACAAAGCTTCAATGAAACCCAATGAGGGCGTTGAAAATATACCAAGTACTAAGTTTGCCTTTGACCGTTTAACATTTGGCTATGTTTCGCTTTGCTATGTCATGTTATAAATGGGGGGAGCAACAATGATTTTTCTGTACGCATATTTACTTGGTCTGACAATCAAAGTGACCATCATGATTTATTAATTTTAAGTGGGTTGTGTCGAAGTACAGCGCAATTTTTTCTTACTCGTAGATTTCTTTCATTTCTTTTATTTTTTGCAATGAATATTTTTAGAAAATAGAATATTGCAAAAGATTGCCAACGAGGCGAGACAATGATCTTGAATAAATTTTAATTTGGTTCTAAGAAAACATAAAATTGAAATTTTTCCCATATAAAAGTAATCCAACTTCTGAGTAAAAATGTTTAAATTAATATTTCTTTTACATTTTTTACGTGACTTAAAATCGTCTTCATTTAAATTGAAAAATAAGAAATTGTCATAGTGCAAAAAATTATTAATTTTCTATTAAACAAAATCTGTTGAAATAGAAATTTTAACTCAATTTTCTTCTTCACAAAATTTTTAGGAAATATTAGTTGCATTATCCATACTACTATAGAGAATGTGTGAGTTAGATTAGTAAATTGGGCTTACGCAAATAATAATATTTCAATATTCCTTTAAGTATTAAAGAGCTTATTAAATGGGTTAAACTTGATGATGATTTTTAGTTATCTAATTCAATAAAACAAATATTTTCTTACAATGTTAAAGTCAGTGGAGCTTCCATTGACTACTAAAAAGTCTATTATCTCCAAAAGAAATTCAATTCCAAATAGAATAAAAATTTATATATTTATTTGTTGTTGACTTATAATTAAAATCGACTCAATATATTCAAATAAATTTATTAATTTTCTTAATAAAACCATTCTCATGATTATCAATAGCACCATATTATTATTTAATGTATTGTAGTATTTTCCATCATATTCAAGCTAACACTAAAACTTGTGTTTAAAGTGGATAAGATTTCACCTTCATCAAAGATGCTGTGAAGATGAGAAAGGCAATCTGAACACAAAAAAGCGCTTCGCTGTCAGTAATATCCGGGCTCCGAAGAAGGTGAAGACGGTGAAATCGGCTGACAAGGTGATGGGTACGGTTTTTAGGAATGCAAGAGGAATCATCTAAACCGATTAGTTGGGAAAGAGAAACAAATAACTGCTTCCTTATTGCGCCAGTTGGGCGAAGACATCAAAACAAAAAGTCTCCATTTGAAGAAGAAAAGATACATGCGCAGTTTCGATGGTCAAAATTAAGGAACTAAAATTCGAATCAAAACCAAATCTACCGTATTCATCAGATTTGGCCCCAGTGACTTCTTTTTATTGCCAAATTTAAAAAAATGAAGCGTCATGTCGAACGAGGAAGTCATCAATAAAACAAACACCTATTTTGAGGAACTTCCGACTTCTTTGATGGTTTCAAAAATTTCGAAAAAAATTATCGTAATCTATTTCAATTTTCGAGTAATTTATGTCAATACATTTAAACTTCTTGTTGGACCTATAAACGTATGATTCATATTATTAATTGACTGACTACCTTATAAGTATTTTATATCTATATATTTGAGCCGAAGGCCATAGCAGCCAGTGCTCCCCCCTTTAACTGTAATAATAAATAAAAATAAATAAATATCTATATATTTATAATTGATTGTAACTTTCTATTTTCTTTTTATTTTCAGGTAAGTTCCTGGTTTATATACGAGTACACATATATTTGGAATCTATCTGGGTATGCTTAAAACTGAAATTAAATCAATAATCTTTTAAAAGATAAAGATTAAAGACATTCTGTCAAAAAAGTACCGGGAATTTATAAATAAAACAACATTTTTACCTTTAATCATCCAAATTTATTGGGTCACCTTCAAAATAGACACCATTTGCTCCAGTACATCTATGCCAACGGCATTTCCAATCATCGAAACATTTTTTATAGGCGCTTTCCGGGATGGCCTTCAGTTCACGCGCCGAATTTTTTTGTATGGCTTCAATGGACTCAAAACGAGTGCCACGAAGCGGCAATTTTAGTTTTGGAAAAAGGAAAAAGTCACAGGGGGCCAAATCAGACGAATACGGTGGTTGTTCAATGATGTTAGTTGAGTTTTTGGCGAGAAAATCCTTCACAAGCGACCTGTTCGCGATAGCGTTTTTGAAGAAAATTCAGCTCTTTTGGCACCAGTCGCGCGGCCACCTTTCTCATGCCCAAAATATCAATCAAAATCGTACGTGCTGACTCGTGGGATATGTTGAGCTCATGTGCTATCTCTCTCAAGCTGGTATGACGGTTTTCGAGCACCATTTCCTTAATTTTATCGACGTTATCGTCGGTAGAAGCCGTCGATGGGCGTCCGGAACGAGGCAAGTCTTCGACCACTTCACGACCGTCTTTGAAGGCTTTGTACCACTCATATGCCCGAGTTTTCGATAGAGCATTATTGCCAAAGGCCTTTTCTAACATTCTCAATGCATCGGCACACGAAAATTCATTCGCGACACAAAACTTTAAACAAATTCTTTGTTCAACGAAATCACCCATAGTAAAAAATCGGCACGCACTATTGACATCTACTTATTTAACCAGCTGCTGTAAACAAACTGGTTGACAGATCCCGCTCAAACTTGGCATAGTAATTAATTATTTACCTGCCTAGATTACCCCGCCAGATTTAAATCGAAAATTCCCGGTACTTTTTTGTACATTGGAGATACCAAATTTATCTTAAAACTCAACTTTTATTGAATGTAAAGTTTTCTCATTCATTAAGACTCAATTTTAAATAAAATATCTTCAAAAAAAAAAAAAAAAAAAAACAAAGCCCCAACTTGATTCAATTTCTCCAATACCCTTAAAATTTGCAAGATTTGCAATTACTTGTGTGACAACTGATTTAAATTTAAGTTAACAACAACAAAACGATTCCTAGACAAACCACAAATGGGAAATAGAAGAAGATCCAACAATTTTTTTTTTTTTGTGTTTTTGCATAGAAGAGAAAGAACAAAATGTCATATGTCTAAAATAATTTAAATGAACTTCATGCAACAAAAAGCACAACAAAGGAATGAACAACACTTGTACACTGCACATGAATCAAAAAGGATCGACAACAAGGAAAACAAGAAAGGATATGCAGACAGACATCGAGCTTGGCAGCAGATTGGTCTGAATTGTTATTCCATATAGATGACATGAGATGAGATGAGATGAGATGATGAAGGTGAACACAATTTGCTTTGAATTTTGAATGACCTTGGACAAATGGAAAACAACAAAAATCTATGTATGCACATATCTTCTTCTCTGGACAAAATACAACTGAAAGTTGAAGCTAAAGGAACTTATATGAGTATTAGAAGCTGTTACGTACTAGAAGGATATATCACACATCCATTTACATATTGTATGTACATAGAAAGGATATTTATGTTTACTTTGCGAAGTGTGAGTATCAGTTTGTGTCTTTGCATGCATGTTGCGTGTGTCGCATGCTCAATTTGCTACTGAACTCAATCAGTTCTGGGTATAACAACAAACTCCATTAGTTTTCGTCATTGTCGTTGTCGTCGTCGTTGTCGTCATCGTCGAGAGTTTGTTGGTTTGGTTTTGGGATTAAAATTGGGTTGAGTTGTGTTGCTGTAGCTTGTTGTTGTTGTTGTTGTTGCTGCGTGTATTTTGCTAATTTACTAGACAGAAATACGCCTTTAACCCACCGAGCTCATTTATTATAAAGCAATAGCAACAACAACAGTAGCAACAACAACAACAAAAATCACTCAGAGACAAAAGTAACAACAAATGTAAAGAAAGGACATATGAAGGTACATACATGCGATATACTACTATGAGTATCTGTTTTTGTATTTATATAAAATTCATTCATTTCTATGTGTGTATGTGTGTATGTATGTATAAATCTGAATGGAAACACAAACTCAAGCAGCAGCAGCAACAGCAGCAGAAGCAGAAGCAGGCAATAAAGGAAGGAAGGATATGGCCAAAGCTCAGGAGCAACAGCAACTAACTGACATACACACATAGACACATGAGGAGGACAATGGCAACAACATACATATCCTTAGGGCGTTTGTTTGACAGCTCTTTGCTAGTCCTGCTTACTGCCTGCTGTCGCTGCTTTTGTCGCAGGATATTTGTCCATGTGCATGTGTGTGTTTGTGTTTGTGTGTGTGTGTGTGTGCAAAACATAAATGTAAAGGGTTGCCAAGTGGAAAAATCGTGTTAATTTAAAAGGAGTGAAAACACAGATTTCGCTTTATGCGACCATTTTATATGAGTTTTTAATTACAGCAATTAGTTCTTCCGTTTCTTACTGAGTTCTCTTTTGTTTTTTGTTCTGTTTTTGTTTTTTTTTTTTGTTTTTTTTTTTTGGAAGTAGTGAAACATTTATTGTAAATATATTTGGTTAGTAGAATTGAGTTGAATTTTGCAAAAATTCTACATAATTTTTATAAAATAAAAACTTTGAAACACAAAGGACAAAACTCTATTTTTGTTTTTTTAAATATTTTTCAATATTTTATACAATATAATATCTCTGTTTTTATATTTTGATATTGGTGAGTGTGTGTGTGTGTGTGTGTGTGTGTGTGTGTCTGTGTGTGTGTGTGTGTGTATGATTGTGGGAACAGTTCCAATTTAACATGGTGTCGTCTCAGCAATGATTTATGTATAAACGTTCGAAAATACCAAAAAGCCCATTTTGCTTTTGCTTTAGCTTCAACTTTCCTCCTCGTCGTCGTTATCGTTGTTGCTTAACAAAAATTTTCTAATTTTATCATTCTATTGTTGTTGTTGTTGTTGCAACAGCCTTGTTCAACCACCATCACCATCAGCCACCACTAACCATTGTCACTATCGTTGGTTTGTGTTGCCTTGCCGTGCCTTGCCTTCTCCTACTCTAGTCTACTCTTTTCCTTTGCGCCATAATGTGACAAAGTCCAGGCGCTCTTGGTTCGTTGCGACACCATCAGACACTCACACCAAAAGCAGTCAATGTCGGCCATCATCAGCACATGTTGTGCTGCTTTGTCGCGGCCAAAAGGACACCACATACGACAAGTATAGCATAGCATAGCCTAGGATAGTAGTATGGATGGACCATGGATTTTTTAGGTTTTCATATCATTTCATTTTTCAATATCTCAGAACACAAAAATAACGAAAAAAGGCAATGATGAGATCTTATAAGCAACACTTAAGTAAGTCCTAAGTTATCAAAAGCCTTGACAAGTGACTGGGCTTTGGTAAAAGGGACCCCTTAACTAAAAGAGAAAAAACAAAAACTAATCTTCTGAAATATAATATATATAAACGAAAAGAAATGACCAAAAAAATGTGAAAAGAATATGATAACAGTTGAAGATATACGAGTACAAGCAACATAACATGCAGGACTCAAAAACACTGATAACTTAGGAAAAAGGTCATCATGGAAAAGAGAAATGATCAGGGACGAAGACAAGTGACTGAATGAAAGTTCATTTTTGTTATTATTTATGTGAGAGTCCTTTAAGAAAACTCTTTGAAACAGATTCCTTCTAAAGTTTTGATGAAGATTTTTTCCCATTTTTTTATTTATTTATGTATGAGAGAAGTTCATAATTTTAAAAAATCTTCTTTATAAGTATATTTGTTCTTTCTACTTTCTCTGTTTCAAAACCCAACTTCCAACTTTCAAAGCAAAGTTTTCCCTGTGTGACCCTGTGGTGCGCATGTGTGCGATGATTTGTCTCCCTTCCTCCCAGTCCAGATTTCACCCTTTGTGGATACTACTAAGTTATAGTTGAATGTGTATATGTGCGACTATGATTAATTACTTTTGCATATATTTACATACAAAATTCGTTGCTGCCACATTGTCTGCTCTTCGGGGTATTTTTTACTCATTTTCGCTATGGTCAACACAGTTCAGTTCAACTCAACTCGATTTTTTATCCAACCAAATCGGACAATACTATATATAGTATATCATAAAGCAACGGCTTGCTTCCACCGGATTGTTGGAAATCATGCGATTGGGGTTAATTTTATATGATATTTTTCATTTTGTTGTGCCTACGTTGTGCAAATTTCCATTCATTTGTTGTTGTTGTTGTTGTTGTTTGAATGCGAACACAAAACTTGTTTGAGTTTAAAAAGGAAGGAAGGAAGTTGATTTGACAAATTCTTTTTTGTTCTGTTGTTTTTTTTTTTTGCAAAGTTTCTTGTTACACAAAATTCACGCTTAATTGCATATAAATTGTTTATAAATTTATAATTACAAATCTCGTATATATTCACATATGCACATTCATTTGAGTACGAGTACATGATGTGCGAATTTCTATTGAGAATGGAAATCTACTATGGAGTAGGCACAACACAACACTGTATTTGATTCATTTACATGGGTTCAGGTGAAATATTCAAAGGAAATTCTATGTTTAAATACTGTGAAATTTACTTCTTCGTATTACATAAATTTAATTTAATCAAAAATCTTTTTTATTTGATTATCATATTTTCAAAAAATAGCATAAAATAGACTATTTATGATTATATGGAAATGACAAATGTGTGAGTGATTATATCGCAGTGTATATTTATCTCGATGGTAAAACCTTCTGCTTAGAAAGTCATTAGGGTTGAGTCTCTTGAGTCGGCGACGACTCACACCGTCGCCAAACTGCTTGTGAGAGTTTGTAGTCTCTTTTGCTGACGAATGCAGCTTTGGAGGATTTTGTCGTGCACATTGGGCATTCTCAGGTCTCTGTGCAAGATGATGTTACGCACAAACCAAATTGCTGGCAGCAATGGTTCCCCATATTTGTATCGCGTAAGGCCAATGAGGTCACACTACTTGTCAGTAGATTGTCCTCTTATTGTTGAGGGAATAAAAAATCAAAATTAATTAATAAAAACTGAAATGTTTGGCTTAAAAGTTCCAATTTTTTTAAAATTGGACTACATCGACTTAACGGCTATACAAAATTGGGATCCTACATCCTTGTTGTCATGGACATGTATTCAAAGGTCAACAGTATGAAGACGCTTCAGCCTCCTCCACCTCCTGGAGGTGTTTCTAGTAAGAGCGGATGTTAACATGCTATTAAAATGGGTCTTTAGACGGTTATTTTACATGCTTGAGTCACAGTTGATCTACTCACAGACCACGAAGATTCGCAGGTCCAGGGAAATGACATCCTTACCCACGTGCGAAGGTCCGTTTACGATGTGACTAAGGGTAAAGTTCTGCATCTTCTGACTAAAATCGATGCAGTTTCAGCAGCATGGGGGAATACTGTATGTCCAAGACGTCACCCCTAATGCCTCATAGATGGTTATTTTATTGCTTAGGCTACGGTTATTCCTGGGCCATATGAGTCAATTAAGCTTTTCCGGTTTTTGAAAAAAAAAAAAACAATTCAAACTAATTGAATCTTTAAAATAAATTATCAAAACTATTTTTGAAATCATGAAGTTATTAGAGATATTGGAATTTGAATAGAAAATGAAAATAATTATAAAAAATTAAAAAAATAAATGTGGATTTACTTCTTTTTTTTTTCAATTTAAATCTAAAGTTCACCACTTCTTATGATCTCCAATTTTTAAATTCATTAGCAAGAAAAATCTAAGCGCCACAAGCCTTTAAATGCTTGTTGCAACAATCAGAAAAGAAAAGAAAACAAAAAAAAACTTACAACTTTGTTTGCATTTTAATAAGGCAAAAGGTGTTGACTCATGACGATAGACAAATTCATGCCGCCGTACTTATGTAGTATTGTGCTTATTGTATTGTAGTTTTGTTGTTGAGCTTAAGGAAGTGCAATTGAATTAGGTGCAAATGTTAAATTTACAACAATAAACACAACAAAAAGAAGCAAAATGCTAAACTGCTGAGATTAACAAAAGACCTAAAAATGCCACACGAAACAGAGAAGAGAAACAAACGAGCAACAAACTAGTAGTGAAGGGAAGGAGTGAATGAACGAGTGAAGTAGTGGTAAAGAAATGAAATGAATGAATAAATGAATGAATTGTGTGCAATTTTGAACGTGGCATGGAAAACGTGTTTCTGCCTGCCATTGGCAAAAGGTGTCTCACTTTACATTCTACATACTCGTAAAATATATTCATTGACATCAGAGTCATCGTCTAAGTCACGTCAGACAAAAGCCTCATGTGTGCACCTGTGCAGCAACAGCAACAGCAAAAGCAGTAGCTTGTGGCAGTAGAAGCACAGTGGAGTAAAGGGTTCGAGTGCTGCATGCCTCATCGCATATGTTGCATGTTGAATTTGTAATTAAAAGTAGCGAAGCACAAAAAGAAATTGCAAGGTGTAAATGCCAGAAGCCGGAATTCGCGCGCCATTCTCAACTCAAATTACCATTAGTTTTTTAATAAATCAAAATAAGAGAAGAAAACAAAATTATGCAACCTACATGGTTAAGTAAATAAGGCTACCGAGATGCTGTACAAATTGATCAACACCACCCTACTATATTATCAACTCAGGCGGAAAATTTATAATGGACACGGTTATTCTTACTAAAAGTATGTGTCCAACGAGAATTATTATTATGAATGAGAACATGGGGATGATGAGTAAAAGAAACAAACAAACAGAAAATAGATGAATTGCATTGCCAGACTCTCCCGCGCATATTCAGCAATTTTCCACTTGACGCTGCAAAAATACAATAAAAAACAAAAAGAAAAAATAACACAAAAATCCAAACGGACAAAGTCTGCACGGAATAAAATGGAATTTCCGATCCTGGACGTGGTCAAGTAGAGTCGAGACGAGACGAATGTACTTGACTTGTATTGCAATGCAATGCAATGCACTGCACTGCGCTGCGCTCATATGTTGACACCACAACAGTGTGACACAAGGCTTGGGGTTAAGTGGCTACTCACATACACAGCCATAGACACAGACACACAAATACTTTCATAGAGAAAAACATTTCTACTACATACACACAGAGACAAAAACCAAACCAGAGACAAAGACAAATACACCCACAAGCAAACTTTAGCTCAACTGAACTCAACTCATTCAACACAACTGCATAATAAATAATTGCAACGCGGCAATGCGGCCACAAGTTGCTGCAACAACACACAGTGACATAGTAGTACTACGTCAGCATATTAATGCAACAAACAACGAATCCCAAGTACACTAGGAGTATATTGTCTATCTGTCTGAGTGTGTGCACCCCCCCCCCCCCCCAAACTGCTGCTACACTCAACTGGCACTGACTGAACTGGCTAAATGAATGAATGCTCAACGAATAGACCGACCAAATCATACCAGAGACTAGAGACCGGACCATACTGAGTGCATGGTTGGCATGTCGGATTGCATTGCATCGCATCGCATTGCTTTTACACTTTGAAGAAGAGAGGAAAAGTGCGGGTGTTTTAAAAGGGAAAACAACACAGTTCGGGATATATTGTAAGCAACAGACAGAATATACTACTACATGTACAGAGGCAACAACAAAAGCACAGCCGAACAACCGACCGACAATCCGACAGACCAAATGAAGAGATTTTTATCGGTGATTCTCACTGATTTCATGGCAAATAAATCGCTCATTTTCGCTTAATTGGAAAATTATGGCTTTTTGGCGAGAGTTTCGCCTTTTTCCCTTGTTTATTTGTTCGTTTGTTCATGTGTTCGTGTGTTTGTTTGTTCATTTCACTCATGACTCTCTATACTATAAATGTACATAACTGTGTGCATGAATACAATATACTTGTACACATCAAGAGATGCATTCACAGAGACACATAGACATAACACATACGAGTATAGTAGATAGTAAGTAGATAGCATTTAATGGGTAGAAATAATGTATACGTGTAATACAATAATATGTGTGTGAACTATAAAATTATATAAACAAAACAATTGTGAAAATTTCCAAATGCTTAAAGTTAAGTGTAACGTATAATTTGTAATATGTGGACGGAAAGATGTACAGACAATAGACAATGGACAACTGATTGTAGAAACTACTTACAAACAATACTAGTAACATGGAACTGTGATAAATTGTTGTAGAGATTCGAAACATTGTAGTTGGATTTGAATGAATTCAATCTAAATATTTGATTGAAAGTTGTAAGGTGAAAAGAATTTAGAGATGAAAGAAATAAAGAATACTAGAAAATTCTCTAATTTAACAAAATGAAAATTGTCATAGGACAATGAAATGGGGTCAGATAATGAAAAATATGATGAAGAGATCTGGCAAAGAATCTATGAAGCTTTGATTAGAATATGAAAGAAATAAAATGAAAAAAAAAAAAAATAATAAAATAATGAAATAAATAATGAAATTAACAGGACCACACCTCAACAACTTATCTAGGGGGCGAGCTGCATTTGGTATGCTGGACAAGGTATGGAGAGCAACGCATATTTCCAGACGCACGAAGTTGAGAATATTCGACGCTAATGTAAAGTCAGTAGTCCTATATGGGTGCGAAACATGGAATCTTACTGCATGTACTCTGTAAACGTTGCAATCCTTCCTCAACCGCTGTCTCCGAAAGATCATGCGGATATTCTGGCCCGACGTTATTAGCAATGTTGATCTTTGGACTGCAACTAAACAAACACCTGTCGGCATAGAAATCCGTCGCCGTAAAAGGAAGTGGATCGGGCACACATTGCGTAAGCCACAAGATGACATCATAAGGACAGCATTGGACTGGAATCCTCAAGGGAGTCGCAGGCGAGGGAGACCAGCCAATACGTGGAGATGACAAGTTGAAGTAGAAGTGCAAAAACTAGGACAAATCAAAGTTTTAGCGGTTGACAATGCGAATTATAAGATGCTTGTTGAGGTCCTGTGTTTCACCTAGGAACTTTGGAAAATATATATTTATACATCTCAACAGAGTTTTGCCCAGCTAGCAATAGTCCAGGGTATTCTTCATCTATAATTACCCTAACATCATCATCAACATTATATCCCTGAACATACTAAAATAAACAAAAAAGATCGCTACACCTGTCTTGCCTTTCGTACTCTCAACCATATCTACCAGACCCTTGCTGCCGCCAATGTTCCTGACAGCGGTTGCTTCCACTAAATTATGAAGTGACGCTCGGCCCATTTCCCATCTTCACAAATCAGGCTACCATGGACTGGTTGCTATCATCGCTCGTCCATCTATCCTACCGTCAGTAATCATATTTTCAAAAATATATATCAAATTGATGTTTCAATTTTCATATTAATTTTAATCTTTCATATAAAAATTAGTATTTTAAATTGTTCGTATATTATGCGCTGAGTTTCCGATCATCTGATTTTATTGTAATTTTATGAATGTGTATGATGGGTTCCCGGCTTCAACATAGGATAGTTTTGGATCCGATTTGTTTGTCGCCGTTCCCGAGATCAGGAATATTCAAATAACCTCTAAAAGTATATTACAAAAATAAATAAAATAGTACTTTTACTTTCTGATACTCAAATTCTGAATATAGGTACTGCTAAGAAAGGAAACAAGCAGTGCGAAGCAGGGTCGGGTGCACTAGGATATGAATATATAATATTAGGGTAGCCTATATCAAAATCAATCAACTGCTTCGAGGGTGTACAACAATTTAAATACCTCGGTGTCCTGATCAACAACGACAACAACATACACGACACAATACAGAACAGAATCATGGCCGCAAACAAGGCATTCTTCGCCAACATAAAACTCCTAAGCTCCAGATTACTTCCCCAATTGTGCAAGCTACGCATCTATAGTTCGGTAATTCAAGCGGTGTTAACATATGGGTGCGAATCCTGGACACTCACGTATAGGGACGAGCAATGCTTGCAGATTTTCGAGCACAAAATACTCAGAAAAATTTTTGGGTCAGTCAGATATAGCGACGGAACATACAGAATCCGTTTTAACGACGAACTCAACTCGTTATGTAAAGGAGAGAACATAATTAAGAATATTAAAGCGCATAGAATACGATAGCTAGGCCATTTGGAGCGTATGAACGATGGCCGTCCTCAAAAAAGCATATTCGCTTATAACCCACCAGTGACGAAAGCCAGAGGACGCCCAAAGTTCCAATGGTTGGACCAAGTCATCTCAGACCTGAATAAGATGCGAGTACAAAATTGGAGGACGGAGGCTAAAGACCTTAGCGCCTGGAAGAAAATTGTGAACGAAGCTAAAGCTCACCCTGAGCTGTAACGCTGCTTGATGATGATGATATCAAAATCAATTATTCGTCCTATAGTTTTTTATGTCAATTGTAAGTTCTCAATCATATTGAAAAGTTTCTTTTCTTTTTGACTTCACTGAGTGCATTGCACCACTCATTGCTTCTGTTCTACTTTGAGTATCAACTTTCGTAATTTGTTGTTGGGTATCAGTCAGCCAGGGAGATGGGCAGATATTTTGCCTTGTTATCGTATATCGAAAGCAATAATTGAGAAATATTCTATCCAGACATAACAACCAAATCGGTTTGTATATTGATTCCTTTGAGAATTGCGAAGTCTAAAACATAACCATACCAATTAGTTTAGACCCAACTGAAATTTCGTTTGCCTTATGAAAACCAAATAAAGTTTATTAGATACCTAGTACATACTTATGTGTATACACACACACACATATAATTCAATTGATTGCATGCAATGCATTTTAGTCCTCAGTTACAAAATTAAGACCATTAAGACCAGAGAAACGGACGGAACGAGTGACACGTGATATTGCGTGGGCAGCTGCTACTACTACTACTACTACTGCAGTCAGTTGCTGCAATGGCGTCTGTCTAACTTTCGCATGAAAACACACGCATTTCTCATTATACAAACATCACGACACAATATATTTTTTGGTTAATTTTGGGAAAATATGAATTTTTAGAATCGTTCGACCAAAACCGTTCGACCTCAACTCCCCGAACTCAGTTAAATTATAAATTATAATTTTCCCAGTTTTCTCATATTTTTTTCTGTATTTATTTAGAAAAAATATGCAAGCATAAGCAACAAATTGGGAAAATATTATGTACGCGAGTATGTGAAAAATGAATAAAATTTATTAGCAAATTATTTAGATATAACATTTTTGGGATAATTTTTAATCGACTGTTTATTAACATAAAATCGAATGAAAATATGTAGTACGAGTATAATAAATGTAAATAAATTCAAAATAAAATATATACAAATATGATTTATTTAAAATTATTATAAATTAGGCTTTGGTTGGTTTTGTTAAATAATAAATTAAATTTATAGAATATTTTTTTTAAATATTTCAAATTTATGTAAAATCGAATTGAATGAATTAGGTGGAGGTGTATTAAAAATCAAAAACCTTGGCAATTCTTATCTTCATATATAATATGTATTTACTATAAAGTTATAGTTTTGTATGACGGTATTGCAGTTGTAACTAACACCCTCACACCCTCACACACACCACCACCACCACCACACCACCATTCCTCTCTTGTATAAGAATACAATAATAATTGCATGCTATGCACTGCCGCCCTCTGTAAATGTCAGTCAGTTTTGCGATTTGCATATGAACTTAAATCATTTTGTCGAGTGAGTACGAGTACAAAACTAAAGCTATAAGTGACTGAATGAGTGAACGATTGAATGAGTATCTATGTATGTAAGTATGTTTGTATGTTTGTAGATATAAAATATGCATGTGTTCGTATATCAAAATAAGCGCATAACAAGAACAAACAATATTTCTCACATAAATTCACACTTTAACCAATTTGCATGCAATCTGCGGGGGTGAAAAAGGTTGCCCGCCATGCGCCATTCAACCAGACACACACAACATAAAGAGAGAGAGAGAGTGAGTGACAGAGAGGGGGGGGGGGGCTAACAATGAGACAGGCGGTCATACAAACAGGCAGACAGAGAGACAGACAGACAGACAGATTGACTTGACTGAGTGCACTGCACTCATTGCTATAAAGGGGTCGATGGCAGCGACGCCAAAATAGTATAAACTTGGGTATTGGAGCACCGGGATGATGAAGTAGTTTGTTACTGCAGTCGAAAACGCATGCATATTTTAAAAGAGTGCCAGGGAACTGCACGATTCACTGAATGTACTCGTCGTAGTTAGTCTAGTAGTGAGTAAGGGTGAGTGAGTGAGTGAGTGAGTGACTGAGTTTTAATGAAGTCGGCGCGACTTTGTAGGAAAAAGAATATAAAAGAATGAAAAAGTTCAGTTCATGAAAAATGAACGGGATTTGTTTTTTTTTTTTTTTTTGTTTTTGTGTTTTTGTAACTTTGGGGTCGAATGAATTGTACAAAATTTAGCAAGCAGTGGTGGATACCAACAGGGGTTAACACACTGAAAAATAATGGGAAGTAATCAAAAAAATTATGTCTTGGAAGTAAAAGGATTTAAATCTTCTATTTATATATTAAAATAGTAGAATTTGTCTGTCTGTTTGTTTGTTTGTTTGTGCGCGCATGACCTAAGAGTCACTTATTGGATTAAAAATTAAATTACTGAAAGACAAGAAGCTTTATTGGGATTTATATATAGCGTTTATTTCATCAAAATCTACCAACAGAATCGGTCGAAATTGGTAGATAAAATTTTGTATAGAAAGTTTGAAGGCATAGGTAATTGAAAATCAATCAAGTAGTCATTCTTGTGTAAAGCCGGGACGGATGAACTAGTTTAAAATGTATGGAGATCTTGGTTAAGTAATACACAGATCTTTCTTTGAGTTACATATCATGAATCACTTATTCACTAGGCGCTTTTCTATCTCATAATTTTAGAAAATGCAACTATCCTTTCAAGGCCTTACTTATAATAATAATATATGTGTATGTGGAAAACATGAATACATTACATTCTTTCTCTTTCGTTCATTTGCCTTTGACCGGCATTGAAACAACCAACCCCCATTCCCCCGAATTGCCCTCTGTCGGCTTTACTTGCTTTACTGTCCTTGCACTTATTGTACTAAGTACCTTTGATTTTATGGCAACTGCGTGAGCTAAGTTGCTTTGCCTTCGTTTTAAATTAAGAGGTGACTAAACGAGAATTTCCTTTTTAAATTAATAATCTCAGGCAGGCATTTTGTATGTTTGAACTCACTCACTCTCTTTCTCTATTTCTGTATATAAATATGTGTGTGAATGTGTGTGCTGCCCCTCTGAAGATTTGAGGCCAATGGCTGCACATTTGCGCGTCTGTCGGTCGTTGTAAACCCGTTAACTGAGCTCATAAATTCTCTGGCGCAAAGTTTTTGACATGCGCTGCTGCTGTTGCTGCATGCATTTTTTATAGTCGCCGCCATCTGAAATTCGTCTGTCCCCCCATTTGACTTACAAAATCTTTACTGTATGCAGGTTTGTAGTTGGAAATTCTATTCGAATATTTTTTCTCATGAATTGATTATTTTCAGGTTAAGTTTCTTGGTTTTAGAAAAAAACATACCCAATGTGATTTCTTCATGTTTAGAAATTTATGATGTTATGATATCTGGAACTTACCTAAAATTAGAAAAGAAAGAAATAAGAAATATTAATGAATGAAAAGCAATTAAATGTTTAAGAAATACTTGAATAACAACAGATCTCTCTCTATAGACAAGTTGTGTATGAAATATTTGTCTCATGATAAGAAAAACATCCCTTTGGTCAATGGTCGTCACAAGACCTGAAACTGAAAGATAAATGCAGCATATGCCCTTTGAGTGAAACCGTTTTAATTAAACTCAGTAAGCAGACACAAACAATGTTTGTTCCACAGAAGCAAGAAGTTCACCCTCGCCTTATACATAAGTAGCCAGGAGCTACAATACTATTATTGTACTAGTTCGTTAGTTTGTTATGTTGGTTGGTTGGTAGTCCCTCTGTGCATTCAAAACCAATCGAAACTATGTGAAACGCGCGTGTGGTATGAAGCACTAGAGAATTATACATATTATAAGGAAATGAAGTTTCCCTTCTTTATTCATTTCATTAGTTTTCGTATTCTCAACTTCGTTGATATCCTGTTGTTTTATTCCTTTGCTTTTGCATTTATTGTTTATCAGCGAACGCATTGTCGTACACAACACATGAAAGTTAACATTTTCTTATCAAATTCAAGGCAGACAATTTAAATGTTTCGCCGCCAACAAATGCGATGATGATGAGATACAAACACTGTATGTATGTACGCATAGTGTTTAAAGACAAACAGATACTACAGATAAATACAGATACAAAACAACAGACGAGTGTCGTCGTTGTTATTACAGAAAATATACATAGAGAATACAGAGAGAAATATGTTGTATGTCCTACAATATACCAATGAACTACTAGTGAAGAAGGGGAAAAGCCAGCAAGCATGGAAGGAAGGAAGTCTGTTGATCATCATCGTCATCAGTGTGCCTCGTGGGCTCGTGCCCCAAAGTTTCGCTTTGGCATTTATTCATTCATGCGTTACACATTGTCTGATGAAATTCACTGATAATGTGGCAGATGATGTTGATGTGGAATATCTGATTCCAGAGCAAATGAATGAATGTTGTGTTTGCTTGTTTGTTTGTTATATAAAGGAGCGAACATGCAAAGGACAATGAACACTTGCACACACACACACATACACACATACACACATACACATTGCCATTGCCAGTCGGTGCCTTTAGGCCGCAAGCGTTTTGGTTATTTTTACATATTTTTGTTGTTGTTGTTGTTGTTTTTGTGATGGTTACCAACATGTTAAGTTGCGTTAAAACGGTTCACAATTTTTAGTTTTTTTTTTTTTTGTGTTGTCTTTAACAAAGCTGATTGCATAAATGTTGTATGTTGTACTTCTTCATTGTTTAGTGTAGTAGGCACTTAGGGTGACTTGACTTTGCCGTTTCCTTAAACTTCCTTTCCTTTTGTTGATTGTTTAAATTACTCGGTAAGTTCAAGTTTGAGTCTCTTCCTTCTATTCATCGCGATTATAACTGAACTAAAGGCGCTCATAAAGTTAATTAAAAAGTGTGTGTTTTTCTATTTAGGGCGACTTAACTTTGATTAGAAAGGAAAGAATTATACAATAGAACTTTAAGTTGAATTTAATTTTAAAAGATCAAAAAGTTAAGAAAATAAATTTAAATAGTAATAACAAAAATATGTTTTTCAAAATAAATAAATAACTTTCAAAAATAGATTTATAAATTGTTGAAATTTAAGTTGTTAATGAAATGAAATTGGTACCTTGGAGTTACTCAACAAACGATTTCAAACTGTCTCACGGCCATTGGAATAGTGCAGAACCAAGGAAGTTGGGTTCCATATGAACTCAAGCCAAGAGACGTCGAACGCCGATTTTTTCATGTGCGAACAACTGCCTCAATGGCAAAATTGAAAGAGTTTTATGCATTGAATTGTGACGGAGGACGAAAAGTGGATCCACTACGACAACACAAAGCGTTGAAAAACGTAGGGCAAGCAAGGCCATGCATCATCTTCAACGGTCAAACCGAATATTCATGGCATGAAGCTCGGAGTGATCTACTATGAGCTAATCCAAACTAACGAAATCATCTCTGAGGTTCGTCATAAATAATAATTGATGCAATTGAGTCGTGGATTGAAGATCAAACGCCCCCAATATGTCTTAAGGCAAGACAAAGTGATCTATTTCCACGACAACACTTGGCCACATGATGCAAAAGTCTTCAAGGACTCATTGAAGGGGCTTCAATGCGATGTCTGGAGTACATCAGCAATATTCACCAAACATTGCTCCTTCCGACAAACAATTGCTCTGATCAAAAACTCATTGAAGATGCCAAAAATTGGATTGATAATTGGATTTCCTCAAACGTCGAGACAAATTCCCAACAAGGAATTCTCATGCTGCCTGAATGATAGGGAAAAGTCAAAGTCACTAACGATGGACAATATTTTGAATAAAAAGCATTGAATCAATTTCTCTGAATAAAGCTTCAAAGTTACCATAAAACAGGCAGCCAATATTCAATTAAACATTCTATAAAAATCTGATTTGATCCATGAAATTGTTAATTGAATTCATTTTTATAATCATTAGACAAAATAAAATTAAAAATTTGACCCACTCAATACGAAAAAAAAAAACAAACTCCCCGAAATACCTTAAAAAAAAAATACAACTGAGAAAGAAAAAAGAAACACCGGAAGAAAATGAGAAGACGGAATATACGATGAATAGCATCTGAAAACGGAAACCATAAATGAAATTAAAACAAAAGTTTGTGCGAATGTGTGTGTGTTGGTGTTGGGAGGAGAAATGAACAATGAATGCTCAAAGGACAAAATTAGGGTCACTGGGTGTGTTTCAAATTTCGTAACACAGAGGCACAGTTTCATGCACACGCACAAACACAGATACATCACGCATAACCCAAAATAATCGTAATACAAATACAGAGTCATTCACATTTACAGTTACATTTACATTTAGAGACAACGACGGACGCCAGAAATAGCAAGGAAAAGAATAAAAAACAGTAAAAGAAATAAGTCAACCAACGCAATATAACGCAAAAGTGAAGTGGAGTAAAGTTAAAAAGAGAAATAACTAAAATGAGAGGAAAAAAAGCATAGCCTACTACAGGGCGCACACTGCATGAGGTCGCTTTGGTCGAATTGGTTTGGTTTGGTTTGCTTTTTGTGTCCTGTTGTTGTGTCCTTTCAACGCCGCCAAAAATTTCTTTTTTTTTTTTTGTCCACCACATCCAATAGTAAAATTTCTTTCGTTCTTTATGTTTTTCATTTATTTGTATTTTTGTTAACAAAACTAAGTCTCTGTGTCTCTCGCTTCCTCTACTATAATATATATATATGTAGGTCTCTTTGACTCTTTCGTAAATTCCATTAACTTCCTCTTTCTATCTTTTACTCAGTTTTCTGAATGCGGCACCCATTTTTTGTCTGTTTGTTTTGATATATTTTTTTTTTGCCTTTTGTTTTGAAATTTGCAGTTAAAACAATAACAAAATAAAAGAAAAAATTGAATGTGGATATTTTTTTTTTTTTTCTACCAATTTTTTGTGTGTGAAATTTTGTTTATTTTCTATTTTTTTCTATTTTCATTTATTATTTGTTTTCTTGTTGTTGTTGCCGCCCGTTGTTGTTTAGTCATTTTTTATGGTGCCACGTAATTTATCATTTTCTAACCAGCAAAAAACAAAATGAAAAACAAAAAAACAAAAAAAAATATCCATCTACAATTTTATATGTATTTTGGATATATTTATTTTGTTTCTGAATTTTTGTTGTTTTCTTTTTTTATTTTTTTTTTGTTTGTTATTTTATTTATTTTCTTTTGAAATTTGTACCTTCATTTAAATATTTTATTTTGTTTTGTTTTCTTTTCGAGATATATAAATTTTATTCTTTATATAAATAAACAAAACCTTGCAACTTTAATTTAATTTAATTTAATTTATTTTCATTTTTATTTACTTTTTGGTTTCCATGATTTGAAATTTTTGCGTGTGATTTTATTTCTTATGATATAATTTCATTCTTCTTCTATTTCTTATGTTGTCACAATTTTCAGATTTTCCCTATTTTTAGGGCGCAGTTTTTTTCCTTTTTGTTTGGTTTTCCATTTTCATCATAATCATAATCTTTAGTAAGTCATTTATTGCCTTCATCATCATCATCATTGTCGTCATCATCACCATCATTGTTAACTTGAAAAATATTTCATTTTGTTTTCGTGTTTGATTAACTTTGTTCATGACATTTCCTTATACCATATTCATATACATATATAGTACATATATATTTAAATATAGGTGTATGTATATATGTATTTATTTGTGTATGCATATTCTTCTGTATGTGTGCGTGTGATGCGTCACACGCTACCCTTGCATGATTTATTATTTATTGATGTTGACACGACATGAACTTGAGTTCTTAATTTTTGCCTTCCTCATTCCTTAAGGCACAAAGAAAATTATTGTGAGTTAATAAAGATTTTTCTTTTGTGGAGTGTTAAGAAAACAATAATCAAGTAAATTAATCCATGGATAAAATGAAGAATAATACAAAAATCAACTAAATTAAACCATGGAAATAAATTTTTATTTTTTTTTTTTCATTTTTAATAATCATCATCTTTCAGATATTCGAAAGAATATTTTAGTAGTTTAAAATCAATAAGCAAATATAAAGCTTAGATGCATTTTTCAAAATCAATCAAGTCTTTGTCAAACATCTCTTTTGGATGTCTTCATAATTATAATTCTAATACTACATACCGCTTGTCTGAATAACTTCATCTTAAACAACTGAGAATGGAAAAGAAGGACTGAAGAATAAAAATGAAACACCAGAAATGTGATGAGTAGGTTGAATATTGTATAATTCAAAGTGATAAATATGTTGAAACGAAAATTAAGATCAACTATAGAGCTGAACTAATAAAATGATTGAAAAATTTATTAAAATGATTACTGTTGCACAAGTAAGTCTCATTCTGAAACTTGTTGAAGTTCCAAACTCTTGAAACGATGGCAGTTCAGACAAGAGTAGAGATTGCAAATAACCTTAATAATCTTCTTTTGTACTTACCAATTCGATAACGAATATTGGCTAATAAATAACATTAAATTATAATTATATATTATTTTACATTACTGTCATTGTTGTATGATATTCTGAGAATGTGTACTTCAGTGATTTCCCGTTGCCTTCTGAAGAGTTTAATTTTTTTACATCATTAAATGTTTATATAGTGAACTGTTTGATTTACATTCGCTTTTGTTCTTGTGGTAACAGATGTCGATAATTTGTGGATTACTTTTGGCTTCGATATTCATCATTGACTTTACCAGTTTGGGAAGCCCTATTGCGGGCATCGCTCATTGGATCCCCATATCTACTGAGACCGCTATTATATTAAAAAAAAAACAACACTTATTTTGATGAGGCAAGTTTTAGTTTCCTGATGACTAATAAACCGTTACTTTACAAACGATCTGATATTATTATTATTATTCTTTATTAAGATTAGATTCTGTTCATTTAACCCCAAAGTTCGAATATTAGATATGCTTCATATGCAGTACTGAAACTATTGTATTTGCTTGAGGAAGGTGCCTTATTCTAGGGAGGGTTGTCAGTCGATTCCGAAGTCTAGCATCCATGGGTTCACTTCCTTCCACCTTCGTCTTATGATGTTTACTGTGTCGACTAGTGATTTCTTTGCTATGTTGTTCTATGGTTGACTGCGTACCTGATCTCTCTAATTATTTTAGTTGTATTCTTGTCCATTTTGTTACATTTTCGGCTTTGCAGATTTCTCTAATTTTTTCATTGGATTTCTTTCAGATGTTAGGATGGATCTTATGGTTTGATATTATAGTTTCTATATTGTATTTCTTTTCACCTTCTTCCCCATCTACCTTTTCTTTTTTTTTTTTTCTCAATGAGATTTTCTTATGTTTTGCACAAATATATTAGAATATTGGATGTATTTGACATTTAATCGATTAACTATTGCTTAGAACATTAACTGATATTTATTTATATAAATTATTTAGTTTAAAAGGGTCATTAGTTTTTTTTTATTATTAAGTTTTGTTTCTTTTTCTGAAGTAAATAATCTTGTTTCATAGTACATACGTCGTATATCATATATCATTATAAGGTTTAATTTAACTCAAAAGTATTCCTATTAATGAGGAAAATTATGTATTTTTTTTTTTTTCTCTACACAATTTTTTGGCAAACTTACAAAAAATAAACAGATGAAGAAAATAAACAAACAAATATGAAAATGAAAATGAAAAGAAACAAAATCCATGTTAATTAAAATCAAAATTACATTTTCAAAAAAGAAAACACACACGTGTTTGTTTTTCAACATTTTTTTTATTTTTTTTTATTTACTTATTTGTATTATTTTTACTTTCAATCGACATACACATGGATGCAATCCAATTTTCTTTTTCCACTGATGCTTCATCATTTCCTTCTCCTCCTTTTACTTTACTTTAATTTAACATTTGTGTTTGCTTTGCTTTTCTGTCTGTGTGTGTTTGTGTGTGTTGAATTAAATTTTAAAGAAAAATCACGAGAAAATATATTGTTGTTGTTGTTGTTGTTGTTATTGTTGGTGCTTGATTCAGTTTCGGTTCTATATCTCAGTTTTTTTGTTCTTGGTTCTGTTTTCCGCTCGAGATAGATTGCTTTGGTGCCAAGATTTATGGTTGATCAAGAATTTCCCGTTTCATTTTACTTATTTTTCATTTCGTTCATTTTGTTCTTGTTCGCTCGTCTCGTTCATCTTCTTATGTTGTATTGTATACTTTTTTCTAGTCTTTTTTTCTATCTTTTATTTTTATTTTTAGCTTTGACTTTTTCCCTACAGTTTTTACTCCTTCTTTTCCCGCTGCTCTCTCTCTCTCTCTTTACCTTTAGCATCTTCTCTTCTTCTAGTTGGCTTGTTATAAAATTTTGTTTTATTTTATTTTATATTTTTTAGTTTTCATTCTATTTATTTTTATTATTATTTTTTTTTTTTTTTTTTTTTGTTGGTCCTCATTCCCTTCGCCGTTGTCGTCTTTCTTTCATCAGAAGTGAATTCAAAATGTTGCATCAACAAGAAGGCAAGGCAAAACGAAGTAGAAGAGTAGTAGAAGGAGAGGAGGCTGTCAAGAGAAGGATGGAGGGAGGCATGGCGCTGTCATGGCGACTTCTATGCGCGAGTGAGAAAAAGAAAAATGTCTCTTGGGTGTATTCATAACATGCCACAGCCATAAATATGCTTTCTACAACAAGCGAGTGACGACAACGACGACGACGACGACATTCACCAAAACCAAAACCAAATGAAACCAAACAAAACCAAACTAAACCAAGATACAACAAGACACAAGTGAATTAAAGAATACGAAGGTCTACTACACACAAATTGCAGGCAGGCAGGCAGGCAGGAAGGCAGGCTACGGAGGAGCACTTAGGATGCCTTGACGGATTGGATATGTTTCGTTGTCATTCTGTGTGGATGTGTGTATTTGTCATTAAATTGAGTAACTAGTTCCATTTTATGATCATCTTCCCTCTTCTATTCTTTCTGTACTCTTTCTCATGTAAGATGATGTGAGATACAAAATATCAATCTACAATGTATCTATACGATAAACTCCTATGTATGTAGTAGATAGATTCTTTCTAGCTTCTAGCAACAAGAGTATTTTTTTTTTTGTAATATGTTCATTTACATTGACTACAACAATCTTGTTTGTTGTTGTTGTTGTTGTTGCAGTTGTTTGTTTGTTTGTTTATTTGTTGATGTTAAATTTGTTTATTTTGTTTGATCGCAGGAAGTGTTACTTGGAATGTTTTAATGACACTCGAGGCTTGGCTTGCCTTGACTTGACTTGACTTGTCTAAAATTGACTTGAATTGGTTTTGCATTTGCTTTTGCTTTTGGATTGGATTTTGGTTTCGTTTTTAGTATGCAAATGACAAAAGTGTTAATAACATGTTGGTTGCATCCACAAATCCTAAAGCGACATGATACATTTTTATTTTCCTCTTCACTATTCGCATAAATTATACATACAAATGTATCTATCAATTGAGCTTGAATCAGTACAGTAAGTGAGTGAGTATCTTTTAAAGAAATTTAGTGTTTTACAAAGTGTGAAAATATATTCAAATGATGTCTTGATCTCGTACAATATTTTCATTAACTCATTTCCATATATGAAATTAATTAATAGTTTAAATATCTTAATTGACTAAACTAAATTAAGTATAAGTATGTTGTATTCCGTAAGGAGAATCACTTACAATTTGATATTAACATAAATAGAAAAGTTTAATTGGAAGAATTGTTGTAAGCATTTGTTAATTTTTGCCTAATTGTTTCATTATTCTGTTGATCGTAGTGTTTGGGTGAGTCAAAGACTTTCAAATTTCATAGAATACACTTCATTTAAAAATAGTTTCCAATCTTAAATAAAATGTCAATGGGTTTTTAGTGAAAATAAATTGCTTATCAATCCATTGACACACCTAAGGTAATTTTGAAAATAAGTTTAAAATTACTTTAAAATACAATAAAATTATAATAAAAGTATAGAGAGATAAAAGGAATTTTTGGATTCTCAATAACTCTTCGTTCTTGGAATGTATAACAGTGTTTTGAATTGATTCAATGACAATTTGCATTCATTTAAACATTTTTATTATTTATTCGCAAATAACATAAATAAAATGCAAATTGTCTTTGAATCAATTCTTTGCTATTAGTCAATTGAATATTATCTTTTTATTCATTCTTATACTTTACATTATATTTCAAACATATTCTTCATTTATAAAGGGATTTTTTTTATTCATTAAATAAAATATTATTGTATTTTTAAATAAGATGAGATGTCTATGATGTTTAGTTAATAGAAATTGCTTGTCATTTCATTGATACACATAAAGTAAGATTTAAAATAAGTTGTTTACATATAACAATGAAGAAACTATTGGATTCTTAATGCCTCTTCGTTTCTTGGAATGTGCAAGTCTTTGTCATTTCATTGCCCATGCATAAATGAACTAAAATTGTCTTTGAATCAATTACTATATTTGGAAGTAGAAAATGATTATCTTTTTTTTCAAATATATTCTTCATTTATGGCGGGATTCTGATTTTATAACAATGTTTAGTTAATAAATATGACTTCTCAATTCAATTGGCTATCACAATAAATACACAGTGTTGGCAGCCCTCACTGATTTGAGCGATTTATGAGGTGCAAACAAAATCGGGTCGTTCACGAAAGCGACATTTATAACTTTGTGCATTTATAAGTTTGTAAGGATTGTTCGTTATTGTGAAGACTCTTAATATAAGTAGCGATTCATAGTACTTTTGGATGCTCAATGGCTCTTCGTTCTTGATATGTTCCAGTGCCAGTGACAGTGTCAGTAATAAATATTTGTCAATTCATTGCCCAAGTTTAAATGAAATTGAAATTGTCATTGAATCATATTTTTGGTATTAATCACTAGAAAATTGACTTGTAGCATCTTCATCAATAAAGATTTTATTTTATACTAAATAAACTCAATTTATTTAATATATTTCATAACCCAAACGTGTAAAATGATCTCACAAGAATTTTAAGCAAAAAAATTTATACAGAAAAGATCAATATTTCAACAATGAAATGAACAAAAAAAAAAAAAAAAAATGAAATAAAACAAACAAAATCAAGAAAAAAATTAACAAAATAAAAAAAAATATTGTATGTTGTATATATGCAAATAAACAAATTGATAAAGATGAATGTGTAACAAAACAAAAATACACGAAAGGTGATAAATCAGGTGACAAAAATTAATTGAGTTATTCAAATGAATATTGCCACGTCGCGTCGTATGTTGTTATTTGTGTGTGTGCGTGTTTGTGTGTATGAATGTCTACATTGTATTATGTCCAAGATGAATGTATCTTCTGAGTTGAGGTGACTATATCGGTTGTTGTTGTTCTTGTTCTTGTATCTGTTCTGTTCAATTTTGTTGTGTTCTGCTCTGTTCTGTTCTGTTCTGATCAGTTTGTTTTGCTGTTGTCAATGTTGTTATTGAATGTTGGTTTGGTTATGTGGCAAGATACAAGATGCTACAAGTCTTGTCTGTCGCCAATTCAAATTTGTTCATCATCATTGCTAACTTCATCATCATTTTGTATCACCATCACCATCATCATCATCATCTGTATTATCAGCAACAACAACAACAACGGCATCCTTGGGAGTACCAGAAGTAGTGGACTTGCCTCACTCAATTCAACTTAAGTCGTCTCAACTCAACTTGATTGTGTTTGGAACACGCCCTGCTTTGAAATCCCGCACGATCTACGTACGCTTACATAAACCTGCTTTTTGTATTTTTTCTTGTTCTTTTATCGATTTTGGATTAATTTGTTTTGTATCGTGTTAAAAACAAAACTGAAAGGAACAACAACAAAAATGTTGCACAACAACCACAACGATAACAACAACATATTGTAGTAAATGTCCCCCAGCTGGGCAGTTTTAAGAATCGTCGAATCGAATGGAATTGAACTGAACTGAACTGAACTGAGTATGAGTTTAAGTTTAAGTTTGAATTTGAGTTAAGCTTGTTGGCATTTTTGTGATGTGATTCTTCTCCAAAACGCATGCAATTCGTCCAACACTTGCCACAAAACATACAAAATGATGATGGGGCAAAAAGGAGGCTACAGAAATAAGAAAACAAAGAATAAAAAAAATCAAGAAGGAGGCACAAAGAACGTCGCCAAATCATCAATATATGTGTGTGTGTGTGTGTGAGTACCTGTGTGCAACTTGTCGCTGCATCCGATTCGATGCGATTCAATCCGTTGAAGAAACAGCAATAGCAATAGTTGCTATCAACATCAACAGGAACAGAAACAGAAACAACACATAACAACATCAATGCAGAATCAGAATCAGAATGAAGTGAATGCGAATGCGAATGCGAATGCGAATGATATATGAAGTATCTCATGGTATGACATTAACAGCACACGCAGCGCATGCCTTGGAGTCTTTTACTCACTTTTCTTCTCTTTCTATCTGTGCATCTTTCGCTCTCTTTCTGTTGCACAATGGTATTGCAAAAACTGACTCGTGTTGCGTCGGTTATTTATTGAGTTTTCAGATATTTTGAAGGTATTAACATTGAAACAAATTATTATGATTACAAGATTTATAGCCTTGGAAAAAGCGAGTCCACAAAGAAAAAGAAGAAGAATAACACAAAATTGGGCAGATCTTCTTCTTGTTTTCCCTGTTTTTTCGGGGATTATAATTTTGTATAATTTTTTTTTTTTTTTTTTTTCTTAAATAATCAATAAAAAGAGTCTACAAAACAAAAGTTTCCAGATACAATTTGCAAAAAAAAAAAAAACAAAAAAAAAAGGAAAAAATACAAACACGTTTACAGTTTACAAAATCGAAATGATGTGCGTTGTATGCATATTAAATAATTGAACTTGATATTTCGAATCACGTCGTTCTCAAATGGCCAAAAAACAAATTCAATTCAATTCAATTCAGATATCAAATAATCAAATTATGTTAAATTCCATTTTTGGTCATTACTTATGGCTGCATAATGAAATGGTGAAATGTCTTTATAATAATATTTATATTTAAATGGAATTTGTTTGCTTAACTAATACATCATCATTAATAACTGATTAAGTTTGTATGAAGATAAAAAAAAGAAATCGATTCTATTGACTATTAAATACCTTACAAAGAAATACTTGTAAATACTCTAAGAAAAAAATATGAACTTGAAGTAATTTGATTTGGTTTTTATTGACCAGTAAAGTGTGAAATCTCTAGTTAAAGAAAAGAAGATTTTGTTATTTCTAGAATTTATACTTTTCATGTAAGCTTAACTGATCAATCAATCAGTTCAACTGAATTGTTTGTTGATGTTGATAAGATTTTTATCAATTTATAATTCAGTTTATGTTTCAATTTGATTTCATTACCATTAAATACAAGAAATATATTCATCTATCATGCAACTTATTAAGTTTTAAGATATTCAATCTCGGTTCTACCAACAATTTCATACCTTTCATAGAATTACTTGTTGATAATTTAAGGAAAATTGCAATACTTAGTTATTTGTTTGTATTTACTAAAAGTTCCAGTAAAGAAAGAAATTAAGAAAAGAGGTTGTTGTTATTGATTCAAGAATTATACTTTTCATGGAATCAGTCCAATTCAATTGTCATGTCAATAAGTAGTAATTTGTTTATGTTCTTGTTTACTATTGGCTACAGTAAAATGTGAAATAATTAATTAAAGAAAAGAAGATTTTGTTGATTCAAGAATTTATACTTTTCTTGAAGTTTGACTGATCAGTAAGCTTCCTGCCGTCGGTCGTTGACTTTAAAGAAATTGCCAATGTGTCCTTTGGGAATATTTTGTGAGTGGCAATTGTTGTTTTGTAAAAAATATAGCAGCATAACAAATTTTCATTTGACTTAGTGATCTCCTCACTTTGATAGAACATACTTTCAATAAAAATGTGATCACAATTCATCCATTTTGAGTGAGTCTACTAATGCCTTTTGTTGTCTACACATCGGCGACTCGAACCTTGCCATCATTGCAAGCGATTGTCAACCTCACCCAACCCAAGATCCACTGTTTGGGTGGTGAATTGTTCTTATCAATGATAACAAACTGTCCAACAGTGTGATTTGGCTGTCCTTTACCCTCTACTCAAATACTGTGAGGATCGATGACACTTATGAAATCTGCTTCTCTGCTGATCAAAGGTAATTAATTATCTCTTGGAATGTGTTACAAGCATCAAGACTAAGTGATAAACCTTTTGAATTATGTGTGACAAAAAGTAAATCAAAACAAGTAGGTTGAAATCCATTGTGCGATTTTAAGCTGCTTTTCAAGTTTGATGATTTGTTTGTGATGTCTTCTTTGAATTTAGATAAACTAATTTTGAATATAAATAAATTCTTAGACTTGCGGAAATTCGAAATAATCAAAATTATCAATGTCTCAAATCATTAACCTCGTCATCATCATCATCATCATCATCATCATGTTCGTCGGCGTCCAAATGATGCGTGACAAGACTGCTGCATTGTTTTTATCGTTTGTTAAATATCTCAAAGCCCGTTTTGTATTAAATCTAAACATAGCGAACTTCTTTTTATTGCGGATGCATTTACTACTCGTACTAGACACAAGCATTATATAGTAAGTAATATGAAGAGACATGGTCATGGTTTCATTAGAAACTGCCACAAGTTTGCTAATCTTAGTTATTGATTAAAAGACTTCGGCGACAAATTATGAGCTGCGAAAGTGTGCAGACGTGGCTAGACGCTAGACAAAGCAACAATCCAGACAGCCCCATAGACTAATGGACAAACAAATAGACATACACAGACAGATGGAGAGTTGGAGAGACATAAAGACATAAAGACATACAATGACACCTGTCGCCATTAGATTTTGCAAAAAAGGGGGCCAACATACGAGTACATGGCAATGGGTGTCCAGTTTTTGACCATAAGTACTCATAGTCATGATGGGGGACAGACACACGTGGCATAGTATGGCATAGCATGACAACTAAACTAACTAACTACCTAACTAACTCTGACGCCGTTTGTGTTGTTGTGTTTGTTATTAAAGCCCGCATTGCGAATGCGTTGCAAATGATTTGGACACGTCATGTTTCTAATGCCAAAATCCGTCTAAGAATTTCATCGCACATAGGCACTCACACATGCACGTGTCTACGTGCTCTGCAATTGTTATGTTGTCTGTCTGTCTGTCAGTAGTTGACTTCATTTATTCTAGTATTCATTCCTTCTTCTTTATCTATTCGTATTAGTACAATACATCTGAATGTTGCCTTCTTCTTCTTCTTCTTCAACTATTACTGACTATTGTTGACCAACTAAAGTTTTATCACTTGGGCGCAACTTTATGACTTTTCGACATGTTTAGAGAAATTCTATGTACGACGCGTTTATTATTATTTTAGTTTGTGACTCTGACCATTGCTGTTCATGCTCATGATGTTGCCTATTGTCTGTTGCCTGTTGTTGTTGCATTTTCAACCACCTCAATTAAATGCATTGCACTTGTCGCATTAAAAATATTCCTCACTGTCTCACTATCTCATATGCATTTACATGGACAATATTTACTTTTAGATTTATTCTGTCACACTCAACAAACAACATGTCGTGTCAATTTGTCATCATCATCATCTCCACCACCTCATTTAGTATGTTTTGTTAGATCCATAAAAGTGTAATTTTTATTAGATTTTCTTTCATAAAACTTGACTAGTTCTTTCTTTTCTTTCCCATATTCGTTGTCATTTATCACTTCCTTTGACAATTTACATGCAAATTGACATTTGTATAGATTAAAATAATACAAAAAAAAAAGAAGAAAAAAACTTGTTGAAAAATTATTGAACTTTATAATTGAAGAATTTATAAGTTTGAGATTCCAAGCAAAGAAAAAAAAAAAAAACTCATCCCCATATAAATTAAGGGCTGTTCGCTTTGTATTCTGTTGTATTTGCAGCAATCTATCTACAATACTTTAGTATAGCAATGTGCGTGTGTGTGTGTGTGTGTGAAGAGTAAAGCATCAAAAAGATACCCTTAAAAACAAAAAACAAAAAAAGAAAAGAAAATAAATGGTAGAAGGTAGAAAAATGTGAACATGGCCGAAAATGTGATAGTACGACGATAGATTTCTTTATGGCGGCCATAAATTTGAAACTAGTTTATCTTTATGTGTCACTCAATTGATAAGGATTTTTTTTTTTGAGGCAGTTGATAAACAATATCAAATATCAGTAGATTGTTTTTTAGACTTGCACATACTTAAGGGAAAAATACAGAAATTCAATTTGTTATTTCTTAGTTTTGTTCTCGTTTATTTTATAAAGGAGGAGGAGAAAAAGTAAATATATGAATTTTTTCTATATTATAAGTCAGAGTAGAGAGTTTTGAGATCAAAGAGAAAATTTTCCTTTTTTTTATTTCTTACTTTAAGTCGGTAAAACTACCAGGACGTTTTTAACCATTTGTATCATCAATTTTGGGAATAGTCACTTATGCTTGTCCTTTGAGAGGTCGTTTAGGATTAATTCTTTTTAGCCGTCACATAGTTCTGTTGTGAATTAGGGGCCTTGTCAGAGTGTTGGGGTGTTGCAGCAGTCTATCTTTATAACGGATGCTAAAGAAGTTGATTTGTTCAAATATCTTTGGAATTCTCATGTCGCGAAACAAAGTTTTTGATGAACCATAGTGCATCAGTTATAAAGCCAGACGAGTGCCACTACTTTTCTATATAAAAGCAGTTTAATGTTGATGCGGAGTTTACTTTTCGCACCCATAAGTACGAGTATTTTTTTTTCCAATAGTAGCAACCAGTGACATTTAGACGCTTGTCCAGAACTAGCGATTTGCAGATATGGAGGTGTTTATACTAATGGTCCAAGGCTTGATGCATTTGTTAAATCTCTGCAAATACAGTTGGCCCAGTTCTGCCGATTCAACTAAGTAAGTGACTATTTGTAAGCATGTAAAAGCTTTAGATCAATACACACGTGACTATAGTTTTACTCGCCATTGCGACAACAGATGCCTATGCTTCATAGATCATGATCCGAAGGAAGTAAGAGTACAGAAAGATCCAATTAATATGCTCAACCATCAGGACTTGGCAGACTCGATGGGATAGCTTAACCGCATGGATTGGAAGGAAGCATAGCGAAATAATTTTCTATTGAATATTGGAAAGTGGCATATTCGACAGAGAGTGGCACTAGATAAAAGACGCCTTAGGTGAACAGCATACGGTCAGGAACCTAGTGTGTCAAAGACCATACATAACATAGACATGCTAATTTGAACTTTGAAAAGGTGTTTTGCTCTCAAAATTGAACTTCGATATTGTGATTTGTTCTTAAAATTGTTGATTTACTCGAATTGACTAGTCTATACAGTTTATGGTCTTTGAGTGAGTCTCATGTTGGAGAACCCGTCCAATTGAAATGCTGTTTCCAAGTTTGCGGCAAATGTCTTGAGGAAGCTACGCGGCCTGGAGAGATCCCGCCGAACAAAGATGCTGGCTGAATTTGCCGGTAACCAGTCTTATGAAGCTTTGATTAAGGGCAGCACCCTAAGTACCTGGTATACTTCTATTTTATTTTTTTTATAGATTACAATTATAAAATAAATGAACAAATGAATATTTCTTCTCTTTGTAGATTTAAATAAAAAAGTTAACGAATTTCTATAGAAACACATAAATTCGAAGACCAAGAATCATCATCAGTCGCCCATCAATTCAAATCAAAAATACAAACTGACAACAATAATACAATAAAATACAGATTTAGGATATTTATTATGTTATAAAATTGTGTGTTTGACAAAAGGCTTTTCTTTTTCACTAATCGAATTATCAAACATTCTTCCTTAATCGTTTCAAAATTGTTTAATTTTTGGATTAAAATCTTTAATAAAGCAATTGATTTCTCGGTTGACTCATTAATTTCAGAATTATTGCAATTCATTTGGCAATGGTGAACATTCAGAGATAGTACAAACATTCATACAGCATAACTAATTCTTAAATTGAAACACCTCACTCACCCTTATACTCGTAGTATCATATTAATATCAACGAACGCCTTCTACTATTTTTGTCATACCCAGAAGATTTGAATGAAATGAACTTTAGTCACTTCTGTTCTGTTGTTGCCAATTTGTTTTGGCATTTTGATTTAAATGTTTTTATTGTGGCTTCGATTTTTCTTCCTCTTAACTTAGCTAACCATTCATTCTATTTCTTATTCTGATGATTGTTGTGTTGTCTGTTGTCTTTGTTGTGTCTTTGTTGTGTCGTTGTTGTAGTCAAAACGCCCTTAAGTATGCCACTAGAAATTATTGCAACATATGCAGAGAAGACTAGCAACAAACAAAGGACACAAGTTTTGCCGGCATTTGGTCAAAAAAAAAAAAAAAAAAACATACACAACGAACGAGTGAGGGTGGCCAACACACACACACACACACACACACACAGGGGACTTAAGCTTAGCGTTCTCATGGACACAGTAAAGTGGGGTGTTTCAATATACTAAATACAAAATTGTCTGCATCCATCGAACTAAGTGAATGAGATGAGTGAGTGAGTGAGTGAGTGCGAGTGTAGCTGGGAGTGTGGAGTGTGTGCGAATGAGTATGAGTAGCGTACGCAATGTGGTGTAAATGGCAGCCGTAACGGTTTAATCTGTTTTAAATTATTTTTTCGGAATTTCGGTATTTGGAATTTGGACACACACAGAAACACAATGGAAAAGGCAGGCAAAGCAAAGTAAAGGAGAAAGGCAGGCAGGCAAGCAGGCAGCCAAAGGGCAATGAAACGACAGAATCGCTAATCTCTCTTGAAGTAACTAAGGGTGAGGATGAGGTTGTGGCAGTGGCAGTGGAAGAAGGGATTTTGATGATACCCGATATTTAAGATGCGCACTGCTGTGATGCCGCAAACTTTAGTTTATTTCCAAATTGGCGGCGACGGTGGCAGCGGCGTACTCAATTCTCAGCTTTAAGTTTTAGTTGTGGCGGTTTCAGTTGGAGATGGTTGTGATGGTGGTGGTGATGGTGGTGCTTTGCCGCCAGCCATGCTTCCATATGCGTTTCATTATATTTTTTGTTTTTTTTTGTTTTTTGTTTTTGTTGTCAGTGAGTGCGCTGCCCTTATAATCTTCAGCAGCGCAGCCATTGCTTTGCTCTCGCAATGCTTGGCATCAAGATTAATTTTAGACGAAAAATGAAAATGAACAGAAATGAAAAGAAAAAAAAAAAAAAAAAAAAGTAAAGAAATAAGTCAAAATGATTAATGGGATTTGGTTGGGTTTCTGTTTTTTTGTTTTTTTTTTTTTTTTCTTTTCCTTTTAACGTTCCTACATCTTTTGGTTGCTCTCACACATGTGTAATATAACTTTGTATCTGTGTGTGCTATATTTGGATATCACTTTGCTTGACTACAATATCCCGCACTTTGCGCTCTTTCCCTTGTTTGCTTATCTTTAGCATGGCCTTCCTTTCTTATACTACTATTCTTTCTTTTTTCTGATAATACATCATTTCTTCATTTAAACGTCGACTCATTCAGTCAATTGCCATCTTTGTTTCACAGACTCAATCTCTCTCTCTCTTTCTCTCTCTCTATCTATCTTTCTTTTCAAATCCTTTTCATTTCTCTTTTCAATTGACCTGTGTTTTATCAATTTACAGCTGCTGGATGATACTCACACAGTTACTCACACCCTGACTCATTCACTCTCACACACTCTAACACAGCATCATAACTCAATTGTATATGAACAAGTATTGTATCTACATATGTACGAGTATCTACTATATACGTATGTGTGTTCATTCAGCTGCCTAGTGTATAGGGATGAATTGAGTTGAGTTAAGTCTCTAGATTAATGGCCGAACATAGATGGCTGCGCTTATATGATATGGAAATGGAGTTTGTCACTCACTCACTTTAAATTTTTATTAATAATTTTTCATATGATTTTTACAAATTAATTTAGATTTCATCAAGTTCAATTGAGAGGGTGGAGTACATAATTTATAATAAATTTTCAATAAAAAATATAACATATTGTAATTTCCTTAAAATCATTCAATTCTTTAATTCTCTTTCCTTGCTCTCACTCCTCACTCATTCGTTATACATATTTAGTATTCATAAATCATCAAAAATTTCTAATATTTTCACAAACACATCACAATGGGAGAAAATTTTTTGATTTATTTAAGCGAACAAAGTCAATAACTCATAAAAAAATGACATAAATCTTCTTCGACGATGATGCTTAGGTAAACTCAAAAATGGGAGAAGAAACAAAAAAAAAATATTGGAAGCAAAATTTGTTGGTAAAAGAATTCTTCCAACCATTTGGTGGGTTACTCTTACTCCCGAATAAGTTTTCAAGTGAGAAGTAAGTTGTAGTGCGCGTGTCTGAGACACTTTTTAACGTACAAACATAAGTGCGTTTTGCCTTTTGCCTTTTGTTTGTTGTTATTGTTGTTCATAAAAAGAAGTTCTAGATATTGTTCTTGATTTCTTACTATTGTGTTCAGGTCACATGTGTGTTGTTGTGCGCATATGTTGCATAACACACATGTACATATTTGTATATTTTGCTACTACTTAGTATTAGAACAGGGACTAAGGGGTCTCTAATACACATTCCCAGACAGCAGGCGATCGTCTTCATTGCAAAAATTGGTAGCGTAAAATCGCAAACAAACAATGCAAATGCAATGCATTTTTTTTTTTCTGTTGTTTCTGTTTTTGAGAATAAAAATATGAAATATGAATTATGAACGCGACACACAGAGTCTTATTTCCTTTCTTAGTTTTCAAATTTTCTTTTTTTCTTTTTGTTATATTTTTTTTTTTTTTTTTTGTATTCTTTTTATTATTATATTTTGGTACGCAATTAGAAACGCTCTAAATTTTGCGGAAAATAAACCAAAACATATTTTTGCTTTGACAATTTTTATTTCCTTTAAGAATAAACTATAAAAAAAAAAAAATTTGCATGCCACCGACGGACGGTTGTCCCTTTAGAGATGCCTCTCTGTCTGTTTGTCTTTTTGTCTGATGGTTGGTTCTTCTGTTTTGTCTCTTTGAATTCTTGCGAAAGATGTTGTTTAGTTGGATGGTTGGTTGTTTTTTTTTTTTCTTGTATCTGTAACGATGACTTTCATAGCTGCGTGTGTTCAAATTTTTAATGCGCGGCGGCGCAACAAAACTCATTGTTAACAAAATATATGCAACTACAATAACAACAGCAACAGCAACAACAATAATAACAAAAAAAAAAAATTAAAAAAGATGTATATTTATATATAAAAAAGAAAAAAAAAAGAAAAATCAAGTAATAGAAGCAAAGCGGCAAGGCAAAGTTACTTGAAGTTGCTTGTTGTCGTCGATGTCGGCAAATGTTTAAAACAAAAGGCAAAAGCGACAAAAGCGACGTGTTTTGTTTAGCTTTGAGCTGCTGCTGCTGCTCTTGATTGTTGTTATTGTTAGTAGTTGTGTGTATTTTTCAAACACAAAACACAAAACACAAAACCAAAAAAATTATTTGCTAAACAAGCAACAAAAAAAAAAAAAAATTACTAAAAAAATTAAAACAACAAAAACTTAAGAAAAAAAGCAAAGGAAAAAAAAGATAAAAACATTATACATGAAAATGTCGCAAAAAACAATGTCACACATGTCAAAGTTGTCGCGAAATGACACAAATGCGGTCCGGATTGCCCATTGCCTTCCCCCCTTGCCATTTCCTTGGACCCGCTCGCACACGGCAATTTTACCTACAATTTTACCTTTTGTGGGCCTTGTCCAAACTGAACTCGACTTGACTCGACTCGACTCGACTCCAACTCGCCTCCCTCTTGCTACCCGACTCTTGTATCTGTACATGTTTACCTTTGAATTGTGTCAGCGGATGGCAACCACACAAAAAAAAAAACAGAAATACAATAATCACAAACAAAAAAAAAAAAAACAAAGTTGAAACTCTAAGTTCAAATTCGTAGAAATTTCGAAACCTTTTTTCTCGTATTTGGCAAAAAAAAACAAAAAAATGAATGTCTTTCAACTGGTTTACGAAATGTTTAAAATGAAATCGTGTCAACGCGTTTCGTTTAGATCATTTTTTTTTTTTCTTTTTATTTTAATTTTTTTCGCGGTTTGTTTCGGTGGAAATAAGTTTAAGTTTTAAAGTAAATACCACAATAAGAAGAAGAGCCAAGTTAATACTTACTTTAGAATCTAGAAAAAAGATGTAATAGTTGAAAATATAGGAAAGGAAGTTTTACAACTGACCGGAAGTTAGAAGTAGTTCGAAAGGTTAAACAATTTTTTAAGGAATAGATTAGAAATGATCCTTCAAGGAGACAAAGATTTTGAAATTCAGATACAAAAAGTGAACGAATTTGAAACATAATTTGAACTTTTAAAATATCAAATATGTATAGATTTTATTTACTTTATCTTAAAACATTTTTGTTGAAATGTTTAGATCAATCTTCCACATATTTTATAAAGAATTATGTGTGTATGAGTCTATAGTGGACTTTGTATTGTGTAGGAGGATTTATCAAAATTTGATGT
Organism: Amiota mariae; assembly: GCA_035041805.1. Lineage (NCBI taxonomy): Eukaryota > Metazoa > Arthropoda > Insecta > Diptera > Drosophilidae > Amiota > Amiota mariae. The sequence goes on from JAWNKV010000325.1 coordinate 5,487,196, forward strand.
ATGTAGTTTTAGCAGTGTGTTTCGATTCCCGAAAGCAACAAAGGATGATGATATTAAGCTGAGGGAATGATGATATCAATCAGAACGTGATAGAACTTATTATAAAAAGTGAATATAGCTCGGAAAGAATCATGTGGGACTTAATTAGAATGACATCTATTCAGGGCCAAAGGGACGAAGCTTCTAGTAGAACCCCCCAAAAGCTTAGCTGATTTAAGAAAATAGCGCATCTATGGCCTCAACTATAAGCTTATGAAGAAAATTTATACCTATAGTTATCCTACGATGGACCAAAGATGGAAGACTGTTGAGAAGGAGCCTATCAGAGTAAGATAACAAAAGAGAATTAGGAGTTCACTTTCGACACGAAAGGCAAACAAAAGGAATTTCTTTTGAACAGACTCAATTCGATAATGATGCTTTTTATTTTGCTGTGGCCAAAAGAGCAAAACTCAAAAAATGGAAGCACAGCTTAGGATCAAATAGAACACCAAGGTCCTTAAAAGTGGAGACACGCTCCAGTTGAAGTAAAATATGAATGAATATTATTAATTAATATAATGTCCATGTTGAATTAAAGGGAAGTGAAATGAAGTTGTTAGATTTTTTACTGTGTTGAAATGTCTTCCATTTTTTTAAACCTTGGAGGAGAGAAATTCTCAGATATCCTCAATGAAGTTCCAGAGATATATGTGGCCAATACACAACTGGAAGATGAAGGAAAGTGGGAAGGAGGAAGGCAATGGGCAATCCAGACCGCATTTGAGTCATTTCTCGACAACTTTGACATGTGTGACATTATTTTGATTGAAAAAAAAAAATGTCTTAGTGACCTTTGCAATATGTATTGGCGCTTTATCATGGTGATAATATATCCAATCATCTCCATTAAGGTGATCTAAAAATTCTCAATATTAACTCGTTGTCCAATTGTATTTTATTTATGCTCATCTCCACATTCATTCTTGTTGACATAAACCATTTGGAATCTTACATTTGTAACAAATATATTTAACGATCCTCCATCATGTGATCGAGTGCAACAAGGTCGCCTTGGATGGCCCAGTTGCCGACAATCATTTTGCCACAATCAAGTTCGTTTAATTTAAAACATTTATTTCATTACTATTGATGATGTTAAGCCACTCTACGTGTATATCGTTTCCGGTATATGCCGACTTTATTGCTTAAGTTTAGTTGACAAAGAATCATATCTAATGATGAGATTTTCATAAATTATTTCAAGAATCCAACAAATAATGTATAAATGTTCTTAAGAGATCATTTCTATGCTTAAATCATTTTAATTTAAAAAGTATTCAATTACTTTTGGAATACAAAATGTACTTATAAACAACACAAGTACGTTAAATACTTTATACTGTGCGTATGAAAACTTCAAGTGATCAGTTGATGTATATTTACTTGATTGATTGACAGATTTAATACTTTACACAATTTAAAGTTTATGCAATGAAGTTAAGTATATTTTAACAAATTTTCTATTTTAAATAGTCAATTATTTGGTACATAAACATGAAAATTTTAAAATATTCGACTTAGCAATGAAAAAAAATACAATATTATTTCATTTCATTGTCTACACCAAACAACAAAAGCATCTATATATTTATTCATGTATCATTTTACTCCTTAGCAGGATTTATCACCTTCAAAAGTATCTACAAATAAATCAAAAAAGCAAACACTTTTACTTTTATTAACTAAGAAAAGTAAAAAAAAAAAAAAAACAAAAATCTTTTACAGATGAGACAAAATACAATAGTAGAACAATTTGAAACGTGTCATGATTTATATTCTTTACAAATAACAAAAACTCTATAACAGCAGCAACAACAACAACAACAAAATGAACTCATAAATAATAATTTCATACAAAATGTTTGTAACTAAAGAAATCCATTTTCACAGTACTAAAAAACATAGAAAAAAAAAAACAACTAACTGATGATGACCAACTGTGAAAAATATTAATAGATACATGTAGAAGTATATGGAAACAGGTAACCTTCATTCAAGATGTGTTAGGTTGAAAATAATTTCCAAAAAAAAACGTGTTAAAGGTAATGAAGTAAATCTTTTTATTTTTACTTTACACTCATAGCTTTGAATACCAAACCCTAAAACCCAAAGCAAAGATGACAAAGTCAAGTCAAAAAAAAAAAAAAAAAAAAATAAAAGAGTCAAGAACGCAATGCAAAGCAAAGTCAAAGGCCAAAGATCTTGCCCTCCCTCGCTAGCTCTCAGTATTTGGTAAAGTATATGAATTGAGTTCAAGATACTCGCTTAAATGAACACTTCGAAGGACGCATATTAATTTTTATGACCGTAGAAAATGATTGCATAACTAAGTGATGACTATGAAACAGAAACAGAAACAGAAACAGAAAAAAATAAAACTCAAAAAATTGGCCTCTTGGTACTTTATATTTGTGTGATGTCACGGGAATGGGCACAGCCATTAGGTTTAATGGGCAACGTGAGGAGATCTCAGCAGTGAGATGAGCACAGCAAGTGCAGGTGACTTTTTAATGTCATATAATTTTTGGGAAAATTTTCTAATGATTTTATGACATGTGCTTGCTTTGACTATTCTGCTGCCTAAGGGAAAAATCACAAAATCACCATGAAAAGTGCAAGTGATTTTTCAAATTTTCAAGGACATTTTTTATCTAAAAAAAAAGAAAAAGTAAATTAAATAATTCGACAAGTAGAAGTAAATCAGGTAACAAAAATTATGTATTATCTTTTTTTCTTCATATTTTTTTTTTTTTTTTTTTTGCCAAAAGAACAAATGATATTTTCTTCTTTATTTTTTATAAATTTTTTTTTTTTTGAAGATTTTTCTTTTATACAGTTTTTTAGTATTTTGCTTGTTTTTGTTTTTGTTTTGGATTTTGCGTTCGTTGTCGCGTATCTTTCTATCATAAATCATTGTCACTTTTTCGCTTTTTCACTCTTTTGCTCTTCTATATTTTCTTTATTATTGCATTGCATTCGCTCTCATATGCTGCAATGTCAGTGGCCCCCTGCTGAGTGCGTTGCAGCGATTGCAAAAAAATGGGAAAAACAAAAACATTCAAAAGTATCTGTTGTTGCTGCTGCTGCTGCTTCCAAAGGCGCTTCAACCGACATTACCACCAAGAACAACAACAACAGAAACTTTCAGTTTATGTTTGTAAGAAGAAATGAAAAAATAACAAAAAAATATCAACAAACAGCAAATTGCCACCCAACTAAAGTTGCACATACCACACAGCACACACACACTCACTCACTCACTCACTCACTCACTCACTCACTCACTCACTCACTTACTCACTTACTAAAACTCTACATGCAACAAAACTGCAGTATGATAGTGTACGATGAGGAGTATAAAGTTGTTGGTTGCTTGATTTAATCCTTTTTTTACTGCATCTACTCGTGTATCAAAATCGTTGAAAATAAAAACATAAAAGATACATTCTACTCTACAAACAAGCAAACATCTACTACATACATCTATTTTCGAATAAAACTCAAGCGTGAATTTCTATTTGAATTTTGTATTTTTCTTGTTGAAATGTTAAATAAAATATAAAAAAAAAATAGAAAGTATATTCTGAATTGAATGCGAGTAAAGCTTTTAGTAGTTTTTGGTGCAACGGAAGTGGGCGAATTCTCGACAGGATTTACTTACAATACACACATATTTGTGAAAATGTGTTGAAGTTTTTCAATATATCTAAATCTGCATATGATTGAATTAATGAATATCTCAGTGAAGATTGGATCATCTTAAGACATTGGTTTCTGAAATACTATAATAAAGATACTTGGAAAAAGAGAATAGAAGACAATATGAGAAAATGAAGTACCAAAAATTCAATTGAAGTCATTAGTTCATAGCAATAGATACAACATTGTTAATAGATTTATTAACTAGAACATTTATTTGCTCATCAGATAGTGAATCGGTTAAGTGATGTTTTGCTTCAAAAATGTCCACTAGAATTATTCTTATCTAAGAATATATGTATTACTGTTGGTTTCTAGTGACTCTAGTGAAATTCCCAAGGGTTCTTGAGTTTTTGTTCAATTTTCATAGCTTAATATTCTTCCATTTAAAGTTTTTGTGCTCAAACAGTTTCACTTTTATATGTCTATTAAGGAAATCTATTTGTACTTTATTAAATATATATTCATGATGTTTATTAGTTCATAAAATCCTCTCTGGAAGAAGACTTCATTCACTCGTTCACATTAGATTTTAAAATCATCAAATCAATGTTATTTATTGTTGGTTGAGAATCCATTTGTGATTCCAATCTCACACGAGAGGAGGAGTTTATTAATGTCTCTCTATACAATAACTTCAGCTTAGTTATCTTTGGAAAACTGTAGGTATGTTTCAATTATAAGTAAAACCCCCAATTATGAGCTTGTAAAAGACTGGAAAGTGTTCTGAAGATTGGTCTTGATGGACAAGAGGTTGGACAAAGTGAATTGGTCTTATAAACTGTAAGAAACAGATCAAGGTTAGGCTTGCTTATATGTATATGCTTTAGATCTTTGGGAAATAGAGTACAAAACTTTTCAAAAGTAGACAATTCATCCATGGTATTAGGCCGACAATAATAGAATTTTACAACTATAAAAAAATCCGAAAATTAATTGAGTTTCTATACACAAACAGGTGAAACTATTGTCTTAATAAAAAGATTCTACATCATCATTAAAAATTGTTTTTCAAAGCATAAATGTAATGTTAGAAATATATTATATAGAAAATTATTGTATGGAACGTCGTCAAAGAATCTCATTATAAGTGAATTTTCCTATGAGTTTCAATGTAAAATTCTTGCAAAATGTATCAAATTATTTGGATAGGAAAAGATAATCTACAATATATATTTATTTAGAGATAATTAAAATTAGTTAAAGTGAAACTATATAACCGTCGCTTATTGCAATATATCCTTTTCAAGTCTTCACGACAGAAGTTGAATTGTATTGATTTGAATGAATAAGTGAACTACATAGCTATGCAATAAATGTTAAGCAACCTGTAACTTTGAAGGCTAAGAACTGTTTTGTTAAGGAAGTACAGAAAATTAAAATCTATTAGATCCTCTTTTTTTTTTAAGTGAGCAATAATGCTTTCTTTTAACTAACCAATATCCTAAAATATTGAATAAACAAAGAACAGTTAAACTTTACTGAATCATTATAGTGAATGATTACTAAAACAATTAAAGATTAATATTAAGTTGAAGCTTAAGCAAAAGTATCTCAATGAAATCTCCTTGAAATGTATAATAATAATCCCCACAAATAGAGTTCAAACAATTTTCAGTAAATTGATTATCTTATAAGCAAAATAAATCCAACATCCAACTGTCTAATAAAGTTCTTCCAACAAAATTTAATTCATTTATTTAAATGTCACAACCAAATTTCAGTCATTCATCAATTTCCGTTATACATATTGTAAATACAATACTTTTTAAACTCTAATAAGTATGTACAAAATTCTCTTAACATCCACCAACTAAACAACAAAATTTGACTTACTTTCTAGAAAAGCCAAGTGAAGCCCAGAATAAAACACCATCAACAATAACAACCAGAAACTCATCGTTGGCATTTGTTGGAGTTGAAATTCATCCTACGGCATAAAGTCCTTTTCCTTTTGGATAACAAAAGTGCAAAAAAAAAAATCAAGAGCATCAAGAGAGTGAGAACGAAAGAGAGAAAGACTGAATGTTGGTAAAAGAATGAATTATGGCAGCAAATACAATAAAACCAAGAACAATAAGAAAACAAGGTCAATATAATCGGCTTTTGTGCTCGCTTTTCGTATTGTTGTAGTAGTTAAAGGTTTAATCAATATTTGCCGCATTTTAGAGTAAAGATTTCTTGTAGTTTAGAGATTTTGAACTTGAGGCAGGAAAAGACAAAGACAAAGACAAGTTCTTTAATGAAATCTTTGATGACGCATACTAACATATTTTGTTGTCTGGCGTTTCTAACTTGCATATGATTAATTAATCAAATTTGTGTTTTCATTTATATTTTAAATTAATTTAAATATAAAATAAAAAAATAAAAATAAAAATAGAAATCCCAGCAAAACAAAAACAAGACAAAATTAAAAAAAAAAAAAAAAAAAAAACATATAAAAAATATTTTATTTATTTAAAATCAAGTTTTCTGTTGTTATTTCTGTTGTTTTATTGTTATTGGTTGTTGGTTTTGTTATTCGTTTGTTTGTTTATTTGTTTAATGATGAAATAATTTAGTTTCCATTTATTTTGTTCGTTTGTTGCTTTAGTTTTTTTTTTTTTTATTTAAACATTTGATTAATGTTTTTTCTACAAAAGTTTTGTCGCCATAAAAATGGTTGAATAATATAAATCTCTTTTTTGTTTCTCTCACACGAAACTCATTCAAAAAAACGAAATTCGTAGTTTTCGTTGTCGTTCAGAGTTGAGTGTGAAAAAATACTAAATAAAATTAATAGAAATCAATTTCATTTTCATGCTTTTTTTTATTGTTAAAAGAAATAAATGGATCAAATTAAGATTATGTTTTGTATATAGAATTTTTTTTTTAATTTAGTTTAAGTAAACATTAGAAAAAAAACTGAAAAAATAATTATAATATTCTCTAATCTCAGACAATCAGAGATTTATCTATAAAGAAAACCGCCAAAGTGGAGTTTAGAATATAAATGTAGAAAATATAGAAATATACAAATGTGGTATTTCTTGGATAAATAATTCTTCAAAATGAATACAAAAATTGATTTATCAATTAAGAATGATCAACTGATAATGAATGATGATTTAAAAAAAAAAATAATTCTAATGAACAAGACAAATCTTTAGCTTAATTCATGTGAAAAATATATCAAGAAAGTTTATGGTTTTCTAATCATTTTATTAACTTTTGAAATGTTTAGAATCTTTACACTTTTAAAGGGTTTCTTCCAATGATTTCTTACAATAATTGAATATTTTTATCTAATACGAGTAGAGATAAACTAAAAGATAACATACCATGAATATTTTGAGATCTTTAGCTTGAAAACTGAAGACTATTTTCCACAAAAATGGGTTATGTTGGGTTTGATAATTTAAGTTAAAGAATACATTATACAAAATGCCTGTTCTCTTGCTTGATTTATTCTCAAATTACTTAGCTTTTCAACTAAGATATCATCGAGTTGTTCAAATATTGGTGCCCCAAAATATCTTAAGCATGTCACATGAAAATAATAAGTAGAAGTTTTGTTTCTTTCTGCTCATTAAACATTCTACACTTATTATGATGGGCGAGATAAAGATTTCATATAAAATCTAAAAGTTTTTATTAAGTGGACATTTGCTTCAGCAAAACTAGTATTTAGACATCTTCGTGTTATTTCTGAAACGGGACATGGGATGAGAATGAATACCAGCAAATTACGTGCTTACTTTACTTATTAATGTTAATCTTATCTTTTGCATAATGGACAATAGATGACAATGAACAGTAGCTGATTACGGATATGTAACTCGTGCATTTATAAAACGACCGCTCCTAATTCTGTAGTTTTTCCAACGTATTTTGGCCTTAACAGTGATGTTTGATGATGTGTACACAGATCTATGAAAATCGGACTCTATTTCCTCACTTTTCTACTTGAGAATGACTACTTTACTTCCAAGTTAGACGTTGTAGGATCTTGCACTCATACCAAGCACCCTTCATCTTCTTCTTCTTCTTCTAATCTTCAAATTTAACCAATCTCTAGTTTTAAAAGAATCTTACTTGGGTTATTCCTTGTAAATCTTAATACATTGTTAAACGTAGAATACTAGATTGACTCCCCTCAATAAACTACTTCTTTTGCTTATCAAAATATAAATCAAAATATATCACCTAAAGTAGAAATAGTCTATTACAAACGTCATTTCTATATATAATCTTATATTTATGTATAAAAGCTATGATTCTTCCAACGGTAAATGTATTTCTTTGATTATCCGAGAAAAAATATATCTTTTGGATTCCAATTCTTTCTGAAACACATCAATTGAGTTTAAACTTTCCTTTTTGCATATCATATGCATTTTTACTAAAGATCCTTTATAGTATTAATGATAATACTTTCTGATTCCAATCAATGATTAATATGACAACTAATTGCATTTTATTTATTCATTAATTTGTTTATATATATTTAAAATAAAATATATAAAATTCCATTTAAATTTATGTACAATTATTTTAGAGAAACAAAAACAAAATAACACAACACATAACTTACAAAAAGTTAATAAAATTTAGAAAGAAGTTTATTAAGAATGAAATGAAATGAACAAATTTTTAGCTATCGTTCAACAAATAAATTTCAAACCAAAAAATGGATGGCACTAGTATCAAATTGAGTGTGTTTGTGAGTGAGTGAGTCCATGAGTGAGGATGAATTTGAATATTGCAGCCAGACAACTAGGACAACAACAATAACAATAACAACAACAGCAATAGCAGTAGTAGTAACAACAAGAAGGATATAAATAATAGACGAGTTTAGTAGCAGCAAAGTGCATCTGTGTGTGTGTGAGTGTGTGTGTGTGTGTGTGTGAGTGTGTGTGTGTGTGTGTGTGTGTGTGTGTGTCTGTGAATGCAAATAAACATAGATACAGAAATACACAAACCAACAAACAAAGCATGAAAGCAACGAATATCCTTGCATTTCCTCACTTACATTGCACTATGCAAATATGTTGAACTATTATCCTTTCCTCACTCTCTCTATGAGTTTATCATAGTCACTCTCTCTCTCTCTCTCTCTCTCTCTCTGTCATACCTAGACTATTTCTCTTGATTTCGCATACTCTTTACTCTTTTAGAACCCACTAACACTGATTGAAAGTGTACATGTGGTGGTGGTGGTGCTGCTGCTGCAGTCCTTTTGCGGAAGTGAAACTATGTTGCCAGGATATATGTAATAATTCACAAAATGAATTCCAAGTTCAAAGCGACCATTACTCGTAGTACTTGTACTTGTATTCTATTCTACTCTACTCTTATATGCTCGTTATTCATTCACTCGTTAACTTAGTCGATTGTTCATCGTTCGTTCAAGTTGAGAATTATGATTTTCTATGTAGTAAGTAAATAGAGAAACTAGCAAGGGGTTGCCTGCCTAGGATCTTTACTTAAGAGTTATATATATTCCAAAATTTATGTAAATGTCTAATAAGCCTGTCAACAGTTTGGCAACAACAACAACGAGAGAAGAACAACTTTCCTTAATTTGAGTGATGAGCGGCATTCATCAAAACATTGTAACAATGATGAATGAAAGTGATCATCATAATCATAATCATGGTTACCTAAATTATTACTTATTATGTATTTATAAATATATTTTAAAAATATTCAACTTACATTTTAATCCAAAATTGTGTTGATTTGATATTATTTGTTTTTTTTTTTTTTTTTTTTTTTTGTGTGAAGAAAATCCTTTCTTTTGTTTAATGAAAAACCTTTCTTTTAGTTCTTCTACTATTTTTATTTAGAATTTTTAAAGTTTAATATGCAAAAGTTTGAATATCAAATTCCTTTTAAATGATTTTGAGAACTTGAATGATTTTTAATATTTTATGTATTTATTTATTGCCTTAAATTTGGACGTCATTTTATTTATAAATTTATTTATGTATTTAATTTTATTTATTTATTTTTTTTTATATATTTTAAGTATTTTATATTGCTTTACTTTGAGACTAGAAAAAGTTGAGCTTAAGTTTTGTTTAATCTAACACTTTATATTAATTATTTTTATTTTTAATTTTTATTTATTTATTTATCTAATATTTTTAATTGATTAAAATAAAACACGCACTTTTTTTATTTTATTTATGATTTTTTTTAGAAAAATTTCTTTTTTATTTTTTATGAAATTATTTATTATAGATTTTTGTTCATAGTATAATTAAAAAGATTTTGGCATTAAATATATATTATTTTTGAATTATTTTTTAATGTATTTGTTTTTCCTTTTTTTTCTTTTGTTTTTGTTTGTGGTATTGCATTTGTTTGTTTATTTATTAAGATTGGCACACTTTGTTGTTGCTTTTGCTGTTTCTATTGTTGTTTATTTTATTCTAATTAGAATATTTTTATTGCACATTTACTATTAATACAAATGTTTATTTCAATGGTTCAAAGATCATCATTATCATCATCATCATCACACAAATCTGGTAGATGAATAAATATAAACTGGGCATGAGTAAAAGTATAATAATTTAGACTGATTTAACTGACTAATATAGAGACACCTCGAAATGTGTTTAAATTTATTGTTTCAATTATTTGATTAATTTTATTATTATTATGAGTATATGATTTCTCTGTCTCTCATCATTGTTGTCATTATCATCATCATCATCATTGTCATCATCAACATGGTCATTATAATCATAAGCATTTTATTATGAACCAAAATACATGGTAGTAGTAGAAGCTCATAAAATTTAGTCTATTGACCATTGACGAATAAAAAAGAAGAGACAATAAAGATTAAATGACTGAATGACTGACTGACGGACGGATGACCGACGTTCCGACCACACACTTTGATTGGGATGCGTTATGTTGATGTTGATGTTGATGTTTGTTGCTTGTTGAGATTTAAGTGAACCGCGCCGTATCCGAGAGCGAAGCGTACTAGTGAGAAGCCAACGTGCGACTGCGGTTGGTTCTAATTTTTTACGATTATTGTTATGATTATTTTTACGAGTTTTATGAGCTGTCAATTGGTGGCGCTGATGATGGTGAACGATGTCAATGACAATGAAGACGAAGGCGATGGCGATGGCGATGACGGCGATGACGGCGACGACGACGACGACGACGCGACGATAGAATAACCGGCCACGGATATGCGCGACGAGGCTTTGTATCTAATGTTGTTGCGTTTGTTGTTGTTGTGTTGGAGGAGCTACTATGTTGTGTGTGTTGTGTAGCACAGTAGCAGCAGCACAAGAATGCAATAAAATTTAGAGCGCAAAGAACGACATACGTAACCTGCCACGGCACGACTTGCCTGGCACCCACTGATGTTACTCTACTAATGGATGGACAATGCACACACTCACCCACCAAGACACTCTTTCCTTAGTATATAAGCGGTCAATTGCCAATAAATGAATCAATATGAATCTATCTTAAACTAAGAAACTCTCAATCTACAATATCAAGAAGAAAAAACGGTCTCGCGACAACCACAACAACGACAAGCGAAGCATATAAAAGAACTTGCACTCGCTACTTCGCTTTCGCATTAGCTTGCGTTTTTAGTATCGTGAATATATTTCGTGTTATTATTGTTGATGATGTTGATTTCTTTACGACTGCTATCAAACTAAACCCATAAAGCATTCAATTCGTGGCATATACATGTGAAAATCCAAGCGAGAACTCCTTATTAATCCAGAAAACTGAGGCAGCGCCATGCTGCGCCACAGAGCAGCAGCAGAATAACTAGAGCAGCACAACGAAGCAGCAGCAACAAACGCCAGCTGCTAACGTCAAACGTCGACGACAACGACAACGACGACAAAATGGCACAAAAAATTGAAATCCAAATGAAACAAAAACAAAAACAAAAAACCTCTAAAGGGGAAATAAGAAAAGCAAATGAGAAAACTGGGTACCCAAAACTTTTGTAGCAAGCAGCGTTGAGTATATAAATAATCTTATAAGATACTTGTACACTCAACACTCAGAAGTAACAATAAGAGCAACCACCAGTACGCGTACGTGGTACATATGCAACAACAATAACTCAACGGCGCTCACCACCAGAGCAGCAGCAGATATTTTTTTCATATACTGATGAGGCTTCATTTGACTCTTAACAATACGTGTATGATGGTACAGTGGTGCAGATATTTATTTGGTTTATAAGGATTTTATAAAAGATAATTGAAAATATCATCAAGGCTTCTATTCAAAAACTGAAATGGAAATCAAAGTAGTTTAGTAGAACTAAATTTTCACAATAAATTCAAATGAATGATTCACTCAAATTTTATAAATTTTGTTGGATTTTTACCACTGTGCAAGAGCGTCATCATTTGTTTTCTGCTACGTTCTTATTTATGTTACGTTACGTTATGCTGCTTACGTTGACTTCGATGCCATCGTCGGCTCTTACGTCCTTTTCAGTTTGAATGACCACGCGCAGCGCCGAAGCAATAAAGTATCTACGCCAGTACGTAAAGTATCTACAATTTACTCAGATTTTTCACTCACTCACTCACTCACTCAGTCAGTCACTAACTCACAGACTAACTGATTCTACTCAGTTTTGGCCCAGACTGGGCCAAAGAGAGTATATAGTTTCGTCTGTTGTTTGTTGTATTGCAAATTTTATTTATGTGAGAGCATTTTCATTTTGCCACTGCCGCCCGCCGCTTCAGTATCAGTATCAGTATCTTTTGGACTTTTGGATTCGCATTCGGTTTGCGGTCGCTTGCGGCAGAATTTGCCCTTGCGGAAAGTTAGTTTTGTTTTGGGTTTCTTTCTTACTTTGCTCTTTTCGTTTTTTTTTTTTTATTTTGAGTTGGCGCGTTTTTTCGTTTCGTTTTTAGTTCGGTTGACTTAGTTGCATGAAGGCGCTTCGTTTTATATTTTGTTTTGAAATAGAATTGTATCTTTTGGTATTTCGATTCAGATTAGTTTAAGAAAAAGGAATTTAGTGAAACTTTTTGTGTTTTTGAAAGTGATGATGATTTCAGCAGTTGCAGTTTCATTTGGAAACTTAAGTTATTTGTTTGTTTTGAGTTTATGAAATTGAATTGTTGATTTGAAGTTTTGGTTTTATGGATTCAAATAGAACTCAAAACAAATACATACTCGTGCATATGTATAAATAAATATTCTTTTATCGTTTTGAAGTATTCAAATAAATATTCTAAGGTGTAGGGTGTCTATGAATAATGAGATCTTTAAGCAAAGTATCAAACGAAGCTATTATTTGCGAGAGAGTAAAAACCCCAAAGAAATCTCCTCTAACCATAACAAACTGACAAAATATATTTAAATCTCAATAATGTTCAAGGAGATTCAAAGGACAAGAATAACTCAATTTTGTATATCACTGTGTGTCCTTCACATAAGCAAAGCACAGCGCATGGTTTATTTCAATTTTTATATTTAGATTAATTATCTAGGTGAATTTTTATTTTTATTTAATTTCAATAAAAATTCTTGATCAATTAAAATTACATTTATTTATCAAATCAAATTATTTATGTATGTAAGAATGAATGTATTAAAAAATCATTTAAAAATCAAAAATGATTTGCGCATAATCGACGCACAAGTACAAATTAATGGCCGCCCATGATACTAGTTTAAATCCCAAAAACCATATTTGTTTTGCCGACGGCAGAACAATCATGGCGTAAGCTACTATCTACTAGCGAGTGAGCTAGAGCTAAGTTACCCTTTGTGTGCTCTTAAAACGCTCGTTCGTATGCTCTTTCGCTCTCACGCACACTTATGCACCACATACCCTCTCATTCTAACATGAGATCAACTCAAGAAGAAACAACAGCAGCAGCAGCAGTGGCAGTGGCAGCAAGAAGCGGCAGCAGGACCACGTGCAACATGCTGCCACAAGTAATGAAATGAAACGAACGCCAAAGAGACTGAGACCGAGACCTCCATCTCCACCGTCCCCATTCCACATACCTTTCTTCCACACTTACCAACAACGGGGGAAATAGACAAAAACAAAAAACTATCCACCAACGCAGCAGCGTCGCTTCTTCTACTACACATTACACATTCACTTACCAACAACACTCACACCAACATCATTCAACCGCCCTCCAATTGGGAGGAGCCGTGCTCATAAAGCATTTTGCTTGACTTCTTCTTTTTCTTCACTGCTGCGATGGCTACTGCTGAGCACTTCAAAGATGGATGACTATGTGTGAACGAGTTCGAGTTATTCCATGCTAATGATGAGTGCGAGCGAGATACAATCACCATTGAGTGTGACGAATTGCCATTATTTTGCTTTATGTGTGTCGCGTGAGCGAGCCATGATGTTGTTGTTGTTGCTGCTGTTGCTCTTTTTCTTTTTTTTTTTTTTGTTCACCATTGAATTTCTCACATAAATTTACACAGACGCAAGCAAAGCGTCGCGCATGTCGTCTCCATGATAGCGCAGTTGCTGCTCAGCAGCAGTGGAGCTTTGGAATGCTTGCGTTGCTGCGACGTTTGTGTTTTATGTGTATTTCTTTCTGTTTTCTTTTTTGCTTTTTGTGTTTTGTTTTTTTCTTTTTTTTTGCTTTGCTTTGCTTTGCTTTTTCATGTGTTATTTGTGTTTTGTTGTTGTTATTTGAGTGGCATTTCTTGTAGAGCATCATCATCATATAGTCATCATTTCGGCTTTTGCCTTTGAGAATGAATGTGAAATGATTTTGCCAGCGGTAAAACGCATTTTCTTTGAGTTGAGTATGATTTAATTCAATCTACTTACAATAAATGAAGCAACAAAGAATGTCTTTCGAAATAACTAGTGAATATATTAAGGACATAATTTTTAGAAAATATGTAAATTGTTTCATTCCACAATAGTGGGAACAGCAACTACCACTTTGTCTTGATGCTTGTAACACTTAGAACAACTGTGTGTCAAGGACCCAATAATGTATGCAGAGTGAGAGTGAATGATGAGCAGAGTTGATTAGACGAGCTCTAAAATATTATAATATAAATAAGTATATGGCATAATTGCTGTATGCAATTGGGATTGCAATGAAAACTGATGAGAATAGAAAAAACATACCCCTTTAGAAAACAAGATATAAGATAAAAGATTAGGGAGGGAGGGAGGTAATTGTGAAGAAATTATATAGTCCACCAATATTTTTTATCTGTATTAGGTGATTCTTTTATATCATTTTTTGAGATCCAAATATCAAATTTGGAGTTAGGTTAATCAGTCTGCATACTGCTAAAAAGGAAAGGAAACTAAAGGTTTTCACGTCCAGTTGTTTTTGAAGCATCACTAAATGTTTACATACGCCAAGATCGATATTGTTGTGTTAATTAAGAGTCCGTGTTAATTGAAGTTGATGTTGGGCTATTAAGGTTGTTGGTTCCTCTAATGATATTGACAAAACTAATGTCCAGGCGGACTTGTTTTGGTGCTCTTATCTTCTCCTGAAGCTCTATGAATTGATCTAAGAGACTTACAAGGGATGCATAGAAGCTTTTCTTTTTCAATGATGGAGTACAAAGAAAACGATCAGTTCTCAGCCTGGCTACATTGCAACAATACTTCACACATCTCAGAGGGAGGTGACAGTTTGAGGCTCTATGAAAAATGTTTTGGCAGTGGCGATATGGAGGCATATGGAGCCTTCGATGTAGTTCCCATTGATAAGGTGATATAGGACGAAATCAATTGATTTTAGTTCATTAGCACAATATTGACAGATAGCACACATACTTTAATATCGAACCAATCAAACAAATATGTAGATTTATTTATTTATAAAGAGTATTTTCTGTTAACATAACTCATCAATCATTCAATCATTTGTATAATCTTATTATTTTCTAAACTTTTCCTAATAAATATTGAAAATAAATGTTTTAATTTACAAATTCATTTTAGTTCCTTAAGGAAAATAAATAAGGCTGTCAAAAGTATTGCTAAATTATTTATATCCTCATTATCCTCTTAATAACACCAATAACAGATACTCCTCCTATTTTCAGAACTTTGTTCAAAATCATTTGCTATATAGAAAAGAAACCATTAAATTTTTGTAAACTTTAAAAAAATTCCCTTTTAAACAGATCACCAGAAATACCAGCAAAAATACCAAAATACATACAATACTATTGAATATGTTTCGTTTGTCGCTTGCATTTGTTGTACAATTTTACACTCAATTATGTGCTGTAATAAATTTTCATGGATAAATCGGTTTTAAAAGTGTCCTTGGCGCTCATGTACTACTGCTGAAGATGGCCATAGCAGACACAGCATCAGAATAACCAGCAATCACTTGCACCTTCGCCACACGCAACAGAAAAACACATCAAAATGAATGAACCTCCCAATTTCCACATCCCATCGCTTCATGTTCCCTTTTTCTCTTCTTTTTTTTTGTTTTTGTTGTGTTTGACGACGTTAATCGTTCGGACTAGGACATGGCGGCAGCGGCGGCTGCTGCTCTGGCTTTGGGTTTTAACTCTCTGGTATTACTTGAAACAAACGCACGTCTCCGTTCGCACGCATCGATGCTCTTTGACAACTGTGCGCCTTTAAATCATTCAATTCAAGCTCACTAGAGCTCAGAACTCGTGTTCTGTTTTTTATTCCATTCACCTTGGAAAATATTTTCCTCCATCAACAACAGCAACCAAAAGCAACAGCAACAATAACAGTTGGGCCAACTTTCCGGGTACCGTTTCCGCTCCAACAAATCCAACAACAAGAACTACTAGCATAACTACAACCAACGAAAAACAACAGAAACAAGAGAAACCAGAGCAAAGCAAAAGTAAAAAGGAGACTATGATGATGATGATGATGAAGACGACGAAAAACATGAAACGCGTGCCCTCAGCTTGAAGCTGCAAGCGCTCAAATGGTGTCATAGTATTGAGAAGGAGCGGAAGAAGAAGAAGAAGAAGGAGGGCAGGAAATGTATCTTGGAACCGACCAAGGGAAGTGTAAGTCAGTCGTTGGATGCTTGCCTGCAAAGTGATCGATGAAGTTGGTTGTGAAATTTACGACGTGAAACTTTGAATTGTTTCGAATGTCGAATGGAATATGTTTCGATGTTGTTTTTACTTTACCCTCAAACTGAGAGTTTCTTTCCTGGCTGAGTTTTGAATCAGTGCTGCGAATACTGAAAACTGAATGAATGAATGAATGAATAATCGAACGAATGAAGAAGATAAGATTTTTAGTACTCATACTTGTATGTGTATAATAAAAACAGAAACAAAAGGAACAACTGATTTTTTCTTACTAGTACAATACTTTAACAGGTTAACAAAAGATAAAATAAAATAAAATAAAATAAAATGATATGGAATTTATTAAAATAAGGAAATCATGATGACACAAAATACTTATTCGTATCTTCTTTTAACATTAAAACAAAAAAAAAAACAACAACAATTGTATCTTTGAATCAATGCGAGAAAAAATACAATAAATGCTAAAACAATTGCTCGATTAAGTTTGCCACATAAAAATAAAACAATGCAAAAAATAAAAAAAAAAAAAAAAAAAAATGTCATTTATTGTTCGCTCTCATTCCTTTTCTATACAATGAGGCGTGTGACTTTTGTTGTTATTTGTTGCTGTTGTTTGTTTTTGTTGTTGTATCTTTAGTTATTTGTTTTTTGTCGTGTCATGCATGCTCGAAAGCAATCAGTCAACCTGATCAGGTGAGTCAATAAATAAAACAAAGCTTCGAAAGTGCAGTTTACTGTCAGACAGTAGCGCATATTGAGAAGCAACTTCGGAAGCGGCAACAAACAACAAACAACATACAGATATCCACAGTCAAACACACACACACACACACACACACACATACATACATACATTCTAAATAAATGTATGAACATTTGTACATACATATGACAACATTTTAATGGTCGTTAATCATAATTTGTACCCGACAACGCCCTCCTTCCAACAACAATGATGACTTCTACTACTTACTCGTATATTCATATGAGTATCTAATAGGGGTTTTTTTTTTTTTTTTTTTTTTTGTTAGGAAATTGTTTAATTTTTGTTTAGGAAAATATAATAATAATATCATTTAATTGCAGTTAAAGTTCATTTCACTTTCTAATGTCTTAATCAAAAACTTTTACCCATTTTTCTCAATAAATTCTGCAACTGAATAAAGTTGTTAATGTTCAAATTCCTTAAGAATTTTATCATAAGGTTTTTGTCAATATTTTTTGAAAATAAGCAAGGAAACTTATTCAGTTTCGCACATTAACTAATATTTGCACTAACAGAGGTGGATTAAGTCATCATTTCAGTGTAACTAACAGGGCTCTCATAAGATGTTTTGTAAAGACATTTTTTTTTTTAATTATTTATTTATTTAGTATCTGCCAATCAATATGTAGATTTCATTAGAGATTCAATTATGGATCTTGTGATTTTATTAGGTTTGGATAGGAAATTCAATTGTTGGTATCACTTAAGTTTGCGGCGTAGCGGACAGTTGTACATGGGATTGTACTGCGATGACGTTTACGTGGTTCTCAAGTTGATGTTCGTAGCGACGGCTATAATCAGTAATTAACTTTGCAACCGTAGTGATCTTGAGGTCACAATGAATAAACATAGATGGGGGCACCTACCATAGGGCGAAGAACTTTATATTGAAACCTTTGTATGATGTTAAGATTGTGTGACTGCAGTTGATTTCTATAGGTGGATGTCATAGATCTGGATTAGCCTTAGAATCGCCTTGTCGAGCTGCAACTTCTTGCATAGTGAGAGTTGCGATCTAGGCCTGAGTAACCAGCTGATCTGCTTGTTGAGCAAGTATTTCAAAAGTTAAACGGCGGCATAGTTGGCGTCAAATAAACAAAACAAAAAATTCAAGGCATCACAATTAGTATCACTAGGTGATAACCTACACTTACCAATTTCCTTAGTCAAGTTTTGATTCTGATTCTCCAAGCTCTCATTCGATTTCCACAGAGTTGATTTGTCCCATAGTTCTTTCAAAAAATCAATCTTCATCGATTATTTTATAAAATTATTGCAGTCATCAATTATTGCTACCTTTTCTCTTCTTTTCCTCGCAGTATTATTTTCACATTCTTCTTCATCATCTTCTTCTTTTTCGCCATGTTGTTATTCCAGGGAGAAGAATCATAGCGATCAGCACATTGACAGCACTTGCCAATCGCTACGATGGATTTGTCCTAATGCAATAGTATTCTGGAGCTTATAGATTGAATATTTCTCATTGGATCTACATAATGTTTTAAATACAAATGGTTATATTGGATGTATGTATTATGATTCATCGTTTTATATAGAATTTATATGATATTCTATGATTTCCTAGAGATCATTGAAAAGAACATTATTTGTAATCATTTATGTATGAATATCTTAAAGACTAAGGGAAAGTATTGAACCTCTGAATTAGAATGGTCATTTTAAATATCAAAAGTATTCTGATAGGTATGATGATATCTAACACAAACGGCCGTCTACTAAAAACAGAAAGATTATTATGACTAACGCCTTCTACACTCTGTAGACTACAGATGAAGACTTTAAGTTTTTAATCTAATCCACGTAACTCTTAAGAAACAATCACTAATTAAAATCGGTATAGAATTCTTCAAAAAGCTGTTTCAACTTGAAATTAGAATTTGAAAACTAATGAAATTCTCTAGATGGTAGATGATACAATCTTTTAGACTAATTCTATCTTCATCTGATTAATGAATAATCTAAATTTTCTTCTTTATATTACAATATTTAATTAGAACTCTGACATTCCACAATGTTGCCATTGCTTTGAATATGAAAAGATATTATTTCTTTCTTGTGGCTGCACTAAACACTTGTACTTATTGTATAGAAAATGATGATGGTGATGATGATGATGATGGAAATTTGTTAAAAAATATATTGCCTTAATAATAAAAACTGTAATAATGCTGGGCATTTATCAAAGATCGTTTGTTCGCGCACTTGTAGTATCTTGTATCATGTATCTGAAAAATGTATATAAAAATATTTGATAATAGTATCTGTGATGATGACAGAACATGAATCTTTTGCATCGCATAAAGAAAAAATATACAAAAGAGAAAAAAAAAAAAAAAATTGAGAATGAAAATAATAATAAATAAAAAAAAAAAATAATAAGATGCCTTCGTCTTACTTCACCTTACAAACTACATCATCATCATCATCATCATCATCATCATCTTTGTAGTATCTTTTACTGTTTGTAATCTACTTCAACTTGAATGCCTCTTCCCACTCTTCATCTTTGGTTTCTTCTGTTGCTGCTGCTTCATCATCGTTTTCTTCATGTTTCAGTTCTTAGAGCAGCAACATTACGAACAAAAATCACAAAGTCAAAAACTCATAAGTTGCTGCTTTTGTGTTCAGCATCTTCATCTTTTTGACTGGGCAAGCAATAAATCTTCGTATATTGGACTTTTAGGCGATATCAATGAAATTGTATCTCTTTATCCGCATTATTATAATATATATGAATATATATACACATACACACACTCACACACACACACACACACACACACACACACACACACACACAAACATACACACGTGCGAACGTTTGTCGCTCGTTTTCGTCCGTTGCATCTTCCGTTCCTCGACTAACAGAAAAAACACAGAACACAGAACACACAACAAAACAGGATGAAAGTCAATTCAGCTTAGTTTCGGGGACCACATCTTCCACTTGCTGCCATCTGTCGTATTCGTGGTCCATCGTCCTGCTCCGCAATTCATAAAACACATCGCTTTGAGGCGGCTTGTGCCGCGCCGCGTTAAAAGCAGTCCATCTCCATCTACAGTATGAGCGCGTTTGTTTTGTATCCAACAGATACAAAATACATACAAACATAGATTCGCAGTTACTGACTGCTCCACGACATTATGAGATATTATTTATATTTTGTTTTGTTCTGTTTTGTTGTTGTTGTTGTTGTTGTTGTTGTTATTGTTGTTGTTATTGTTATTATTGTTGTTTTTGCTTGTTTCTAAATACTTATATTTGATTATGGCCAGCAAAAGAACAAGGCAAAAAGAACAAGAAAAAAGAAAAAAAAAAAAGAAAGGAATGAAAAAAAAAATGAAAGAAAACAAAATAAAACTGACACACAAAAAATTGCCTGCAAAAGCAGAAATAAAATCTCATTTTGAATCGAACGGGAATGAAGGATGTGGCTGTGGATGGACGGACGTAAGACTTGGAGGGGTAAGAAAATACATAAGTCGACACAAAAGAATTTTACGTGAGGGTGGAACAAGATAGATTGTCGTACATGGATATTTATGTGCGAATTATCGTTGGCGAGAAGTACGAGAACTAAGTAGAACGAAGAACCGACAGAAAATAAGATGAAGGTCCTTATGCTGCAGCCAGCACATATCCTTGACTAAAGAGACGTAACAGCAACAACATCAGTAACCATGGACAATGAATGGTGAAAAATCGAAAAAATTCCATTACGAAAACCCAAGAAGACATTGAGAAGATGATGTAGCAAAGCAGGCGATAAAACTCGAATGTTGCCTTGAGTTTTCTTTAAGCGAATTCTTCTCCTCACTTCTTGACTCACTTCTCTAGCAACAACTTGTGCTTCATTGCCCTTGTGTGGTTGACACAAATGCAAACTACTGGGAAGAAATGGGGTGGGGTGGGGTAGGGTGGTGTGGGTTGGGATGAGCAAGCGACCATTCGCCTACAGAATACCACTTAACCACGAAAGCAAATCAACACCCCACTATACGGCACCCTAAACTACCCCATCACTAATATTGTATAAGACTCACATTTAACTCACAACACAACACAACACAACATAACACAAGAAGCGTCGACGACACCCAGAATCACAAATCATATAGATAAGAGCACACAAAGGAATTTATTTCTATTTTGGCATTTTCTGGGCGCTCATTTTTTTCCACTTCGTCTTCCGTCTGTCTGTCCATCTGTCTTTTTTTTTTCTTGTCAGTCCGTCCAATCATCCAACCGCCATCACTCCCCCGTCCATCTTCTTCTACCTCTATCGATATTTTCGGCTATTTTCGCCCTAAAGTTATTGCGTTTTAGATTTCTTTTTCTTTCAATTTTTTTTTTCATGCTTTCTTTCTTTCGTTCTTTCTTTGCTTCCTCTCCCATACAGTTCCTTCCTGTGACAAAGGCTTCCTTTGCATTGCCATTCCCTGTATTGTGTAGCTTACTTAGCACACGCATCGCATCTCGGAAGCTTGAAAGCGCCATGTGTTGAGTGCGTGTGTGCCAGAGCATGGCGTTTCTATATCGTTGCGTGCCGCATTCATTGCCAAGACGCATTATGCGTGGTGCTCCTTAGGCGACTCTGCGTGTGTGTATTGTCAAGTAGGAGTTTGTTCGTATGTATTTCGGTGGCGCCTTAGGGTGTTGCCACATCGTATATTACCACCCATTGGCATATGGGCCCCACCCTTCTTGAAGCGTAGGCGGTCCGTTTGTTTTTTTTTTTTTTTTGGTTTTTCTTTGTAGCTTTCACTTTAATGGCCTCGCACGCATTTTTCACTTTCACCGCTTCTCATTTACTTGATTTTGTTGTACCATTGAGTGAGTGAGTGAGTGAATGAGTGAATGAGTGAATGAATGAATGAAAATAATATGCCAATGTCATATTCATTGTGTGTTTGTTTGTTGGTTTTTTCATAATCATATTATTAGTTTTGGCCAATGGGCATATACTCGTAATACCATAATAAATACCAGTAGTAGTAAGTAGTTTCCATAATGGGATTATTACAGAATAAGAGATTACGAGTATCAGATTAAAATATCACTTTTATATTAAATGTTTTTTCTATATAAAATTATCACATACTCTACTATTATTTGTGAAGGAAGTCACACTGCATTTAAATCATTCTCATGATAATAGTAAAAGATGAGATTAGCTGATTGAACTAACAATATATTAAAGGTCTTTCTGTATGTCTGCGATGACCTTAAGACAGATCTTCTAAGACATAAGAGTGGACAAATCCGCCGACTCTGAATGAGCAATCCGTGAGAGTAATATAAACCATCATATTTCTTTAACAATGCGAAGAATGTTTTTGGTTTATTTATAGTAAAAGATGATCAAAAGAATTTAATGATCCCTTCATTAGCATTTCTCTAGTCCCCCCAGCATTCGAATACTGTTCGTGCGTCTGGAGCCCTCAATATAAAAAACAAACAAGACCGAGTCAATACAAAAGAAATCCCCACTTTTTGCATTACTTAAAATAAATTGGAACCCTGATGTACTACGCTTGCCACCATACTCTAGTAGGCTTCTTCTTGTAGATCTTCCATCGTTAAGAAATTGCCGCATATCTCTAGGTATAACATTTCTGTAAGAGCTTATTACTGGTTTTGTAGAATCACCAGGGCAAACCCAACGGGTCACAGATTATAAGACTATAATACTTAATAGTTCTAAGTAAGTAAATAGTATTTTATTAGATGAAATATTTATTTAATTTTAATCTTATTTATAGAAATTAGTGTTTTAAATTGTTCGTATGTTAAGCGGTGCCAAACCGATCATCTAATTGCATTGAAATTTTGTGAATGTATGAATGAATAAGGGTGGATCTCGGCATGAACATAGGATAGTTTTGATCCCGATATGTGTTCCCGTTCCCGAGATATGGGATATTCGAACAACTCCAACCCATAAAAGTATACAAACAAGACAATAACTAAAATATGAATTTAATTTTTTGTTACTCAAATTGTGTTCTTCATTGATACTCAATGTGTAACAGAGAGCATATAGTGATGTTAAGAAAGAATATAGTGAGTGCATCCTATTATCACTCCTAATTGGAGCATAGGGCCTCCACAAGGCATCTCCATCGAACACGATTTTGGGCTGTTATTTTTGCTTATTCCCATGTGATGTTTGCATCGGCTAACTCTCGCCATATAGATCTTCTCCAGGTGTTCTTGGGTCGTCCGCGGGTTCTACTCAAGCGCTATTCTTGTGATTCTTTCCGGTTTCTTTCTCAATGTGTGCCCAATCCAGCTCCACTTCCTACGCTTAATCTGGTATAGTATGGGTTGCTCATTTGTTAGACGCCATAGCGTCTCGTTTGAAATAGTTGTCGGCCAGAATACTCTACAAATGATCCTCAAACACTTATTTATGAAAGCTTGCAATCTCTGCGTAATGGAGTTTGAGATAAGCGGAGAATATTCGTTATTTCGTGCGTCTAGAAATTTGAGTATTTGCCCATACTGATTTGAGTCATCCAAATGCTGATCTTGCTTTGCTCAATCTGCAGTTGACGTCATCTCCAGACTTATCCTTGATTTAATGAAATGACATTGAAGTTAGAGATAGAAAAGAATCGAATCCCAAGGACTTAATTAAGTATTAAAACATTTTACTTTCCCTTTTTATTAATAACCTTCAAGCATATAATTTCTATAATTGTCCATAAATTTCCTCTGTTTTGGCTTATTTTTTTAAACAACTTGGACCACCACCACAAGGTGCAATTTATGCAATCTCAGTTCACTGTTGGTGGCAAATTGCACATGGTTCAATAGCATTATGACCATTACCCTTATAATCATTATTATCATCATCATCATCATCATCATCAGGTGTTTACAGTTATTGTCTCTCCGTTGTGTGGAAAACTAATTGCTCTCTAAACGAAATGAGCACTAAATTTTATGAGCTCACAATAATAATCACCTAAAATGCAGGTTATAAAATATAATAATAATTGTGTTTCATTTTGGTCGAGGATATAGAGCAAGGTCAAGTAATGGACAAACAATGAAGGCAAGCAGCTAAGTATCAAGGTTAATTGCCCATTAAAGCGAAAGTGCAAGTGTCTGGAAATACCGTCATCGTCGACAACGACAACGACAACGGCGGCAACAACGACGATGATGATGATGACGACGACGATGTTGAATGCATGAAAGTGCGGCAAATGCGCCGATGCAACTGATTTATGAGGTCAATGAGCTACCACAAATACGAGTAACATTACTACTACTACTAATATTACTTCTTACTCCCAGGGAATCCATCCTGTGCTGCAACACTTCTCTAAACTACTGAAGACCGAAATATTTACTTACTATGTGGCAATTGCCTTATGAACCAAAAACAAATTCAATACATATAAATGAATATGTGATGGGGTGAGTTTAGGTGATGATGTAAAGAAATTGAAAATTGAGTGAAAAGTTGTCGAGATGAGGAGGATGACATTCGTAAATAATTTTGGGGACAAGAATAGAAAAAATAAGCTAAGAAAGCAAAATAAGTAAAATATACAAGAAATTTTAAGGAAATTCTAAAATTCCATTAAAATAATTTATGCCCACAAATAAACTTTGTCTTTTTTACAATTTTTTTTGAAGGAAATTCAAAAAAGTTTTCACTTGCAAAAAAAAATGAAGACAAAAGAAGAAATATAGTAAATAGAAAGAAAAGGAAGAATTTTTTTTTTTTTTTTTTTTTGTTGTGTGTCCACCCACTTTAATGAATTCAAAATCACTTCCGATTTGTCGATTGAATAAAATTACGATAATAAATTTGCACAGAAAATGAGGAGCTGAATCATTGAAAACCCCTCCAAGAACAACAAATACAAAAAAAAAAGAAAGAAAAAAAGAAAATCATCAACCAGGAAAAAGATAAAGAGAAAGAAAAACTTTTTGAATAACAAGTGAAAAAAGATTGGCACCACTTAAAAGAAATTGCCAATGTTAATGATAGCAACAACAACAACAACAAAAACAACAACTACTACATGGAACTGAACTGAGATGAGATGAGATGTGATGTGATGCGATGCGATGAGTTGAGTTCAGTTGAGTTAAGCAACACAACCACAACCACAACAAATGTATGAAACAATTCGAAAATCGTGTACAAGAAAGCAAAATAACAAGATTTTGTCCTTCTGTGCTCACAATTGCCCCACCCTGTACACCCACTCCCACACCCCAAATACCATACACACATATACACATATACAGATCCACACCCACAATCAGATACAAGATTCATTTAAAGCAATCCAAGGAAAAATGAAATAAAGAAACAAACAAACAAATAAACAAACGGCCTACGGAAAAGTTTTTGCTGATTTTCCACAACAACAAGAAACCAACAAAATATGTTGTAGTAGTAGTAGTAGAAAACGGAATAGCAAAGTTAGAAAGCAAAGCATTTTCCAACAATTTCGGGGTCATTTTATCCAAAAATGGAAAACAGTGAAAAACCGTAACCGTAACCGCATTTTCTTCATTTCAACTTTTGTGGGTTGGAAAACGCTGGCGAAAGCAAAACTCAATTTTTCCTATAATTTTTTTTTTTTTCATTTCTTGATTTTTTTTTTCAATTTTTCTTCTTGAATTCAAACAGACAAAAGCAAAGCAAAAGTTTTGTGGCGCGCTTTTTGTATTTGTTTCACTAGTCAACTTTTTGGAAAATTTCATTCATCTGCTTTCATCACATCACATGATGATGTCCTGAAGTTGAGTGAGCACACACACACAGACACAGGCACAGACAACTCTGAGTAAAATGCGAAAATGGAATCAGAGCGAAAAAGAAACGATGGGGAAATCCCACGCGACCAACAAACTTAATCGATTACGGCCAGAATTGAAAGAGACCTAAGGGAGACTTGTACGAATTTGATTTGAGTCCTTAATGATATTAGTTATTTCTTCTTGATAAAAAAAAAGGGAAAATTGTTCAAAGCTCAATTTCAAATAGAAATGTATATAGTTAGTTTCCTGAAATTTGGAAATTACATAAAAAAACCTTCCTTTAAAATCACTAAAATCTTCTGCAATATTGAAACTTTAAATAAAAAAAAAGAGGAAATTTTTTTCTTTTAAACGACACACTTACACCTCCTCAAACCATTCCAGTTTGCAGTTGTAATTTATCTCTCTCTCTCTCTCTTTGATAGCTTCTTCCCCCATTTTGCAAGCTGAACATGATCTGTCGATTATTGTAAACGACTCCAAGTTTAGAATTGCTAGTCGAGTCGAATGCAAACGACGATTGGCATTGCATTGCCTGTCTGCCTGCCTATGCATTGCAGATGGTGCCACGAAGCACTTACTCTGTTGTTATTAGAAGGTTCTTTTGCAACAAAACAAAAACATTTCAAGTGGTCAAACTGACAACGATAGCCAGAGGAAACACTTCAAAAACATTCACAAGCACACAGAAACATATACATACTCGTACACTTAGTTACTTTAATGATCGAAAAAATATTGTAAAATTAAGAAGTTCCATTGACCATGAGTCTTATGAGAGATAGAGAAAGAGAGAGAGAGAGAGAGGAGGGGGTAGGAAGATTTTAAACTGATTTGAAAGGGAGTCAGTAGATAGAAGGTGAAAAGAAGTGCCGCAGGGCAACCACTAAGGCACTAAACTGAATGAGTTACAAACAAGATTGGAGTAGAAATCTTCAATAAAACGTTGTTGCATCGATTAAGCCATCACTTTGTATTTTGCCCATAACTATGATGATGCCATAGTTAAGTAAGTAGGTAGGTAGCTAGGTAGGTAGGTAGGTAGATAGGCAGTTACTATGAGTACTATGTTCAAAAGGTGTTCAAGGTGTTTATGTTGGACTTCGGCTTGTTAATTTATTGACTAACGAGCACTTTACAAATGAATTGACACATAGCGAATGATTATTTTGTTGGCCTCCGGTCATATCCAACTGGTATTTGGATACACAAATTGGTATGCAATTTGAATAATTTTGTTATTTAAACGTCATAAAACTTGCTGGTTTTATATAAGCAAATTAAGGACATTTTTAGAATGAAAAGCATATTTGTAATTGCAGAATCAATAGTTGAAATAAGTTCCAAGAAAATACTATACATGTACTATGGCTCCATGACTTCATAACTGAAGATTGAGTAAAAAGAAGAGAAAGTCATGGGAAATTTTACATATGAAGAATTGAAGATTTTAAATGCAAATTTTTAATAATTCTTTAATCAAAGTTTCGGTGAAACTAATCATATTCTTGTTGGAATAGGTTGTTGTTATAATATGAAGGGGGGCTGCAAGTAGAGATACGATTTCAAATAAACAAGGAATGGGGAAGGTTAGAGATGAAAATATTTGTGTGCAGAAAGAAGGAACAAAAAAAAAAAAAATCAATTTATGATACTTTAATTACGATTCGTCAAAGGATAGAGTTCTTAACCTATGTATCAAGCCCACTTCTATCGGTCGAAGCCATAACTGGTTCGGTTTATCAAGACAAGTTACAAAGGTGAACCATGATGTAAGGAGAAATACCACACTGTGGACAGAAATCCTTATTAGAGAGACCTGTACGTTCTGTATATCACTGGATGATAAGAGATCAGCCAGACCTTAACTGAGTTATGGTGATTCGAGACTTTGAGGAAGTCTCATTTATTGGAGATAGATTCACTGTCGATGATCGATCAATGCCTAATAAGGGACAATTGTGATACTACAAGGGACTATTTTTAATACACTGAAAACTCTTTCAACCACACTGCGGTCATCTTCATAATAACAATCACCTTCATCAATAAAGACATCCACAACTTCTCCAACTCTATAAAGAATGTTCATTTCGAATGTGAATAATCTTCTCCCGCATTTAATTATGAACCAATTCAGAAGATTTTCTTAAGATTTTTTCTCTTCTATGTCAAAATAAGATATTACTAAATTTCTAACGTGTTTAATTATAGTAGTATGTACTCATTATAACCAGCGCCAGACCTAGGGTAGAGCGAGAAGAGCGGTCGCTCTAGGCGTCAGATGTCAAGGGGCAGCAAAAAGTCAAATGCGAAAAACTTCATAAAGAATGTGATATCATGTTTTCCCACCAAAGGGCGCCGAAACACAATCTCGCTCTACCCAGATTAAGGGCTAGGAACGGCACAGATTATAACTTATTGTAATCAAATAATTTTCAATATAAAAAGATGAAAATAATCTTCCTTATTTGATTTGCTTTAGAAATTTGAAATGTGAAAAACCTTTCTTTCTTTTATTCTCTTCCATAATAATTTGTATGTTAAACAAATGTCATTGTTGATTGCAATAAAAATGAAATCATTAATGGTTTTTTTTTTTTTTTTTTTGAAGATGCTGAGCTTAATGCATAAGCAGGTGGGTGTTGCAAGTCAGTAGTGAGTCTTCGTTAGGCAATGCAAATAATATGTGTACTATATAAGAAAACACTCCCGGGCCGGAGGCGTGTGTGCTACGAATATGAATATGAATGTGAATGTGAATGCAATTCGCGTGCTATTGCAATGCAATGCAATGCAGTAATGAAGCGACAAGTGAACATGTTGTAAGGCGGTTACGATGCTAAAATATGGTTGCAATAAGTTTTATGATTCTTGGCAACAACGACGACACGACTATGTTTTGTTTGTCCAATTGTCTATCTACATATGTGTTTGTCCATTTGTCTGCTGTCTATTTGTCTGTTGGTTTACTTGGTTTACCCATTTATCTGTAGAGCCAAATTGACTTGCAGCCCAATGGCATTGCATTAATTTGTACAACTTTCTAAGAGACAAGAAGACACCCAATCGACTGCCATGTCATGGTACTATGTCACCACATAGTACAACGGACAAGTAATATAATATTTGTTGATTACTTCGTAGTGAATGTAGTATGGAACAAAGTGAACGAAAGCCATCAGTGCGTGCGTATGCTTTATGGAAAAGTCACTTTGCCATAAGTACTAATGCGGTTTTTGACACTAATTATGTGTATTGGTTGCTGCCTCCATACTCCTCCACAACTTTTCTTACTATCCACTCTTGTTGGCAATTTCCATCCAGTACTTTAACTGCAACTCGGTCACACAGAGACTATTTGTTTTCCAATTTTTTTGTTTTATTTTTTTGTTTTTTAGTTTTCATTATTTTCATGCTGCATTTACCTCACGTTTTAATTAAGTCATCATCATATGAGTAGATGTCGTTGTCGTCGTCAACATTACTTCAGTTCCTCTTCTCTTCCTTTGCATAATTCCCTCACCTAGCGCACATAGTTAGTAGTTGGTTAGTTTGATTTCGAAGTTGTCGAAGGTCTGTCTACCTATGTCAGTATTTCTGTCTGTCTATCCTAACCAAGTCAATATGGAGGCGTTGTAGCACTTTGCTTTGCTTTGCTGTTGCTTGCAATTGCTGCACTTGCATGTAAATTTGCTCATCATTCTTGATGGCAAATTATAATTTTGTTTAACTTCTCTATATGCTGCCCCTTCCTGCGCCTTCTTCTCATACGCAAAAGCAACAACTCATGATGGAAAGTCGCCAACGTTGTAAATTGTCAAATGAGAAAATGAATGCGATTTACAGTCGAGATGCATGCGAAAAGTTGTTGTTGCTTTTTATGGATTTCTCTATTTTTAGCTTGTTGTTGCTGTTGCTGTTGTTGTTCTTATTATTATTGTCATTGTTATTGTTGTTGTTTTAACACGTAAACAAAAAAAAAAACAACACTTAAGGAAAATTGTTAAAGTGTTTTTGTTTTCCTTTGTTTCTGTATTTTTTTTTTTTTTTTCTTATATAGACGTGGTCTTTATCTTTTGATATTCTTTTTTACTATTTTATTTTATTTTATTTATTTCATTTCATATAAATTTTATTTTTATTTATTTTTTATTTTGCAAATGGAATTTCAAAGTTGTTATTGTTGTTACAGCCTTTTAAAGTAAAATTGCAAAAATGCTTTGGAATTTTTATTGTTTTTTCTTTGTTTTTTTTTTTCCTCAATTCATGCTCTCTTCGACTCTTTTTTGTTATTGTTACGTTATTACAAATTTAGATAAACCAGACACACACAAAATATACTACACGTAGGTAAGTATTCTGTTCACTTTGATCTCGCAAAAATTATAAAAATAAAGATTTCATCATCATTACGCATTTCAAATACAAAAAGAAAAGAAGAAAAAAGAAAAAACTTGCGCCAATTATAAATAGTTTTCACTTGAGATGTCGAGTTAAAATTGAGTTACAAAATAAAATCAGATAATTGAAAATCTATTTAAATTGAAATGAAAATAAGAAATCTTATTTAATAGAAATAAGTATCTCAAGTCCTTCCAGCTTTAGAAATATGGATCACACTGAACTACTATTGAGGTTAAATAAATAGATTACGATGCATTAAGCTCAGCATCTTCAAAAACCGATAATGATTTCATTTTTATTTTTATTGCAATTAACATAGACATTTGGTAGAGAAAAAAATGAAAGGTTTTTTTAACATTTTACATTTCTAAAGTAAATCAATAAGGAAGATTATTATACACTCTTTCGAAAGATTAATAATTTTGATTAAAATATATTGAAATAATAATTTATATTTAAAGGCTTAAAAGTTTGTTACATATTCTTTCAATCACTCAATAATCTTTTATATCATTCAGTGAATATTGTACTCGTAGTATTATAAGTTTGTCATGAAGTTTGTAATACACAGAAGGAGACCCCATAAAGTAAGTTGATTTAGCTATGTCCGTCTGTCCGTCTGTCTGTCTGTATGAATGCAAACTTGCCCAGTTTTTGAGCTAGAGAGCTGAAATTTTCCACGAAACTTTCTTACCATACGCAATGCATTTGTCGGAATCAGCAGAATGGGACCACTACAGGGGGTACCACCCATACAGACCCTAGATCCAAATTTATGTTCTTATTAGAAATTTTTTTTTTTTAACTATAAACTAAAAAATGTAGACACTATAAGTCTCTGACCAATATCCACCAAACATGTAAATTCCAAGACCCACGTATTACTAGAAGGAGTAAACTAGGTTGGGTGAAAAGTAACCTCCTTGGAAATGATTTTTTTTTTTAAATGTTTTTTTATTTTATTCAATGTAGTCCCCTTTTAGCTCGATACACTTATTCCAGCGATTTTCTAACATCTTGATCCCGTCCGAAAAGTAATTGTCCGGAAGGTCTGCAAAATACTGCTCCGCGGCGTCGATGATTTCCTCACGTGAGCCGAATTTTTTATTGATGAGACATCTTTTGAGGTTTGGGAAGAGATAATAGTCCGAGGGAGCCAAATCGTGCGAATATAGTGGATGCGGAAGCAATTGGAGCCCTAAATCATTGATTTTAACCGTGGTTGCGATGCTCTTGTGTGCTGGCGCATTGTCTTTCAAAATCAAAATTTTTTTCGCTTCATGTGAGGCCGTTTTGCAGCTATTTCGGGTCTGCCGCTGCGGACTTCATTGGTGGAGTTGCGGCCACCACGAAACTCTCGAAACCAATATTTGACGGTATAATCTGACGGAACATTAGCCCCATAATATTTATCTAACTTTTCTTTTGTTTCCTTCGTCATTTTGCCTCTCAAAAAATAATGTTTTAACAAAACTATAGGCAGTATCGCACTGAAATTTGGCATGTCTGCCTAATTATGAATGGACTACAAGGCACCATGAACTTTTTTGCAGTAGCAGAGCATTCTGGCGGTCAAGGAGGTTACTTTTCACCCCACCTAAAAAAAGGTGCGTGAAGAGTATTACACCTTCGGCATAGCCAAAGATATCTCCTTTTTCTACTGGTATTTCTTTAGCTTAATGGAACTTTAAAAGGTTCCAACAATTTTTATGAATGATTTGATCAGTATTTTTTTGTGTTTTAAATGTTATTATGATTGTAAGCCATGACAGAGACCTAAGGAGGAGAGGCCCACGGTGCGCGAAAAAATCCTGCAAAAGAGCAATCGTCATCAGCAAAGACTGGAAACTTATCCAAACTGTCTGGCGAAATCCCTCACCCAAGGCGTGAGCCGGCGCCGCCGATTGAAGAGGTTGCATCCTAATGACCTTCTTAGTAGAAGGTCACCAATAACTAAAATATTCACTGCAATATAATTGCCAAGTCACTATTCTGTACAATCATATAAACGTTTTATTTACATAAACCAATTTATATTATTATAAATTTGTATTAAAGCTGAAAAAAATCCCTTCAAATTTTAAAATTAAATATTCAATCATAAAAAAATAACAAAGTATTATAACATTCATAAGATTACAACAAATTTTCTTTGTAATATGTAATTAAGTGAAAGTGAAATAGTTATATTTAATGTATTCTTGCGTTGCCCTCACACCATAATTTTGGAATAAAAGTTCAGTCATTTAAAGGTGAAATTTATTGTCTGCAAACAACTTTTGAATATCATCGTTAGCCATATTTTTGAAGCCTTCACCTTTAAATGAGTAAGCAAGTTTTAAACATTTCATCTAATGCAATTTGTGGCAATTGAAGCTCGCTTTCAACAATTGCTAACCTGACTTTCCTCCAACATCCATTCAATGTTGACTTCAGGAAAATTTCTTCCACCCACTCATTACATCAATAGAATCCGCATGGGCTATGTTCGCAAAGGATGTCGGATTTAGTAAGTCTTGAAAGTGTAAAATAAACTTATATCATTAAAATATAAATTTGTTGGCATTGCAGAGACAAAGAAAAATTGTTGTTTTGAATATAATGAATTTTTTAGAAAAGAAAACTATTTTTATTATATTAAATTACTTACAGTATTTCCTATGTGGAAATCCCATTTATAGAACTGAAAGTGTTGACCATAATTTTGTTTCATTTCATTTCATTTTATGAAACACTTTCAGTGATTGTGAACCATCAGAAGAAATGATTTTAACAATTGTTCGAAGACTGAATTGATAATCTTTTAAAATGAATGCAAGTATTCATTATTTTCCTAATAGTTAAAGAGTGACTGCTTTTTAATGAAAATCTTCTTCTTCTTGAAAACATAAAATTGTTGTAAATATTTCTTTTCAATTAAATTCATGTCATGAAGACTTAAGACTAAGTAGATCAAATTTAAAATCATCTTTATAGGATTTTAAAAGAAACGAAACCAAATTGAACTAAACTTGAGTGGAAAGTGGAAAACGCTTTAAGTTGTTTAAGCCTTATTACGCATTTGGGAATTTCAATTCGTAGCGTTCAAAACTTTTTCCATTTTCTAGACAACGGTCCAAATATAAATACAAATACAGAGAACTGAGAACTGAGTGTCAGCAACAGAAGCATCAACAATAGCAATAGCAATAGCAACAGCAACAATGCCAACTACAACAACAATGAAGAACAACATTCATCCAATTATTTTTCGATTAGTTTCGCTATCATTCTTCAACCATATTTGGAACATCTGAAACCAAACCCAAACTCAAAACATGAAATACTATGATCACAAACACGAATACAAACTCACCCTTCAAAATGCTGTTGTACGGTTTGAGTATAAGAAAAGGCAATCGGAACGGTATTGCTTCAGGGAAGGGGGTATTAGCAAGCAGTAAGGCGGGCAGGGAGAAAGGCAACCCATCAGCCCAGCATCCCAGCATCCCAAAAAGTAGCAGCAGCCCGCACAACAAAACAGACACGCGCACACTCACGCACATAAATATGTATCAACATCGCCGAATAAATAAATGAAACATACAAAATGGAAATAAATCTAACTGAAACGCCATAAAGCATTTTCAGCATTCGCTGTTTAATATGTTCGAGGGTATTTTTCTCGCACGTTCGAAATACAAAAAAAAACAAAAAACAAAATACAAAATAAAATTGAGAAAAAGAAAAGAATGAAATCAAGAGCCGAAGGCGGCAAAAGAAAGGCAAAGGAACGCATGAAGTAAGGCATGAAGATGAAGCGACTTCAACCACCTGCCGCCATTTGCCGCCCTAACGAAGAAGAGTCTTATGCCATCATAGGCAAGAGTATCTTCTCCTTCGCCCGCATCAGCATGTGAATGAGATGAGATGGTATGGGATAGGATGGGATGGAATGGGATGGGAACATAGACTAAAGTGAAGTGTAGAGCGGCAGGGCATGCGTTTGCTCGCGTTAAGTGTGATATATTTCCTAAGATTATATAAAATGTTTTATTTATTCTTTTTCTTCTTTTCTTATTCTTATGTTACTTTCACTTCTTTTCAGTGTTTTTTTCTTTTTATAAATTTCTTTTCTTTTCTGTATATATTTTTTTTTGTTTTTGTATTTTTTTTTTTGTATTTTTTTTTTTTTTTGTTTCCCTCAAAGGCAAATTGTGTTGTGTCTGTGTGCTTGTGCGTGTTGATGGAACTCTGGGCGAGAAAGGATATTATGAATGCACAACAAACAACAATAAGCAAAAGATCTCAAAGTATCTCATAGAACTCTCTGCTAGTTATAAAGCCCAGCGCGGGTTCCTGCTCCTGTCCCTTCTACTCCTATTTGTCTTCCCCAACTGAGCCTCACGCAATGAAGGAATGAATTATTTGTCTTCGTCGGCTAACGCATCTTCATCTACATTCCAAAATGGTTCATGGCAAAATACAAAAAAAAATTTAAATTTATAAGTTTCTTTATCAACAGAAAAGAAATGAAAAAGAAAGTCCTGCAGACTAACACATTGCCTCATACGGAAAAGGGTACAGAACAAACAATATTGAAAATACACGAAAATAACGATTGGACTCTGAGTTAAAAGGTGGACTTGGATTGAGTATAAAGTTGGAAGAAGTGCACCAGATGCTTTATTATTTTGTTTATTATTTTAATTGGTAGGCATTGCTTCGTTTTGCTATGCTGAGAGAAAGGAAGACAAATAAAATTATTCTTAATTCATATAGAATTTTTAAAGATTCAAAGGGAAAAATAGTGCCTAATTAAATTTAGACCAGCATAATCTATATACATATAAGTATATATGTAAAAATGGAACAATGTCTGTGTGCCTGTTTGTCTGTTTCTTATGGACTCTGAAACCGATTTATAGATTTTGACCATTATTCCATAATTTTCCATATTCAAAGCAATGAACTGTGTTAACCACATGACCAAAGTTAACTATGACATTTACTCAAACACTCTTCAGATTGTTTGTATGTGTATAGAAAGAACTAAGATTATAATTACAAATTATAATTTAATTTTTTAATATGAGCAATAGCGACAAAGGCCTTCAGCTCAGGAGGATAATTAGGAAGGATTGGAGGAAATTAGCAAAGTGCAGAATCAGACATGAGCGGGAATCGAACATGCGATATTATGATGTCAGCTTGTTGTACTAGTCAATGAGCCAACAAGTGATCAGAAGCTTTGAGTGATACTGATTGCTGTACAAATTGATCATCTCCAAATACTTAATATTAAATTTCTACTTTTTCTTTTTCTTTTCAATTCATTAAGATTATTTATATCTTATCACTATAACTTTTTTAATCGCAGAGAAAATTAAAGCAAATGAAATCGAGAAATCATTCAGTTCACCACATGAATGGAAGTGGTGGAATGTTTTCCTGATTTGTTGTGGATGAGTTTGGGTTATTGTTTTTGGTTACGGTTGGCGTATTGGAACTTAAATCGGGTAGATATATGTCGATTAAAGTAGGGTCTATGGGGTCTCTCAAGAAACCATCTATTAGACGTTCTTCTGGCGAAATATTAGGGAGATTATCACTTACCTCTGTTGCTATTTCGCCATTTGGTGTTGAAGTACCTGGTATAGTTTCTGCCAGTACGTCTTCTTCCATAGGGGCGAAACCCATTTGAACTGGTTGATTACTGGTTGTTGCCTCCGTTTCCTGGTTTTGGGTACTTTTGACTTTCAATTCTCTCTTTTGTTTTTGTCGGCGGTTCTGAAACCACACTTTAACTTTAAGGACCGGAAGGTCCAATTCTGCTGCAAATCGTTTCAGCTCTTCTCCTTTTATATAAAATGATTTTGCAAACCTAAATTCGAGCATTGAAAGATGCTCTTTTTTGAAATCGGTGCGAATTCTCTTTGGTTTGGTTTTTTTCTGTTGCTGTTGTTTTTGTTCATCATTTGGTGATGATAATGATGCGAAATCCGGGATTTTACTGGTGGGATGTTGATCTGGTTCAATATGATAATCTGGTGAATATAATTGTTCCTGGCATATACTGGTGGCATGTTGACTTGGTACAATAGAACATCCTAGTGGATATAATTGGTAATGTTGTTGCTCATTGGGGAATTGTTGTTGGGAGCAATCCGGGAAAGCACTGGTGGCATGTTGACTTGGTTCATTAGAATATCCTATTGAATGTAATTGTTGATGTTGTTGCTCATTGGGAAATTGTTGTTGAGAGTTATCCGGGTAGTTACTGGTGCGAAGTTGAATTTGATTATAATATTCTTGTGAATATAATTGTTGTTGTTGTGCCATTTTTCTTTTGTGTTAATTTTCTATTTTTTACGTTTTAAAATTTTGTTTTTTAAATAATTTTCGTTCAAGTTTTTAGCGGTTTACTTCTTGTGACTAACAGTTGAAGAATGAGAAATTTAGGAAATGTAAGGTGCTTTTATAGTATAAATAATCCTGCATTGATATTTCTTCAGATATTGATAGTAATTAACAGCAGACATACTAATTAACTTCAATTAATATTAGCTAAAATTCAAAGGATGCATAAATGACTTCTATTTCTCGGAAACTCTAAGAGTTAGAAAAAGATTATGTGAAATAAGAAGACTCTATTATTTTAAACTTATTATTGATGCGCCAACAAAGACGATTAGTTTCTTCATGCGTATAATGTCATCCATTCTTTTGTGCATTGAAGTTATCACATCAAGAATCTTTCAAATCTTTTCCTATTTGAATGGTGAAGAAGTGTACTTTTGTTGTATCGTCGAATTTTCAGGTTTCCCAAAAGAAGTCGTAACACCAGAAATCGTTATTTAAAGAAAGCCAAGTGAGTCTGTTGATCACCGGTGAATATTATTCAGAGTTGTTGAACAGATTCGACATTGATTTGAATCAAAAACGAGCGCTTTTGTTGAAGAAAAATATGTTCTTCCACATTGACACAGGTGAGATTGTCAAAAATCGAGAAAAATTAATTTATGGAGAACACGAAAATTTGAAATCTCAACCCCAAAGAAATGTTTTTTTTTTTATTTATAAAAGTAAAGTTGGATATAAATTTTTACAAAAAAAAAGTCTCATTAAAAAAGTGTCCTTATAATTATTACAAATAAATAAATAATCGAATATTACAATAAATTTTAGTAACTCATTCATTGTTTTCAATTTTATTTACCTGGCAGTTGAAATGTCTATATTTGTTTTTTTTTAGTACCCCTAATTATATTTCTTATTATTACAACTAATGAACAATTTGCGTAACTAGTTTTTGAGAAAATACTAAAATGAGTTTTTATTTAGGAAATTTATGCATCGTCTGTTGTTTTTACGATGGGGGTGAGTACGCGAGAATCGATCCTTCGTTATGCGTATGGTGGCTCAGTCTCTTTTTAGGTAAGTACTTTTTCATTGTGTCTGCAACCGATGTCTGATATTTCAATTAGGACGTCATGCAATTTGAATGTCGATTCCATCTCTTTCTTTCCGATTGAGAGAATTGTTGTTGAATACATGGATTTTCCAAAAAAATTTCTTTCATATAATACTTCCGCAAAACCTTTAGAAAACGTAATATGTGAAAGCCATTTAAAATATAGAAAAATATCTATCTAATCGTAGTCTGCTTCTACGTTGCTGACATATATTGATTAACTATTTTCTAAGTAAAAAAATAAAATTCAAGAACAACAATCATTTTCTGAGCAAAAATTTAACCTAACAAATTTTATTTTTTAATGAAATGGAATAATTTTTAAGGTTTTCCAATTATGTATTAAGAAAAAATACGAAAATAAAAATAATTACTTATAAATGTTCTAAAGAATCCTTATTGAAGTGAAATTTCTTTATCGAGGTGTTAGTCCAAAGAAAGTGTTACCAAATTTATGATGATGTGTCTTGAGAGACGTAGAGGAGATAATCATTGGTTTTTGCGTCTGTAACGTAGAAAAGAAAGAGTGTTTGTGTATGAGTAAGAGTAAGAGAGAGAGAGAGAGAGAGAGAGAGAGAGAGAGATGTTTATGTTTATATAAACTTATATTAAATTGAATCAAGTTTCACATTTAAAGTTAACTTAAGTTATTAAAAAAAATTGTCTTATAAAGCGTCTCGTACGCCCACAGTTTGAACGGTTTATAAACTTTTTTTTTCATTTTAAATAAGTTAATTTTTTATACACAAGGTATTTTGCGCTTACATTTTGTATTTTTAATTTCACTTTAATTTTGTTTTATTTACCGATAATGATGCGAGTTTAAATGTGAAGTACTTCCACCATTTGCTGACTTTTCGGTTTCCTTTTTTTTTTTGTTTTTTTGTTTTTTTGTCTCATACAATAGTAAAAAGGAGGACCTGTTTTTTTTTTTTTTGTGTGTAAATACTTTATGCCAACTTAAGTGGGTGTTGGACTAGCGGAAGTAATGAATGCGACCAAAACAATTCTTCTCCCTACTATTACTATTGCTACTGCTCCAAACGCCCACGATTCGACAACAAACAGTCATTTCTATTTGGCAGGTCGAATAAGAAGAAAGGTCGGGGGAACGGAGAACGGAGCAGGGGAGTTAAGAGAGTTCGAGTTTCGTGCGTAGTGTGGTTTGTCTTATGTTGAAGATGAATGTGCCGCAGCTCTATAAATATGTATGGGATGCTATATATTAAAACCAACTCCTCCGACTCTCCTCCGACGATTCAGAGCAAAAACTAATTTCGAAAAATGCCAAAAGAAGAAACAGAGGAAAGAAAAGAACGAAATGAAAAACAACAACAGCAATAGCAACAGCAACAACAATACGAAGAAGAAGAACATAATGTGGCAATTGTATACGTTACGGGCGGGCGAGAAGAGCCAAGAAAAGGACATTTGTGCTGTCGCTGCTCCAACCAAATGTTGTTGGTTTGTGGGGTTGGGGTGGTTTCAGTTAAGATACACTAAGAGATAAAATATGTCAATAATATTTCTAACAATAGACATTATTCTAAAAGAAAAGAATAAATTCCACAAGACTTGTCCATGTCATTCACAGGTTTTATTGGTTCCAGTCTAGAATTTTGTTCATTTAGGTTAGGTTAGATGATAAAGCCCGCTCGCGACTTCACATGAGTTCACCCAGAAACCTCTAAAACCAACCTGAGGAATCCGCTAACAGAGCCAGTTGAATGATCTCTGATTCTTCTTCTTCATCTTCCTAGCTGTGACAGAAATTATAAAGTGAAACTTGCATCCATTTGTTCATCAGCGGCAGTACAGTGAGGCTCAGTCGCATTTTTCATGATTGCTAGCTACTTGGTTTTCGCTTCCAATAAATCCTAAAGGATGTATAGGTCTGGGAATATTATCAACTGCTGAAGAGCTGGGCAGTGCCGATTCTAGCACACTCAATGACCACCTCATTATCTGTAAAACCAGAATGGCCAGGCACCCAGAGTAGAATGATTGAGTGCTGCAGAGCTTAGCTAAGAGCCTCCAGTTCTGCTCTTGATGATGTGCACCAACAGAACCTTGATTCCCCATAGTATTTATTGATTTTGCTGCTTACCAGACTGCATTTTAAACCAAAAATTAAAGATATGATGAAATGATGTTGTGTAATTTTTTTCAGTGTATTTGTTTGTGGGTTGGGTGGAATGTTGTAGCAAGGAGGCAGCAAAATGCTGAGGGAGCACAAGAGTAATATAACACAACAAAATGCAATAAAGCATTTTGTGGCAACTTGAAGATGAGAACGGAACACAACAGATGCTGATTAAAGGTGTGCGGTTGAATGTATGAGGGGGTAGTGTACAGTAGATGGAATCCTGACTGCCTGACTGCCTGTGTGCCTGACTTGTTGGTTGGCTTTATTGGGTAGTTGTGGGTGGAGATGAAGATGAAGATGGTGGCAGCGGTAGAACAGGAGCAGCAGACATGCTTGGTTAGATTCGAAGCCACTTTAAGGAATGTAAATATGTATGAGTTAGTAAATAGATAAAAAAAAAAACACAGAGAGAAAATGGAAAAAAACGAAAAAGAAGGAATGAAATGAAACAACGTTTGCTTGTCGTTGTGATGGGGGTGAAGAGGGAGTAGAGCAGCAGTAGAAATAAACATACTACATACTCAATGAGATCATTTGAAATGCCAGAGCATCTGTTGAAACACTTCACACTTGAATACCA
This sequence comes from Amiota mariae, assembly GCA_035041805.1. Lineage (NCBI taxonomy): Eukaryota > Metazoa > Arthropoda > Insecta > Diptera > Drosophilidae > Amiota > Amiota mariae. The sequence continues at coordinate 5,528,160 of JAWNKV010000325.1, forward strand.
AAAGAAAATAAAGTAATGAGCACAATTGTCTATGTAATCTTTGAGCCTTCGGTAAATGGGTGTTTTTGCTAATGACCAACAGAAAAGCTCATACTCATACTCATCGTATGAATAGTACTTATTGTACAATACATTATAAGTATTTGCATTATTAGGTGTATTGTATTTGGTACTTGAATCATTGAAAGAAGTCACAAAAACTTAATGACTAATTCTAGAGTGCTTTCCCTTAGTTTTACAATATAAAATAAACTCAATTATTAAGAGTGTGTGAATATTCTAAAAATAGATACACAGATTATGATAACCTTTTTCAATAAATTTATATAAATAGTTGTATAAAATTGATGTGCTTCCTTATCATACAATCCTTTCGCGCCTTGTTTTAGAGATCATAATCATTATTCAATCAATCATAAATAAGTTGTTAAACATTTTAAACAACATTAAGCACGTTTCGAGCGGCATTCTTTAACCAGTGAGAATAATAATAATGATAATAATAATAATAATGATGATGATGATAATCTTGCATGCAACCAGCAAGGAATGACCACATAACTGCATAAGCACAACCACTTAAGATTGCCGCCATTTAACTAAAAGATACGCAGTCTGTCTGTCTATCAGTCTGTGGAACGATTGCGTTTACCAAATCGAGGGACGACGCTCAATGGCGAAAAAATACCATAAAAAGACTTAAGAGAAGAGTACAGCATAGAATAAAGTAAAATAAAGTAAAGTAAAGTACCTTATGTGGGAATCACGGAAGCGCTTTCTGCGTCGCTAAGGTTGCCTTTGATGATGATAATATGAAATGAAATGAAATGCAATGGATGATGATGATGCACTGTAAGGATAAACTCTTTCATCTGTTATGAGAAGTTCAACGAAAATGGAGGATGAGTTTAAGGGATTTTCATATCAAATGCGTTGAAGAAAAGTGCGATTGCTACAACAACAACAAGAACAACAACAGCAACAACAACAACAACAACAGATATAACACCGAAAACCGTATAAGAAAATAAGACTTTTTGGCTACGAGTCAAGCATTTGGATGCATAAATCAAACATTTATATGCGCCTCAATGTTCCAAACATTGTCGACTACGCCAACAAAAGCAACTCAACTCGATTCGCTTACGATTGCTTCAGCTTTGGCTTTAGCTTTAGCTTTAGCTTCACATGTGGAGCACTCGGAATGTGATTACGCAGCGAGAGATTGCACAAACGAAGCGCATCGCAAGTCTATAGATATGTATTTACTTTATACAAGATACTCGTATTCGTACTATATTCATGTGGCAATTGTCAGTGCAACTTTAGATCAAGAAACCAACCAACCAACCAACCAACCAATCTCCCTTTGCGCCTTCTTGCATTCTAAGTTGAGTCATGAACCAAAATCAAAGGCGGCGGCATCATCGTCTGCCTTAAGAATTGTTTCCGCCAACTTGACTCAACACAACACAACTCAACTTGACTAGACTAGACTAGACTCGTTCCGACGATTGTTGCTGCCTGCCTCCTCCTTTATCTGCTGCCTTAGCCAAATATTGCGGCATCATCATGGTTATGGATTATATTGTGACTGCAATGATGGATATTTTTGCAAAGCGAAAAGTCTTCGCTCAGCGGTGCACTGCGACACCAAAGCGATTTTCCATGTGATTGATTGCTTTATTCCTGCAACGATAACTTGCGACAATACTACGACTTGAACGACGACTTAAACTCCTTAGTAGTATCCATTCATTTGAATAATGGCTTTCATATAAATTTCTTTATACTCACTCCATATACCTCGGTCGGTAAATATGAAGAGAAAATATACTTAAAAAACTTAAAACATATTGTGAAAAGAGAAAAACTAGCAAAAATACAAAAATACAAAAATCTTGTTGGCACTAATCCTATGATGAGATGAGAGAGGTTATCTCAATCAGTATCGATAATTGAGAGAAGATGGGTTAAATGTATATAGATTCTATAATAGTTTCTCCATATAGATAAAGAACTTTAGTGTATGGTAAATCAACATTAGAATTATTATTATTATTATAATTGATCTAATTTTTGTTAATTAAATTTTTTTTTTTAAACAAATTTCTTTATTACTATTATTTTTAAATAAAGAAACAAAAATTAACAACTACAAAAGTCTACTTATAAATATACATAATATATATTGAATTATATTCAATGCATTAAAAATTAGTGTTTTGTTTGTTCGCATGTTATGCGATGCCATACATTTCATTTGATTGCATTGAAATTTTGTAAATGCAGATGGTTAGTTCCCGACTTGGACATACGATAGTTTTTATCCCAATATGTGTCCCCTTTTCCCGAGATCCAAACCCCTCCAAATATACTATGAAAACTAACTAAAATAGCATTTTTACTTTCTAATATTCAATGAAAAAGTCATCAACCCGCAACATAGTAGGTGCGCTAGTAATTCATAAAAACATGTTTTAAATATTGAATATACTTATGTAAGTTTTGGTGGCATATTCCTTTCATTTAAGGGCTTCAATTAGATGTTTTAGCATTGAATGAACCATTAATGGTGTTCCCCATTCCACCAAAAGATTTTGTCTAAACATACTTTTTGATGTTTTGGTATGTTTCCGGATTGGGTGCTTCAACATTGGCAATTCTTGTCACAAATAACAATAAGATGTGTTATTTCAATCATTATCAATAATTGAAAGAAGCAGGGCAGAATTTACACATTGCGAAGCCTCACAAACTTTCAATCGACCTTTAATTTTTCATTTTTTTTTTTTGCTCATCACTTAGAAATTTAATAAAAGATTTTTAAGATTTGACATTTTTTTTAACGCAAAAGTTATAAAGAGCCTCCCCACACACCTAAATTCGGTCCTGGAGAGAAGGTGGGAAGGTGGGTATTACATATAAGTAGAATCTAGAATAGTAGTTGATCCATAGAAAGAAGAGTATGGAAATCAACATCAATTTTATTATAAATAAAGGATACATTCAAGGATTGAGTACTTATGGTATGTTTTATTAGACTTATGGACAAATGATTTGCCATCTATAGATTCTAGAATAGATATAAATATTTCAGAATTATATACATGACAACAAATTAAAGACAAATTTCTCTTAGATAAATTTCCAAAAATATATTTCTATTATTTTATTTTTTCTTTTGTTTTGTTGTTTTTTTTTTTTTTTTTTTTTTGTTCTGTTGATTTTTGTCTTTCTTGTAGTATTTCTTTCTTTTTGTTTTGTTGGTTTAATCCACTGCATGACCTCTTCTATTTATAATCCTATAAAAACGTTGCATTAAGCTTAAATAAGTATAATTTATTTATTTGTAAAATTTATTGTTTTGAAAATCAAATAATTTGCCAAACTTGAGTCAACAACCAAACGACGCCACAAATATTATTCATTCGAGCAGAACTTCTGCAACAACTACTACTACCACTACAACAACAACAACAGCAGCATCAAGATATATTCTGAATGACATACAAATACTTTATAGAAAAAATATATACATATAATACTATGTATGTGTGTATGGTCATGCATATGTTTGTAGAGAAAAAGCAAACGAAAGCAAACCAAATTCGAATTCGAATTACAAAAAAACATACGACAATATTTTAATAGTTTAACGCAAAACAATAAATAAAATAAAATCAATTGCAAAGACTACACTACAATACTAACATCACCAGCAGGAGCAGCAACAGCAGCAACAGCAGCAACAAAACCAACAATAATACGAGTAATAACAACATTATGAGCTGCTACTGCTGCCATGTGTGAGGTTGAGACTGAGGATAGCAGAGCGTAGCAATATCCTGATACAAGATTCAAGAGGATGTTTTGTCATTGTTGGATGTAGTGACGACTGAGTTTGTGGGAAAAAGAAAGAAGTTGGTGGTGATGGTGATGGTGATGGCGATGGTGATGGTGATGGTTTGTTGAATTAAGGCGGAAAAGTAAATTTGTTGTGTTCAGCCAGAAAAACAACGGCAAATAACCAAAATCACAAATAATAATAATACGACATGTAATATGACAACAACAACAACAACAACAACAACAACAACAACAACGACAATAATAGATACTACAAAAACAACAACTATACAGAGTAAAGTATGAGTATAGTAAAGCTTAAATAACAACATTTGTATATACAACTACATAGTAGTTTGTGGCAATAAAATTGTTTGTTTCCGACGATCAAAGAGAGTTGCTTGCTTTGCCTGCTGCCAGAATATCTATTCGTATATAAGTATTTAATTCTCATTACAACAGCAATGACAACAACAAAAGCATCTAAAACAATAACAACAACAAAAACATATTGAATAAACTACAATACAAATAGTGGAGTAGCAAAAGCAAAGTGCAAACATACTTTCTACATATTTGTTCCTTTTATTGTACTAAAGCCAACTTCTATCAAACTCTCATTCAACCTTTCACTTTGTAATCGTAGTTCTTGTTGTTTGTACTTGTACTTTGTAGCTGATGTTGGCAACAACAACAACAACAACATTTAGTAATAATATTCACATTTATATATTTGTAAGTGGTTCCATATGAATTCACATTGACAAAATTTTTACAACAACAGGAAATACTGAACTTTTGAATTTAATTTAAACAAAAACAAAAATAAAAATATTATAATAAGAATCTCCTCTTCATTGTATCATTCAAACAACATTCAAGTAAAGATACAATATATGTTTATACTTAGTGTGGTCTGTTCTGTTCTGTTCTGTTCTGTTCATTCCTTATATGTAGTAAATATATAAAAAAAAAAAAAAAGTTATTTTGTCAATCGGTTTGCAATTCATATTTCATTCACAGTTCAATGAGCATCATCCATTCATTCCTTTACTCATTCTGTAAGTAAGTGAGTATCGTATAACAAGCGATATGTTGGTTGGTTTTTTGTTCCCTTTCTCTCTCTCTCTCTCTCTCTCTTTCTCTTATTAATTCGATTATTTTGGCTTTTGAAATATGATTATTCGATTATGTGACTACTCAATAAGCAAACAAACAAAGTTACAATATTTTGATTTGTTACTAAGAAATATTAACTAAACAACAACCCTTAAAAATAAATATATACAATAGTAATAATGAAATATATATATTTCATTTGATTTAAAATGGCATGACGAAGTTTATAAGAAATATACTTACTTACTTACTTACTTACATAATATGATAATAATAAGATTGACCCAATTACTATTATACAATATAAACTAAAAAATATAAAAAAAAAAATATAAAAAATACTAACTTTGGATATGCCGAAGTCAAGAAATAATAAGACAATTTGTTTTGAAAAATCCATGCATTCAACAACATTTGCCGATAATACACAGCTATTCTCTCGATCGGAAAGACAGAGATGGAATCGACATTCAAATTGCATGACGTCCTAATCGAAATATCCGTCTAGACAATGAGGTATATTATTTATTATATTAATCTAAATGTCTCGAATGTGATGTTGCATTCAATTCGGTTGCAGACATAAAAAGAGACTGAGCCACCATACAAATAACGAAGGATTAATCCTCGCAGACTCACCCCCATCGTAAAAAAAACAGACGATGAATAAATTTTCTAAATAAAAAGTCATTTTAGTATTTTCTCAAAAACTAGTAACGCAAATTGTTCATTAGTTGTAATAATAACAAATATGATTAGGGGTACTAAAAAAAAACAAATATAGACATTTCAACTGCCAGGTAAATAAAATTGAAAACAATGAATGAGTTTACTAAAATTTATTGTAATATTCGATTATTTATTTATTTGTAATAATTATAAGGACACTTTTTCAATGAGACTTTTTTTTTGTAAAAATTTATATCCAACTTTATTTTTACAAATAAAAAAAAAAAACATTTCTATGGGGTTGAGATTTCAAATATTCGTGTCCTCCATAAATTAATTTTTCTCGATTTTTGCCATACTCACCTGTGTCAATGTGGAAGAACATATTTGTCTTCACCAAAAGCGCTCGTTTCTGATTCAAATCAATGTCGAATCTGTTCAACAACTCTGAATAATATTCACCGGTGATCAACAGACTCACTTGGCTAACGATTTCTGGAGTTACGACTTCTTTTGGGACACCTGAAAATTCGACGATACAACAAAAGTACACTTCTTCACCATTCAAATAGGAAAAGATTGAAAAGATTCTTGATATGATAACTTCAATTCACAAAAGAATGGATGACATTATACGCATGAAGTAACTAACCGTCTTTGTTGGCGCATCAATAATAGAGTCTCTTTTTTTACATAATCCTTTTCTAACTCTTAGAGTTTCCGAGAAATAGAAGTCATTTATGCATCCTTTGAATTTTAGCTAGTATTAATTAAAGTTAATTAGTATGTCTGCTGTTAATTACTATCAATATCTGAAGAAATATCATGCAGGATTATTTATACTATAAAAGCGCCTTACATTTCCTAAATTTTTCATTCTTCAACTGTTAGTCACAAGAAGTAAACCGCTAAAAAATTGAACGAAAATTATTTAAAAACAAAAATTTAAAAACGTAAAAAATAGAAAATAAACAAAAAAAGAAAAATGGCACAACAACAACAACAATTATATTCACAAGAATATTATAATCAAATTCAACTTCGCACCAGTAACTACCCGGATAACTCCCAACAACAATTTCCCAATGAACAACAACATCAACAATTACATTCAATAGGATATTCTAATGAACCAAGTCAAGCTGCCACTAGTAACTACCCGGATAACTCCCAACAACAATTGGCCAATGAGCAACAACATCAACAAACATATTCACTAGAATATATTATTGTACCACATCAACATGCCACCGGTACATTCCCGGATAATCCCCAACAACAATTGCCCAATGGGCAACAAAATTACCAATTATATCCACTAGGATATTCTATTGTACCCAGTCAACATCCCACCAGTATAAGCCAGGAACAATTATATTCACCAGATCATCATATTGAACCAGATCAACATCCCACCAGTAAAATCCCGGATTTCGCATCATTATCATCACCAAATGATGAACACAAACAACAGCAACAGAAACAAACCAAACCAAAGAGAATTCGCACCGATTTCAAAAAAGAGCATCTTTCCATGCTCGAATTTAGGTTTGCAAAATCATTTTATATAAAAGGAGAAGAGCTGAAACGATTTGCAGCAGAATTGGACCTTCCAGTTCTTAAAGTTAAAGTGTGGTTTCAGAACCGCCGACAAAAACAAAAGAGAGACTTGAAAGTCAAAAGTACCCAAAACCAGGAAACGGAGGCAACAACCAGTAATCAACCAGTTCAAATGGATTTCGCCCCTATGGAAGAAGACGTACTGGCAGAAACTGTACCAGGTACTTCAACACCAAATGGCGAAATAGCAACAGAGGTAAGTGATAATCTCACTAATATTTCCCCAGAAGAACGTCTAATAGATGGTTTCTTGAGAGACCCCATAGACCCTACTTTAATCGACATATATCTACCCGATTTAAGTTCAAATACGCCAACCAATAATAATAACCCAAACTCATCCACAACAAATCAGGAAAACATTCCACCACTTCATGTGGTGCACTGAATGATTTCTCGATTTCATTTGCTTTAACTTTCTATGCGATTAAAAAATGTATTTCAGTTATAGTGATAAGATATAAATAATCTTAATTAATTGAAAAGAAAAAGAAGAAATTTAATATTAAGTATTTTATGTAATAAGAAAAAATGAAATATTATATTATTGTGATATAATCTTAATTAATTAAGAAAAAGAAGAAGAAGATATTCAGTATTAAATTTTGTATTAATAGATGATGTGATATTGCAATTTATTAGATATTTAAGAAAAAGAAAAACATGTAATATTATATTTTATAAGAATATATTTACACAAAATGAATAAATAAATAAATGAATATATAATGCAATTTTACAGTTTGTTTTTATTTACAATCCATTAAACCAGGAAATAGAATTTGAAATGCAAGAGCGCAGTTTGATAACTGAATGTCTGTCATAGGGACAAGAATTAAAGGGTGAAGAAAATCTTATTTCGTAACTGTACAATTTCATTGAATATAATATTTCTCGGATTTCGGCGCTAGGCATTGAAAGTCATTTTGTGACTTCATATACCAAATGAACATGGAATTGATCGGAAGTATTTTCAATCGTACTCAGTCTCTGTATCTATGTGCTAAAGGTTTCTACCTTAAGTTGTCGACGGTAATGGAGATGATCAACTTGTACAGCAGCCGCTATCACTCAAAGCTTCTGGTGCATCCCAACATGCCAGCGTCCGCTCTCACCCGCTGCTCAACAAGGCGTTGACTGAAAACGCTACACCCGCACAACCTCCCCCTAAGAAGGATGTAATATCCTTCAAAGCATTTTACCTTAACAGCTCAATATTAATTCCACACATAAATCATCTACCATAAATGGTAGATTAAATCGTGCATAAAAAGTTTAGATGCTATTTTTTTTTTTTTTTTTTTTTATAATCAATCAAGACTTTGATTGCCATCTCTCCAAATGAGTAATCGTACCATTGTCTGAAAAGATTATGAAACTAAACTTTCTTAGAAATGCTGTTTTAGATTACTTTTTAAAAAGACATATTAGAAGCTTTAAAAATCCTAAAATTTGTAATTGTAATTTTATAGATTTAACCAATGTTCTGCTGGATCTCCTTTCGAAGTTTATCCCTGTCATCACTTTTAAATGAAACCATTTCTTTTTTAAAACCCTTGATTTGTCCCTTCCTATTGCATTAAATATTAAAATTAATGTATAATAATTTTCTTAACACCATAATTAATTCTGTCAACACAGAGAGAGAGAGAGAGAGAGAGAGAGAGAGAGAGAAGAACTCTTTCATTCTTCTTGTTGTGACAATTGTTTCAATTTGGAATTTTTGCTTTTATTTTGTCGTTTGTTGCAACACATCAACATGACAACAAACGTGCCACATGTGTTGCCAATGTGTCCAATCTTTGGAATGGAATATAGAATATTTAATTTTATTCAATCGAATGATCACATTATGCCACGACATATTGAATTACGACTTTGAGACAAACAAGCGCCCTTTCTACCAAAATAAAAAAAAAATTACAATAAATCGAAATACAAATACAAACAAAGATAGACGCCATTTTATTATTGAATTATTTTTCTTCTCTTAACGATATTTTGTTTGCTGTGAAAACAATTGATTTGTATTACCCTTCCACACACAAAAATAGAAAAAAGTTCTGCATGTCATTACCATACTAAGGAACTATAGTGGTAGTATAAATGGAATTGTGTCTAAAGTCCAAAGGCAACAGATTTAGATTTAAAGAGAATTAAATCAAAACATCTGTGACCATGAGTTATTGATGTCTGGAATTAATGAAAGTCAGATTGCCCCCCCCAAAAAAAAAAACAAATATTTTAATTTGAAAATACAAAGAAAATGCACAACAGAAAAAATAACTAGAAAATACAACAGCAGACATTTTTCATTTGCTAATTATTTAAACATTTTGATCTCAACAACTTCTCACACACAAACTTTAAATCAAAATGGAAAACCCAAAAAAAAAAAAAAAAAAAAATTATACTAAATGAAATCGAAAGGAAACTGTAAACAAGAAAATATTTTCAGCATTTCATGGAAATGAATTGGCAAAAACACAAGGAAAAAAAGACTAACTTTGGCTATGCCGAAGTTGTAATACTCTTCACGCCCCTGCTAGTGGTCAACGTTTTTCTAATAAGAACATAAATCTGTATCCAGGTTTGTATGAGAGCACCATACCACCTAGTGAACTGAGGGTCTTGAAATTTTCAAGGTTGGTGGATATGGGTCAGAAACTTATAGTGTCCAAATTTCAAGTCAATAATACAGAAAACAAAAAAGTTTTTTTAATAAAGACTTTTATTTGGATCCATGTTTGTATGGGGATTACCCCGCCAATGGTTATATTTGGCTGCTTCCGACAAAACTGAGAGACTAGGGTGCATACCTACAAACGGACATACGGACATGGCTAGATCAACTCGTCACGTTGCGCTGATCAAGAATATATATAGTATATACTTTATGGGGTCCCGGATGTCTCCTTCAGTGTGGTACAAACGTCATGACAAATTTATAATACTATTCACTGTGTGAAGAGCATAATAAAGAAAATCAGTAATGCGCACATCATTATCATCTCAAGGAAATGGTAAGAAGTTTTGCCTGCCAACACGCTTCAATGGTTGCAAACAAGTCCAGGGGTTGACTGACGACGTTGTTGGCGTATCATTAGAGTTGTTCAAGCAACAACATTTTGCCCCTCAAATACTTTCTTCTTTTCTAATTCCTTCAAGGAACATCAGCAAGGGCTATGATGACAATGGCATGTAAAGTCCTTGGCCAATGACAGGAGCAGCAGAAGTGAAGTAGCAAACATACCAAAACTGAAACCAAAACGGAGGCTGCAACTGAGACTTTTGTGAGTCTGAGTCTGAATTCTTCCGAGTCCTAAATTACAGAGAGAGATAGAGAGTGAGTCAGTGAGTGAGTGAGTGAGTGAAGTTGGGACAGGAAAATGTTTTTTCACGATAAAAATGATGGATGATATCATAAATAACATTGGAGTGCGCCAAAACAGAGGGTTCAGTGGTTGTTTATTTCGATATAAATGAATTTTTTCTGTTTTTTCCTTCGTTGCCATTTTTTTTCCATTTTTCCTTATTTCGATTTTTCTAATTTTTACTGCTGCCGCCCACAAGAATTCTTTCTTTCGAAGAAAAAGAAAAAAAGGTTCAATTCTTGTGAAACCCTTGAATTTTTTTTGTTTTTTTTTTTGGTATTGTAGAGTAACTCAAACTGTTTAATTGTTTGTAAAGAAATTTGTGGCTTTAAGGTTTTGAAGAAGAAGAAGATATCACGGAACAATAAACAAAGTCAATTATATGAAAACTCATTTGTATTTTGCCCCAAAATATATAAAATATTTTTTGCTTTACTTAGTTTATTTTAGTAAGTACATAGTTCATCATTCATCTATTGAATGAAGTGCAACAATATTTTGTGGTTCCACTTAGTACTTTATTAAAAACTCAATCCAAAGTTAAAAATAAAAACAGTATTTTATAATTTGAATTTATTCAATTTCATATTTGATGATTTCCCCTTTTCATTTGTTATCACACTAAAACTAAACTTTAACATTCAGCCGCCGCATAACCACAAAATTGTTGGCCTTATTGTGTGTTGGGTTCTCTGGCGCATAGTGTCAAAACCGCCGAAAGATTTATGAACCAAATAATTTAACAATGCGACAATGAATGCCATGCCAACTGCCTGCCGAATGCTCACACAAAAGCATCCATAATCATTTCAACAAGCGCAATTTTAATAATTATTAAAATTATTCAAAAATCATAGAAGAGATGAGATGAGATGAGATGAGATGAGATGAGAAGAGTAGAGTAGAGTAGAGTAGAGTAGAGAAATGAAATGAAATGAAAGGAAAATAAAAAGGACAAACGAAGGACAACAAGAATCAAAATGATGACTATGACCATGGTGATGATGATGACGATGACGGTTATTACAATTATTTTACAATTGCCCGTCTGTCTGTCTGTCAGTCAATCTCTCTCTCTCAGTCCTCAGTTGTTGTGTTGTTCCTGTGATTGTCTCTATTTTTGTGTTTTATATAAGGAAAAAAAAAAGGAGCAGAAATTAAAATTCGGAAGGATATGGCAGACAATTAGTTTTTTCATGCCACTTCTTCGTGTTTGTTGCATGCACAACGCCTCCGAGTGTCATAAACAGCAAAAAAAATTGGAAAAATTATAAAAAAATAGAAAAAGGAATGGAAAACAAAAGGCAACAAACAATCAAAATGAAAATGAAAATGAAAGAACAAACGAATGAACGCATTTCATTGGGAATGGGCTCATGAAAAATTTACATTTGAATAGATTCGTTGACTGACTCATTGACTCACTACTCACTTGCTCTAGTGGGTTAACTAAAGGGAGGAGATTGGATTTGGTTGAATGATTATGAAGGGTTCTATATACAATAGTATTGTATTAGCAGCAGCAGCAGCATCCTTTGAGTTGGAGACAGACAACGCACTGAGTATCGAATTGAATGTGAATGTGGCTTTTGCGGTTCGCTTGTGCCCTTTTTTTAATATTTTATTCAGTTATGATGCTCTCTTTTATTATGTGATTGTGATTGTGATAGTGATAGTGATTATAATTGTGCGATGGTGACCAATGCCGCAGGACTCATAGGATTCATTGGTGTTGCATTCAGCTGTGGCAGCAGAGTCGAGTCGAGGTCGCGTTACACCAATGGCAGCTGGAAGTGCGCCTCCGTGAACATTTATGCGGCGTATTGTTTTAATTTTCTGAATTATAAAATTTATTGCAAGTAAATTTAAATAAGTTGAAAACTTTTTTGGCGGTCATGGTTAGCAATGAATGAATGAATGAAACGACGGAGGATGGGAATAGAAGTCCCAAAAAAAAGAGATTCAAATTGAAAGCTTTTTTATCCCAATTTTTTTTTTTTTTTTTTTTTTGTTTTTCTCATAATTTTAAACTTAAATGAAAAATTTCATTAGAAACCTCAATATACAACAGTTTGTATGACGATATGTGTGCGTACATGGTTTTGGGATCCATTAGAAGGCATATAGAGTTGTTGGACATGTCACGTTCATTTGTACTTCGTATGTGAAAGGCACAGCTTGCGGTTTGTTCTGTGTGCGTGTGATGCGTGTTTTGCTCATGTCGTTCCAACTGCAATTCATGGAATACACGCGCATTGTCCTTTTTGCCAATGGCGGTTGACGCCTTCAAACTAAATAAATTTCGTTGTCCAACACGCGAAATTGGTTTCATTTTGGTCCTGGGTGATGTGGTAGCCACCACAACAGCAATTGCAATAGCATGGAACATAATTATGTGCACAGATTGAGGCTGATTCGAATGTAATACAATACTTATTTTGTTAACTTGCATGCGCCTTTTGTCCTTAACGAATTGTCCTTGTGCGAATAAAAGCAAAAGAACAACGAAAATGTTGTCGTAAGCTGCATTTTATGCATAAATTCACTGTTGGACCACATAATTATTACGTTCTAATCCAAAAAAAAACAATGAAATTAAGTCATCAAAGAAAAGGATTTTTTATGTACATTTTATTTGATCTTCTGTCTTCCAATATAAATATGTATACAAATGGAAATATGTCTATGTGTCTGCTGGTCTCTATGGCTGCTCCTTATGGACTCCGTAACCGCTCTACCGATTTTGATTAACATTTTCAAAGAAACTCTAGCATATTCTGGGGAGTGTTCGTGTTAAGTATTTATACTCTTCACGCAGTAAATAGTATTATAAGTTTGTCATGAAGTTTGTAACACACAGACGGAGACATCGGAGACCCCATAAAGTATATATATATTCTTGATCAGCACGACGAGTTGATCTAGCCATGTCCGTCTGTCTTTCTGTTCGTCCGTCTGTCTGTATGTATGCAAACTAGTCCCTCAGTTTTTGAGCTAGTAAGCTTTCTTTTCACATTACGCAGTACATTTATCGGGAATCAGCAAAATCGAACCACTAGGCGGGTACCCCCGAAACAAATCGGGATCCAAATGAAAGATCTTATTAGAAAAAACTTTTGTGTTTTTTGTACTATGGTACTGAAATTTTGATAATATAAGTGCCTGATCTATATCCACAAACCATATAAATTTCAAGACCCTCGTACCTCTATGGTGGCTACGCCCCATACAAACCTGGATCCACATGAAAGTTCTTATTAGAAAAACTTTTTTTTGTTTTTTGTACTATCGACTTAAAATTTGGACACTATAAGTGTCTAACCCATAGCCACCAACCTTATAAAATTCAAGACCTTCGGAACACTAGCTGTGGGGCGTGAAGAGTATTACAACTTCGGCATAGCGAAAGTTCGTCTTTTTTTTATATTTTTTATATGGAGTAACTGCTTCTTAATTAACAAAGTAGTTGATTTATGCAGTTAACAGAAACTCGTGAGAATCCTTATTGTTTTTAATAAAAAATTAATGCGCTTCTACCAAACCCTGTTTTTCTTATATTGTCTTCGTTCTATCTTCACTTTCAAGTAAAATAATATGATGAGTATCCACAACTTAAAGAGATAGTAGATGGGGTCCCTCAGAGAAGAGTGTTGGGTCCTCTCCTGTATCTAATTTTTAACACGCTTGGATATTAGCTTCACTTTGTAACTATGTAAGTCCCCATTTACAAGCGCGCAGAACTTCTAAACCATACAACGGATTTTTATATGGTTTTCAATGTCATTTAGAATTTTGAGAATTTTTTGTGGAATGATTATTTGGAAGACATTTTATTGGAAAATCCATGTATTCAAGAACATTTTCCGAAGATACACAGCTATTCTCTCAATAGGAAAGACAGAGATAGAATCGACATTCAAATTGCATGACGTCCTAATCGAAATATCCGTCTAGACAATTACGTATATTATTTATTATATTAAACTAAATGTCTCGAATGTGATCTTACATTCAATTCGGTTGCAGACACAATAAAAAAGTACTTACCTAAAAAGAGACTGAGCCACCATACACATAACGAAGGATCGATTCTCGCGTACTCACCCCCATCGTAAAAAAAACAGATGACGAATTAATTTTCTTAATAAAATCATTTTAGTATTTTCTCAAAAACTCGTTGTGCAAATTGTTCATTAGTTGTAATAATAACAAATACAATTAGGGGTACTAAAAAAAAACAAATATAGACATTTCAACTCCCAGGTAAATAAAATCGAAAACAATGAATGAGTTTACTAAAATTTATTGTAATATTCGATTATTTATTTATTTGTAATAATTATAAGGACACTTTCTCACTGTGACTTTTTTTTGTAAAAATGTATAAACAGGAAGCATTTCTTTGGGGTTGAGATTTCAAACATTCGTGTCCTCCATAAATTAATTTTTCTCGATTTTTGCCATACTCACCTGTGTCAATGTGGAAGAACATATTTTTCTTCATCAAATGCGCTAGTTTATGATTCAAATCAATGTCGAATCTGTTCAACAACTCTGAATAATATTCACCGGTGATCAACAGACTCACTTGGCTTTCTTCTTATAACGATTTCTGGAGTGACGAATTCTTTTGGGGAGCTTGAAAATTAGACGATACAACAGAAGTACACTTCTTTACTATTGAAACTAGAAATGATTAGAGCGATTCTTGATATGATAACTTCAATGCACAAAATAATGGATGACATTATATGCATGAAGTAACTAACCGTCTTTGTTGGCGCATCAATAATAGAGTCTCTTTTTTACATAATCCTTTTCTAACTCTTAGAGTTTCCGAGAAATAGATGTCTACAAAAACACAAAGTCATAAAAAATATACATGCATTTCTACGTACTTACAAAAATATAACTGTATTTGATTATGAATATGCATCCTTTGAATTTTAGCTAGTATTAATTAAAGTTAATTAGTATGTCTGCTATCTTACTATCAATATCTGAAGAAATATCATGCAGGATTATTTATACTATAAAAGCGCCTTACATTTCCTACATTTTTCATTCTTCAACTGTTAGTCACAAGAAGTAAACCGCTAAAAAATTGAACGAAAATTATTTATAAAAACAAAAATTTAAAAACGTAAAAAATAGAAAATAAACACAAAAAGAAAAATGGCACAACAACAACAACAATTATATTCACAAGAATGTTATAATCAAATTCAACTTCGCACAAATAACTACCCGGATAACTCCCAACAACAATTTCCCAATGAACAACAACATCAACAATTACATTCAATAGGATATTCTAATGAACCAAGTCAAGATGCCACCAGTAACTACCCTTATAACTCCCAACAACAATTGCCCAATGGGCAACAACATTACCAATTATATCCACTAGGATATTCTATTGTACCCAGTCAACATCCCACCAGTATAAGCCAGGAACAATTATATTCACCAGATAATCATATTGAACCAGTTCAACATCCCACCAGTAAAATCCCGGATTTCGCATCATTATCATCACCAAATGATGAACAAAAACAACAGCAACAGAAACAAACCAAACCAAAGAGAATCCGCACCGAGTTTAAGAAACAACAACTTTCAACGCTCGAATTTAGGTTTGCAAAATCATTTTATATAAAAGGAGAAGAGCTGAAACAATTTGCAGCAGAATTGGACCTTCCGGTTCGGAATGTTAAAGTGTGGTTTCAGAACCGCCGACAAAAACAAAAGAGAGAATTGAAAGTCAAAAGTACCCAAAACCAGGAAACGGAGGCAACAACCAGTAATCAACCAGTTCAAATGGGTTTCGCCCCTATGGAAGAAGACGTACTGGCAGAAACTGTACCAGGTACTTCAACACCAAATGGCGAAATAGCAACAGAGGTAAATGATAATCTCACTAATATTTCCCCAGAAGAACGTCTAATAGATGGTTTCTTGAGAGACCCCATAGACCCTACTTTAATCGACATATATCTACCCGATTTAAGTTCCAATACGCCAACCAATAATAATAACCCAAACTCATCCACAACAAATCAGGAAAACATTCCACCACTTCATGTGGTGCACTGAATGATTTCTCGATTTCATTTGCTTTAACTTTCTATGCGATTAAAAAATGTATTTCAGTTATAGTGATAAGATATAAATAATCTTAATTAATTGAAAAGAAAAGGAAAAAGAAGAATTTTAATATTAAGTATTTTATGTAATAAGAAAAAATGCAATATTATATTATGTGAATAGTAGATGATGTGATATAATCTTAAATAATGAAGAAAAAGAAGAAGAAGATATTCAGTATTAAATTTTGTATTAATAAATGATGTGATATTACAATTTATTAGATATTTAAGAAAAAGAAAAACATGTAATATTATATTTTATAAGAATATATTTACACTAAATGAATAAATAAATAAATGAATATATAATGCAATTTTACAGTTTGTTTTTATTTACAAACCATTAAACCAGGAAATAGAATTTGAAATGCAAGAGCGCAGTTTGATAACTGAATGTCTGTCATAGGGACAAGAATTAAAGGGTGAAGAAAATCTTATTTCGTAACTGTACAATTTCATTGAATATAATATTTCTCGGATTTTGGCGCTAGGCATTGAAAGTCATTTTGTGACTTCATATACCAAATGAAAATGGAATTGATCGGAAGTATTTTCAATCGTACTCAGTCTCTGGATGGAGATGATCAACTTTTACAGCAGCCGCTATCACTCAAATCTTCTGGTGCATCCCAACATGCCAGTGTCCGCTCTCACCCGCTGCTCAACAAGCCTTCAAAGCATTTTACCTTAACAGCTCAATCTTAATTCCTCACATACACCATCTACCATCAATATCAAAGTGTAGCTCTATGTAGATCTCATTTTTTTTATATGTAATTTATGAATAAAAAAACAAAGGTCCTCCGCCTCCTAGTGTTGGGGGGAAAAAAATCCGAATGAACCGATAAATCGAACAGAACAGAACAGAAATTCATTATTAATCGTGCCATCATCATCATCGTTAAGATGTGAAGGATTGACCACGACTCACGACTGTTTCTTATAGAGTACGAGATATAAAATAAAGGAAAAACAGAAGGTCATTTACAAAATTAAGTGATGACACATTTTGACATCTCAGGAAAGCAAAATTTGGAAATCAAATCAAAGAAAGCCTATGTTTGACTAAAGATTTAATCATTAATAAAGTTAAACTTATACGTATTTTCGTATATGTGGCAAGTGTAGCAACATGCTGATGCAGTTATTATCAAATTCTTCACTTTATAACCATGCAATATTCATAAATTTCATCACAATTACTTTCACTCTTTTGTATTTCTCTGTATATACAATATGAGCAACAAGCATAAGCAGCAACTTCAACAATTCATGCAACATTAACATGCAACAGCAACAGCAGCAGCAGCAGCAGCAGTGGCAACTTGCATGCTTGCTGAGAGGTGTTGAAAGTTATAAAATAATAAATAATAATGCTAAGTACAACTTTAAGAATTTACATGCGGCAATTGTACTCAACTCGACTCGACTCGACTCTACTCAACTGAAGCAGTAACAGTGGCAACAACAAAAACAGCAGGACAATAAACAACACCAGCAACAGCACCAGCAATCATGTTGAGCACCAAAAAAAGCCAAGCAAAGAATCCACTAAAATCAACTTTATACAAAGCGTAGCCAGAGAGGGGTCCATAGTAAGAGAAGAAGTATTTACTTAGTAAGAAGTCTTTAGTTGAAACGACGCCCATGTATCTAATGTCGCTTCGAGGATTTGGTTTGCAGTCAAATGAGTAGCAACACACACACACACACACACACACACCACAGCCAATAAAACCACAGTTATTTTGAATAATAGTTCGCTTTAAATGCGGCGGCTTTGCATTGTGGCAAGCAGCAGCATGAAAAGTTGCATTCAACACAATGAGTCTGTGAGTTTGTGAGTTAATCCTTTGCAAAGAAGAAAATGCAATGCAGCGTGGAAAATGTGACTTATGATAAATACACAAGCATAAAGTTATTAATCGTCAACACATATATTGTATGTATAGTCGTATCATGGTGCCAATGAATATCTTAATAGTTACTTACATGTAGATACATTTGAACCACAACAACAACAACAACAACAATACCAAACCTCTGCCATCAATAATGTCTAAAATAAATGTTGGCTTATTAAATCTCAATACCCGCAAAATCAACCCACAAAATGAAAAATGTTCATAGCCACTTGTATTGTTGTTGTTTTGTTTTGTTGATTTTATTTGTTTTCTTTTACTTAAATCAACCAAAATCATGGTTTTTTTTACTTTGCTTTGCTTTTCTATTGTAATTCCTGGTCACCCCCAACCATAAAGGAAAACAAAAAAAAAAAAAAAAAAAAAACACATTTTTTAATGGCATTTCCAATGTCATTATCGGTAGATAAAAAAATCCATTAAATAAGTACATCAACGAAAAGAAAAGAAGGAAAACCATATTTACCATAGATGAAATACATCCTTACTTACTTAGAATAAAGTGAAAAAGTGTGAGATGTGTGAACAATCACATTATCATTTGCATGAATGCAGATGAAATAAACACATTTAGATAATTGTTCAATTCAAAAGACGATAAATAATCATCAGGATTAGTTACACTTCAGATGAGATTTTTATGCCATTTAATTATTATTATTAAAATTAAATACACTTAAGTGATGTTCATGTCTTTTACAAGTCATTACTAGGTGCAATGATGAATTAACTTATAACTACATACTTATGTATGTAAGTATATACAGATTGGAACCTTCCCGTCTTGAAACTATTATTTGGATGGCCTATCGTAGTCTAAACATCTTAGGGTACAAACATAGTGCGCGCTGAAGCTGAAGATGGAAAAGCACGAAAGCGTGCATAGTGCATGCGAAGACGATGACGAAGATGAAGCTGAGGCCGAAACGCAAGCTGTCAGCTTCAAACTGTGCGGTACTGTTTTTGAAGCTGAATCGCTTGCTGCTCAGTGCAGTTTTTTTTGTTTTCTTTTGAATTATTTCCTGTGTTGCTTTGCGTTATACAGTTTTGAGAACGAACACTGTGTTTGTGTGCGACTTATCTAGTATATGAAAAAAACACCAAACAACAACATTGTAAATGATCTCGATTTTTATCAGTTACAAATTTGTTGTTTTTTTTTTTCATTTATCCAAGTCTCTTTTTCGGCGTCTTGCTGACGTCAATGCACACTCATTGCTTGTTCGTAACACAAGCAATTCGGGTTCCACTATCAACAGCTTGCTAGCACCGCAAGCAATTCGGTTACATCTTTCGCTTTAGCTTCGGCTTCTCTTCTGCGTGCACTATGTTTCTACCCTTAGACAATTAAATGTGTCCAAAGAGTTTGAGTGGAACTTGATTCTATTAAATACTACTATAAGTAATGTCTTATGAAACAACTTATTCTATAAATGCAAAAAATCAACTTAAGTGTGAGTCGGATTTATATACGGAGGGTTCCTTACCATCATCCAAGTATGTTTTTTTAAGCTAAAATAACATACTTATGTATGTATGTATTTAAATAATAGTGAACATCAATCAATATACAGAAATAACATAAGTAATAACCAACTGCTTTAAGTTACAAAGCATTGCTTAAAACATAAGCTATTATAATTGTTATTGTATAGAGATATTGTTACCAAGCAAACATTCACACGCACGCACATACATTCATACACACTAAGAAATGCATTGCTTTTGTTTGTCATAAAAGTTTAACACTTTTGGTTGTTTTTTGCATTTGTACTCCCAAAAAGTCTTGTGTTGCACTCTCCTTGTATTCCTCACTCTCAATTAATCAACTTATTTATATTGTTTTTGTTGGTACTCCAAGAATATGCACTCTTCTAGTTTTACTCTCTCTCTCTCTCTCTCTCTCTCTCTCATTGATTGATCTCATAGCATAGAAATAGAAATTGTTCTTGTGTTGTCGAATTCTTTTATGCTTTTGTCAATTTTGTATTAGGAGAGTCAGTTGTGGATAGCGGTAAATTAGCATGGTCATGGTTTGTAGTGGGGGTCATACATCATGAATTTACTCAGCGAAGCTCAAACTTAAAGTGAAACCCTCTTCTTTTTGTTCTTTTTTGTCTGCTGCTTTTTATGACAAGTGATCCGATGTGATTGACTTCGTCTTCAATCACGAACACCTGCACTCTTCTAATACATGATGCTAAATGGTGTCGGATGATGATGAATGTCACCGTATGATGACATTTAATACTTCAACTGTTGGTGGTGGGTATTAGTCATGCTCGAGTTTTAATTATGTTCGGTTGCGTGTTACTCATAAATTAAGTGTTTTAACAAGTGTCCATTAAAAGTTAATTTATAATTTTATTGCAAATTTCTTGAATTAAAATATCAAAAATGTGTGTAAATTGTAGTGTTTTCATATTGTTATTTTAAAATCAAAGGAAAATTCAATATGTTTTTAAAGTGTGGAAAAGTCATTGTGCGTCTGTGTTTTCAATAAGCAATATTCAAATTGCAATAATAAATCTTAACAAAATAGGTAAGATATCCTATTTTTTTTATTACATTAGTACATATAATGATTGATTTTGTTGATTTAAAACAATTTTGCTTTATATTCTTTTTCATTGATTGCACAGCATAATGAAATGTATTGATTTTGTATAGAGTTCATATCACATCTTTGCTTTTGCAAATTGTCTATTGAAGTCTTTCTGATATTTATATTTGGTGAATTAATTTCTGCTCTTTTGACTTTGCTCCTAATCAGTCTATCATGTCTTTCACTAGTTTAACAGCGTAGTTTGATCATGTTTTAATTGCATATCAAATATTAAAATTAAATGATTTACGCAGTTACGATATTACATTAAAAATTCTTAGTTAATGATAAACTTCGTATTGATTTCAAGTTCAATTCAATATTTGTTATATATATAATATATTGTATTTTTAATACATAAGTATGTAAATTATTTTCATTAAAGGAGAAGAATATATTTATTCTATAAATGAAGAAGAGATTTGTGCTGAACAAAACGGTTTCTTTTATTAATCTTCTTATCTCTATTGGCAGAGTTGTTGTTGTTAAGATATTGTTTCCAAGCGAACGCACATACACACACACACACACACACACACACGCACTAAGAATTGCATGGATTTTGTTTGTCATAAAAGTTAAACACTTTTGGTTGTTTTTGCATTTGTTCTCTCTAAAAAAAAAGTCTTGTGCTGCACTCTCTAAGTATTTATTACTCTCGCTCTTTGCTCTCTTTTAATAAATCATGTTTTTGTAGCTTTTTTACAAATGCACTCTCCTAGCTTTACTCTCCCTCATTAATCTGATCACTCATCATATTGTTAGGTATTGTTCTTGTTCTTGCATATCATCTTTGCTTTTGCAAATTGTCTATTGAAGCTTTTGTCGAATTTGTATGAAGAGATTTAGTTTTAAATTGCAGTAAATTAACATGGTCATGGCTTGTAGAGGGGTTTGCATGTAATAAATTTCTTCAGTGAAGCTCAAACATAAATTGGACCCCTTTTTGTTTTGTTATTTATTGCCTACTGCAGTTTATGACATATGATCGACTCTATTGAGTTCGTGTCCAGTTACGAACACCTGCACTCTTCTATTGCATGATACCCAAATATGACGAATGTCGCCGAATGATGTCATTCAATATTTTAACTGTTCTTGGCTTAATTAGCAGTTTTAACAAGTGATTAATTCATCATTTAATTGTATTTTGTTTGTTATGCATTAAAATAACAAAATGTATGAAAAATGTTGAAGTGTTTTTATATTACCAAAAAGTTTTGGTGTTTTTAAAGTGCGGATGACGTCATTGTGCGTTTGTCTTAAAATATGCAAACCAACTAACAAATCAAAAAGAAATCTGAGGTCCTCCACATGAGCAAAGAACATGATTCGTATGGTGATAGAATAATCCAAATGGTTTGTGTTGTCTACCAGGATGAAGAAAAGGTATTAAGCATCCCATACTTGGCTCTGCCATGCACTTCTTTAAACAACCAGAGATACAAGCTACTCTGCCGATGTTTATACTCTTCACGGGATTGAATAGTATTATATAATGGTCATGAAGTTTGTAGCACACAGAAGGAGACATCGCAGACCACATAAAGTATTTATGTTTGTGATCAGCTCGATGAGACGAGTTGATTTAGCCATGTCCGTCTATCCGTCTGTTCACACTCCTAGTCCTTTAGTTTTTGAGCTAGAGAGCTGAAATTTTGTACATAGGTTTCTTTTTATCAAACGCCAAGTTCGGTAATCAGTCGAATCGGACCACTAGGTGGGGTACCTCCCATACAAAACCCCTTTTAAATTAATGTTCTTATTAGAAAAAGTTTTTTGTTTTTTGACGTATCGAACAGAAATTTAGACACTATCAGATTCTAGTCCATATCCACCAACCGCTCAAATTTCATGATCCTAGGGTTACCAGGAGGGATACTTCCCATACAAAACATCATGATCATCTACATAACCGTCGACAGCTTAAGGTATAAACCTTAAGCACATAGGTGCAGAGACTGAGTACGATTGAAAATACTTCCGATCAATTCCATGTTCATTTGGTATATGAAGTCACAAAATGACTTTCAATGCCTAGCGCCGAAATCCGAGAAATATTATATTCAATGAAATTGTACAGTTACGGAATAAGATTTTCTTCACCCTTTAATTCTTTTCCCTATGACAGACATTCAGTTATCAAACTGCGCTCTTGCATTTCAAATTCTATTTCCTGGTTTAATGGATTGTAAATAAAAATAAACTGTAAAATTGCATTATATATTAATTTATTTATTTATTCATTTTGTGTAAATATATTCTTATAAAATATAATATTACATGTTTTTCTTTTTCTTAAATATCTAATAAATTGTAATATCACATCATTTATTAATACAAAATTTAATACTAAATTTCTTCTTCTTCTTTTTCTTAATTAATTAAGATTATATCACAATAATATAATATTGCATTTTTTCTTATTACATAAAATACTTAATATTAAATTTCTTCTTTTTCTTAATTAATTAAGATTATTTATATCTTATCACTATAACTGAAATACATTTTTTAATCGCTTAGAAAATTAAAGCAAATGAAATCGAGAAATTATTCAGTTCACCACATAAATGGAAGTGGTGGAATGTTTTCCTGATTTGTTGTGGATGAGTTTGGGTTATTGTTTTTGGTTACGGTTGGCGTATTGGAACTTAAATCGGGTAGATATATGTCGATTAAAGTAGGGTCTATGGGGTCTCTCAAGAAACCATCTATTAGACGTTCTTCTGGGGAAATATTAGTGAGATTATCACTTACCTCTGTTGCTATTTCGCCATTTGGTGTTGAAGTACCTGGTACAGTTTCCGCCAGTACGTCTTCTTCCATAGGGGCGAAACCCATTTGAACTGGTTGATTACTGGTTGTTGCCTCCGTTTCCTGGTTTTCGGTACTTTTGACTTTCAATTCTCTCTTTTGTTTTTGTCGGCGGTTCTGAAACCACACTTTAACTTTAAGGACCGGAAGGTCCAATTCTGCTGCAAATTGTTTCAGCTCTTCTCCTTTTATATAAAATGATTTTGCAAACCTACATTCGAGCATGGAAAGATGCTCTTTTTTGAAATCGGTGCGAATTCTCTTTGGTTTGGTTTTTTTCTGTTGCTGTTGTTTTTGCTCATCATTTGGAGATGATAATGATGCGAAATCCGGGATTTTACTGGTGGGATGTTGATCTGGTTCAATATGATGATCTGGTGAATATAATTGTTCCTGGCTTATACTGGTGGGATGTTGACTGGGTACAATAGAATATCCTAGTGGATATAATTGGTAATTTTGTTGCCCATTGGGCAATTGTTGTTGGGGATTATCCGGGAATGTACCGGTGGCATGTTGATGTGGTACAATAATATATTCTAGTGAATATGTTTGTTGATGTTGTTGCTCATTGGCCAATTGTTGTTGGGAGTTATCCGGGTAGTTACTAGTGGCAGCTTGACTTGGTTCATTAGAATATCCTATTGAATGTAATTGTTGATGTTGTTGTTCATTGGGAAATTGTTGTTGGGAGTTATTCGGGTAGTTACTGGTGCGAAGTTGAATTTGATTATAATATTCTTGTGAATATAATTGTTGTTGTTGTTGTGCCATTTTTCTTTTTGTGTTTATTTTCTATTTTCTATTTTTTACGTTTTTAAATTTTTGTTTTTAAATAATTTTCGTTAAATTTTTTAGCGGTTTACTTCTTGTGACTAACAGTTGAAGAATGAAAAATGTAGGAAATGTAAGGCGCTTTTATAGTATAAATAATCCTATATTGATATTTCTTCAGATATTGATAGTAATTAACAGCAGACATACTAATTAACTTTAATTAATACTAGCTAAAATTCAAAGGATGCATATTCATAATCAAATACTTCTATTTCTCGGAAACTCTAAGAGTTAGAAAAGGATTATGTAACAAAAAAAAAAACTCTATTATTTTAAACTTATTATTGATGCGCCAACAAAGACGGTTAGTTACTTCATGCATATAATGTCATCTATTCTTTTGTGAATTGAAGTTATCACATCAAGAATCGCTCTAATCGCTTCTAGTTTCAATAGTAAAGAAGTGTACTTCTGTTGTATCGTCGAATTTTCAGATTCCCCATTAGAATTCGTCACTCCTGAAATCGTCGATAAAAGAAAGACAAGGTGAGTCTGTCGGCCACCAAGGTTGTATCGACAGTTTTTTGGTATGCACTCGATTACTTTGAATAGGGTAAAACGATCACCGGTGAATCTTATTCAGAGTTGTTGAACAGATTCGACATTGATTTGAATCAAAAACGAGCGCTTTTGGTGAAGAAAAATATGTTCTTCCACATTGACACAGGTGAGATTGGCAAAAATCGAGAAAAATTAATTTATGGAGACACGAATGTTTGAAATCTTAACCCCAACGAAATGTTTTTTTTATACTCGCACTCCTAGTCCTTCAGTTTTTGAGCTAGAGAGCTTAAATTTTGTACATTGGTGTCTTTTTACCAAACGCCGGTCAAGTTCGTGAATCAGCCGAATCCTTCCATACAAACCCTCTTTTAAATTAAAGTTCTTATTAGATTTTGTTTTTTGTCTTATTGAACTGAAATTTGGACACTATAAGTCTCTGACCCATATCCACAAACCAAGAAAATTTCAAGACCCTTGGTTTTCTAGGAGGGGTACCCCTTCAAATGAAAGTTCTTATTAGAAAAACTTTTTTGTTTCTTGTACTATCGTCTTTAAATTTGGACACTATAAGTGTCTAACCCATAGCCACCAAACTTATAAATTTCAAGATCCGCGGACCGCTAGCTGGGGCGTGAAGAGTATTACAACTTCGGCATAGCCAAAGTTAGTCTTTTTATATATTTTTTTCTTTGTCTTCGTTGATTCTTCATTTCATATGAATTTTATGTAACATAGTGAGGAATGTGGTACTCCATCTAGTATCGCAAGGGACCTTGGGTCTATGCGTAGCCTTGGCCAACCAGTATTACCTAACCTAGAGAATGTGTGATTCATCAATAAAAAAATTTAATCGATCACACAAGTTTTTCATAAAACTCATCACATCACCTTCGATTTAAAATTTATTTTAAATTTAGTTTGTGTGAAATTTCCCACTTTCACACAGAGCGGTCATGAGATTTTAGAGAAAAGAATATAAAAGATAAAATTTTTGTAATAAAAAAATCTTCTCGTCATTTATTCCAAATTTTTGTGTGTATTTTAACAATGGGTATAAATAAATATCAAATTGGGAAGTTCGCTGCTAAGAACCAAAGGATTTTGCCACTGTATCCAGGTAAATTTTCCGGCGTGCAATCTCGAACCATTCATACGACGTCATTTGAAGGACGTAAGGATCTGTTGGTAAGTCAATCAGTAAATGGAGGGGAAAAACATCTGTCATTAGCTCCGGTTGCATCATTGATGCATAACACTCACTTTGGTGCTGGAAATCGATTATATTCAACTGCAAAGCTAAAAAAATTGGCCCGTTTAACCCCAAAGACTTCTGATTCGCTTGTTAAACCGATGAAATCAAGGAAGGAAAGGATAAATTCGATGATAACCACCGAATTTTTTGGCAACCCAGTTACCTACACAACTGAGAGCAATGATGGACGTGCAGCCCCAAATAAATCACCTACCAGATATAACTATCATAACAACAATAGGAATGGTAAAATGCAGCTGGAAATCACATCGCAAATCAATGGTGACCTTATGACTGTGGATGAATCGGTTAAGCGACGAATCGCGGTTCTGCCTCTGAGAGCAAATAACGACGATGATAAAGGTGGTAAGTTTGATGCCATATCATATGTGGGTCTCAGTCCTATTAGATACAAAAACTATATTGCTGAAAAGAAATCAGGATTGCAATTAAAATCAGTCAATGAGGAGTCCAAAGCAATTTTACGTAATAAGACAGCTGTAAGCGAAAGTCACAATAAACTGTATCCACCGCGACCCACTGTAGAAAAGACTCAAACGAAAACTCAACTGCAGACTCAAGCTAGACCTCAGTCTCAGTCTCAGCCTCAAGCTAGACTTCAGTCACAGTCACAGTCTCAGTCTCAGCCTCAAGCTAAGTCTCAGTCTCAGCCACAACCTCAATTTACATCCCAGAAAAAATCGGCAACAAAAATAGAATCGAAATTTGTAACGAAAATCCAACATCAACCTATGCCAGCACTAAAGCAAAAGCAAATGCAAATGGAAAAGAAACAACCGCAGTCCAAATCTCACATTGTAGAGTCTCAGTCAAGACTTCAGGCAAATCCCCAAAATCAATACAACAAATCACGTCCCACATTTTCCACGAATTCCAATCCCTCTAATCCTGTCAATTTTTCCAAATTCGAGGAGCAACAGTACAAAACCTATAGACGAAATAGATACACAAAAAGTTCCGATGCACCACCTCGGCGGATGGATGACTGCCATCCTGTTAAAAGAAACGAATTAATGCAATTGAGTGCCTTACACCAGTATAAGATGGAACAAAATCAATGGATATCAAACATAAAAAATAGGCCTTTGGTTCCAGCTCCACAGGACACAGAATTCAAGCCCCTGAAATTTTCTAAACCTAAGGCTAAGCTAATTAAGAAGTTATATGATAAGCTGGAGGATCCTTTTAAGGAGGCGAAAGAAAATAAAGAAAAAAAGCAAAATCAACAACTTTCAAAGTTGCCACAAATGATGGATAAATCATTAAATATGAAATCAACAAGCAAACCACAGTTGATGAAATCGAATTCCGCAGAAATTGTTAGAAGCAAAACTCACGTTCCTCGATTTAATCCTGACCAAAAGTTGTCCGCATCTGACAAAGATTTTAAGAAAAAATCCACAACAATTTCCAAAGAGGCCGTCCCAACTGAGACTGGAAGAAAGAATATTCAAGGTAAGAATAGTTTAGAGGTAGTAGGGCGTAAAAAAATTTTGAATAATACTAACAGAACTTTGGCAAAAAATAATAAAATCTATCCACCGGCTACTGTTCAAATAAAGTCAACAAAACCACCTGTAAAGCAAAGCAAAACCTATGAACTAGCTCAGCAAAGGACCCCTGAAAAAAAATGGAATAATATCAATAAAAGTCCAGTTTTTCCAAACGTCAAACAAAATAAAAAACCTAATCCAAATTGGCTTTTTGATTCAAACGAAAATAGCGAATCCTCCGGAGGCGGTAGAGGATGTAAACCAAAGAATAGCTGGAATACTGAAGAAACTGAGAATGATAAACCCTCTTATATATCTTCTGGCAAACTACCTCTGCGTAATATTAGTGTAAAATATGAGGATCAACCGCAACAGAAATCCAAACAGAAGCCAACACTACCAAACAGCGAATTCAATTTTGATGATTACATTGAAGAGAATACCAGCAATACTTCTCTGAACACTAAATGGAATATAATGGAGAAAGAAGCAAAGTCTGCTAAAAAAATGCGTTATAATGTTTCGGGCGAGAATCGTTATACAGTTCCACCAGAAAACAATTGGAATGAAGACGATGAAAATGAGGATGCTTATTCTTTGATGTCTGAAAAAAACTGGAACCATGAATTGGAGAACAACAACAACAACAACAACAACAAAGATCAACAAAGCAAAGACATATTTAATCGAAATATCCAAAATTCATCTGAACTATCTGACAACGTAGAACAAGATGAGTGGGATGAACGTGGTGAATATGGCGATGAAGAGCAAGAACAGCAAATGCAATTTATGCGTCCCTAAAAAAATAAACAAACTGAACATAATTTTTTGATGATGATTGATTAAATTTTAAGCGCTTACATAGCCGTGAAATGCATTAATGTGTGATAGATTTTTTATAAGTGTGAAGCATTGTTATAAAGATATGGAGTAATAAAGTTCATTATAAAATAATCATATTGGTAAAAATTTCTTTAAAATTTTATTAGTATCTATATACATTTATTATAAAAAAAAGTACCTTCGCCGTGTCTGTTTGTCTGAACGCTTTAAACTCAGAACTTACCAAACTGAATTTCATACAATTTTCACCAATAGACAAAGTGATTCATCAGGAAGGTTATAGGTATATAATTTATTAAGGTTTTTCTTGATAATGTCTGAAATATGACGATTATTGTACAGGGTGGCGCAATAGAACGTGCATTTATTAAGTATAGGCTAAAAAAATAAATACAAAAGGTATAGTTGAAATAAAAGATAAGATGATTAGGTACTTAAATGTAGTTTATTTTTTAAAAATAACATCATCTAAATGACGTTCCAATAACGACAATTTTGTCGGTTTACGAACCCATTCAAATGGAAATGAGCCTCGTCAGAAAAAAGGATGTTGTGAAAAGTGGAAAATCAGCAAATGCCAACCTTGCTGCGAAGTCGGACTCTTTTAATTCCTGTGTTAACTTGAGCTTATAAAGATGCAGTTTAAGATCCAACTTCAAAATTCACTGTAAACTTCGTCGCGAAAAAAGATGACGCAATATGCATGTTCTATTGCGCCACCCTGTAGAATATCTGTTAGAAAAAGCATGGTGATATTAAGACAGAAAAAAATGTAGGCATATACATATGTATAATCTACTGCCCGTGCTAAACCGGGGTGGGTTGGTAGTATATATATATATACATAAATGATAATGTCTGTGTGTCTGTTCCTTATGGATTCCGAAACCGTTTTACCGATTTTGATGAAATTTTCAGGAAACCACTAGCATAGTCTGTATAAAGTTTGGTACTGATCGAATCATAATTTTCTAAAATCAAAGCAGTAGCCTGTGTTAACCACATGATCAAATTCACTCTGCAACAGTGCTGCCATGTTTTTAATCATTTTCCTAATTTTTGACTGAGGAAACTCTTTAAATTTCACAGCTCTAAATAAATGTATTTTGTTTTTGGAGAGAGGGCGTAGCAATGTGCGTCGGGACACCTAGTTTCTAATAAAGGGAGGACATGAATTCGTTTTAAGAAGAAATTAATCTTATGCAAAAGAAGTTGCTACTGCTGCAGTAGCAACTTATGCCGCCGCAATGAAAACTATGAAAACTTTTGTTTTTAATAAATTTATGAGGGAAACTTTGACTTATTCAGCAAAAAAAAAAAAAAAAAAAAGAGTATTGTAAACAAAAACGAATCACTTAACTTTACTCTACTCTGTGCTTTGTTTCGTTTTGTTGCTTTAAGAAACAATTCTAGTGGTAAGAGAAAAGATATACTTACGATATTTATTATGTATGCAGATGAATGCGAGTATCTTAAGTTTTTTAATCATTGTGCTCTGATACAATACAACACAAAGATGACTAAGTTTTGCTTACCATAGTTCAAGTATGAGAGAGAGAGAGAGAGATAGAGAGAGGGAAAATATAACTAAACATAATAAAGTCCTGCAGAAAGAAAGTGAATAAAGGAAAAGTTTTTTCTGTTTCTGTTTCTATTTGTTTTGTTTTTTTTGTTTTTGTTTTGTTGTTGTCAAAATGAAAGAACTCTTGGCTCATAAAATTCATGAAACTAATTTGCCAAACGAATCGAATACGACGAAAGAAAGTCACAATCACCCGCGCTAAAAGCAATAAAGATCCCAATGGAGGATGATACACTATACTCGTATAGTAGAGTATTAATAAGTAGTAGGAGTATAGAGTGTAGTGTAAGACTAATACACACAATGTACTCATTATTTATTTCATTTTTCCAACAACCAAAAGGATAATCAAAACAACTCTGAGAAAAAAAGAAAAATTAGGAGAAATGAGTAAGAGTAATGAAATAAAAAGAAAAGAGAAGAAAAGAAAAACTTAAAAATGTTTCAAGTTTCGTAACATTAATATTTTGTTGCTGAGATGATGTTGTTGTTTTTGTTGTTGTTGTTTGTTGTTTGTTATTTGTTGTTCACGCGCACTAAAAAATTAATTTAATATCCTTGTTGTATATCCTTTCATGAAATTCATTGTGCTCGCTCGCATCTCGCATGTTTATGCGCCATGAAAACGCAACGCAAAAGATGCTACTTGAGCATGAGCTTATGATAAAGACAAGGATGACGCCTGTAGTATAAAATTGAAACCCCAAACCACTATTTCATGATGAAAACTTCTCCTACTCCAATACCAATCTACCTACAATGTACATTCATATGGCAAGAACAATGTTCGTGTAGTCAAAACCACCTCATCATGACGACGGCACAAAGGTTGTAAATATAATTACGTCGGGAAAATCCGATCCTTGCAGGATTAATTAGCGCATATTATGAGACGACGACGACGCCAACGACGATGATGTCGACAACAACGAGTCTTACGACATTTGCTTCCGTAAGACACACAACACTCACTCACTCACTCACTCACTCTACAATAACTGTCAGAGGAACATAATGTAATGCAAGTATGTATTCTCCTAGCAAATAGTACTCGGTGTCTAATGTAATGAAATTTGTATGTGGTTGGGGGGTGGAAAGAGAATTGGGTGGATTGGTTGGTTGGCAGGGGCTTCTTAGTAAAGTAATATGCTTTTGTTTGAACGCGTATTTTTGCTTAATGAAACGTGTCCGTAACACGTTGAAAATGGGCAAAGAAGTACATTTGCTGCTAATTAAGAATCCATGTTTAAAATATGTTTCATGTTTGCTCTGTATGTATTACAATAAAAAAATGTATTCAAGGCATATTACATAAATAGAATTTGAATGAATGAATGAATTTGAGTGAGTGAATTGTGTTGAAACATTGTTCGGAAAGATACACGTACAATAATATTTTCAAAACTTAATAAAAAACATGTAAAATAACATTTAATGCAAAGCTGTGATTAGGCATTTTTTATGCCATGATTTGTTCTTTTTCTATAATCTTGAATATAGCAATAAAGAATAATCTATCAGTTCTCTCAACAGTGGCTGCAGACACATTTAAATGTTCTGGGGAAGGCGAAAAGAGACATCTATTGAAGAGGATCCAGCCCAATGACCTTCTATATACTTAAATATTTAATAGTCATTATTCTTTATAAGCAAACATTATTCATTATAACAAAAATTTGTATATAATTTTATATTCTTATATTCAACTTTGGGGTAATTCTAACGTAGAAGTTCTTTAAAGATATCAAAATAAAACACTCAGAAGAATTGTCAATGCTCCTTGGTGACTAATTACACATGATTCACAAATACCTCAACATACATTTTGTTATGTTTGAAAATCATCAAAAAATACATAAGTAGATAGGTTACATAGTCATAGTAATGAATTAGCCATTGACAATAGTGAGACTGTCAGGAGATTGAAGAGATCTCATATCCAGGACCTACCTCATACATTTTAAAGGGCAATAAATGTAAAAGAATTTCATAAATATATGTAAATAATATATTGAAGACCAAATATTTCCATTGTTGAATCTACCTGAATCGATTTACATTCTACTATAACAATTGTCATTTTTCCTCGATTCAACATAGAATCGATTCAATGGTCGATTCAACATAGAATCGATTCAGTGGTCAATTCAACATAAAATCGATTCAATGGTCGATTCAATGGTCGATTCAACATAGAATCGCTTCAATGGTCGATTCAACATAGAATCGATTCAATGGTCAATTCAACATAAAATCGATTCAATGGTCGATTCAACATAGAATCGCTTCAATGGTCGATTCAACATTCGATGTGAAAAGGCTATTACTTTGTTTCATCATTGACTATTTTATTTTTATTGTATTCTTTTATATTTTACCCCTATAATCGCATTAAATAAATACAACTTATTCAGAACATAAAAACTCATTGATTTGTTTTCTTTAACAGAACTGAGGAACTTCATAAAATAATAGTAAATCCAATATAATTATTTTATATCTCAATATAATAATAATCCAATAAAAATAATTGAAAATGTATTTAACAAAGACTACAAGTCAATTAACTAAATTGGTGAGGAAAGGACCAAATACAAATAGTCTAAGCGCATATAAAAAACAAAAACAAATCCAAAATCAAATAAAGAAGTTTACTATAAAAGAAAGACGGAAGAAGAAGTAACACAAAAAACAATTGCTTGAACTAAATGAAAAACCACCTCAAAATAAGCCGAAACCTCGTTAAAGTCATAAATGGCGCAATAACAATAAAAATTCCGGTTGCAAATTAGACACACACAAACATAGAGCTCTTCTGAGTAACAACAATATTCAAGTATTCAAGTGGAGGCAAGTTATTATAAGTTGAATTGGGATTGGGATTTCGAATATTGTTGTGCGTCGTCGTCGTCGGCGTCGTCGACATCATCGTCGTTGTACAATAAACAAACACATAACATGTTAATAAAATCATGAAGAGAAGCGCAACAAGCTACTATCTGAAATGGAATGACTTGCCTGCCTCATCATACTACTATTACTATGAGTACTTACCATCACCATCACCATCACCAACATCATCACCAACATCATCAGTTTGGAAACACAACCAACTGTTGAGCAAACTTTACGAGGCGATTAATGACAACATGAAATTTAACAACTTCAATTCATGGAGAACATTTATTTATTTTTTTTTTTTTTTTGATTTCCAGTGTTGGTAATGGTCAGTAGTATTAGGTGTAATGAGATTTCTTTGTCAGTGTTGATTATTATCATAAAATCAATTATGGTAAAAGGAAAATAGAAATCATTTTGATATATTTAATGGAACTGTAAAATATTATATTTAACAATACAATAAACTGAATTGAATAGTATTAACGCTGAATAAGCATTTTTACATTCATCGAGAAAGATATTAAATCGCAATAAAACTTACCAAACGTCGACAACCAATGCCAACAATTGTGGCAAATTTAATTGGAAAAACCAATGCAAAAATGTTGGTATGTAACTACAATACACGATTGGTTGGTTGTATGGTATATGAAAGGCGGCGCATTGTATCATTGTATGCAGTAGTCGTAGTGTTGTGCTGTGTCTGCAGCTCAATGAATTTAATTTATTCGATCGATGATAACAGCGGCCTCTGTCCGAAATGTCTCATAAAAATTGCAGTTTAATTACTCCATCGACAGTATCAATTTAGCGAAATCTTTTATTAGAGACCACAAGATGGATTGCAGTCATATTTTTCAGGCAACTCGTACAATTGCATTCATTGTGAAATATGTACATACAATACAAACAATGTGAATATAACTGAAACTGAAACTGAAAGGAAATACTTACTTACTTATGTATGGAAGGTGGCATACAATTATATTACAAATGAAAAAAAAAAAAAGAAAATTGTTGACTCTTAATATTACTAGAATATTATTATGGTGAAAATTATTATAAATATTTAATGAATAAAACAAATATTATGGGTCACGGGAAAAGCAATGTAGGCTTATTGTAGCATTATCAGACAGTCATATAGTTCTCAAAGTACTCGCACTCTCTATACCTTTATGTCTGCTTTTTATAGACGAATATAGACGCACGAGTCCTTATACTCGAACGAAGTAAATGATAAAAATGAGATATTTGAATGTCGGATTGAGCTCTCTATCTTTTTTATTTACGAATCGGGATGTCACAAGGTCTATCACTTTAATGAAGCACATGATGTCTGATTGATTATTGAGCTAAACTGCCCATTTACAATACCGAACTCTTCTGTAGGTTAATTACAGTCAACTAAACGAAACAATGAGGAAATCAGAGAACTCAAATTATACTAAATACTGATACAATAGTGAAGACAAGGGATCATTTCAAAGATATCTCCAACTTTATAGGGAGGATATACGAAACCCCTCAGGATATCTGACATACTCGTATTCATCAAAAACCAAAATTTCAAAGTTTGTCATGGTGAAGCACAATGTACTTTTTTGAGTTCGTGGGAAGGACGGTAGCTAGTCACCGGATGACTGCATTCTCTATTGGAAGAAACCAAATAATTGCAGTTCATTCTCTCTCTCTCTGTTATTTAACAGGAGTTTCAAGCTTTTCTTTGGAGATGAATTTGAAACTTTAGTTGGTTCTAGGTAATGGCTACCTAGATATTGGGGTCTTGTCTTAAATAGACCCTCTCAGTGGCATAGCAAATTCTCTGTTGTCTCCTATTCTTCTTATGTAAATGTTTCATAACTCTAAAATGTCCTGAGTCAGAATATTGAGAAATTTTCGAGTTTGTCTTAATACTTTTTTTGTTCTTTTGCGAGAGAATTTTGTGTCCAGCTAAAATTGATGCTATTTACTTTCAAGGTGGAACTCAAATGCTATGATTAGAATGATTCTGGACGTTGGCAGCTTCTTTTCTGGCGACTACATCTGTCTCTTCGTTTCCATATTCAAATGTACAATGGTGTAGTACAATAAACAATCATGATTCTGATTTCAACTGTAGGAATTCACATGATTTTTTATATAGAAATAATAAGGTTAAATCTGATTAGTTTATAATCTAAGGGATATAAATGAATAAATATTTATATTATGGTTATTTTGTAAAAGATATTTGTTTTAAAATACTTTATTTATATTAACAAAAACCAATAGGAAAAATATAATAACTCAACATTAATCATTAATAGTAGGATTTCATTTCTATTGTATATAGTTTTGTTCACATGCTTTTTGTTGAGCTTCAACAGCAGCACAAGCTGCCCTATAGGCGGCAATTTTTGTCTTATCGAGATCGTCTTCAGCTGCTTTGAGTTGATTGTGTATCAAGCCCACCCGATTTTTGGCAGCTTCAAGAAGTTGCCTTTTCTGTGCTAATTCTTGTTCGGCACCAGTGCGCACTCTTTCGAGATTTTCATAATTTTCTTTTGAATTGTCTAATACTGCACTCAGTGCTTTGAATTGTTCATTAGCACCATGCGCTGCTTGCTGGGTGGCTGCTTGATTCGATTGGGTGGTACGTTGAGAGATTTCTTCTTCTTTGATGACAGCTTCAGCTTCACTTGTTTCATGTTCCAGTTGTTCCAAAATTTGTTGTTTACCAGCGAGTGCCGCTTCAGCAGCTTTCGCTGCCTGGAGAGCTTTCTCAGCTAATTCAGCCTTGGCATGATGTGCTGCATCTTTAGCTGCTTGGCATTGAGCATCGCTGGCTGCTTTAGCATCTAGTGCCGCTTTCGATGCAATTTTTGTAGCCTTATCTTTGGGTGAATCTTTGCCTAAGGAATGATTCAAGGTTTCTTCGTTACATCTACTAGAAGTGGATGTGGATGTGGAATTGGAACTGGAACTACCACAACTCTTACTATGTTTGTTACGAGTACTTTTACTTCTATAAGTCCTCTTATTATATTCATAACCACCACCACTGCTTTTGCTTCTGCTGTTGCTGTTGCTATTGTCGTAATCGAAATCTTGATTGGAACCATAGTCCCAATATGGATCAGAATTCGGACCATAATCTCTAGAAGACATTTTGTTGTTGTTCACTTTATTATAATTAGATATAATGGCAGAAGTATCGCCATCCACTTCTGTCATCTCATCATTTTCAGATTCCTGCAAAAAAGATCATGAAATCTCATATTAAGAATTAGAATTAGAAAAGACTATTTGCATTGTTTAAATTACCTCCCCATTGGCCAAGTTTGTAAATGCTGGTAATGATATTGTCAACTGTAAAGTAATCATAATCCAAATTGTTATAAGTACAATTCGCATTTTTTATTTTACATTGTCATCATGAATTTATAAATGTCAAAATATTTAAAAAAAAAAAACATTGTGATAGAAATTAATTTTTTGAATCAAAAATTAAATAAAAACTGCAAAGGAAATCCTAAAATGCAATTGAATCGATTTATGTGGCTGATAATGTTTATGAGTTCTGTTGTAGTAGGGCAAGACAAACAAGAGGAAAGAGTAACAAACTTTAGAATTTTAAATCAAAAATTAAAATTAATTTCATATATATTGTTAGATATATGATGACGACAGAGTACCATCGTTATCCAATTTTTATCCTGGAATGAATACTGGAGATGGAATGTCTTCCTCTTGCATGTCTCCCAAAAATGAAGAAAAAAAGAATAAAAATAGCAACTGTGCCAGCTGTGCTCCCCCAGATATTAACAAGGGAAATGCTCGTCAGAAAGCCTCAAATATTGCCATAAAAGCGGCCCAGGAGGCAAAGGCTGCCAATGAGGCACAGGTTGCAGCAGCTGAAGCTGCTGCCCATCAAGTAAAAACTCAATTGGCCGACAA
Source organism: Amiota mariae (assembly GCA_035041805.1). NCBI lineage: Eukaryota > Metazoa > Arthropoda > Insecta > Diptera > Drosophilidae > Amiota > Amiota mariae. The sequence continues at coordinate 5,565,659 of JAWNKV010000325.1, forward strand.
AGCTGTGCAATCGGCAAAAGCAGCTGAAGCTGCCTTGGCTGGTAAACAGCAGGTGGTGGATCAATACGAAAGTGAGTTAAAGGAGGCTGAGACAGCAGTGACAGAGATTTGCAATTCCTTACAATCGACACAGAATAATGCAAATTTAGCAAACCAAGCTGCATTGGAAGCTCAAAACCAACTTCAGGATTTGAAAAAACTTATTGTTTGTGTCTCCAATAATTTGGCAACTATTGAGGCTGTTGCCGTTGGTACGCAACAGGAGTTGTCCGAGAAAACGCAATTGCTTGACGCGGCCAAAGGAAGAATAGATAATTTGCGTACTCAACTTATAAATGCCCGTCAGGATTTGGAACAAACAAAACAAGCAACCTACAAAGCTATTTGTTCTGCCAAGGAAGCTCAACAAAAGGCACAGCGTACGAGAAGATTGGCATCAAAGCATCATTATGTGTCACGAAATTACCGAAGAGGATCATAACATTGATATTCATTTGGATTTCGTTTATATTTTTCTTATATAATTCTTTAGAATTGGTGTTTTAAATTTTGTTAAATTCGTTAGTGTGTTTATTGTTTATTGTTCATTGTTAATTTCATTTTGTTTACATTCATGTTTATATTAATTTATATACGTAAAGTACACTTCTTGAATTTTGTTCAGTTTTAAAATGAAAACCATTGAAATTTCTCTGCTTTTTCTGATAATAATAACATTTTCAGAATTTGATTTTAAATTCTTTATATTCTTCAACAATTCAATATTTTTATTTCACAAAAAGGTTTAATGAGAAAAAGACATGTAAATCTATATGAATTCACCATTATTCTCCAATTCGATTATTAAGATAGAAATTCAGTTCTATGAAAGAAAACAAATGCATACATTTTCTATCCAACAGAGGCTACATACTTTGAAAAACCTCTTCATTATCGGATTACTTCAATATAGTATACATCTATATGGATACTTATGAATAAAAGTAGAATTATCTCTGTACGTATGTGTGTGTCTGTTCGTTATGAACGCCAAAAGTGCTCAACCGATTTTGATGAAATTTTCAGGAAAACTCTAGCATTGTCTGGAGAATGTTCAAGTGTTAGATTGTGGTACGGATTGGACTAAAAATACCACCATTCTCATCATTTTTAAAAATTAATTAATCATATGACAATTCAATTAGGTTATTGTCTCTGTTGCTTTCACAGCTCTTAATACGCGTGGGCGTAGGAAAAGCTAGTATAGGGGTTATCCACATATTACGTTACAAGGGTGGGGGGGGGTGGCTTGGGGTGTTGTCAAAAGCTTTGTGACGTGACCCTAAGAGACAAACATTTAACGATGAGAGAAATTAAAATATTACTATAATATATGACGTCACAGCAAGGGGTTCTCAGAAATGTGGGTTGTAAAAAATCATGAAATTCGTGTGACGTAATAAGTATGTGGATGACCCCATATACATATATCTATATTAAAGGTCTGCATGAAGGCAAAAAAACGACATTCGAATTAACAATGTTCAAAATGAATTGAGTGAAATAGAATGCAACGCTGAATGAATTCGAGTGAATTTGTGCGCTTACGTCAGATTCAGTCGCACAACATTGAAACCAAGAGAAACGAATTGAATGAGTTCGAATGAGAGGTTGGTTTCGAATTAATTCGAATGCATTCACTTTTTTGCAAAAGAATGAGGGTTGTTTTTGTTTTGCTGTGCTTAACAAAAAAGAAGAAAGAAAACAGCAAAAAGCAATAGAAAATTTTGTTTAGAACACACAACCACTTACAGACTCGTCGGCGTATTTTGCTGCGCTCATAATCTTGTACGACAAACGAATGAATGAATGATTCGAATTTATTCGAATGTCTCGGCTGTCTCGGTTTTGCCGATGTATTTATTTCGTTTTGCCCCCTATTTCATTCTAACTCATTTCATAGAATGCAGACAGCTTTCGAACTCAAAACACCGTCGCATTCACATTCATTCATTTCATATTTCGCTCTCATTCAATTCAATTCAATTCGAGTTCATTTCATTTCATTCTATTGGACTTCAGTTGTGAGTGAAGCCACGCAGCTGTCTTATCTATATAGACATTTGATCAATTGATTATGTACTTTATTATAAGAATATCATTTATAGTTTGTTATTATCAAAAAGTATCTAAGAAAACTACACAAAACAATGTTACTTTCCAATATTCCATATATCTACTATATTTCCATGACGATGACCATGATGATGATGATGACGATGAAGACTGTTGAAAGAACGAGAACGAGTTCTATACTATATTCGATATTTGGTTGTTTTGCATTTGTTGTGACTTTTTTAAAATTTACGTGCGGCAAATGAAACATTCTTCACTTGTGGAATTTGCGTTAATGTGAATTTGCTTTCGTCCACTTCAACTAAGGCAGAGTTGTCTGCCCACACCTACACACGTAGTAAGCCTTCTTTCTATCACTCCTCAGCATTCTCCACAACCAGGCAACACCACAACCCATACTAAATGTAAGTATGTATGAACTGTTTCGCTTTGCAAAAACTCTCATTTCGAACTAATAGCAACGACGACTGATGGCGTCCATACTGAGTTGGCGGCTGGTGATAGCCATAGACATTGAATCACTATGTCGATAGCAGCAGATGCGAACGCAGCACCACCGTTGCTGAGGCGGATTGCTTTCATTTTGTTAGCCCCTCTGCTAGACTCTGAACCCGTTGAATGGCCATGGCCTGACGCCATGAATGAAAAAACAAACGAATGAATAAACATCCACCGACGCAACGTGGATCAGATGCGGCACAAGTGCAACGTCCAACTTGTTGGTGGTGGTGGAAATGGCTGCGGCAATGGCTGAGAAGGCGCAACAGCAACCAAATGCACTCCGAATAGGTTCTATGCATTTCTTTTTTCTTTTTCTGTTTTTTGGTCTCGACCTCAGCTATGACTATCGTAAAAGGTACACGTACATTCATTTTTCTGACTGTGTCCGTGTCGATGAATGTGAGTACGTGTGTCTACTTGTGTGTGTGTGTGTGTGTGTGTGTGTGTGTGTTGCAATGCAGCATGGATGCATCTGCGAGTACAGTTCTACTCTACTATATACACAAATACAGTACAAGCGAGTAGAGTGTAGTGAGTGAGTGCGGTTATTTGAAATGTACGAGGTCCGTACGCAAATGCAGCCATGATTTATGATCTGAAACAATATTGAGCGCACGAGAATTTATGGAGTGCTCCGCTTTGCAAATAAAAGGAAATAAAACTTTTGTCAGTTGTACTTTTCGTTTTAATATTTTTGTGTTGTGTTCTCTCGTCTGCCGCTTTTCGTTATTCATGCTCATGGATTTCGTTTCGTCGTTTTCAGAAACCTCTTTTGTTTTTGTTCATTCTAAAAAAATATTGTATTTCGCATAAAATTTTAAAGACCAAACAACCGAACAGAGAAAGAGAGAGGAGCGAGAGAGAGAGAGATTAAAGTTCGATAATTCAATAAAGCTATTTGATTTAAATCAAAATATTTTTTGATTATACATTTCATTGATATAAGTATGTATTTATGTAGTAGAAATAGAAGAAACAACAAAAGAATCTTTAAAGGATACAGAATAGATTGGAACAGAACAAAACAGAAAAGAACAGAACAAAATATTGGATCTGATCTCCTTTAAAATTGATTAAATTAATGATTTTTCTTCAAAAAACAAAAGTTTTTCTAATAAGAACTTTCATTTGGAATGTGTATTTTTAGTATTTGTCGCTCTACACTCAAGTGAATTACAGACTCTGTGAAAATTTCAACTCTCTACCTATTACGGTTCATGAGATTGAGCAGGAGTCGGGCGGACGGACGTTAGCTCCCTATGGGTACGGAACCCTAAAAAGTAAATGTTTATAAATGTTCTAAGAAAGTCAAGAATCCTTATTGAAGTGAAACTTCTCAACCGTGGTGTAAGTCCAAAAAAAGTGTTACGAAATTCAAGATGATGACGCTTGAGATACGAAGAAGCGATTGGTTTCTGCATCTGCAGCGTAGAGAATGATTGTTTGTGCATCAGTAAGAGAAAGCGAGAGAGAGAGAGAGAGAGAGAGAGATAGACAGATACTTTACTCATTGTCTAGACCTTAAACACATAGATGCAGTGCAGTTTGGTATTTTGGAAGAAACAGAGGGGCCACCGTCATCTTTGTACCTGCCGCCCAAATGACCGCTTCCTCTTCTAATGTGCGTTGATCCAATTGGTTCGAGACCAACCTATTCATCCATATTTCTGTAAATGGTGTCACTAAACTAACGAGACTACGTACGATTGAAAATACTTCCGATCAATTCCATGTTCATTTGTTATATGAATATGACAAAATGACTTGCAATGCCTAGCGCCGAAATCCGAGAAATATTATATTCAATGAAATTGTACAGTTATGGAATAAGATTTTCTTCACCCATCAATTTCTGTCCCTATGACAGACATTCAGTTATCAAACTGCGCTCTTGCATTTCAAATTCTATTTCCTGGTTTAATGGATTGTAAATAAAAACAAACTGTAAAATTGCATTATATATTCATTTATTTATTTATTCATTTTGTGTAAATATATTCTTATAAAATATAATATTACATGTTTTTCTTTTTCTTAAATATCTAATAAATTGCAATATCACATCATCTATTAATACAAAATTTAATACTGAATATCTTCTTCTTCTTTTTCTTAATTAATTAAGATTATATCACATCATCTACTATTCACATAATATAATATTGCATTTTTTCTTATTACATAAAATACTTAATATTAAATTTCTTCTTTTTCTTTTTCATTTCAATTAAGATTATTTATATCTTATCACTATAACTGAAATACATTTTTTAATCGCATAGAAAGTTAAAGCAAATGAAATCGAGAAATCATTCAGTTCACCACATAAATGGAAGTGGTGGAATGTTTTCCTGATTTGTTGTGGATGAGTTTGGGTTATTGTTTTTGGTTACGGTTGGAGTATTGGAACTTAAATCGGGTAGATATATGTCGATTAAAGTAGGATCTATGGGGTCTCTCAAGAAACCATCTATTAGACGTTCTTCTGGGGAAATATTAGTGAGATTATCACTTACCTCTGTTGCTATTTCGCCATTTGGTGTTGAAGTACCTGGTACAGTTTCTGCCAGTACGTCTTCTTCCATAGAGGCGAAACCCATTTGAACTGGTTGATTACTGGTTGTTGCCTCCGTTTCCTGGTTTTGGGTACTTTTGACTTTCAAGTCTCTCTTTTGTTTTTGTCGGCGGTTCTGAAACCACACTTTAACATTCCGAACCGGAAGGTCCAATTCTGCTGCAAATTGTTTCAGCTCTTCTCCTTTTATATAAAATGATTTTGCAAACCTAAATTCGAGCGTTGAAAGTTGTTGTTTCTTAAACTCGGTGCGGATTCTCTTTGGTTTGGTTTGTTTCTGTTGCTGTTGTTTTTGCTCATCATTTGGTGATGATAATGATGCGAAATCCGGGATTTTACTGGTGGGATGTTGAACTGGTTCAATATGATAATCTGGTGAATATAATTGTTCCTGGCTTATACTGGTGGGATGTTGACTGGGTACAATAGAATATCCTAGTGGATATAATTGGTAATTTTGTTGCCCATTGGGCAATTGTTGTTGGGGATTATCCGGGAATGTACCGGTGGCATGTTGATGTGGTCCAATAATATATTCTAGTGAATATGTTTGTTGATGTTGTTGTTCATTGGGAAATTGTTGTTGGGAGTTCTCCGGGTAGTTACTGGTGGCATCTTGACTTGGTTCATTAGAATATCCTATTGAATGTAATTGTTGATGTTGTTGTTCATTGGGAAATTGTTGTTGGGAGTTATCCGGGTAGTTATTTGTGCGAAGTTGAATTTGATTATAATATTCTTGTGAATATAATTGTTGTTGTTGTTCCATTTTTCTTTTGTGTTTATTTTCTATTTTTAACGTTTTTAAATTTTTGTTTTTATAAATAATTTTCGTTCAATTTTTTAGCGGTTTACTTCTTGTGACTAACAGTTGAAGAATGAAAAATGTAGGAAATGTAAGGCGCTTTTATAGTATACATAATCCTGCATGATATTTCTTCAGATATTGATAGTAAGATAGCAGACATACTAATTAACTTTAATTAATACTAGCTAAAATTCAAAGGATGCATATTCATAATCAAATACAGTTATATTTTTGTAAGTACGTAGAAATGCATGTATATTTTTTATGACTTTGTGTTTTTGTAGACTTCTATTTCTCGGAAACGTTAAGAGTTAGAAAAGGATTATGTAAAAAAAAGAGACTCTATTATTGATGCGCCAACAAAGACGGTTAGTTACTTCATGCGTATAATGTCATCCATTCTTTTGTGCATTGAAGTTATCACATCAAGAATCGCTCTAATCATTTCTAGTTTCAATAGTAAAGAAGTGTACTTCTGTTGTATCGTCTAATTTTCAAGCTCCCCAAAAGAATTCGTCACTCCAGAAATCGTTATAAGAAGAAAGCCAAGTGAGTCTGTTGATCACCGGTGAATATTATTCAGAGTTGTTGAACAGATTCGACATTGATTTGAATCATAAACTAGCGCATTTGATGAAGAAAAATATGTTCTTCCACATTGACACAGGTGAGTATGGCAAAAATCGAGAAAAATTAATTTATGGAGGACACGAATGTTTAAAATCTCACCCTCAAAGATTTTTTTTTTTTTTGTTTTATTTGGAAATATAAAGTGGAATATAAATTTTTACAAAAAAAAGTCACAGTGAGAAAGTGTCCTTATAATTATTACAAATAAATAAATAATCAAATATTACAATAAATTGTCTGTCATTCATTGTTTTCTCTATTGTTTTCGATTTTATTTACCTGGGAGTTGAAATGTCTATATTTGTTTTTTTTTAGTACCCCTAATTATATTTCTTATTATTACAACTAATGAACAATTTGCGTAATGAGTTTTTGAAAAAATACTAAAATGATTTTATTAAGAAAATTAATTCGTCATCTGTTTTTTTTACGATGGGGGTGAGTACGCGAGAATCGATCCTTCATTAGTTATATATTTTCGCAGTCTCTTATTGTCTCTGCAACCGAATTGAATGCAAGATCACATGCGAGACATTTAGTTTAATATAATAAATTGTCTAGACGGATATTTCGATTAGGGCGTCCTGCAATTTGAATGTCGATTCCATCTCTGTCTTTCCGATTGAGAGAATAGCTGTGTATTATCGGCAAATGTTGTTGAATACATGGATTTTCCAAAAAAATGCCTTTCATATAATCCTTACGCAAAAAGTCGGAAGAATCAACAACAAAAATATCTCCAGGCTGGAAGGTCATGACAAACACCTTGCAGTCAACCTGCTTGACAACAGACAGCTCACCCGAAGATTGAATTGGCTGCACCCACTGGATTTGCTGTTCAGAGTTCCTATTTAAATTAATTTAGTACAAAAGTCATAAGGTTGTACAATCAAATTTGCTTATTGTCGTTTACGATAGATCGCAAATATAACAAATAAATAAAAAAAAATTACAATATATATAATTATATATATAATAACATATGTGAATGCGTAATTTTTGTACTCATTGGTCTTATAATTTCTATATTGTATTGTATCGACAGATTGGTCATGTAGTTAAATTTGATCATATGATCATTGACACAGTTCACAGCTATGAAATTTGAAAAATATAGAAATAATGATTAAAATTTTCTTATCTACACTTAATTTCACTCAAACACTCTATCAAGACTATGTTAGAGTTTCATTGAAATTTTCAGTAAGGAACAGAAACGCAGACATAGTTAGTATGAAATCTGAAGAGCCTAACAAGTTTACAATTAGTTTCTGTGATCTCTTCTATCTGACATTTGTTAGTTTGGCTTGAAATTTATGTTTTATTTTTTCAAATACTTATTCAGATAAGTTATCACTATATGGTACTTTATAAGTATTGAGCCGTCTGGGTTAAATTGAAATGAATTATTATACTAAAAACTTACATATTTGATTGTTTGTTTGTTTTTTTTCTGGACAAAAATCCTATTGCTTCTGTTTCTGTTTAAAAATCAATATAAATCAATAGAAGTCAATTATGTGTTTTTTTTTTTAATAATTATCACAAAATCGAACAAAACAGAAATGGAATGAAATGAACTGAAATGAATTTGAATTGAATTGAATCAAATTGAATAGAATACTTTAGAATAGAACAAAGCAATTGGTATATGAACTCTTGAAAATATTTGAACAATTTTCAAGTGATGCCAACTTAATTAAGATACAAAATTTATGAGTTTCTTGTGGCATGAAACAAACATACACAAATCAGGAAGAAGAGAAAAACACGCGCACAATCAAACACTTAATTCCATTTAGTATAGTAAAAGAAGACATTTGAAAACATGAGTGACTCAATCGGCACGCGTTTCTACTACACCAACTCCAACACCAAGAGTGGTAATATTCCTTCATTCCATACAAATCCCAAGCTCGAATACTAGTATACACATATGTACTTTAGTATAGAGACCCAATGACAGTAATATTGTACAACAACAACCCACAATGAACATACATACGTATGAATGAATAAATGAATGAATGAGTGAATGAGTCAAATGAGTGGGGCAAAGGAACAAGCAAACAAACAACTTATGAGACTGAGGATGACGCTGTGATATGCTGTAGCTGCCTCTGACTGCTGTTGTTGCTGTTGTTGTTGTTGTTGTTGTTGCTGCTGCCTGCCGATTTCTCTTCAATGATGATCGAATTTAAACGATTTGTTTTGATATTTTTACGACAACGACATCGTTTACACAACATAAATAGAACATAAAACTCACATAACATGGCGGGAGACAACATACATACAGATATTTAGATACACAAGATATTTATATACTTAGAAAAAGAAAAAAATACTCACAGTATGATGATATGAATATACTACAAGCACAGATAGTAAGTAAAGCATTGATAATGCTGATGATGTTTGATGATGCTGTGATGCGTTTGTGGCGGGATTTTTCAATCAACCATGGCATCATCTTGTATCTATGATATACAATATGATATACTTATGTATGTAGTGTGTTGTGTGTTGTGTGTTGTGTGAGAGTGTGTCAGTGGAAGTATTTACGTATGTAGGTAGTTTCAATTCAATTAATAATAAATTACTATAAATGCAAGTGACTTTCGGATATGACATTTTTATATTATATTATGTTATGTTATGTTATGTTATTCATAAGATGAAGGATGAAGCATTAGATGAAGGAGGATGTTTTATTCATTGATATAAGATTCATAAAATTATTGTACGAGGGGGGACCCAAAAAAAAAAAAAATGGAATTTCGTCATAATTTCTTTATTTCTTAATATTTTAACACCAAATTTTGATCACCTTCAAAGTATTCTCCATTGACCACAACGCACTTCTCCAAACGATTCTACCATTGTTCAAAGCAGTTTTTAAATTCACTCATCGGGATGTCCTTTAAGCCTTCCAGCGATTTTTGTTTCACCTCCTCCACAGTGGCAAAACGCTTTCCTTTCATATTCCTTTTGAGTCTGGGGAACAAAAAGAAGTCACAGAGGGCTAGGTCCGGTGAGTATGGGGGGTGGACAATCGGTGTCATGGCGTTTTTGGTCAAAAATTGATTCACGGAAAGGAAAATTGCTTCACGAATTTGGCTGCAACCCTTCTCATGTGCAAATCTTCCGATAAAATTCTCTGAATTGAACTCCATGACATTCCCGACATCTCACAGAGTTGATCAATGGTTCGGCGACGGTCTTCACGAACGAGGGCATTGATTTTGTTGACGTTTTCATCAGTTCTTGACGTTGAAGGGCGTCCTGAACAAAGTTGGTCTTCAATAGACATTTCTCCATTTTTAAAACGTAAAAAACCAATCGTAAACTCTGGTTTTACTTAGGGCAGCATCACCATAAGCAGTTTTAAGCATTACAATAGTTTCCGCGGCCGATTTCCTCAACAGGAAACAAAATTTCACAGCCGCGCGTTGTTCTCGACAATCTGCCATTACGTTTTCGGCGAAATGTAAAAAGTTGTTTTACTTAAAAAAATCTCACAGGCGAACCGATGCACTCACAGCGACACAACTTTGCACACTGACGAAGATGGCGTGACACTAACGGACATGTGGTCAAACAATAGGTTCCCCCACTCTCCCTACCCACCACAGCGTAATTCCCGTTTTTTTTTTTTTTTTGGGTCCCCCCTCGTACTTTCACTGTAGATTTTTTCATGAAACATTGATGTAAAGGGTTTTCCAATAAGAGGTGTTATTTTGAATAGCCCGCTATTTCGGTAGATGTCACTTTTGAAGTTGTCATTTTTTGACATTTGACAAGTAGAAACTATGCCATTAATAAAAATGGAACGATACACGCTTTAACAAAACATTGAAATTATTAAAATTCACTATAAAAATGGTGAAAATTTGAAATCGAAAAATCATCTTGACTGATGAGGCCCATTTCCACCTCGATGGCTACGTGCACAAGCAAAATTGTCGCATTTTTGGCTCGGAAAACCCAAGAGTTATTGTTGAAAAACTTCTCCATCCTCAACGTGTGACTGTTTGGTGCGGTTTATGGTCCGGCGGGGTCATGGGACCTTACTTTTTCGAAAATGAAGCTGGGGCAATAGTTACGGTGATTTGGTTATGGAAAATTTCATGAAAAGGATATGGTCCAGTAAGCGTGGTCGTGGTGGCCATTTGACTGATGTTGTTTTCCATTATTAACGGCATAACTTCCTTTTTATAATAAAATAAACATCCAATCATTTATCTCAAAAAATGCCATTTTTCTTTGAATATCAAAATAACACCTCTTATTGGAAAACCCTTTACTAAATAGTATTTGCTGGGTTTAGTTTGCTTTGTTTTGTTGACTTTATTTTCAGTGTGTTTTAGTTTCAGCTTCATTCATTCATGGCCACGGAATGTACTCTAATTATTTTCAAATGTAAATCCCGCAAGGCTCATTTTCCTGCATCAAAATATAAACAAAGTGAATTTCGCTCTCATTGTAGGCATCTGTATTTTTATTTGTGTGTATCTATAAATGTCTATGAATGAGTATGAAAATATGAGATGAGGGCGGTCATCATTATTCGCGCTTTCGTCCTGCTGACTTCAACAATGACGAACAACGACAACGACAACGTCAACGACTCTGACTTTCGTCCTTTATGCAATTTTTGTTTTCTTGGCTGATGATGGCATTTGTTGTCGTCGTTGTCGTCGTTGTTACCATTGTTCCTCTTTTTTTTTTTGTTTTTTTATTCTTATAATTCTCTTTCTTGTTGCTGTGCAATGCTGTCGCTGCATTTTGTACATCATCATAAATTATGCTCTGCATGCATATGAAAAAATATATTTTCAAACTTTTTAAAAAAAATGTTTTTCATAATTTTTTGCCGCATTTGTCCTTATTTTATTACACACACACACACACACACACACACACACACACACACACACACACACACACACACACACACACACACACGCACATACACAGTCACACTCAAATATATCTACATGCATATTTTTTTATTTATATTTCTTCATATGCAAAGTGTACTTCACAGTGAGTTCAAACAAGATTCTCCGGCTTGTGTCAGTCCATTCTACTTCTTCCTTCCTCTTTCCCAGCAGTCGATGCTTTATTATTTTTTATTTTTCATATCATTTCTTCCTGTTTTGCCCAACTATCTGTCTGTCTGCCTGTCTTTCTGTCTATCTGTCTGACTGTCTGTTTGTTTGTGTTGTTTATCTTAGTTTTGCTTGGTTTGTCTGTTTATTTGTTTGTTATCCCGCTGTTGCATATAGAGCAGATCCAATTTTTTCCTCATATATTTTTTTTTTATTACATATTTGTCTTTTGCATTTTGCGCTCATCGCTCATTGCAAATGTTGACGAACAAAATTTTTAATATTTTTTTCTTCTTCTCTTCTCATCTCTTAGCATTTTTTGCTCTTTTATGATTTATGACTTTTTTCATGTAAAACAAAATTGTACTTGAAGTAATAGAAAATGAAATTTATTCAATTCAAATTGAACTCAATTATAGAATAGATCTATAAAAAAAGGTCTTGCTTTTGATTTTATATGAAATACAAATTTTACTAGAAAATAAAAAAATTCCTTGATTGAAGTTCGTTCGTAAGTGAATACAAACCACGAGGCCATTGATCACATGATTCATATTTCGAATATACAAACACTTGAAAAAGAAATGTTTGTATAAATCTTAAACTAATGGATGATGATATTATGTAGTATAATAATCTATTGGGAGTGGAGCTTCCAAAGTTTCCTTGATGAATTTTGCAACATGTGCGGCCGAGCGTTGTCATGCTAAAAGATCACTTAATCATGTCTTTTGGCATATTAGAGGCGTTTGAGCTTCAATGCTCAGCTCAATTGCATCAATTGTTAATACTTCCCAGTGATGATTTCGTTATGCTGGATTAGCTTATAGTAGATTACTCCGAACTGGTCCCATCAGATGCACAGCATTAGGTTCTTGCCATGAATATTCGTTTTGTCCGTTGAATTTGATGTATATTCAGGCTTAACCTGCGCTTTGGGTTGTCTTAATGGCTACACTTTTCGTTCCCCGTCACGATTCGATGCATAAAACCCTTCTAATTTGGCGTTTTGGATCAGTTGTTCGCAAATAAAAAACAGCGTTCGACTTCTCTTGGTTTGAGTACATACGGAAACCTATTTCCTTGCTTGTGCATCATACCCATGGCCACGAAATGGTTTGGAATCGCTTTTTAAGTCACTCCGAAGATTTCTGCAAGCTCTTCTTGAGCTTGTCATGAATATTTGGCCCAATAACACCTCCAACTCAGCGTCTTCATACTTTACTGGCCTCCTTTTGCATTGTTTGTCGCTGATATCAAAATCTCCACTTTCAAAACGCCGGAATCAGTACCTACATGTTTTTATTGATGGAGAGTATGTTCCCCATATGCTTCACACAGAAATCGATGTCCATGAGCTGCAGATTTCTTTAAATTAGAGTAGTAAATCAAAAGATCCCGAAAATTAATTTTATTTGGGTCATAACTTGACATTTTCAGATGAAAAAAATATTTAAAAAAAGCAGTAACTTTGACTATGCCGAAGTTGTAATGCTCTTAACGCCCCAGCGAGTGGTCCGAGGGTCTTGAAATTTATAAGGTTGGCGGCTATGGGTTAGACACTTATAGTGTCCAAATTTTAAGTCGATAGTACAAAAAACAAAAACAGTTTTTCTAATAAGAATTTTCATTTGGAACCCGATTTGTATGGGGGTACCCCTCCTAGAAGACCAAGGGTCTTGAAATTTTCATGGCTTGTGGATATGGGTCAGAGATTTATAGTGTCCAAATAGTACTCGGGTATCCCCTAGTGGTCTGATTCCGAATGCGATTGGTGAAAGAAAGCTCCGAGCAAGATTTCAACTCTCTTCCAATTACGGTTCATGAGATTGAGCAGGAGTCGGACGGACGGACGTTAGCTCCCTATGGGTACGGAACCCTAAAAAGTAAATGTTTATAAATGTTCTAAGAAAGTCAAGAATCCTTATTGAAGTGAAACTTCTCAAGCGTGGTGTAAGTCCAAAAAAAGTGTTACGAAATTCAAGATGATGACGCTTGAGATACGAAGAAGCGATCAGCATTGGTTTCTGCATCTGCAGCGTAGAGAATGAGTGTTTGTGCATCAGTAAGAGTAAGCGAGAGAGAGAGAGAGAGAGAGAGAGAGAGAGAGAGACAGATACTTTACTCATTGTCTAGACCTTAAACACATAGGTGCAGTGCAGTGTGGTATTTTGGAAGAAACAGAGGGGCCACCGTCATCTTTGTACCTGCCGCCCAAATGACCGCTTCGTCTTCTAATGTGCGTTGATCCAATTGGTTCTAGACCAACCTATTCATCCATATTTCTGTAAATGGTGTCACTAAACTAACGAGACTAAGTACGATTGAAAATACTTCCGATCAATTCCATGTTCATTTGGTATATGAAGTCACAAAATGACTTTCGATGCCTAGCGCCGAAATCCGAGAAATATTATATTCAATGAAATTGTACAGTTACGGAATAAGATTTTCTTCACCCATCAATTTCTGTCCCTATGACAGACATTCAGTTATCAAACTGCGCTCTTACATTTCAAATTCTATTTCCTGGTTTAATGGATTGTAAATAAAAACAAACTGTAAAATTGCATTATATATTAATTTATTTATTTATTCATTTTGTGTAAATATATTCTTATAAAATATAATATTACATGTTTTTATTTTTCTTAAATATCTAATAAATTGCAATATCACATCATCTATTAATACAAAATTTAATACTGAATATCTTCTTCTTCTTTTTCTTAATTAATTAAGATTATATCACATCATCTACTATTCACATAATATAATATTGCATTTTTTTTTTAATTACATAAAATACTTAATATTAAATTTCTTCTTTTTCTTTTTCATTTCAATTAATTAAGATTATTTATATCTTATCACTATAACTGAAATACATTTTTTAATCGCATAGAAAGTTAAAGCAAATGAAATCGAGAAATCATTCAGTTCACCACATAAATGGAAGTGGTGGAATGTTTTCCTGATTTGTTGTGGATGAGTTTGGGTTATTGTTTTTGGTTACGGTTGGCGTATTGGAACTTAAATCGGGTAGATATATGTCGATTAAAGTAGGGTCTATGGGGTCTCTCAAGAAACCATCTATTAGACGTTCTTCTGGGGAAATATTAGTGAGATTATCACTTACCTCTGTTGCTATTTCGCCATTTGGTGTTGAAGTACCTGGTACAGTTTCTGCCAGTACGTCTTCTTCCATAGGGGCGAAACCCATTTGAACTGGTTGATTACTGGTTGTTGCCTCCGTTTCCTGGTTTTGGGTACTTTTGACTTTCAAGTCTCTCTTTTGTTTTTGTCGGCGGTTCTGAAACCACACTTTAACATTCCGAACCGGAAGGTCCAATTCTGCTGCAAATTGTTTCAGCTCTTCTCCTTTTATATAAAATGATTTTGCAAACCTAAATTCGAGCGTTGAAAGTTGTTGTTTTTTGAACTCGGTGCGGATTCTCTTTGGTTTGGTTTGTTTCTGTTGCTGTTGTTTTTGCTCATCATTTGGAGATGATAATGATGCGAAATCCGGGATTTTACTGGTGGGATGTTGATCTGGTTCAATATGATGATCTGGTGAATATAATTGTTCCTGGCTTATACTGGTGGGATGTTGACTGGGTACAATAGAATATCCTAGTGGATATAATTGGTAATGTTGTTGCCCATTGGGCAATTGTTGTTGGGGATTATCCGGGAATGTACCGGTGGCATGTTGATGTGGTCCAATAATATATTCTAGTGAATATGTTTGTTGATGTTGTTGCTCATTGGCCAATTGTTGTTGGGAGTTATCCGGGTAGTTACTAGTGGCAGCTTGACTTGGTTCATTAGAATATCCTATTGAATGTAATTGTTGATGTTGTTGTTCATTGGGAAATTGTTGTTGGGAGTTATCCGGGTAGTTATTTGTGCGAAGTTGAATTTGATTATAATATTCTTGTGAATATAATTGTTGTTGTTGTTGTTCCATTTTTCTTTTGTGTTTATTTTCTATTTTTTACGTTTTTAAATTTTTGTTTTTATAAATAATTTTCGTTCAATTTTTTAGCGGTTTACTTCTTGTGACTAACAGTTGAAGAATGAAAAATGTAGGAAATGTAAGGCGCTTTTATAGTATAAATAATCCTGCATGATATTTCTTCAGATATTGATAGGAAGATAGCAGACATACTAATTAACTTTAATTAATACTAGCTAAAATTCAAAGGATGCATATTCATAATCAAATACAGTTATATTTTTGTAAGTACGTAGAAATGCATGTATATTTTTTATGACTTTGTGTTTTTGTAGACTTCTATTTCTCGGAAACTCTAAGAGTTAGAAAAGGATTATGTAAAAAAAAAAAAAGACTATTATTGATGCGCCAACAAAGACGGTTAGTTACTTCATGCGTATAATGTCATCCATTCTTTTGTGCATTGAAGTTATCACATTAAGAATCGCTCTAATCATTTCTAGTTTCAATAGTAAAGAAGTGTACTTCTGTTGTATCGTCTAATTTTCAGGTTCCCCAAAAGAAGTCATAACTCCAGAAATCGTCGATAAAAGAAAGACAAAGTGAGTCTGTCGGGCACCAAGGTTATAGCGACAGTTTTTTGGTATGCACTAGATTACTTTGAAAAGGGTAAAACGATCACTGGTGAATATTATTCAGAGTTGTTGAACAGATTCGACATTGATTTGAATCATAAACTAGCGCATTTGGTGAAGAAAAATATGTTCTTCCACATTGACACAGGTGAGTATGGCAAAAATCGAGAAAAATTAATTTATGGAGGACACGAATGTTTGAAATCTCAACCCCAAAGAAATGCTTCCTGTTTATACATTTTTACAAAAAAAAGTCACAGTGAGAAAATGTCCTTATAATTTTTACAAATAAATAAATAATCGAATATTACAATAAATTTTGGTAAACTCATTCATTGTTTTCGATTTTATTTACCTGGCAGTTGAAATGTCTATATTTGTTTTTTTTTAGTACCCCTAATTGTATTTGTTATTATTACAACTAATGAACAATTTGCGCAACGAGTTTTTGAGAAAATACTAAAATGATTTTATTAAGAAAATTAATTCGTCATCTGTTTTGTTTACGATGGGGGTGAGTACGCGAGAATCGATCCTTCGTTATGTGTATGGTGGCTCAGTCTCTTTTTAGGTAAGTACTTTTTCATTGTGTCTGCAACCGAATTGAATGCAAGATCACATTCGAGACATTTAGTTTAATATAATAAATAATATAAATAATTGTCTAGACGGATATTTCGATTAGGACGTCATGCAATTTGAATGTCGATTCTATCTCTGTCTTTCCTATTGAGAGAATAGCTGTGTATCTTCGGAAAGTGTTGTTGAATACATGGATTTTCCAATAAAATGTCTTCCAAATAATCATTCCACAAAAAATTCTCAAAATTCTAAATGACATTGAAAACCATATAAAAATCCGTTGTATGGTTTAGAAGTTCTGCGCGCTTGTAAATGGGGACTTACATAGTTACAAAGTGAAGCTAATATCCAAGCGTGTTAAAAATTAGATAGAGGAGAGGACCCAACACTCTTCTCTGAGGAACCCCATCTACTATCTCTTTAAGTTGTGGATACTCATCATATTATTTTACTTGAAAGTGAAAAGTGCGACAGACGACTCATTTTGAGAGAAGCCTCCTATGTTGGTTCACGGCTTGAACATAGGATAGGTTTCGTCCCGATATTTGTCCCCATTCCCGTGATCCGTAATATTCAAACAACCCAAAAAAGTATAGTACGAAAAATTAACTAAAAAGAACTTAAATTTTCTTATACTTATGTACTAAAACTGTGTTTTTTGTTGATATCAAAAAAAAATCGGTTGGGTGCAACCCGTGCAAAGCTGGGTCGTCTACGCTACTAGATTATAAAAATAGTTACAAAAGAGGAGTACTTGTTATGAGAGGAACGTCTTAATAAGTCAGGTAGACAAATAAAGTCGCAGTCGATCGTATCGGTAATCAATTTTTATGTGAGATAGTCAAGTTGACCTGCATACGATCTTAGGATTAACACAACTGTTACACACACGACATATACAACAAAGCACATTAATGCCCGATTCAGACTGAGCAGAAGCAAACTTTTTTTTGTAAGCAGCTCAAAAAATTGCTAAATTTCTACAACAACAACAGGCAAATGACAGAATTGCAGGGTTGCTTTGGGTTTTTGGAAGCAACATTTTTTTTTGCTGCAAAAGTGAAAGCAAAAATTGCAGCAGCCAGGGCTGCCAAGTTTTTGGGCATTTCCCGCTGTTTTTTTTTTTTCATTCACGACATTGAACAACTGATTTTTGCACAAAACAATTTGAAGAAAATTTTAAATTGTATTTTTTTTTTTTAATATTAATAAAATATGTAGCAGAAATGAAAAAGGCAGCTGCAAGAATTACTTGCATACACTGCGAATTGTTCTCTATTATGTATTTTTCACAAAATGTCCATTTTAATTATCACAATTGGCCACAATGTTTCATTTGTATGTTCATATAACCAAAACAAAAAACAACTGTTTTTTGGAGTGAAACCACTGTGTGCACGTTCACTGGAAAAGCAACAATTTTGAAGCAGTGTGAATCATCGGGCATAAAATACAGGTACAGAATATTTAAATGTTAAGGCAAACGAGAAAAAAGTTTTATATGGATATTCCATCAAAGTCAAGCTGTCACTTGTACTTTCTACAAAGCAGGGAAGGGGGATGGTATCAGGATGTGTTGAGAGCTCTGACATGTGAGCTTTTGTAGATGATTATAAATGCAAAGCCATGAAAAAATTGATTTTTCATTCTTTAAACTGATGACTGATATGACCGTGTAAAAGGCCCTTAATGTATTAATTGTCTATTCAAGTTATTGTATGTAAAAATAATCTCGTCAATAGGCCCCTTAAAATTAATTTCGAATCGAGAAGAATCTAAGTTATCGTTTTGTTTTTCGTTCTGTCTTTCGCATTCGTTCTAATTTCGTTCTATGAAATTCATATGATGCCATTTTACTTTTGTTAAATCAAAATTTGCAAAAAATATTCAAGATTTTCAATTATGGAAAACGAGGAAGAGAACCAAGCAATAACCATTTCATTGGAAACAAATCACATCACCGTCAATTCCAATGATCAAGGTTATAATAGCGAATCGACCGCATCCATTGATGGCAATGCCTTACATGGAACGGAACCGACAGAATTGGTTACTTTTCGTGCCAATCAATTACCAAAAACACAACCATGGACATTGGTTAGTTCGTTGAAGCGTTTACAAAAAGAATTGGCTGATATTTCATCGGATCCGCCGGCCAATTGCAGTGCTGGACCCAAGCATGACGAGGATCTGTATGAATGGACATCGACCATATTAGGTCCAGTTGGTTCTGTCTATGAGGGTGGTATATTCTTTTTGGATATTAAATTCCCCGGTGATTATCCTTATTCACCGCCAAGTATAACATTTCGAACGAGAATTTATCACTGTAATATCAATTCGCGTGGTTCAATTTGCTTGGATATTCTCTATGAGAATTGGTCGCCAGCATTGACTATAGCAAAGGTTTTGCTATCTATATGTTCTTTGCTGACAGATTGTAATCCTACCGATCCATTAGTGCATAGTATTGCTACTCAATATCTAAAGAATCGTGAGGAACACGATAAGACTGCACGAGTTTGGACTAAACGCTATGCAACTTAATCCATGATGATCCTGATGATGCTAAACATAATGTTGATGGAGGTTAGTTGCTTGTTTTAAAGGGAAATTCAAAAATAAATAAATAAAAATTGTATGCGAAATTGGAACGTTAACAAGAACGAAAAATAAAAATAAAATGTTAATCAAAAATTACATGTAAATGTTGATTAATGAAAAATTATAATAAAACTATAAAGATTAACAAGAAAAAAAAAAAATTGTATTGGATTTCATTTACATAAAATTCTGATGATTCTTAATTTTATAGATATTTATTTATTATTATTTTAAATTGATCACCATTTAATATTAAATCCAATAAAACTTGTTCGTTTATATTCATTCCTTGTAAGTATGTGAGTGAGTATCAAATGGCTAATGCTTTTTATTAATCTAAAGTGTTCATCAATCATTTGCATTTGGTTTAAATGATTAATGACTTCATTAAATTTGCTTCGATCAAAACAAGTTCAACTCGTCGTTGAGATTAATTAGAAAAATGTCATTCTTTGCGAATGCTTTTTTAATCATTCATTTTACAATATTTATGCATTCGTTCGTTCGTTCGTTCGTTCGTTCATTCAATCATTCATTCATTGGGTCGGCTCTGTTCTGTTCTGTTCTGTTCAGTTTAGTTCGATTGGGGTCTGGTTTTGGTCTCTTAATTTGTTTGAATTTGAAATTATCGATTAATTTGCTTGCTTTGGTTGAAAAATGGCGTGGGCAACCATTTTCATATGAGAATCAACTAAGTGGCAAGGGGAACGCATTTGTTTTCATTTGCAATTGACAAGGAATCACACACACACACACACACACAGACACACACACACACACAAAGTCGCATAGATATGAACGAACTCAACAAATACATATATCATGTTGCACACGCTCCCTGACAATCGATTTGTTTCGATGGTTTAGAGACTTTATCTTGAACGTTGTTGACTTGGATAAGGAGGAGCTGAGCTGAGCTGATGATGATGATGATGCTGATGCTGATGCTGGAGCTCTGGGCAACTATGAATGTTCAATCGGTCGTTCGCTCTATTGAAAATTGTTACGCTTCAAAAAACAAGAAGAAGACTGTATCTTTTTTTGGAAACTAAAGAGGGCGGGTATAAACTTCCTGACAAAGGATACTCGTACGTACGAGACACTTTGTCGATATGCTATATACTTCAACATAGATTTGGGTTGCAAATGTTGTTGTCTGATATTGATGCGTTGAGATGCGTTGCGACAAACGGCTGCATGCATACGAATACAAGTACATATCTTTCAGCAAAAACACTTTAGAAACTTCCACCAAAAAGATTGTTCTTGTTGACTGATACTTACATATCATACACGTAATATAATAGTTGCTTCAGTTGTTGTTTGTGTTGTGTTGTTGCATTGAAAATAAGACATTTGATTTTACATAAAATGAAACTGAAATGGGCACACACAATGTTCAATTGTTGTTGCTGGTTGGCATGGAAAATGAACTACGGATTTATGCTAAATTGACAATCAACGAAATCTTACATGCCATCATCGATAAGGGGTTTGTGCGATTGGTTTTTGTCAAACTCTTATCTATTTACAGTAAGTAACATTGACATAGGCAAGCATACGTACATTCAATATTTCGTATGAAGACAAAAACGTCTGCACGTGACTTTTTGAAAAATATCAAATTCTGAACTCCGTAAAAGACAAATTTAACCCTTGATGAAAGTTTCTTCCAGAATTCGAGGACACAGAAGAAGTACAGTCTGTTGTTAGCATATTCATTTAGCTGTCAGCTAAAATTAATTTTAAATTAAAGTATTATATGATCAAGTTGTGTTAGGGAAAAATTCATTTATAGTATCCACCATGTCTTCCATAAAGCTTTTTGAGTTAAAACTTATTTGGTTCTTGGATTGTTTGGTAAACAAAATAGTCGAATATTATGCATCATTATGCCTTTCTCTTTATAAGTTCCTAATCTTTCAAATCAGTAATCAGTTGTCAATGCCAATTTTGTCTCAGATTTACATATTTATACTCTTCACGTTAGTGAATAGTATTATAAGTTTGTCATGAAGTTTGTAATAATATTCACCGGTGATCAACAGACTCACTTGGCTTTCTTCTTATAACGATTTCTGGAGTGACGAATTCTTTTGGGAGACCAGGTTATTAGATGATACAACAGAAGTACACTTCTTTACTATTGAAACTAGAAATGATTAGAGCGATTCTTGATGTGATAACTTCAATGCACAAAAGAATGGATGACATTATACGCATGAAGTAACTAACCGTCTTTGTTGGCGCATCAATAATAGAGTCTCTTTTTTTTACATAATCCTTTTCTAACTCTTAAAGTTTCCGAGAAATAGAAGTCTACAAAAACACAAAGTCATAAAAAATATACATGCATTTCTACGTACTTACAAAAATATAACTGTATTTGATTATGAATATGCATCCTTTGAATTTTAGCTAGTATTAATTAAAGTTAATTAGTATGTCTGCTATCTTACTATCAATATCTGAAGAAATATCATGCAGGATTATTTATACTATAAAAGCGCCTTACATTTCCTAAATTTTTCATTCTTCAACTGTTAGTCACAAGAAGTAAACCGCTAAAAAATTGAACGAAAATTATTTATAAAAACAAAAATTTAAAAACGTAAAAAATAGAAAATAAACAAAAAAAGAAAAATGGCACAACAACAACAACAATTATATTCACAAGAATATTATAATCAATTTCAAGTTCGCCCCAGTAACTACCCGGATAACTCTCAACAACAATTTCCCAATGAACAACAACATCAACAATTACATTCAATAGGATATTCTAATGAACCAAGTCAAGATGCCACCAGTAACTACCCGGTTAACTCCCAACAACAATTTCCCAATGAACAACAACATCAACAAACATATTCACTAGAATATATTATTGGACCACATCAACATGCCACCGGTACATTCCCGGATAATCCCCAACAACAATTGCCCAATGGGCAACAAAATTACCAATTATATCCACTAGGATATTCTATTGTACCCAGTCAACATCCCACCAGTATAAGCCAGAAACAATTATATTCGCCAGATAATCATATTGAACCAGTTCAACATCCCACCAGTAAAATCCCGGATTTCGCATCATTATCATTACCAAATGATGAACAAAAACAACAGCAACAGAAAAAAACCAAACCAAAGAGAATCCGCACCGAGTTCAAAAAACAACAACTTTCAACGCTCGAATTTAGGTTTGCAAAATCATTTTATATAAAAGGAGAAGAGCTGAAACGATTTGCAGCAGAATTGGACCTTCCGGTTCGGAATGTTAAAGTGTGGTTTCAGAACCGCCGACAAAAACAAAAGAGAGACTTGAAAGTCAAAAGTACCCAAAACCAGGAAACGGAGGCAACAACCAGTAATCAACCAGTTCAAATGGGTTTCGCCCCTATGGAAGAAGACGTACTGGCAGAAACTGTACCAGGTACTTCAACACCAAATGGCGAAATAGCAACAGAGGTAAGTGATAATCTCACTAATATTTCCCCAGAAGAACGTCTAATAGATGGTTTCTTGAGAGACCCCATAGACCCTACTTTAATCGACATATATCTACCCGATTTAAGTTCCAATACGGCACCCGAATCTAATAACAATAACCCAAACTCATCCACAACAAATCAGGAAAACATTCCACCACTTCCATTCATGTGGTGAACTGAATGATTTCTCGATTTCATTTGCTTTAACTTTCTATGCGATTAAAAAATGTATTTCAGTTATAGTGATAAGATATAAATAATCTTAATTAATTAAGAAAAAGAAGAAATTTAATATTAAGTATTTTTTGTAATAAGAAAAAATGCAATATTATATTATGTGAATAGTAGATGATGTGATATAATCTTAATTAATGAAGAAGAAGAAATTCAGTATTAAATTTTGTATTAATAGATGATGTGATATTGCAATTTATTAGAAATTTAAGAAAAAGAAAAACATGTAATATTATATTTTATAAGAATATATTTACACTAAATGAATAAATAAATAAATGAATATATAATGCAATTTTACAGTTTGTTTTTATTTACAATCCATTAAACCAGGAAATAGAATTTGAAATGTAAGAGCGCAGTTTGATAACTGAATGTCTGTCATAGGGAAAAGAATTAAAGGGTGAAGAAAATCTTATTCCGTAACTGTACAATTTCATTGAATATAATATTTCTCGGATTTCGGCGCTAGGCATCGAAAGTCATTTTGTGACTTCATATACCAAATGAACAAGGAATTGATCGGAAGTATTTTCAATCGTACTTAGTCTCGTTAGTTTAGTGACACCATTTATAGAAATATGGATGAATAGGTTGGTCTAGAACCAATTGGATCAACGCACATTAGAAGAGGAAGCGGTCATTTGGGCGGCAGGTACAAAGATGACGGTGGCCCCTCTGTTTCTTCCAAAATACCACACTGCACTGCACCTATGTGTTTAAGGTCTACACAATGAGTAAAGTATCTGTCTATCTCTCTCTCTCTCTCTCTCTCTCTCTCTCTCTCTCTCTCTCTCTCGCTTTCTCTTACTGATGCACAAACACTCATTCTCTACGCTGCAGATGCAGAAACCAATGCTGATCCCTTCTATGTATCACAAGCGTCATCATCTTGAATTTCGTAACACTTTTTTTGGACTTACACCACGCTTAAGAAGTTTCACTTCAATAAGGATTCTTGACTTTCTTAGAACATTTATAAACATTTACTTTTCAGGGTTTCGTACCCATAGGGAGCTAACGTCCGTCCGTCCGACTCCTCCTCAATCTCATGAACCGTAATAGGAAGAGAGTTGAAATCTTGCTCGGAGCTTTTTTTCACCAAACGCATTCGGAATTAGACCACTAGGGGTACCCGAGAACTATCGACTTGAAATTTGGACACTATAAGTGCCTGACCCATATCCACCAACCATGTAAATATCAAGAGCTGCGGACAACCAAGATGGGCGTGAAGAATATTACAACTTCGGCTTAGACAAAGATATTCTTCTTTTTACTGGTTTCAACATACTTGTATGCCCTAGTAGTCTTAAGGTCTTCTTAGATGGTCATATCAGACATCAGTAGTAGTCTTAAGGTCTTCTTAGATGGTCATATCAGACATCAGTTAAGTTTCTCGTGTCTTTTTTTTTTGCGTTTAGTTTTCACTTTTCTCCGGCGTTTGAGTTCTTTAAACAGCTCTGAAGAGAATGCAGAATGTTCATCTGTTTTGTTCTACAAAATTGTTGAAGTTGTATAATTTTCAATGAACTCGACAACAAAATCATAAATCTTGAATATAGCGACATTGGTATATGTGAATTGTGTCAGATTTTCAAGAGAACTGACGCACTTCCCGTCTATCTATTCCGTCAGTTCTCAGTATAAATCTCTTATTCATTTCAGTGTTTACTTTTTACACATAGGAAAAACTGACAGTTCGAGACTGAAACTGAACTGACGACTGATATGAGATCGTCTAAAAGGTCCTTTACACGATTGCTAAGTGTATTCTTTACTCGTAAAGTCTCGCAGAACCGTCGGTCAAGTACAAAATTAAACATTTCTCATCCCTCTGGATAGCAATTGATGCGTTATTGCACCTATAAACTATTTTCCTCATATATTATTCAACCTTTCAATTTCATCTTCAATCAAACAACCAAAAATGTTATTCCATGAATACAACTATAAGGCAACAATATTGTATCTATGTATCTAAGACACAGACGCTTTATTCAAAAAGTCAAGGCATTTTTTATGTACCAACTTACTTAACTTACAATTTGGGGTTTTTGGATTTTCAACCACTTGTGGCTTTTCTTTAATTTTATTGTAACACGAAAAATCGCACGCTTCATGGACACACAATTACGGATGTAATAAAGTAATTTGCCATAATTGCAATTGAACCAAGGGTGAAGCACAAAAACAACAACAACAACATCACTACTAACAAAAACAAAAACGAAATCTTAACAAAGTCCATGGAAGAAATGCCATAGAAATATAGAGAATGAGTTACTTTTGCTGCTACTACTACTACTACTATGCGATATCTGATACTATGAACGTGTTTTTACAATGAATATTGCGAAAAGTTTGCCTACTAAGAACCCCTTCCTTTTATTATCATTGTAGTAGTAGTAGTAGTAGTATAAAAGGATGCTGCATAACTTGAACAATGGACAAAATAAATGGTGTATGGCAAAAGAGACGAAACGTATCCGGTAGTATAGAAGTAGCAGCAGCAGGACCATTGTTTTGAAACTTTTCTCAAATGGGACAAAGTAAGACCAAAGAAGAATCTTATAGATGACTAACGTGTGAAATAATGTCTTGTGGACTGACTTGACTCTCTGGGGGTGTTTTTAATTTAACCAAACGAAGTATTGTTGCTGAACACAGGTAGAAGAAGACTGGATAAAAGAATAAAAAGGATTCGTGCCGAAATGCCAAGTCGAAGGTGTCAACCCGTCGGCTGGCTCTCTCTCTCTCTCTCTCTCTCTCTCAATCTTTCTTGTTGAATTTGCTCTAATTTTTCACAGTATTTTGCATATAAAAGTACTTAATTATTACGCCCAAGTGTGTGGTCTTTGTCTTTGGGCTTATGACAACTACCAACCAACTGAATTGCTCTCTACTCAGGCTGCTTATCCTTTCAGCAGTTTATGAGTTATGATGTCTTTATGACAACGACAACGATGCCATTGTCCCTAATCCTTTCAGTACGGCGGGTGCTCCGGTTACTTCGCGTTGGTTCTGGGTAATTTAATGGTTTATTATTATGATTATGTTTGCTTTGCACTTGGAAAAGTCACTACTATTGTACTTGAGTGGGTTCATTTTTACTATTGTATTACTCCGAGTACATGGAAATCATTGGAAAAACAAACAAATAATTGGCTTCGTGTGAAACTCATGTTCGACATCATTGAAGAGAAACAAAATGGTATTTGCTTAACAAAAAAACGAGAAAACTAAATAAAATATTTGACCAGAAAAACAAATAATGAGCTTGTTGCTGATGTTACTAAGTGTCGACCCCCTTTGGATAAATAAACGCCACTGAGCGCCTCCCTATATTTCTGACACCTCATTTCGATGGCAACACCAACAACTACGACTATTAACACAACTATCATCATCATCATCATGTATTTGATTAACAACAACAAATTGCATGCAGCATGTTATAGTCACTAAAGTCATCATCGCTCCATGTAGCACAAACAGTGGGAGACGCCACTGAATTAAGCATTTTTACTCCTACACCCACCATCTCGTACCCCCATTGAATTGAACAAACTCTGTGTCAGCATGCTGCGATATTTCCCCATTTGTTTTTTTTTTGTTTTGTTTATAGAGATTCTCAATCGCTAAACAAATAAACATTTTTATTTGTCTGTTTTTTTTTTTTTACAGAGAAAGAGAGAGCAAGTGATTTCATAGTAAAATGCTCTAAATCTAAGCGAAATGATTAAAACAACAATAAATAATTCATAACTCATAAGTAAGTTTTCTTTTTCGAATATTTGCAATTTTTTTTGATTATTATTTTAATTTACTTTCAATCATAGTCAAGTCAACACTACAATTTGAAGAATTTTTACTTAAATGTTTTGAAGAATCGTTTTTTAATGGAAATCAAATGTGATGTAATTACATCTTATCATTTGAATTCACTTATATCAAGATGTCTTAATGGACAATTGATGTAGATCCACAGCTTTCTACTCGATAAGTTGTTCCAAAAAAAAATCAAAACTACGAATTGGGCATCGCGTCATCAACCACACACATCTTCTAAATAGGTAAATACGCCCTTCCTTCCACCTAAGCGGACAAGAAAATGTGTTGACAATTAATATTTTCGACAATTGCATTCACCTACAAAGTATTTATCAGTTCCTTGTATCAAATCTTCATCATTCCTTATTTCTACTTCAGATTCAAATGCTTAAAAAGATATGTTCCTTCCTTAAAATTTGCCACCTCTCAGATTTAGTATAAATATTTTTTAAGAATAGTCAAAGTTCCTAGTAGCTTGTGCTCTTAGTTAAATTCATATTAGTTATAGTAAATATTAGAAGTTTATTTTACCCTTTAATTTAATGTAGTTGTTATTTTATAATTAATCAATAAATAAATAAAATAAAAAAAAATTAAAAAACATTTTTATGTTAAATGGAGAAAGGAACATAAGAATGATGCAGATAATGTTCTGAAAGATAATAAAATAATTAAGCAGGTACCAATCATCATGTCCCAGTTGTTGTTGTAGACAAAATTTAATGCAATAATTCCGATGAAATGTTTGCATTTTGTATTGTCATCAGAACTAAAATTTCAGTTTAATCGGATGCCAAGAAGTGATCCTAATTCACCTTGCAAGTTTTGACCGACATTCAGACGAAAGAACATTGTGACTTAAAAATAGCCAAAAATTTAATGATAAATTTATAGTTGTAAAAAAAATCATGATAATCACTAGAATCCGTGAAACTTTCTCTCTTTTCAATTGATATTAAAATACAATTGCTCTATTACAATTAAATATTTTGAATTAATGATTCGAAAATTAGATGATTGAAATCAAAAATGGTGTAAGGATAATCTTACAGCCATGGACAATTTGGTCATTCATCTATTGATTGTTTGGTTTATGAAAATGACGAAGACGACGGTGAAACGCAATTGACGGAGTTTCGTCAGTAACAACAACATGAAAATAGCAACAAAAAAATCAGGGGTCATGTAAAATCCTGGCAATAAATAAAAGAAAATAATAAATCTATTTATTAGATTGTTGAATGGCCAAAGTATCCATCAGTGTAAATATACCCTAACCAAAAAAATGTAATTGTCAAATCAGTATAAATTGCAAAAAGAATTGTTCCAATTTTTGTAGTTTTAAATTATTCAAATAGTTCAAACATGTGCAACGAGATCTGATTTGGTATTAAGGAAAATTTTTAATTTTCTTCAAAAACTGTTTAAAATCTGTAAAATAAAAATAAACCATCATTGTTCTTTTCATACAGCAAAAATGTTTTTGTGTCTTTTAGAAACCGAAAATTACGTTATGAGAATTCCAAATTCTTTTAGATTCAAACTATTTTGGATTTGTAAGCTTTCAGTTATTTTTTAAATTTATTTATTTATTAATATCTTTTTATTTTATTTCTTTAACTGATTGTTCATTTTTATTTCCTTTTTAATTTCAGGTAAGTTTCGGAATCTTTGTTAACTTAAAATTGGAATCTCATAAATATATATCTGGGTATGTTTACAACTAAAATAAATTTAAATCAAGAAAATTTTTAAAAGTAACATACGTTATAAACTCCTAATTTCTTTTCTAAATTAAAGGATTTTGATTCATTGATTGATATGTTTTCCCCAAAATTTAATGGAGATATTCACTTTTTTTTATCTATTAGATAATACGAAATGAGTCCGTCTATAAACTCAATATGTCTTGGGTTTTATAAATAGAAAAATATCCGGCGGCAAATTTATTCATTATATTGAAGTTTAAGAAAGTAAAACTTTTCAAGTCCTCCAATTCTTGTTTTGTCTAATATTGTTTTGTTACTTATAAACATAAATCTATTGATCTCTTAAGATCATCAATTGTAATAAATACATATTACATATACATAAGTATTCTCAATGTTGGTCCACCAAACACATCACATAAACTTCTCCAGATCGCGTGCCGCCGATATTGCCGTCACAAGTAGAAACAGTTGTGACGTCACCAAATAAATCAATGAAGCAACACTAAGAAGTTAAGAAGGAAACGCGCTGTACTCTTCTCAACACAAATACAATGCGCAGACTCTGTTCTTATGCTCTCTTTGCGAGTGAGTCTGTCGCTTCAGCCATGTTTATTTATGATGTAAACAAATCATTAAAAGGGAGAAATACGAGCGCAGTCGCTGTCGACCGAGTGTAGCCGGCAGAAAACGATGCAGCGCAGTAACCAATTGAGCAGAGAAGTTGCGTTGCTGCTGTATAAATCACGAAAATGTATCTGTGTGTGTGTGTGTGTGTGTGTGTGTGTGTGTGTGCGTCTTTCATCATTGCGTTCTTTATGGGCATACGCCATCTCACTCTTACATATTCTTTGCTATTTCTTTCGCACAATGCTTTATGCTCTGAGCAGCTGTTTCAATGTTGTTGTCGTTGTTGTTGGACTCAACATATGTTGAACAGAACGAGAGACAGAGAGCAAGCACAAGCACAAGCAAGCAATAAAAGTAATAAAAGAGAGCGAGCAAAGGCGAATGAGTAGTCTCCGCCTTTTTCGTGTTGCAAAATACTGATTTATGAAAAAAGGAAAAGCCGCGCAACGATTTTTCTTTGAGTAATTATTTTTCATTGGAGGGAGAAAATTCTTTATGCTCCTGCATCCACAATCAAATATATAATATTTTGCAACACTGGCATAATGAGAAACCTGTTACTGTTACAGCTCCACACACGCACACACACACATGACATTCTCCCGGCTTGGCACTGAAACTGGTTCACTGGTGAAATTTATTACTCCACGTGGATGAGTTTCATTGAGAAACCAAAACCATTGGATGATTCTCTCGTAAATTCACTCACTCACTAACTGACTCACGCTCGCAATAATTGTTTTGTTTATGGGCGTTTACTTCATAGAAAAAACACAAAACTCATAGAAAGAACATAACAATAAAGCAAATGTTTATGAGTATCTCAAGTAAAAGCACTCACTTACTCACTCACATTTTGAGTCATTTTATCATTGAGTTTTGGATAAAAATTTGAGTGAAATTTTACTGGAATAAATGTCGAATTTGAACTTGAATTTTTGGTTTTATGAATCATTTAAGAATTCCCGCGACAATTAGAAGACAATTTATCATAAAAACTCATTCACTCTTTACCCTTGTAATGCATCATAATTGAAGCGAAAGTAAAACAATTTTATATGACTTTGAAATGGCAAATGTTTAGATTTAATATTATGTATTTGTTGACAAATTTTAAAGATTTTAGATAGAAAAATTGTCTTAAAAATGGGTTTTTTTTTTTTTTTTTTTTTTTTTAATGAAAAATATGATATTCTTTTGTAAGAGAAATATCTCAAGTGATTTAAATTACTTTACATTGCTTTAGGATGATAAAATATAATTGAACAGAATTGGTTTTGATAGAAAGAATTGAAGTAATAATTAAATGGCGCAGAGGTTTCAGTGATTACAAAGTCGGTTAGTCCAGGGTGAGGACCAACTACAGTTGGGCTGACCTCTGCAATTGTTCCTTATGTGAACAACTCTTGCGTATAATATTTCTTTCAGATGCATTTGGATGGCTGAAATGTGGGGTGTATGTAGGTGGGGAATAGGCACACTGACCCTTTGAAACCAAATGGCTAAGATGTCAGCTCTTTGATCAGTTTGTGAAGAGTGTAAGCTCATTCCATTTCATACAGTTTTCTTGCTTACAAAATTCATTTTTCAGTGTCATCATTTGTTAATATGAAGTTCCAAAAATGCACTTTTTTAACATTCACCTAGTAAAATACACATTACATAGATAAAATGTTTTAAAAATAAAAAAAAAATATTGTAAAATTACAACTTTAAATCATTTTTGCAACGCCATTTTGTTTCTTTTAATACGCCATTCGTGCTGTTATACACGACATAGTAGATGGCCATCAATTAAATCACCTCTAGCCGGTTTATATTGGCATTACCATGCTCCACCATCATTTGAAAACCAATCTACCCCCGTTTCAAGTGAACACCTCATTCATGTATCCCATGGTTTGCCAATTAATCAAAATTGTCTTCGTGTGCAGTCGAACTCAGTCAAACGAAGAAATGTCGTTAACTTAAGTGTCCAATTAATTAATTTCGCATTTAACAGCCGCCAAGCTGCGAAAACCCATTAAGATATGTCATAGTTTGTCACACAAAGATACACACACACACACACACACACACATGCACACTTGCACCCTGGCACCCTGACAACATACACTTACTTACTTACTTAGTTACTTACGTATATGTTTGGTCGAACTTTTAAGTTTTTTGTCCAAGTCAAGACGACCGGATTTAGTCACACTCTCGACATGGTCACTTGAGTTTGGAAAACTTCATCTTGCAAAAAATATTTTTCTTTTTTACTTTTCAAAATGTATCTCATTCCTTTTATAGATGACTTCCATACTAATTTTTATGAACTTGGTTTTGCTTTTTGTCTCTTAATGTTTTGAGTTCATAAAAGTTGAAAAAAATGAAACCAACAAATGTTGGTAAATTACTAAGTATCTTTTAGATGATGACTTTCCCTTCTTCTTCTTCTTCTTCTGTCAGTCTTAAAACGACACATCATACAGATAATAAAATCTACTAAATTTGTTTCCAATTTTTTTTTTTTTCTGTTGAAATATTCATAGTTCATTTTGTCTAAAGTATTGTAGTAAGTAACTTCTTTTGCATAATCGAAATAATTTCAATTCCCTCAAAAAAAAGAATCTGTAGTAGTAGTAGTAGTACCACAATGAGAAACTCTCTTCGGTATCAAAGTTGAGCCTTTTGTTAGCAATAAATTTCACCAGACCAGAGTCTCTGAACAGTTTACGATGCAAACTGAATACAACAGCAGCAGGAGCAACAGCAACAGCAGTAGTAGTAGTAGTAGTAGCAGACTCAACTAACTCAAACTCAACTCAAGTTGACTCTAATAGTCGAGTTGAATCCTTTGGTGAGCACCCGCAACCCTGCTATTGTAGTACTACTTCTACTTACTTACTTACTTACTTACTTTAGTATTACAGAATTGATAGGTGAAGGGAACGAAGGGTTTGGGTAGAGGGGTGCTATGCCCCGATGTGGCAGTGCAACGTGTGGCACACGTTTATTAATTTACTGCAGTTTTCGTTCAACATTTTTGGGTATTTTAATGTAAGCGCAATAAAATTTATGGACTCAAGAAACCTAAATTTCTTCACAATTTGCTTATTCACTCGCTTAAGGCAACAATGCTGATAATGGAGGGTGGAGGACAAATGGACAGGGCACATGGTTTGGTTTCAATGAAGTTAGTGTCGAGATGCAACAGTATAAATAAAGTTTTCTTTAGATTTTTCTCAAAGTCATTGTGTGTGTGTGTCTGTGTCTGTGTGTGTATATATTCTACTTATTGTATGTCAAATTCTTGTTGCTTTTATTAAATTTCTTTTTACATAATTTTAAATAATATGTTTCTTTATTTCTTTATTAAAAATAAAAATTTATATAAAATGATAAGCAGAAATGTTCATTCTTGACTTAGGCAGCAGTAGACTTGGGTGGTTTCGTTATCAAATAATTGTCGACCCACAAAAATACCCACGACGGTGGCGGCAAGCAATTAAGCCATGCTGACGCCAAAAGGTTAACTGGAGTCACAGATACTTTGCTTCTGCTTCCTTCTATTTTCTATTTTATTTTTTTTTTTTTTTCATTTTTCGTTAATATCACACACTCGAGAATCCTGACCATTCAGCGGAAGTGTTTCTATGAGGTTGTGACGCTTTTTTTTTTTTTGTATACTTAGTAGTGGTGAATTATTACGTGTGTGTGTCCGGCGCTTGTTGCTTCCAGCTGGCAAAGAGTTAATACGAGTTAACCCCATTTCCGTGTTTTATCTTTATAGTCGCGTTTAGTGGGTGCCAAGCACTCATGTGGTAAAAGAAAACGGAAATAAAAGAAGAAAAAAAGTCATGAAAGGACATAATGAACAAATAGTAGGGGGTGGTTGAATAGTATAAAGAAGAATCTAAGAGAAAATATAATAAAAATATTATTAGAGCATAGGAAACTTAACAAATAAAACTCTTAGAAAACTTATCTTGCTTTCATATTTTGCAACATTGAGTTGCTCCTTCTCAGAACAATCCACAACACTGATAAATTAAACAAAAAAAAAAATCTCTCTTATAAATCAGAAGAAAATTAAAAATGAGAAACGTCCGTAAAATAAATTGCTGATCACACATTAACTAAACCTCACAAGGATAACCCCATGGAATCTTTTTGCTGCCCCATACGAGCCCCAAACCATTGATCATCTCAACTTGAAAACAAATACACCGCTTCACCGCCCCAGTACATACTTACTTACTCACTCGTTCGTATATGGAGAAGCAAGTTAAACCTTAAACCTTGCTTAAGCCAGGTAATTTGCCAACTTGTACAGGTATTTCTCAGATGCCAACCGCCATGGTCGAACCAGTTTGTCACCGAACAAGACGCGTGCGCACAACGACCTCATCTCACCAACCACAACGTAAAAGCAAAGCGTTTCCAAAGAAATGTGAGCGCCGACAAACAAAACTATCGTAACAAACTGAACGAATCTTACGATATATGTACATACAAACATACATAAGTATGTGAAGAAACCAAGTTGGTCCAGAGCCAGCACTTTGCTATTCAAAGATTCAAGCGAGGTGTGTCACATCTCTTTTGTGTCGTACATTTGTCAGAAATTAATCATGTTCTTGTTTGGCGAATGAGAAACAACATTTTCAACTTTTTTGATAAATTATCCTTGTACGATGATACAACAACAAGAGATACAGGTAGATACTATAGATACTTATTATATACTAAAAGAACGGCTACACAGATACTCGTATACAACAACCAACAATGATGACTATGGCGACGGCAATGGCAACGACGGTGGCGGTGGTGATGGTGGTGGCGGTGGTGATGGTGATGGTGGTGATGGTGTTGGTATTGGCGCGACGATGACTATGAAAGTGATCGTGTATCGCGCGCTTGAAAAGGTGAGAAATCTTATATCTGCTTTTTCATTTAAGTTGCAAGCGTGTTGAGGGTAAAACACATTGTATTTATGTATGTTTGTTGGTATGTGTAATCAACATGGCAACATGAGTTAAAGAACGCAATTAAACGAAAACACAAACGACTTTGGTGGCGCAATTTATTTTCATTAAAATAGTATACTCACTCGAACACCCAAAGACAAGTCAACGTATATGGTAGAACGTTTAGATCACGACAGACACTTGAATACTTGGTTGGTTGGCTAAAGAAACCAAGTGTATTGGAATGGTTAGGCACTTAATCTGGTTTTAACTTTCATTTGTTTTAACAAAAAAAAAAAAAAAAAAATTAAATAAAAAGAATCCATTAAAAAATATCCTGTGACTTGAGGAAAGACGAACGATCAACTGTTTGATTCTGCTTAAAATATAAAAGAATATAATCTTTTTGAAGTGTAAACTAATTTATGGTAAACTTTCTCAGTCAACTTTTAGATGATCTTGGGTACACAATGTTGTTGAAAATATATTGATAAGAAAATCTTAAAATTTTTATATTGAAATATCTTACACATCATCATGATCATCATTATTGGCTCTACAACTCTTATGGAGTCTTCGCCTGTTTCAGCGTGAGTTTCCAGCTTGTTCTCATCCGAGGCTCTGTTGAAGCTTCCGTAGCAAGGTGTTTTTTAACAGTGATGGGTTGCCAGCCCCGCGACTAACCTCCATTTTGGAGGGCCAATATTCCTGTGTCGTCTGCTATACTGACCCGGCTTTCCACTGGGGTTGGTTACCCAATCTTCTACACAATATTTATATAAAAATTAATTTTTTAATTTGTTCGTATGTTATGCGTTGCCATATCGTTAATCTGATTGCATTGAAATTTTATGAATGTATATAGTTGATTTCCGGTTTAAACATATGATAGTTTTGGTCCCGATATGTGTCCTACGTTCCCGAGATCTGGGATATTTAAACAACACCAACCCCTTAAAGTATACTAACATAAGTTAAATACACTTTTTCTGATACTCAAACTTGTTTCGTTGTTCATACTCAAAGTGTAACAGAGAAATTATGCATAGTAATGCTAAGAAAGGAACCAACCCTTTCGAAGCAGTGATTTCTAATAATATTTTTAATAAAATTTTGGAACTGAAAGTTAATAAATTTTAAATGAAGATTTCGTATCTCAATGGGAAAATTCAAAAATATTCCATGGAAAAATATATGGAAATATTTGAAACTAGGGGAATGATAGAAGGAACGATTTTTATTGTATGTTTTCAATTAATCAATTAATTGTTATTTTAGATTAATCGATTAATTGGTATTTTAGAATAATCGATTAATTGTTATTTTAGATTAATCCATTAATTGTTATTTCTGATGAATCGTTTAATTGTTGTTTTAGATTAATTGCGCTTAATCGATTAATTATTATTTTCGATTAATTTCTGTTTTCTAGTAATTGTTATTTCTGATTAATCGGTTAATTGCTATTTTGGATTAAGTTTTATTTTTCGATTGCATTTTGTAGAGTGACAGGTGTGAAAGCGAGTGAGCAGTGTCAAAATATTTGTTTGTCATCTATGGCTTAGTGTAAATAGCAGCAAGAGGCTTCAAAGAAAAATCAACGATAAGTTCCGCCAGAAACTCGATGCGTGTAAGACGCCCCTAAAATTAACAATATTCAATCAGATGTTCATTCGAACATAAAAGTTCGATAAATGAAATCTGTGACATCTACGGAATTTTTCAACGGGATCAAAACCGTTCCTCCTCAAATTCGTCGACGATTTCTGTGACACCTCTGATTCTGCATGTTTTCAAATAATCGATTAATTGTTATTTTAGTTTTGCCGATTAATTTCTATATTCGTTTAATTGGAATTTTCGAATAATTGATATTTCAGATTAATCGGTTAATTGACATTTTTCAAATCAGTTTTTTCGATTAATCGATTAATTACTATTTTCGATTAATTGATATTTTCGAATAATTGCAGTAATAACAATAATGAAAAAATTGATCCGCCAATTTCGGTCGATTTTGATGAATAAATAAAGCTTCATATCTTTCAGTTATTCAATTTTGAATCCGTTGATTGGCTTTTAAGTGATGTGCTGCGCACAAACAAATAAACAGACAGACAAAGCCTATGATTTTGTATAGATTTTTAGGTTTTCTTTAGAAAATGGCTTATTTCTTTTAGTGATCTTAAACCACATTATATTGATTAATATTTCAATCTGGGAAATATTTCCCATAAAAATAGATCATAAACTCTATTTTTTTTTTTTTTTTTTTGTCAAATTTTGATTTAATGTGTCTCTTAATAACAAAAATATTTATTTCATTAAGTCATCAATAAAGATGCATCATAGTATTTAATTTTGCAAAACGTACAATCGAATGAAATGAATTTCTTACTTTGATCCATTGACCAAACGATCGATTGGATCAGGCGTCGACATTAATTGAAATTCTTATCGTTGATCAAGACTACTTTGTGCTTGTTCAACACAA
Organism: Amiota mariae; assembly: GCA_035041805.1. Taxonomy (NCBI): domain Eukaryota; kingdom Metazoa; phylum Arthropoda; class Insecta; order Diptera; family Drosophilidae; genus Amiota; species Amiota mariae. The sequence continues at coordinate 5,602,537 of JAWNKV010000325.1, forward strand.
TCCACTTTCAATTTGACAACTCGACAGACAGGTGACAACTCATAACTCACCGACTTGTCTGTTTGTCTGTCGTTGCACAACAATGATGCAAATGAGAAGCAGAAAGTAAATGCATTGCGACTGAAGAGTCTCTACCATCATCGTCATCATCATCATCATCTTTATTAGCATTTATTTTTATTGTTTTTCTTCATTCAATGAGTTATTGACTGTGATCCTTTCCATGTCCGCTTCTTTATTTATGCTTGGATACATGACTACAATGCAAACATCAGCCGCTGGTTCGTTCGTTCAAGTGCGCTTCACTGTTTGCAACCGCCTTACGCGATCGCTTCAGGGTCTTGACGCTAGCAGCAAGCAGTATTATTCAGTATGTGGCATGCCAGACACGATTTCGTGTGGCATGGCATAGCATAGCATGATATGGCACATACAGTACATCAGTACATACTATGATGGTATGGCTATGATTCGATGGCAACGACGGCTGCGGCGGAGGTGGCATCGGCACAATCGTCGTCTGGCTGTGAATTATGCAGAAAGTACTTTGCTTTTGCTCTTTTGTGGAATTTTTTTGCATAAAATGTCAGATCAGTTTGTGTGTTATTTCGTTTTGTGGACCCCATAATAACATAATAATTGATGATATTGTCTTTTAATACGTTGCTCTTCGTGTTGCGAATTACAATTCAATTAAATTGTTTCAATTCAATTCAATTCAGTTTTCTGTGTTTTGTTATATATTTTCTACATTCTTTCAATTTACAATTGTAATAAAGTAAAATGAGTCATCAATGAATAAAATGTTTAGATTTTCTAATACTTAATTTCTTCTTTTAATACAATTTCTTTAATGATAAAAGATTTTTCGTTTAATTACGAATAGTATTTATGTATTTCTTTTTTTGTTGTTGTTCTTCTCTTCTCCTCATTATGATTGTTGTAAATGCTGTTGTTGTTGTTGTTATTGTGACTTGGTGTAATGTATTTTTGGTGCAAATTGGCTTCATAAATTCAACGAGCTGATGAAAGAAACAAATTAATATGCCACACGGAAAAAGGACGCCCACTAAATTAAAAATGATATAATGGCGCCATATCGTATTCAGTTGTTTGTTTCATTGTTTCATCGTCTCATCGTTTCTTTATTTCTTAGTAAGTACATACATATTACTACTCAGTTGGTTATATTTGGTGGATGGGGAGTTATGGAGGGGGCACTACAATAAAAATGGTAAAATGAAATAAAACGCACTGAATGAATGAACAAATGGACGAACGAACGAACGCGCTATTTAAGGAAGTTGCTTAATTAATTTCCATTACAACGTGCTATGAGTTGTAAATTCGCAAATTCACGCAAGTCTCTCCTTTCCCCCACCCCCCAAAACCAAAACCAAAGTCAACAACAATAACAATGGATAGATGCACCATGCCATCATACTATTCATTCACTCATATACAAATGCGAGTACCGCGTACAAAGCCAAAGTCAGAGGCGACAATGAAATTAAGTGCCGAATTAACAATTGCACTGCCAGGGACAAACTAAATCATCTTGACGCCATTATTCGCAAAAGTGTCACAATTTATCTAAAGTAAGTCAGTTGTCGCCTTCTCTTTTTAAAATTTTCAATTAAATTTTTTTTTTGTTTTTTTGTGTTCTTCATTTAACATTTTGCGTTGAAAAAAAAAAAATGTTGCTAATTGAATAAAATTACAATGATTTGCTGTATTAATGATAAAGAATTGTCATTATTATTCGATTCGATTCGATTGAATTGGATGATGTCAATAGAGAAAAGAGACAGAAGAATGAGATTCATTTATTACAAATGATTTATCAATTGGATATGTAAAAATGTAGAAAGCCTTCTTCTTGAATGGGTCTTCGGCGGTTGGTCTTTTGTCATAAAGTGAACCCAAAAGAATCCGCTGCGGACATGGATAGCAGCAGCAGCAGCAGCAGCACTAAACAAAATTGGCTCATTTGCATTTAGAATTTAAATTAATGCAAAACCACCAAAGTTAGCGTAAAAGTTTTCTCCAAAAACCAAAACCCCAAAAGAAAATGCTTTTGTTGAACCAAACGAAGAAAATACTCAGTCCTTTAACTGATGTTGTTGCTGCGCTATTCATAAATATTCGCAAAAGCGCTCGTTAGAGAACATCCAACCGACCGACCGACCGTGTGAGTAAGTGAGTAGGGAAAGTTGTGGATAGCGAAAGGAAGAAATTGTAAACGCGACTTCCTTACTAAATACGCACGAAATCAAGTGGGAAATGTTGTGGCAGCATCTGGAGTTGGTCGCGGAAAATATGTGGCCACTTGCTTACTTACTTACACCCAGGGAATCATACACACACACAATGCAACCAACCAACAATATCTTGACTCATTTCTTATTCGTGGCAGTGCCAGTCGACGAAACGGGGAGCATCAGTAAGTAGTAGTAGTATTATAGTAGAATACTATGATGATGCTGATGCTGATGATGATGAAGACGTAAAATGTGTAGCATAGTAGCAAGTGTTTGGGCAAAGAACATCTTACTTGCTTTTTAAAATGTCCAATAAAAATTGCCGACACATTTTGCCCATATTTCTTCGGAATCCCATATAAATCAAGCACAGTAATCCCTCATGCTATCGTCGACGACGACGACAACGAAAACGTAAACGAAGATGCCTCCATCCCTCATTCTCTTTAATTTTTTGTTGGCCATTGCCACCCACGCTAGGGGAACATGATTGCTGGATGCTTTACTTAGTAAGTATTTCAACAAATCGCAAAAGGAAAGTTTTTATTTTTCTTTAACTTTTCTTTTACTTCTTTCTGTTAGGTTCCTTCCTCACTTGCTCCTCCCTCATTCCTTCATTCTTTCTCTTAGTATACAAAAAAAAAAAAAAAAAAAGAAAAGTATCTGAAAAACGTGCGTGTTTTGTTCAAAGCGCATTTGAGACCTCATTATGGTTGGTGTATTCGCGATTATTTGAAATTGCCAAAGTTTGTTATTCGAACCAGAAAAGAAAAGAAAAGAACATAGAAAACAAAAAAAAAAAAAAAAGAAAAGAAAGAAATGAGTTAAGTTAACAATTTCTAAGCAAAGAATATAAAGCAAATAAATTTTATTGAATAGTGTAGGAAAAATTTTAGGATTTTCCCCAAAAATATTCTAACAAATAACAAGTTTCAGTTATTGAGTTACTTATTCTAAGGTTGAGAAACCATTAAAAAATTATTGTATCATCTAAACAAATCAAGAGATTACGTCATTTGTAAATCAAAGCTAAAAGTTCTTTATGTCATGCATTTGATTTCACATAAAAAAAGGGTAGTTCAACAACAACAACAATAACACGAAGAAGAAGAAGAAGAATAATAATAACAACAACAACAACAAGACTATTACCAAAAAGCAAAACACACAATAGTACAATGGAAAATAGTAAAAGTAAAAGCAAAAGTAAAAGCAAAAGCAAAAGAATGAAGAAAAAAGGTTTAAGGAGTCGTTAAAAGGTTTTCACCTTTGAAGCGCAACGAATTAGAGGATTCAAATGTGTAATTTATGACCGAAATGGTTGACTTATTGAGGCAATAAGCATCTAATCCCAAGATGAGGGGTGAAAATAATCAGCCTATCAGATATACATACATACATGGGTTACATTAATGATGGTTGAATGGATGGTTGGTTGGTTGAATGATAGGTGGGTGTAGTATTGAACAGAGGGAGAGAGAGAGAGAGAGAGAGAGAGAGAGAGACAAAGAGAAGAAACTTTCTTATTTATTGTTTAAGCATAGTTAGATATTTATAAGAAAGTATTTGGTACTAAGTATAAGATTTGTTATATCTTTTTTTTTTTTTTAAATTTTGGTTCAGCAATAAGTGTAAATACAATTTGTGTATGTAAGTATGTATGAATGTTGTTGAATGGATGATGTGTGTGCGTGGCTCATTTTTATTTTTACGAATCGCCGCGCCGCCAACGGTCGCCATTTATCTTGTTTTCCGTCTCCTTGTTCTGCATCAAAAATCTGCTGCAAACTGTGAAAATAAATCAGCGATGCCAAGTAATCATGTACACTCACATACATATCTACATATGTATGTATGTATGTATGTAAGTACATATATTATAAGTGCATATGTATGTATGTATATGTTGTTGCCGCATCGCATCTTCAGCACCATCACCACCATCACCACCATCACCACCATCCCCATTCGCATTCGCATCCCACCCATGCTCCACAACCTAATACTCACTACTCTAGTAAATCTGCTTAGAATTCAAGTGAGCATTGCGGCATAAGAATCATGGCGCAGCAACTCTTTCGTCTTGTGATAGATAGATAGATACTATGTATAGTATTTTGCTTTCTTTTAGTATTTTATTTTATTTTATTATACATATTTTTTTTTTCCATTCATTTTTCTTTCCCCATACTTTGTTTTGCTGTTGTGTTGTTGTTGTTGTTGAATTTTTATTTTATTTTATTTTTTTTTTTTTTTCGGCATCCTTAGCATAAGATTTATGATATTTTAGTTGGCAGCGTCTACTTATCTTATCGGAATTTTTGGCATCACATTTAGAGAGATGCACAACAAGCACATCAACTTCCTGATGCCATTTTCTTGCTCTCGTTCGTTGTCTCAAACAAAATTTTGACCTTAAACGCACCTTCCTTCTGACTATGGTACATTTATTGTGTGTTACATTACATTGTACTCGTGTTATACAATATAATATAAGTATTTAATTTTCACAGATTATTGCACCTTTTATATTTTACCGTATTAATGGTTAAGTCACACAGAAACACTTTCAATTGCATTTGACCTTGTGTGAATTTTGATTGTCTATAACGAAAGTGAATTTTATCTGAAATCTATTGTATTTCTACAATCGTAAAGCATAAATATAATATTTCATAATGTCAAATCCTCAAATCCCTTAAAAGTAATTTCTACTAAAATTGCCATTGTTCAAGGTGAAACCTTGAAACTAATCATTAACACTAAGAATCACCTGTTCGTTTATAATATTGTATTTTGATTATTGTTATGCAACCAATACAATTTTACTTTTATGTAAAGAGCAGCATCTTAGCCTTGACATGAACTCTATTCTTCAGAGAGATCATCACCTTCACTTTGTTTGCTCTTTTCATCATAATTCTAATACACTTATTTTCATGATTTCAATTTCAAAACAATCCTAAAGCTTATAAAATATAATAAAATTGAACTTAAATATAACTATGCATTCTGTTATATTTGAAATCACAGTTTATATAAGTTGCTTCATTATTTATTTGCTTAGAGATACTTTTATTATAAATTAGATGACACGTCGCGCTTTGCTTACGCCCAGTCAAAATTTCATCAAAACGACTTTCCACGGGATTGATATAACTTTCTTCTTCTTTGTCCTTTAATTCCTAGCGGAACATAGGGCCTCAACAAAGTTTCTCCATCTAGTTCGGTCACGTGACAGCGCCTTTAATTATCTCCACCTATTTCCCGTTTCCCGTATGTCCTGCTCTAATGATCGCCTCCATGACATTCTGGGTCGACCACATATTCGGTTGCCTTGAGGATTCCAGTCTAGTGTATGCCGGGCGATGTCTGCTGTTGGTTTACGTAAAGTGTGCCCAATCCATCTCCATTTTCGACGATTGATTTCAATCGTTACTGGATCTTGGTTGCATCTTCTCTATGTAGCTCTTCATTCGATATAATGTTAGGCCACCAAATACGCAAGATCTTGCGCAAGCATCCGTTAACGAAAACTTGTATTTTATTCATTAATGCCACGGTGGTGAGCCAAGTTTCGCATCCATATAATAGCACAGCTTTTACGTTGGAGTTGAAAATCTTCAGCTTCGTTACGGCTGATAGAATCGGAGACTTCCAAATGTTGTGTAGTTGCGCGAAGGCACCTTTGGCTTTACTTATTCTGCTTTGTATATCTACTGCTGCTCCGCCATTTGGTGTGATCACGCTACCCAAGTAACAAAATTCGTCTACCTTCTTGGATGACTGGATGACTTCAGTACCAACTTTAAATGGATCAATGTTGTCCACACGGGTTAATATCGACATGCGCTTAGTTTTATTGGTGTTAATATGTTGGAATGATATAACGAATCATATTTATTGTATTTTGTTGTGATTCACAATTCAGAAATATGTACCTAGATGTTTGGCAAAGTCTACTTGCTACATTGTAAAATATAAATATCTTTAAGCTTTATATGTAAAATTTGATCCACTAATATCAACAGATTCATTATGACGATTTTGAATAAATAAACGCTATTTGTTACTTACAATAAAGCTTGTTCTCTTTCAGTAATTTGATTTTGAACTTAATGAGTGACTTTTTCGTAATGCGCGCACAAAGGTCCTCAAAATAGGCTTTTTTTTTTCAGTGATGATGACCTCTTCTTTTGACCCAAATCTCTTACAGCCGTGCCATTTTTTCACGTTTGAAAACAGGAAATAGTATTGTGTATTGTGAAGGATGTTTCGTACAGCCATCGCGCGAATAGCTTTTTTATATCTAAATATTCATGTAAAATGTTATGTACCCGCTCAGTTGAGTTGCTTCAATTTCTGATCATCCAATTTCATTCCATGGATTTTATCGATGATTTCTGGCGTCATTTGTGCTGGTACGACCACAAGGAATTCAGTAAACCTCTTCTTAACCATTGAAATTGTTGGTGCAGAATCCCCATAGTATTGATCAAGCTTTTCCTTGGTTTCGGTGATGATTTTTCTATGCACAAAATTATGCTTGATGAGCAGACAAAATAAAACATTTTTTATTTTTTCCAATACACAAAAGTTTTTTGACAATAAATATGAAACCATGTTCTCGATATTACTGAGACTTCAACAGCTGATTGGTGATGGACTAAAATAAAAAAAAAAAATTATCGATGCTACGAGCGCCATCTCTCGGATTTTCTAAGGACTTTTAGATCGACTCACGTATTTAATTTAAAGACTGTCTAACGGATCATGATGATGATGATCTTGTTATGTATCAAAAAAATGTGAGAATAGATGAAATTAATAAATAATTAAGACTACGGATGGAATGATTCCAATTCTGATTATTTATTGACCGATATCCGACGCAGATCAATGATCAACAAATCGTAGAAAACAGCATTAGAAAATTGTGTACATTCGCTTTACAATCTTCCGGTATTGTGGCGTAAAAAACAAATGCTTCACTCTTTGTCTTGTCTAATTCAATAAATAAATAAATAAAAATTGATAACGTGGATAATGTTTTTGTAAAGTCACAAAGAGCTAAAGATTTTCACAGGTATACGGAGTGTTTGTGATAATTTGATTAAAGAATGCCAAGGCCAATATTCATCCTGAGTAATAATAAGTGGAATCAAATTTAAGGTATTCAAATATTCTAAGAAACATAGATTCATAACAATATTGTTGTTGTAAAGAGATATTCCCAAACCTGCTATAGATATCAAGATCTTCGATTATTAATTCCAATAATCGGATTCGGTATCGTATCAGCAAAATGTGGAATCGTTACATCTAAAAAAAAAAAAAAAGGAACGTTCAACTAATTTTTAACCAACACATTACCTATAACTTTGACTATGAAAATTTCTTCCACCAATTAGTGTCTCATTGAAACAAAAGAATTTTAAGAAAAAGAAGGCTCTTAGTTGGTATTTCAGATTTTGTTTCAACATTAAAATAAGAATTAAAATAATAAATTAATTTAATGGCCACCATTTATATTAAATTTTTGGAATTAATATATAAAGTTTTACACCATAAACTACCAACTATTTAATCCCTTTACTACTACTACTACTACTACTACTTACTATATTGTATATTGTATTTACACTTTATGACGTTCATAGGATAAATTGTGAAGAGAATTCATTCATATCAACCCCAACTGCTGATTCAGTTCTAACGCCTCGACAGACAGAAAAATAAATGTTTCAAATACACGCAAGAATAATGCGCGCATATTGCACAAATTTGTTCTCTATAAATTTTATAAACAAAATAAAAACAAAACAAAACAAAACAAAACAAAAATGAGAAATAAAATGATAAAAATAAAAAGTATGGAAAAAAGTAGTGAAACATGAAATACCAAATGAAAATCGTGTCTTCCAATTTTCAATGCCCCACCGAAACTCCATACAAATCGCAATAGAACTTGAACCTTTGGAGTGAATCTGGTATCCCTGAACAAGAGATGAACTGACTGACTGACTGACTGACAGACAGACAGACAGACGGCTTTGCTACGGCGGCATGCTTAGCGTTGTTGACGATGATTCTGGCAGGTCTAGCAGTTGGGTTCGGCACATTTGTTCCTTTCTTTGGCTCAGCTCAGCACGGCCTGGATGATTTGGATTGGGCCGTGCTCTCGTGCCCATTCCTGTTCAGTGCTGCTGTGCCGCGTTTTAGTGTTGATGCTGCGGAAAGCGAAAGAACTATGTTCGGCGAGAGATAAAGCAATAAATTCTGTCAGAAATTTAATTTGATAATAAATCTTTGCTTCTAGCGCTACGGAATTTATTTGGCTCACACGTACCCACGCACACGGACGCACATGCATAATCCATACACACACACACACACACACACACACACACACATACACACACATACACACACATACACACACACACACACACATACACACACTCACACAAATACAAACATACACAATCACATATAACAAAAAAGAGAAAATTCTACACACAATAAAACAAAACCAAAGGGAAGCAAAATAGAAAGAAAGAAAAAAAAAAAAAAAAAAAAAACATCGTGCGTGCACGCCAAGGATGAATGAGGATGCGGATACCGAACGAACATGACACTTATGGATGTATTCCACACACTTAAGGCACCATCAAATTCATTCACCCGCCACACTCTCCTCACTCTCCTCACTCACTAACATATCATCATTGCGTAGAGAAAGAAAGACACCGTCACACAGTTGTTTTGTTCCGGCATAATTTTATTTAGTATATGAGTTTATACTATACACTCAAGAATCCTTTGCCCATTGAACGCCCACAAAATGGATTCCCTTCTGAAAAGGGACAAAACACTTTTACTTGTGTGACTAAACCATTATCATATCGCTTAGTGCCTCCGGCACTTCTATCTAGTTAACTTTTTTCCCAGTATCAAATTTCCAAATTTACCAAATAAATCCTTAAAAATAGGATGATTCTTTTCACAAACAAAAAGAAACACAAAGCTCTCTCAGGTATGAGTTAAGATCATTTTTCATGATAGAACATGATAGCTTAACTCATTATTGAGAATAGACTTGAAAAATGTGCTTTATCATATTTATAATAAGAAAGTTAATAGAAGCAGAGTATGAAGTAAAAGGGATACAGAAATTATAAGAAGGATACCATTTTAAATTTAATAAAATTCATAGAATCATCAATAAATACAATTTAAGGGACAATATAATATTTAAATTTACACATACATACTTCAAGTTTAGTGTAAGATTAGGACGGATTAGACTGATTTCTTTGTAATGTAAAAAATGGAAGAAAGCATCCCAAGAACCCGCTAAAGTTTATGTTGGTACTTATAATCAGAATTGTCATGTCAATCAATATGATTAAGATATCATGACATCAAGACATATGTCAGTAGCTGAAATTGTGCAATATACTCGTAAATACTAAACATAACCACCAAGATTAGATAAGATAGAATACTCGGACAGGCGTTGTTCTTTCTCTCCTTCCCAAAAAAAATTATTAATAATGTTGTCATGAATATCTCATATGTTTGACACAGACGACTTGTCTCTAAGCTGTATATGGAAAATTTGATCCACCAGTTTTGAACTTTTCGAAGGATTTCACAAAAAAATAATCCATTAGTATTCACCACCTTCAATACCTTCGACTTCTATTCGCCTGCCGACAAACAGACAACTCTGGACTTCATCGATGTGGCTTGTCAGATGGACTTGCGAAGAGGTCAGAGGATACTAAGATCGTTTCTTAACAAAAGGACCTTCTATGTCCGATGCGAAGATCAAGAGTCCGACAAGGGAGTTCCTCAAGGCAGTGTGTTGGGACCCATCGTATACACACTCTACACGTCTGACCTCCCGATCTTAAGGGATGAGAAACTCTCTATAGCGACATACGCGGATGACACGGCTCTGTTGGCGAGTGACAGTGTCCCGGCTGTAGCTTCAGCTCTCCTGCAAGACCAATTGGACCTCATGGGGCCTTGGCTGAAGAGGTGGAACATCTGCGTCAATGCAGAGAAATCACCGCATATCACCTTCACCCTGAACCGCTCGACTTTTCCTGCTGTTTTCATCAACAGTGACGCCATACCAAGAAGATCCACCGTAAAGTACCTAGGACTGACACTAGACAGGCGTCTCACCTGGCAATCACACATTATGACCAAACGAAGGCAGTTGAACCTGAAGCTTCGAACAATGAGTTGGCTCTTCAGGTCAGACTCGAAGCTTAAGCTACGAAATAAGTTGTTACTGTACAAGGTCACACTGAAAGCGGAATGGACTTACGGTATACAGCTTTGGGGTACTGCATCCAACTCAAACCTGGAAATTCTCCAGAGGTTTCAGTCCAAGCTACTGCGGATGATTGTAGGGGCGCAGTGGTTTGTCCGGAACTCGGTTATTCACCGAGACCTGCAGATTCCAATGATTAAGGAAGAAATCGTCAAGTACAGTAACTGACACCTCATTAGGTTGGAAGACCATGTCAACCACCTGGCATTGAACTTGTTGGACAACAGCAGCCAAACGCGACGACTGAAAAGGCAACATCCACTAGATCCCCCATTACATTTCCCGGATGAGTGATTAACTCATTAAAAAAAAAACAGTTTAGTATATTTTGCGCCAAATGAAAAAAACCTGACTGGATCTCGACAGCAGCACTACCTACCGAGTCCATTTGTGAACATAAGCCATCCATGGACAGACACTAAAGATTTCGGCCCAACCGTTTAGAAGGATTACAGTGACAACAAATTCGCACAACGGAATTTTATATATAAATATTAGGGAAAGAGCGGGAGCTAATCACCTCGTCACTGCGGTCTCGATTAGGTCTATTGTAACAAACCCAACAATTACAGTCCCTTCGAGACTCTGGTATTTATCAGGAATTCAAAGATTTTCTTATTAGATGAACCTGCAATTACAGTTGGTTCTAGGTACTTAGAGATAGAAGTCTGGTCCAAATTAGAACTTCGCAGAGTTATAGAAAATGCTCTGATGTCTTATCTTTTTGCATGTTACGAAAATGTTTTAAAATTCTGCAATGCACTGTTAAGAAGCCAGTGCCTATACGGATAACTCTCCGAACTCCTGAATATTTCTTGTGTTATTTTGCAAGAGCTAGAAGACATGTCAGTTGTTCGCTACTTCTATATTATTTGCGTCCACCCAATATTGGTACGACTTTCTTCCCATTTATGCGTCGTAGGGCCTTGTTTTGGCAGCCTCTGTATGCTCCAGACAGCAACAGTTCCCTATTATATAACATAACGCCAAACAGGGGCCACTACTTGTTTGCAGATTGTGGACGACCGTAGGAACCAGTGAAGCCTTTATAACTTTGCATTTTAGCATGCAATGATGTTTTTGATATGAACTCTCCATGTGAGAGGCTTTTATCCAGAATCACTCCGAGGATACGAATTTGATTCACCTGCGGGATTATTCACGGAGTCATAGTTGACAATTGAACACGTGCTACGCCTCAGTATAAACACGCAGTTCGCCGACTTCTTTGCATTTATTCCAATGTTCCAACGCTTGGGCCAGGCATCTTGGAATCTTAGTAAAAAACCGTATAGTGACTCTGAAGCTTCTTGGGCCGAGTGAGAGATGGCTAGGGTGGCTTTGTTATACGCATATGAAGCGATAATGGTTTAGAGTTGATAGAAATATTTCTGTGTGATTCTGTCAAAAAAAAAAACAAAAAAAAAAATATTTTCTGTAAAAAAAAAAAAAAAATTTTTTTTCTGTCCAAAAAAAAAAAAATTATTTTCTTTTTCTGTCAAAAAAAAAAAAAAAAAATTATTTTCTTTTTTTTGATTTACATATTGAAAATTCTGCATTATCACCCACATGTGATGGTGATTGTGATGGTGATGGTAGTGGTAGTGGTGCCTGATGGGTATGAAAATATTTATAACGAAAACAACCCTGAGACAAATATCTACTACTATATCTATAATACAATATATACGAGTATGTAAAAGAACTCCTGACAGTTTAGGCCATCATTCTTAATATACACATGGAATTGAACGGAAATTCGCCCAATAAAAGTTCAATGTCGTAAATTAACAACATCCTCGACATCCGCCTCCTCGTCCAATCGTTCATCGGTCGGTCGGTCGGACACAAGCGGACCACTTCACTACACTTTAGTTTTACTTAGTGCAAGTATGTTGTATTGTCCCAGCTGCTATAGTTCCACGGGCACACTCCTTGATATACGTATATGTATATTGTATATACATTTGTATGTATTGGAAGTAGCAGCAAAAAAGCTGCCGTCATTCTGGAAAGGATACAAAAATACACATACACAAACAAGTTTACTAAAACACACACAATCCTTTTGGTTTTGTCAAAGCCAAAACTCTAGTGAAGAGATGTGGAATTAAGTCGAAATGTGGAATGAATGGAAGAAAAAGAAAGGAATGGAAAGGAAAGGAAAGGAAGGAAGTGATGCTACAGATATGTGATCGGTGAATATGTTTCCGTTTCGTTTGCTAATGCACTTCCTATTTGTTTTCCGGTGTTTTCATATTTTTTGGAACATAACTGGCGGCTTATGAAGGAATCAAAATGAACAGCAGAAGATGGAATGAGGAACGATATGTGTTCGCTTGGGGTTTTTAACATTTATTTAAAATGTTTTATATACTTATTTTCTTAAGCTTTAAAAATTGTAATTCAGTTTTAGTTATAGTGATTTCATTGTACTCTTCTTTAAAGAAACTCACAAAATTCTTTTAATAAATTGAAAACTTCAATTTTATATACGAGTATTTTAAATGAAATACTATAGATGGGTGTCATATCATCTCTCTGTCTATTTGTTATAAGAAGCATATGTTGTTTGGTTGGTGTTGATGTTGATGTTCCTCACCCACTTTATGTTGTTTCAAAGATGCGTGGTGCAGCCAGCAGACATACAACAACAACATTGTGTTGTGCTTTCTTTAAAGTTTTTCTGTATTTGTTTAGCTCACAAAGACGAAAGAACCAAGTTGAAGGAAAGACATTAATCTCATCTGGCGCATTGTAAACTGCAACACTTTGATGTTTCGAAGTTACTTCTCTTCTCCCTTTTTGTTTTTTTTTTCTTTCTTCTATTTTTGTGCTATGAATGTTGTCGTATCTTCGTCTTGGCCTCCGCTTAATTTTTTTTTGCCATAGTAGTCTAAAGAAATATCAGCACAGGACGTGCATGCTTAGATTTATGACTGGGTTCCAGACAAAGTGTCTGCGGTTGAGACGGTACTTGGACGACGAAGAGCCAAAAATTGGGTGAATCCATCCGAAGAAGAAGAAGACGACAAACGACAAACGAATGCACAACGAAGGCGGCAGCGATGTCATGTTGTATTTACTCGTATTGTGTGTAGTAGTACATGAGAAAAAGAAAAACTCTATACAAAGTTGCATGAAAGTTATACCACAGAAATGTGCATAATGCCAGGATATTTCGTATTCTTACTTACTTTGAGTTTTCAGTATGCAAGAGTCGGAATGTTCTGCAGATTTCTGTTTGTATTGCAACTCGCCAATTGTTTGCTAAAGAAACTTTTCCATACTTCAATTGTGAAAATGCAAAGAAAGAAATTGCTGAAAAGCAAAATAAACTTAATACTTTTCAATTCGAAAAACTCTACTAAAGAAATTTCTACAGGAAGAAAGTGTAACAAAAATCAAACAAAAAATAAAAAAGAAATATTGGCTACATAAACATAAATGCATGCACCCTATACAGGATGATGATGATGATGATGGTGATGCCTTTGCCTGTGGCATTTAATAGCTTCAAGTTTTTTTCTAAACCAAAATCCAAAGAGAATAAAGAAATAGCTTAGCACATGATTGAATTAACTTTAGAGCATCTACTCCTTGTTGTTACAAACTTCCTTTCAATGTTTAACTTCTAACAAAACAAAAACCAAGAAACGGAAAGGAAAAAAAGAAACAAATGATTCAAAGAAACTGCTTGGAAACTGCTTTGAGAGATGAACGAGCTTCAAAATGAATGCAGGCAATGCAGAAAAGTAAACAACTCCACGTATAAGTAATACTTATGGTACTTGGATTATTTGCGCTGTTCTTCGTATAGAAGAAAATGCAATTCAGCATTCATTGTTGTTGTTGTTTTTGTTCTCTTCAATCTTTTGATGTTTTTATATGAATTCTACTAGTGCCAGAAGAATCATCATCATCACCATCACCATCAGTGTCCTCTAACAATGATGAGTGGGCGAGAAGCAGCAGCAGCATCAGCAGCATCAGAATTACGTTGCAAGGAGTTTCTTCAACTTTTACAACATCCTTCTTTTTTTTTTTGTATTTTTTGTCATCATCATCATCATCTACATTTGTTCAGAACTGCAGCATTTTTGTTGAACATTGACTTAGTACTTCCGGCGAGAGGAAGATGAATGTTTTCGTGTCGACACCATCATGACGCCAACAGTTGTTGCTGCCAACTTTATTCCTTATTTTGAAACACGCCATCAATGTTTCAGATCTACATTATTGTTTTCCTTACCTCTTGACTTTGCATTGGAAGATTTCTTACAAAAGTTATTAATCTAAAGATTATTCTGATCCAAAAAATAAAAAAATCGAAAAAAAGAATACAAACAACAATTTTCTTTGAATTTTGTTACATGTTTGTTCATGTGTTTGTGTTTATTAAAACAAATTACAACCAAAAATTTCTGTCATGATAACGTTACTAATAATAATCTGTCTAAAAGTGTTTACCGAAAAGTGTGATGATAAAATTGTGAGTGAATCTGAGTAGTCCATTTAAGATAGATACTTATGTTAATTAATTAATAATTATTCATGGACATTATTCTTCTCAAATAGTACACCAGTTGAAGGAGTTCTCTTTGAGAAACCTTTATCGCAGTACAGACCGATAGGCATATTACGGTCGGAACGTTCCTTTGCTGTCATGGTATACATGTTGCTGAGCGATTGAGAAGCATGTTGCGGCAAATCCATTTTGGGCTCTTGTGCTCCATTTTTCGGGTAGTCCGGACGACAAGCGTAGGCTCTCACATAGCTGGCTTGTGAAGGTTGTGCCGGAGGGATTGGTTGCTTATTGCCAGAATAGATTAGCGTTTTAGTTTTCTCGTCCACAGTCATCAGATCATTTATAATCGAAGAGCTAACCTTTTGTGCATTTTGCAATGATGGATAATGGACAAACTTTAGTTGATCGACAGGCCTGTCATCAACAGTTTGTTTTAGTGTTTGGTTTTTGGGCGTGCATCCGTAGGAACATTGCTTCGGTTGAAACATAATGCACGATAGGCTCCTGGCAATTTTCTCTTTGCGCATTTTCTCTTCACGTGACGCAATTGCCGTGTAGCTGCGTCGTGGTGGTGTTATTGCACTAGACACCGCAATACGTGATGCAACCGAAAGACCTTTACGTTTTGGCTTATATTTTGGTGTTTCCATTGGCTTTTCCACTCGTCGATGTGCTACACTCTTTAGCATATTTACCGCATTGCGTCTTAAGCCCGGTAAACGCATTGGCTTCTTTTCTGAGCTATGCTCAAATCGCCAACACTCAAAGTCCTTATTTAAGACAGTTGTCAGGATTGGTTTCCAACTTCTGGCCAAAATAAATTTGCCAAAATGACAATTTGAAGTACCAAACTTACTATTAATTGTTAACATCTTCGATTCAATCGTATTCAGCTCACAAATGTCCAAAATATATATACAGGAGTAACTCTGTATAATTTTTTTTTTGATATCTTTTGATTGAACTTTAGTAAAAAAAATTTGGACTACTGTTGGTTTTTTGTATGGAAGCCTGACATTAATGGCAAAACTATTTGACGTAGATAAAGTATTTATTTTTTTAAATTTATATACACTAACTAGATAGAAAAGTGCCCCCTATAGTCGATAATAGGAAAATAATGGGTTATTGGTAAAAGAAATTAAATATTTGTACCATAATTTGAAACTTTTACCTATGATATATGTCTCGCTTTATTCAATGATTTGTTGACATTTTAAGGTTAACTTTATGATTCCTCAGTCATAAAAGCTGTAATTCTTACTGCTGAAAAACTCGGCCAAACGATTATCGTAGTCATCCATTGAAGTCAAATGAGGTGATAGACGTTTGGCGCTAGATCAGGATAGTAGGATGGATGCATTAATGCAAGTTTCCGGCGGGTCATTAATGGCGGGTATGGTCTGGCTTTTTTGTTTTGGTGAAACGCAACGCCTTTCCACTTGGTCAATTATGGTCGCTTTTGGGCAATCATTAACTTCAAACGGTCTATTTGTTGAGAGTGGAAGTTCGAGTTCAGTGTTTGACCATATGGAAGCAACTCATGGTAGATGATTCCCTTCCAGTCCCATCAAATGTACAAGAAACCTTCCTGGCCATTGCTCTTGGCTTGGACCCCGTTTAAGCTGCTTCACTTCGTTTTGGCCAGTATAATTAAACTCTTCACGTTAGTGAATAGTATTATAAGTTTGTCATGAAGTTTGTAACACACAGAAGGAGACATCGCAGACCACATAAAGTATATATATTTGTGATCAGCTAGATGAGACGAGTTGATTTAGCCATGTCCGTCTGTCCGTCGGTTTGTCTGTTCGCACTCCTAGTCCTTCAGTTTTTAAGCTAGAGAGCTGAAATTTTGTACATAAGTTTCTTTTTACCAAACGCCGAGTTCAAGTTCGGTAATCAGCCGAATCGGACCACTAAGTGGGATACCTCCCATACAAAACCCCTTTTAAATTAATGTTCTTATTAGAAAAAGTTTTTTGTTTTTTGACATATCGAACTGAAATTTTGACACTATAAGTTTCTGGTCTATAACCACCAACCATATAAATTTGATGATCCTAGGGTTACCACTAGGGGTACGTCCCATACAAACCCCCTTTTAAAATAAAATTCTTATTAGAAAAACTTTTTTGTTTTTTGTCTTATTGAACTAAATTTAAATTTAGACACTATAAGTCTCTGACCCATATCCACAAACCATGAAGATTTCAAGACCCTCGGACTACCAGGAGGGGTACCCCCCATACAAACCGGGATCCAAATTTTCATATGTGACACATTTCTCATCACCAAAAAAGTATTTCTAATAAGAGCTTTAATTTGGATTCTGGTTTGTATGACAAACCAGACAGACAGGCGAACGGACAGATGGGCATGGCTAGATCAAATCGTCTCGTCGCGCTAATCATGAATGGGGTCTCCCATGTCTCCTTATATATGCTACAAACTTCATGCGTAAAGAGTATAATAATAGGACTTTATTGCACAAGCTGATCTGGAACATATGGTCAGTTAATTTTCCATTTTTTCCAGGACGAGTTGCTTCTTCTTCTTCTTAATATGCTCCTGCCAGTTAAAGCTTCTGTTCAGGGTAAGACCAAGATACTTGGCATTGGGCTCGTTAGGGAAATATTCTCTGTTTAAAGCAACTGAAGGGCAGAATTTACTGCGATGTTTTGCATGTGTGATCAGAAACTTTTAATATCAAACTGTCACTGCTGCAATCGCGAGGCATCGTGGAGATCCAATGTGGATACTAAAAATGATATATCGTCTGCGTAGTTTATCACTATGAACCGGAAGATCTGCCATATAGAGTTTATATAGGATAGAACTCGGTAAACTACCCTTTAGGAGTCCCGTCGCTATCCGCATTATGCTAAATCTAGCATCATTTTAAACAACTGAGTCTTAGTTTTTGTTATTCTTGATCATTTGCTTAGCTTAGATAAGATTCCATTGAAATTAAAAAAATCAAAAAGATTTGTTTTTACAGATCACTAACCTATATCAGTTCCTATGATGGCAGACATTTGACCATGTTTTACAATCAAGTGCTTCAATAATTTCTACTACTACTACTAATTTCAGCGTCGAAGTACCATGGTTATCGGTAGCCAAGGATAGGTCAGATATAGCCGAAGATAAAAAGTGTTAGGTGTGTAGTGGGCAGCAACCAGTCCCTGGGAGGCAGCCTTGGGCAATAACAGTTAAGGCAAAGAAGGAGATTTGGGCAGATCGTTAAGGAACGGCAGAAGTGGCTGTGGAGGAGGTCAAAGCAGAGCAAGCAGTGGCAAATCAACGGTGAATTAGTTTTTATACATATTTTAATTATGTTGTGCTTCACAATGCTGTTGGATGAATGATATCCCTACTAATATCCAGACTCACAGATGAAATCTGTTGCTCCTTACTTGATCATTGCTTGTTTTAGACGAAAGGGGCTAACTTCTCCTTGCTCGTCTATTATCATATTTCTGAGTGCGCTTCTTAGAATTAGAATAGTCCATTGGTTAGATGGCTTCAAATCGGGGGCACTCATGAAGAAGATGCTCCGGATCCTCCACGACATTTCTGCACAGACCACAGAACGGATCCGCAGCGCGCACATCTCTGTGGAGATACTGCCTGAAACAGGCATGGCCAGTTGCGAATTGAGTAAATTCGAACTCCAAATCACTAGAACGACGCTTAAGCCAATTCGTAATATCTGGGATAAGCTGATGTATCCTCCGCGACTCTGCCCTACTCCACCTGTGCTGCCAAATGTTCAGGTATGTGGACTTAATCTCCTTCATGTCTGCTACCTGAGAGGATGCACGTGCGATGTACTTGTCCCTGGCAGCCAGGGCTTCCAGATCGATTGGCAGTCTGCCTGCAAGTACACCCGCTGCATCGTCTGCCACTGTGCGATCCGCTCTACAGATCCTGAGGCTAGCAACCATGTGAGCACTCCTTATACCATATCATATACTAATCCGAATTATGTGTGAATTCTACAAGATTATGAAATAGTATTTTTCTTTTAATTTAATGAATTAAATATCCATAAGAACTTTTAAGAGGTGTTTGTTGCAGGACTATAAAACAATATTACAACCATAATTCCAATTTGATATTATTTCAATGAACTTTGCCAAGTGTGAATTCATTTATTTTATTTTTTCGCCAGAAAAAAAAAACAAAAATGGAAATAAAAAATTAAAAATAAATAAATTTTTTTCTCATATATCAACAATTATGCAACTTCATTAAATTGTGCGTTTATCATGAGTGAATTTTTCAAATTTGAATTACAAACCAAAAAACACAAACACTCACACAGAGTGCATCTCTGCAAACACACACAACCACATGATATGGTAAATAGTATTGTAGACGAGTATGCACATGGGCATAAAGTGAAAATCAACAACAAAATGACAATGATGTCGTGGCGCATTCATTACATTTTGACTGCACACGTCCTGGGCAATGCAATGCCAACAACTACAACAACAACAGGAACAGCAACAATGTGAGAAATCATTCATGCAAAAAATGTTATCCACCCACCCACTCATCATCATCGTCAACATCATCATCATCATGATCATCATGGAAGGGAAAAGGCTTTAGAGTTATACTCTATTGGATGGTGGTGGTAGTGTTGCTGCTACTCTCTGTACACTCAATAAATTCAATAAAAACGCATATCCTGCTGAAAACCTGCAACACTTTGAATTGTCGTTGCTGTTGCTCTTCATCCATAAGCTGCTGCCACAGAAACAAAAGCGAAAGGGTCACAAGGAGCAACTACTACTGCTGCTGTTGCTGTTGCTGCTGCTGCTATTGGTGTTGATGTTGCTACTGCAACTACTTTTACTGATGTTGATGTTGATGTTGTTGTTGCTGTAGATGTTTCTTTTGTTGTTGTTGTTGATGTTGTTATTGCAGTTGTTTGTTCATTCTTTGGTCGGTTGTTTGTTTGTTTGTGTCGCTTGTTGCAAGTGCGTTTATGGTTTGATGATTTACAGTTGCCGCCATAAATATTCGAACGGCCAGTGCACACATTATTCGCGATTTATGCCAGGCCAACAATAATTCACGCGGTCGCACATGTAAATTTATTCAATTATTAATTAACACTGACTCACTTCACTCTCCTTCTCTGGTGTCAACCTTTTCTTTTTTTGTTTTTCTGCTGAATAATGAAAAAGATTCAACTATTTAAAAAATTAAAGATTTTTCTTTAATTTGCATATCTTAAGTAGAGATATAGTATTGTATATCAAACCAATCATCATCAATGGTTTGAAAAACTATTATACTCAATGATCTAAATAGTCCACATAGTCCATTAAGACCTGTGAAACACCTGTGTCCACCTTGCGCATTGAATCGCCTTGCCCCCTAAGCCTTTCTAAGTACTTTTGTTTGTAAGTGCAGCAATGAGTGAATTTGTTCCATTTATTCTGTTCTTGTCGTTGTCGTTGCCGTTGTCATTGCACCGCGTTCCACGATGTAGTAAATCACTCGACATGAGAAAAAAACAAGTAACATAAAGCACCAACACACTTCACAAAGATAATAAATGTCCAATATGCCACGAAGTCAACATGAAAACCAAAAAGAACAGCATTCATTCTATGCAAAACGAAACATCGACAGGACTGGACAGGCAGGACAGGACAGGACAGGACAGGATAGGATAGGACAAAAGCAACCAATGTCCAGCCCCGGAGTCAATAGAAAAAAAAAAAAAAAAAACTTAAAAAAAAAAAATAGGGTACAGGGGGGAGGGGGTTCTCTCTTTTGAAGAGTTATGAGTGGGGTACTAAGTTCATTCATTCGTTTATTTGTTCGTTCAAAAGACTTGACTTGAAGGTACAAATACTACATACTATGAATGTATGTGTGAAGGCATGTTGTGCCATTAATTTGCCATAAAACTGAATTGCTCCAAATTTGTTTGTAACTGACTAAGAAAACAAGGCAAAAAGAGCAACAATAAGAAAACAAAGAAAACAAAAACAACAATATTAGGTAAGAATGAAAATGCGATTCTGTTGTGGATATAGTAAATCCATCCATCGTAGTTTGAGAAGAAATTGTCATTGAATTTAATATGGAAAATTTAGAAAAAAAATTCAAATGAAACATCTGTTACAATTTTAAAGAGAAACCACACAAAAGAAGTGAGGAGACTATAGTAGTTAGATTAATGAAATGTGATCTTCACTAGTAATCCAATAGTTGAGTAAGCATAGCTAAGTTTGCCCTTTTACTTTTCCTTTTCTATTATTAGTATTAGGTTTAGACGTATGTGGATTTCTTAAAATGTGAAGCCTTTTTTAGTCCGGCAATTGTGATATTTTGAATTGCTGAGAAATATGTGGTAGCGGATGGACACAAGATCCATGATGATCATTATAATATTTGTAGATAAGAGTTTTAGATCATTTTAAAATATTTGAATAATGGTAAAGTAAAAGATTTATGAAGTATAGATTTCATCTAAGAATCATCTATGGAACCTATAGATGATAAGAGGAAACGCTCCCGTTAATAATGTATTATCTAACTCTTCATGGAGCTTCCTCTATTCATTGTTACGCACCTGGAACAAAGGTATTTTTTTTTTTAAAAAGCATTTTATTATAATACGATACATCGATCGATCATCGATATAGAACTTAGAAGAAGTAGCCAATAATTTTGCCACCAAGGTGTTTGCTTCTCACCTTTTCATGGTCCATGATGCCGCCGGAAGTTGTCAACACGACGTACACGAATTGACGTGAAGGCAACAAGTTGTTTGCCCATTTCCCGATGTCGTTGTTGGGTACATTAAAGCGTGGAGAAATAACGCCGCACTTGTTCAAGCGACCAGACAAATTGACAACAAATTTGGCGGAATGATGGTCATCGACTTGCTCGAACTCCCCGATGTAGCCATGTTTCATCATGATGGTGAGGAAACGGAAAATAACTTTAGAATTGGGCCGGATCAATACTTGGAGTTTGCCGCGTTAAAAACGTTCATATGAACCATTTTTAATTAATTTTTTTTTGATGTGAAAAATTAACTCGACACGCTACACGTGGCACGGCGGTAAGAAGAAGGTACCACGCGAGTTTGGGTCAGTAGCAGTGTCATTTAAAGTCCTTGTGACAGTGGGAACATATGCCTGCCTAATCTTTGATCATAAAAATGCTGCCAGTTTAGTGGAATTGGTAGGAATATGTGGCTAGCTCGTAATAACGAGAAAGCTATACCCATAAATGGAGTGTATACTGTGTGCTACTATATCCTTTTCTAGAGTGCTATGTACTAAATTTTGTAGCACCAACTCTGAGCTGCTTTGAAGCTCAAATTGGTAGTACCTCGTGTACGAAGTCTGACCAGAGACTTTTTCTGGTACCACAGGTGGCCAAGAAGGAGCCCACGTAACTTTTTTCCGTTATGACTAGCGGAATAGGCCCCTTTATGGGAGTATCGTGGTGCCTGTGATTGTTGCCCAAATGCAGACATTGAGTTGCGGCGTTATACAACCGGATGCTGTGACCCATAGAACAGACAAGATAGGTCGCAACTCCAGACCAAGTACAAGGAGACGTTGATTGAATCCTTGTGCTCGGCACTGTGATGAAAAATCTCTTTAAGAGGTGTTCACCTACTACTACCAATATGTGGTACTAATACCATTATTTTTTGTATTACAACTTAATCTAATCCTAATTAATAAAGCATCTTCGATTATCATCATATCACAACAATAAAGCCAATAAATGAATAAAACCAAATTTGTAGTTGTAAAGAAATTTTTATGGTCCGAAAATTGATCGAAAGCGTAAAATTTAAATTCGATTATTGAATTTGATTTAATGTGAAATTAGCTAAACGTTTCGATCTCTCTACTCCTTCCAACTTCTGTAGACTATAAATATAGCTAAATGTTTCGTTGTCTACCAGTAGGTTTGGTTAATCCTTCGAACTTCTTTAGGCTATAAGTATATTTTTCCGGTGACGGTATTGGTGGATGTCTTACATATTTTACTTTTTCTTTTGTGGGATAAGTAGCATCCCTGGGGCGAAAATGACGTTCGTCTTCCAATCGCACATTTGTGGAGGTTTTTGACATTTGATAAGGAAGTACTAATGCACTCGTATACATGGTCCGCGACAAGGTATTACCTTGAACTTCATTGAATGCGCTCGCTTGCGTATCCTTAGGTTGTTGTTCAGTTGGTGCGTTCGTTTGCTGATTATCCGTATGTCTTCTTTCCTCTGTTTCTGGATCAAATTTAATCAGTTCAACTACGTCTGGGGTTAGTGGCATTAATTCGTCACGAAGCTCTTTAATTGCGTTGTACTTGAAATTATCATCAACCTCTTCGTTTGTGACCACTCGCACTTGCCGCCGTCTATAAGCTGTATTCTCCTCCTCAATTGTTTTAGCTAAACGTTTCTGCTCTTCCTCTGACATATTCTCGGTATAATTACTTCCTGCAAATCTTTGACAAAGTGGTGGCAGAGTTTTGCATATTTTCAATATGCCCATGTTCGTCAAACCCATTACTGCCTGTGAATTGTAGATCTGCTTTGCTTTAGCAAAATGACGTTTAATAGTTTGCATTATTAATAGTGTATCGGGATCTCCCGTTACAGCTTTTATTTCACGGTTTAAATTTAGAATTTTATTGTGTAGCCTAAATGAAATACTTTATTGTAGTGTGAAGTGAAAATTTTATAAAAAAATCTATAGAAAATTATGGCCCATAATACAAGGCCAACTATGAATGAATATGAAATAAAAATGGAAAAACTTTTATTAAAATTTATATAAATAAAATATAGGAAGAATTTGAACGTAGTAGGTGAGGCAAATTGTGAAATTTAATACGACACAATTTTTTTTTTGCTTGCAAAAATTAAATTTATCATGGGTTTTTGCTCTAGATTTAGATTAGGGGAATGGGCCGATTGTGATAACCCCCAAAAATTACAGTTCCTCCGAGATCAAGAAGTCCAAGATTTTCTTTGGAGATAATTCTGCAATTTCAATTGGTTTCATATAATGTCCATCCAGATAGCGGAGTTTGCTCCAAGTTAGGGCTTCGCAGTAGCAAAGTAAATGCTCAGCTGTCTCCTTACATTTATTACATAGCCTGCAGTGGAAATTTCGACTAATCCGCATATTATTTAGATGCTTCGTAACTCTGTAATGCCTCGTTAAGAAGCCTTAGACTATACGAACATTTATTTGTGTTAGTTTCAATATTTCTTGTGCGTTTTTGTGAGATCTAGATGGGTTGAAGGTTTTTACTATTCTTTTATGTTTCGTGTATAACCAATTAAGGTGCGAATTCTCATCAAGCCATTGTTTGTTTAGTTTAATTTTTGTAGAACTACAAGGCAGCCTGCTGCAGAAAGGCTCTGTAGCTGTAGCCTTTCCTGGTGAGTTCATCCGCACTTCGTTCCCCACGAACGATACCCACTAAGTCCATGTATCGAGTATCTAGATTAGATGTAGACATCTGCTCTATGTTACAAAGCTTTGTTTGCAATATAAAGCAATTAATTATTTAAACATGTATCGATTAAAATTTAAAAAATATTGGAACGAGCAACAACATAAAGAATGTGTAGCATTTTGCCTCACACCCATTCCTTTTACTGTGATGAAAGTAAAGTCGAAATGATGGTAAAAAAAAAAAATATGTAGCTTATACTTTTAGGGTTAAAGGAAAGAGCAAGAGGCTGCCCAAAATTATTGTTACATACTTTGCGGCATAGATGGGAAATTGTAGGAATTCTTCTATTACATTTTTCAATTGCATACTTTTACGCTTGCAGGGATTTAACAATTTTTTCTATCATAGACATGACCAATAAAAAATTGGATGATCAATGGTAGTAGGCAAGTCTTTCACAAAAAATCATGACCAATTTTTCGCTTACAACTCTTTGATGGCGTCTTTTTATAACATTCAAACAAATACATTGTATGTATTAACTTTCTTAAGGTCGTATGACTTTTGATCTATGAACGTGGTGTGATGATTATGCTTAAAACTGGGTCTTGAAGAGAGAGACGCTAAAAACCCGAGGGGTCTCTGATATCTGATCTATCGAAAGTACTTTCACTAAGATTTAGTACTTGTAATGAAGAACTTGCACGCATTCCTCTTATCTTATTCTATTAATCGTTTCCATATTTCTATTCAATTTTATATACAAGAATAGAAAATTAAGTTTCATTTTCTCTTCTAATTTTCCATTTCATTTTTTCTAAGAAATTTTTAATTTCATTTGAAAAAATGTTTATGCTGTGTGAGTGAGATAGAAGGCAAAGGCGGAAGTAAAGAAACCCGTTTTGGTCATGTACTCTGTGATTACATCAAAGTAATGACCAGAAAAGACTGTCCACTTGTACTTAAATTCATGCAAACTGCCAACTCACTTCATAGAAAAATCGTTCCCATTAGGTGAGTGAGAAGAGTTTTATATCCTTTTTAGTTAGATGGACAGTTCTATTCACTTGGTCCAATGGAGCGCGAAAATTTAAAATAATTGAAATTTCTATCATAAAACAAGAAATGAATAACTATTTGTCCACCTTTATTCTTTATTTTTTGTATCCATAAAGAGTTGAAATAAATGAAATTTTTGTCTTTAAACAAATAAAGAATAAGTATTTTCCCACCTTTATTGATTTTCGTTTTAGCCATAAAGAGACTATAGCAGCCCAATTGTCTTTCGTAGGCCGAGAACTGAGTGAGGTTGGCCTTTGTTATCTCGTTTTTGGACACTAGAATAGAGTAGAGCTTGATTTAATATCCTTGTTCACAATAGTAAGCATTCATATTATAAAAAGAAAAAGATTATTAAACAGCAGTAAAATGTGTTGTCACACCTTCCATTGCCAGTTGGTTTATTATTCAATAGCACAGTGTGGCCTGGAACCCATTTTAAGGAAATCGTATATCAGTTTTTTGAAGTTTTTTTTAATATTTATAATATAAGAAATAAATAAACTTTTGGTTTTAATTTTTTTTCTTTAATTTTTATTAATTTTACCATTTCTCTTTAGGTAGCTTTTTATATAAGTTTTAGGGGGTTTACGCAAATTACACAAAACAACAAAATAATCATTTTCTTCTTTGTTGTGTATTTTTTCTTCTCATTTTTGCTTTCCATTAAACCATAAATGATTTTCAAAGATTTCATTGATTTTTCTCTATAATTTTTCTTCTAATTTTCATTCGAATATTTGCTTATTTGTTTTTATAGATTTTTCCTTTTTTTTTTTTTCTTTTTAGAATTTCCTATCCAATGAGATCTTGAAAAATATCTTCTACGTTTAATATATAATTTTGTTATCATGTGTTGCACATCTTGTTGGTTTGGTTGGTTGGTTGGTTGGTTGGTTGTTTATGTATAGAATAATTTACAACTTAATTCTAATTTAAGAATTAAACTAAATTTTTATATTTTAATATTTTGTTTTATTCTTTTTTGCAAAGCATTTTGCACAATAACATTTGTATCCATTTCTTATTATGTATCTTTATCTGCTGCCTCTCTGATACAATTCTCCATTATTTGTTTGTTCCTTTTTATTGTAATTTGCTTAATTAAATATTTTATTTATATTTATTTTATTTTTAAATTATTATTTTATTGACTTTAAAAGTAAATCTCTTTGTTGATGCTGCATTAATTACGTATATTTGTTACGATAAATCGCTACGATTTCTTTGTATTTTTTGTTGATTTATAATACTTTTTTTTTTTTTTTTTTTTGTTATTGTTGTTCTGGTTATTGTTGTTTTTTCTAGTATCTATAAACTACTATAATAAAAAAACTCGATGAATGGTCGGTTTCAATAATGATATATGTTTGTATGCATGTGTGTATGTCATCTTTCATGTAATTTACATAGAATTAATGAAAAGTTTCTTAGGGAAGAAAAAATAATGCAAAATAGTTCTCATAATAATAAATATTTATTATTTTTGTATTTATTGTAAATTTTTTTTTAAATTTTATTTTATTTTTATGTTTTTTTTTTTTTATTATTAAGTAAAAAGCCACAATTTACACTTATTAGCATAATAAGTTAATATTACTAGTCGGCAATAGTTGAGATGAAAACAAAAAAAAAGAAAGGTGAAATATATAATTTATTGAATTATTAAAGTTCTTGTGAAATAATAAATACATAATAAGTTGATGTAGCCAACGCACTGAATAGAGAGAAGAGGATACGTCTATAAGGTAGAAAGTTAGTTAGGAATAGTTTTTATTGCCAATTTTTATACCTTTCACTTATCTTGATGATTGATATTATGTTTTTTTGTGGATCTAATCTTCATATAGAATAAGAAAATGATTAATGATATCATATAACAAAGAAATGGGCTCCATACATGAAGCGACAATTAAGTATCAGTATTGATTCCGAAGAACTTGTGGAATTTATTATTCAAAGTATTCACTCTCTTCACGTCGTAGCTCTTTGAATGTTCTCAATATCCTCAACAGCTGAACCCATTCTTTGCCTAGATTAGATTATAATTCATTAATAATTAGTTTAGTTTCATATCATTTCTGTGAAAGGTATACAATAAAATCTTTGGTGGAACCGAAGTTAATATTATTATTATTATTATTTTTCTTTAGTATTATAAATTTTTTATCTTAATTTTTATTAATTTATTATTATATATTTTGTATTCTCGATTACGTATATCCGTGTATTTCTACGATAATTCACATATATAATTTATTATATGTATAATAGATTTTCATATTTTTTTCTCTTTTTTCTTTTTTTTTTTTTTTGTAATTTTAATAAATTAAATATTAAATTGTATAACTTTTTTGTTTTATTACATTTTACTTTCCTTTCCTTGTTTTTACGTATTTATGTATTTTTAAAATCTTATAATATTTACGTATATTTCTTCTTCTTCGTTTCAATCATTTTAATATTATTTTATTGTTTTTTAGTTATCATTTTCATTAATCATATTTTACTTATTTTCTTTATTTATTTATTTTTGTTTTAATATATTTTAACTTTATATTTTTAATAAATTAAGTATAATATTCATCAAACCCTTATTTACTATTTACGTATACATCATTGTAAAGGTTTCTGGTTTCATTTTTCATTTCATTTTTCATCATGTTAATGAAGTTTTTACACAAAACTGAAAATATATAAAAATTTCTTATCTAATTGTATTAATAATATATATAAAAGTAAAGTTCTCTCTCTATAAAATCAATTAGTGAGAAAAGAAGAAGTTCAATAGCATTAAATATTTTGAAAATAAATGGAAATGAAATGGTCAATAAACACATTTGGGGATATATTATACCTTTCATAATTATAAAGAAGCTTTTTTAGTCACTTCTTAATGATCCAATGACAAACTATTGTACATCAACTAAACTAATCACTAAATGATCTCAATGAAATAGAGTCAGAATTATTTTTTTTTTGTTTTTTATATTCAATGCTACTAAACAGTTTATTATTATTTTTCTCTCCAAATAAAACTGGGATTTTTTGTTTTTATCTTTTAGTGATTAAATATATTATTTATATTTATTTTATTTTTTTTTCTTTCGCTTTATGATGCCATTGAGGACGTTCCTTGATTTGAACTATACATTTTTGACCCAAAACAAAAAGACAATAGAAAACTTCCTTTCATTTTTTGTTTCATATTGCACAAATTAAATAATTAATGAATAAGTTTATAATATCAATATTTTCATAAACCCTAAAAAGAGATCAAATGTTTCTCTTCAAAAAAAAAAAAAAAAAAATCAAATAAATATTAAAATAAATTATTAAAATAACATGAAATAAAAAGGCAATAATATTTTTATTTTTTTTTTAATTTTTTCGAAAACCAATAATTTATTTAAGTCGATTTTGTATACCTGTGTGTATTTGTTTGTGTGTGTGTGTGGGTGTGTGTGTTTGTTTGTTTGTTTAATAATCTCATAATTATGCTAAATTTATAAAATTATGATAATAAAAATTATAATAATAATAATAATAATAACTAAAATTATTTAAAGAAAACAGCTTCACTTCACTTTTCTTGCGATTTTTCTACAATTTTATGTTTTTTTCAAAAAACTTAAGAACAAACGAACGAACGAATTAATCAATTAATTGTTAATCAATTAATGCATATTAATTAGTTAGTTAATTAAATTAAATTATTGCATTAATTACATTGTACATTATTAATTTAATTATAATAATAATAATAATAATAATAAAAATAATTAAAATTAATAAAATATAAGCGAGAACTATACACATTTTGCTTAACTTTTCTTTAATTAATTAAAATTTAATTTAAAACTTAATTGTAGCAGCAAAAAAACTTTAATAAGGAAATTCATATCAACAGAATTTTCAACATTTTTAATGAGTATTTTTTTTTTTTTTTTTTTTTTTTTGAAATTATTATTAATTTTTTTTATTGTTTTTTTTTTTTTTTATGAGAAATTATTCATTTAAACCTTTCAGGGAGAGTGAAAATAGAGTAAAGTTTTTGATTGAGTCCAAGCAACGGACAAACTCTGAATTTTTGAATAAACGATTCATTTTTAAGACATACAAATTATTTATTATAAGGACTGTTCAGTTAATTCTTTACCTTTAAGAGTTATTAAGCTGAAATCTTAAGCAAGGCTTTCTTTTTTACAACAAGCAATGTATTTTTTTAAAGATAACTCAATCTGACATACAAATTAGACCATTATGTACCCCAAATCTTTAGTTTCTGAGACATCAAGCTGATATTTTGAACAATGTCTTGGATTTTAAGACAGTCAGAATATATTTTATAATAATTCTTTACTATTTGAGATATCATTTTCTGAAATCTTAGGCAAGGCTATCTTTTTTATACAATAGACAGTCTGCCATGCAGGTAAGACCATTCTTACCCCTCTACCCCAAATCTTTAGTTTCTGAGACATCAAGCTGATCTTTGTAACATGATTGTCTTTTTTCGAAGAGAATAAATATTTTTCATTACTATTTTGATTTTAATGGAGATAATCAAATCTGTCAGACCATTATATTCCTCAGTTCTTTAGTATCTGAGACATCAAACTGAAATTTTGATTAATATATATTTCTTTTTAGAAAAGAATTAAATTTATCATAAAGAATCTTCATAACTAGATAATTATGACACCATTAGACACAAGGTTATTTTTTATTTTTGGAAATATCAATTGAATAGATTTTTGATATTAATGTGATCTTGAAAGGTATAAAATCTTCAGTTAAACCGAAGTTACAAATTTTCTTCTTGGCTTTTAATTCTCATCTTTTTTCTTTCTTTTTTTTTTTTTTGCACAAATTTCTACTCTTTTTTTGTTTGTGGCAAATAAATAAAAATATTGAAATAAAAATAAAAATAAAATTTAATGAATTTTGTTTTATTTTAAATAAAAAGTTTTTTAAGTAAATGAAAATATTAAAATTATATTTGTCCTTTAAGTTTTAAGTTTTGAGATTCATTATTTGAGAAATAATAAATTTATATTTTATTTTATTTAAGTTTTTTGTTGGTTGTTAATTCTTATTTTTATTTTTATTTACTTAAAGACTAAACACAAAACTATTATATTATTATCATTATTATTATTTAATATTTTCTTTTTTATTATTTTCATTTTTATTTTTATTTTCGTTTTCTTTTTCTATTTCTTAGTATTTTTATGGGCTTCACCTTATGCTTTTGTGTTGTTGGTTGAACTTAATTCCTTGAATTAATAATTTTAAATTAAATAAAAAAAATATTGAGATACTCAATTTTCCTGTTGTTCTCTCAGTTTGTTTTTTGTCTTTAAATGGTATCTCAGTATTATCTCAGGATCTCAGTATTTCATTAATTTTGTTTAAAACTGTTTCACGCATAAGTAAATATTTTCTCAATCAATCAATTAACCAATTAATTAATTAAATGATTAATTATGATTTTTGTATTTGTTTAAATATATTTATAGTGTTTAAATTATTTGCAAAATTAATAATTATTATTATAATTAAAGAAGAATTTGTCCTAATTCTGATCTAAATGCTGCCCTTGCGCAACTGCTGCCGCCGCCGCTGCCTTTTGCGCTTGCGCTTGTTTCTCTTGTTCATTGAGTTCTTTGATCGCTTGTATTTCCTTTTTCAATTTCATTCGTCGATTCTGGAACCATATTTTAATTTGTCTTTCTGTCAGGCAGAGTGCATGCGCCATTTCGATTCTTCGTCTGCGGGTCAGATAGTGATTCGTATGGAATTCCTTTTCCAATTCAAGTGTCTGGTAGCGGGTATAAGTCTGGCGGCCGCGTCTTCTTAAGCCATTTGTACCTAGAAAAAAGCAAAAAAAAAAAAAAAAAAATCAAATAAAAATAAATATAAATAATGAATATACTTATGTAGTAGTATAGATGGTGAAAAAATAAATTAAATTAATTGTTGTGTATATTGTAAGACTATTTATTTTTAAAACAATGGCTAAAGAATTGCTGCAGGTTCCTTTGCTCTCTGATTTATGTATCATTCACCCCTCTGACTTTTGTTTAATTTTTAAGCCATAAAAAGTAATTTATGAAATCTGGTAAGCATTTGCATGCTCATAAATTTTGTTGGCATGCGACATTCTCCCATTCTCCCATTCTCGTTCACGTTCTTCTCTTCATATGCCCGTTTGCTTATCTTTCTTAAACATACACAATACAATTACATATACAAAAGTATTTTAAGCAAAGTATGAAGTATCATATGATACTAAATGCAACGTTCAAATATCATATTGTTGATATGTAGTATGTATGTATATTTGTATATTTTATATCCATCCAGCTACTTACTATTGTATATATTTAGATACAAAGATACTCACTCACTCATTCGTTGTACTCATTCTCATTCTCATTTCTTTATAAGAATAGTAAATCCTTAGCTTAGTACGAGTAGAAGCAAACAACTTGACTTTTTCTTTTTGTGCGCAAATATGAAATACAATATTTTATTTTTATAACTTAATAATTTTATATTTCTATTTTTCCTATACCCTATACGATTAATATAAATGAAGGGTATTATAATTATGTCTTGATGTTTCTGGAGTATTAAAGGAAATCAATTCATATGTTTATGCTTAGTTAACTTGAGGAATGTAATCAATTAGACTTTATCCTTTGGTTGATTCATGTCTAAGCAACATTTTTCTTTAGTGATTGAGATACTTAGCATAAAGACTTCTTTTCATTCATTCTGATGATGTATAAAATAACCTTAAAATGGTCTAAGACTCTTATTATTATAAGCAAATTTTAATCCTTTTTGTTGATTTCATTTCTAAGCTTTCACTAGGATTGATGAATTATATCAAAGAGAGTCTCAACAAAAGAAATTTTTAAAAATTATGAAATGAACGGAGCTTCATTAAAATTCTTTAATTAAGTTTGTCATAATGTAAGTCGATATTTGCTTACATAGATCAAAAACTTCTACATTTTAGAGATTTTGACTATTGAAATGAACTCAAAATTATCATAACTCTTTGTTTGCTTTAAAGCTATAGAATTGATCTGCCATATAAACTGATTCAAATTCATAGAAAAACATTTAGTAAATATGGAAAAATGTTTATATAAATAATTTCTTAGTTCTAAGTCTTTCTACTTTATCTCTTTTCCTGTATTTTTATTTAGTTTAAAAAAGTTAAAATATAAGTAATGGTTTTTTTTTTTAGGTCTTTTCATTACAAATAAGCTTTAATCTCAATTCAAAATTATTGTCATATCAAAAAGAATAATATCCAGAAAAGATTAATATTTAATGGAATAAATAGATACTTGAGATCTCGAATAGGGACATTGTATGTTAATACGATTAAGACACTTATGTTTGTAATAGTATTAAAATTATATTAAATTTCTGTAAATAAACATATTAAAAAAAAAAAACAAAAAAAAAAAAAACAAAAAAAAATGTTTATGTAAAGGGTTTATTAATTGCGAATGAACTTGAAGTTAATGTTATATTAACTGTTTGTATTTCTCTCCTCTTTGTTTGATGTTTGTTGTTGCTATTATTATTATTATTATAATTGTTGTTCGTTTTATTGTTGGTGTTGTTATATTATAAATATTTGACGCCATTTATTATGGCAAAAGCATTAAATATGAAATTTAAATGCATTTTCACTTTATGACTTTCGTGTTGGCATAAATTTGTTAATACCTTTAGGCCAAATTTATAACATAATAAATGCTTACAATATTTAACTTAACATTTGCCATTTGAGTTCAAACACAACTGAACTGAACTGAAATGAAATGAAATGCACTGTACTGAGTTGAGCAGAGTTGAGTTGAGAGATAGGACACAGTAGTGGGCATGACAAAGAAGAGTTGACTGGTAGACAAATGATGATGATGATGATGATGATGGTATATTGGAGTGCGGCAATGTGGCGGTGTGTGTATGTTTCATATGATAAAACTGAGTTGAAGCGCCAAGAGATGTGAATTTTGTATATTGCCACCCAATAAAATTACAAAAAGATATCAAAATCCAAAGCAAAGGGTAAAGTGGGAGACAGAGAGAGAGAGAGAGAGACAGAGAGAGACAGAGAGAGAGAAAGGCAGAGGTTCCTTATGTATGAATATCTGTGAGTGATAAAATCAAAACGGATGCAAAAGCAACACCAACATCATCATCAACAACAACAACAACAACAACAGAGCATGTGCATTGTGCGTAAGCATCTACATAAATACATAGTTTGAGTTACAAAAACAAGTAAAATGCATTACAACACAAATACTCTCACATACTCATCTGTGTATGTGTTTGTGCATCTGTACACACCCATAAAATTGAGTTATTGCACTTGAGGCAAATTAAACTTCATAAATATTTAAAATCAGAGATTAACAAGCCATAGCACTGAACTGAAATGAACTGAACTGAGTAGATAGATATTTACGTATAGAGAAGAGAATTGATGAGAAGAGGTGAACTGAACTGAACCAAAGTGAATTGAGGTGCAATGAAAGGGTCGTAAGAGTTACTGTTGATGTTGCTGTTGCTGTTGCTTGTTGTTGTTTAATGATGATGATGATGACGCTGGCAGCAGCACGTGTTGACTTTGGTTTCGTTGGGGCTTTAATTTCAACTTTCAAATGAACACCAATGGCCAACAATAATAACAACAACAACAACTATAGATACATTGTAACCAATTAAATGCGCATAAATGGCTTATTAAATGCTTCTGCTGTTGCTGTTGTTACTATGGTTGCTGCTGCGCTTAACTGACTTTTAAATGGCCAACAACAACAACAATATTTTCAATCAGAACAACAGTACAACATCAACAATGGCAGCAATGGCAACAGCAGCATGTCTAACAACAAATGTTTGCCCGATCACGTTTTTGTTTGCTATGTTGTTGTATTATTGCTTCAGCAACTAAGTACAAGCCAAACGATCAATTCAAAATAACGATCTTGCAACAATGTACCATGATTCAATATGAGAAAGCAAAGCAAAGCAAAGTAAAGCAAAAAGCAAATCAAATGAAACAAAAAACATGAAATAATAAAAATGACATGTTTTTCTGTTTTTTTTTTCTTCTTTTTTTCTATGTATTTCTTTGTTTGCTTGTAAGATTTTTCCATTTTTCTCATTCATTTTTCATGTATTTTATTCTATTTAACCAAAGTTTATAAGCGCATGTTGTTAAGAGACTCACAAAAAATGATTACAGAAATAGAAAAAAAAACAAAAAAAAAAAAATTGAAGTTTAAAATAATCAATGACAAACAATAATGGAAAAAAAAAAAAAATAAAATAAAAATCTGTGGTTGCAACTGCCCACGGTTTGTGCAACAACAATATTTTCTGTTTTGCTCCTTTGGTGAAGTTGTAGTTGTTGATTTTATTCATTTGATGATCATTTCAACGAAACACAACAAAATATTGTATTTATATTTATGACTTAAGCAACAACAACAACAACAATAACAACAACTACAGTTACACAAACATAAAATATAAGCAGAATTAATAAAAAAATAAAATAAAAATCTTAAGCGGGCAAACACATTCACCAAATGAAATCAATGAAAAAATATAATAATAATAGTCATGCATGTTGGTTGGTTGGTTGATTGCTTGGTTTTTCTGTTTGTTTGTTGCATGTTCAAGTAAAAAATTTTCATTTACTCTGCACACGTGTTTTGTTTTTTCAATTTTCTTATGATACACACACACACACACACACACACACACACATTGCCTTTTTCCCTCTAATATTAGTTCTTTCTACAAATGTTTATGAAAATGTTAGGGTAGAAATTTTGATGATGATGAAATCATTTTTCCATTGAAATTGATTTGAATTTTTCCAAAAAGTCATTGCTCTTATCAGATAGAATAGATAGAATCTTGAGAAGTTTCCAGCAAAGAGAACTCAGAAATATTATAAAATTGCTTGAGAGATAACTGAATTTGTCTGAGAAAGCATCAGCATCTCCAGTCTCAAAATGATGATCTTTCATTTTTGGTATTTGAAATTGCCATCAAATAGAATACGGAAATATTATAAAATTTTGGTTGAGAGATGTCAGAATGTCATTGAAGAAACACTATAAACACATGAAAAATCACTTAAAAATGACATTTATTTATAAAAAAAATATTGAAGAAATTCCGAGACATGGAACAAATTTGGTAAAAAATTTAAGAAAAAAAATATTTTGTGTTAATTTTTAGAATTTTAACCATTTCAAATTTTATATTCTTTAGATATTTTCTTTTAAATATATTTATAAATAAATTATTGAACAAACAAAACATTTTTTTTGTTTTAAATATTCTTCTTTTAATGCTTTTATTTCTCACAATTTTTTCATTATTTTCTCATCATTTGTTGTTTCAGTTTTCTTTTACAATTTCTCATTGATTGACTTTGTCGTTTTCGTTACTCGTTTTCTCATGTGCGAAAACTAATTTCAAAGTTGTGCTATTAAATTTCAATAAGTTTATTCTATCGAAAAACCTCATTTTGAAGTGAATTCAAAACTTTTAATTGGATAATATGGTAAGTTTTTCTTTCCTTTCTTCTCACTCCCTCCTCATAAGTTTCCTCTTTATTTGACGCTGCTATACAAATATTAAAATAAAGTCGAGTATTTCTTCTACTATTACTTATTATGACTAAGCATTTTGCACTGAATTATTTATTTATTTATTTGTAAGTAGTTCAAACTATTGACTTTAAAAGGTGACTACGATTGTTGGCACCCTTGTTTTTTTTATATGATTTAAATGAATTTTTATTGCAATATTATTAAAAAGCAATTAAATAACAAGAATTTTATTTTAATTAATATTTATGAGTTAAATAAATCAATTCAAATTGACTTGTATGAGTTATATTCATACGGATATAAGTGAGACTTTTGATTTATTTAGTGTTGTATTTCATGCAATAATTTTGTATGATTAAAATTTCTAAATGTGTCTATGAACTGAAAAATTTATTGACACGTGAATTTTTAGAATATAAAATACAATTTTCATATTTTTTAATTTAGTTGGGCACTGGAAATATCCATTTAAATCAATCAACTTATTTGCTTATACTTAAATTGTATAAAAAATTGGAATACTTTTACAAATTAAGTAATGAGAAACTCTACTTCAAGAATGAAAGATGCCAGTGATTGATTCCAGAATAAAATATAAATATAAGATTTATTTAAAACTTTAAGACCTTGGAGCACTGAAGTGGAGAAGGGTTTCGTCTGAACAGTGGTTGATCATGAGTTAGTAGGTCCTAAGTTAAAGGCGAAAGCCGAAAATTTTCAAGTAAATAAATTCAAAACAAAAAATTTGAAACTTTAGAAAAAGTACTTGGAATAAGAAAGATGTAAACTGAAAGTTGAAGTTGTTGCTTATGAGAAGTTATAGATTAAAAAAAAATTATCAAATTCTTACATTTTCATGTTCAACTATGTTGTTGAAAAATCAACAATTATTAAATATTTTTACGATTTTTGTGATTGTAGAACAAACCAGGAGGCCTGCAGACTTCCTTTAATTATTCCTATGGTGTCTTCCAGTTTTATTTTTCTTTTTTCTATTTCTATACAACTTAATGTTCCAAAAACATGCATCACAGCGATCAGCACCTTGGCCAGCACTTGGAGATCGCTACGATTTGTTTTGTCGTAATAATATTAATAACATGAAGATGCTTAGATCTTAAAAGATGTCATTTAATTTGGGATCATAAATTATTATTGGATTATTTCCTAACATAAACAAAAAAGAATAAAATATGCATTGATATTATTTTTTTCCTTTTTTAATTATTACAATATTCATTTCTCGTTTTCAATGAAAAATAATTTAAATTTCATATTTTCTGCTCTTGAATTCTTTTCCAATCTAAACTTATTTTTATTTATTAAAAAAATTAAGAAAAACGTCTTATAAAATTGTCTTTAACTTTATGCAAATTAATTACTTTACTCTATAAGGGAATAAAGAAAAAGAACTTCAACAAAAGTTACCCTCATATTTTTCTACTCGATCTTCCTTTTCTTTAGGTAGAATCCTCAAACATTTTACCACCTTCACAATTAGAAATAAAGAAACGTGTTAAAGTAATAACTTTTATTTAGTTAAATCTGCACACAAAACTCTCAACTTGAATAAATAAATTAGAAGTTTTTCCTTTTCTTTTCTTTTTTCTTCCTTTTTTTTAAACAATTTTCACGCATTTTCTCGATGTCATGCTGCCATCATTTTATTTCTAAACTGAAGAACAGAGAAAAACTTCCTCATGACATTTAAAAAATGGAATGGAATAAAATAAAGAGAAAAGAGTCACGAGCAGAGAAGAACAACAACAACTTCAACATTCTGTGTATAATTCACGCTGAGGTTTTAGCACAAGTTTTATTTTATTTATTTAAATTTATATATATTTTTATATATATTTTTTTCATTTTTTTCTATTTCAACTTAACTTTTCCATTCCCTTTTTGTCTTGTTCTTCGTGAAATAAAAGGCCGCCCGTTGTTAGTGTACGTGAGTTTTTCTCAAACAATTTTAAATGGAATTTGTCACGCCGATGAAACTCAACTCTCAACTCAACTAAAGTTAAACTAAAAGTTTTGAGATGAAGGTAAAATTGAGTTTGAATTTCTGTTATTGTTCTTCTTTTTGTTGTTGTTCTTGTTGTTGTTATTGTTGCTGCATGGCAGGATATTTCGCGCTTGAAGTTATAAACACTTCATCTTCTTAGCTTATTTATTTAGAGATTTTGAAGTTACTTTGAATGCGCTTCTTGTGCGATGAATGAAGTGTAGTAATTAAGCTTTGAGAGATGAGTTGCTTCAATTGAACTTAGGAAATATTTTTGAAATATTTTTATCTTTGAGATTTGAGGTTCATTCTTTAATAGAAATAATTTTAATATTTTATTAAAAAAAAATTGTAGTGCATTAAAATGTCTTTGTAATCAAATGAAAATTTCTTTATACTTTCCTTATATTTATATGCAAAGTAAGTTTTTTTTCTAAAGAACTTTTCTCCTCCTCTTCCCATCTCCTATTTTTTTTTTTTCTGTTTTTTTATGCTCCTCCTTCTACTCCTTTTCTTTATTCTAATATTTGTTTTTATTTTTTTGTGGGCCAAGTTAAAATTTATTAAGCGAAAAAGTGCGAAATTCATTTTGGCGTTTTGAGCTTTGCACACTTTTCACTTCCTCAGACTCTTTTTCTATCTAAGTTTCTCTTACTAGACACTGTTCATCATCATCATCAGCTTCTTCATCATCATCATGACCATCATCTATGTATCTTTTATAAGGATTATGTATTTATATTCCTTGTGCTTCATCTCAATTTTGTGATTTTCATACTTTTTAAATTCTTTTTAGTTTCTTTATGACAGCGAGAACTTACTTTCTTTCCAAGTTCATAATTTTTCCAAAAATGGACATCGCAAATATCTAAAATTGGTGTGAAGATGATGATGAGGTTTAGAATGAGGACAATCAATTTTAGAATGGCAAGGTGCAATGTACTTAGTAGGATAATTTAAGATAAGTTGCAAGTATCAAAAACTGTGTAGGAGCATGAAATTTTAGAGATTTTTTTTTTTTTTTTTTTTTTGTAATGAAAGTGGAAGCAAAAGAGAAAGCCAAGCGGTAGGTAATGCGTAGGTCCAGCACCGCAGCAGGCATATTCAGCATGAGATACATTTTTTACTCACTCTTTTTTTTTTTTTTTTTTTGTTTTTTTCGTTTGAAAATATTTTATTTTCTTCATTTCTCTTTTTACATAAATTTTCATAGAGAAAATTTTCAAGGTTCTGCAGCCACTTTGTCTTGGTTTATTTTTCTTCGTTTTTTGGTGAATTTGTCTTTTTTTTTTTTTTTTTTTTTTGGAAAATGTTCTTCTTTACGCAGCTGCGTCCCCAGCAAGAACGTGTTATATTTTTTAACTTAAATTCCTGCGGGATTTAAAGTTTTGACAGTGTACGTGTTTGTCTTGGCTCCTCTTTGTTGTCCCCAAGTAGCAACACCAGTCACCAGAAGCTATGCCGTCTTCATCGGCAACAGCCCAAAAAACTTTTACTTTGGGGTAGTAGTAAAGTGAGATTTCCTGCCTTCCTATTCTTCACTTGTACTCGTAATGCCCTTTTCCTTTTGCTGTTCGCTTGGCTCAATGCCACCATCATGATTTGCTAGCTTATTCCCTCTTTCTCTTACTCATTTATACAAATGATATTATTCTCTCACTTACTCATTCACTCACTTACTCACTTAGTCAGTGTGTTCAATGATGCATCCATCCCCCTCTGCTGCTTGTATCGAAATAATTCCGCATGCGGCAAAGGTAATAAATCACTTGGTTTACTTCATGTTCCGCCATGCAGCATGTCGCCGCATCGCTTCGGATCGCATCGCATTGCCTCGTGTGATGTATACTTCTATTAGAACTATTTATGTACACACACACACACACACCGATACAAACATACAAACGCACACGTGAAAATACTACATTATATAGTACGAGTATATTTATATTTGAGTATCTTTGTATCTATGCGCCCATCTATTTACGTATGAATGTGCGCACCATTTGTAGCTTTGTTTTTAAATGTTTTTATTTCCATTTATATTCTAGTTTTATATTGAATTCGATTTGAAATTGTTTTTATATTTTGTGACAAAGCAAATTATTGAGCTCAGTTCTCGGATAAGAAGGTTAGATCAGCTCAGTTCAGCTCAGCTCACCTCAGTTCAATTTAGTTGACTCCCCTTCACATTATTTAATTTATATTGTATTGTATTTTATTTGTTGAACATTTGTTTTTTTGAAATAATCATCTATATATTCTATTTATTTGTCTGACCATCCATTACTTTTATGCACATGGCATATGGCTCATCCATCTCACCCAATTCCATGCATCCTACACACAATATTTATCACATATCAGTTATAAATACATTTTACGCACATGATTAAGTTACTTATTTTGATGAACTGTGAAATTGTCCATAATTTTGTTTCAAATCGAATTTGTTTTGTGATAATTCAAAGCAACTGCATCCAATTGAATTTGGCAAACAAAACAACAAAAAAAAAAAGGAGAATCTATAAAGTATTTAAGTTGATTCAATTTTACTTATCTCTTCAATGGTTTTGCTATGCTGACTTACTTTACCTTATATAATATCTTTGTATCTGTTTAAATACAAACGGATATTATGTAACAGAACCATATGTGATTTGGCCTTTGACTTTGTCCTTTTCAATCTGCAAAAGGGTTTCACGCACACACAGAGAGTAAGAAAATCAATATTGAATTCACCGCCGACGCACTTGAAGCTCACACAATTTAATTAAATCTATTGCGTAACTACAACAACAACAAATACTATTATATATAGACATTTGCAAATAGATATGTATGTATGTATGTGTGTATGTATCTCAGATACAATACTATACCAGTAAAGTGTCTATAAAACAATTAAATTGTCTTCTCTGTGCGAAATCCTTGTGAGTGAGTTTGAATTAAGTAAAGCAAAAAAAAAAAGAAAAAAACAGAAAAAAAATAAAAGCAATGGAAAGGAAAGTAAAGTAAAAGGGAAGAAGAAGGTAAAAGAGGAGAAGAAGGTAAAGGAGGTAAAGGAGGATTAGAAGGTGCATAAGGAGGAGGGAGATGAGTAGATGATGGCAAGCAACTTAAGTGGATGGCGGAAACTAATTTTCCGCACTGGCAATTGTACACACAGTAAATCTGTCAATTAAATTGGCCGCAGGGAGTGCGTAAACCAATAGACATAGGCATACTACTACACCCAAAAAACCAAAAAACAAATCGAAGCACATACAACTTACTTACTTACTTACATACATAGTAAGTAGTAAGAGTAATAAGGTGGCAGGCAAGTCAAGGTACAATAATAGTCAATAAGATACATTTGAACTGAGAGTTTGAGAGCGAGCTTCTCTATGGTTGCCTTTGAGGAACATGTGATTATTATTATTGTATTATGTCAAGGAGAAGAAGTGAGAAATGCTTGCGGTAGCAAATACGCAATTGAGTTGCAATTCTGCAATCTATAATACACACATATGAATCTGTTTGTATGCGTCTGCGGTTTTGCGAAAATTTTGAGCTACACGTTTTGGGTGTGTTCAATACAATTCACATATTATACTTCGATTGCCTTCATTTGAGACTGTGACTGTGACTGAACATGAGCCTATGACTTTGTACTACAATAAACTCAACTCCCAACTCAAATTTAATCTTAGTTTACTAAGCAACAAGACTACTACTACTTACACCTAGGCAAACTTACTTACTGTTGCATCTACTACTACTACTACTGCTACTGCTTTTCATTGTTATTGAGTTTTGTTTCAAAGCAATCAGATTTTAATTGGTTTCCTGTAACACTGAGTGAATGTGAAGCAACACCAACCACACACACAATATTGCAACAAAATGAGGAGGAGAAGATTCATACATTCTCTATAGAGGGTACACTGACTACTCTTTCTCTTTAGTTTTTAATTAAACTCACATTCAAGGGATTATGATTGATTTCACTTTAAGAAAAAAGAAACAAAAAAAAAAAAAAATAATAATAACAAAAATTGTATCTGCACAGGATTTTCCCATCATAAAATGCTTAACACGCTAAAAGATCAATGAACATTGTGTGCGACCCCCTTTTATCAAAAATTTCTCTTGTTTATTGTTTATTACTGAGCACATAATTATACATAAGAGAATATTATGAAATGCAATAACAAAAAAATATACTTGGTTTTTTTTTTGTTAAGTGAGATGCATTGCCGCTTAATGCGATCATGCTTATATGATATGACGATATACTATACCCAACCAAATATGGTTGTGGACTTGTACTTGTGTGTGTTGTGTATAGTTTGATGGCAAAACCAAATTGTTACGTGCCACGCCGTAAGCTGTGAACTTTTATATACAACAAAATAAAGATAAAAATCAGCTTAAAGAACAAGTTTCTTCCTTATTTCATTGGTTTTGTTGTTGTTGTTGTTGTTGTGTTTTTTTGAATTTTAAGCCACGCACTTTTGGTTTTGTTTCATCATCTTTTGGCAATTGTGTTGCGCTTAATTTTAGGTTTCAATGAAAGCGCAGCTTGAAGGCTCTCAAGGAGAACTGATCAAATGAAACTGGCTTTCCTTTGGCTTTATCATTAAAATAATTCATTACTCCATGGGGCTTGGGCATGACTTTGGCTTGAAATAAAAAAAAAAAAAAAAAACAGGTAGACAACTTTAAGGGAATTGAACTTCATTGGTTGCAGAAATTTATGAACAATCTAAATAAGTGAAACAGTAGCTTCAGCATGACTTAGTGTCTTAAAATTCTCACAAAACTTATAAACTTACTATAGATTATTAGTTAAATTCTTTAGAGTTTCTTCTTTTTTTTATTGTAT
Source organism: Amiota mariae (assembly GCA_035041805.1). NCBI lineage: Eukaryota > Metazoa > Arthropoda > Insecta > Diptera > Drosophilidae > Amiota > Amiota mariae. The sequence continues at coordinate 5,645,739 of JAWNKV010000325.1, forward strand.
TTTGTATGACAATCAACAAAAAATGAAAAATTTCAAAATATAAACAAGAAACCCACACACACAAACACACTTCCCAAACAACAAATGAATTCATCAAATATTTTTAATAATTATGCCATCATTTGCACAAAATAGCTTTAGTCTTTAGTCGTCGTCTAGCCATACGACATCCACAAAGCTGATCCGATGCGATGCGATGCGATGCGATCTGAACTGATCTGACCTACTCACTTATGAATGTCTGTTGTAGCGCAAACAACAAACAAACGAACAAACGAACGAACGAATGAAAGAATAATAGAGCAACTATCTCTCTTTTTAATAGCTCAATTAATGTGTTCTCTCGCGCCCCACACACATAATATAATAATAACAACAGCAACATCAACATCAACAGCAACATCATCTATAGATACTTTTTTGTTCGAAATATCTATCTATCTGTCTATCTATTAATGTATGTAGTATGTTAGCCCGCACGGTATGAAGTATATTATGTTGGAACGCCTCCTTTTGACTTTTGGTCTTCATTAAAATAAAAACCATTTGAATTAAGATGATGATGACTTTATTTTGTGTTTTTTTTTTTTTTGAAGTTTTAGATTTTCTTTTTTCTTATTATTATTTTTTTTTTTTTTTGCTTTATTCATTCGCTTTGCTTCTTCTATGGAATTGAATTTTGTGTGTTTATATTTCATAGTTTGTTATGGTTGATTTGACATCGATTTTTAACAGTTCAGTTAAGAATAACAAATGCAAACATTTGTTTCAAATAAACCACCAACAAAAATGTGCAGTTATTCAATGGAAATATTTTTAAAGCAAAAGATGAAAGTCGACAATCAGATACCAAATACTAAGAGAAGACTGCAACAAAGTTGACCGACCAATGGTCATTTGAATTGGAAATGGAAATGGAAGACAAAATCAAGGAGACCAGCAGACAGTCAGGGAGACATTGAAACAGTCAAACAGTCAGGGAGACATTCAAATAGTCAGAAAGACAGACAGATTGCCCGACATCATAAATAAACTTGATGTCAAGCTGCTTTCATATACCATAGTATCGCAAGCAAGCATCGCCAGTGTATAGTAAGTTGTAGGATATAAACACACACATCGAGTACAATAACTGATACAAACTTACGATATTTGGGAGTCACTTATACTTAGTAGAAGTTGCTTTTACTTGTGCATGATGATGATGAAGATGATGATGATGTTGAATGCTAAAGATGTTGATGATAATTTTTCTTGTCAATATATTTCCAATTTCAAAGTTCATTACACAAAAACTAAATACGCAACATTTTAGAAAATCATTGAGCATATGCAATATCTTCAAAATATATACAAAATATGTGTTCAAACTTCCTGTGTGTGTAACTACTCCACTCCTCTCTAAAATGGCGTCATCATATGAACTCCATTCTTTTGACTACTTCATTTTATTACTGATAATTATCATGAATTTTATTATGAAGTAAAAGAAAAAGAGAATATAAATAAATAAATAAAAATATCATTTTATTTCATTGGATTTTTTTTTTTTTTTTTTTTTTTTGGTGATAATTTTCTCATCAAAAATATGTTAAGGGAAATGTTTGGAAATTTCCGGCCATTTAGGAAGGCAAAAGTACATACTACGCCTGCCTGCATAGATATCAAAGTACAAGTATCTTTAAATGTTTATTGAGTTCAATATAATAAGTAAGTAATCGTATAAAAATGGCAGCAACCCTCCCACAGCTGTGTAAGTTACTTTGAATTATGAGGACTTTGAATTATTGTATTTTTATCTTTTGGCTTGGAATCGACAATAATAAAAAAAAAAAAAAGTTCCTTCTACTTCTCCATTTTATAAAAATTATTTTAATTGCATAAGGGCAGCAAGTGAATTTTTTTTTTAAGTTAAGATTTTTCTTTAGATTTTTGTCATAAATTAAATATGTGCCTGATTTGCCACGCCTGCTCATTTAACTGGTTAAGCACAGCAACAGCAACAACAGCAACAACATCAACTACTAAGTATAATAAGATGATCTACAATAAGAATAAGAATAAAAAATAACATGCAACATTTTTATTATGTTGCTTTTTATTATTCTTTATATCTTTCAATGAAATCTTACATTGAATGCGTTTTTAATTGCTTTTTTGTCTACAACACGCGTGTGCATCTTTTCAACTTCCTCTTACTTCTACTTCTACTTCCATAACATCTTAGGCTTCTTATTTTTCTTATTCTGATGGAAGTTGTTGCCATTTTGTGCTACCATCATCATTATCATTTTTTTTATTTATTTTTTTTTTGTTTTGCTGTATTGCTGCTTGTAACTTTGAGTGTTGATATTGTGATGATGGCAATTGACTTTTTGACTACTATGTAAGAATGATGGTATGACATGGCGTGGCGTTTGGAGCTAATAATTTTTGTTTATCTCAACACTTCTGTGTGTGATCTACTACTATTGTAGATACACAATAAAAAGATGCATAGACACTATTGTATTTCATTACTTTTAATGAGTAAAATTAAGTGATTGTTTGATACAAAGTGTTAATTTTTGAGGTTCAACCACAAAAAAAAAAAAAATTATTTAAAAAAAACTTTTTAACTTAGAATGCTAATTTGTATATTTGGTTTATTTAAGAATTGATTACTCACTCAATAATAAAAATAATTGTTTTTGCCAATCTTTTTAGAATTTTGATTTCAAAAATTCTATATTCAACAATATAAAAAAAAGCCTTGAGTCTATTTGATTGATCGGGAATGTATATAGATATAATTCTACTTGAATACTTTGACTAAATGAGGAATAAGTGAGTGATAGACCTAAGAATTGTAATTGTAGTAAGTGTAGTGTACTGAGACAATAAGTTTGAAAAAGACTCGTTCTATTATATTTAGTATAAATGATTATTTTTATTTCAAGCTAATTAATAAAAAATTAATTAAAAATACAATTAATAAAGTTTCAACTTTTGTTTTAATCTCAAAGGGAAATATAAAAAAAAAAAAAAAAAAAAAATAAATAAAATTTACATTTTGTTGGTTCGCGTATGCTGCAGGATTTCATTTTGTTGGTATTGTTTTTTTTTTTATTTTGAGTAAAAATTTAAATTTTATTCTTGACATAACACGAAGAGTATTTTATTCCCCTCATTTATTTCCTTCATTCATTCATTCATGTTCTCAATTCATTCATTAATTTGAAGTTGTCCAAACATAAATTAGTTAAAAACTCTTAGCAAAAGACAACATCAAGAGAGAGGGAGAGGGAGAGTGAGAGTGGGGCACAAGTACATGAGATACGTGTAGCCATGAAGAATTTTAATGGAGTCAAAGAAGTCACTAAAGCGTATTACAAACAGATGAGGAGGGGATAGATGGAGGGAGGAATGTTTGAGTCTAAGTAAATGTTGGGAGGAGGGGCATCGCTTTAACTACACTAAGAAACAATTGGAAATGGAATATAAATTTATTCCCTATTGGGAAGTAAGCATCACACGTTCGTTCATTTGAAAAATTACTCTAGCGAGTCTGACATTTTTAGGCTGGGGTTTGCCAAGTATTCTTTTAAATTTAAACATAAAACAAAATAAATAAAAAAAAAATAAAATTAAAATAGAAATAGTCATAAGAGAACAAAAAAAAAAAAAAAAAAAAAAAGAAGACGAGGAAATGTTGTGGTTCTTATATGAAAAACAATAAAATAGCAAATGCAACTAGACAACAAACAACCAAAAAAAGAATAGAAAGGAATATCTAGAACAAGAGAAGCTTACAAAAAAGTGGCAAATGTTGCCAAGTCAAGTAGAAAAATACAACACCAATAACAACAATAACAACATTAATAGTAGAAGTAGAAGTAGTACAAGTAACAACAAAAACAGACAAAAAGATAAAAGGACGGGGGTGTGATCCGATTTTATTTTTTTTTTTTATTTGTATTTATCATTCGATTTTCCTAGTTTTTTAGTTTTTATTCGATTTTTTAAGCTTTTTGTTTGTTGTGTTGCTTTTGTATTTCCATCTCCTTGATGTTGTTGTATTTTTCAACGCATTCACTTTGTTGTTATTGGTTGTCGTCTGAGCTCTTTTCTTCTAGTCTTCATTGTAGTAGTAGTGGTCTTGGGTTTGGGCTCTCAAACTGCTGCTGAACTCAGTCAAATGAACTACGAGTAGCAAAAGAATGTGGGCCGCAGGCGGAAACACCCAGTACAAGTCACAGCTGGATTTATGTTAGGCCTTTAATTGGTTGCTTCAACAGCAACAGCAAGCTACAATAACTTGACTCTCCTCACCCCCCTCATTACTTCAACAACAAATGCCCCCAAAACTTAACTTAAACAAAAAAAAAAAAAAAAAAAAAAAAAATGAAAGAAACTCTCAATTGGTTTCCTTATTCATTTTGCCGCTTTTGACTTTAAATTTTATCTAGAAAATCGCGCCAGTTTTGGGTTGTGTGTGTGTGTGCAATTAAAATGAAATTTTGCTACCGCCTTTGAATTTTATGCAATTAAAAACAAATTTAAATTGAAAGTAAACCCAAAAAATAAAGAAAAAAGAATCTACAATAGAAAAATCTTAAGGAAATGAAATTTTTCTTAAAAAAAAAAAAAATAATGGATATCTTCATTAGATGGTTGGTCGCTTGGTCCCAACTACTTAATCCCAAATCCGAACCAATATAGGCTCATATAGATTTTAAAATGGATTTTGGTATAGAAGAGAATAGATTTTGTTGTAGAAATGAAAGAAATGAAGGATAAATGAAACGAAGGAAGGCAGACACCTTTTAAAGAAGAAGCCAAAATTTTCTCTCGTATTTTGGCATTTGGCAGACACCAAAAAGGAAAAAAAAAACCAAAAAAAAAGAAAATTATACGCGTTTTTGCTGGCTGGGCAAACCAATGTCGCGCCATTGTCGGCCAGCAACAGCTGGCAATGAAATTGTAGAATAATGGCATCGACTCAGACTCAACTCGACTCAGCCATGAGGTATGAGACTCAAGGCATGAACCTTGGGTTGGGGGAAGAGAACTTGGCATTAAATTATAAAGAAATTAAACTCAATAAATTAGCAAAACGATGATGATGATAAAGAAGTAGTAAGAGTAGAAGCATAAAAAGAAGCGGAGAACTCAACAGTAGCTGAAGCAGATTTTATATTTTAAACTTACTCCTATTGTCCTCTGACTTCCTACCACTTTGGACCTTCTTCTTCATCTCTGGTATCTGTTTGTAGAACATGCAATGCGTTTGTCGACATTTGAGTTGCGTGAAGGGTTAAAAGAATCGAGAGCAGGGTAAAAGGGTAACTGAGGACAGAGGACAGAGGTTGGATGGATGCTGCTGCACGATGGATGACGACGACGATACAGCGCGGGTCGTTGGCATTATTGTCGCATATGAAATTTATGACTTTAAGAGACAACATATGCTCACGTAAATTCAGAGCATGACATTTTTCTATATACACACACACACACACACACACACACAAATGCATATGTATCTTTCTCTCTATGCATGTATGTGAGTCGTTTACTTTTTATATGCAAAAATTCTCAACTTTTTCTCGTTGGTTTTGTTTTTTTGTTTTGTGTAATGCAGCAGCAAGGATGCACACATCCTTGTGTTGCAAAGGAAAAATGGCTGATTTATGCATGTCAGCAGCCATTTTATTTAGTTGAAATGGTTGACATTAATAAAAAGAATATAATGGAAAATTTGTGAAGAAATTTTCATATGAAAAATTATATGTATATTTTTTTTTAAAGAAACCGTTGCCTTATACTTCTTCAAGCAACTCTCAACTCACTAACATAATAGACTTTCTCTCAGACACACACACACATATATATTCATATTCATATCATTCACTATATTATAAAAGTAAACAATAAACAAGAAATTCTAAGAAGCGACGAAGCTGAACATTTCCGTTTCCTTGATGTTTACTTCAAAGCTTTTGTGTATCTCACTATAAATTCTTTTATTCTATCTCTCTGTCACTCTGCCCATATGTCTCTCTCTATCTATGCATATAACTACTATATATCTTTTACTTTCATTTACTAACTATTTTGCGCGCAATTCAAAACCATTTTCTCGACACTTTTAAGAGTAAGCGAACGCCTTAGTTTAGTTAGTTAGTTAGTAGTTTACCATTATCATTGTTGTTGTTGTTGTGTTTGTTATTTTGTGAAGTTTTCAGTTTCGTTAAGTTTAGTTTTGCATTCACGTTAAGTGAATCTAAAAGGCAATAGTAGTAACAACAACAACAACAACAACAACACTAATAAAACAAGCATAAACACACTACTCAGATAGATACACGTAGATGTGTGTTTAGAGGAATGAAAGAGAGTTTGGCATTTTGAAAAGGTTAACACACAGCAAAAACCCAATTAGAAAGTAGATATATGACACTTAAGTGAGGCGACGACAACAACAACAACAACAACAAAAACAACAATAACACCAACAACAACTATACTAATAACAACAAAACTCTCTTCAAGAATAGAGGATGATGAGGATGATGGCAAAATACGAAGAATATCTTGGTGTCTTTGCTTAACATGGGTTAAAAAAAAAAAGGTCTCCTGGCTAAGGAAGATAAAACAAGAAGTAAGTAAATGAGAATGATGAAAGAACCAAACAAAATACACGGAAATGGAATTGGAATTGGAAGTGTATGTAGGTGCATGTTAGTGTGTTGTGTTTGTGTGTTGCGAGTAACTTTATGCCGCGGCATGTTCATGTGCATTGATGGTGCTAAACTACAATAGCAACACCAACAACAACAACAACATCAACATCAGATACAACACCAACAACAATAATAAAACATTGTCATGCAAGCTAACAATGAAGCGTGTAATTACAAGCGTAACTCGCTTTGTTTGTTACTCCTTGTTGGTCCTTGTTCCTTGGGCCTTCCTTCAGTTGAAGCTGACAAAGCCGAAGTTCAACGCATGAAAAAAAAAAGTAACATGAAAGCATAATGAAATTTGAGCAGGAACAGGAGTTGGTGATGGTGATGGCGATGGCGATGAAGAGTGGTGAAGAAGCGCGAAAAACTAAGGAAAAATCTCAGCACATAAACTGTTGTTCGTTTGTTCATTCATTCGTTCATTTCTTTCACTTCTTTCACTTGTTCTTTTTATGTTATTTTATTATATTTTGGTTCTTTTCAAAAGAAAAGCAAAAGGAGTAAAAGGGTTGAGCGGTTGTTGAATTATGTTCTGAACTCAATAGGATTTTGTTTTTGGGGGTGATGAGGTTGATATATGAGATACACAGTATGGAAGTTTACGCGTGTGTGGCAGTTAAGACATGGCAAGGTGGATTACTTTGGGAAATTGAAGTGGATGAGGTGGATGGTAGTTGTTGTTGTTTGGTGTTGTGTTTCGCTTAAACGCGTCGCAGCGCATAATTACAATACTTTACAAGTTCATTATAAACAATCATAAATCTATAAAAAGGATAAAGAGAAAGAGAGGTTTAATATACAAAACAAAACAAATGGCGTTCCACTTTGTATGAAAGTAGATTATATATTGTTTAAGAGAAGATAGAAGGTAGAGTGAGAATGAGAATGAGAATGAAAGGAAAACATTGCCTCACTTTTCTATTTTTCTTGTGATTATGGAAAACAATAGGAAATAATCTAATACACTTGCAAAACAAATGTTATTGACATTACAAACAGAAATAACATTTCCAGGAAAAACTACAATTTCTTTTACGAAAAATCACTTTCTTTTTTTTTTGTTGAATAGAATATTTTCACAAATGTTGTTGGGTTCTTCTTTGTTTATATTCTTAAACTTCATAAATTTATTGTCCTAGTTCTTTTCCAAATATAAAAACTCTGAATGATTGGGAAAATCAAGTAAATTGAGATTTAAGTCATTGTTTCCTTTACAAAATTTGCATAATTTTCTCAATGGCATTAAAAGAAGATAAGACATTATTTTGTATATAAAACATTCATTGGCATTCTTAAGAAAATCAATTTTTTTGTTAGTGTGCTTTAGATTGATAAGGATGTCTGTTTATTTAAAAATAATAATATGTTTTAGTTTGAGTTCACAACATACTTATTATTGAAACTTGTAGCCATCTAGCATACAAATTTAGTGGTGATTAATGAGTTTTCCTATAGAGAATCCATTTATTTCTTGTTGCAAACTCAATCTGTCATCTCATTAAGAGCGATAAAACTATGTTGGCTTAGGCACAATGGTACATTGCCGTAGTACCACTGTTTCGAATCTTAAAATCGGCAGCACTGACTACTAACACAGCTGGCAGTATTCTTCATTTATACACATGTGCCAATATTAACTATTTTATTCTATAAAATATATAAAAAAAAAAGAGCCAAGCCTCTCAAAAATTGGTTATCCCGCTGAACTTAAGATGGCCGACGATTAGGCCGTCACTATAGGTTCTCTCGGTATCAATCCATTACAGATCTTTACGATGTGAACATGGTGCAGGTTAGGCTACCGATTCCTCAAATAATCAGCACAAACATCGAAGCTTGGTTCACTGCTATGGAGTTTTGGTTCCATTGCGCCAAACTTATCAAGCACAACATTGAGATAAATCTTAAATGACCAATTTGATGATATTTGTTGAAGAAAATAGTACGCAAAGCCTTGGTAGAATCAAGATAATTGACTGCATTCAAATTATTCTTGAAATTTGTTTTTTTTTTTTTTTTTTTTTTTGTGAGAAACTTAAATTTTCTATATAAAGAAATCTAACAAGGTAAATAGTATTCAATACTCAACCAAGTCAAGCTTCAAATGTTTATTTAACTTAAATATCTTCATGTGAGTCTCTTCTGTAATAAGCTTGGGATACTTTTCTTATTATTATTTTTTTTTTATTTAATATCCTTGTTTCCAGTAACCGTCCTACTTAAGAAAATAGTAGATAAGACTCATCAAAATAAAGTGAAATAAAGTGAATTTTGAAACTCACGTGATGAGTAAAACTTATTGTATTTAGTTAAAGTAACTTGAGTATAGAAGATAAAACTAAACATATAATAAAAAATAATGAGAATATGAGAATATAAAAATCATCATTAAAATTAATAGGAGGCACCTACTACTACTACTACTACTACTACTACTTAAGTAATGCAAGTTTTATAAGTAGAGCATCTGCCTAATTTGTGGAACACACACACACACACACACACACACACACAATTCATGTCGACCTATAAATAACATGGATTCTTGTAGTATTCTTCTTTTTGGTATAGACAAATGATTTATTAACCAATTTTCGGTAACCATGTTTTCTTAATTTCGCATTCGACATTTTTCGACATTTCCCTTAACATTCACCACTCACTCACCCCACTAAATCTAAATAACTCAAATAACCATCCACCTACACTCGAAAGACCAAAAGCAGGCATGCAGTCATGCGGTGCCCACAATTTTCCTTAAACAAATGTTGAGTTCAGTTCAGTTACTCATCCCCTTTAAATAGAAGAGAAAAACCACCTTTAGGTTGCCAAGTTTTTGTAGACCAAAAGCCTGGAGGCTGCCGCCTATGAGTTGTTTGGTTGTAACTCAACGAAATAAAATAAAACACGCACCAAAGCACATTCATCCCTCGAGAAATATCGCTTATTTGGTCGGTAATAATTCTTTTCGACTACATCTCATTCTTTGTTGTCATCCGCTCCGCTCCGCTCCCTCCTTCTCTTTATTTCTCTCTCTCTCTTTCTCTATCTCTCTCTCTCTCTATTAATGGTGTCCTTAGTAGTAGCATCTTTACTTTTCGTATCGCTGACTTTCTCTTTCCTTGGAGATGTTCACATTGTTGGTATGAGGGTTGCTACGACGGAGGCGTATGCCAAAATTGCCGCAAGGAGAAAGTTTTTTCCAAAAAGAAATTTGAGAAACAAAGCAAAAGAATAAGAACAACAAGCAGAAGAAGAAGATGTTGCCGGATCTTTGAAAGTAAAACAAAAACAATACCAAAGACCGGCAAAAGCAAAAACTTCAAGTCAAATTCGAAGAACGCGAAGAACGCTAACGTAAACGGAAACTCAAACGCATTTTTCCCGTAGACACTTTTTACAAAATATTTCATCGAAATGTGTCCCTGGTGTAACATTTAATATTAAAGGTGGGTGTTGCCCACAAATAGTGGGCGATTGTTGTTGGAGGGCTACGGATGATGTGAGACAAGACGGACTACTTATAAATTAGCTTTATTTTTAAGACATTTTGTCTTTCAAATAAAGCACCAGCAGCAGCAGCAGTAGCAGCAAACATGGCTGCTTGTTTCTTCTCTTCATCTAATGTTGTTGTTGTTGTTGGTTGTGACCTGCCCCTGAAGCATTCAGGATGCGAAGGCGTTTGAGCGCTACAAATGAGACACACAGCACGCCAACGCCAAATTCAACTAAAGAAGAAGAAAGTTCAGTTCAGTCAAGTGAAAGTCTAAAAGAAAAGTGGGATATAGGAAGGAGTCAGCGACTCTCTCTCTCTCTCTCTCTCTCTCTCTCAAATAAGATATAAGAAAAGCACGTGCCTTTTGTATTTTCAACTAATTTTTCATCATTTCTTTTTTTTGGGTTTCTTAAAAAAAACTTGTTCAAATAAAAAGCAATAAATCAAAAGTTAATTATAAGCGGCGTCTATTAACTCAAAGCATCTAACCAACCATTGAAAAGTATCTCACTCACAACAACAACAGCAGCAACAACAGTAACAACAGCAACAACATTATCCAAAAGTAAAGACACAGTAGTAAATTTCATAATTATATTTTATGCGATTTATTTGTTTTGTACATATTTTGCTGGGCTTTGGTGGTCGTCGGTTTATGAAGAATGTGTTTATTCTACAATAAGATAATGTCGGATATCATGGTTGGTTGGTTGGATGGATGGATGGATGGTTATTGTAAGAATATTTTGTCCCTTATGAATGAGTGTAGGCAGCATCAAGCAACCAACCAACAACCACTTGAGCTTATGGAGATATGAGTTAAGTTGCTTTATTTGTTCTTATTATGTATTTTGTCTTAATTTAATTGCATAACTTTGGGCGCACGAACATGATTCAGTAGTAGTTCGGAGTATGTCTTTTCTTTTCTTTTGTTTTTCATATAAAAGTGAAAAGGGGGAGGAGAAGAATACTAATACATAATTATTGTTTGAGGAGATAGAATTGTTTAAGGGAAACATTACACACACACACACACACACATACAATTTATGTATTGAAGTTTGAATGTGAGCATTTTTCATATGCCTACTGCACATTTTTGTTTGTGTGTATTTCTTCATTGATTTTCTCTTTGTTATTAACAAAATAAATATTAATAATAATTATTATTATTATTATTGATGTTTGCCAGTGGATGAAATGAATAAATTTAATTGGTTTCCCTTGAATCGCATTTCAACAATATACATATTTCTTTCTTTCTTCCCTTTATATTCAATGTAATTGGGTAAAAGATTAAAGGGAGATACAATAGAAAATATAACTTCAAAATACTTTGTCTATTACAATTATGATTATTGGATCCTTATGACCTTACAACTATTCAACATGGATTATGGTGATTGAGTTAATCAAAGAATAGTAGATGGTTGACATCAATGTTCTGACAAATCAGTGGAATCAATTTTGAACTTTTTGTTTTTTGAAGCTGTTTATTTTGCACCTTAAAAATAAATATATAAAATAATTTTAGTTAAAAATTCTATTACGTTTTTACATATCAAAATCTATTGATAAACTCACACATATTTTTATCTACTAACAAATTAGTATATCATTTTTATTATATATTTCTATTCTATTCAACATAATAGTCTTTCATAGCATGGAAACTTTATTTTGACCTTTTTAAATTTAAAAAATGATTCCTCAACACATAGGTAGATCTATTCATTTACTTTCAAAGTTGTATTACATTTTTATTATATTTCTATTCTTTTTAAAACATTTCCATTGATATCAATAGTAAATTGAATTCAATTTTAACAGTCTTCAGTAGTAGTAGAAAATCTTTATTTTGCCCTCAATATTTGCAAAAAAAAAAAAAAAAAAAAAAAAAAAGACTCTAAATCTTTGAAATTCTTCACAAAAATGCAAAGATCTGTTCATCTATCAATGGAATACAGATCTGTTCTGAGTATACAATTTTTACTTTATTTCTATTCTATCCACCACATTTTATTTGATAACAAAGATAGTTTAACTTTTTTTTTTACTAATCCGCCAAGAAGGAATCTTGTTTTGACATCATTTTGCAAAACTTAGAGAAATTCGAAATAAATTGAATAAATTACATCATTAATCCAAGACATATAGCATTAAATTTCTATATTTTTACATAAAAAAAAAAAAAAAGAAGTTCCTATGAATATTTGAATGTTTTATTTACTTTTGGTAAAGAATTTTTAATAAACCCTTTAGAGATGAAAGAAGAATCTCATACTAAGTGACTAAACATATTAATTCATTAAATAACATCCATCCATCTTGATATGTTGGATATAAGAAGTTCGATTGTGTGGGAGATTAGTAGTTTTGCATGAATAGAACAATTTATACTTAAATCCTGTTGGTTACCTTAACTAAATCAATGAGAAAGATGTTATTGAAGTTGGGAAAGGCAAAAGAGGTTGTCCAATATGAAGATAATAATAAAATGGAAATCATTACCCATATGCTTTATTTAGGTGGAAGAAGTGTGATATGATTTTATTAAGGGATTAAAAATGTTTTTTTTTTTTTTTTTTTTTTTTTATAATAAAATTAATCGAAACTTTCTGGTAGCTAACCACGCCTTATGACTTTGAATATGAAATACCTCATAAAAGTATTAAATCTGAAGCTTGAAAAGAAACTTCCTTTCATTAAATACTCAAAAAACTGAATATGTTTCTATGAACTATTAAACTAAAATATAAAAATATAAAGTGTCGCAGAACTATATTAGTGACTATTTTTCAACTAAACTAAACTATTTTATTAGCTGAGTAATGAATTTTACTGATGATTTGAGGATTCGAAAGTTCTTATAATTTCAAGGGATTTTTATGAATTTTATACAAGTTTTTCTTTTGTATAAACTTCACATAAAATGAAGGTTCTTATTCTTTTTCATGTGGTTGGAAATAATTTTAGTATATTTTAGTTCTTCTTACACATTGCATTGCAATGAAAGATCATTCACAACAACAACAACAACAACAACATTTCATTCCATAAGCTAACGACAATGTATTTTGTTTGAGTTTGTTTTGTGGTTTAATATTTTATATTTTATTTACATTTATATAGAACTACTACTACTATTTCGTATTTATACTCAACTCAACTTTAATATATAAGAATATAATATATAGTATATTTATTTGTTGTTATTTCTGTTCTTGTAGTAGTGTAGAGATACAAACACATGACTATGGAGATTTTATATTATACAATATTATTATAGTATTGTAGTTGTTTGTTGTTCTTGTCTGTTCAAAATTTGTGTGCCAAGCAAAAGATAAAAGTGCCAGAGTAACTTGTCATAATAAATTTCAACTTTGTCTCTCATTCTTTCTCTTTTATTCTCTTTCATTTTATATCTAACTATCTCTTTTATTCTATAATATTTATGCCCTTTTTTCTATATAGAAAAAACAAAAAAAAAAAAAAACAACAATAGGGTTTTTTGTTTAATATTAGTGAAATTTATATAACAACAACAAAATAAATGGTAGACAACAAATAAAAAAAAAAATGTTTAATGAACTGTCGTCATTGAGAATTATGATTGTGTGCCTATGTGTGTGGATGTGAAATAGTGTAACTGTGTGTATGAAATAATGTATCTGCATAAATTTGTAGATTTTTTTTGTTTTTGTTTTTTTTTATTTGTTTTTTTGTTTTAATAACCTGTTAATATATTTTTTGGCCATGTGCGGTGGCAACATAAATACACATAGATACAGATACTCACACACATACACACAACACATAGTTTACTATGTCGATAGAAATCCATTTGGTCAAAACAGAATTTCAAAAATGTTTTATCAGCAATAGGCAGAAACAGCAAGACCAACCGGATCGAGTTGACTAAGCTGAGGCTTTTAGGTATTTGAATACTATCAAAATATATTATAGGCATAGTGTATGTGTGTGTATGTGAGTGTGTGTGTGTGTGTGAGAGCTTAAATGAACTGCCAAAACTGCCAAAAATGTAAGCGAGATAGATAAAGTGTTGGTTGGGTAGAGTAGAGTGAGTTAGAGAGAACAAAAGAGAAATGGGATAAATGCTTTTAGTCAATAACCAAAAACCGAAAACAATGTGCAGCATTCGAATGATTAAAACTCAAATACTGCAACACGAATCTTCTACACAAACACAAACACATATCCATATAGATGGGAATATATCTATGTGTGTGTGTGTGTGTGTGTGTGTGATTTTGCATTTATAAATGCGGCAATGCCATCACAACAACAATAACTACAACAGCAATAGAATTTGTGTGAATTGTGTTGTGTGGTAGAAGGAGTAGTAGAAAGCAGCTTTGTATTGTGTTGTTGGTTTCATGCATTCATACTCAACTCAACTCAACTCAACTCCACTCATCTCAATGCGATTCAACTATTGTTGCCTCCTCCTTTAGTATCTCTTCACTTCTCTTGGACTCTTGTTGCCTTCACTTGGTTGGTTTTGGTATATGAATGTGTGCACGTTAATCTTTGAAAATCCAAGTGCTGTATGCGGTATTATGCGAAAATTTATCTGATTTAACACCTAATATACAATAACTTAATATGCAGTATGCCGCTCATTCTTCCATTCACCATCTCCTATTCCATTGCATCCTAACCATAGTCACCACCACTCAAACTTTTATATTGTTCAAACTTGTGGCAATCAAATGAACAGAACAAGGCAAGTCGGCGCTTTTGAGGAGCCCGTACATTTTTATAGGAAAATGCAGCAGTTGCTTGTCTAAATGTTCGACCAACCGTCCAACCAACTACCCGCGCCTGCCTTCCCTTTATCCCCAGTTTAGTATGCGCTGTCAATGCTACCAAAAAACAGAAAAAAGAAAGACCGACAACCAACAATTGCGGCCGGTTGCAATGCGCTCCTCAACTTCTGCTCCTCTTGCTCCACTTCAATTGTTGCTGCTATGTCCAATACGAATATACTGGACACTTCATCCATGCTGCACCACTATACAACTCTACTCTACTCTACTCTCTCTCTCTCACTCTATCTCTCTGCCTTATGCCTTCTCTAAACATCATAAAATGCGCCTGGTATGCGGTGTTTGGAAAATGTGAATATGAACTGCATAAATCTTCCAGAGGCGGCAGTCTTTGCTACACTACACTAGTACAACATTGAAGCTGTACCACTATGGTTAGTGAGTGTGTTATCCTTGCACTTGCAACAATAGAGAGGCAGGCAATAGCGTTTTCTTGTGCTTCATGCAGCTTTACAGATTTTGTGAAACAAAAAAAAAAAAAAAAAAACAACGATACTCCAAGCTTCTTCACCATGCACCATTTCCAATGATGAAGGCAAGTCGAGGCAAACAGCCACGAGTAATGTATGACCTGAGTATCTATGAACATACACTCATACTTAAATGCATAGATACTCTCTCTCACGCACATACATAAGTCCCCAACAAAGTCTATAGACATTTGCGCATAAATGTGAATAGAATGTGTCGGCATCAAAGTTCAGTTTTGAGCTCGAACTTACGAGTTACTCTCTTCTTTCTATTTCGATTCATTTTATTTTAATTCTTTGAAAGTGGGCTTAGTTTTTTTTAGTAATCGGATACAGATACTTTTTTAGTCTTCTTCATGTTGGTGTGAAATGATATTCATATTTCTTATGTTATATTAGACATTCATATGGTTTTTTTTTTTAGATATTTTCCAATATTTTAGTATGAATTAGAGTTTTTTTTTTTTTTAAACTTTCCATGATTAATTTTGTTGCTATTACATATAATGAAAATGTATGTTTTCTGTAATAGAAATGTTTTCCTTATAAATTATTAACGAATTCAATATAAGAACTACTTCTTCACATCATACTACACTTCAATGCTTCCTTCTGTTACGATATTCTTGACACTTTGATCATGTGGTTAACATTTGGTCATGTGTTGAACACATTTCACTGATTTGATTTTGGATGATGATAGAAATGATGGAAATTTTTGGTTTGATTCAGACTAAACTTTACTAAAACACTCTCTAGACTATGCTAGAGTTTCGCTGAAAATTTCATCAAAATCGGACAAGAGGTTTCGGAGTCCATAAGGAATAGACACATACAGACATAGTTTCACTTTTATATATAATATATAGAAAGAATATTAATTTTTTAGTATCATAAACATTTCTGTTGGTCGAATGCAATCCCTTCAACCCACATTTAAATCTTTAGAGCAACCTTCAATGCAAACACAATTTCATATCCACTCACTTTTCATCTTAACTTTTGCTTCTATGTAAGTACTATGACTACTTTATCTATCACACATATATTTCTATATTTCCGTTTACATTATCAACTCCTTTCTTAAGTTTAATATTTTCTTTATGTCTTGCCAATCTCTCTCTCCTTCTCTCTCTCTCTCTCCCACACTACTTGCCAGCCCTTCTTCTCTGTGTATGTGTCTTCTCTGTGTATTTGACTTGAATCTTCTCTTCCATGCAATGCGCACTTGAAATTGCAGCAATAATTCATAGTTGAGTATGTGTTAAGATGCACACGGAAAATGATCGTTAAATAAATTTTCAGTTTGTTCGCATAAATAAAAGTTTTAACCATGAAATACAATTGTTCTTCTTCTGCTTGTTCTTCTTCACCATCTATGAATTTCAGTAGACAATTTTAAATAAGTTGAAAATTAATTTTACTAAAATGGCAAATGCGAAATTCTGAAATGGTCAAGAAATGAATTTCTCGTTGAAATTGAAGATAAAATTACCTTTAAACAAAATTAAATCGAAAACAAAATAAAATGCAGGTAATTTTCTTATGCAATTTTCTGTAAGTGTTTCTTGGTTTACAATTTGATATCCCCTTCATCATCATCATCATCATCATCGTCATCATCATCATCACTTGGCTTGTATTGGTCTGGATTGGGTTGGTTTAAAGGTTTCAATTGACTTGAATCTTGTAAAAATTTCTATTTATTATAAATTTACAATTTTCCAACAAAGAACAACAAATAATGGTGGTCAAAGTAAAGAACCAAAAAGAAAAATACATAAACGAATTCAAGTTGATTTGTTTGTTGCATGATGCTCATGTATGAGGCAGGCAGGCAGGCACCTTGATGGGGGACACAGACAGACAGGCAGGCAACAATATGAAGGTGCGCATGCAAACAATTTTTGTGTCCAGCAAAGCGTCCCGACGACGACCGACTATGATGATGGCAGACTTGGACGCGTCCATAGGGACAGCAGGACTTGACTTAAAGGTAAATGTAATGGTGAATTACAAAAGTAAATCGAGTGAGCAAATAATGTTGGAATGGTTAGTGAGAATTTTGGTTTGCCAAGTTGGATGGGGTGGGGTAGGGGTATGGGTAGGAGTCAAAGGAAACGTTGATTGTTGATTTGTTTTGGCCAAACTTGTTCGCTGATGTTGTGCTGTTATTATTATAGTAAAGGCGCGTACAATAAATGCGAATTGCTTTACAGTGTTTAGTTATAGTTGGCGTTTATGTGTGTGTGTGTGTGTGTGTGTGTGTGTGTGTGTGTGTATGTATCTGCAAAACGATTCAACCCGCAGGCAACCTGCTAGGTATGTGTTGGAACAACTATTATTAACGTTGTTGTTTTCGATGGCTTTGTGTTGCCCATTTTGCCCATGTTGATAATATTATTCGCATGCTTTTGACGCGCTCGCTTGACCAACGAGGAGAATCAACAAACGATTTTCTTCTTTTTTTTCTCCCTTTGAGTCTATGTTCATGCTGCTGCTGCTGCTAATGTTGATGTTGTTGCATGCAACATGTTTTCCTGCTGCATGCATATTTTTGTTTATTCATAAAATGAACTGCTCACTTCCATTCCATTTCATGCCATTCCATTATCGCATTGCATGACTTTGAATTCCAACTCTTTCAACTGGTCAGCAATGGTAAGTAAGTACTCGTCCATATTATCCATAGCCAGTCAGTCCTTAACACACACACACACACACACACACACAGATATATTTACTACTACTACTATCCAATATTCATAACCATGTGCATTCCATCGACATTTGCTTGCTCCGCTTGTTGTTGTTGTTTCTGTTGCTGCTGCTGCTGCTTGTGTATTTGTGTATATTTTGCTTATGAAGCTCATTCATTCGACCATTTGAGCGAGCATTCGAGTGAGTGGCGTGTGGCATAAACATATACACATAAGAAGGAGAAGAAGAAGAAAAAGAAGAAGGGTTGGTGTGACGGCAGTGCTGCGGCAGCAATTCAAAAATGAAATGAGGGCTTTTGCGCGCTCACTCAAATTGCCAGTTATTAAGTAAATTGATTTTAAGTACGTTTTAAACTTATTTGCTTCTAAATGTTTTGTTGCTTTTTTCCATCTAATAATAATTTTTTTCAATTTTCCTTCCCACATCCTCTACTCTTTGCTCTCTCTTCTCTTCTCTTCTCCTCACCACTACATTTCTTTCTCTATCCATTCTATCAAGTTGTGTGTTAAACTTTTGTTATTGTGTGGAAAATTATTACGTTTGATGTTTTAACGATAAAGAAGAAATAATGTAATAAATACGAGTATAATAGATTTTTTTCTATATTTACTTTAAGTTCCGTCGGGTTGGTTGTTGGTATTTATTTCTTATAATTATTACTGTTTTTTTTTTTTTTTTTAATGTACAATTTTCATAATAATATATTTTTATTAGCGCATTATAGAGTTAGCAAAGTTCATAAATTTGTTTTTTAAAACAAACTTAATAGTCACAAGAAAGTAAATTTCTATGTGGTCATAAATGAAATGTTTTCATTGAAAATGAAATTTTATACAATATTTTTTTGGAATTCTCTAATATTAACGGCAATAAAATATAAATATATCAGATGAGATTAATAATATCATTTCCATCAATCAAAATGTTCACCCTTAATTATCTTTCATAATAATGAATATGTAGTTTCAAACTTTTGTTGAAATAAGACTCGCTGTATTATTTGTGGTCATTCAAACTCTGAACTGCTATTTAGCGTTTCAAAATTAAGATTTTACAAATTTTGTTATGAATTGATTTCAGCAATTTTGTCTTAGCCTTCTTTGACTAACATAAAGTAAACATTTCAATTATTTGTTTACAGAGACCCATCCCTGCTTGATTTACATATTTTCACCTGTTTTATCGCTCTGAAGCCAATGATCTCTGTTTGCATTTCATTTTACCACCATGTAGTAAATGTACAATGATTTAATTAGATTTAATATTGTACAAATACGCCTTTCTCAGAAAATTCTCTTTATGACATTGAAAACGTTATCAAAATCCCTTCAGTGGTGTAGAAGTTATGCGTATCGGAAGAAACAGAAATTTTTCGATTTTCCTTTATACTATGTCTATCTATACTCTATAGATACATAGATATGGATGTACAGATATATAGTTTCTTGATTCTTTCTATTCTATTGAATTATTGAAAATTTAATTATTCTCTCTTAAGCAATTAATTCAAACATCATAAAATCAAATATTTCTGTTTCATTTTATCTAAAATAATAATTCTTCCAAAACATTTCGCTATTCAAATCCAAAAAGCATGCAGTAAGGGAACAAACCAGGTTGTATTGTCTCTAGGAAACTTCTTCTAACTGAAAATGATGAGAAAAGGATTTGGATGATGACGGGAGCACTGGGTGAAAGGATACTTCAGGACTTCTGTTGCAACTGCGAATATGAGGAAGGTCCGGGAAAGTATTCAGTACCTTATTTGTGGCTGCCCTATTTATCTCCAACTTTTCTTTGATGATTTGGACAGTTTGCAAAATTGCCACAAGGGAACCTTGCTATGTTCCTGCATTCTTCAGGTTGGTTTCAGAGGCTGTTGGAGAGACCTCTGAGACGAACTAGGAATACCCTAATTCCCTTTCTACTCCCCTTTACCATTAAAATCAGGTATCAGAATGGAGGGTAATGATACTCATAATGTTCTCGAGCTTTGAAGCAATCGGCCCTGTACTATAACTTAAACTAATTTATTTGCTATTCAATAATAATATTTTCAAAAAACAAAAATTTCACATTTTCATAATATTCATTCAAGTTTAATGTGCCACACAATAAGAAAACCCCATCATTTGAACGTTTAAAAGTGTTTATCATCATCATCAAATAAAAACGAAGAGTTGAAAAATTGAAATAAAAATCTAATTTAATTAAAATCAAATTAATATTTACATAATCATGGCATCCATCTAATGAAAGTTTTACATGCAAAACTAAGCACAAGTTGAATGAACACAAATCATAAAAACAGAGATAAAGATATTCCAACTCAGACTCAGATCGTCTCTTTGCCTTAGTGGTTAAAAATAGTACGAGTAATGGATGCATGGATATATGTAAAGAATTGATGTAAAAGCACTCAAAAAGAGAATGAAAATGTGCTTCATAAACAGGGCAATTAAACTAATGACCAAGCGTTACGATGATGGCGATGATGATGATGATGGTGATGACTACAACGACAACTACAACTACAACTATAAGAATGAATGGTTGGTTGATAGCGTTAAAAGACCATCATCAGCACCTCACAAGCTCACACACTCAGATATAATACAGATACTTTTAAGTGTTGCCAACTACACTAAGTTGTGTTGGTGCCAAACAGCAGACGATGATTGTCCGCCTGTCTGTCTGTCTGTCTGTCTGTTTGTTCATAAAATGAATGTGAATCAGCATAAAATGTTGACGACGTCGAAGACGACGAAGAAGAATAATACGACGACCACACACCAAGTTAACTTGGTTAAGTGCGCAAGCGTGCTGGCGAATCAAAAGCTTTAGCCTCTGTGAGTAATATAAACGTGTTTTTTTCCTTTCTATTTGTTGTTGACTTGGCTTAAGAAGATATTTTCTTTGCTGCATTCATTCATTCAATAACCGTAAATGCTTTTCAAGCTACTTCAACTCAACTTCTCATAAAATGCCCATTTGATCAAAACTAAGCAAAACAAAACAGAAATAAAAATATAAAGAAGCTAAGCAGCAGTCAGTTGAGACAAAGAGATAGAGAAGAACTTGAGACTTGGAGACGCATTAATATTATGTCTACACTTTGCATATCATTAGCTAACCGATGTGATGGTGGTGGTGGTGGCCCTTGCCGCTTTCCTCATAGCTGTACACGCGTCTTGCGTCATGGCTAAAAGAGACGTTGAAAATTATGAACTGCGTCATTATTTCGGTCTACGTGAGATGCCTGCGACTGCGACTGCGCCTGCGCCTGCTCTTGCAATAAGTTGATGAAGTCGTGTGCATAGTTGCCCATTGAATGAATGAAAGAATGAATGAGAATTGGCTAAGTTAAGAGTCCATAGTTGGTGTTGTTGGTGTTGTTCTTGTTGTTGTTGTCTAGTCATCACGTGTAGACACTTTCTTAGTTGCGCTTTAGATTCATTCAGTCAGTCAGTCAGTCACTCACTCACTTACTCATTGAGATAAAATAAGCTTTGGTTTAATGAGATCTTTTGTGACTATCAGATATAAAAATACTTATAGAGCAGCTCCTTCTGTTTCCGATCTTCCTGTCCTGATTGTTGTAATATAAGTATATTTTTTTTTTTTTGATTTTGTTTTCAACTTCCAATTCCGCTTAACGATGGCTTCTCTCCTTCCTAAATAGGTTTTTTTTTACTACTATTACTGCTGCTGCTTAATTGATTTCTCATATGTTTATGAGTAAGTAATAATCTTAAAGCAGAAAGCGAGTTAAATTAGTGACGCCGCCGCAGCCACCGACGTCTTCATCATTTGTATCTAAAAAGCAAGAGACTTGATGATGTATTGCTAGTTTTAGGCCATGTTTGTGTGGCTTGACTGGACTGTGGACTGGACTGCGTTGCCATGGCAATAAGCAATGAGCAATGGGTGCTGCTGCTGCTGCTGCTGTTGTTGCCTTTGAATTGTGCGCATGCGTCTTAGATACACTAACCGGTTTTCGTTTGTCTTCTTACTACATACGTTTTCCGGGGCCTGTTTCTTGATTATCATGCTTGCTTATCTTAAAAACGCAAACGAAGAAGAAGTCGTCGACGACGATGGTGATGGTGATGATGATGACAAAGAGGTAGTAGGGATGCAGACAGGCACAGACTTTGTGTTAGGCAGGCAGGCAGGCAGGCACACTGAACTTGGGTTCATCTCAAAGTAGTAGTATGTAGTTGGCTCTTGCCTGCTGTCCTTTGTTTGATTTGTGCTTCATACATTTCTAGTTTCACACACACTCACTCACATATTCACACAGATACACATTATTATTGTTGTTGTTAGTTAGTGAGCGAGTGAGTGAGTGAATGAGTGAGTGAGTTCATATGTTGGTTTTGGTGTTGTTGTTATTGGCTTGACTTGTTTGTTTGATTGGTAATGGTGGTGGTGACTTTAATGGCTTCCGAAATGATCACCGAGTGAAATAAATGGCAGACGGAACCAATAAACGTCGCCCGTTATAGTATCTTGTTGTTGTTGTTGTTTGCTGATATTCTTGTCATCATAATAAATTAGTTTTATATTTGATTATTTCTTTAAGCAAAAAATTGTTAATTTTCTTTCTTTAGATTTATTCAATATTAAATCTAAAATGATATAATTAAAAGAAATTTGTTGTGGGAAAGAATTAGAGGAATAGCAGAAAGGATCATAGAACTTTCACAGAGGTGAACAGTGATTCCACAGAAAATTGTAAAGATTCAAATTCAATAACACACTCAGGGTTCCTTTGATTTTGTATGAGGAAATATTTTTAAATTTCCTATAAAATTATTTAAAACAGTGTAACATATTAAGAGATTCATCAAATGGTTCTTAGCAATGTTGAAAGATTTTTTTTTTTTTTATTCTTATTTCCTTCTATGAACTTTTGAAATAATAAATTTTACTTGAATAAATCAAAGAAATTGTTTTTTTTTTTTAACAATTCAAAAGCCACATTCACCATTAAAGTAATAAAATGAAATCAGTTCCGCATTTTAGAATGAAATAGAAAAAGTTTTACATCATTTTTCATCTATAAAAATTTCTCTTCTTATTTTCTTCCTTCACTTTACAAAATGCAAAGAAATAGGGGGAGTAAGAGAGTTGGTCCATTCTCTCCATACTATTGATGATGACGTTCATTGCGACTCACTCCTACTGCTAATAATAATACACATTGCATTATACCATCATCATCATCATCATCATCAGAATATAATGTTGGCCTATAATTTGTAGAATAAATTTTCCTATTTATTTTTTTATTAAAAAGAAAAAAAAAAAAAATCCATAATATATTAAATTGCATATTTTATAGACAGTCATCAATCAGCAAAGGTTTAAAGGAATTGACCTGAGTGAATGTTGTAGTAGGGAAACATGAAGTTAGTCGCTTGCCCGCCTGCTGAGTTGGTTGACTATGGAAGTTGAGTTGATTGGGTTGGGTTGACTTTGAGTTGGTTAAGTTGGTTTGGTTGAGGAGATCTGAGTTGGTTTGCTTTGAAGAGATCTGGGCAGCTGCTGCTTTGGTTGGGAATGACTTTTTTATTTTTGAAATAATAATAATGATGTTGTTGTTGTTGTTGTTGTTGTTGCTGCTTTGTGCTTTGCTCTGCTTTGTGGCCATTTGTGGCATGTTAAATAAATTGCGTTTACCCTTTAGGGTTACAAGCAAGAAAATTGCGACTCTTGTACAATTTAAAGTACTTTATGCAGTTTTTTTTTCCTTTTTTTTCCTTTCAGTTCAGTTCCGTTCCATTCCTTGGCTTTACTCTTTTGATTTTGTTAAATAAAAATTGCTATAATTTTTGGTTGAAAATTGCAATTTGACTAATACTAAGCTAGGGTTACACACTCACACACACATGGAGATACATTTTACTCGTCCATAACAGTAATCATTGTTATTAACTCAAGTGCTCACTCCTGAGTAACTAAAAGGCAAAACTTTTTAAATTTTCATTACACTTAATCCCATCTTATGATGTTTTTTCATATTTAAAACAGAAAAAACAATCTGTCAACATAAAATACTTTCAGAAACCAGTTTTTAATTCGATTTTTTTTTTCATATCAGCATCAATCAAAGGGCGTTTTGTTATCCTTTAACCATTTTATGAGTATTTAAATTTATTTCAATGATAATAGAAGAATGAATGAATAATGGTGGATGAATAAATGCACTTGTTTAATAATATTGTCCCATACTTTAAGGGTTACTTCCGGTCGAAAATATGCCACCTTCCTCCCCTCTATGATGGCATTAATAATAAACACATTTTGCCACGTTCGTTTTTCTTGAGCTTGGAAAATTCTCATATACTTACTACTATAATATTTCTCATATTTTTATAAACACGTGTAGTAAATACTAAATTATGGAACAGAAAACATCCTGCTTACAGATACAAATAGTCGTTGTCCTTAGTAATATATCAGCCATATTTTTTTCCACTTACTTACTTAGTAAACAGAAGAAAAAAGAAGTCAATCTCCAACCACTAACTAGCAACCAACCAACCAACTACCCCCTCGTTTCGATTCGATTCGTTAGAACAAGTTCAGTTCAGTGGAGTTAAGTTGTGTTGAGTTGAGTTGAAGATGCGGCAGCAGTGTCGGCATAGATTTGGTATATTTACCCGTGCCGCCGTCGCTGACTTTGAAGTTTGACTTGCGTTCGCAATAAAATCGTAATAAAACACATTGGTCACGTAATTTCGTTTGTCTGTGGGATTTTATTGCCATTTTTCTTGCAATTTTAAATTGTTATAAATGTGGCGTCGAACAACTGAGACTGAGGCGGTTGTAATCGAGACTGAAACTGAGAAAACTGAGGAGGCTGCTGATGCTGTGACAGAGACTGCGGCAGAGACTCCCATTTACTTTGTTTGATTATGCGGTTGCATGTATTTATGATGTGGAAAATGCCACAATGCCGGATTTGCCATTGCGGCAATGTGCTTCTTTTTCTTTTCAATCGAATCATGTTCACTTTTTCCTACATTTTCCTTTATATTTTCCTTTTGTATGCTTTCTTTTTTCATTCCACTTTTGTTGGATTTTGAAGTGTGAACATGAAAATAATTCAAATTGCTTTTGCTGCTGCTCTTTCATTTCTTGGCTTTGGCACACGCCCTCATGTACACAATACTCTCTCATTGTAATTACATGGCACCCATCCATGTAACTCGTCGGTTGAAATCGCATTTGATTAAACTTTGGTAAACTTTTGCTTACTTAGTTTTACCACCAAAAGACAATTAAGCAACAAAACTTTGATAAATTACTTCCTTGTGCACATTTTATGAGTTTTTCAACCAAATTATACCCTCAAATATACAAACACACACTCACACTCACAAATACAAATACAAATACTCTAGAATAAGAAATATTGTAAAAGGAAAGAACAAAAATATTTAAGTTCTGAATTCTATCTACACTAATTAGGGGGCGCTTGGCTTCCTGTGAGTATTTGCTATCTTAAACTTTTGCCTTTGCCTGTGCCTTTGCTTACCTCACTCACTTCTTCACAATGATGAAAACGAACAATAAACAAATTCCAGCAAAGAACTCCAACAAAAATAAAAATCAAATATTTTTTGTAAGTCGAAAAGCACAAAAAGAAGGTTACTCATGATGTATATAGATTATTATATGTATTTTATATTCTGTAATGGCAAAGGACATTAAATATTGTACAAGTTGGACATAGTTTTCGTTTTCGGTCATTTTAGTTTCCTGTTTAGAGTTTTATGAGTAAAATTTAAGTAAAATATTTGTAAAAGATTGAATGGAATAGTGAATGGAGAATAGAAAGATAATGATGGATGACTAAATTTATATTCAACAACAAATATAATACATAGTACTATTAATGATTAGAATATTCAGAAACTCTGATAGTTGATATTAGGATTAGTAGATCATACAAAGTTGTCATAATGGAAAAAGATAATTTTCCATGGGTTTGTTATGCAAACTATTCCCAAAGTTATTGAGATATTAAGCTGAACTTTACACTGGTTAGAAACTCTTTTTTTATTTGTTATTAATCACCAATCATGATTACTCTGCGCAAAGATCGTGAAAATCATATTTTAAAATGAATAAAAGTGATTATCACTCAAGGCTTGGGGAAACCGAGTAGCCTTTTGGTGCGCCTAATGCTTTGTCTGCTCCATTGCAGTAAAGAGTCACGAAGTGGCCTTTTGAGCCTCCGTATTGGGGTTGCATCGGTCACTGAGCTGACCAAACGATTGTTGTGAGCTAATAAACGGTCGTTATATTGGCTAATGGAAGGCGATCTGGATGAGCAAATCTCATGGAATAAACTACTTAAATATATTTTGTAGTTCTAATTTAGTGAGACAACTTTAGATTTTTCTGTATTTCATTGGTTTCTTATTACATTTAGAGCCACATGAAAGCGTCAAATGGAATTTTTCATTTACCAAACTTACTATCAATTTACAAAAAACTAAATAAGTTTTTCATTTAACAATTTTGCATTTCCTTTCTTTTTTCTTTTGTGTTTGAAAAATTTTTTAAATTTTTCTCTTTTTTTTTTTTTTTTGGTGATTTGTAGACAAAGTTGCGGGCGGCCTCTTTTACATAAATGTTTTGGAATGACAACCATTTATTAGGTTTTGCTGTTGTCATTTTGATATTTTCTAAACTACTCGTTTGTATGTATATTTGTTAGCTGCGTGCTTGGTTGTCTTCTACTATATACAAACATACATATCTATAATACATAACTATGTGCATATCTATGTGAGGGTGTTAATTTATTATTGCAGCAAATTCCTGACACTTTATTGTCTGCTTTCTAATGAATGAATAAATGACTGACTGAATGAATAAATGACTGACTGTATGAGTAAGTGAATAAATGAGTGAGTGAATGAATGAATGAATAAATGCTATTTTATGCATTTGCCTCTCAAACTACTTATTACTTACTCACTCATTCACTTTGTTTCTATTTCTCTTCATCAAATCTATAAAAGAGGATGGGAATACTCATTCTCTCTATGATGTGATGTGAATGTGAATGTGAAATATCTATTATTGCATTTTGGCATTTTGACTTCATTTTCACTAAACACAAATCCATGAAATAATAATCTATGTCTGTCTGTATTTGTTTGTGTATTTATATACTATGAGTGTTTGTATTTATTTTAATAATTGCGTTGATTATTAGTTTTTGTGCTTTTTAATTGAATTTTAATTAATTTAATGGCGCTTGGTCCCATTTGATATTAATTTTTTTTTTTTTTTTTTTATTTGTTGATTATTTTTAATATTCAAACATTCAAAAACATTGTACGATTTTGATATTTTTTTTTTTTATAAATTTAATGTTATGTTGACAATAAAAATGCTTAGTTTGTTATTATCAAAACCAAACCAAACCAAACTAAACACAACATACAATTATTAATTTAAAATTGATTTCGCTTTAAACCAAATAATTAAATATTAAAAAAGATTTAAAGGATTTCGAATAAATTTAAGTCCTGCCATATATGCCAAAAATCGTTTGAGATCTTTGAGATATTTGAAGTTATTGAAGAGAATTGGTATAAAAATAGCATCCTGGGTTTAAGAAGACAATGTGAGAGAATGTGATTTTAAAATATATAGAATTGTAAACTGTTTTGAAAATAGAAATATTGTCCTTTAAATAAGAAAACATTTCGAAAAATTATAAAGAAAAATACAATTAACTATGAATAAGATCAAGTTTAGACTGTTTTGACATTGAAAGTGTAACATCATTAATTGCATTGGCGACTTAAGTCCAAAGAAATAGAAGAAGTTTTAGAAATTAAAGTTGAGGAGAATAATGATGATAACAATGATGAAGAAGTCGAGAAAACGATGATGAGGATAATGATGAAGAAGTACTAAGGAAATGAATTCAGTGCTGAGGAAGACAAAGGTGTTGGAAATCTGTGCTTGGCTTGTTCTTATGATAGCATTGATTTGTCCAGGCTAAGTGGGAATACAAAATCTAATGAAAGAGTACATAATGAGACCGAAGACAATAATCATCAGGGGAAACAGTCGAAGAGATTGAAGCAGTAGAATCAGCAAAAAAAAAAAACAAACAGTTTTTGTATCGAAATTTCTTTCAAAAGTATATAAAATGATAAAATATGATTATTAAAAGAACGAATGTCTATGAATTTATGAACTAAATAACAACTAATAGAAATTCATTGGATACTAGATACCCGGGCAAATGTTCTCCTGCCTCTCCTTCCAAAAAAAAAAAAAAAAAAAAGTGGATACTGTTTGCTTGACCTGATGAGATGTTTGCCAAAGACGATTTGATTGACTTTAAAATATGATTTTCGGCTGTTCCTTTGGTGTTTTTAAAATGTTCTCTTTTCCTAAACGTTCCTAGTGAATCATTCTGTTGATTGATAAAAACCGTAGAAAATCCGTTCGTTAGTTTTTAAGTTCATCGCGTAAAGACACACATACGCATACTACAATTTAGTGATAATCAACTGAATTCCCTTAAATACAATAGTATTGCATCCATAAGAAATATATTCTACCACTACAGCGAAGACGGAAACCGATAAATTATTTTGAAACACAAACTTTCATATGTTGATTTTTAATAAATTTAAAAATTCTGAATGCATAAAAGATTTAATGTTATAATAATATTGGGTTAACATTTAAGAATAAAATTTCCATTTTTATTATATTTTATTTTATTTTTAATGACTTAAATTCTTAGTGACAAATTGTATGTTTAAAATGATTTTTTTTTTTCGTTTTAAATATTCTTCTTATTCTTAAATTTACAAACAAACAAACACTTTTAATTGGTTGACCTCATCCTAGAGGGTGTTGTGCACTTACTCCCACCTTATCACTCCACCTACCACCCACCCATCCCATTAACAGAGACTCATTTTACTTTGGTTTTTTTGGACTCTTGTCGTAATTCTTTGGCGTGCAGCAATATATATTCGGCTATTTAAGCACGCTCCACCATTCAAGCCAACACAACTCACCTCATGGTATCCATCTACTATATACCATTCCCTTCTATATCCCATTGCCTGCCATGCCATCTCATTGGGCTTGGAATGGCACGGTGCGGCTCGGCTCGGCACACTTGTCGTCCAAAACTTGGCATTGGCAACAAACCGACAAACGTTTTATTTCGTTATCTTTTTGCCGCAGGCAGGCAGCCTTTGCTGCAAATGCCACGCAAATTAAACATGCTACCTTTCTTTTTCCTTTTTTGCTTTTACCATTTTTTTCATTTTTTCATTTGTATTTTTTTTGTTTTCTTTGCCTTTTACCTTTTTGCTTTATTCGTTTTCTCTTTATTTCAGGTTTCTGATTCTGATTCTGTTTTTTTTTTTATTATTATTTTTGCTCTTTTGCCGCTTTGTTGCACACAACACTTCATCCATTCTATTACATTCCATTCCTTTCCCTTATTTGACTTGACTGACTGAAATTGCTGTGTCCTGTTTGCTTTGTGATTTTTACCTTATTTTCTGTTTTTTTTTTCTTCTTCTTTCTTTATTTTAGTTTAGTTGCTGACAATTTTTTTGTTTTTTCTTTCTTATCCCATCTTTTTTGTTCATTTATTGTTCATTTATTTGTCGTTGTTTCATTCGCTTCATTTTGTTGTTTGTTGTTGTTGTTGTTATTGTTGGTTTGTGGCATGAAATATATGAGTGTATTTACGTAATGTTTTGTGAAACATGACTGCAGGCAATGAAGGATAGAATATAGTATAAAGGTGTAGCGGGTGTTGTCCTTCAGTTAGTTAGTAAACACTCACTTATTACCTCTTTTATTTGCATACATAAGTGAGCTTCAAAACCACGCAGCAACAGCAACGGCAGCAGCACTTATGCTGCTACTCAGGTAAATTAATTGAAGGGGAGGGTATGAGGCATTTAAAATAGAAATAAAAAGGACTTCAGTTTAGTATGAAAATTACAAGTGATGTTGAGAAATCTGATTCAAAATTTGAATTTGGGAAATTTTGCATTTAAAATGTGTTTTGCAAAAGCTACTCAGACTACAGAAACCAGTTTCCAAATGGATACCAACTAGTGCCAACCAGACGCCTACCTTACACGCAGATATACCGACAGACACACACTCATATTCATTCATTCACACACACACACACACACACACACACACACAGATATAGTAACGAAAGAAATATACGCACATGCAAAGAAAAAGATAAAGATACACAAACTAACTTAATCGCATCATAAATATTCAATGCTTTTGATTCACGTTTCACACCCTCAGGCTGAGGCAGGCGTTTAACATACAATATTTTATGACAGTGCGACAGAGTGTCAGGCGATTTCTGTTTTGTCAGCCTCTTTTTCTCATCTTTTTTTCACTTCTTTTTTTTTTTTTTTTCTTGTGTTTGAATATTTTGTCTTCATTTTGCTTTATTTTCCAAGTTGCTGCAAGCATTCAAATGATCAGAGAGAGAGAGAGACTATTAAAAGCATATGAATGAATATAGAATAAGTATAAGAAAGGAATGGAAAAAAGTATTGCATACAGAAAGGCGCGCATATGTAACAAATAAAGCTTAAAAACTCACTTGAATTGCTTTAGTTTGTTATTTAGGGTTGGGAGTGAAACAAAAAGAAAAAAAAGGAAAAAAAAAAGAAATGGTTTTTTGGCGTGAAGCAAGCATAAATAATTATTTATATGAAATATAATCAGAAAAAAAAAAAAAAAAATTGGAATAGGAAAATGAAAAACCTTCTTTTCTGTAATACACGGGATGATCTCCATCTCTTTGTATTACATATTCTTCTCTTCTATTCTACCATACACGGTACGTATAACCCAATTAGTTACGTTGTTCCTAACTGACCGATGAAATGGGTTCATTTGAGAACGAATGAATGAAGGAATGAATGCATAAAAAACTCATTTGAAATTATATATATTTTTTTTTTTTTTTTTTTTTAGAGATTTTATTGATGTAACTTTCTGGTTTGGGTTTTTGGTTTCGAATAAATTGCTTAATTTGTTACGGAGGCCAACATTTTGAAATATGACAGTGTAAACCATTTTATGTAGATTCATTCTTAACTGGTTATAATTGCTCTATTAAATGGGATTAAAAATTGGTTTACACATATATTTCATTTTGTATTTTGTATTGTCTTTTATAATTAGTGTAATGAAAGGAAAGGGGTGTGGTGTTGCTGCTTTTCTTTCTATCAATTGACTTTTGAGTTATCCTATTGCATTGAGCATTGCAATTTTATGCTTCTTTTCCATTAGGCAGAATATAATTTTTCACAAAACTGAAAAGCAAAATAATAAAAAAAAAAAAAACTTTTAAGTAAAAGTTCAAAGGAAAAAGAGAAAAAGAGAAAGACAGAAAAGAAAAACATGTTTTATGTCACATTTAATGACCTCAACAGACTACGACTGTGACTCTGTGACTATGACAAGGACTACATTGAACGCATTGAATTGCAAAGTAAATACTATAAAATGCTATACGAGAACGAACGAATGAATGAACATTTCATATACGAATAGAAGATATTCTTCTATATTATGGATATATAAAGGATTTTTCAAATGCCGACGCCATAAGTCCAATGATTTTTGTCCATTCAAGTTTCTCTCTCCTCTCCTTTTCCTTCTACTTAGTTCCTAAAGAAAGAGTTTAGTTTAGTTTAGGTTCTACTCCCACCACACTATTCATTTCTTTCTTTCAGTCAGTTAGTCAGTCAGTTAGTCAGTCATTGACTATGATTCAAGTTATTCAGTTTTGGTCTGATATTGTCGCCATAGTCTTGCTTTGTATCATACAATATATTGAGGCGGCGTCTCTACGACGAAGGCGGACCAATACTTTTCTTTGGCTTTGGTTTTATCTTTTAGCTTTGCTCTTATGCTAGGAGAAGAGAGAGAGAGAGAGAGGGAGGGAGGGATGAAGAGAGTGAGTGTGATTGTGATTGTGGTTGGTATCTGCAGAATGACGCCATTATTTTGACAAATTTTTGGCAATGTACATTTTTTTGTCAACGACTTTCTTTCATCTCCTACTTCTGGTTTATCTCTTATTTCTCTCTGGTGGTTTGCCTTTTGTTGCTTTTAAATTGCATGCAATAATTCAATTTTATATTTCCGCAACAAAAAATTAAAAAAGAAAACTTTATCATTTTTATTATGGATTTTCTTGAACAGTTTTCTGGCAACAAAAAACACTTTATGCTGCAACATCACATAAAATTCTTCTTCATCATTAATTAAAATATACTAAAAATATAAAATGAAAAAAAAATGTGAAGATTTCTTAGTAGCCGCCGCTGTCGTCGTCACTATCTTTTTTATTTATTTATTATAATTTTTTTTTTTTTGAGTTGCTTATCAGTTTTTAGCTTCTTCGATTCTTGGCAATTTCCAATTTCGAATGAATTTCGTATGCAAATTAGCGGCTTTTTTGTGTGGCAACAGAAGAAGAAAAAAAAAGAAAAAACGCCAAGCCTCCACCTCCTCCATAGAGACGAGAAACGTGAAGCTTCATCAATGCAATACGCAAGGGGTTGGACTAATAGGAGGAGGTGTGGGGTGGCGGGTTGTAGGAGTGAGTTTGAGTAGAAAAGCGAGCTCAACATTTTTTTTGCATTTGATCGCAATAAATTTATCTCAATGATATGCAGATAAAACTAACAAGTAACAAGACTCAACACAACAGTGTTGCTTCGTCGTCGTATCTCGATATTTGTATAAATATATATTTTTTTTTTTGCAACCAATTTATCTATGTATGGATGAGACTGTCTATGTGTCTGAGTAGATACACAGATGTGTGAGTCTGTGTGTGTGTGGTAAATAAATTTATTTAACATTACAAAACGAGGTAGCTTCTCAAACTTCTGCTTCTGTTACTGTTGTTGCTGCAAGTGTGGGAGTTTTTTCACTTCATTTTTTTCTTTCTATATTTTTCCTTTGCTCAGTGAGGATTTGCTCACAATTCGGTAAGGAGGAGGAGATGGATGGAGATGAAGTAGGATAAAGTAGTTTGGTGGCCATGAATTTATTTAAGATGCATATTGATTGGCTTTGATTTTGCGCTCGCTCTGAGTTTATAAATTTTTTGCAAATAAATTTAAATGAGGGCGTTTATAGAGATTGAGATTGTTTTCCATTTCATCGGCAACGAGGGTTGAATGTGAATGTTGAAAACATGTAACATTATCGTCATAAGACGGCAACTTTGTTGTTTGTTATGATAAATGATACTAAAAAAAAAAAAAGTTGAGGGCTCTAAAAAAGGCTTTCAATTCACGCATGACTAAGTAACTATTGTATTGGGGCTTTTTTTTTTTTACTATATCTGTGACTTGTAATAGTTTAAGTGAAGGGTATTAACATTTTCTTATAAAGTTTGGAAAAGCTACTAAGCAATTCTTATAGAAATTCCTTATCGGTAGACAAAGAGATATTGAACTGAAATATTATTTATGTTTTATAATGGAAAATATATGGAATTCTCAATGAAATAATTCAGTTTAATCGTGGATCAAAGGTCATACTTCTCTGGTTTTAAAGATATTGTGATGAAATTTTGTAAATAATCATAGTCAGCGTCAAATATTACGTTTAATCGAAATTTATAGAAAATCATAACTGTATGGGAAAAAATCATCATATGAGCATCAAATAATTAAAATAAGTTCTTCATTTTGAACTCATAAAAATCAATTATGATTAAATTAAAAGTCCATGAATTTGAATGAAGATTTCATTTGAAATTTATTGTTGTTTTTATCTCATATTTTATATTATTGGACCACGGTCTCAACTTAGCTTAGAAAACAAAGTTCGATTCCATAAGGCAGTTCTAAAGCCTGTGTGGACATATGCAATGCAGCTGTGAGGCAACGGCCATGTAACATTGAGATATTGCAAAGATATGAATCTGTGACTCTACATAAAATACCAAGAATGTGATCAATTTGAAACTCCATAAAGAACTCAAAGAACCATTTGTTAGGGATGAAATGAAGAAAATGTAGTACATCAACAAGTTGCATAACCATACCAACAATTTAGCAATAAGACTGCTTGAAAATTATATGGCTTTTAGACACATTAAAAGGTTTCATGTGTTAGATCTTCCACATAGATATTGAATTAAATGAGATTGTCTAGTTTTATATTGGTTGAGCTCTCGCCTTTTGCAAAACTCAAATCAAAGAAGGTAGATTAAATGTTTTATTTATCATTTGTCAGCCTGAATATTCTCTTTGACTTGAATTTCCAAGCCATAAATGAGTGAAAACAATTTGGGCCACCAACCCAAGAACTGTTTAGAGTTCAAATTTGTGGTACTTTCGGGTACGAAATCTGCCCAGAGGCTGAGTCTGATACCACAGATGGTCAGGAACCCACGGGACTTGTTCCTTCTCCTTAATGGAAGTATCGTGGTGACTGTGGTTCTTATACGTTCCAGATACGGGTAGATTATTAATTTAACTTGCAGTTGCGTTATACAACCGGGTGCTGTGACCCATAGAGCGGCAGAAGTTTAAAAACTCCAAGTCAAGTAGTGAGTCAAATGGCTAAAGTAAATATGATTGCGGATGTCTATAAAGGATGACGTTGATTGACGTTTATCTTATCCTTATTCTGTGCTCGGCACCATGAGAGTTGTTCACGTTAAACAAAATCGACTTCATTGGTTGACCAACAATCCTTCGATTATCTCTCGACAGTAAAATTATAGTTAAAAAAAAAAGAAATAATAAATAAATGGTCATAAATTTGACTTAGAGAAGAGTATGCACTCTTTGTTGAAACCAAACTTAAATGCGTTTTCTTTCTTTTTTATTTTAAGAAGTTGAGAGTTTCAGATATTTGACTTTTAAATTTTTTTATTTTTTATTCCAATTAAAGTGAGAGGCAGAGACTTCTTCATTATTTTATTCTAAAAAATTATATATTCAAATTGTTTCTACTTACAATAAATAGGAAGGAGCATTGGAACCGCTTTACTTTACCATTGTTTCAAATTTTTAAATACAATTTTCTTTAGTCAAAACACTTGTCACTTACCTATAAAAAAAAAAGAGAGAGAAGATAGAAAAATATATATAAAAAAATTAGTTAAATTAAATGATGATGGTGAATCTTATTTTAATAACAAAAAATTACAACATTTAATATTTATTTTACGAGTATTTAATTTATTAATTATTTTTTAATAATTTTACGAAATTTATTATTTAAAAAAATTGAACATTTAAAGCAACAAAAAATATATAAAATATTATTGTTTTGTATATTTCGCAAATCTTTATGAAATTTTGTTTTTGTTCCTTGAAATTTCTTTCTTCTTTATGCGTATGTTTTCCTTCTTTTTCTACCTATTAATTTCTTTAAAGTATCTTTTATTTCATCTTTGACTTTTAATTCGTTGAAAAAAAAAACAAAAACAAAAAAAAAAATATAACGAAAATAATTACAATGCCATGAGCCTTGCATTAATGACCTTTATGTGCTGTGAGTACTGTGCTGTGCAATTCTCTTCAGCCTCAGGTAAACTATAATTTTAGTTCACATTCTCATATGTATGTGTGTGTGTGTGTGTGTGTGTGTGTGAATTCATATGTGTATCACTTATGTGTGATGGTACGTGTACATGCATAAAAGATACAATTGTATCTTTGAAATGTTCAATGTGCAATGCAATTGCAATTCTGTTGTGCAATTTTCGCAATTTTCATTTTGATGCCGCCACGTTATTGAGTGATAATTGAATTTTTCGCGTCGCCGGCTTCCGAATGTAAATTGAGTGTAAAAAATATTTAATGGTTTTGTATGTATTTTTTTTTTGACTGTTTTTCTGTTGTTATTGTTCACAAAATTTGTATTGTGGCGAGGTCACATTTAAATATATGAGTTTAATTTCAGTCTTTTTTTTTAAAGAACAATTTTTATTATTGCGACTCTCGATCAAAGTAAATTTCAATACTAAATGTGTATCCATGAATTCCTGACTTACTTGTCCTTTAGTCATGCTTAAGATACTTTCTCTTAAAGAAACATTCTTTTGTTTTTCCTTAAAAAAATATAGGTGCATTTTTATCACTAAAACGGAGCAATAAATCATATTTTCCATAAATCAAAAAGGATCGACGACGTCTGCCATGTGACTTTCATGAAAACAGCATGAATGCAAAAAATGTAGATAGTATTATGCAATTTGGATGCAATCAATGCAGCTGCTGGTTAGCAAAATTTGCAAAAAAAAAAAAAAACAAATAAAATTCCCAAACAGGTCGAGATCACAGGAGATACTCTTACAAAGGCGCAGGCACAGGCTTAGTCACAAGAAGCCGATACACATTCTTTTGTTTAAAACCACAAACAGAGCGCGACACGCAAAAATCAGAAAAAATGAAACAAATAAATGAATAGAACATTATGAAAATTCATATTTCCTTCTGGCCCCGTGACCATTTTTCTGTTTTTATGAAATATTTTCCAAGAATTTTTCATTTGTTTTTATATTTTATTTTCCTTTTTTTTTTGCACTTTACAATTTGCGGAAAATATGCCAAGAAAATTATGTAGCAAAGTGAAAGTTGGCAAAACAATTCATGTAGGCAAAGTAAATCTCAGCAGGTGATCGATAGCAAAATACTAATAAAAAGGAGGACAAAAATTTAGAGATTTGCATGCGTCAAGTTGATAAGGAAAAACTAAGTCATAGGTTTTTTTTTTTTTTTTGATTTATAACATCAACAGGTTCGCTGTTCTAGGTCTTTTGAAATTTTAAAATGCAACACAAAAATATTTTGGTTACTGCAATTTCATGCTGCTGCTGCTGCTACTGACTGCTGTTGATTGTTTTGTTGTCCTGCATGAATTTCCTTATTTGGTCTCAGTCAAGAAATAAAAAAATAAATGAAACTCATAAATTAAACTTGGAAAAATATTTGTTTGATTGGCACAAAGATGAATTTCTGCACAATCAAAGAAAAGAAAAAGGAATAAAATTGTGTTGAATGTTGTTGCAAGTATTTTGTCGTTGTCATTTCAAAGCATTTTTCAGCCATTTTGCTGCAACCGGAAAAAAAATTCGCACACAATTCATGCCATCGAAATAAAGTTAAGTGTAATGCGAAGGGGTTAGAGAGGAAGAAAGGGGGAGAAACTCACAATTTTAAAAGCTTGAAATGGCGACGATGAGAACTTGAATGGTCGCCGCGTTTACAATTCACACAGACGACAAAAAGATTGCGACGACGACGACGATGATGATGATGATGATGATGGTGGTGATGATGACAACGACAACTGAAAGCAATTTAATGGTAAAATAGCAAGCAACATGCTGCGTTTAGATCAAAAGCAAAAGAAAAATACGCACACAAACACACAATTTTAACGATCAACGACCGAACATGGTTCACATAAAAGATACACTGGATACTGAAAACTGGACACTGCAACCAAAAAAAAAAAGAGCCAAAGCAGCTCCAAAAACTTGCCGCCGCCCATCAACAAACATCCATCGTAAATGGAAGGGGAAAAGATGTGGCACAGATGCTGTTGCTGCTGTTGCTGCTGTTCTTGTTGTTGTTTCTGTTGTTGTTGTTGCTGCTGCATGATGCTATACAACACAAAACACATCATTAAGTATAAAATTCTTAAAATGGAATTTTAAATCATTAAAAAGCTAAAAAACGTCGTCAACAGAAAACGACGATGATGACAACGACAACGACAACGACGACGACGATGTCCAATGATGATGACGATGAAGAGGAATTTGCAATGCGTTGCTTTATTTGGTAGTAGTTGACTCTTTCAATTTTTCTCCATTTTTTTGTTCCTTGCTTGATTCCCTTGTTGCATTTCGTTCATGCAGCAGCAACATGCAGCATCAGTAACAACATCAGTAGTATAAATGCCCAAGGAGTCTCAGTTCCAGCCAGCACTTTTAGTTAGTTGCATGCAACAATTCCTTTCCAGAGCACAGTGCGCGCATTGTCCAAAAAAATATTTAATAAAAAAAGAAGGCACCAAGAAATATTTCGCTTCTTTTTTATGTACTAAGGAGGAGAACTGTGACTCTGCGCGAAATCCTATGACAGACTCATGGATTGAGAAGGAGGATGGGGTAGAGATGACAGACTCATGGATTGAGAAGAAGAAGGATGCGGTAGAGATGTTTATAGAGTTGAATTGAAGAAGTATTAGTAGTAGTAGAGAAACAGCTTGAATGGCCATGCCGTAATGATGATGATGGTGGTGCTTCACTTTGGTTTGGTTGGGATTTTTTCAATTTTTTCGTTTTTTTCTTTTCTTTTTTTTTTTTTTGAGTCTTGAGAAAAGCTTTTGATGTAGTGGAGAAAAGAGTTACGAAATTGCATTTGCAATGAGTTGCAACAACAACAATAACAATGAAGCAAGTCACATCGATACGATGAAATGGAATGGAATGGGGAAAGAAGAATGGAAGGGAAGGGAAGAGAAGAGAAGCCAAACATGAGCACCAAACGAAGCTGAACTGCGCAAAGCATTTTTACTTCATTTTTTATACCAATTTTTTTTTTTATCTTCTATACATTTTTGTATATATTTTCTTTAGATACTCTTCTGTTGTTTTTGTTGTTGTTTGTAGTAGCAAAAAAAAAAAAATATACGAAAAATAAAAGAAACATGTTGCCGTTGTTGCATGTTTCTCTGATGCTGCACGAATTCTATGTTGTTTGCTTGTTGTTATTGTTGTTGTTCGTGTTTTGTTTGTTGCCTTCTTTATTTTTATTTTTTTGTTATTTCTTTTTCTGTAAATAATTTTTTATTTGTTGTTATTTCTTTTTTCTCATTTTTTGTAATTTTTTAAACATTTTGCAAGTGCTTTTCGCTCGTTAAGCATTTTGCTGAGCGCGATTTTCTTGCTACACAAAAGGGTGCAACAACATTAACTGAGAAAAGTGGTTCCGTTTCGTTTATCTTACTACATTTTACCCAAAAGATACTATTCGTTTATTGAAAAAGGAGAAGAACTCAAAAGCTTAGAAGAATATATTATAGAAGAAGATGCATTAGATCACCTTAAATCATGTCCTTAGAGGACTCTAAGCACAATGATTTTTGAGTAATTTGAAAAGTATATTTACATAATATAATTCTTGTATTTAACATTGAGAAGAAATGCATGAATATCTTATGATGACATTGGTATAAGTAAACAAATAATTGAAGTATCTAGTATTCATAGAAATTTCTTTGCATTTGAAGATGATCAAATCTTCTAGAAAATCAAATCAAATAATGTTTGTAGTTAACATTGAGAAGACAAGCATAAATAATCTAATGCATGGAATAAAATATTATTCAAGTATTTATTGATAGATATTTCCTTGTTGTGAACGGGGCAATTGAGAAAAATTTTGTAGAAAATCAATTCAAATTAAATAATTTTTGTAGTGAGATGATTTCACTAAAAATTAATGAGAAACTTGAAATTATGTAAGTCAATGACATGTTTCAGAATTAAAAAGAAAAATAATATTCATATCTATTGAATTCAATCAGGGTGATGATAGTCACAGGATGCTTCCCTCGTTAGAACTGTGACACCATCAATCATCTTAAATTGAAAGCCTCGTGAGTTAGATCACTTTTTCTTGGTGACTACCCAAGGAGGAAACTCTGAAAATCCGACAAGAGAAACCATTACTGACTATAGATAGAATTGCCTAGCTTGGATTGTACAATATCTTATTCACAAAATATGCTTCAAATCAAATGACTATTTGAACTTATTCAAATACTCAACAAAATATATAAATAAATTTAATAAAAAGTTTTCATTTTTTAACAAAAAATCTAACATAACAACAAGATAAAGATTATTTGGGCTGAATGTGCAGTTGGTCATTGTGCCAAACTTCAAAGGGACCAAAATAAATTCATAAGAAATAATTATTAATCTACCCTTTTACTTATCTACTTCTCTACTCCATGAATTGGCATGAAGTGTTCATAAGACTGATGACAAAGTCTCTCAGCCGAAAACAAACTTTAATATATAAAATCAAAGATCTCACAATCAATTAATGACGATCCATACTTCTCAAGCTAAACACTTATTCTAGGTAGCTTTATCAAATATGGATCCTTAATTTTAGTATGTATTTGTGTTTTAACTATCACTGTAACGGTTTTTCGTATTTTTCTTAGTTGTAATGTTGAAAAATCTAACTAAAACTCTATAAAAAAAATGAAAACAAATCTTGCTAAACTATAATAAGATTTTATGGGTTAATAAATAAACTCAAACATTGACAAAACATTAAACAAACTGCGATGCGAACTAAAGGCGTAAAAAAAACTATTGTAAATTCATTTTGTTGCTACAAAAAATCATTAAAAAATTTCAATTTTATTTTGTTGTTGTGCTGTGTGTTGGTAAAAGTGTAGTAGATATCTTAAAGATACTAATTACTGAATATTGTCACATATCATTTCAATTTAATGATGGCTATTGATCAAAGTCAAGAAAAGATATAACGACAGGTTTTTCTTAACAACCGCAACGACAACCACAACCACAACGACAACTAAAACTACAATATCAACAACATCAACATTAAGAAACAAAAAACTGTCATCAACAAAAACAACAACAGAAACAGAA
The DNA here is from genome assembly GCA_035041805.1 of Amiota mariae. NCBI lineage: Eukaryota > Metazoa > Arthropoda > Insecta > Diptera > Drosophilidae > Amiota > Amiota mariae. Next base: position 5,686,742 of record JAWNKV010000325.1, read on the forward strand.
ACAACAATAATAACAACCACATGCATACACACATAAATATATAGATATGTGAATGTATGTGAATGTATGTGTGTATCTTCTCTTTGGTTAAGGCAAAAATACACCTTAAGTGAAAAGGCCATTTACCAATTTATTTATTTATATAAGGCAAATATATTTTATAACCTGCAGCAAATGTGGCAACAGTAACAGCAACAGCAACAGAGAGAATCAAGTACTCCAACTGCTGCCAAGTCTTCCATCTTCAATGTCTTTAGTGTTGCCTTACAAAAAATACAAAAAAAAAAAAAAAACAGTAAGAAAGAAAAAAGATACCAAATGAATGGAAGAAGCTGATGAGGTGAAGAAGTGAAAGGTAGAAGAGGGATGTAGGCAAAATGTTGTATGAAGTGACCAAACTAGTTCGTTAAAATAAATTCAACTAAAAGAACAACCAACAAACAAACGAACGAACGCGAAAGAAGCAATGAACGGTAACAGATACGCGCCAAGCCGCAACATGGCAGCAGCAATAGCAGCAGCACCATCAGTACCACCAACACTAATAAAACCTGCAGCAAGTTGAGATACTTGCTTAAGGAGTCATCCAATGAAGCCCTGAGCAGTGAGTGCTGTACAGGAGTGTAGAGAAGAGAAGAAAAGAGAAAGGAACATGGTCAGGCCGCCGCTTCATTTGGCTGGGTTTAGTCAGTCAGTTCTGTTGAGAAGATGTATTCCTTTTGGGATGTTTTTAATTTTTCTTTAAAGTCGTTAACTTTTTTGTATTATTTTTTGTATTTTTTTTTTTTTTTTGTATTTTCTACTCCTTTTTGTGTATCGTTGTCGTTACCTTTTCTGTTCTGTTCTGTTCTGTTCGGTTCTGTGATGTTCTTGTTGCTATTGCTGCTGCTATTTCGTTAGTTAAGTTCAGCTTCCTGCGTGAGGCAGACTTACTAAACCATAGAAGATGAAGGTTGTGATTCTAAAGAAGGAGGTGGAAGATGTGGAGGAATCAATTCAAGCTGCTGTTGCTGCTGCTGCTAGTGCTAGTGCCTCATTCTAATGGAGTTTTACAGATAACAAAAGCTGCTTACTGCTTGAGTGCCGACTATAAGACTACACAACTAACTAAGATGGAAGATCAGAGGTATATGGATGGGGGCAGAGGCAATACGTAAAAGTCTGAAATGAAATTAAACTCTTTCGGCTGCTGGTTGCTATTGCTGTTTCTGTTGCTGCTACTCGTACTCCATCCATCCATTTGTCTGATTGTGTGTATTGCCTTGTTGAAGAGGCAAGCGAAATAGTTAGCGAATAAAGAAAAAATTAGCATTATTGCAATTTTAAGCAGCAGCAGCAGCAGCAGCCGGCAATAAAAAAGCAACAACAATAACAACAACAACAGAAACGACAAAAATGGTAAGAGTCTTTACTGAAGAAGACAATAATGCATGCCACAAACAACACCAACAACAGCAGCAAGATACTTCTCGTACACACTGAGATACTTCTCATTATAGATGCTTTTACTTCAAGAAAAACACAAGAACAAGAAGGCTTTCTACAATCAACGAAGCTTACAGAGTACAAGGAAGACAAGGCGAAGATGAAGATGAAGGAAAAAATAAATACTATACGTTGCATTCAAGTGCGTCTAATTGCAAAAGATTTCATAAAATTGATCGAGAAAATATGTTATGTTTGTAAGAGAAATTGGATCATTTTGTTAGAGTGATTGGATTCATTTTCAAACATTTTGATGCTTAACAATTTAATAAACATTTAACAGGAATCTCCTATCCAGAAATTTCAATCTATTAATCATCAGAATCTTTCTATCCTCATGATCAATCGAATCATGCCACTCTACATTAAGTTGGTGCGTCAATTCAGCAATTTGGTCGGATAACATCATCCCCAGCACTTGGGTGGACAAATTGGTGCGTAAATTTTGGAATTTCATTGGACGAAATCAATTCCAGCACTCGGCTGGATGATTTAGTGTTTTAATATTCTGTACGCTTGAGATTTTATTCGCTTTTCAAGTTCATTAAAGAAGAGTTTGAGACAAAATACATTTGGTCACCTACAAGCGAATACTCAGTAAGACTACCGGCTAAGCTTAAGCTTTGATATGCTGGGAGACTTAAGTGATTGTAAATATTTTCAACTTGGAACACAACTCAACTCCCTCAAGGCGCAGTATTCTGTATTCTTTCAGGAATATCTGGATTTCTGGTCACAAGTGTATTGTTGAATCAGAGTCACTAAGTCAATATCTGGCTTTATTATTATATAAACACTAACTTTGTCTAAGCACTATGAATTTGAAGGTTCATGCTCTTCAAAGGGAGTATGGTTGGTTTTGCAGTGCAGATGAAAAATGGCTGAAACAGAAAAATAATCATCATAGTGGGTCTTGTTCGTACTAATAGAATCCTGTTATGTTGGCTCGCTTACTACGACTTCAGATGATTTGCTATGACAATCCATTTATTTAGCAAGTTTCTGTTTGTATTTCATGTTCGTTACTTGATTGATTGCTCACACTCATCATCATCATGATCATAACACCTGAAATCATTTATGTAGGTCCACCACCAATGATCTTGTCATAGGTCTACTAGACTCTAATGAGTGAAGGAGTCACTCGCTGGAAAAATTCTCTCATATGATTAAACAAATATAAAAAACTAAACTGAAAAATCAAAATATATATTTTGTTCATAGTGACATATTCATATTTTAAGGTATAAGTAATTCAAAGTGATGGATTTCTGTAGATTGTAGATTTTATTTTTCTTTTAATTTATTATATTGACAAAAAATTTCCCTTAGTGTAAACAGTCACTAAATAGTAAGTCACCCTAATCCTTCAACGTCATTTGGAAAGCGCGCATTTACCTTTCAGATATTCATACGTGTACTCGTATTTGTTGTTTAGTTGTGTCCCTATGCCCACTTGAGAGTTGCTTTACTTCAAGAAACTTAGTAAAAGGTACCGTTTGCCTTCTTTACTACTACAATAGTTAGGATTGTGTATTGTGTATTTTTGTTATTTTAGAAAGAAAATACCTTGCACCATAACGGAAAAGCTTCATAGCAAAGGAAAAGGAAAAACTTGTCGGACTGCCATTGCGGCGTTCTTCTTACCGTGACAGACTTAAACCGTAACGACAAAACAAAAATGGCAAATGGAAAGATGAAGATGGAAAATTGAAGGAAAAAAAAAAAGAAACAGAAAGAGACATACTACTACTACTACTATAACGAATGTATGTATTTACAACAAGAAGAATATTTTGTTTGAAAAACTGTCAGAAGTTTTTTGTGTTTTATTTCTTCTATTTTTGTTGCAAGTGCAATCGCACGACAACGTGCAACATATGCAAAAATACCTTGGAAAAGTTAAAGTTTTTTCCATCTATTGGTTGGTTGGTTTTTTCTTCTAGTATTTTGTACTGAGTTGGGCCTCCATTGCATTGGAACTTTTCTCTAAGGAAGGGACTATAGTACTAGTATGTTGATGCCTAAGGTTTGGTTGGAATGCAAGCGAGCGAGCGAACCAACAACAACAACAAAAAAAAAAGTTTAGATATTTTTCATTGTATTTTAACTTGGATTTTCTCTTTACTTTTCCTTCTACTACTTATTTACTTATATATTTTGTTTTTCCTTTCTTATTGTATGTATTTTTGTTGTTTTTTTTTTCAAAGTTTATTTTGTTTTTTGTTTGTTTGTTGTTTGTTTGCTTTGTTGTGTTCCGTTTTTTTGTTGTCGATGTCGTTGTCGTTGTTTCTTTTCCGTATGTTTTTCTTATAGTTGTTTCTTTTATTGGTATATTGTTGCATTCTAATGTTGTTGTTTTTGTTGTTGTACTTATTGTTGCTTCATTACGAAGCCACACAAATACACAATTTTATTCTCATAGATACACACACACACACACAGACACACACACACATAAATAGATATTTGAAATTAAAATATGTAGTAGTAGCAGTAAGTGGCAAGCAGCCCGTTTTGGGCCGCCGACAATATTATTCGTACTTGCAAGAAGTAAGAAAAAGTCGAATATTTCAACTTTAAGCAACAAAAAAAAAAAAATAAAAAAAATAAAAAAATATATTGTAAGTTTTTTCTTCATTCTTTCTCTTTTGCTTCAGTGCACCACTGAGCCCGCTGTTTTTGTTGTTGTTGGCGTTCGTTCGTTTGCATATCTAGATGCATTATCTCACACGGCATTCATAGTCGGCTCGTATATCTAAAATGCAGATTTAAAACAATAACAACAACCAGCAACAGTAACAGTAACAGCGAATGAATGAAGGAAGGAAGGAAGGAATGAATTCAAATGTATGTCTCTGTGTGTGTGTGTGGGGGCCAAGGGTGTTTCCAATCTACCACAACTCCTACTCCCATTTACACCATGGAATAAGTAAAATCAGCAGGCACCCCATCAACTAAACCCTACTCACGCTATACACTCACTTCTAAACATATTGTAGAAGAGGGCTACGCCATTTTTTATATATTGGAATAATAAGACTATATATTTGTACACACAGACACACATAAGTATATATCTCCATATACTTATATGTATATCTACTAATGTTTGTACTAAAGTATGCAGCAGTAGAAACGAGCCTATGTATTTAAATTAGTTTTTACACGTCATGACTTTAACTTTAGCAGCAGCTGCTGTGTCTCTTAATGTCGCTTAATTACTACTCACCACTAACTCACTAATTAATAGGTTAAAGTGATCCAATTATACCAAATACAATTTTCAATTCATTCATCTAAAAAGATTTGTAGTCATTGCTATTCTGAAGACTCGAAATTAAATGATTCAATGCTTTCAACAATTTTGAGGAATTATGACAATCTTTATTATTGGAACGAAGTTATTTTGTAATGAAAACAGCCAAGATGCTGACGACCCGAAAAATTTGAGATCAACAATAATGCACAGGGTCATATAGAGGTCCCAAAGCTCATAAAGAACTGTAGTGCCAAAAATGATGTTGATTACAAACATAATTCCAACTACTCTTTGTTTTATTAAGCTTCAAACATCATCAATCATATTTCATCAGTAAAGATTAAATTTTAAAATAAAATGAAATTTGTATAGGAAATTTATTTTCTTTTTTTCTTTTTATAATACTAGAAATTCTTTTAACAATAAAGCGTATTGACATTTAAGCGAGATGTTAAATGATGACTTAAGCGTTTGAATCAGAAATGAAATCCTCAATAAGTTCACAAGCAAAGACATTGATCTCAAGTCAATGTTAGCGGCGAAGGCTCAATTTCTATCTGAACATAATAGCGAGACGGTGGCATCAGTGCGAGAGACCACTTAGTGATTACTTAAGGAATAAAGTTATGAACGCTTCAGTATTATATTTTTATAGAAGCTACAATATATTTATTTGATCACTTCAAATTTTGGATTAAACTTTGTCTATCAATTGTATCAAATAATAAAATATTTCATACAGAATCTCTGTGGGTCAAAAAACCTCCATTGTAAGCATTTTCACTACATAGATTGTTACAGAATATATTGTGTAAAATTTCATCAAGTTTTACAGGTAAAAAAACTAGTTGCCATTCACAAGGATGGATAGAATTATGATCTAATAACTTCGCTTTATTCCTTTAGTAAATAATTTCCATTAACTTAATTGGAAACTCCAAACTATATTTTGTTGATAAACTTCATTGAATTGTTTTATTTTTAGTAGCATTTTTTTTATTTATTTTTATTTTTATTAATTTATTTAGATTTATTTATTATTCCCTTGCAACATTTTATTCTCCATTTCTCAATCATCGGCATCCATTCTTATTGTTCAGAGAAGAGAGAAGTAGGTGATCTATATATTGTTTGGAGCATTTAAAAAGCAACTAAATAAATTTAATTTAAGCGTTTTCTCAACACACCATAAAAATGAAATCCTCCAAACAAAAGAAAACGAGACACAGTGAGTGCCATGGTAAAAAAAAAAAGAGCTGAGACCCAGACGAGTTAAGTTAAGTCAAAGCACCAGTAAAGTGAATGAGTGAGCTGAGTAGTAAGAGGAAGAGATTAAACAGAAGGAGGATGAGGATGAGAAGAAAAGATAGTAAAGCAGGAGGAGGAAGAGGAGGATGAGAAGTAAAAGAAGAAGGTAAACATCTTAAGATGCTTATAACATAAGAAGCAAATGAAACAGAGAATTCGTGTTGAATCCACAAGTTTTCAATTCGATTTCGCATTTTATGTGCAACTTTTATTGTGTTCAGTAATCGCGAAAAAGGATCTCAAAAGCGGTGCTTTTTTCGTTTGTTATTGTTACTTCTATCTGTGTATCTCTGTGTATATTAAATATAAGAGTGGTAGTGTGTTGTATAAAACAAAAGGCCAGAACATAAAACACTATTCAATGAGATGAAGAGCTAAAGAAATCAGAGAGAGAGAGAGAGAGAGAGGGAGAGAGAGATAAAGGAAGGCAGCAAACTAGTGGTAGATGCAACATTGTTGCTGTAACAATTGAAAAATAAAACTAAGCAATTGAAGATTCAATGAATTGTAGCAGCCACCATCATCATCATGATCTTAATTTCTAAGATACAATTTTAAGCTAAACAAAAAAAAAACTAACAACTGAAACTAACAACAGAAACTTTAAGATTTACATTTTTGTTCTTAATGAATAAGAATCAAAATCAAAATCAAGTCCTTGTTGAAGTTGTTTTTCATTCTAAATAACTATGAGCCTTTGGCAAAACTGTAGGAAGTCACAATACAGAAATAACAAGAACAATTTTACACCAATCGATTGCAATGTTGTTGCTGTTGTCTATTCATTGCCTGCGATAGCAAGTAACAACAACTTGCAACATAAATACAATAAAAAAAAATAAAAATACATAGTAGTAGAAGATGAAGAAAGAAGTTTTTCGCATGTAAATAAAGCACACAGCGGCAAGCAACATGCGATAAATGTAGTATGCGGCAGCATCAGGAATAACATCATGATGATGATGTTGATGATGTTGATGATGATGATGAAAATGATGAAGCAGGCGCAGGAGCAATGAAAAGATGCTTTGAATACAAAAAGAGAGGAAAGTAGAAACAACAAAACTAGCACCAGCACCAGCAACATCAACAGCATGTTGCAAGTTGCAACAACATCTCCCTTCCTCCCTCCCTCCCTTCCTCTCTCTCCTCCTGACTCTTTTTCATATGCACTGTGTTAGTCTTTTGCTTTGGTGCTTTGGTTCTTCAGAGTTCTCTGCATCCATCGAAGATGAATAAGAAGCTATTTTTACTTTTAAAACATTTTCATGCGGGGTTGGCAACATTTTCATGGTCTCTTTTTGTTTTCATCTCTTTCTTTCTTGTTGTTAATGTTGCCGTCGGTTGTCTTATGGTTGATTTCATGTTGTTTTTATTTTTTTTTATTTTTCTGCTTTCATTTTGTGTATTGATGTCATCGAACTATGTATATATTCCAGTTGTTGTTGTTGCTACTGATGACATTTTGCGATGTCGTCGATCATGGAAAAAAATCAGTAAAATAAAAAATTCTGAGAATATTATTTGTATTTTTTTTCTCTTATACTTTTGTTATATTTTTGTAAAATTTGTATTTATTTGGATTTTACTCTGGAAATGTTTAATATCAAAATGGGGAATTTCTTTGAAACTCATAAATATTAAATGATTGATTCTTGGAGAGAATATAAATCTAATTAGTGTATGACATTCTAAGTCGCCTTTGATTGAATTGATTTCTGGGACAAAATTTGAGCAACTCATACTGAAGCATCAGTGGTGGCTCATATTGCGCTCATTGCTCAGTATCTTGGCCAAGCATGAGTGCCTGAATGAGGAAGGTATGTACATCACAATTGTAGAATAATCGGTGCTGTAGCTTGTATGCTCTCTATTTATCTCTAATACACATTGTTTAAATCCCGAACGAAGCGTAGCTTCTACTACAACTATTAAGTGTCACACAAACCCAAAAGCATCACCGCATCACAACTACATATATCAGTGTTGATTCTTTGTAGTTAAATTCATCTTATATCTTCATGTAGCTTAATTTGTTGTGTCTATATATTTTATGCTGCATAAGTGTATCAATTTTTCTTTTACTAGAGGTTGTCCTGCCTCTCCTTCCCAAATAATTATAAGGATACTGATTGATAGACCTGATGATATGTTTGGCAAACGTATTAATTGATTTTAAAATATGTCTCCACTTATACGTATATTTGCATCTCACTTGCACACTGCACTTTTTCCGATTTATTTCGATTTTTCGTCTGTTCTCTTGGCATCCTTCGCATTTTCGTTTATACATAAACCTTCCTCATAAATCACTTTATCCTTTGGTGAAAATCATATATAAATCCATTCCATAGTTATTGAGTTTATCGCGTTCAGACAGACAGACAAACAGATGCAGCGGAGGACTTTGTTTTATAATACTTATTATACAAAAGTTCGCTCCAAAGAAAAACAATAGAACGCAAATTGCATTTCCTAAATATTGTTGATAAATCATCATCGAACTTAGGTAAAATAACAAAAAAAAAAAAAAAAAAATAATAATAATAATATTAATAAAAAATAAAAGATTCTAAATTATACATAAAGATTTGCATTTAAATTTCCTTTAGTCACTTAAAATTTTTGTGTATGAATAAAAATATCCATTGAACTCCCTTTCCCAGGATTTAGTTCCTGTCTTTCGAAACTAAATTCTTAATTAAACTAAATGAAAATATTACTTTCTACTTTCTTAAAACAAAGAAATCCCCTCAAGTTCAAAGTTTCTGTTCTTTTGTTGCACAAAAAAGGAAATTTATATTCATTTGCATTTGAAATTTTCACAATTCAACTCAACGACGAAAGAAAGACAAATGAATGAATGAAAAAGTATCTAAACTAACAAACAAATATTCTAGCAACAACAACAACAACAACAACAGTCTAGAGACAATATAAAACAATGAAAATAGTAGTCAAGAAATTGAAAAATATTTATGCGTTTTTAAGTTCTTAAAGAAAAATTACCCTTTTTCTGTTTGTGTTGCATAAAGAAAGATGCTGCTACTACTGCAAACTATTAGAAATGTGTTGAATGGAATAGAATCCAACTTGAGTTGAGTTGAGTTGAGTTGAGTTGATTCAAAATATGTATGTACTTATGTATTGTAATTGTTGAAAGCAGAACGATGAACGGAAAAGGACATGAAACAGGACTTCGCACTGAAATAAATTCACAACTTTGAAAGGAAATGCAATTTCTCAACAAAATAACAACAGGAAAATAAAGTCAAAGAAATAAAATTTAAAATTCAACACAAAATTTATACTTATACAACAAATAACAGTTCAACAGACAACAGAGCAGCAGAGCAGCAGATCAGAGCAGAGCAAAGCATCAAGTTAATTCCGTTTTGGTATTTTTGCTTAAGAAAAATGTGTTTTTTTTTTTTATTTTTTTTTTTTTTTGGAAAGATATTTTTTGAAAGATGAGAAGAATTTTTGCCAAAAACTTGGAGGGGAAAAAACCCACAAAAATAAATTCATTTGAAATGTGGTCAGTTTTTTGGTTGCTTCGACATGTTGTGGTTGCCATTTAATTGCACTTTTGCACTCTTTGATAAAACAGAAGATTTTAGTTCTATGTCTATTTATTTATTGTTGTACTTATATCTACTACCTAGTTTTCTATCTAATAATGCTACTACTATGAAGAGCTTAAGTAGTTTGAAATTTATCAGGCACACTTAAGCGCTAAAACTAACCAAAAAACCAGTACTTGGCACAAAGAAGACCATCATCATCATCATCATCAGAATCATCATAAGAAGAACTAAACACAATTCACATATCCTGTGAATGAGAAAATGAGAACTAAAGCCAAAGGAAACGAATTGTGTGATAGAGGAACCCAGGAATCCACTGAACCAACCAAATGGATAAAAACACAAACAGACGACAGAAGATAGACGACAGACAACAGACGACGACAGATGAAGTAAAGAGAAATATTTGAATGTCGACAAACTATTAGACAGACAGATAGATTAGATAGAACAAGGGAATGCAAGATGCAATGAGAATAGAGAGATAGGTGGTAGTAGTCAAATATACAGATGAAACACTCAAAAAATATGTAGTACATTCATGCAAAGCATGATTATTTCATGTACTATTATACTATAATACATTCAGGTCTCATCTCATCTCATATCATTGCATTGCATTGCATTGCCTTACATTCCCTCTGATTGTCTACTTTTGCTTGAGTCTCTTCTATGTGAATATGAATACTACATACTTGGTACTTGATTGTATTGTAGTAGTAGTAGTAGTAGAAAGCCAGACATTACAGACTATTTGAAATCCTCTTGTGTGATTTATGCAATTAGCACTCAACTAACTAAGTCGCCATAATAAACGATGCGCCTTTGACTTTACCATCATCTCTGATCTGATGTCATTTTCAAAATACAGAAACTAAACTCAATGTGTGGATACAAAGAGGAGTGTGAATCTGTGTATGTGAGCGTGTGTGCGTGTGTGAAGCTGTTGAACCATGGCGCCAAATACACAAAAGTCGTAATTATAAACTACAAACATTTATTCTTTAAAACACACACACACACATTCACTCAGTCACTACTTAGATTCATGTGTACAAAATGCCCATTTAAAAGTTGTTAAATTTCCACGAAAAATCATCATGTTCTCATTCAAAAAAATTTTCATTAGAAAGAGGAGAGAACAAGGAGTAGAATTAGGAAATAGGATGCACCAAACATGGAAATCAAATGTATGTAATTCGACATGACCTTTGTTAGTTGGACAAAATGACAGAATGACAGAAAGACAGTCAGACAGACAGATGGAGAAAATGAACTATTTTACACCAATTGGCAACAGCAACAGCAGCAGTTGCAGGCATCCCCTTATTCAATGACTCTATGAATTCATTTCTCAATGCATATTTCATGACAATTTTTAATAATTTTCATCGTCACCATCATCATCATCATCATCATCATCATCATCATCATCATCATAGTATTGAATAACGCTTTTGTTTAAGTTCCTTTGCATTACACACATCAATACACTTTGATCTACATATATACAAAGTAGAGTATCTCTATCTCTATCTATATACAATATAAGTATGTCGGTGTATTTGTATCCTAACTACATGAGTATTGTATGAAGTAGTTGTAGTTGTACTTCATATTGGCTTATGATTTATTACTTGTACATGTTCTATTGATCGCAAGGGTACTTAACATTGTGTGTCCCATGAGTGTTTGCCATGTTCCGCCAACGAATATTTTATATTGAAATGTTCCCATATGGGGTTTGTTAAGGTCTTCTTCGTTTGTAGCCTAAAAAGCAGCACTACACATAATACAAACATTACATACCATCAAGGAATAGTATTACTATATAAGAATAGTGACAGTTGTTTCTACTTAGTTCTTGAAATGGAAATTTAAGAATTTTAGTCAAAAAAAAAAAAAAAAAAAAATGGCGTTTTCATTTGTGGTTTTACAACATTATTGATTGGTTCTGATTCTATTGCGCATATGTGTTGCCATATACAATAAATTGATTAATTGATTGGAGTGGAGTGTTTTGGATAAATCAAATTTGAAATTATAAATTGCATATATTGAGAAACATAAAGGAAATTATTAGTTTTCTTTTAAATATATCATTTCAAAGAGACTCCATGAACTTATATTTCATGGTTAATGTTCAACAGAATCTTTAGATTAGATATTGAAACTGTAAAGTAAAAGATTTGTAGTCCTTAATTTAATAACTTGTGTTGTCTGTGTTGTCTTAGAAATGAAAATTTCATATTTGATTGGATCAGATGATCTCATGTGAGAAATTTTTGATTGACTTGTGTTTCATTCAGAACTTGAATCTATGATTGCCTTTCAGAATTCTGAGATTAAATCAACAAGTTTGTTAGCGGAATTCATCAGATAACAAATGCACTTGTTTGGCAGTTCGTAGAGTACAAGAGACAACTTAAGTTTCAAAATGCAATGAACAAACAGTACGTGGCTTGGTGGAAGTTGAGACCCTAGAGGTTGACCAAAATTCTAATATTGTGGTCGTCAAGGCATAAATTAACCAAGTTTTCATGGTTTTAAAATAGATGAGTTCATTCTTACTTGTAAAAGCACTTCTCTGGCTGATGATATTGGCCCTTCATGCTCATACACTTTTCATTTGAATTGAATATTACAATTTCATTGCTGGATGGTTGCGAGAAAGGTCAAATGTCAGACATCAAAGGTGGAAAAGCCTAACGAAAAGAAAAAGAAGACCAGCAAGGCTAAGAAACAATTCCAATATAATCGCTGTTTCGGTTGTCGCTATGATCTCAATGCCAAGTCTTCTTAAAACATTAGTAATGTTAAAATAATGCGAAATGTGAATGACAAATGTAATGTGACCCATAGATATCATTCTTCTATACGATTATATTGTATTACAAGATTCAAGAGATGTGCAACTCTCATTTCGAGTTCTATGTAGTTTTATTAAGAATTTCAAAGCGCCGATCTACTTTTTAATAGTAAAAAATGTTTGTAGAAATCTCAAAGTCTTCCTGTCAACATCATAAAGTCTTAAAGTCTTCAGTTCAACAATGAATATTAGAAAAAATTTCCAATGGAAATCAGAAATTTACAAACATATTTTACTTAATAAAACACTGAGTTTTTGAAGTGTGAAAACCTAAATAAAAACCATTCTTTCGAATACTTCAAAATGAATATAAATTTCATACCAAATGTGTCACTTTAAATGCTAAACTACAGAAATGTTGTATATTTTTTCAGATCTTCAGTTCACAATTTGCCATTTCGTCAACAATTTTTTTTTATTTTTTTTTTTTGATTTTGCAACTTGAATTTCTGTTTGAAAGAGTATCGTCGTCGTCGTCGTCGTCATTGTCACTTCAAATTGAAATAAAAAATGTGAAAAGGTGTTTTTTTTACTTTTTTTCTTTTTGTATTTTTATATTCTTTTGAAAAAAAAAAACATAAAAGAGGGGGTGAGTGACATGAAATGGAATAGAAAAGTGACTGACAAATGTGCAGTGCACGTTGATGACGTTGAGAATGAAAATAAAAATAAAAATGGCAACAAACATTTATTTGCATTTTTTAGTTTTTATATTTTTGTTATTGTTGACATTGCGACGACGACGACGACGACGACAACTTCGACCACCAAGTGAAGTGAATTGTGTTCTATTTCATGATTCTTCTCCCCTGCTTCTTCGTTTGTTGATGTTTCTACTGTTAACTAACGAAGACTTGATTTTTTTTATATATATTGTATTTTCTGTCTGTGTGTGTGTGTGTGTGTGTGTGTGTGTGTGTGTCTTTCTTCCTTCCTTTCTGACATGAATAAGAAAAAAGAAAAAAAAAAGTTTTCCGCAAAAACGACGAATACTTTTGCTTGCTTGTATGTACTGTAAGTATATTTTCCTGCTTGTGTTGTGTGCTTGTCTCCATTGTGAAGTAGTTCACTATTTTGTGGCAACATTTGCGCATTTGCATATGGAATGACGCATCTGATATGAGTATGAGTATTATGCATATTACAATATGTGAGAATGTGTATTTGTGTGTTTGTATATGAACTGTCAAAGCGTCATAGAACTGTCAACTTGATAGTAATTTGAACAAAGCAATGAATGGAAATGAAATGAAATGAAATGTCAGACGGCAGGCGCCCTCCAGGGTGATACAATACAACTTTTTCTTCTCTTTTTTTTCTCCCTCATTTGTGGCACTTGTTTTTGTCACGTTTTTTTTTTGTTTTGTTGATAAAGCCACGCGACATAAAACAAGAAATAACAAGCGTTGATGGATTTATAGTTACATACTTATATGAAAAAGTACAATAATAAATAAAAAATGGTCTTTATAGGAGTTCTTTGTTTGTGAGGACTAATACTTTCCTTATTTCTTCGGTTTCTTTCTAAAATTTCTTTTTTTTTTACAAGAAATTTTTTCTCTATAAATTTTTGAAGGTAGACGACGACGACAGACAACTTTCCATTTAAAATGCTTAAATGCAATTTAGTATTTATGAAGCTGCTACTGCTGCTGCTGCTGCTGTTTCTGCTACTCTTCTTAACTCATTCATTCATTGTCTTTGCTATATGGTTTTTGTCCTTTGTTCTATGGCAATTATAAAACGCGTCGTTGCATATCCGTTTCCGTTCAATCTGAGGCGTCATTTCCTGTGTGGATGGCATGCAGTACCACATACGTTCCAAACGAACAAAGTCTAGTCAAGAATTGTTCTTGCATAAATTATGATTTAATAACAGTAAACCACACTCACTCAAACACAAGTCACTTATCTATTGTAACATGATTTCCTGTTAATTACATATCTTCCTTTATATTCCGTGACGCCTTAAAGTATGCAACAAAACTATTAAATTATTTGTATTATTATTTATGAACACATTTTGCCTTTGGCCTCTACTTGGACCTTTGGTCGAGGCTTCGTTTATTATTATTATTATTAATATGTATTAAATTTATTTAAAAAAAATATCACATTTATTTATTTTTAATTTATTTTCCTCTCTTCCTTTTTTTTGTTTTGTTACTTGTTATTTTCTCTCTTTTTTTCATAATTTATATTCATTGCATATTTATTGAACTGTGATTAATAAAGCTCAAAGTTGATGAAAAAAATTGCATTGTTGTTTGACTTTTGTGTTTCGCTCGTTGAACTTTGATTTTTTTCCCTGCTGCATTTTCATGCATTCAGTTTATACGTTTTTCATTTCACGCGCTTTCATTATTGACAATTTACTATCGACAATAATAACAACAATAGGAAAAACATCAACAACAGCAACAACAATAATAATAATAATGATGATGATGACTCGACGTTCGTTCATTCGTTCGTTCGTTCGTTCGTGCGTTATGAACTCCCAATGGTCTACTTCAATTAAAATGCATTTTCACAGTTTATGAGGTTAATCTCATAAACAATTTTTATTTTTTTATATTTTATTTTTTTTTTTTTTTTGCGTAGTATTTTCTCTTTTATTTTGCATTGTTGCATTTTTCTTTTCAATTTTTTGGTTTTTATTTGTTTTGCATGAATTTTTTTTATTAAAATTTCATAATTTTAAGTCATCAGACAAAAGGAAATATTTAAAGTGAATATTAGTAAGTGTATTTAAAATTTATAAAATAAATACACAAAAATTTTGATGGATCAGCGTAAGATATTTCTTAATTTTCCAGTCTTTTGCTTCTCAATGTTCGTCTATTTTAGACATCCAAATTATTATTTACTTAGGGAAACATCTAAGGCGAGATGTTTAGATTTGTAAAGGATCATGTAGTGCAACATCTATTCAGAGCTAAAGGAACGAAATTTCTAGTAAAATGAATGGGGATATAGAAGTTTAGCTGATTTTGCCCTAAGTTTATGAAATCCCTTGAGCTATCTTACGATCCACAAAAGATGAAAGACTCATGAGAAGAAGTCTATGACAGTATGATGGCAAACGCGAATTAGGATTCCAGTTTAGACCACAAAGGGCTTTTGAATAAACTCAATTCGATCTTAATGCAAGGACGCAATGTAAGAGTATTAAACTAGAAGTGGACTCACGAGAGATTAAAAGAAGAATCATTGTGGTATGGGGATCATTGAATTCAATAGTCCAACGTTTAATGAAACCAAAAACACCCTTCGCCTTATTAACGACAGTGGAAATTTGCTGATTAAATACAGTTTAGGTTCAAAAAAAAAAAAATACTGAAACATCAATGAGGAATTCAGCAGAACTATTCACTCAATTCTCTGATTATATTTTCAGTATTAATTATGACACAAAAGATTTCACCTAAACAGACAAATTGAATCACTGATTCTTGAATGATTCAAAGCCACAACAAACTTTGATCTTCTACTATATTCTTTTTAATGTCATGAATTCTGCTTTTAAGATCCTGTGATCTAGTGTGGGGAGTCTATTATTGCAGACAAAACTTTATTTTGTGTATTTATTTTTATTTTTTCTTAATTTTCATTTTTATTTATTTGCTTTTCTTTTAACAAATTCTTTATGATTAAAAAGAAACTAAAGAAATCGAATGATGATGCAATTTTTAATAACTTTATAATGGCTGCCAGGGTGATCATCCATTCAACCAACACAACACAACACAATTGAACCCACTACAGTACATACAATCAAGGCAACTGTCGTTGCACTTGCATATGATTCTTCTTTTCCTTTTTTCCTTTTTTCCTTTTTTGTTTTGTTTTTTGTGTTTTTGTTTTTGTTCATTTATCGACAATTTTCAATCTTTGCGCAGCATAACTCAGATGAACAAATGAATGAATGAATGGACAGAGGACTGACAAATAGTCACCAAAGAAGAGAAGCAGACCAATAGTAGACCTACAGATTGTAGGGCCGCGTCAGCCTCTCTTTGTATTTTTGTGTGTGGTATGGAAATTGGCAACAAAGGCATATGTTTTAACTTCCGTTGTAATGCGAAATGACGCGACGAGTGTCGAGCTTAACGGATGCTACATCAAAGTTGGCAACACTCCTCATACAGAGAAAGGCAAAAGAAGTGGGTGTTTGCCAACAAAAGTTCCAAAAATGAATGAAAACACAAAAAGGAAAGTAAACAACAAAAAATAATATCGGCAACATTTTATTGCGGCTACTGCCGCCACCACCGCCATCATTTACAAGTAATGAATAAAAGAAGTAAGAGGAGGCAACAAACAAAACAAAATACGAAAAGAAAAGAAATGAAATGAAATGAAACAAAAACTAGGCTGATAGAAGAGGCGACAAATGAGTGAGAACCGAGAACCAAGCAGACCAACAAATATTGTAGTTTGGATACCATGAAAATATTGCTATCAACATGCATAGTACATCGTTCGTCTTCTGTTATTTGGTTGGCAACTCCATAGCCAGTCGCCTTTGAGTTTCAACTTGGTTTTGGGATGATGATGATGATGATGATGATGATGCTGATGCTGATGCTGGTGTATTTTATCTATTGAAGCGCGTGCCTCAATACTCGTAACATGCCGCCCGCTTGTGAACTCAAAAACCAATTCCACGCACACACACACACACACACACACACACACACACACAGACACTACACTCTACTAACTTAGACAGGCAGACATAAGTTTCCAAATGCCACTACACTGCACTCATCTCTTGATATCCTTTTGTCTCTACTTGTTTTTTTTTTTTTTTTTTTGGAAAATTTTGCTGTGAGAATTTACATCCTGTTTGGCTGATGGTCATTTTACTGTTTCCCGTACGAATTTATATACAAACATGCATACATACTCGTACATATACGAATGAGTATGCATAAAAGCAATAACAAGGAGCAGCTTGGGTCAATAGCGCATATGAATATTTTGTTGTACTACGAGTAGCATTGGCAGGCAGTCAGGCAGGCAGCAGCGGCAGGAGCAGCAACAACAATAAAATCCATGACATCATAAATATCGAAATGCGAAATTTTCGGTGCGGGCTTAGCAATATATACAACAACAACAACAGCAACAACAACAAGAACAATAACAATAACAACGATAGCAACAATATACATATACTATGGGGTCATATCTGTTTTGCAAGGATATGCGCCACAGTTGTGCTTGATGCTGCCTGCCACTGAAGGAGAAGAAGAAGAAGAAGAAGGTGGTTGGGCAATCGGTCGGGTATAGCAAGCGACAACATTCAGTTGGTTCGACGAGCGCGCGATAACTCGATAATTATGTCCGCTTTTGTTTATTTCGCACATCGATTACAATTTCGACATGGGGCTACATTCCAATGCCATTTATTATGAGTTTAATAGCAATTTGAGGGGGGGATCTCGGAGGTGGTGGCAGTAAAAGATTGAAGGAGCACAGCCGGCTGAATGTACTATCTATTGTATTCAATGCTGCTGGTTAGATTTTGAAGGCTGAATTTTTGGATTTGCGATTGGGTTTGAGTTTTGGTGTTTGTGTTGGTTTTATTTGGTTTAGTTCTTGTTTAGTTAGTGGTAGCAATGGTGATATGTGCAAGTAAGTAAAACCAGAGTTCAAAGGTTGCGCACTGCAGATGTGACACACAAAATATTTATTTGACTAGAATTTTTAAGTTCGACAAAATGATGGATAAAGAAAACTAAGCAATATTAGGCAAAGGGAAAGGGAAAGGGAAAGGGTGAAAAGACATAACAGTAACTACAATCTTAATAAATAATATTTACCAAACAAAAAAATTTGCTAAATTGTTGGTTTTTAATGAATTTCAATAGAGCAAAATGTATCATCATGCAAGTAAACATATTCTCCTTTTTCAACATTTTAAAACCTAACAAGAGTCAACGACACAATTCTTCTTCAAGACTGAGAGTCTGGGCCCCTCACTTTAACTCTTGTTATCATACACAATAGTACACTCACTCACTCACTCACTCGCTCACACTTCTTCAGATTCAGTATTTTTTTGTTGCTGCTGATGCTACTTCATAAGTAAAACGTTGTGTAAAGTTTTATAAATTATCCTTGTGAGAATCCTTATTTATGGCGCGTGTGCAATTTTCATTTTATCGCAGTAAAAGCAAAGTTAACTTAAGCTGCCTTCACATACTACAAACACATATGAGTTACTACTATACAAGCAAAGCTTATAAACACCCCATCACCATCAGCATCATCAGCCTCATCATCATCAGCATCAGCATCGTCATCGTCATCATCCCTAGACACCCCAAGAAAGAAAATGTAGTGAGAAAGAAAAGGAGTCTAGTGAGTCTTGGAGGAGATTCTACAACAGACATCGGCACAAGCAAATGCTAAACTATGGCAATGAAAACATGAAGATGAAGAACAATACCAACAACAACAACAACAAAAGATAGTATGAAATTCTAGAGTAACTTGGCATAGAAGAAAACATAGTAGTATGTGTACATTTTCGAATATCAGAATATGTGAAGAAGATGCAATAGACTCTCCTACAACATTTTAACTTGCATATTTTTTTTTTTTTTTTCTTTTTTATTCATATGAACTCACGCTTCAATGAAGTGAATATGGAATATTGAAAGAAGAAGTAAGTAAAAAGTATACAGAGAATCGCTCAAATTACTTCCATAGTTCACATATTGTCGTTCAACCAACTTCATATTATTGCAAGTTGTTGAGTTTTCAAGGGTTTTAAGTAACATGAAAATACAATCGAAAAAACAAAAAAAGGAAAAATATTATCTATTACAATATGATTTATTGAACTCAAACACACACAAGAGATTACAATTACAGTAAAGTAGAGTAGACTAGAGTAGAGTAAAAAAGAAAATGAGACAAACTAATAAAAGAGAAAGAAAAATGTGGATTTCTTTGCTTTGTGTATAATAACAATTTATCATTTGTAGCATTTGTATCTTATCGAAGAAGCATCTATTGAATGACAAATAATATATGTTTTTCTTAAATGAATGAATGAATGAATGAAATGAAGTATCTTTTGTTTATTTTCTTAGTCAACTCTTTAGTTTTTGTTTTGATATCAAAACTATGATGACTTTGTTTAAATTTTTGCTAGAATTTATGCATCTTTTAACATCATCATCATCATCGTCATCACATCATTGGTGCTGCAGCTCTTTGTGAGCTTTGGTCTGCTGCGATTCGTTGATGCCCCTTTCAAATTTTGAATCTTTAGCTTTTTCATATCAAATTGTACTTTGTTGATCCATCTGAATCTTTGTCTGCCTATTGACTTTTTTTAAAATATTTTGTATATAAAAATACATTTATTTGGATTTGTTTGTTTCTAATAGATCACAACAAAGTGTAAAATGCAAACTTTTATTACAAATTAAAATGTCTTTTTAATAAGGAAGTTAAGCAAAGAGATGATTGAGGAATCTACCCTTTAAAAATTTATTGGTTGGTACAACAAACTTATAAATATGTTTCTGGATGCCAAGAGAGTGAGAATGACATGAGTAGCATATTATCATCATATTTCATAAGTAAAAGCCCTCAAAGATCATTTATGTAATTGTATTTACTTCAAACTCAATTCTCCTATTTGTAGAGAAATTGAAAAATATCTGAATCGATTGTCATCCACAATTTACTTCTCTGCTCTTGAAATAAGCATAGTTTTAATATTTCAAGTGCTGAGTTTCCAATCTCTTTTGCTTTATAAGTTTATTCGATTGTCAACGTTTCATGATCCTTTCCAAAGCTTCTTCTGTGCAATTTTCATGACATTTGTATATTCGGCAAGAGGATCGCCTAGACCAATTTTTAGACACAAAGGATTACACCACCCGCACTCAGTTGCCAGACTATTTATATATTATATCTTTTAATAAAGACAATTCTTATATTGTATATACTTTTAAGATATGTACATATTTCATTTATAGTTATCAGTATGTTTAGTTCTGCTTTTTTCATTCACCCTTCTTCACCTCATATCTTTCTCTCCCTCTCTCTCTCTCTCTACAAAAAGATACAAACAAAACAAAAAATTATGCATAGAAGAGAGATTTTGCTAGAAAAGTTTTATTGGTTGAATCTGTTTATGGCTTTTGAATTTTAATTAGTTTGCATTATGTTGAAATGTTGTTGCTTTTGTGTTAGCAAATAGAGCAACACAACACAAGGAATAACTTTCATTGCGATTTGTCTGCTGACTTTTCTGTATACAATGCACAACACAAAAACCGCCACAATTTGATGCACAGAAATATTATACAGAAAAGGAGGCACAGATACACAACTTTATAGTTTAGACTTTAGACAATTTCTATGCACAACTACAACAAATAGTAGAACGTGCTTACACAAATGTTTGTGCAACATTTTCTCAAAAATAAAATACAAAAAAAAAATATTTACCAATAATAAAAAATAAAACTGAATAAAATTTTGAAGGCAAACGGCAAACTTCAAATTCAACAAAACTCATATGAAATGCAATGAAATATTGTTGTGAGTCACTACTTCTCTAATAAGAAGGTAAAGAAAATTCAACTTGGCAGTTTCAGCTTCAACATCAACATCTCCTTGCTTGATCAATTGGCGTCAGTCAGTCAGCCATTTTATTTTCCCCATTAAATACCAAATTCAATGAAGGCTGATGGCTACTAATGGCTGACGACGGCATACTTAAAATCAACATCTAACAGACGACGACGACTACAACGATGACAATAAATGTTGACGACAACTAAAAATTGCCATAATTAATTACGCAAAATGTTTAGCAAAAAAAAAAAAAAAAAAAACGTCTAAAAATGGAGTTTCTTTTAATGAAGAGAAAAAAAAAAAGGGAAAAAAACCAAACTGAGTTTTTAGTTTAAAAAAAGACCAAAAACGGAAAAGATACACTTGAAGAACATGAAGAAGAAGTAGAAGAAGGAAGGGAGGACAGGGTGAGAGAGATCAAGTGAGCGCGAATTGTAATTTATTTGTCATCAATTTGCGGCTATAAATCAGACAATCACAAAAATGCTGTCAACATTAAGACATGTGAATACATTTGCAACAATAACAACACAAATACAAACAACAACAACAAAAACTGCATTAAAAAGATACATAGAGAGAAGAGAAGCAAATAAAAACACAAAAAAAAAAAAAGCTACAGAAAAGTTGACGCTCGATTGCAAACAAGCAAACAACAATTTAAACATCATCAACAACAAAAACAATCAGCAGCAGCAGCAAAATGAACTGCAAAATGCTTCTCAATGTTTTGTAGAATGAGTGACACAGACAAAAGTAGAAGAAGTAAGTAGAGAAAAGAGTAAAGAGTAAAGTAAAGAGTGGAAAGAAGGAGCAGCGAAAAAAAACGCAACTCAATTGTGGCGGCATTTTAAGATTTATTGATGTGTAACCTGTTTCTTTAATTGCACATTTTACTGCAACAAAGATACAATTGTACAGAATACAAAAAACAGTAGCAAAATAATATTATTAAGAAAAACGAAACTAAAAACGATACAAAACTAAATTAAAATAAAATGCCACCACATTCTTCTCAACAAGTAACAACAACAACAACAACAACAAACAGTAAAAACAAACAACAAACAACAAAGCTAAGTGAAGTAAAGTGAAGTGAAGTAAAGTAATTCGTCGTCGTTGTACTAATGAGTGAATCAAAACGTGTATCAACTACTATTGCTGTTGCCTTTTGATACTTTTATTGTTAAAATGGTTGAAGTATTTTCAAGTATTTTCAAGCCTTAGTTGGTTGTGTCGCTCTAAAAATGTCAGCAAAATCATTAAAAGTATCTCTCTATAAGTACTTAGTATAGTAAAATCATTAAATCTTTTTTCGTTGCCATGTTTAATGCTTATTTTTTTTAAGTTTATTGATAAAATGATTATCATTGTTATCCTTTTAGATAAAATATTATATTGTAACAATGACTAATTAAATGTATTTTTAGAAATTCTTTAATATTTCTACTGTTGAAGGTTTTTGTTTTATTTTCATTTCATTTCATTTTTTTGTTATTCATTTTGTCTTTAGCACTTAATACTTAAATATCTTCATAAGAGCGACAATTTTTTATCTTTTCACTAAGGGAACAAAGAACTTTATTGACAGATTTATTATGTTAAAAGCGAAATGAAGTTCATTACAATGTTTTGTTATCTTCTTTTTTTCATTTTTTTTTTTTTTTTTTTTTTGTATATGGTTTCTGTTCATTTATTATTTTTATTTAAAATTTTCTGTATATAATTTTTTATTTTAGTTTCATGTAGTTTAATGAGTAGAAATGTCATTGCACTAAGAAATGTTGAAATGAATTTGTTTACAGACTCTTATAGAAAAGTTCTTATATAGTAAAAAAATGTCCAATAATAAATTATAAATAGTAAATATATTAATTTTTCTTTCAAGCAATCATCATTTAAATTGTAGAAATATCGATTGAGGATTTAATCGAAGAGAGAGCAGAGATGTCATTACACTAAAAAGTGTTGAATTTCATTGTCAATTTCATAAGAATTTGTTAGAAATATTAAAAATATCCAATAATACTTTGTGTGTCTTTCATAAGTCAATCTTTCTGTCAAATAATCATTATATTTATTATAATAGAAATATCGATTGAACAGTTAATCAACGTGATAAAATTAGAAATTTTGAAAGTATTTTGCTGTTTTAACTTTAAATTTCTTGTATTTAAAAAAATTTAACAATTAGAGCTTTTGAGAAATGATTTCTTCTCACTTTTATGAATTGTTTGATGTATTTCTTCTTTTTTATTTGAATTGGTTGGTATCGTCCATCAAAAGAGAAATTTTACTATGACGAAGTAAGAAATTTAACTATTTCACTTGGATTTTTGAACTTCAGAAGGTTCATCAAGCTTAAGAAAATTTTTGAAAAAATCAGTAATACTTTCCGAAATGAATTGATAATACTAATGAAAAGACAATAAACTTATAATATTGTAAACAAATCTGCTATCAACTACAATATAAGAAAATGTCAATAATTTTTATAAAAGGACGCAAAAGGCGAATATTTTAAATTTTAATATAATTTTTATTATTAATTTGAATTAAATAAAATGAATGGTAAAACCCAACATTGTTTTTTAATACCAAACAGATGCATATTTGAAAAAAAAAAAAAGAAACGAAGTGTCTTATAGTTTTGATAAACACATTCTATCCATGATGTTTATTTATTTATTTTATTTTATTTAATTCATTTTTTTTTTTTTTTGTTATTTATTAAGAAGCAATCAGCAATCCTTATGCTCTATAATGCGCTTTGCTTCTGTGATTTTAAATAAAGGATAATATATAAAGTGTCAACGTGGTGGCTCAATAATTGAGGAAGTCGGCTTGCCACTTGATGCGTCTCATGCGCAATCTACTTAAATGTAGATTGGAGTTGCAATGGTCTAACAAAGCAATTGTAGACATTTTATAGTGCAAATATTTGCTGTTCTCTTGTGAAAAATATCTATTATTGTCTTCTTTAAAATTCTAATCTTTTACTGAAAACTCACTTAATCTTAAACAAAAATCTTTATTAAGTTTGTATTTAAATTTGTATTGATTTCATATGAGAATTTCTTTAAATTTTCACACCATTAAAAAACTTTTTAATTACTTTTTAAAAAAATTAATATCTCTAATATATGTCGATGCATATGTATGAACATATATCTACAATAGATACTTCCTTTTTCACAAGATTTGAGATGCCATTAATTTAATTAAAATTCGAAAAAAATCACACTTCAGCAGGCAAACAAACTTCAAAGACAAATTTAAATTCAAAATAGATTTCATCTCAATTTGACTACAAAAAAAACTTAACGAAACTAAACTAAAACTGTGAAAAATCATGTTCAGCCATCATCTCATCAAAGGCGTCATATCATAAAATACAATATACAAAGTATCTCACACTCACACACAGCAAACACATAAACGATGGAATGGAAATGTTTTAAAATTTGCAAATTAACTAAAACACAATCTAAACTTGACTCTCTAAACTCTAAAGTCAATTACTAAGCAAAGCATCAGGATAAACTACAGAAGAGGAATAGTAAGGCTTTGTGTCATGTTAGAATTTTATCAGATTTCTAATTAATTTAATTTCATTTCATTTAGTTTTGTTTTCTTAGTTTAGTTTAAAATTAAAAAGAAAACTGCTGAGCTCTCATGACACTTTACTTACTTCACTTCTTATACTCTTTAATCAAATTGACATTCTGTTCTGTTCTGTTCTGTTCTGTTCTTCTCCTGTTATATATTCATCATTGAGTTTTAGGTTTAGTTTAACTTCCTAACTGACTGACTAAAGTTTTGGTTTGAAGTTTTTGTTGTTGATTAAAATCAGTCATAGAAATGTTAAAAACCCAATGAAAAGAAAGGACACAAAGAGATGGAAAGGTGAAAAAGATAAAAAAAAAAAAAGATTCTCAAACAAAATACCAAGACCAAGTTAAATATTTGCTAGTCTACCGTTAATTTTTAGTGAATGTTCTAATGGTCGTCGGCCAATGGTTCTTTGGTTCCTTGGTTCATTAGTTGGATAGTTTTTTGAGCAAGAAAATGTTTGGTTTGTTGTTTCTTTTTTGTTTTTTTTTTTTTTTGTTTCGTTAGCCTTGTCAAACAAAACATTGAAACCGTTATTTTTGTGGGCTTATTATGCAAAAAACAAGACAGATACATTGACTAAAAGGAGTCGACTTCAGAGTTAAGTAAAGTTGAATTAAGTCGAGGTGAGTTGAGCTGAGCTGAGCTGAGCTGAGCTGAGTTGGGTCGTTTGGGTCGCCTGGCTGGCATATGTACAAGCAACATGTACACCATCAAATGTCTCTCTGTCTGTTGGTCTGTCTGTCGATGGGTCTTTCTGTCCATTCAACTCGTACAACTCATATGAAGTAAAGTAACAGCAAAAAAAAAAAAAAATAACCTCAAACAGATACAACAAAGATACGCGTGCAACACGAGCTCCTCAAGTATGGAAGTAACCTGCCTGCCTGCCAGCCAGAGAGTCTTAGCCAACAGTGTCTTGTCGAGTCAGATTGGGCCAAGTCAGGGCGCTTAAGAAAGCCACGTTGCTACTAAAATATTGTAGTAGAAGAAAATGAAACACTGAGAAGGCAACAACTAAAAACAATCGACAAAAAATTCATCGACAATTCAAACATATGCGCGGTGGTTCAGTTACTCACTCACTCACTCACTCACTCACATTGCTTTGCTTTACTTTACTTTACTTGACTTAGCTCTTTAGTTAACCTCATTTAGAAAACGTTTGTTTGTTATGCAATGCCAACATTTGTATTCGAAAATGTTTCTTTTTTTTTTCATTTTGTATCTTTTTGTACTTTTCTCGTCGTTGAATACTTGATTTTTTCTGTTTATAAAGAGATTTTTTTTTTTCTTCATTTTTTCTGTTTGACTGACTGACTAACAGACAAACTAACTATTGGTCTGTCTATGTATGTATTTTTTGGCCTTTGTGTCATTGGTTTGTGTTTGTCTTAACTTCATTTCACTTCACTTTACTTTACTTTACTTTACTTGGGTTGTTTAAGTTGAGCGCTGAGTCAAATCGCCATTTATATGCCGACTTCAGCTGTTTTTCTGAATTCAGTTTGAGTTTGAATTTTAAATGCAATCATTTCCTTTCATTTCTGCATTTCATTTGCCCCTGTCTCGTCGTCGTTGTCGTCTCTTGTACAAGTCTTACAAGTCTTCATCATCAACATCATCATCATCATCATCACGTTGTGTTAGACGCTTTAATCTACCAAACCAAACCAAACGAAACGAAACGCTTGCCGTCCGTTCTACTAGTATACGAGGAGTTTTTACTTAGTAAAAAGTAAACATGGTGAGCGCGACGGGCTCTTTTATTGTCGTTGTTGTGTCCATGCCGTGCAGCAGTAAGGACTTTGACTAAGGCGAGTGAATCTAAGTATGATGAACACATGAAGCAAAGGAAGGGGTTGACTTCGTGATTTTTGCTACGATTGTTTAAAATGTTTTGCCTGTTGTCATCATCATCATCATTGCCGTCGTCATCGTCATCGTCGTTCTCATTCGCCATCAATTGGTTAGTTTTTTGTCTTTACTTTGTCATGTTTTGTTTTTTTTTTTGTTATTTTAGATCAAGTAAAGTCATCGTCTTTGGCCCGCTTCGTGTCTTTGTGACTTTTTTCTAACATGAGGGCCTCTTTTTAATACAATATATTCTTCGTAGTTGTGCATCTAAATGGCCTCTAACTCATGTGTTTCTATGTATGGTTGAATGTATTTATGTGTGTGTGTGTGTGTGTGTGTGTTGCCTGTTTTGCTAACTAACGAACTTAAAAATGCTTAAATATGCGATATAAAACATTTCGTGACGAACGAACCAAAACTGAATAACAAGAAACAAAAAAAACAGAAAAAAAAAACAAAACAAAAAAAATTATTGTCAGCCGCTCTTTTGGACAAAGTTATGTTGGGAACCAAATGGCGGCCACCTTGTGTCTGTCTCAATCTGAATCTGAATCTGATTATATATACTTATGTGTCTGTCTGTCCATTTGTCTGTCTCCTCAACTTAAGTGATTGTGAAATGCATGCAAAGTTGACAAATTTTTGCATGAAAAAAAAAAATTTAAAAAAAAAAAATGACAAAATAAATAAAAATGATACTTTTAAAGTATCATGAAGAGAAATACTGCTCTGCTAACAAACCTTAAACAATTATTTGTTTCAGTGTAAAAAACACTTAACAAAAAGGGAGATATTTATCACAAAATGCCCGCAGAATTTCAACAATAAAAAACAACACATCAACATCCAAAGCAACTAAAACAGAGAAGCAGAAGAAAAGAAAAGAATAGCAAAGCATAGCAAACTATTTGATTTATGATCGAAATTCAGATTGGCGCATTTTATAAAGATGTAGACTTTTTCTTCTTATAAAATAAAATTAAAACACAAAGAAATCAAATAAAAATAATAAAAAAAAATATATTTATGCAAATGGGTCATTTGATAAGTTTAAAGACCTTAGGAGATTTCAGAAGAAATCTTCTACATTTCTAAGATAGAAAACAGTAGAATGAAACTTATGATTTCCTTCAAATGTTTATTTTAGGCTTAAGTATAAGAAAACTGTTTCTTCGAGTTTAAATGGAAAGAAGGCATATAGATTTGATGAAACTTAGATCATCTACATTCAACACTTCTCAGATGGGAGACAACAACCTTAGGCTAATAGTGTCAGTCATCTTTCGTGTGTCATCTAAATGCAATTTTAAAATGAAGGAAGAACACATAAATGTTAATATGTCGAAATTGATAGATAATTGTTATTTTATTATTTAAGAAATAACAAAAATAATAATAATAATTGACATCATCATATTAAGGCTCACAACTATTCAGTCACCCCTTTGACAAAAGGTTAAAGAAAAAGATTAATTTATTTATTTAAATAGGGAAGATTATCATATAAGGCTTCTTACAATATTATTATGTGTATTTTTTATATCTTCTTTTGCTTTGCTTGGCTTTGCTTTGCTTTTAGTAGTAAGTAGTATACTCGTATAAGCTTAGACACATGTACGATATGTTACGAGTATTTGTTGTTGTTGGTTACCTTTGAAAGACATGACTCAAAAAGATAACATTTTAATTTCTGTTGGTTTTTGGTTTTTTTCTTGATAAATTTTTTCCCCAATTTTTCGGTATTTTTGTTTTAGTTCTTCATTTTTTGTTAGTTTTCTTAATTCGAGACTGTCAACCCAATTCAAATTGTTGGCAAAGCGTGAGGCGCATAATTAATTTGTTAGTTTTATTTTTTTTTATAAATTTTTATATTTTTTTTTCTTTCGTTTTCTTTAAAAACAAAAAAAACAAAAAAAAATTTTAAGTGAATAAATTCTTTTTAGACACAACAAAAAATGACTTATTTGTGGTATTAAGAATTTCACAATAATGGAAATGACAAATTTTTTAAATATTTTTTTTTTTTGTTTTTCTTTTTTTTTGCAAAAGAAAAACTACCTTTTACTCTTTATAAATACATTTTTCATATACAAAACAAAAACAAAACAAAAAAGAAAGGAAAAAACTCACTTAGCCTTTGCTTGTTTCGTGCCAAATGCGAAAACACAATTTTTTCGCAGGAAACTCAAATTAAAGGCACAGCATCCGTTTTCTTGGCTGCTGCTGTTGCATTTTTTATGACCGGTGACCTGCCACACTCATTCACTCACTCACTTACATAGATCCTTACGACGCGGCTTGACTTCTTTTTATCTACTATTTTGTTGTATATCTTTTTAACGCCTTCAAATATCATAAAAAAAAAAATTGCATTACTACAAACAGAGAAAGGCCTTGAATTAAGTATAAGAGGAGATACTTAGTTAGATACTTTGCCAAAAATATTGACATAAAAAAAAAAAATAAACATAAAAACTCGCATAAAAAATTATATGTCCTTGACTGATGAAGGAAAATGCGGAAAAAAGTTAATGATTAACCATAAAAAAATGCAATTCGATGATGTTAAACATATGTTAAAAAGAGACATCACACGCACGCACACATGGTTGCCATAAAATTATGAAATATTAATGGACAATTTTGTTGCCAAAATTAAATTGAGAAAAAAAAAACATGAAACATGAAAAGTAATTAAAATTTTTAATATTTTTTCTTTATGTTGTTTCTTTCACTGTTTTTCATATTAACTCAAGGCTACTATGCGCTACTCTGTTGCAGTTCTTTCTTAAAAAAAAAAAAAAGATACAAAATTGATACTCTTCAACTTCACTGCTTAGGTTGCTGCTTTTATTGTTTGCTGTTGTTGTTGTTCTTCTTCTGAAATTCGTGTCGCTTGAGAATTTATAACATTTTCCTGTTGAAATCTACAAAAATATCGTGCCGCTTTGTCCATATCTCATTTGGTAAGTTAGAAAGCGGAGAAGAACAGCAACCAAGTAAGCGAACAAAGCTCGAAGTGCACGAAAATGTTGTCATGATTCGATCTTTTATTTATTTCACCAGCAAAGCCAAAGCCCCAAACGTGTAGCTAAACTAAACTGTAGAACGAAGCTCTCAACTTTCAAGGAGGTGAAATTTACCCCAAAAAAAAAAAAAGAAAAGAAAAAAATAAGTATATTGAACTAAGTTAAGCTGCTGCTAATGCTGCTGCCGCCGCCAGCAACATAAAGTTCAAGAGATACAACAACAACAACTGACTTGACTTGACTTCAACTGCACCAAGGCGTGCAATGAACGACGGTGTTAGTGGGTGCAACTACTCTATAGAGAAGAAGAAGTGCAATTCTTTATACTTTTTCGATTATTTTTGTGTGCACCCAAAAAAAAAAAAAAACAGATTGTCACATGTTGCGCTGCACTGTGTAACATGGCTTTCTTCTTGTTGTTTTTTTTTTCGGGGTCAAAGTTGTGTTAAATGCAGAGACTAAACTAAAATAAACACCAACATGAAATCGTGAAATAAAATCAAACTTAAATAAGCCAAATGTCTTGAACTTGTTTAACTTAGAGATACTTTTAGATACTTTTGATACTTGTAAGCTTTTTTTTTTTGCTTTTGTTTTTGAAAGTATTTATTTGATTTTCTTTTTTAATTTATTTAAATTAGGACAACTAATATTTATTTATTTATACAACAATAGATACATTTTCTAACTAATGAACTAATAAATCAGATACAATTGGAAATCCAATCGAAGCAAAACAAAACAAAAGCGAAGACACACAAAAACAACAACAGCAAACAATGAAAATTATAACATTTTAATAATAAAAAGATAATAAATTTCAAACAGACAACAACATTAAGAATAATAAAGAAAAAAAATTAAGACGAAGAAGAGAAGCAAAGAGATGAGAGAGACACTCTTAAAATAAATAAAACTATTAATCAAGAAAATATTTCAACGACAACAAAAAATACACGAACTTTTTTTTTTTTTTTAATAAGCAAAATAAGAAAAATGCAAGCAAAGAAAAGGAAAGGTGTGGTAAGGGAAGTAAAAGATACTATAAAGTAAAGAAAACAAAATAGTATAGAAGAAGAAAAAACAAACGACAACGACAGGAAAATGAACAGCGAAAAGTCATAAACAATTTTTAAAACAACTGCCAAGAAATGAACAAGAAATAGCAAAAGCAGCAAACTAAGAGTTAAGGAAAAGCCGTCGCTACTTTGCCATTTGCTGCCAATTGTTCTGTTCGTTAAGAAAAGCTCCTCCAAAAGATATTTTTCTTGCTTGCCAACTAAGCTAAGAAGAATAAGAAGAATATAAAATACACCAAGAAGAATGACAATAAAGGAAAAGCACCGGCAATACACACACAAACATAAAAACATTCATACATAGATAGAAAGACATTTTCCTTTATAAGAAAGGAAGAAAAATCAAGCTGCACTCTTAGATCTTAGATCAGCGGTTCTAAAGCTTAAGTAGTTCATGGGCAAACATTGATCTATGAGCATATACACGTCTTTCTAGGGGCCACTGGACAAAAGATTCAGACATTTATAAGTAGATCAGGTAACTCAAATGTTTAAATGCTTTTGCAATTATTTAATCGGAGTTAGAAACCCTGAGATACTTTTTCGCCCAGGCCCAACAAAGAACTTTAAGTATTTTTAGTCCTCTTCTTCAATTAGGGGAAGAGAAAAATTTTTGGTAAATAGTAATAGAACCCTGAGATACTTTTTCGACCACGACCCAAGAAAGAACTTTAAGTATTTTAAGTCCTCTTCTTCAACTAGAGGAAGAGGAAATTTTTTGGTAAATAGTATATTAGGAATGTAATGGCATTCAATCACAGTTTAAGAACCACTGTCTTATTTAACCAAGTTGTGGGAGTGGGAATGGTGTTGATAAAGCGGCAGGTACATAGTTTTGTTGAGGGCGAATACAAAATTCTATAAAAAAAAAATGTTTATTACCAAAAGCAAAGAATCTCTCAAGTCTCGAAAAGTTCAAAAAGAAACAAAAAGAAGAAAAAAAACGAACTAAAACGAAATGAGAGACGACATCGCCATAAGACATTCCACTTGCGAATGAATATTGTGTGCCAACGATAAACACTTCAGAGCGGCCATTAAAATATGTAATAAAAGCAAAGCATAGCAAAAGGCGAGAGCAAGAGAGAGTCATCGTCATGTGAATGTTTGTGAGAGATAGAGAGAGAAAGAGAGCAAGAAAACTCATCGCTCATTGTATCTGTGTGTGCTCGCGCCATGCGCTCGCTCGGTTGCTTTCCTTTGCTTTGCTTTGTGTGTTTTCGCTCACAAGATGACGACGACGACACAATAACAACAAAAAAAAAAAAAATGAATAATGGCGGTGCTGGAAGACAAATGGCTCAAAACCCAGCCTCCTCTTCTTTTGCACGTATCTGTTGTCTCGCTTTAACTTAGGCAATTGGTGTTAGCATGTTGCGCTGCTTTGACTTATGGTTGACTCTTATGGCTGAAATAAATCTCTTATGATGCCATAGCTGTTGTCGTTGTCGTCGTCGTCATCGTTGCTGCTGCTTGCTGCAAAATGCTCAAATATAATGGAAATTGAGTGAATACAAATTTTTGTTGGCAATTGTGTGTGTGAATGAGTGAGTGAATGTGTTTATAATGCACTCACTCAAAGTCTATGGTCGCTTGAGTTGGGGAATTTATTGAGCAGCAACTAAAGAAATTCCGATACACAAAACACACACACATTTTGTAAATTGATTTTACCGGCGCATTTTAGCAACAATTTCACACTTAGTTAAGATAGTAGTAGATAGGCAATAGTAAATTATCTTAGATTAAGATTTAATTAAATCTTTAATTTAGATTTAATAATTGAATAAAGTTTATTCCAATATTTAATATTTTAAAATTTCATTAATTTTTTATATTTATTTATTTATTATGAATATTAAAGTTAAAGCCTAAAGTAAAGGGTCTTAGGCATACATTTTTAATTCTTATTTTATTTCTATTTATTATTTTTAATTTACTATAAATTTTCTAAATAAATATAAGGATCTAATTCAAAAATTTCTTTTCATTTCAGTTATACACATAATTTTCCATTCAAATAATAAGTAAGTAATTTCTAATGTTTAGAGAATAATATTGAAATTATTTGGGGATAATAAAAATATAAAAAAAACATTAAGTAAATCATCAATTTATTGTTACTTATCTCTACTTTTTGAAATTAAAATTTTTAATATTGAATTTGTATGCAATACTACAATTAAACAATTTTCCCCTCGTTTCGATTGCACAGAATTCTATTGTATTTAATGGTAAAGAAAGAAATCATTCAGTATCATATCCAAGCTCAAAGTATTGTTAGTTAAATATATTTGAGAGTCATAGGACTTAATAGCTAGTACTCTAATATCATTAAAATGGGTTTCATTTGATTTTATCTCTCTCTTAACTATGATGATGTTTACCCATCAAAAGCAAACAGTTGATCTAAGCATGAGAATATTCATAATTAATAATAATGATAATAGTTTTATATGTATTTTACAAAAAAGTAATCCTAATAAATTGATATATTCAAAATATATTCACTCACTGAGAAACCTCTTCCTAATCCATTCATTAAAAACTGCATTAAATTTAACACTGAAAAACTTGTCACTCTAAAATTTATTAATACATTTTTCTGCCTTTTTTCCTTCATAAAATTTGTGGTGATTTTGTATTTAATTTTATTTTATTTTATTTCGTGAATGTTGATCATCATCATGATATGACTAAGCACTAAGCTGTTCGAAGTTGTCGTTTCTTTTTTAATCTTTTCTATGAAAAAAAATTAACAAAATATACGACGGATGAGATGATCTATTCAAATTTATACAACAACAGAAATCATTTCATATTCATTATTTATTTTGTATAAAATATGAACATTGAATACTTAAGCAGATTGATCGATTGATCAATAAAATTATCATTTTTCTAATCATTAAAATGCAATAAAAAATTTCAAAATTTGCTTACCACAAAACAATTGAGAGAATTGAGTCGCACTCAAACTCAACTAGTAGTTTCTCACTCAATTGTGAGTTGTCGTTGCCATATAACAATATTGGCATCGCAAATAAGAAGAAGAGCACTATAATAATTTATCAAGAAGAAGGAACAGCAACAGCAGCAGGAACATGAGAAACCAATTCATTTTTAGTAGACTCAGACGCGTGTGAAATTTACTTTTGAAATTGTTTTAACTTGCAATAAAAATAAATAATTATATATTTAAAATAATAATAATAAATTAAATAAAACAAACATAACGTGAACATTAAATGGCTTAACACTGAACACTTTTTATATTTTATTTTAAAATTTATTACCGACGGACGACAATAACAAAACGACGCAACAACAACGACAACAACGAAAAATAAATGGAAAGACGACGAGACGCGTGAATAGAATTTTTGTGTTTGAAACAAATTTACAAATTTAATTCATTTAATTTTATAAAAAATGTTTTTACAAAAAGATCATTGACTTTATTTATTGTAAAATTTAATTTTTTATAAATATATTATTATTATATTTTTTTAACACTATAAAACAACACACAACAATGTTGTACGTCGCGTTCATTTTTGCCGCTTTAAAACTGCGCATGTTCCATAAAAAATAAAACCATTTGAAAATAATAAAAGGAAGCAGCAAGCATAGTCAAGCAAGATTGGCAAGGAGATGGATGATGATGATGATGATGTTGATGTTGATGATGGTGGTGAAGAAGAAAAAGGAGCTAAAAAATTACTCAAACTTCTTCTTGTGAGCAAAGCAAAGCAAATCTCATGTTTCATGGTTGCTCACAGCAGCAACAGCAGCAGTAACAGCAAAGGCAATAGACCACAGTTGAGTCAAGTTGAGCGCTCAAAATTTATAGCGGCGGCGAAAAGCCGTTTTTCTTATGTTGCGCAATAAATTTCCAAAGAGACCAAAAATGCCCAATTGCAGAAGCAACAACAACATTAGGAACAATAAGAATGAGAAGAATATTTATAAGTCTGAGTTTTTGGTTGAGCTAAAGAGTATCTCATACATACAAGTGAGTGAAGTGAATGAATGAGTCTATGAGAAGTTACTACAAATGAGTGAATTAAGAAATTCTATTGAAATTAAAAATGTAAATAGATTTATTAATAAGTATTTAAATCATTTAATTTAAACATAAAATAAATGAATGATAATTGATCATGAAGAGATAATTTTCTTGAAATTCATTGTACTCAGTTTCCACATCCTTAATTCTTGATTTGAGCGCCAAAAAAGTAGCTTAAAATATGGAAATCTTATACTTCTACCTTTTCATAAGGAATTGTGAGTGTCATAAAGCACTAATACAAAAACAAACTCACATTGAATGCTTGTTACTATATCATCTCATCGCTGTTGCCGTTGTCGTTGCCTTTGCTTTTGCTTTTGCTGTTGTCTGTCGTTGCTGTTGACTTTAACGTCGCAGTCACTAACTAACATAAAGGCAGAGCAACAACCAAAAATGAAGAAATAAAAAACCACCATCATCATCATCATCATCCATGAAAGAAGATATGTGGGTCAATCCAATGGGAATTCTATATGTACTATATGGAGCAGCAAATACACAAAAAAGCATTCTTTGTTATTGTTGTTATTATTGCTTTTGTTGCCTTCGAACTTCGAACTAAACAGCAAAAGCAAAAGCAACGTGTGCGATTGCAGAGCGAAACTTAACTTAACTTTGCTTTGCTTTGGTTTGGTTTCGTTTTTGCCACATCCTCATATTTTATTGTATTGTATTTTGTGTGCCACATTTTGAATTGAATTGACTACTTCTACTTCTACTAAATATTACATAATCATCATTATCATTGTCACACAATTAAAGTGCATTAAACTTTTTTAATTTTTTTTTTTTTTTTTAAATTTTAAAATAAAATTTTCTTTCTTCCCTTTATTTTTTCAACACATTTTTGTATTGTAAAATTAACTCAACACCTCATAAAAATGAATGTTTTCACACACACGATTCTGTATGCTCAATAGCATATTAATTAATTATACTCACCAATAAATACAATTTTATATAAAAAGTAACAAAAAACAAAAAAAAAAAAACAATTTCAATGTCAATTATTTTGTCATTTTATTTTGTTTTTTTTTCTCAGACAAATCAATTTCATTTAATTCATTCATGCATTTATTCAATTTCAATCCCTGAGTTTCCTTCAAAACAATCAAAGGAGGAACATCATCATCATTATCATTGACTTCCTTCATCATCATCATCATCATCATTACAAATAATCATTTGCATATGCGTTTGCGTTGTGTGAATACATAAAAAATAAATTAAATTATTTTTATAATAAAAACAAGAGAATACAAAAAAATTGTGTACACGTCACAAGACTCAAGACTCATTGATGTTGCTAACTTAATTGAAGCTTCTTGCGTTTCCTCAAAATTCACAAAAGATACACTACACTACACTATACTACACCATCACAGGCTTAATTCCCTTTAATGACAAAAGATGGCAGCATCATCGTTTCGTATCATATTTTATATAAAGAGAATCCCTTAAGTTGTTTTTGAGTCTTCGTTTTCGTTATATTTTCAAACGCAACAACATAATTTTTATGGATTTTAATGTGAATGGCAAATAATCGCATTTAAAATGAAATAAATTCATGGGGAATGAAATTCAAAACCTTTTGATTTATTTTTTTTTTGTGTTTTGTTTTATATTTTGTTGGCAACTTCATTATTATGATGTGTTGTTTTTGTAAAGTGTGCGAGAGATATACGAATTTGTATGAACATACTAAGTAGAAAGATACATTTTTTGTTTACCTACATTTGTTGCTGTGTCTGTCTGGATTTAGAGATTCATGCGTGTTTAATATGGAAATCAGGAGCGTATTTTATAAGTTTAGAGGGCAGTTAAGTATTTTAAATGAAAACATAAGATAAATTGGATGAGGAGCTTAGTATTTCTAGTACTTATTTAATATTAAATTCAAATATCCTGTTAACTACTATTATCAGTCAGATTCATTAGATGAGTTCTTTAAATTCTACGTTGTGTGATATGCATATAGAGAAGTTTGTTTGGTTAAGATCTGAGCCTTTCTTCATATTTCAGCCCTTTTCTTCTATGAAATCTATAAAATGACATACGTATGTCAAAGAAGTCATGCGCATAGTTTTACAATAAAATATGAAGGCGTGTCTTTGTGCCTTATTGGATATAGGAAGCAAATAATGTGAAAAGAATCTTCTTTCAGTCTTGAAGAAATGGTAGATTTAATAAGAAAAGTTTGTTTGATGTCAATGGTAAGAGATAACAAGATTCACAAGTCTGATAGACTTATCCATGATAACAAATCTGACAGTCTGATTGATTAGAGATCCAAGAGATCAAGTCTGATATTCTGATCCAAGGTAGAAATTATGATAGTCTGATACTCCTCTCTAAGATAGGAAGTCTGATCCAAGATAGCAAGTCTGATAGTCTGATACTCTAATCCAAGATACCAAGTCTGATATAACAATTCTGATAGTCTGATCCAAGATATCAAGTCTGATATTCTGATCCAAGATAGCAAGTCTGATAGTCTGATACTCTAATCAAAGATACCAAGTCTGATATAACAATTCTGATAGTCTGATCTAAGATATCAAGTCTGATATTCTGATCCAAAATAGCAAGTCTGATACTCTGATCCAAGATAGTAAGTCTGATCCAAGATAGCAAGTCTGATAGTCTGATACTCTAATCCAAGACACCAAGTCTGATATAACAATTCTGATAGTCTGATCCAAGATATCAAGTCTGATATTCTGATCCAAAATAGCAAGTCTGATACTCTGATCCAAGATAGTAAGTCTGATCCAAGATAGCAAGTCTAATAGTCTCATATTCTGCTCCAATATAGCAAGTTTGATAGTCTGATACTCTGATCCAAGATAAGATTTGGAC
Organism: Amiota mariae; assembly: GCA_035041805.1. Lineage (NCBI taxonomy): Eukaryota > Metazoa > Arthropoda > Insecta > Diptera > Drosophilidae > Amiota > Amiota mariae. The sequence continues at coordinate 5,724,371 of JAWNKV010000325.1, forward strand.
TACAATGTGTCCATGTATATTTGTCACCCAAATTGAATCCGCTCATGTGCAATAGAGTGACATTGAATGAATGAATGAATGATTATAGTTTTATTTTTTACCTTAACGTAGGTTGAAAACAACTAAATTTGTTTAAAACAAAACAAAAAAAAAAAACCACGATCTTTTATAGTTTCTTTTGTTTATTTATCAGTGTCTGTCATTTGTCTTCCCTTTTTGCTATATTTATCATGTTTTTATCATATGTCTTTACCCATTTAACACGCCTCTTTATAACGCTTTGGGGCTATAAAAACAAAAAGCAAAAAAAAAGAAAAAAACGCGTAGATACTTTTAGTGAACTAAACACTAACGGGGTTTATCATCTACATCAAATGCTTCATCATATTTGCGAAATCAAATGTTGAAGGTAGGCGATATTATTTATTTAAGATCCAACAAAAAGAGTCGAGTCACAAGTCAACAGACAATAAAAAAGATAAAAAAAAAGGGAGAAAGAGAATCTAAAGATAAATAAACAAATGAATGATAGATAGAGTGAGTGAGTGAGTGAGTGAGTGAGTGAAAGAGTGAGTTTGAGTTTAAAAGTAGAAGAAAGAAATCGGTGTTTTAACAAACAAAAGCGGCCAAAGACATTTTAGGCGCACCTCTTTTTTTGTTCCCACTTTATTTTCATTTCTTCTGCACTCATCCGTCGTCTAACTAACTAACTACAGTACTACAAAATATTTCAATACCTTAATAACTTCATAAGTCTTAAAGCCGCCGACGGTATTTCATTTTGTTATGCTTGAATTGAATTGAGTGTGTGAATTGAGCAAATGTTTCATATGAGTTATAGGTAAATAAATAGAAAGATACATAGATAGATACTCGTACATATGGTAAATAATATGTTGATAGACCTAGTCAGTATATACGAGTGAGTATATGGTTATGAAGTATTTTATCATATAGAAACAAAATTTATATTATTATTAAAATTATTAAATTTAATTAAATATTTTTTTTTTCTTAGATTAACATTAAAAACTATGAATATATTTTTCTCTGTGTATTGTGTCAGTGCGTTACCAAAAAAACAAAGTTGTGGGTGTGTTTGTAACTGCTGCGTTTAAGTGTATCCATGTATCTGTGTGTATCTGAAAGCAAGTGTCGTCTCTGTGTGTGTGTGAGTTTGTATCTGTGTGCAGTTGAAGGCAAATGATAAATGTGCCAAAGAATTTGGGTGAATAAATAGCACAGATTCCGTTGAGCAAGCACAAATAGAAATAAAAGTAGAAGTAGAAGAAGAAGAAGAAGAGCAAGACTAAAGAAATGAAAGAAGAATCAAAGAAATGTGAACACAAATAGTAGAAATAGACAAAAAAGGACAAATGCTGAAAATGGCTTTGAAAAGGCAATAAAAATAATCAAAATAAGAGAAATGAGAAAATGCGAATTTATTTGTAAAAAAAAAAACAAAAAAAAAAAAAATAAAGGAACAGAAGAAGAGTGAAAAAGTAATTTATCTTATAGAATAAATAGAGGAATGGGTGAGTTAGGAAGAAAGGAGGTGTGCTTTGATATACAAAGAAAGGCGCTAAATTATTTATCAGAAAGACAAAACAAAGCTATTAACTTTATAAAGTATCTTTTTTTTTTTTTTTTTCTTTGTTGAATTATTAAAGAGAATATTTTTATTGAAATAATTTCTTCATGCATATAAAATTAAATTAGAATCCTTAAAAACATAACAGCAACATGACGGATTATGAAGTATATATAGAAATATATAACACTCATTTATGTAGTATGAAATTAGGGAAAACATAACCCACTCATATGTATGTGATGTGATGTAAGGTAATGTGAATGTGGGTGCGTGCGTGTATAAATGAGTTAAAAAAAAAAAGAAAAAGGAAAAGCAAGGAAAGGAAAAGGAAAAGGAGTGTATGCATGAGTGAATGTATCTATGTGTGCGTGTATATAGTAAAAGTGGCACAATTTATTTGTGCCCCATATATATTTATGCTGTGTGTATACAACAAACACATTTCTTTTGTATTTCATTCTGTGAAAAATTTTTATTCCTTTTTGTCTTTGTTATTCGCATGGTTTTTCTTTTCTTTTTTTCTATAGTATTTACTGTTGCCTCTCTTCTATTTGTACGACGATACAATACAATACAATACTATACAATATAATGTAATAAAGCTCTTGTGAAGAATGTTTTTTGCCTGCGTTTAGCATTTTCAGCGATAAAAGGTCTCTAAGCAATGAATGCCCCCAAATACCACATTCCCCAACTCTCATCCAAATACACCCACACGCCCCTTCCTTTTAACATTAACCTCCCATCTAAGCAAACCCAGTGCCCTTCATCTTTTTCTTCACTTCACTTCACTTTACTTCACTTTACTTTGCTTTGCTTTTGAGATACGAAACAACAAATCTGAGGTTGGCAACCTTGGCGTAAATTTAAGCTTAGATAGATGAGACTAAAAACAGAAGCAGCAGCAGCAGCAGTAGAAAGGAAAACAGGCGTGTGCGTGTATCTATATCTCACTAAGCATAAGTGTATGTATATTTGTGTGAGTGTTTGTGTCCCCAACAACAACAACAACAACAACAACAACAACTAAGTATCTAGGGGGGGTTGGTGAGGAATTGGCAGTTGAGTTTGGTTTTTGTGGGTGCAGTTATAAATCAAATTGGGAAATTATACGCATTCATCTGCTGAACTGGCAGAATTCAACAAAATGTTCCAAAATACTCATACACAAAGAATATAGAAAAAAAAAAAAAGAAGAAAGATTCATTTCTACTACTACTCTGCTGAAATGGCGGAAAATATGTGGGTAACTGTGCGAAAGTTTAATGGCGAATAAAAAATCAATAAAGCAGCCACTGCGCTTATATGGTAAAATGTATGACTGAGTATATGTTCTTCTTACTACTACTGTTTTTGTTGTTCTTGTTGTTGTTGTTTGTGTTGGTGTTATTATTATTGTTATTTGGGGTTGATTTTGTTCTGCTTACTTACTTTAATAATAAAAAAGTGAGTGTGTTAAACAAGAAGAAGAAGGTGGTCGATAACAGGTATTTCAGATACTCTGTGTTTCATTGTGTGTGTGTATGTGTGTGTGTGTGTGTGTGTGTGTGTGTGTGTGTGTGTGTGTGTGTGTGTTCACAAAAATAATAATAATAATAATCGCTTAATTTATAATAATTTTTGTAATAAATTATTATAAATATTTGATTATAATTAATTTGTTGTTTATTTAATCACAGTTAAAATATGAATAAATAAATTTTTAAAACACAAATTTAAAAAAAAAAAAAAAAATTAAATAATAATTCAAATATTCAAACTAAGTTGACAGAAGATAATAAATTAGATTTACACACACACACACACACTTTCCAACAACAACAACAACAAGAACAAGAAGACAACAAAAAATCTCAAAAAAACAAAAAAAAAAAAAGTAATTTTTCATTTAAGCAAACTGCAAATTTTAGCAGAGCAACAGCAGCAACATTGAATAGAAATATAGAGATATAGTACATACTATAATAGTATCTACAAAAGTATCTAAGAGACAGAATAGTGTGTGTGTGTGTAGTGTAGAATGAAAACTCGTCAGCAATTAACTAATTTACAGTGTCCCCTATCTTTCTTTCTCTCTTAGTCCCCTTCTATTTTACACTCTCTGTTTGTATCTCAGTGGAGCAATTAAAATGGACGCGCTTTGCACATTTTAGCCAGACGACGACAACAACAACAACAACAACAACAGAATGAGTCTATTTACTTGACAAACTATAAACAAACAAATACACAAACCTACAGTCACAGATATAAAGTCTGAAACAACAGATACTGCACTCACTACTATTTTGCACAACAAAAAAAAAAAACATTGAAAACCAAAATCTGACAAGACTTGTTGCGAGTTCAACTAAACTTTGTACCTTTATAAATTGTCTCTATATCTGCCAAAGTATTTACTTACTTAGTTGTAGTTGTAGTTGTAGTTGTAGTTGTAGTACTCGTAGTAGTAGTTAATCGTATAGTACAAAATGCCAAAAGTCAAACAAACAATTTACTGATAATTACTGTCCATACAATAACAATAATAATAATAACAATAAAAACAATAAAAACAATAAAAACAATAATAACAAAAATGCAAGGTAATGATGTTAAATGTCTGATAATATGGTACTACAATATGTAGTAAGGTAGTAGAAATAGAGAATGCCCTACTGACTCAAGTGAACCTAAACTGTGTCACATTATACGAGTATGTGGATAATGATTATTGTCCGTTCTTCAAATTCAAATATGTACGAGTATTAATTCCAAACAGATCAAAATACCGGAAATTATACCGGAATCGCAAACAAGAACAACAACAATAATAATAATAACAAAAGAAATACTATAAATGAATGAATGAAATTGTATTTGCTTATGTTGAATGGCGCCTCAACTAATATTGTGCTTTCATACTAAAGTAAATCGTGTTAATTTCTATAAATTTTTGTTGCTTTTTTGATTTTTTATTTGATTTACTTTAATATGAAGGAAAAATGTATGAAATTGACTCATCATAGATACGAGAGAAGTTGCACATAAAAATGAATATACGATGGATGGAAATGGATCTCTGGGGTATCCTGCATTGCATAGTATTATAATACATATTAAACGGTGCTTCTAGTCATAGGAAGAAGATTTCAATGACTTTTTATTATATTTTATTCATTTGAAGTTGTCAACTTGAGCTCATTTAAAATAATGAATATGTATCTAAATCTGAAACTGATCTAGAACTCGCTGCCCATAATACTAAGGCACTAGAATATTAGTTGAATTATTTTGTATTTTATACAACAAACTTCTGGCTTCATTTTCTTAAGTCTTTAGTAAGCTACTACAATAGATACTCAGGCAAACATTGTCCTGCCTATTCTTGACAAAAAATTAATTGGTTCACCTGATGAGATGTTTGACAAAGGTCACTTGATTGATTTTTAAATATGTCTTTAAACTGTATATGCATCTAACTTGAACACCTCACCTTTTCATTATTTTTTTTTATTTTTTTTATTTTTGGCTGTTCCTTTGAGGTGTTCCGTTTTTCCTAAACCTTCCCCATGAATCACTTTGTTCATTGGTGAAAACCACATGAAAATCCGTTTGGTAGTTTTTGAGGTTATCGCGTACAAACCGACAGATATCGGTGCTTCATAATATGTAGTGATATAATAATAAATTCTTTTAATTATTTAAATTTTATTTGGTAAATTTTAGTTCCTGTGGCACTAAAATTCTTTCATATTTTTGTTAAATTAATTTTATTTTTTTTTCAATCAAAAAAATTGAATCAAGTGTCTTACAGCCATTCCTTGCTAAATTCATTCATTCACTTTCCATTTCCCCATTCCTTGATATTTCTCAAACATGTTCTTTCTCAAATAATATTGTATTATATTACTCAATTTGCGAGTCATCAATGGAAATCACTTCCCCATATCATTCTATCTTTCTTCTTGTTCTTATTATTTGTTTGTTTGTATTTCTGTGTCTTGTTTGTCTGCTTCTTTTGATATAAAAAACAAGGCAAAATAAAGCAAAAAAAAATAAAACGGAAAAGAAAAGATTCGTTTCTTTTTTATTTCATTTGTTTTTTCTTCATCATTGTTTTTTTTTTTTATACCGCAAACATTATGGAAATGTTTTGTTTCATGTTTTCCCGCAAAGTGGCGCCAAAGTTTATCAACAATTCAACAAATTTAGATACTTTATTGCACATTATTATTATTATATTTTTTGTTGTTGTTGTTGTTTTTATTATTGTAAATTGTATATTTTCTCGTTCCTTTTTTTTTTATTTTTTTTATGCCTAATGATTGTAAAGACAAGTAAAGTGGCCTCTTAAAGATTTCAAGTTGTCATTGTCAGTTACATTTTGAAAAAATTGAGATTTAAATACTTCTAAGTTTAAAGTTTCTTTAAACTTAAATGAATATAATTTAGTGAATCTGTTGGAATCTTTTAGATAGATTATTCGTCCTTCTCTCTCTTTGATTAGTTTACTTAGATTTACAGTGAATTTCATATAGAAAAAACTTATATGATTTGATTTGATTTACTAATTTCATTTATTTAACCACTAAACCAAATCATCCTCCCCTATACTTATTTGTATTTTATACACACACACACACACACACAATCACATTCTGAAACATGTTTCTTCAGAGTGAAATCAACTAATTCAATCTATCACCCTACTAGAACAACTTACAACCTTTTCTTTTCTTGGGTTTTCTTTTCACTTTTCCCAAATGATTGTCTGAGTGAATTTCTTGTTTACTTTGTGGTTCTACTTACTATTGTCTTGTTGATACTATTTTGAAAGCTATTGGAAAACCGCATTCATTGTCTATTTTCTATCTATGTATATTGATGTATCTGTGTGTGTGTGTGTGCGTGTGTGTGTGTGTGTGTGTGTGTGTGTTTATAAGCTTTCCTTATTAATTTTCTAATGGATTTTACGTTTGCTTGCTTGGCTTTCGCAACATTTTCAGATCGATCGATTTCTCTTCAATTCCAAATGCTATTTATGCGTTCTAGTCATCGTCATCATCGTCTTGAGACCAAAAACTGTTTTTCTTTAACTTAACCAATGCCGCCTCCCTGTTTCTGTATCTGCATTTAAGTATAATAGATGTATGTATACTCGTATATTTATTTAGTAGATGAAGAGAAAACGACGGCAATTTTACTGTTTTTTATGCCGGTTGTGAACATAAGTAAAGATTTTGATTGGTAATTGCCATTTAGCGTTGCGTATGTGTTTATGGGCTGCTTTATTTATTATTTGGGTTCACTACTTTCTTCAGTCATCAGCCCTCAAGTCCTCAGCCCTAAATGCTTAGATTGGAAGAGAAGAGTGTAGAGTGAGGGACTTTCTGTCATTCTCTGTAGATATTTAGTTTTTTTTTCTTTTTTTTTTTTTTGCTGGATAATTTATTCTTGTGTATAAATCGACAATAAATTTCATTTGAAACTTCTATTTTTGATAACAAAAAACATGCAAAAAAAAAAAATCAGCAGACATTGCATTTTTATCCCAAATCACAGTTTTTTCCCCTTTGCCATTCTTGCCATTTATCAAATTGAATTTTGTGTGTGTTATATGTATTTTATTGTAGTATAACATTGAAAAGTGTTTTGTAATAATTACATGTGTGTACAAAAACATGTGATATTACAGATACTTTGAGTGAAGAGCCACTCGAGAGAACAACTAAATACAAGTACTAAAAACATGTTTTCATTTACCATTTACTCGTACTTATGATTATGATGATGATGGTTAAAGTATCATTTTGTATAATTGAAATGAAATGACAAACAAAATATAGAAATTAAATTTTAGTTAGTAAAGTACTTGATATTTATTCCCTTTGTGTAGTATAATAATTAAATAAGTATCTGTAAGTACGAGTAGTAATAGTGTTTATATTGTTGGTGTAATGCGTGTCTTTGAGTGATTTCCAAAAGCATGACAGAGTAAACAAATCGAAACAAAATAATTGAATAAATGATAGATTGAGATAAAGATAAAGAGATAAGATTATTTAGTAGTAGTAGTAGTAGTAAATAGTTACAGATAAAACTGTAAAATTGCATGCTTAACTATAATCATCATCATCATCACTATTCATTCACTATTCACTTTTTATATTTAATTTATTTACAAATTTTGTATTGAATTATGTCTGTTTTTTTTTTTTTTTTTTAATTGGTGCAAAATGCACTCACTTATCAAATGACAATAGACAATAATAGACACTGTTTGATGTGTGTTTACTGTTTACTGTTAACTGTTTGCTGTGTTTGTTTCCTAACGAGCTGCTAATATTTTAAATACATATTTGCTTTTTGACACATGCACATGCTTTCAATATCATTTTTGGATAATTGCATCTAAATTTGATATAGCAGAATAAAATAAGTACAACAATGTATAGAACAAATATGAAGAAGGCGCACACAACATTTATTTATTTATTTATTTGATATTTTTTTTATTTGATAAATTCAATATTTGTTTTTTACTTTTACCTCATTTCGTGGGTCTCATTTCCAGTCTAGGCTATTTTGTTCTCTTTAAAAATGTTTATGTCTTGACTTTCAAAACTCAAAATCAACTCAATTAAAAATGAAAAAAAAAAAAAAAAAAGAAATGAAAAAATTATAAGGAACAAAATCTCTTAACTAACTAAATATGCATTCAAAATATTATAATAAAAAAAAAAATATAGAAAAAATCAAAAGAATAAGAAGCATATTTAGGAAAAAGAAATAAAGTCAGGAAAAAGAAACGAAAGTCAGGAATATCAAATCAATGGGTCATGGGATCATGAATTCATTGGGTAAGGAATATGAATTCATTGAGTCAGGAACATGATTTCATTGGGTCAGGAATTTCTTTCTTTTGATGGACCAAACAACTCAAATTGAGTTCAAAATACAAAATACAAAATACAAAAATACAAAAATTCAAAATGAATGGAAAACAGAGGAAAATTATGATCAGGGAAAAATTCTTTTTAATAAAACCAATTGAAGAATGAGATACATTTTTTGGTAAAGTGACTCAAACAAAAACAATCAAATGATTTGCAAAATATAAATTGTGTTTTCTGTTTGTGGAAAAACAAAAAATAATTTGTTAAAAAAAAAAATAAAAATATTCCAAAAAATATTAAATGCAAAAAATAATTTAATTTTTTTAAATAAAAATTTTGGAAAAAAAAAAATGAATAAATGAACAAAAATATTTGTGTTTACTTACCTAGCCAGTCTGGAAGTAGTGAGCCCGCAAGAGATTCTGAGTATCTCTTACCTGAAATCAAAGAAAGAGGAAAAGTAATTTTGTTGTAGTGCAAAATATTTTAAAGAAATTGAAGAAAATATAAAAGGAAAAAACAAAACAACAACCAACAACAAATAATTAAATTAATTTATGAAAATATATTAGTATTTAATTAAAATTTAATTATTAAAAATATAAATAAATTAATATAATAATTAATAATATAAATATATAAAAAATAAATGAATTGATGATGTTTAAAGAAAATCACTGTTTTTGTGACACCCATTTTTAATCATCATAAAATCTAATTTAATTGTGATATGGATTTGGTGAAGTGAAGTCATAACATAGTCGCGATGATTTGCTTCTGATCTTGTTGGCGTTCATTTTGCAAGTGAAAATTAATTGACTTGCGACTGATTATGTCAGTGTCTTTGAGAATTAGAGCTCTGCACAAGCGGACACTAAGTAGTGTGCACAATGTTTTTGATACTGTGAAAACGAGTCATATTGTTTTTGAAACGAATCATTATAAGTCATGTGTGCCTCTGAAACAAAACTTGTCTCTTGTTTAGTCTTGTAATTCACTAGCTTCCTTTTTAGTAAGTGAGACCAATAGATAGATACATAGTGAAACGACTGGTGAACAGTAATGCAGGTGGTGGCAATTGAACCCTTGCAATCACATCGCTATGACATTCACCAGTTGAATACATGTAAAATGAGATAGAGTTGGCACTAGTAGTGATTCCAAAAGGATTAGTCAAGAACTGATTTATACTGCTGAATATTGATAGTGTTGCGCACATGATTCGTTTGAGCAAAAGAACATTTGTTATTGCTTCTATCAACTATCCAATCATGGCTTTGTTCTTGTTGTTACAAAAAAAAAAAAAAACTCTTCATAAATAAGAAATAAATTCAAGTAATCAAAATAAAGCATAAAATTCAAAATTTTCTTTTTCAAAATAAATTCAAAATAATTTATAAAATTTTAAAGAAACAAAAAATCATTACAAATTTTGAAACAAATATAAGTATTTAGTATATAAATTTATAAAAATTTTGTATATATTTATGCAGAATACTTTAGAACAACAAAATTTCCACATTTCTCACACTTTTTAGATTTTTTTTTTTTCATTTCCATTTCTTTCCTTTAGTTTACTTTCCATTCTTTTTCTTTTCTTGTCTTTACTTTCCTTTGGTATACTTTCGTTATCCACATCTTTCTCTCTCTTTTCTTATTTGCGCGTAGAACACAACCTAAAAAATCTCTTCCTTCACTAATTACTTTTAAAATAAATAAATTTTGCAATTTCAGCGACCATAAAAAGCACATGACGACGACGACACCGACGACTTTACAATATTGCAACACAAACTTCAAGAAATATCTACAATGATGAGTACCTACTGGCCAACCGCAATGAAAAAAAACAAAAAAGCAAAACTTCAAGAGTAGATATACATAAAACATATGTAAAACCAAAAGATACTTTATACTATAAACATAAAACAAGGAGTTGGAGATGAAGGCATATGAAAACAAAAAAAAAAAAAATATGTAAATAGATAAAGTAAATCATAATTTTAAGCTTAGCAGCAGCAATGTTGGCGGCGGCTGTGTTTTGAGAGTAACTTCCTTCTTCCTTCTTCCTTTGTCATGTTCTTCCATGACTTGGTAAATGTTTTCTTAACTTAACTTGGCTCTTTCTTTCTCTAATGCTAATCTAATAACTTTTAGAAGAACGTCAAGAGAAAACAAAAAAAAAAACAAGTATCTAAGTGCGTGAGTGAGTGAGTGAGTGAGTGAGTAAAAGCGGAAAATATTTGAGAAAAACGCGTCAGGTGCTGTGCGCGCCCATTAAAATGAATGCCATTGTCGTCGTTGTTGCCTTAAGAAGTGGAAGTGTGAGTCTGATTCTCAGTGTATGGTAAGATGCCACTAGTATGAATAGTACTAAGTATATCTTAAGGCTTTAAGCGTGAGTGTGAGCGCAATCTACTAAATTTTGTCTAAAGTTTTAAATAATAGATACAACAATAACAATAACAACAACAACAACAACAGTAAGAGCCTACAACAACAACAATATGTAAGAAGTATGAAGTATGAGTGAGTAACTTTTTGCAAATAAGTTGAAGCATGAAAAATTTGCATAAATAACAAGTTAATGCAACTTGACGTCACTTGGCAACACCTGATGAAAAATGTTGGTTGGTTGGTTGGCTGTTTGTTGTTTTTAAGATTGCTTGCTTGTTCAAGATGCCAACTTAGCTTACTTACTTACTTACTTACTTAGTCTAACATAAGATAGAAAAATAAGGAAACATCATGGAAGGAGGAGGAGGGATAAGTAATAAGTAAAAGAAGTGGAGGAGGAGTAAGTAGGAGAAGTGCAGGAAGAGTAAGTAAAGAATGCTGAAGCTTAGTAAATTTTTGATTAACTATAATATATAGTAAAAGCGTCGTCTGTCTGTTGTTTGTCAACAAAGCAAAGACCAGATAAAATTGTATCTTGTTGTCATTGTTTTTATAAAATAAATAAAAATGTGTTCCTACTTTTTTACTTATCCCATGTGATTTACAGTACTTGGTTCATTTCGAATTGTTGCAATTGCAATTGTGAGAAAAAAGGGCGTTTTAACAATATTCTTTATATTTTTATTTTATTTTATTTTATATATTTTTAAATATTTTTTTTTTTTTTTTTTTTTGCTTTCAATTCCATTTGTATGCAAATAAATCAGGGCAGTGCAGTCATATGTCGCAATTGAATGCAGCAGCAACACCACAATCTTTACTATGTACACACATATTTATATTTATATGAATATGTATGAGTGTATCTATGAAACTTCCATGTGTGTATGTGTGTGTGTGTGTGTGTGTTAGATATAAAAGTATTGCATATCTCATACTATTTGTCAAGCCTTTAGATACTTTTATTTTAAAATAAATTCAAACTAATTTTTTTTTTTTTTGATTTTTTTTTATGCTTTTACACTGTTGATCTCGTTTATTTTTTTTTTTTGTCTGTTTGTTGTTGCTTTTTCTCATTTAACCATGCATTTTGGCCCTTCATTTGTCCCTTTATTTGTCTAGTATGTAGTATCTATGAGTATTTGGTTGTCTGTTTGTCTGTCGTTTGAGTTGAGCTTGCATATCGCCAAGAGATATTTTATAATGAAAATCCTCTTTTGGCATACACACACACACACACACACACACACACATGCATGCATTCTCTATGGTTTGATTCTGTTGTACTATATAGTAGTATATGATGCATCTGTCTGTCTGTCTGTCTGTCTATCTGTTTGTATATGTAACTGGGTATTTGAGTATCTCTGTGTGTATGTTATATGGATGGATATTCTATTCGTTTCGTTTGTATCTGTGTGTGTGTGCGACATGCGAAAATGCACAATTTTCACATTTGACTAAATTTATTGCAATGGATTCGAAATGCATAAATTCGCCAATGAAACACCAACAAATATAAATAAATTAAATTAATGGCCGCCGCATTGCCGACGCATATCTTTTTTTTTTTTTTTTTTTTCTTCCATTCTACTATTGATTCCTTTCACCATTCCTTCATTTCCTTCTATCTTCCCATCTTTCCTTTTTTTTTCAATTTTTTTTCTATTTCTTTTTTCATTCCTTTTTATTTGATTTGTTTTTTTTTTTTTTTTTTATTATTTTAAAGCAGCGACAAGTGCTTGTTTTCTATTCTTAGTCTATTGACCAAAACAAATGTTTTATAAGAGATACTTTGTATTCATGTTTTTCTTAGTAAATTTCAACAGTTGTTCATTGGACAAATGCTTAACTTTCTATTCATTTGTTACATAAAATTAGCTTAAGTATCTTTAACCCTTTCCATTGCTACTAATTTCTCCCTATTTCACTCAGTTTATATTTTTATTTTTATTTCTCTCTTTTTTTTTTGTTTTTTTTTTGTTTGAATTTGTAAGTCAGTGAAGCGTTTAACTAGCGCCAACACACAACCCTTGTTGTATCCATCCCCATCATCTCATCATTTGGAAGAAAATTCGTTTGGGATTTATTATTTTTACAAGTTTAATGCAACATTTTACATTGAAATTTACTGTTGCGACTTGCGAGGCATAATAAATTGAAGCAACTCACCCCATCGCTGAGCATTTTCGATAAAATACATTTACAATATATGAAAATCCTTTGAAACAAGGATAACAAACACACACACACACACACACACACACACACATGTGCTAGAGACACAGACACAAAAACGTAACTCACTCTTCAATGACACAACAAAGATAGATCAACCCACCCAACAACTAACCAACCAACAAACCAAGCAACCATTCCTCTTTCCCAGCCATCAAGTTAGCTCGCTTTCTATCTACGAGTATCTATAGAGTAACATATGTGAATGTGAATGTAAATGTTGGATATGTGTGTATAATATAGTTGAAGCTTTATATAAAATATATTGTTGTATACAAAGGATAACAAGTGAGATTCACTTGAGTGTGTAATTGTGTATTTATTTGTGTTATTTGACAAAATATCAACAAGCACAATCAATCCTCCAGTCGTCGCAATAGCATATCTTTCATTGCTCTTTTGCACTCTTTTCATCCATAAAAGTATCTGTGTGCATTCACATTGTGTGTGTGCGACAATGAAAATTAAATGTTAACATATTTACTTACACCTCCTTCTTTACTATTATACAATACTTTTGTTTGCTCAAGTGAAAAAAGGGTTCCAGTAATTTAAGGACACATCATCAACCAACTAAAACTTTCTTCATTCTTCGCTTTCTTTTTTCTGATTTCTTTCTGTTTTATATCTTTTATAAATAAATTTCAATAATTTCTCAAGTCACAAAATAAGAAGAAGAATTTCCTCACTAAATTTTGGCTCAATTTTTTAATAGTAGCCAAGAAGAATGAATTTACTGAGTTTAATTTTTGGTCTCTTTTCACTTGTACAAAATACTTTGCAAATGGAAAATGCGGGTGTGACATAGTATTTATTTATTTATAGTTTTATGTAAATTTTTCGTAAATTAAACAAAATCTTTGGAAACAGAAAAATAAGTTTACGAATTTACCAATATTTTGTATACGAAAAGACCAAACAAAGAAGGAGACTACTGAATTTGTATCGAACTTAAAATATTAGCAAACTAAATATCCAAATAACCAAAGACCAAGTCAAAGGCTCACACTCAGTCAACTCACTGACTCAAATGAGAGTTGAACTCCTAAAAGAGAAGGACAAACAAACAAAAGAGTAAGAGAGAGAGAGAGAGAGAGAGGGAAAGCAAGTGCATAAACAAGAGTAACTTGGATGTTTGTTGTATTGGACTATGTTGTATTGTATTGTATTGTATTGTGTTGTGTTGTATTGTGTTGTACTAAGGAGGCCACCAAAGGCGCGCAATACTACAATGAACGCAATATACCCTACTTCCGAGTTGTCGCCATAAACATGCACAACACTCATATACACAGCCACATGTATTTATGTATAGTATGTACACATATGGATGGCTAAAGCATTCGTCCTTGTTCACTTCCTTCTCGTTGGTGAGATATTCCGTTTCGTTTCGTTTCGTTTCGTTTCGTTTGTGTAGATATACAATATGTACGAGTACTAGTTCTTGTACTACGAGTACTCGAACTCGAACTCATATATTCATGTACAATGCGGCAAAGACTTATGGTTTCACTACCGGAATTAGAAGCTTCTACTACTACTACTTCTGCCTGCTGTTAGTGCTGCTGCTGTTGCAATTGGTGTTTCTGTTGCTGTTTGTTGTTTGTTGTCGTGTTGCTGTTAGTATTAGTTACTATTGGTGTTGTTGTTGTTGTTGGTATTGTCGCATTTGTTGCTTTTATACTTGTATTTAGTGTTCGTATGTAGTATGCAGTTGTTGTTGTTGTTGTTATTGTTCGTACAGAAAACAAAATATATTGCAAATAATTCTCAATATATCTTTGAATGTCTGTTGCTACTTCACTAAATATGCAGAACCATCGACACAAACATAAAGAAATAAAGAACGAATGAACAAGTGAGTGAGTGACTAACAGACTGAGAAGAAGAAAGTGAAAGAATTCACAATGAAACAAAATTCAAATTCAGTTTCAACGCACATTGAATATCCTTCATTTAGACATAAATAATATTCTAATATTGTTAAATCATAATTTCGTAAAAATACAATATTAAATAGAAAAGGTTTCTCTTCTAAAAGGATTATAATGGAACAAAATTGTATAAATACATACATTTGTGTGTCTGTTAATTGTTATAGAAATTTATACACTTAGAAGAAGTTTAACATACAAAAATATAATTCTAAGCAAACGATTTGATCAACGTGAAGCAAAAACGTTTATAGATGAAAAGAGAAATGAACTGCCTCTAAACACATCAAAGAACGATATTCATCAGAGGAAAGTGATGTTGTCCGTTTGTTGGAATTTGGCCAGGTATAATTTACTTTAAGCTGCTGCCACAGAATCAAACCTTCAATGCGAATCTGTAGATATTTGCATTAGACAGAGAAATCAAAAAATATAAAAAACGTATAACTTTGGCTATGCCGAAGTTGTAATACTCTTCACGCCCCAGCTAGTGGTCCGAGGGTCTTGAAATTTATAAGATTTGGGACAGACACTTATAGTGTCTAAATTTTAAGTCGATAGTACAAAAAACAAAAAAGTTTTTCTAATAAGCACTTTCATTTGGATCCCGGTTTGTATGGGGGGTACCTCTCCTAGTAGTCCGAGGGTATTGAAATTTTCATGGTTTATGGATATGGGTGAGAAACTTATAGTGTCCAATTTTTAGTTCAATAAGACAAAAAACAAAAAAGTTTTTCTAATTAGAAGTATAATTTAAAAGGGGGTTTGTATGGGAGGTACCCCTCCTGGTAACCCTAGGATCAGGAAATTTATTTACGGTCGGTGAATATAGACTAGAAATATATAGTGTCCAAATTTCAGTTCGATACTTCATAAAACAAAAAACTTTTTCTAATAAGAACATTAATTTAAAAGGGGGTTTGTATGGGAGGCACCCCCCCTAGTGGTCCGATTCGGCTGGTTCACGACCTTGATCGGCGTTTGGTAAAAAGAAATCTATTTACAAATCTATTTATCAGCTCTCTAGCTCAAAAACTGAAGGACTAGAAGTGCGCAAAAAAGACGGACAGACGGACATGGCTAAATCAACTCGTCTCATCGAGCTGATCACAAATATGTCTACTTTATGTTGTCTGCGATGTCTCCTTCTGTGTGTTACAAACTTCATGACAAACTTATAATACTATTCACTAACGTGAAGAGTATTACAAGCACTCTGGATTAGGCATACATTTTTGGACACTCAGTAAAAACTATTGGAACTGAATTGGGAAGTGATGACTCTTTGAATGGTGAAACATTTGATTCTAATGAGGCTGTCAACAACCACTTGATACAGTTTTTTGCCCATAAGGATAAGATAAGTTCTACGTGAATGGAATAATGAAACTTCCCGAAAGATGGGCAAAAATGGTCAATACTTAATGTTTCATCTAAATATTGCAAATCAATTTTCAATTTAATTGACATGACTTTTGCACACTTCCAATGGTAAAAACTTCAATCATTAAACTTCCCCCAAAACTCATATCAAATTCCTTTATAAGTAATACTCATCTTCAAAGGTTTCTTTGCCAGAGTTACAAACATTATGATAAAATAATGATAGCATAAAGACTAAGAATGAACTGTGAAATGAATAAAAAAAGAGAGTAGAACAAATGTCTACCTAGGCATACATTTATTATTTGCATTAGTAGTTGTTGTTGTTGTTCTTGTTGTTGTTGTTGTCGTTCTCGTATTGCCAATGAAGAAGTGTAAGAATTCTCATTTGTGGAAGCTTAAAAAAGACTTTAAAATTCCATTCATTCATTCACTCACTCACTCACACACTCAGTCATACAAAGATCATTCAGCTTAAAGGAGTTTTAAGTTTCTTTCATTAAAAATTATCTAAAAATTAGAAAAATACAGAAGTAATAAAATTGAATCTATTTATTGATGTATGTTTGTGTGTCTGTTCCCTATGGACTCTGATGCTGCAACTTTATTAAAACTAAAGTTTCAAGTGTAGAAAACTTCTTCTTTTTAAATTCTTTTTCACTCTTTCTCTTTTAGTTTGTTTAATATGTTTTCAATATAAATTTAGTTTTGAATTTCAGTAGCAGCAGCAGCAGCAGCAGCGAATTGCACGCATACATTGACAGTTAATTTTGCAATTGTAATTCAATAACAATAAATTTTCACATTTGACATAAAATACGATTGTGTGTACTCTACTACACTACTACACCAATGTATCTTCACAAATGTACGAGTATTTGTGTGAAAATGTTTGCTTGTTTGTTTGTTTGTTTGTTTGTTTAAAATGATGCAATGCATATACTAACAAAGATACAAATGGAACTATGACAACGCACACACACACGCACACGCATAGAAACGTAAATATAAAATCTAATTAAATTTAAGCATTAGCAACATACAACTACAACAACAGCAACAACAACGACAAGTTAAACAATATTTACTACTATGTATAATACAATGGAATAGAGTTAGAGTGAGAGGGAGAGGGAGAGGGAGAAATATAGTAGTAAAGAGAGTAACAAAGGGAGATATGTAGATAGAAAGGAAAATACACGTTTCAACAAGCTGAGACCAAATGAAATTCCATACCAAAATCATAGTGATGAAGCTAAACGATGATACTCTCTGCATACACATTGATCAATTAACAGACAATATTTTCATTTGTCAATGGGTTAATTTATAACCAAATCAACAAAACCAAACATTAACCCTTTTGGAGGCCCCAAATACAAATGGTGCTGTTTGAGGGTGGAAAACTTGGGAAAACTTTCATACAATTTGGGATGGCGTTGTTGCACGTACTTACAAATGCATACAACTTGCACACTTGCGCCGCATTCATGTTTTGCACGCATCAAATTGTTAATGGTGTCAAATCCGTTGCACACACACACACACACACACACACACACAGAATTGTATCTATAGATACCACACACTCAGATGTGTGTGTAGAGTTATGTATGGAGCAAGCATGGCCGACAGGTGCAGCAGCCATGTCCAGCACACAAAATAACAAAACTCACCCTCTGCTTTGCTTAACAAGGGCTGCAGATACTTACTTCTGCCTTGACTTGCCTTGCCTTGCCTAGACTATCTTTCTATACCTGTTTCATTCTTTACATTACTTACATTTCTTTCTTTCTTTTTTTCTTTCTTTTTTTTCCATTTTTTTGGGTTTTCTTTTTGATTTTTATTTTTTTTTTCTCCTTTCATTGTCCTATATCCTTGCTAAAGGGTGTTTATTGAAGTGACTTTTGTTTTTATGTGGATCTACTAAGTGTGTGTGTGTGTGTGTGTGTGAGTATTTGTATTCTGTTGTTGCATTCTGCAATTGTTGTTTTTACTAAAAGATGTCGTTGTCAGTCGTTTCCCCACAATGTCAAATGTCAAGTTCAAATGCCAAAGTTGTTCACTCGCTTCGCTTCGTTTCGTTGTCTGTTGTCTGTTGTCTGTTATGTGGCAAGTAAGTTTTATTGCAACAATTTTATAACTTTTGTTTTGTTTCAGAAGAATTTTATTATCAAATGTGATGGTATTTTGTGTAATTATCTCCTATGGTTTTAGTAGTAGATACTTTTGCATGTTAATTAATTAAGAAATTATTAAGTGTCAATAGATTTGTACGAGTAGTACAAATATGAAGAATATAGAATATATGAACTGTTCTCCTTTGGCATTTACTAACTTTCTGCAATCGCCCTAGGTATTGATTTCATTAGATTTTGGATAATTTGTGGAGAAATCAGCGATTGTTTCCTCTCGCGTTCTTATTATCAAACATGGACTTCTTTTTCTTTTGATACTATAAGCTCACACATTCTCATTAACCTTTGAAATAGTTGGTGATTTTAAGGTGTTCAATTCAATGTATTTACTTCCACATCCATTAGAAAGTTTGTATTTATATTGGCTTTGTGACATGGAGCATTGTCTCCTCGTATAGTAAATGACTTATCAACCAATTAAAAATATGATCACTTAAAATATGTAAATATTAATCCTGATTCATTGCTCCAAATCTCCGATGCCATTAAAGCAAACACAACCCCAGCACATTACACCTTCCACCTAATAATGGCAAGAGAAATGAATAAATCGGTAAATCGATTAATTGAAATGAGCGGTTATTAATTGCAACTAAATGTTGTAAAAAAAAAAAATGAATTTTCGATTAATCGATTCGACATAAGCATAAGTAATCGATTAATCGAAATATAATTTACGAATAATTTTCATTGCAATTTTCTCCTCCAGTGAGTGTTTTGATAAACACAATCAACCGATGTATTCGATTAATCGAAAATGAATTTTCGATAAATTTTAATCGTAATTTTCTAACAGACAATTTTTAATTAACCGAATCGAATTAACCAATGTAGTCATACATTTTCGATTCATCGAGCCATCATTACTACACTTTCACATTTACACGCAGGTGCAAATTTTTTAATATTTTCTTAGGAATCCTGCAGAAAATTTTCCTTATTTGATTTGAGGTGATTGACCAAATAAGTTAAGATAAAAAATCTCATCAATTAATTTTGAAAAATTATAAGAGGAAATGTATTTAATCTTGGAATATGCACATACTACCATATTTCCTAAACAAATTGAGATCAAAAAGCTTAATTATTTCTTGTAATACAATATAAACAAAATTTACCTAAAAAAAAAAAAACAAAATGTATCAAAAAAAAAAAAAAAAAATAGGAAATAATAACTGCATTGCGCAAATTCATTTGCCATACTCAAGTTCAATAGAACAAGAATGACAACAAAACAACAGCAACAGCAACAGCAACAATAACAATAACAACTACTGAAATCAAGTTAACTACAATATCTACATATGAATGAGTATCTGTGTCTGTGTCTGTACATGTAACTTCCTCAACTGTTTATGGGTATCTGTGTGTGTGTGTGTGTGTGTGTGTGAGTGTCCGTTATGCATCTGTGTGTGTGTGTGTGTGTGTGTGTGTGTGTGTGTGTGTGTGTGTGTGTGTGTGTGTGTGTGTGTATAAGTTAAACTTCACTTGAATGTGATTTATGTGATCCGTTTGAAATTTATTGCCACAAGTTTTGTGCTAAAATCGCGTGGCACTCACAGTCCTTCTGCTGCTGCTGTTGATGTTGTTGCTGTTGCTGTTGCTGTTGCTGTTACAATTGCATTTGTGACAATGCCAAACAACTGACATAAGCCAAGCCAAGCCAAAGCCAAAACCAAAACCAAAAAATACAAAACCAACATGCAACAATAGCAGCAGCAAATACAACAACAACAACAACAATAACAACAATAACAGAACAGGCAACATTTGCTTTGCAAATGTAGTAGATACAATGACACCCCACCCAATACTATTGTAGTAAATTGTAAGAAGAAAACAAACCCATCTAAAGGGGGCCAATTCTAACCAACCTTTTAGGCTTTTTATTCTGCATTTGCAGTAAATGTTGCACTGTTGTTTTTTACTATGCTAAGCTGAGTAACTTTCAGGTTGCAACATGCAGTAAGCTTACTGTTAGTCATAATTTTTTGTAATTTTCTTTTTTTTTTAACTTTTCCTTTTCATATCTTATTAACTTCATTTTAAACAAAAGGAAAATCAAATCACATTCAAATGGATGCACTAAGTCACTAAGTCTTAAGGTTTGGTTTTTTTTTTTTTTTCTACAATAAATGCCACCGTCATTGAGCCTTCTTAGCGCCTACTTAGCATAACATTAAGAAGTAAGTATCTATGTATCTAGATACAAGTAACTAGGTTTATACTGTAGTTGTTTGTTTGTTTGTTTGTTTGCTTATTTTTGCAGGCGTTTAACATTGCAACGTGCAATGAATGCTAATTTTGTAAACACCAGCAAATGCTCTCCCACCCACACAGTTACTACTATTATATGTTTTTCATCTCCAGGGCCGCACTCACGGTGAGTTTGTGGGAGCCCTGGGCTTAAACAATTTAATCAATTAATTGATATTTTGTCAAAAAAATTGTTTCGATAATGATGTACTAGGTAGGTACGGGGAATAGGAATAAAAGAAGGACAAAAGAAATCAACAATGTACATTTTTACATTTCTACATTTTTCTACTGTAAATTTCTTTATTTCCTCCTCACATTGTAATTCCTTTGCTAAATCACAATATATAAGCAAAAATTCATCCATTCCATCATTTTTCGGTGGTCCGATCTGCATCAAAATTTTACTTAAACACTCTCCAGACTATGCTTAAGTTTCCCTGAAAATTTCATCAAAATTGGTAAAGCGATTTCAGAGTCTATAAGGAACATACATACATACAGACAAAGATAATTCCATTTTTATATATAAGACATCTCCAGAGAAAGAGCGTTCCGCTTCACTCACAGTTAGTGATTGGCAACATTAAAAACCAAAAAATAGGAATTTGGAAAAACATCAAGAAAATTCTTTTCAAAAATAAGCATACAAATTTCACTGTAAGAGGTGTAAGGCTCTGGCTTAAACTTGTTGATTTTAATGAGCTTAAAAGAAAGCTTATTGAAATAGAAATCGTTGACAGATTGGTCATGTAATAGAGGAGAAGTGATTATAGGAATATTGAATATTGTTGTTCTTAAATTCACAATATTGTCCACTTCATTGAAAGCTGAGGGCCCTTTATATCCAAGTTGCTCTGGGGTGCTGCTCAGAAAAGTTTTATATAGATCCGCCACTGTCCATTTCTCTCTCTCTCTCTCTCTCTCTCACTCTGTCCAAGCTCTGAGCCTCACAAGTTGAGAGTAGCAGTAGTAAGTAGTTAATAAAGTTATGAAATTTTTTTGCGTACATCGTGTTTGCAACAAAGTGTCGTCATTTGTGTGACATTTGTGAGTTCGCTTGAAATGATGAGTGAAGTTGTAGTTGAAACACTGAAAGCACGAAATGCGCGAATCCGCTTTCATGACAACTTGTACGAGTTTCGGATTTAAGTTAACTTTGATTTGACAGTTGCACGTTTCACTTTGATGCGCCATAGTCATAGTCAACATCATCATCATTATCATTATCATTATCATCATCATCATCACTATCAACGTGACCAACTGTGATTTTTCTTGTATGTTGTATGTTGTTATTGTTATTATGTTGTGATTATTGTTGTTATGATGAAAAGGTTTTAAGGCTATAAAAAGATAAGGAAAATGGGTCATGAAATTACAAATACAACAAAATCAATTATAAATTGAGCCTTTTGAAAATGCATCAACTTTAATTAGCCTTGAATGACCTACGCTTTGCCTGCCATAAGCTTATAAAATGTTGAATATTTTGCATTCCATATTGGTTACGCTTCATCTTAATGTTGCCAACAAACAGATACAAAGATATAAACTCAGATACACAGAGAGAGAGAGAGAGAGACAGAGAAATGACAGCTACAAAATTGAGTTAGTTAACAGTTTTACTATACCCCATCCCAGTTATGTTGTTGTTGTTGTTGTTGTTGCAGATGTGTGTGTGTGTGTGTGTGTGTGTGTGTGTGGAATGTATAATATTGTTGTATCTACAACATGTTGTAGAAGCAAATGATCAACAACAACAACAACAACAACACAAACACAAACTCAATCTCAGACAACAACGACAACGACAACGATGATCAGTAAACAAAAGAACAGACAGTTGGACAGTTGGACAGGAAGACAGACAATTGGAATGAACATTCAAAACGACAACAGACAGACGACAGCTTAGTAGTGTGTTAAGTTTAAGGTGGCTTCTAGTCTCAGTCCTCTCTCAACATGAAAAAATCTGAATTAAGTAGAGAAGAAGTGCGAATCCTTAACCAAACGAAAAGATCATGATGATGATGATGATGACGACTACAATGAGGTAGACAACAAGAAGGTACAACACTAACAACAACAACAATAATAATAATAATAATAACACGCAAAACCGTCAGCTAAAAAAGATACCAAACAACACCACCACCACCACCACCACCACCATCATCATTATCATCATCATCATCACAACACAATACAAACAACAAGAACAACAGCAACAACAACAACAACAAGATGTTGGTTGCAATGTGGCACCCAAAAGTGACACTTACCAAGTGTGACAGCTCGCTGTTCATTCTTTCTTTCTTGGGATGGATTTTCTATGCCTTCAGAGAGAAGTGAAGAAAGAAGAGAAGAGAAAAGAAGAGAAGAACATCTCATAGGGATCTCGGAAAAGGAGACACTGATGGTTTTCGTTGCTTATTTGGTTATTCGTTTTGGTTCATAAAGTCCTCGCATATGCTTTATTGGGGCCTGAATATCATCATGATCATAATCATGATGATGATGATGATGATGATGATGATGATGATGATGTTAACTAAACTTCAAGTAGTGGTGGTGGTGGTGGTGGAAGATTCACTTTGAGATTTGCAGATAAAGTTCAGTAAACAAGTAGCAACTAAAGAGATTCTGAGTTGATCATCTAAAGCTCGTGCTCACATGTTTACTAAAGTGAGTTGAGTTGAGTTGAGTTTTGTGTTGTGTTGTGTTGTGTCAAGTGACACAGCAGTGCGAGTGACATTTGCAGTAAAGTGTGATAATGTGTCACCCTAAGTTTTGTGTATTCTGTGTCAAGAAGAGATTCTAGCATAGCAAATCATATATTTTATATTATATTTACTTTATTATATATAAAAAAAAATGAATGTTATACATATTTCACACTTTCTTTCTTTTGATTTTACAACTTTGAGTTAATCATTTCATTTAGAATATTTTGCTCGTTTTTCAGATTCACATTTATACTCGTAGTAAGTACATCATACCTTCTTTCGTTGGCTCGCTTGCTCGCTTTTGCTCGTTCATTTATTCATTCATTTGTTGTGCGACATTTCGCGTCGTATTCCATATTTTATTTCCATTGCCAAAAGTGTCATGTTACGAAGATTTATGTGCGCTGTCAGCCAGCAAGCCTTTTGAGCCATGTTCTTTCTCTCCAAATGTCTGTCCATTTGTCCATTTGTTCATCTGTCTGTCTGTCTGTCTGTCTGTCTGTCTGTTTGTCTGTATGTCTTTCAGTTTCTCTGACTGTTTCGTTTGTTATTGTTCTATACTTTCTGTCTGAATGTCTCTGTGTCGAGAGATCACGCCCAAAAAACTGATTTGTTTTTTTTTTTTCTTGTGTTCTTTTTTTTTGTTTTTATCATTTCATTTTTATTCGTTTTCTTGGCGACAAATAAAATTAATTTTTTTTTTTTTTTTTTGAAAGTGTAAAAATGAGTTCTGAGTTCTTCTTTCTAAATCTTAAATGTTCAGATAAAAAAAATAGATTAATCTCAACAACTTTACGCTTACTTTGCTTTGATACTACAAACCATGACAACCATCTTCTGATGAGGAGTACAATATTTATTTATTACTTGTTACCTTACTATTCTAATCGCAATTCCATTTAAGCCCAGTCCATCATCATCATCATCGTCTTTACCATTTGTACCTGCTGCTTCTATGATACAAATTCCGATAGGCTATCAGTTGTATACTCGTAGTTCAGTTCTACATGCATTCCACGCATGCACTTTCTTCTATTCGAGTTCTAGCATTTCTTCGAGTCAAAGTGCGTTTATCATTTTGGTGGTTCAAGGGGTTCAAAAGCAAGTGTCAATATACTCCACACTTATGTATGTTTGTATACATTTCAAACTATCTAACACTTTCATTCATTGACTGCCTGCAGGCATGACGCTGACGCTTCAAGAAGAGGGCGTTCTATTTGTTGAGCCTGATTTTCAACTTGACTTTACCATTTCCATTTCCATTCCCATTCCCATTCCTGATCATGACATACACAATGATTCATTGTTTTTCTTGTTGTTCTGAGATACATTTTTGTGCGTTCGTTCGTTCGTTCATTCCTCCATGAGAAGAAGAAGAGAAGAAGAAGAATATGGCAAAGATTTATTACATTCAAAAAAGTGCCTATCAAAATCAGTTGGACAAAAGAGGAAATATAGTACGTATTATTGTAAATACCCTTGGCTACTTAAGTATCATCTAATGCTTGCTATGAGGAGGAACCATTTTTTTTTTTTTTTTTTTTTTTTTTAAATTTCATTTCTCTGTAAATATCTCGATGGGTTGTTCTTTATGTTTTCTATAGAATACTAGTCTAGATTTCAAATAATGATTAATTTTCTTGTATTTCTTGTACTGTGGTGGGTCCTTTTATGGGATTTTTATTGAAAAATTTTCTATTTTTTTTTTTTTTTGTATGGAAAAGGCGTGAAAAGAATTGTTAAATCATAAAGAAAAAGAAAAGAAAAAGGGTTTAATATTTAGTAAAAGATTTCTTAAAAAATTTATTAAAATATATGAATATAAATGAGAGAAAAATATTAGTTAAAAATAAAAAAATAAAAATAAAAAAAAAAAAAATTGTAGAAATATTAAGAAAATTTTCTAAAAAAAAAAAGTTAAATGAAAAATATTTTATTACAAATTTATATTAGCTTATTAGAAGCCAAGTGGCCTTATAATTAAATAAAAAAATATTTAAATATGCACAACTTTAAACGTTTAAATGATATAATTTTCTTCGTATTTCATAAAAATCATCATTTATCGATAAATGTTATCGTTAGCCAAAATGATAACATTTCTTATTGTAAGACAGACACCTCATAAATAAATTTCCAATTAGATTGCGTGAAACTGTTATACGCATACGAAATCATTTTAAATATCGTAAACGATCTTAAATCAAATAAGAATATAACACAAGAAAAAAAAAAAAAATAAAAAAACACCTGGAATAAGAAATTTATAAGGTGCAAATGAGAATTTCGTTGTGGTGAGGTGAGGTGAGATTCATTCATATGTGAAGTGTCATACACTGGAAAAAAATTTCAACGTTTTTTAAAAAAAGATTTTTTTCTACTAAAAGAATTTCAGATTCTGTACAATAAGGGGCCATTCATATATTACGTTACTAGTTATGAGGGTGGGAGGGGTTCAACGAAGGGTGGGGGGGGGGGTCATAAGATTCGTGACATCACATGTCAAAAGCTAATAGATTAAAATTACATTACTGTAAATATAAAACTTAAAAATGTTACCAAATCTATCTGGAGGCTATGTAAGCTACTTATATAGAAACCTAATAGGAACCCTAACAGACGAAAGAAATTAAAGTAACATTACATTATTGGATTCCACCACCTTTGACAGGTGCCGGGGTTGGTCAATGAATCATGAAATTCGTGTGACTTAATATGTGGATGACCTTTAAATAAGATTATGTATTTACTTTCACTATAAATTTTCAATAATTAGAATATTTAAAAGTTATACAACTAAAAAGCTGCTTGTACGAAACCTCAATACAAGATTTTTTTTTTCCCAAATTTGTGGCGATTTATTAACCTTTATTAATTAAAGTTATAGGTGGTGACTTCATGATTAATTCAAAATACTTACATATATAAAATTTTCTAAAAAGGTGAAAAATTCTACAAATGCAAAAGTGATTTGAGGTGAACAAAATGTTTTTTTTTTTTTTTTTGATTATTCTTTTTATTTCTATTGACAGAATTGTTGTTGTTAAAATTTTGTTACCAAGCAAACATTCCCACGCACATTCATGAATACACACACACACACACACACACACTTAGAATTGCATTGCTTTTGTTTGTCATAAAAGTTCAAACATTTTTGGGTTGTTTTTGCATTTGTTATCCCAAAAAAAAAGAAAAAGTCTTGTGTTATTCCATTCTTCCAGTTTTACTCACTCTCAATCAATCAATCAATCAATCATCTCATTTCTGTTGTTTTTGTTGGTAATATGAACTCTTTAAGTTATAATTTCGCTCATTGATTTCATGGCATAGAATTGTTTTATTGTTCTTGTGACGTCAATATCATTTACTTATTTATGTATGTTTTTGTGTAATTTTTATGTGGATTACGGTAAATTAACATGGTCATGATTTGTAGTGGGGATCATACATCATGAATTTACTCAGCGATGCTCAAACTTAAAGTGAAACTCCCTTCTTTTTGTTCTTTTTTGTCTACTGCTGTTGACGACAAGTGATCCCGATGTGATTGACTTCGTCTTTAGTCACGAACACCTGCACTCTTCTAATGCATAATGCCAAATGGTGTGGTGTCGAATGATGCCGAATGTCACCAAATGATGACATTAAATACACCAACTGGTGTGGTGGTGGTGGATATTAGTCTTACTCGCATTTTAATTGGGGTCAGTTGTGTATTATTATTTGTATATCAAAAGTATTTTAACAAGTGTCCATTTAATTCATAATTTTATTTCAAATCATTTGAATAAAAATATCAAAATGTGTGTAAATTACAGTTTTTTCATATTGTTATTTTGAAATAAAAGGTAAGTACAAGTAGAAGTTTTTAAAGTGCATAAAATTGAATGACGTCATTGTGGGACTGTGGGTTCTTAATATGAAATACTCATTAAAATTGCATTAAAAGTTCTTAGCAAAATACATAAGTAAATAAAAGGTCATATATTTTGCCTTTTATTTTGTTTTAATTTAAAAATTATTGTAAGTATAATATAAAATTTATATGTTTTTGTAAAATCTTTTTCTCTTTTTTTTTCATATTTTTTTTTTTTTTTTTTTTTTTGATTCTATTGCATTGTTGGTTCTCATTGATCTTTTAGCATAAAGTTAGGGCAATGATTTTGTATAGAGGTCATCTTATCTTTGCTTTCACAAAATGTCCATTGAAGTTTATTTAAACTTTTTATTTTAGGAGAATTAATTTTGTTTGCATTAAATCATCATGGTTATGGTTTGCATTGAGGGTCATGCACAATGAATTTCTTCAGTGAAGTCAATACTAAAACTTGTGTTCCCTCTTCATTTTGTCTCTTTTTTTTTATACTTCTCTTGTAATCTGCCTTCTTTATGTTTGGTCTTAATCAGTCCATGATGCCATTCAATAGTTTAAATGCGTAGTGAATCTAAGTTATGGCTCGTGATATAATTGAGATTGATTGGATATTATTATAATTTCTTACTGAAAGATAAACTTAGTTTTGATTTCAAGTTCAATTGAATATTTTGTATTTTTAGTAAATTATTTTCAATAAAAGAAAATAAGACAATTTTATTCCACAAATAAAAAATAGATTTGTGCTGAACAAAACGGTTTCTTTTATTAATCTTCTTATCTCTATTGACAGAATTATTGTTGTTAAGATATTGTTTCCAAGCGAACATTCACACACACACACACACACTCACTCACTAAGAATTGCATGGCTTTTGTTTGTCATAAAAGTTCAACACTTTTGGTTGTTTTTGCATTTGTGCTCCACTCTTCTAGTTTTACTCTCACACTTTGCTTGCTTTAAGTAAATCAAATATGTACATTATTTTTGTTGCTACTTTACAAAATGCACTCTCCTAGTTTTACTCTCCCTCATTAATCAGATCACTCAACATAGAATTAAGTATTGTTATTGTTATTGTTCTTGTGTAGTTCATCATATCATCTTTGCTTTTGCAAATTGTCTATTGAAGCTTTTGTTGAATTTGTATGAAGAGATTTAGTTTTAAATTGCGGTAAATTAACATGGTCATGGCTTGTAGAGGGGTTTGCGTATAATAAATTTCTTCAGTGAAGCTCAAACATAAAGTGGACCCCTTTTCGTTTTGTTATTTTATGCCTACTGCAATTGATGACACTTGATCGACTCTATTGAGTTCGAGTTCGTGTTCAATCACGAACACCTGCACTCTTCTATTGCATGATGACAAATAATGTACGATGATGGTAAATGATATCGTGTCATTTAATATTTTATTAGTTATATTTGTGATTTAATTAGGCTCGGTTGTGTGTCACGCGTCATCATGTGAATGTAATATTTTTTTTTTTTTTTGCATTAAAATATTAAAATGTGTGAAAAATGGTAAGTGGGTTTATATTTTCATTTTAAAATCCAAGAATTTTACAATTTCATATTTAAAAAAAGCCCAAGGTAGTTTTTTAAATTGCATATATGTAAGTGATTGACGTCATTGTGCGTCTTGGTTTCTTTTATTTAAAATGCATCATGTAAAGATGTCTTACAGAGTAAAATCTCCTGTGGGCCATCGGTTGGAATGAAATTGTCCGGCCATGGGAAATGCTTGCCTAACGAAATGGATTTTGTTCCAAAAACATAAATTGCAACTAAGAAAATTCTCAGGCTACGTAAAATACCTGCCATGGGGGGGGGGGGGGGGGATCTCTATAGCTAGAAATTATATTGTAGGTAATATATTCCCAAACTTATTTCGTCCACTGCTCACTTTCAGCTTTAGAAAACTTCTAGTGCCCCCCACAATTTTTAATTCACCTTTTTTAGATAAAATTTCTCTGCTTTTGCTCCTTTAGATTGCCTTAATTCCCCCTAATTATTTCGCCTTCTACTGTCGCTCTGGAATCCTCCACAGCACCCACAATGGGTATGATTTTTATTAATTTAATAATATAAAATTTATTTATTCTTGCACAATTAAAAGTGATCACCTGATGGTGTTGTTTCATAAATTTTTTATCCTAAAATTGTTCACATTGCATTTCATTTATTCTGGAATAGTAGTAGTATGTACAGTACATATGTACTTATGTATATATAGTTGTTTGTATAAATTTAAAGCACTTGTTCTTCTTTACTCTCTCTTACTCTTGATCTATTAGCATAGGTATAAGTGTTGTGTTTGTTGTTCTTTGCATTTGGAAGCTTTCCATCAAAGCTTTTGTGTAATTTTTTTTGTGAGAGAATTTAGTTTTGGTTGCGGTAAATTTAAATGGTTATGGTTGATAGAGGGGATCAAATGCAATAAATTTCTTAAGAACAGCTTAAACTTAAAGTTGACCCCTTTTAGTTTTGTTATGCTTTTGGCTACTACTGTTGTCATGTGATTTATTCTTTGCTTTTATCATCAACATCATGATGACATTCAATCAATAGTTTAAATGCGTCATGGGAATAAGTTTAATTAGTTATTATCAATTGCTTATACCAAATGTTTTAACAAGTGAGATTAATTCATCATTTAATTGTAAATTTATTTCATTAAAATATCTAAATTTGTGTAAAGTGTTAAGTATGGTTAAACATATGCCAAGTGTTTAACCAAGAGAATGCAATAGATTCTTTAGGCTTTATAATTTTGTATACATACAGTATGGGATTAAAGAACTTTGTGTTATCTTTCTTTTTAGAAATGATGATTAGTTGATAATTATAAAAAAAAAACAATTTTTCATAATAGATAATAAGATTCATTAAATTTCTGACACATAATCTATAATATTTTCTCTCAGTGTATGTTCATACAACAACAACAACAATAACAACAATAAAAGGTGAATATAAATTAATAAGTCGTAAACTCGTTTTCATTCCTTTAGTGGTGAATGCACAAAAAAAAAAAAAAAGAAGAAAACCAACGAAAAAATGATCGATGACTCTACTGAGTGAGTGAGAATTAAATAAGTTAAGCAATAAAGAGCAGAGGCGCATAAAAGAGAAGAGAAAATCTGCATAGCTGGACTTGTGTTACTCAGTGTACTCAGTGATTAAAAGAGAGTGTGAATGATTTTTAGTTAAGGAATCCAATTGAAAGAGAAACAAGAAATGACAAACTATCAAGTGTTGTTACCTGTCAAAATGCATGTGCCATTTCAAAATGGGAACAAGTTAACTCAAACAACAATAACAACAACAACAAGACAACATTTTACGTTTGACTGCAAAAAATCTATTTATGTGTTTTTCTTGTATCTATTGTTGTCGTTGTTGCTGTTGCTGTTGCTGATTGTTGTTTCTGCACCCAAAAAAGTTATTCATTGTTTGCTTGATCATTTGCGTGGCAGACATTGTGCTGTCATGACGTTTGTTTTATTTTATTTTTTTTTTTTTTTTTTTGAGGCATCTCTCTCTCTCGATCGATCAGCTGTTGGCGGTAGCAGCAGCAACGTCAACTATAATGGCCGCCACCAAAAGCAGGTTTTCGGGCGGTTATTAATCATCACGCACCAGCACCAGCACGTGTATTGTGTAGATATATTTATTGTTAATGGGAAGCTTATGGGTCTTTGAGATTCCATAATAAACCAAAAATAGTTTAATTCTTCTGTTTGCAGGCGCGGGAATCCTCAAGATGAATTTGTGAACATGCACAAAACTCATTCATTTATTTATTATATTTGTTCAAGGTGCCGTTTAAAGTTTGTATCTTCTAGATAACCATACTCCGTTTTTGTGAAGAAAAATCAGAAGAAGAAGGGGTTGTGTGTGCACAAGCAGAGAAACAAGAACTCATAAATTATAAATAAAGAAACTTTTATTGTTGCTTCCTATTTTGAAAAAAAAATCGTTTCCGATTTGAAACTGAAATGCGTTTGTTGGCGAAAGATATGAAAAGATAATGCAAAGGTATTTGTGTTTCTTATTTTATTTTATTTTATTATGTTTTGATCAACATCACAGTAACCAACGATGGTCAAACAAAGCAAAGCGGTAACGAAGAACAAAAGCAAAAGTAAACGCAGAGTCTGTTGGTCAGTCAATGAAGAAAGAAACAAGTTTACCGCCGGCATTTTTTCCCGCGTCTTTTTCTTATTCAACTATAAAGTTTATACAAAGTTTTGTTTGCAATATTTGTTGTTGTTGTTGTTGTTGTTACAGTTTATGTGGAGCAAATTGCTTTTTGGAGTTTAAAAAATTTTCAAATTAATTGACTAATTGCTGCATACCTACAGCAAAGTAAAGTAAAGTGAAGTAAAGCAAAGCAATGCAATTCACACAACACATGAAGATGATGCATTGAAGTGTTTATAACAATAAAAGATACCAAGAAAAATATATTTAATATATTTTTACAAATGAATTTTGTGTGAATTGTGAATTATGTTAATTTTGTTGTGCTTCCGTTTTCATTATTCTCACTGTTCATTATTCATTATTTATTCTCTCTTTAGTTTGTACAAAATGTACAAAAAGTGAAATGATTTTGAAAGAAAATTCCATTTGTATGCAATAAATAAATCATGTCTGATGATCATAAAATATGCTTTAAATCATTTGGTAAAAGAAAATAAAAGATTCTAAAAATTATAAAAAAAAAAAAGTGAAATATTTATTAATTTAATTTAATCTTATTTAAATCCAAACAGACAAATGAAACCTTGTAATGTTAACCTGTCTAAATGAATAGTGGAATAACAACAACAACAACAAAACATGTGTATAACAACAATAATAGCAACAACAACAACAACAACAACAGCAACAAGAAGATATTGTCTACTGTGAGTTGTGTACGAGTAGTTGGGGTTAACATTATATTTTATTCTTCTTTTGCTTACATGAAATTACTAATTCATTAATTGAATTTGATCTGTACCATTTTGTATCTTTTTATGTTTGCCTCCTCACACAACATTCAACATTCATTCAACTCTATTTTACATTACTCTACTTTACTTTACTCTATTCTACTATACTTTATTGTATGTAACTGGGTTTATGCTGTGTAGTAAGTAAGTATCAGCAGATTACCAGCAATGATGATGATGATGATGTTGATGTTGATGATGACAATAACGTGTGTCTTCTGCTGTTGCTGTTGCTTTTGCTTTTGCTGATGATGATTCTGTTGTCATATAAGTGAGTAAGTAAGTAGTAGAAAAATGTGCCCGAGTGTGCCATGTGCAAATTTAACGAGCTGTTACAGCCATCCTGGCCATGTTTATCCCATGGCCATGTCCATATCCATATCTGTCTATCTGTCTGTCTGTTTGTCTACCTATATTCTGATGGTCAGTTAGTTAGTTGGTTGGTTGGTTGGTTGGTTGGTTGGTGTATCTCACTGAACCCTTACTTATGTTTGTATTTATGTCCTTCTTTCGATTGTAGTACAATAACAAAATGTTACAACTACAAAATACTCCCAAGTCAGTAATACAGAAAAGTGTGTAAAATCAAAATGATGTTGATGTTGTTGATGTTGTTTGATGTTGTTGTGTGTTGTGTGGTATGAAAAGTGAATCAGTCAGTTTAAGTTTAACCAGAATTTCGACATGCATAACAATGATCATCATCATCATCATCATCATTATTATTATTATTACATCATCATGTAGGCATTAAGGTTGCTTTAAGTTGCTTAATAATTTAGTTTATCTGCGTGTGGCATAAATTAATTAAGACTCAATAAAAAAAAAAAAAAAACCCAAGGTAAATGAAAGTTTCTGTTGTAAGTAAGAAGGAATGAAGTAAGGAAGAAATACATATAAAAGGTAGTAGAAAGTTTTGATGGAAGGTAGTCACATTATTTTTTCTGTTTTTATTAATAATTTATTAATATTCTTGATAAGCTTAGTATGAGGTTTTTAGCTAAAACCCTTAGTCATCTAATCAAGGAGAGTCGGAAGCAGCGAGCCCCTTAAGTGCTTTTGCTTTGACATAAATGAGTGTTGCGTTGATTTCATACTCATACATTTTTCCATGTATTTTGCAGGTGTCAAACTCACTCCAAACACTCTTATTCATTCATTTTACTTTAACAAACACAGTATTTACATATGGTTTTCTCTTACAATTTCTATCTGTCTATCTATCTGTGTGTTTGTCTATCTGTTGGTTGGTTCGTGTATCTCACTCAGTCAGTGAGTTGTTTGGTTGGTTTATCCCTTTGGTCTAACATGTTAAGTCCTTTGCATATGAATTATGGAAATTATATATATTTTGGCCCACAAAAAAGAAAAAAAAAAAGAAATGAATAACACAACACCAAAGGATATACAAATAATGTGGCAAAGGATTGTTGCCACATTTTTACATTTACAAACAATTTTCCATACAATTTTTCATACAAATTTAATCCATTTCTTCTCAATTTTTGTTTTATTTTCAATAATGAAATGTCCTTGTTTTTTCGTTACAATAAAATGGGGAAACAAATGAAAATTGTTGTCATATTGTGTTTATCTTTGTATCTTTTAATGGAGGATTTATGTATGAGGAATCAATGTGAAACGAAACCAACCAACCAACCAACCTAGTGACCTGTCTTTCTGACCACCATTGACCCATAATTTGTATTGAAAAATCTTTTGCATTGAATTCAATAAAAAATTAAATAAAAAATTCAATAAAATTTTTTCAAGACACTCAAACTTAACTCAAAAAAGATACATAGTTGCATGAGATCATTACAATTATGTGTTTGTGTGTGTGTGTGTATGTGTGTGTGTGTGTGTGTGAATGTAATACATAGTTTGATGTCAAAAATAGTGCAAGTGCCGCTGACATTGAACATGACATTTGTGCCTCGAGGGTGGTAATTAAAATTGACATTCGTTCGTTCACTTAGTCATATCTTTCTCACTCACTCCCTCTCTCTCTCTCTCTCTTTCTTTCTCTCTCTGTGTGTCTGTCTCTATCTCTCGATCTGATGTTCTTATTCTTCTTGTATGATCAGAAAACTACTAGGTTATGTTGTTGTTTTGTTGACTGTGAATAGTAAAGAAAATCCATTGAAATTCATGACATCAAAATGTCATTTTTTGGACAACTTTGCTAATTGTAGCTACTGTGTTTTGTTGTTGTTGTTGCTCTTGTGTTGTTAAATGGCGTTGTGTGGCATGTTGCATGAGCGATTGTTGCATGTTCTCGCTATTAATAATTATTATATTGAAAACTATAATATAATAGCACAAGCGAGAGCCTTTAAGTTGATTGTTTGTTGCTTGTTGCCTGCTGCAAGTTTTACTTCACCACGGTTTCCTGTCACTTCCGTTCAGTTCAGTTCAGTTCATTCAGTTTGTTCATTCTGTTGCTTGTTGGTATCCCTATATTTTTGTTCCTGATTGTGATTGTGTGTGTGTGTGTGTGTGTGTGTACTTGCAACGCTTCGTTGAATGCGCGCGTGTTATAGTCAATTTCGATCGTGTATTGCTGCATCGTCTCTGTGTCCCAACTTGCAACAATTTTACTTTGTTGGCACTTGGCTTGTTTTAGAGCAAATTCAATTTGGGCTTTTTTTTTTTTGTTTTTATTAATATTTTTTGAATGAGCAAAAGGCTAACAATGTTTGCATTTTTCCCACCTCTATTTTTTCATTGTTTTTCTTTGCTTTTATTTTTTTTTTTTTTGCTTAATATATATATTTGTGTGTGTGTGTGGTTTTAGCCATTGACAGGGTAAACAAGCCAACAATATTTGCTGTTGAATATACTAGTTTTTTGTTGTTCGCTTTAAGCAACTTCAATTCAATTCAATTCAATTCACTTGACTTAACTTAACTTTACTTGAGTTAAAATAAGCATGAGTATGAATATGAGTAGCTACATAGTACGAGTATCTCTCTCTCCTCTTTGGCCATACACTTTTCACATGTGTCGATTTTGTTAACCACTTGAGTTGTTGTTGTTATTATTATTATTATTATTATTGCAGAAGCACCCTCTTATCGTATTTCTGTTGTTACTGTTGTTGTTGTTGTTGTTGTTGTTATAATAAATTCATATTCAAATTGTTAATTGAATATTATTTGTAAAATTTGCAAGCATTAAATGTAAATGTCAGATGTGTAGTGGACTAACTGGACGTTGTCGTTTAAGCGCCGAAAGAAGGCGTGACAATTTTCATATTTATTTATTTATTTAAGTTTATAAAATAATATATTTTGGGTCTGTTGGTCAATTTTAATGAAATAAACACTAAATGTTACTCACAATAAAACTTTATATATTTCAGTAATTTGATTTTGAATTTAATGAGTGGGTTTTTTCTGATGCGCGCACAAACAAACAGATAATGTCTACGTTTTTATTAATTTTTTTTTTTAAATTTTAAATATATTTTATTAATTTTTTTTTTTATGTTCTTTATTAATTAATAAAATATTGAAATACAAATCTGTAAAATATTTAACAAATCTAAGTATTATAATTAATTGCCATTAGGAAAGGAAGATCAATGAATCTTTTGCTGATAATCTCAAACATGCATGAATTCATTCAATTAACGCGTGTTTACCATAATCTTAGATTGTGTTTTTCTTTTTCTTATTGTATTTCCCTACCGGGAGCTTCTTATTTATCAATTAAATTATACAAAAAAAAAAAAAAAATAAAATAAAAATAATAAAAAAAGGTTGAGTGAAATATACTCGTACTTAATTTGCACTTGCAATTTTTCGCCTCGATTCGTGCCAGCAATCGAGTGTATAATTTAAATGCGTTCAATAAATGTGAGTAATTGGTTTTTCAAGAAGTAGTAGCTTTATAATACGCACGCCCTACTAGACCACCTCTGCTATTATCTCTTCTTCCCTCCCATCTCTCACACAGTCTCTCCCACTCTATTTTCCTCACTCTCTATCTCTCTTTCTGCAACTATTCTTACTTATTCTCACATTGTTTGTGTTTGTCTATCTTTAGTAGTAGATGCTTCTTGATATTCTAAGTACTCGTATCTCTGGTTGCATAAGAAGAACTGATTGATAACCTCGACAGCGTTTAGTTTTATGCTTTGTAGTCGCTCTGCCTTAAAATAAAACGCCTTTAATCGCTATGAGCTTCTTACTTACTAGACAACAACAAATATCCATGGCAGCTTATGGCTTAAGTTATAACTGAACAAGGTGGTCATGGTGGCATAGAAGGTGACTGGCAGGCAACTAAAGTTGAATGGAGTAGAGTGTGGTATTGCCATGTTTAATATTAATTGCAAAAACCCAACTACCTTCCCCCCCCCCCCCCACTAGTTTCAAATGCTCTCAAGTTGTCTTTTGATTCATGATCTACTACTTACTACAAGGCAATCTTTAGCTACTTGATGTGCTAGAAGGAGGTTTATTGCGTGCAATACAATACATTGTATATAAGTAAATGATGTGGTCTCCCCCGCTTTAACTACATTTTAAATAGAGTCTAATCAGCGCATCAAATCTAAGACGCCAGCAAACTGCAACCGAGCAGCTTGAACCGTCGAATCAATCATTTCCACACTCAACTACAAGATATTTCCATCGTGTGTGTGTGTGTGTGTGTGCAAGCAAGCAAGCAAGTCTTCGTCTTTACCATCTCGTTTTTGACTAAAATGCAGTAGCTCGTTGCCAAGTAGATGGTGCTGCTCGTTGCCATTATCGCTTTGAGCTAACGATGATGATGATGATGATGATGATGATAGCAACTAACTGCGGCATGAGTAACTTAAACTTACTCAGTATCTTTTTTCTTCTCTCTAACTCACTTGATGATTAACAAGCAAAGGAGTGCAGAATAAAAGAGAAGAGTGGAGAGGAGAGAAGAGAAGAGAAGTTAGACATTTGGATAAACTTAATTTCTGATCTCTGTGATGTTTACTTGAGTCTCTCTTAGCCAACTTAAATATTGTATCTCACAATCTGCACAGACACGCTTTTTTGTTCGAAAAATGATTTCATGTTGCTGCGCAGCGCTTATCTTTCATTCACCACATTTCTGCCTGTTACTCTTCTGTCTGCCTGCCTGCCTACCTTCTTCTTTTGGTTAAATAAATGTAAAGCGCGGTAGTTGTGGCACGAGATGTTGTTGCAGACAAAAACGAGTCAAAAGCATTTTGAACTATGTATTTAGTATGTCGGCCTTAAACAGTAAACACTACTACCAAATTGATGTAGCCGTTGAACTATCTATTCCTCATTCTGTTCTAAGTCTTTCTTCAGCACTTAGCTCCTCTAAGCAAATATGTATCGTATGTAGTACAATAGTTTGTCGATGGTGGCAGTTGAATGTAAAATCCTGCGGCCCCAAATTCATGTGAAGAAGGTTCTTGCCCCTCATGGCTTTCTACTTTGTATTTTAATATAATTTTCTATTTTTCTTTTCTTTTTTATACATTTTTTATTTTTTGTTTTCTTTAACAGTTTTCTTTGTTAGTTACTCTCACTATCATTAAATTGTTTCTTTTTTAGATTTCATTTTTTTATTCTTAAACGCCTAAAAGTATACTAAGGGCCAACACCATCATTATTATTCGTATTAGACAATCTACTAAGTAGTAGTAGCAGTAGTAGTTGGTTGTTAGTTAACCTAAGTAAGAATAGTTGTTGTGTTTTTTCTTTTTATTTTAAGTGGAAAAAGTGGAAATTTTCTTACCCATGTCTGTTGATATGCCGCCGTATTGTGTTAAATCAGATCTTATCTTACCTGAAAATATATGAAAGAATAATAAAAATTAATAAAAAAAAAAAAAAGAAAAAGACAAAAATTGTATAAATTTCTACAGTAAACAAACAAACAAAAGGATAGATTGAAGTGAAATGAAGTAAAGACAACGTAACAGAAGAAATTCAAAAGGGGCTACTGTTTAAAAAAAAAAGAGCAGGAGTAGTTTGTCAGTTTATAAAGAAATGGAGTCTTATGCAAAAAGTCCTTAGAGAAAGTGTAGACCAAAGGCTTAAAAATCGTATGATTTTGTTCAAATTTCAATCAAAATGTGTTTCTAGATCACAGAATTATCAATTTCTTATTTTAAAAAGGATTTGAGAGAGGAATCTTTAATAAAAAACTTTAAATTTCAAACAATATGAGGGGAAACATTTTTTATTTTAAAGAGAGGACTATCATCTGTATATGTATGTATCATTATTGTCAAAGATTTAGAATGAAAACTATAATATCACTACATTTTATAAAACAAAGTCCTCTGCTGCAACTATTTGTCTGTTTGTACGCGATAAACTCAAAAACTACGGAATGGATTATCACACGGTTTTCATCAATGGACGGAGAAATTCATGAGGAAGGTTTAGAGAACATATTTTAAAATCAATCTAGTCCTCTTTGTCAAGCTCCTCATCAGGTCAACCAATCAGTATCCATTAATTTTTGGGCAGGAAAGGCAGGGCAACGTCTGTCTGGGTATCAAGTTTTCTTTTCTTATACAACTTCTTTCCTTCTAAACTCAATCTATATTTTATTCTAATCCCTTATCCATCCATTCCTTCCAAAACTACTACCCACCACCTTCTATTGCTATGTAAACTCTTTTATGTCTGCTGCTCCATTTTTATCATTGTGAAATTTGTCATATATTAAAAGGAATGAGTTTGTTTTAATTTCACTCCCTTCCTCTCGTTCTTCTCTATATATTTTTTCTCCATTTCTTCTTCTCCCCTCTCTACTCTATCTCGCTCTCTCTCTCTCTCTCTCTCTTTCTCTTTATATTAATCTCATTCTCTTTTCCACTATGTTTGTTTATTCCGTGAAAGTGCAAAATGTAAACAATCAAAATGCTCACAGAAAAGAATTAAAAAAATAAAATAAAAGGCAAACAAAAAAGGTAAAGAATAAAAATATGATTTAATGGTTGCGATAAAACACGTGTGTATTTAAATATGCGGGGCGCCTGGCGCCTGAGTAAACGTAATTTTCACACACTTTTGTAGTTGCGTTGTGTCAGTGTCGCCACCAAAAAAAAAAAAAAATAGAAAAACAAAGAAAAAATTACAATAAAAATATCTACATACAAAAAAAATAAAAAATAAAAGAAAATGAAATGAAATGAATTTTTGCCGAGACTAAACTTATAGTAGTACATGGGTGGATGGATGGGTGGGTGGATTTTTGGATGTTGTGAGTATGTGAAGAGAAGAGAAGAACTGTAGACGCCGCCGACTATGCGATGTAAAACAAACTTAAATTTGACAAACGTTCTCGACTATTTGGAAAAAGTGTGAAAAAAAGTAAAGGAAAATTATGAAAATAGTGTGTGGAAAATGTCGAAAAAATG
The DNA here is from genome assembly GCA_035041805.1 of Amiota mariae. Classification (NCBI taxonomy): domain Eukaryota; kingdom Metazoa; phylum Arthropoda; class Insecta; order Diptera; family Drosophilidae; genus Amiota; species Amiota mariae. The sequence goes on from JAWNKV010000325.1 coordinate 5,764,249, forward strand.
AAGCAAGCAAGCGAGCGCCACTTGAATGAAGCAACCGCACCAAACATAGTATTGTAGAAGAGGAAACCACTTTAGTCAAATGGTGTCTAGAATTAAAGCAAACAGCGTAGGGTGCAGCGACTCGCAAGCAGACAGAGGTGATGCAATGCTGCATTGTAAGGAAGTAGAGAGGCAGAGGGAGGGAGGCAGACAAGCAGCACATGGCGAGAATCTTTTGTTTACATCGTGGAGTCATCCTCATCGTCGTCATCATCATCATCATCATCGTCATTGTCGTTGTAGATGTTGTAGTTGGTGTTGCTGTCGCTGTTGAGTGCTTGTAAAAATTAAACATTAACTTGCGGTTTGTGCAACACTCATACAAACTGTGAGTGTTGCAAACAAGGTGAGCTAAACGTTTAATTGTAATTGAAGTAAGAAGGAGAACATGCTGTTTGCTGCTGCATGATTCAGTCACCAGTCACCAGCCACCAGCAGCAGCAGCAAATAAAAACTACTTCAATTGTTGCACGTACTACATAAGCATCATCATCATCATCATCATCATCGTCATCATCACAAGGTTTTGATGAGGCAACTACTAGGTAGAGGAAGAGGATTAAAAATGCGTGTGTCCGTTCGTTTGTTCGTTCGTTCTATGGAAATTTGATGCATAAAATTCACATAAAAATAATTTTTATTGTTTTTCTTTTTGCCCCTCGAATGAGTTTTCATTGAAAAGTGAGTGAATGAGTGAATGAGTGAGTGAGTGTTACTGCTACTGCCACAACTGATTAGGAGAGAAGAATAAAAGAATGAAGGCGAGAATATTTATGATCACAAAATAAACAAATAAACGACAACACTAACAACCACAACATGAATTTTCTCATCATTTTCTTCTTTCTTTTACTATCGACTCAACTCGACTCGACTAGACTTGCTTAGACAGACATTTCTACTCTACGTATGTATGTGCATATGATGCGGTTGTGCCTTTGAAAATCTTCAATTTTATTGCTCATCAAAGTCGCTGATTGCAATCTTAATTGCCAGACCCAAATAAATAGACAACAACCAAATTGAATACTTTTGAAAGAGGTTACGAGATCACCATACTCGTGCCAACCTGAGATTTAGTTGCACAACAGAATGAAGTGCAAATATGTATATTGTAATAAATGCGTGCGAGTGTTTAATTTTAGATATATAATATTTAGATAATCTTTAGATACTCTTAATACTCGAATCATAATGAAATTAATTTTAGAAATTATAGTAACTCATCTCTCATTTTCCCTTTGTCAAAAGTTCACCCACCTAATTCTTCCTCTACACACTCGTCGTCGTACATATATTATTATTTAATTAAATCACTTTCATTTAGTCGAAAGTTTCTTTGGACATGATGTTGTTCCTCTGTTTAATCCAAAAATATTTAAACGGGGTGAGAAGATGAAAAAAGAAAACTCGTTAACAAAAACACTTTCCACTAAAGACAAGTTTTTGACCAGTCACTTTAGAAACTGATAAGAACTTCGGCAAGCCCAAAACAACAATAACAATAACAATAACGATATCAATATTATTAAGAAATGAATGCATTTTAAAGTAAACAGAAGAAAACAAAAGCAAGGAAAGAAGAAGAAGAAGAAGATGATGACAAAAATGAAGACGAAGACGAAGAAGTCATTAAGGAAACATTAAATTGACATTAATGTTTTATATTATATCGGGGCTCAGTTTGAGTCAACCTAAAACAACTCCCTCAGCTCTGAGCTTAGCTCAACTCAACTTAACTCAACTCCACTTAGCTCAATTCAATATAAGTTGCCTTGCCTCGACTTGGACTCAATTCATTTGTGATTCTGGCGCTTTGCATATAAAGTTTATTGGCTCTTAACAATAAGAATAACAAGAGAAGAAAAATAACAACAACAATAAACCAATCAAATCGTCAGTGACATAGAAAGAAAATAAAAATAAAAATGAAAATTAATAAATTTAAAATGATTTAAAGGGAAAAATTCAAATAAAAAGAAAAAGAAAAGAATAAAAATTATTATAATAAAATGCATTCACTTTTATGCACTTGAATAAAGAATCAATGTTACAGTTACCCAGTTACGCAAGCAAACAGACAAACAAACAAACAAACAAACAAATAAACATATCAACAGATTCAATAAATTGGTGCATATTACAGTCGTTGTTAAAATAATGCAACAACATTTGTATAAATTGAAGGAAATTTCAAAGCTTCTTCTGATTGAAGGAAATTCCTATCAAAGATATGGTCAACGGCATGATTCCGTTGCATATGTCAAGTGTGTTGGAGTATAGTGTGGCGGATGAAGAATTCTTGGTAGGCAACTGGTACTCAAAAACCTCAGCCAACAGAAATAAAACTACTTGTCTGTGCAACCTGAAGACATCGAATGAATGAATGCCAACCGAAATAGGACAAGGCTAGGACAAAGAAAAAGGAGAAGATGGGAAATTCAGAATATTTTTTATTGAAAAATGTATTGATAAGAATTTTTAACTAATAAAAAACATTGATAAATATTGATGTGATTTGTAGGAGTCTATCAGATTTATAAAAAAAGTATGTAAAGAACATTAATCAATTAATCAATGAGTATTTAAACTGATTAATTGCATATTTCTTTTTAAGTCTTTTCTATAAGTTTCCAGAAGCTCACAGATGTGAAAACCATGAAATTGAATAATTTTCTTAAAAAATTCATTAAAAATAAATAAAATGAATAAATAAATATGTTTTTGTTTCAGGGTTTTTTTTCTTTTTTTTTTTTTTTTGACTACACCAACGCGCTACCAAAAAATAACAGGTTCTTGTGCCCTACGCACAATACTCTACACACACCACACATAGATAAACTCATACTCATACTAAAGAAAAGAAAAAAAAATATATATATTATATAAAAAATGAATCTATACAAGTATCTACAATATTTCAGCCATCGATCGATCGATCGATTGATCTTGCTCTCTTCGCGAGCTCATAAATCGTTACTTTGATTTTGATTTCCAGTGATTCTTATCTAAATTGCCGATCAATATGTGATTACAGACGGGCAGCGTGAAAGATCGATGAACGACGACGCCAAAGCAGATCAGAAGTATCAGCAGCAGCAGCAATAGCAACCATCAAATAACCACAAGGGGGGGAACTAAATGGCTACTTTTGTTTGCTTTGAACTTCAAAATTTTAATGCTATTGGTAATAAGTAGACAGAGAGAGAGCTTCTCATCTTCTATGTATAATTTTTCTTTATTTATTCAACAAATTTTGAAGATTTAGAGAAATAATTTGTGTATTAGTTTTATGTTTATTTGTTTGGTGCCAAATTTGATGACTTTCAACTTAATTAGTAGATTACAATAGAATAGAATAGAATAAAATAAAAGTATAGAAATATAGAAATAGAACAAAGGGTGAAAAAGTAACTTTAGTGTGAGATATTTTACAGATTGTAAAGAAGAACAAACAAAGCGAAATAATCAGTGGCGACGACAGCGGCAACAGCATCAGCATCAGAAGCAGTAACATTTGGGGCCACCACCAATGAATTATTAATAATAAATAAATCATTATTAAAATCAAAATATAAGCAAAATCTGCATATTATAAAACACAAATATTTAGGTATTTATTAACGAAGTCTTTCTCTCTTTCTCTCTCTCTCTCTCTCTCTCTCTCTCTCTCTCTCTCTCTCCCACTTCTCTCTATCTTTTTTTTTTTTTTTTTTTTTTTGGTTTCAATGTAAGTTTATCTGTATCTGTATCTATGTATGTGTATGTGTATGAGTGTGTATTTCTTTTCATGTTTACGCCACTTTCCCATATAAAAAATACACACAGATACCCAGATACTCAGATACTTCTAGATATTTGGTGTATGAACGATGAAGTATACAAGTGGTTATAATGAATGATTTGTTGTTTTATAATAAACACGACGTTGTATCATCTCCTCATCCCATCCACTCTTCCCTTTGGCTTTACCCCTCTCTTCTTGAAGCTTTACTTAGTACTAGGCTGCGTCTTCTTTTAGTAGTAGTAAGTAAGTCGCCGGCCTTTGCAATCGTTTCAGTTTCAATGTTTCAATGTTGTTGTAGTTGACTCGGCGTCCGGCCTGTTCCGGCGGCGCTGGCAACTTCTTTTTGGCAACATTTGCACACTGAGTTTCTTTTATGGAAAATTTTTTGAATTTTTTCAATCAGAAATTTATCAATTTATTTAAATTATTTATTGGAAAATTAAAAAAGAAAGTGGCGAAACTTCTGAACCAAGAAATGAGGCATCACTCAATTCAAATGCGTTAATTGGATGTGAGGTTTAATGATGAATTAATACTGAGTTTAATCAAAGAATTTTTAATTTCTTGAAGAATGTTTCTTTACTTCATAATATATAGTAATCTAGGGTTGTCCAGCCCTCGGCCCTAGTGAAGCTAGAATGCGGCTCAGAAGCGTTCGAATTGTCAGCAGAGGAGAACCACTTTGAGGATCTGGCGAAGGCTCTTTCTTTCCTTTCCACCTGCAGCCCAACTCACCGCGGATTGTATGAATGTGGCCCAGGGAACCAAAAATGTTAAAAAGCCCTGATTAAGTCTTTTTAGAATCTTAAAATTTGATTTATTTCATAGGCTCTCTCATATTATTAAGTTAATTGAGAGTAATTTGTTCAAAGAAATATAAAAAAGATACAATAATTAGAATGTGATTTTTAAAGAAATTTTTAAATAAATAAAAAGAAAATGTATATTAATATTTTTCAGTATTGCAGTTTTTTAATCCTGAAGTTATTTTCATTTACCCCATTGAGACTTAGAAGACTAGATTTATTGTTCTTGTATTATACTTATTAATTTATATTAAGAAGAAAGTTTAGCATACAAAATCAAAGATCAACAAAAGCATCTAATACTCGTACATCCATATCCAATACATATAATAAAATCGTAGACTTTTTCTGTCTGTTTGTTTGTTTGTGCGTGCATCATGTAAAAACCAATCATTGGATTTAAAATCAAATTACAGAAAGATAAGAAGTTTTATTGTGAATAAAATATAACGTTTATTTGATAAAAATCGACCTACAGAATCGGTTGAATACACTTTGCATATAAAGCCTAGACAGACATATTTTAAAAACAATTAAACCAATCAATATTTGTCCATTTGAATTTTGAGTCATAACAAAATAAAATAAAATATCATTCTTTCTATCATTCCCGATTTTGTTGAAATTTTGCCGGGGTCTAGCAAAGAGCGCCGGGACAATTAGCTAAAAATATTTAAAATTTATCATAATATTTGTGTAAAATTTAGACAATTTTTCCATAAAATCTGGGACAATGTGCAATGACGGCGGTCCGCATCTGTTGAAGACCTGACCGACGTTGACTGCCACCAAAATGCATAGTTTTTTTTTTTAAATTTTTTGGTTTTCTTGTTTCAGATTATTATATTTTTATTTTTTCAATTTTATATTTTGACAAACGAATTGAACGGAGTAACAGCAACATAAGGAAAAGAAGAGAGTCAACAATGCAAAAGGCAACCACACTCTTGTACTTTTATATTATTTATTAGGTATCAAAAACACCTTAAAACATGATTTTGCAACCGCATGTAGCATGATGAGTATTGTGTATGAGTATGAAATGAAGTTTATTTGAGTGAGTGAGTGAGTGAGTGAGTATATTGAAGTAAGTTAGTGACCCCTTTACTTTGTTTATGTTCTTTTGCAATGTTGTGAATTTTGTGAATAAGGATAAAGAATTCACAGAGAGAGAGAGAGAGAGAGAGTAAGGAGAGCAAAATTAGCTGCCAAGTAAGTTGAAATTTCTAGAGTTCTGTGTCTCGAAGAGAGCTGAAACACTGCTACCCTGCAGTACTTAGTCAATGTTTAGCATAAAATGGCACTGGTCGTTGGAGGGTCTAAGGTGCTTATTATGTTGCCTTACTTAAAAAAACATTAAAAACGTCAAGAATTGCATTTGTTGTTTGCAAAATTGATTGAAGGTCAGCAGCAAGCAGGCACAGTCATCGGCATTCGTTAGTCGTCAGTCGTTCATCAGTTAGTTAGTCACTACCATCAAAATTTAATAACAAACAATTTGGTTTGTTGGTCGATTGAATATAGTTTTTGTTCTTTTGTATACAAACTTTATGAGTATAGTAAGTAGTTGATTCTCTGCCCCTTGTCTCATGTTTTGATGATGCATCTTTAGCTCACTTGACTTAATGAATTTTGGCGCGAACACAACAAGTTGCAAATTTATGGTTAGCACAGGAAGCGGACCTCAGTTGTTTTTTTTTTCTTTTTTCCTTTTTTATTTTATTTATTCTTTTTATTAATTTTGTATTTTTCACTTATGCAATTTTTCACGCCCGCTCTTCTTCTTTCTTTTTGGTCAAATACTTTGTGTCGATATGATTGCATGCGCGAGAAAAATTTCAATTTCAAGATTTCTCAAGTGCGTGTAAGTGAAATCAAAAGCAAATAAATGAGAAGAAAAATATTTAAAGAAGAAAATTGTAGAAATTTCAATAATTGAAATTGCGCGTTAAAATGTTTTCATGTTAATGATGATGATGATGATGATGATGATGCAGATTGTGCTTATGATGATGATTATAATGATATTCATGTGCATTATTGTGTTGTAATCGTTGATGTATATGAATTTGTAATCCCATGTGGCATTAATTGCATGTTGTTGCATGCAACAACGGCAGCAGCAAAAACAACAGAATGACATGGTCAAAAATAATAAAATTTTTGAAAAATAAAAACCGAGCGCATTGAACTATTGAAAGGACATTGAAGTCTAAGTATAACACAATCTGAATCAGAGTCAGTCAAACACTTGTTTTATGTATTGTACTAAGTACGTGCGAACCACAATTGATTTTTGTCTAAAGAAATAATTTCATAATTTCCAAAAATTATGAACGCTTTGGCTGACTCTTCTTTACCTAAATTTCAAGGCAACGATATCTTTTGTTCTTAGGCAATTAGTCCAAGAAGTTGTCTATCTATCAGCTATGACTTTATAATTGTTTGGTGCTCGACATGAGTTCTTTTTATTTTTTTTTTTCCTTTCCTTTCCTTTTGCCGCACGTTTGTGGAAAATATGAATTATGTGTTATGATGAACGTGTCAATTACTCGGGAAACAATTTTCAAGGTCATTTTATGGAAAAAGAAAACGGAAATTGTCTCTTTTTTCTCACTCTAAAAAAAAAAAATTGTTGAAATATTTTTTCTCCACAAAACAAAAGAAATGAAATGAAACAAAAATGTTGATAAAAATGCAAAACATGGAAAATTAGTCAAAATAAAGTAAAATAAAATAAAATAAAATAACAAAACACAATAAGTGGAAGACAAGTGGAGGACACCATCAACACTAAACACAAAAACCAAAATAAAACAAACCCATGAACATATTGTATGAGGGAGAACATAAAACAAATTTACGAATTTATGTTGAAATTTATCGATAATGACTTAAAAGCCTTCAGGACAATGATTTAATGCTCAATGATTCGGGAATGAAGCCCACACTATGACTATAAAGATATGTAAGTATAGTGGAAGTGGAAGTTAAAGTTAAAGTTAAAGCTAAGCTGAGGGGGGAGCAGATACTGAAGAAACTGTAGAGAATTGTGTTGTTGGCAAAAAGACAACACAACAAATGTGCCAAATACCAAAACAACTACAACAACAACAAGAACAACAATTCATGATTTGAACAAATTTGTATATAAAACATGTGAGAGAGTAACAGAGATAAAATCCCAAAACTCAACTGAATTGAAAGCCAAAAGATACAGGCGATACACGATCCACGAAGACAAACAACAGACGATACAAACAAAACAAAACAAAACCAAACAAAACAAAGGAAAAAAAATAAAGAAGTAAATTGAAGTCAATTTTCAAATCTAAAATCATGTTTAGATAAATTTGGAAAACGTTCATGGTACAGTGAATGAATGAATGAATGAATGATCAATGATCGCTTGTGGTCAATTTGAATTTATTTAATAAATAACATTTTACATAAAAAATGAATTTCATTCAACAAACGAAGAAATTTGTTCAAAAAAAAAAAAAAAAATGAAAATAAAAAAATTAATTTGAAATATTATAAATCAAATGAAGAAAAAAATGAAGTAAATTTCTTAATTTTATTACACTAAAAAAAATCATAAAGTGGAGCGCTTATTTTTTAATGTTTATCAGTAAGAAAATATTTCAATAAGATAAAAATCAGAATTATAATAAACAAAGCGTGGAGTTAATAAATTAAAATACAAAATTCTCACATAAATAAAGAAATATGTATAAATAAAATGAAAACAAAAGGAAAGCACGCAAAGCCAAAAGAGAAGATACATCAGAAATCAATGTTGCAACAAAATTAAAAGTAAAACTGAACTAAAAATGATGCTTCTGCTAATAGAGGCGAGGCGAGGCGAGGCAAGTTTACTAACTTCATTGGATGTTGGTGTTGCTTTGAGTCTTTAATATCTTCACAACTTTTTACGCATTCAAAAAAATGAAAATAATACAAAAAAAAAAAAAATATATAAAAAAAACAAATTTATAAAAAACATCAAAAAATAATTTAAAAATGAATATTTATAAAGTTAAATATTTTCATTTATAAAAAAATAAAAGGGAATGGAAATGAAAGGAAGGAAGTGTTGGTGGGTCCATGCATCATCTCTTTTAATTGCTGCAACAATATTTTCTTTTCTTTTCTTTTTTCATTTTTGATTTCTTGTCTTGTCTGGCTTGCGTCGTTTTCATTTTTATTATTTGCGTCTTGGCATATTTGTTTTTATATATATTTATTTTATATTTTTTTTTGCATATTTTGTTTTTATTTTTGTTTTTTTTTTGTTGATTTTTGGAATAAATATTAAAACAATGAATGTACCAACAGCAAAAACAATGATGATGAGTTTCTTTAAATTAAATTAAATGAAATGAAATATGTTATTTATTTTTAATAAACAATTTAATTTCATGTTGTTTTATATTTGATTTCATGCAACATTATTTTCAATGGCTTTGTCTTTTCATTGTTGTTGACAAATTGGAAAATTATTAACTTTCCAAATCGTTTATCAAGAAATAAAGATGACCGGACAATATACCTGCATATGTATATACTTATATCTATTTATCTGTCTGTCTGTCAGTCAATCTGCTTTGACTGGTTAACTTAAGAGTTTGGTGGCATGAGGTTTGCTTTGTCTTGTGGGCGTTACAAGAATGAATTTGGTTAATGAGATGAATTTTTGTTGAAGATTATTTGATGCAATTTTGTATAAGAAATATTCCTTAATTTGTTTATTTATTTTTATTTAATTAGTTGTTGATTTATTTCTTGTTAAATTTAATTTAATGAAATATTAAAAATATCTTAAGAAATTTAGGTGTTCAATTTAGGGGTGAAATGTCATTCTCTCTTAAAAAAGAAAGAGATCTCGCAACAAACCTCATCCCTCATTAGACAGAAGAAGAATCTGTTATATACTTCAGGTATATTTACCCTAAAAATAATTATCTCTTAAATAAAATCAGGTAACAACAACACAGAATGGTTGGCAAATTTGCTCTTAAGAAAATATCAAAAATTCTTATTAGAATTTTTATTTTGGTTATTTGACCAACATTGCCAGATTATGATAATTGAATTTATGATTTCATATTTTCAAAATTATGTCAATGAAACACCCTGTATTGCCACTTGTCATGTAATTAATCATTGAAGATCGACATTTCACCTTGCTCAATATGCAGTTGGCAACGCATAAATTACATTACGACAATCAACGATCAAAAATTTTTGAATGTGCCACCACCATACCCACAGTCAAGTAAATGAATGAGTATGCATCTTAAAGAGATCAAAAGATCCAAAGTGGATGCTTGAAAGTGGTTAAAAAAAATCACTTTTGCCAGTACACAGATATATTTTATTTTTTCCTTTCATTTGGCAACTTAAAGTAGGGCGAAGAAGTTTATAATATTTAAGAAGAGAGACGGCGAGCGACTCTTGAAACGTGTTCGATTATAATTTTGTTTTTTAATCGAGTAAAGATTTTGATTTTTTTTTTTTTTTTGTGATACTTGTTAAAAATTTAATTGCTTATTTATTATTGTAAAAGTAAAGTAATGTATTATAAAAATATTGTATTTAAATTAAATATTATTTTTTTTTTCATTTTTTTAAATTATTTTTATCAATAATAAAAAAATAAAAAAAAAAAAATGGAAGAAATAAAAAATCAATTAATCTTACAACGCCGCACATTCGGCACAAATTCATCAATTTTGCTTTGCATTGCTGTTCTTGCCGTTGGCTTTTAGTGCTTTTTGAACGCATTTTATTGGATGCGTTGAAAGCATGAAGCATTGAGTTCCCTTACAAAAATGTACGACTATCGAAGATTATGCAAAAAAAAAAAGAAGGTATGATTTCTGTTTGAGGAAATTCAATAAATAATTTATGTTTGTACTGTGGCCACCTACATGAAAGTCACAATAAATTATACAATTTGTGATCGAGATGCTGCGACAAAAGAGTTCAATCGTCTCTTAATAATTTCAACAGATTTTGATTTTAATAAAATTGATTTTTATTTAAGTTTCACTTATAAAAAGAAAAGGGTAATTTTGCTTTTGAATTATATTTAAGAGATGCGGGTAACATTAATAACTTTTTAATGAAAATCAATCAGAGATCATTAGATAATAAATTTTTGTGACAATTATAAAACAAATTATAATAAGAATAATTTTTAATTATTTTAATAATGAAAATTTTCTTTTTAGGAATCTTTCATTTTTCAATTTCCAAGAAAATAAGATGTGATGCCAAATTGATGTTTCTAAAATACTTCGAAATTATCTAGACTATTGGTAAGTGACTTAATGAATAATAAAAATAGCAGTTTTCCGGCTCTAACAAATTAAGATTCATAATAGATTTATTTATAAAATTTTGGGATTGTAAAAATTAAAGAGAGTCCATGGAAAATTTGTTTTAAAGACCAAAAGTATTTAGTTTGAATGGAGTCAGTGAGACTGCTAATTTTATAATTTAAGTTTCTCTGACTAAACTGAAAATGTGAAATTTTGAAATCAATCTGACCATCAAGAATATGCTATAGTGTTCCTAAAATAGGAGAATCCAATGCAAATCACAAAAATAATTTATTTAAATTAAATTTGAATACTATATTATTTATTTTAATATTAGGTAGATTATAAAATAAAGTACCTAATGTTATAAACCCTACGACTATTTTTTATATTTTATTTTATTAAATTTAATTTTGTCAGATTAACAACATTGAATATTTACTATTTATTTCTAGATTTAATTCAAATGATAGACGATTATCATTAGATTAGTCTGACTGACTTGTTCAGAGAGATTTTGATTTTAATGTATTTCAAATTAATAAAAAATGAGATTAATTCTTCACCTCGCAATGTTATTGAACTCATAAGAAAATAATCGCAGACTTGTGAATTACAAACAAATCTAAATATTTCAGAGTCTAGAAATTAAAAAAAAAAAAAAAATTGGAAAATAGAAATGTCATTGGTTTGCGCTCGCCATTGTCTGATCTATGGAATTTAGTATATTATTTTTTCATATTTTTCCAAAGAAACTTGACCATGCAACAACCAACTACTAACACATTACAATTAGAAAATGTTTTTCTAGTGACAGAAATGCTGTTTTAGTTTTTTCATGTTTCACACATTCCACACAATCCTTTGAAAGAGTTTTTCTTCAAATTTTTTTTTTTTTTTTTTTTTTCCATTTTCATTTTGTTGTTTGGGTAAGGAGAAGCATCCTTTTTATTTTTTTGTTTTTTAGTTTGCCATCGGCATGAGTTCTAATGTTAGTTGCCCTGTCGTGCCACCTACTACTGTGCGGCAACAACGATTTACCATGAGTTCTGTTCTGTTCTGTTGAGTTTTGAGTTGAGTTGAGTTCAAGTTCCAGTTTAGTTGGGTAGCGTATGAAGTGTAGTAGTACTAAGACTAGGACTAAGACTGCTAAGTCATGCTGGTGCACGTAATTACATAATGGCGTAGTTAACTGTAATAAGCGCGGCTTTTGCTTGCAACAAAACTTCGGCAACAAATGCCACCACTCATAGTACGAGTATCAGTGTGCGTCCTCTCAGTGAGTGTGTTTAGTTTTGGTTGCGAAAGGATTTTTTCTTTAACGCTACTTCTACTTTTTTCATTCCCTTTTATTATTATTGTTGTTGTTGTTGTTGCTCATAGCAAAATTTATGATTTTATTGCCCGACTTTTTGTTTTAATTCTGTTGCATAAAGTGTTGCCGGCCGCTCTCTGTGTCGGGGCTCTTGTTGCACAAATTGCTGCGCACTTTGTTAACACTTTTGGCTTTGCCGCTGCTGATGTAGCAAGGAAGTACATACATAGTACAATAAATACACTACAATAACAATGAGGTGTGTGTAGTGAGTTGGCTAAAGAACAACAAGTACAACAATTACAACAATTAATGATGCCGCTGTGTGCATCATTAAAGGCAAAGGTGACAAAAATTAGTGAACAAAGTAAAGTGTGTGACTGTGTGTCAAGAATTATGAGCTGCGAAACTAAGGGAGAGTAAGAAGTATGGCAGCAAACCAGATTCATTGAGTGTGGCGAGCTCAATAGATGAGTTCATTTTGAAAGGGTCAATTTATTGTTTGGTTTCTGATGAGAATGAAGTATCTGCATGCGACATACTCGCGTTCTCCTTAACCGTGGCGACATGTCTTAGCAGAAGCAGCACTGGCACAAGGATATGTATGACTGGCAGTCAGAAATCAATTTGAATTTGGGTACAAGGGCGATGTAGTAAATATAATAGCATAGCATAGCGATGCATAAATAAGCAGGCAAACCGGATACAATGAAACCTCCTGACTCTGATACTTTTGTTCAGGCAAAATGATGATAAAATAATGATGCCCTCAAGACATGATGATGATCATCATCATCATTATTATCATCATCACCACCATATCAGTCTGTGTGTGTTCTTTTGATATGACTAGAATATTGTTGTACTACACTCACCTGCGATAGCCATCCAGGGATAGAATGTGTGATTGCTGGCCTGGTGTAAACTGCTTGCGGCTGCCGTTTGTGCAGCGGCGGCTCCCGAAATAGTGCAATTCGCATTCCAAGCGGTACCAGCACCACCGGCACCAACGCCGCCACCACCTCCACCACCAACAATACCACCAGGCTGTGCGCCACCACTGCTACCATTGCCACCGGCACTGCCACCACGATGACTGACAGGGCTGCCACCCGAAGTGTCCAAATAGCCACCAACTCGTGAATCTGGTGTGCAGGCGGAGGGTCTGACCGGCATTCCACCGCCGGCTGTGTTATTCTGACCATTGGCAGCATTTGAGGCATTCGAACCGCCGCCACCGCCGGAGCCACCTCCGCCGCCTGTACCGCCACCACCGGCACCACCATTTGCACTTGTATTCCATATATCCTTATAACCATTCACTGAATCAGCTTTGATATTAAGACAATCAGCCTGTTTGTATGCCCCATCACCGTAGATCTTATTGCAGGCTGCCGTAATGCTGGCATCATAGGGTGAATCTTGTGTTGAACGCTGTAGATGATGATTGGCATATGGTGACATGCCCAATGATAGCGGAAAGCCTCTGTATGCCGCTGCGGCAGCTGTTGCTGTTTGATCGTGATGGCCACCAGAGCCCATGGCCATGCCCGTTGCTTGGTGCGGATGGCCATAGAAGCCGGAAGCTTGTTCAAAATATGAATTCATGCTGCTGGTGGTAAGAATTTTGGCGGCTTTTTATCAAATCAAATGTGGCTGACAAAAAATTGTTGGTAGTAGTAGTAGTAGTAGTCGTTGGTAGTAATTTAGGACTAAAAGTTCTTAATCAAAATTTCTTTTGTAATTTTTTGTTATTACAATATTATTGCACTGCACGCGTTTCACTTGCACTGGGATATTTGATGTTTGGATGTTTGGATATTTGGGTTATTCTTAATTTATTTATTTAGTTTTCAGTTTGAAAGAATTTTATTTTCTTCTTTTCTTATTGTCAGCCAATTTTTACTCAATTAAATACAATTTTTTATTATTTTGTATTATTTAATAATTTTCCTTTGTAAAATGTTTTCTTATTATTATTATTTATTTATTTTTAATTTTTGTTTTAATTTAATTAAAATATTTTTAAAATATTTTTTTTTTTTTTTTTTGTATTATTATTGCACTTGCCACGGGGATTGGTTGGTTTCAGTTATAAATTTAGAATATTTTTTTAAAATATAATTTATTTATTAATTTGTTTCTTATTGAATAAATTTCGTATACTTCGTTGATTTTTTTGGGGGTTTTAGTTTTTAATAATTTTCAATTTATATTTAAATAAATTTCTGTTGTTGTTGTTGTTGCACTGCACTTTTACCATATTTGTGTGTGTAATAATTTTTATTAGAATTTATTTCGCGGTTTGTTGATGTCGCGTCGCGCGTTTGTTTTTATTAGATACTTTTGTGTTTGTTTGTTTGCTTGCTTGTTTATTTCTAAAAATTTTGTCGTATTAATTTTAATATTTATGCTCTTAATTTAATTCTATTTTTGAAACTATCAAACGGTCATAATCGTAATCATAAACGTAATAATAATAATAATAATAATCGTAATAATAATCGTAATAATAATAATCGCTGCTGTTATTGCGTTTATTCGTCACTGAATTTTATTTAACGACAAACACTTCACTTGACTTTGACTCTCTTCTTCGCAATCTTCAATCCAATTCAATTCGATTCAATTCATTCAAATTCAACTCAACTCGCTTGGCTCACTGTGGATCGCTGGCTGGCTGGCTGACTGACTGGGTTCGACTCGATTCGAGCGCCAACAGCAACTAATGATGACGTTTCTATGGCGCTACACTACTGATGATTCGATGTCGCCAGTACTGCTGCTTCTGCTGCTGCAGAATACCAAGAGTCATCAACATCAACCGAACAATACTAATAATAATAATGGTGATAATGTGGATAATAAAACAAAGCGCGCGCCTGTTATCCAAACCGTTGCCATCGGACGAATGTGCCACCAAATCGCTGTTGGTTGTGTTTTGACTGTCTCTGTGTCTGCTTTTGCTTACTTGCTTTGCTTTGCTTTGCTTGCCTGCTTACTTGACTTGGCTGCTTGCTTGCTGCCTTCTGCCTACTGTGCTGTGCTGTGCTGTGCTATGCTATGCTTGCTTGCCTTAACAAACGAACGAACGAGTGAGCGAGCGAATGTGTAGATAGATGGATGGTTGGATGAATGAACAAAACGACCGACTCAATTCAATTCGACCGACCGACCCGAACAAACACAACAACCAACAAGCCGAATGAACGAGCAACGAAAGTGCTCCCCTGAAACGTCTGAGCGATGGAAGTGGTAGTAGTATGGTAGTAGAGTAGTAGAGGCACATAACCAGATCCAAAACAGAGAACACAAAACCAAATGAAATGAGAGAGTTTTAGCTTAAACTCTTGAGTGAGTCAATTCTGAAGTCACTCACTCGGTTCTGATTGTGAGTAGAATTTACATTCATTTTCAGTGATAACACAAAACTCAACTATTGTGAGTGGCTATAAATGAATTCACTCAAAAACTCATTCACTCAATTACTCATTTTTTTTTTTTTTTTGGGGAAAAAAACTCACTCAAAAGTGTTCATTTTGTGTTTTTGGTCTCATTTGTTGTGGGGTGGGTGTTTTTATTTTTTGAGTTAAGAATTCATCATTCATTTCTGTGAGCGGAAAATTGTATCTGCTCGGAATCGGTAAATGTGTGGACTTTGCTTAGTATAAATATATGTGTTTGTGTGTGTGTGTGTGAGTGAGTGTTTATGTGAAAATTCATCATGGAGGAGGGCTGAATTTTCTTATAGGCCAAACAGCATTTGAGGCAACTCTCAACTCATACAGAAATTCGCTTTGTCAAATTTTCTCACTCAATTCCGCAATATGTAAGACCTTTTTTGTTTTGTGACGTAGTAGTAGTAACAGCACAGGAACAACAGCAGCCACCTCAGTAGCAAATTTAGATACATTTGTATCTATGCATTCATGCGATGCACATTGTGCATTTTGCGGATAGAATATTTTATTCAATAGGATTACATATATTTTTTTTTTCTTCTAAATTTTTAGCTTATAAAATTCTAAATTATTATTATTTTTCAAATTATTTCTTTAAATTAAAGTGTCTCTGAAAATATGTTTATGTAAAGAAATCATTAGCAATTATTAGTGACCTGCAATGATTAGGAAAAATAGAGCTCACTTTATTATAATCTCGGTCTGTTCTACAAAGAAAGATTCGAATTAGATTTAAAGTCTAAAAATAACTATGTACTTACATATTTGAACAATGATGATCGTTTTGACAAGAAATTGTATTGCTATAAAAAAAAATATATAGTTGGCGAAACTGACTATGTATTCAATATTATGAAGATGAAAACTTCTACATAATTTTCATACTCAAAGTAAATGAATTCCTAAGTCATAAGTTGCTTAAGTACAAGTACAAGTACAAAGTACCATCATCATAGACTCACCATAAGTGGCTAATAACTTAACTGTCATTGGGTAAAAGTGAATGAAATATTATGTACTTGGTTTGTTTCAAAAGGTCTGTCGCAATGTAAACGAGACTTTTTTTAAAAAAAAAAATCACTAAGTTTTTTTTTTTGTTTTTTCAAAAATCATCTTTTTATTTAAATAGTCTCCTTGCGCATCAATACAACGTTTTGCACGATCAATTAGCATGTCGAATGAATTTTTAAGCCGTTCTGTATGAATAGTCTCAATATCGGCATAGCACTTTCCTTTCAATATCAAATGTAGTTGTCCGAAGAGGTAGAAGTCGCAAGGTGCCAAATCTGGAGAATACGGTGAGTGAGTGGTTGTCGGTTAAAATGTGATTTTTGGTCAAAAAAAAACAGTGATAAGTGTCGAACGATGAGCGAGCACAAATCTTCCTGAGTCCTAATTTTTCAATCAAAATACTATGAAGTGAATCTCTTGATATGTTCAATTCCATTGCCATGTATAGCAACGAAGATTTTGACTAATTTTTTTATAAATTCACGCTCAACGTCAATGTTACTTGGTATAATCACGAAACTTTTCTGTCCGGGATGTTCGTTGTCCTTGATGTCCTCTCGACCTTCTTTGAATCATGGATGTACCTTTCCAACTCGTACTTCCGTCTAAAGGTAGCGCGTCACTAAAAAAAGAGAATTTGAAAAAGTTTCGTTTACTTTGCGACAGTCCTTGTATATCCAAGGTTGTTAAACAAGACAGAAATAGCCAAAATTTATCATGATAGTTTTTTTTATTTTTTTTTATATTTTGTATTCTTTATTTACTCTTGCGTTCAGTCGACAACCGGGGAATTTTATCATATGTTGTAAGTCACTTTAAGAACTTTGAATGAGTTGATTACTCATCCGAGATGAGGAATGGGAGATCTAGAAAGTGTTACCTTCATTTTCAGCTGATTCACATGATTCTCCAACACAATAAAGTATATGTTGCTGTGCTTAATGATCGTAGATAACCGAGTTCCGGACAAAGCACTGAGCACCTACAATTCTTCGCAAAAGCTTGAACTGAAACCTCTACTTTTATCGATGAGATCTGCAAGTCTCGATAAATAACCGAGTTCTGAACATAGAACTGAGTACTTACAATCCTCTGCAGTAGCTTGGACTGAAACCTCTGAAGAATTTTTAAGTTTGAGTTGGGTGTAGTGCCCCGTGAGTCCATACCGGGTTCAGTATTGCCCAGTAAAAGATTATTTCGCATGCTGAACTTCGAGTTTCACTTAAAAGTCCAACTTATTCTTTAAAGTTTTAGGTCCAACTGCTTTCTTTTGGTCATAATGTGAGGTAGCCAAGTGAGATAGACGCCTTTCCAGTGTCAGTCCCAGGTGCTTGATAGTTGTATCATTTTTTTCTTTTTTTATTTCAATCCATCAAAGCATTTTAATGTTTGGGTCTAACAATACTTTTTATGCTAAAATACAAACCTTAAACTCTCTCTCGGTGTTGAGCTTCTAGATATTGAAATAATTTTGGGCTTGCAGAGATTTATTATTCTTTTTTATTGGATTAGTCCTTTGTTTTGGAAATTAAAGGTGTTGCTTCTTTTCCTAATATTCTTGATTATAAAAAATAAGTAGAAATTATAAAAGATTATCAAATATTTTTTTACGCTAAAACTTCTTAAATTCCTTTACTAATGATTTATAAATGATTCAAAATTTAAATTAATAAATTTATATGAAATACTCAAAAGACACCGACAGACACATGGACATAATAATAATGAAACCAAATAAAAACAACAACAAAATCAGAGACAAAGACAATAATAACAACAAAATAAACAAAGATACAAACGCATTCAAATCTATTGCTATTATACTATTTATGAAAGTTTTGCAAATATTTGTCAAAGTTTGCACATTCACACAAAATGCTCATAGATTAAACCGAAATCCAACGAACGATGAATGAACAAACAAACAAAGTTGCTTGCCACAAGTGTTTGCAAAATAAACTTATTATAAGAAATTTACTTTTGTGTTACCACAAAAACCCCCCATCCATCCACTCATCCATTCAGTTTTTACGCTCAACCAACAAATGTCGCAAGACTAAAAAATTCGCAAAGCAAAAGGCAAAAAGATACAAAACAAAAACTTGCACATTCTTGGTAATTTTTCGCATAGAAAAGCAGGCACACACACACACACACACAGACACATGGACAAGAGGCTGCAGCGCATCATCAAGAAACATCCTTAGCTCCAAAAAACCCACCCAAATCGCATCCTCGTTTTCAAGAATACAACGAAATTTTCCCCAAAACAAGTGACTTTCAACAAACAAACAAACAAACACAAATGGAAACACAAAAAAAAAAAAAAAAAAAAAGGAAGAATGACAAATACAAAAACAAAAAAAAAAAATTGAAATAAGTAATGAAACCAAAAGTAAAAATCGCAGTAGCAAAAGGGACTTCAGCATCATCAGCACCAACAGCAGCATCAACATCAACATCATCAACTATTGAGTTCACTTTACCATCAGCTCAGCTGAATTCAACTCAACCTTCACTTCAGTTCACATTGAGTTGCGTTACATTTTGTTCTGTTTTCTGTTCTGTTACATTGCGTTAAAGCAAAGCTTCAGTACAGATACGTAATACGTACATCTGTATGTTTTTGTGTATCTGTGTATCTTGTACTCTGGGGCGTTTTGGCGCGTTTCGTTGGCGACAGACAAAATAGCATCATAACCATTTAAAGCCATTCGAAAGCGCATAAAAGGATCACAACAATCGCCGAAATGAGCCATAATGAGCTCGTAAAAATTTTGCTACCTAATATACTCGAACATCTTATGAGTTTATTCAAACTTCTTTCATAGTTGTTGGTTGTTGTTCTTGTGTGTTTGTTCTTGTTCTTGTTGTAGATACTCTCTGTTTGTTGTTGGTTTGTTGCCTGCCGCCAGGTTGGTTAGTTGGTTGGTTGGTTGGTTACTTGGCGCAATGCGAATGAACCAACAACTTTTTTTTTATTTTCTTCTTCTGTGGGAGAATAACTAACTTATTTCTATGTATGTACAAGTATCTTTTTGTGTGTTTTCTTTTGATTTTATTGTATTTCTTATGGCAATTTTTGTTGTTATTAAATTGTAATATAAACATTTGGTCAGTTGTCAATGGATAAATTTAAAGCGACAATAAATAAATTGAAATCCTTAATCAATGGGGAAAAAATGGAGTAAAAACTTTAGAATAGTTGGGTAGGCTCAGTTAATAGAGTGTTGAAAAACAGATTTTAACAAATGATTGATGACTTTGTAAGGAATGTCAATAAATATCAAATTCATCGAAGTATTAATAATCGAAAAAGGTAGAAGGATTTAGTCAAACATTCAATATTATAAAATATAAATGGGGATGTTTATTCGAACTTAGTGACTAACTTTTGTAGGCTGGGTACCTTCTTCAACACGCCTCAATGTATTCTGATGTCTTTAATGCACGACAAACAGTCATTAGAGACACTTTTTAACTGCAAGAAGCAGCAAGTTGAGAGCACGACGCGGTGGAATTGCTCCCTTTTCGTATAATGTGCCTTATCCCCATCCCCCAAGTCCGAAACTGTCGTTAGATATTACGTCGGAAAAAAGAAGGAGCATAGCTTGTCAAAAGTCGAATCAGTCTCAGTTCAGTGGGTCACCAATTGTGCTGTTGTAGGTCGTGACTGCGATCTCCTGTCTGGCAATGCAGCTAAACGATGAGCTTGCGACCATTCAGCTGCTCTCCTTTCGTCACTAAATCAAAACTGGACAGCAGAAGAGAACGTGATCTTCACCGGTATCAGCGCAGACAGAACAAAAAATTTTCAATAAATGTGCGACTACTATCAAATTTTCTTGAAACTGAACTAGAATAAAACTTTAATTAAGGTTTCTCCTTCTTCCGTTAAACACATTGATTGTGGCATTTTAATTATGAATGCTAAAAAACAATGATTTCTTCTACCAAACTTCAAAATTTAATTTGAATTCTTTCACTTTCAATGCACTTTTAAATAAGTGTCTCATAATTATAATAAGGCAGTCAATAGGTTATAATATGAGTATTACAAATAAAAATAACGATACTTTTTCTATGCTGTGCGCCTTTTATTCTTTATATCTTCACTCGGTTTTTTTCTTTAAATTTGCCAAAATATAAACGACGCTGAATTGGCGAGGCTTCTAAGTAAAAATTTCAAAGTCTCTTATAATTTTGAAAATCATCTTATTTAAAGAATTTAGAGATAGTGACAAGAGATTCAGGTTGGCTGAATTCAAAACAATATGTCCAAATTTACGGAATCAAATATACGTGTAGTTTGTGAGGTTTTGTTGAAGTAAATTTGGATTTGAATTATATATTTCTATTTTCAAAAAATTTCTTATAAATACAAAATATAAAATCTTTAATTCTTAAGGTTGAAAGAGTTTTTAAAAAAGATGGGATCGGACTTGGGAGTAAAAAAGGCCAAGTGTTGGCAGAAGTCTAGAAGATGGTCTGCGGTGAGGTCAGCCTCGCAAAGATGGCATGGTGGGCGAACTGATCCTTGTAAGTATATTCAATATGCAGGCGGATGAAAGGTGTTGGGTTAATGGTAGAGTACCGGTGGATGAACTGCGCCCTTTCCGCTAATTTCTTCGGTGTTTGAAGGTATCGGGTGACGAGTTTCTTTAAATCTTTAACGCTGGTGGGAGAACAGATGAGTGATGGGGCAGGGCTGATGTGTTGGGCTACCATGTGAACACTTAATTCTTATAAATTATTTACCTATGTTGATAAAATTTACAGATTCTTCATCGTCTTATTTCTTTAAAATTTTATACTGTCATTTATATAAATTTAATAAACCCTTTACCTATTAACTGTTACAGGGAAGGACAATAAAGTTTAAAAAGATAATAAAATAATATAATTTACTACCCTTTTCATTGTCAAAGGACACTCTAGGAGGCATTTTAGTATAACATAAGTAGTGAGCACATTAAAAATTAACAAAAATCAACCAAGAGCAATAATTGGGACAAAGAACAATGAACCGAACTGAACAGAATCAAGACAGAAGGAGTTTCACAAGAACCAATTACGAGAGAGTGCTTTATCTTTCTTTTTTTTTTACTACGAGAAAGATACTTTAATGTATGAGTACACAATTATGAAAAATAAATACATTTTATTTAATATTCTGACCCACTGTAGTTGTAGGTTGTAGTTGTAGTTGTTGGTGATATAAGTGGCGCCGCAGCTCTCAAATTGTTGATGATGTTGATGTTGTTGATGATGATGATGATGCTCTTTGGCTCGTTTTGGTTCAGTTCGAGGTAATGCACGCATGGATTAACCAATTACATTGCAATTTTATAGCGCGATTGCATTTGCCTTGGCAAGTGTGTGAAATCATCGAATGTTGTAGTCAATGTGAATATGGAACACATTGATAAGGAAATCCTGAATGCAACCGACTGAGTGGATTTCAGTGTATGGCAACGACAAAAGTCCAAATACATAATATTACAAACAGAAACAAAAATATTGTAACGAGTTGTATAAGAGATGAAAAGCGTAGAGAGGCGTCAGTCGTCATACAAAATGCAATTCAACGGATTTAAGTTCTTTATTAACACTTAATAAATCATATGGGGAACGAGTGAGTGAGCGAACGAACGAAGTTGCCACCGAAATGAGTATGGATATGGAAACTTGTGTGTCCGACTGGCTGTCCGCCACGCTGACGACAGTATGATGGGAAGTTGAAGTCATAAACCAAAGCGCCAACAACGACAGCAACTTGCGCCAAACCAAGTTCCGAACCTAGACCAAAATAGACTCTCTTCGCTCTTCTACCATTTTATGTGAGAATGCGACAGTGTCGAGCATAAATCCTCATCATAATTCAAAGCATTGATCATCATTATCATCACCATCATCATCATCATCATCATCGTCCTCATTGTAGTATGTAGTTGCATTGAACATTCGACAACGGCAACGGCAACGAAATCAACGACGAGCAAAAAATGACAAATTGTTTGGCGCTCGATTGGCACAGGAACTGTGATAGTGACGTTCGTTCGTTCATTCATTCATTCATAGGAATATACGTGTATGGTTATATAGTATGTGGGTGTATTTGTATGGCATCGAACTATTCTCACTATTTGACCATTGTGTCCATAGCACGATGGATTTTCGTTCAATTGTGTCCAGAAAGCCAAGCCAAGCCAAGCCAAGCGAAGCCAAAGCCAAAGCCAAACAATAAAACACTCGTAAAATGCAACAATTTTCCTCTTTTTGTTTTTAAATGAAATGAAAGTTTATTATGGCGCTTTTGACAAGATAAGGTAAAAGTCATTAAATTTTATTACGTATTTATGCATTAAACATTGAACATTGAATTCATAATAATAATAATGCGAAATTATGCATAAATATTGTTTGGATAAAGTTGCTTGTGTGATTTTTTTTTTGTTTGTTTTTTTTTTTGTTTTAAAGTTTTGCATTTAAATTTAAAAATGAAAGAGAGAAAAAAGATTTTAAATATTAATTGTAAGAAATTATAAATGTTTAAATAATTGAGTTTTTATTCTTTTTTGTTACAAATATTTTGATGAAAATTTAAAATCAATAAAAAAATAAATAGTAATTAGAAGAAGAATCAGTCAAGGAAAAAAGAAACCACAAAATGATCTCATCATTTCCTTACCTTACTGAATCAAACTAATGTTGGATTGAGGAAAAAATACGCGTCCGTTTTAGTACAAATTCATATCATTTTTTATAAATTAAAATTAAATTTTATTAAATTTATGTGTTGAGTTTAGAATTTCTGGGAATTCTCATCATCTCCCACTGTAACTGTAGTGATGTTCACATGCCTCTCTTGAAACCAATTTTACAAGAGCAAGAGAGTATTACAGAGATCGGATGAAATGATAATCTGACGGTGCAATGTCAAGAAATCAATGGTGGATGCAATAAAACTTCCCACCCAAGTTCTTTCAAAGCTCGTCAAAGATGTGTGTGGTTTAGCTAATTGCTAAAGAGCGACGGTATCAATAAAATATGATAGAAAAAAGTAGTAAAACTACAATCAAACAAAGAGAAGGAGATGTTTCTCTATTTCATATGCATTTTTATCGAGTTTTCTTCCTCTATACTCTTTCATAACTGATAATCCTCTAATAAATTCTGCTTTGCTAAGGATTTTCTAATAGAACTTTTTCCATATTTTCTCTTAAAAACTTTATCAAATGCAACATCAAAATGTGATTAATTCCTTCAAGTTCATTTTCTCAGTAGTAGTAAAACCATTTTTGTAATTAAATATGCCAAAACTAAAACTCAATTAGCATAGTAAACTCAATTCAATTCTGTTGTGTGAACCCACAGAAGTGTGTCAAAAGTCAACAGTAGCCACAACACACAATGCCTCAAGCACTTTGGCACAATTCTTTGCAACACACATTTGATTTTTTACTTTTGTGAAGAGGAAATACTTGTACTTTGTGCCATTTACATTTGGGCCGACGCAAACAACCACTTGCCACATGCCTCAGACGCATTTGATGAATTGCTTATTCAACGCGCGAATGAATTGCCTGAGAGGCAAAGCAAAGCAAAGCAAAGCAAAGCAAAATAAAGTGTGTAGTAGTGTGTATTCTAGCGAGTTAAGTTGAATAATTATAGCCAATTTATAGTAATTACCACTCCTACTGTTTAATTAACCATAATCGCTTAGAATGAGCGCGGGCGCTGATTGCGAGGCAATCAAAGCATTTCATTCGCTCATTGAAACATTGAATCATTCTTTCATTAACGCGCTCATTGACTGACGCTTATTCGTTTCATTACTACACTTACGCCACTTACGCAGCTAATAAAGCAGCAATTTGGCAGCTGGAAGCGCCACTCTAGCATCACCCATCAACCAACCACCCTTACCCACCACCACCATCAACACCAACAACACCACCGCTCTAGACGCCTCGCCTAGCCAAGCATCGCCTCTTCTTTTTTTGGGCCTTACGGCGGCGTCGCTACAATAACACAAACTTCAAAGGCCCCAATTGCGCCGACATAACAGAAGAGATCAAACAAACATAAAAGCAACCAAATTGCTTTGCTATTTGAAACAAAGCACGAGCACGACGAGAGAGCGTCAATTGATACAATAATCACAAGAAAAAATAATATCGAAACAACTACTACGAGTACAACAACTAAAAGAATAACAAGAAGTAAGAGAAATAAGACAAAGAGGAACAAGAAATAGGAAAACAATTTTCCAATATTTGATTGTTTATAGTTGTATTTATGCCGGAATTTTCTTTTTTTATTTCTGCGGTGCCAACATTGTTGCCAACATTGCTAGATACTTTTGATCAGCACCTGTTTGTTCCCGTTTTATGCTTAGATATTCACTGTATTCATATGTAGTTACATATTTAGATAGGACAGACAATTTGAAGGGCGCTTTTAATTCCATTTGTCAGATTTATTACAGAATTATTTTGATTTTCAAAGTCAATACAAAAAACACAATACTAATTTCAAATTTCTTAGAAAGATCTCAATAGCGCGACGGAGTCGCATGCATCATGCAATTGGTCTTCTAATTCCATTCATATCTCACCCGATGTTTGAGAGAGTGCGTGTGTGTGTGTGTGTGTGTGTGTGTGAGTGAGTGTGAATGAGTATCTGTGTGAAGTATTGGTTATTTTTCTTGATGTTGTTATAGCAGCTTTTTAGACTTTAAAGAGCCGCCCGTCATGTTGACAGCTTTATTACTCGACAAGTCAAAGAAATTGATTTCATTAATGTTGGAATTTCTTTATCCAAATCACTTAAGAAAGTGATGAGTATTAGATATTGTTTTCTTATTTTAATTTTTTTAAAAAAGAAGTTCCTTGAAAGAATGAATACACTATTTTTATGACCAAACAACTTTGACTTTTAAAGGCCTTTAAGTTAAACAAAAATTATAAGTAATTTAACTTATAAACGAATGAATTATCAATTCAGGAAAAGTCCTTTGATTTGTAAGAACTGCAAATGAAAACAGATTAGGCAAATTTCAAAAACAAGACCACATCAATTGAGAACTTTTTTTTACTTGTCCAAACATAAAGAGGTAAAATGTGATTGCTTCACCTATGGAAAATTACATAATAAAAAAAGAAATATGTAGAGATTCCTACGAAAGTTACAATAACAAGATCAAGAGATTTGTTGAGAAGGGAAACGGGGGGGTGCGGCAAAAATTTTTCTGCACATCCTTCTCAAAAAATTAATGGATACTGATTGGCAGACCTGATGAGATGTTTGTCAAAGGAGACTCACTCTTCGATTTATTTTTTATTTAGATTTTTTGGCTGTTCCTTTGAGGTTTGTTGAATTACCTTTTTTTCCTTAACCTTCCTCATGAATCACTCAGTCCATTGATGAAAACCGTATGAAAATTCGTTCGGTAGTTTTTGAGTTCATCTCGCTCAGACAGACACACGAGGTTTGGGACTTTGTTTTATAATACTATATGTATAGATAAATGAATACTGAGATATAGATGAAGGCTGTTACTCTCTTCTCAGGGGGAAATCATGCGGGTGTAACCCTTTCAGACTACGCCTTGTTGAGCGGTGGGTGAGGGTGAACACCAATGGGTGGGGATGTGTCTGGAGCTTTATGAAGCTATGACTGCTGAATACATTAATCAAATCTATTACCATCGCAATCTTGAAGACTCTGTGCAGCGTGACGAACCATTGAGCGCTCGTAAGTCTTCATAGTGGGTTCTTCTCCAATTTGGCAATATTATAGGCGACAGTGGTGACCCATAGCTGGTGCAACCACTTGCATATATATTAGCCTTTTACTGTTTAACGATAGTTTGTTTGAAGGACGAAGAAGCCTGTCCAACTTCCAAAGCTTTTAGTAGCAACGCACCACCGTCACCACCTTTATTTTATGTGTGTCCTCCATGTTGGGCGTTTGTCCAGAATCAAACCGAGATAAAGGGTTTAATCTAACTGCGGAAAGATGCGTGAATTATAAGTAACATTATTAAATTTATGATTGATTCTAACAAATTGCTCTTCTTACTTTGGCAACATCATTCAGAAGTTCAATCAATAATACTTACTTACTATGCTGCCTTTGTTTTATGTCTTCCAGTATAGCAGGGTTTCTGTTTATAAAAAACAAAACTAAACATAAATTGCATTAAAAATGATGTGAAGAATCAACATAATCAAAATACACATTCTTGCAGAATTCTATGATTTTTTACCGAATTTTGACAAATTTATTAAAATATTTTATAAAAAATTTGAATTTTTTTTTTACTTGGAAAATCAATAAAATATTAGAAAAAAAAACACAGAATAGACAGAAACACACAGTTGCAGATTAAAACTTTACCAATTAAACAAAACACGTTTTCTAATGACGATTTTATGCAATCGAATTGAAATGAAATGAAACGAAGAAGAAACGTAACCAATTAAGACTACTATCAACGACTGTGAATGACAAATAAATCGTGAAGACCATGGCATGCACCACCACCACCATCCAATGACTGACTATTGAATGTATCTATATACATAGATATGTGATGATTACGTTGTTCCTTTATTATTCATTTATTCGTTTCATTTGTTGTTGGATGGATAGTTAAATGGTTGGTTGAATAGTTGTTCATTCGAATAGTGGAAACATTTGACGAATTGATGAATAACTTGACGTGCCACCGATTGTCAATAAACGTGCAACAATTGGGCGTACATTTGTTAAAAGCCTTGCACACACCATGATAAAAACAACACAACTATGATGTTGGCTATGATGATGATGATGACGACGACGACGAGTTGGCGGCTGATTGCATTTTACAGTTCATGCCACCAACGGCGATGCCATTGACGATGACGAGTATTTGCTTCTGCTCCAAGCTTAGCTTAGTCAGGGGAAACGAAAAATTGGTTTGCTTCAAAATAATTGCCTCAACTCCTGGGATAGAAACGAGAAAAGCTTGAAGGCGGTGAGAACTGCGTTGCACAAATGCCTTTCGTTGCAATTGCATTTTCTGATGTTTGTATGCCTCTGCCTGCCGCCCCCTTGCAATCAAACTTAAATAGTCAGTTAGTCAATCGTCGTCATCATCAACTTTAAAACGGCAGTTGCCAGTTGCCAGTTGCCCCCATATGAATGTATCTGAATACATATGTGTATCTGCATGGTGTGCTGTGGTGTGTTGTGTTGTGTTGTGTTGTGTTGGTGTTTGCTTTAGCCAAAGTCGTTTAAAATATTTCCGAGATTGCATTCGAAAGATATTTATGCATGAGGGACTGCGGTTCAACGGGTAATAGTTCTTCCTACTCGAATGAATGGTCTCTACATTTCGTACGTTTCGTTTCGTTTCGTTTCTTGTTTACTCAAACTTAACTGAGGTTTTAGAGTTTTGCATTTGCACACAAATGGGTAATTTCGGGTCCCTAAACCGTTTGGAACGCCTTTTATGGCACTCTTTTGTTTACCTTAACATTTGCTTATTTTATTTTCTTTGTTTCTTCTGTTTTTTCTGTTTATTTGCTTATTTGTTTGTTTGTTTAACTTTTCTTCTTTGCCTTGTTCTCTCTTGTTCTTGTTGTTGTTGTTGTTGTTGTTGGAAGTTATGTTGATGTGTTGAGCTTTGCGGTTGGCTTTGTATAATTGATTTAAAGTTGCAAGTTTTACGCGCATACAAACACAAATAAATGCCAATTAAAAAATGCACTAAGACGCACGCCCCCTAACTAATATACTCGCACACACACACACACACACACAAGCATTCATCATATACAGTTTCTGTGATTGTATTGTGTATCTGCAGATTTATGCTGTCAGAGTGGGCTGGGCTCCATCAACATCATCAACAACAACGCATGCAAGCAAGCAAGCAAGCAGCTCGTAAACAAGTCGTCGCCGCATTCAAAATGCAACGATTTCCTCAACTTCCACTTTAGTAAGCCCCCTTGCTTTTTCCACCTTTTTGTGTGATTCCCCCTTTGTGTTTCATTTCCTTCCTTTCTCAGTTGCACTTTTAACAACTTCAAATGTTTTTTTGACGTAATTACTCGCCGCTGCATTGCTACACGGGTTGTTGTGCAATTTCTACACTAAATAAGTAAGTAAGTAGGTTGCCTTTACCATTCATTCATTCATTCATTCATTTGTGCATTTGGGCGTGTTTTCAACGAGGGCGTAAGTGTCAGTGAATATGGGAAAAGTCACTAAAATATTAAATATTGTTATTTAATATTATCGCATAACATTAATCATTTTGCCAAATTGCTTAATTAAAAGAAACATTTGAAAATGTTAACTAATTTTTGCATTGATTTTCATTCATTCTGTGAAGCAATAAATACTCAACGAACGAATAACTTTTTTGGTAAGAGAAGTGACTTCTTCTCAAACATAAATTAAAATGTCTTATGAAACAAAATCAACTTTGACTTTTAAATTAACACCAAACTACAATTTCAACCAGTTGATATTATTAGTTTTCCATTTTGCCACTGCTACTTGACTTTACCCACTTACTACAATATGAAATTGTACATTGAACAACCAACAAAAGTAGTAGTAGTAAAGTCAGTTACTTACTCACTTGACTTTGTGTGCAAAACAGTCATAAAAATTACAATAAACAGTCGTCATCATCATCATCATCAACAACATCATTATGAGCGAAAATCGTCATGCTTCACTCGCTCATCCATTCATTCAATCATTTTGTTTACACCCACTTTGCACGTTTTCGCAAACACTTCTTCTTCCTTTACTATTTACTACTACTACTACTTATGGTATAATAACTTCAATAAAGAAAGTCAGCGGTAAGGATTTGATAATGAGGCAAAGGCACTCAACTAACCTACAATGAACCATTCATTGGTTGAGATACAAAATACCAAAAACCAAGCACAACAACAACAAAGAATACTCGTGTAATCCTCAAAACAGAAAGGCAAAGAAAAGTACTCAATTAACCCATCGACAAACATTTGCCTTAACACCAATCCACCTTAGCTTGTCTATGGCTATGTCTCTGACTCTGAAGTGTAAAGGACACTCGAATGGTCTTATGATGATGATGGTGATGGTGATGATGGTGATGAGAAAGGTAAAAGGTAAATAAAATGAGTGAACTCCGGTAAATGGTTTGCCGCATGCAATGCAAATGTGCTGCTGCTGCTGCCTGCCAATTGTTTGATGAATTGCGGTTGCAAAAATCAAGGGTTCATTCATTCAGTCATTCATTTCAAGATTGGGATTAGGTAAAGTAAATAGTAGTAGTAGTAGAAGTAGTTGTAAGCAAGTAAGTATAATGTAAGTGAAACGAATGACTTTATTACTTTCGGCGAATTTTCGTATTCATTTTTGTTATTGTGTTATTCTTGTTGTTACTTTTGGTGATGGTAGTGATGGTGGTGTTGGTGGTGGTTGTTAGATTATCCACATAATTACAGCACACAGTAGTGAATAGTTTGACTTTGACTCTAAGAAGGCGTGTTGCAATTTGTTGAGTCTTAAGATTTGTGTTTATAATGATGGTGATTATTGAAGATATTGAAGCCTTTTGGTTTTGCAGTTCAGGTAGAAGGCGTTACTCATTCTATACAATGAGAAAGGTTAGAAAACATTGTAGAGATGAATTTCATTGAGGTTAAGTTCAATGAAAATGTCTTCATTTTGTATTTCCTTCATATTTGATGGAGAATTCTCCATCAAAAGGCCATGAGACTCGCAATAAAGTACACGCGAAGATTCATTGTGTTGCCTTATCAATATGAAAAGCCAAATGCTTCCACATTTTCTTCCATTTTAAAATTAAGAACAACCTTACTATGTACTTACTATATATGTAAAATAAGAACAACCTTTTATGGTTAAACAACATTAATCCTTAAGTGATTGAGATATTGATAAGAATGTTTTGTCCACTAAATAAAATCAGAAATTCAATTAGTTTGTTTGTATTCTTTTAATAAAGTTAGGTTTAATTTTATTGCCTTTTAAGTAAATGAAATCAAATCAAAATGACAGCAAACCTGTTGCTGGATGTTGTTCGGATGAGCAATGAACCTCACACACCCAGTAACTGTAAGTGTAATTGTAACAATAACAGAAGCCATAGTCAGTTGATTGTTGTTATATTTACTACAAACATGCATAAAAAGCAAATAAACGCCCATTGAAATGAAACCATTTAAATTGTCGTAAAAATAAATTTTATTAGTATTGCCCACTTGATTCGCTCGTAAAGCAGGTCCCGGGCATAAAACACTCGCAACAATTAAATGTCAAACAAAACAGTCTTTTTTACAACTAAATAAACAAATTGTGGTTAATACAGGATTTTATAGTCTTTTTACGACTTGACGCCATTTGAAGTGTTCAACATTCAACAGCAGCAACAGCAGCAGCAGTAACAGCAAACAGCAGCAAACATCAAAAGCAGAATGAACCAACAAAGAAGACATGGGTAGTAATACAAAATGCCTCATAAGCAATCACAAATAAAACCCATACATACACAAGCAAATGAGATACATTTGTAAATATTTGTAAGTATGTAAGTATGTTTTTATGTATGATCCGCATATCGCATATCCTTGTTCAGGAGAGAATCAAATCAAATCAAATCACATCATCCATCTACACATTGAGTTTATCCTGATTATGATGAGTTTTTACTTTATTCATTTTTGATCGTTTGCCTTTTGAGTTGATTCCAATGACTTGACTTGAGTCACTCATTTCAAAGCACTCAATTATTTCAAACAATTGAGTTGTTTCTTGTTGTTGAGCTGTTTCTGTTTTTTGGGTTCATCATATTTGTGGCTTCATAGATTTTATGACTTTTTTACGATCTGTTAGTGTGACATGATGATGACAATCAATATAAAAGATATAAAAACTCAAGTTCCGTGACGTATGCCATAATTATTTTGATTTGATTTTACCGACGACTACGATGATGATGATGGCAAGCATCCATAGTAAAAGTATCTCATCATATGTACAATACTATTGTGCGTAAATTTTGGTCAAATGAGCATAGTAGAAGATACTTTTTCTTGACTTGGATTGGCTTGGTTTGGGTTGCCTTGCCTTCTTTCTTGTTATTATCATCATTACTTTTATGAGATGCGTCGTCGAAACTGTGTCATTAAACGTTGTTAGTTTGATGTTTATGTTTAGAGGAAATGGTGGTAAAATTTTATTGAAACACATACTCAAATTCATGATTATTGTAGTGTGTAGTGTTTGCCTCAAAATATTATTGTATTTCTATGTTAAGATAGATAGATTTTTTATAGCATTTTAACGATTTGTTTTGACTGTTGATTTCTTGAATAAAAATGCTTCTCATTTCCAGTTTGATTTAGAATTTACATAAGTATATTAATTTCCAATTCCCATTCATCCAATGTGTTGTGTAGTGTGTAGTGTGTAGTGTTGCCTGCCTGCCTGTCATTAATGAACTGAAAAATAGAGAAAAAACAAAAAAAATGTATTACTATCATCTTTTTTTTTCAAATCAAATTTATGTCTTTATTAAAAGATCATTCTTCACAACTCATTGACTAACTGACTGACTGACTAACTGAGTGACGTGGTAATGTGGTGGCAGTAAAATGAAGTTTATTTTTAAATAGAATTTTAACTCAAGTACATTTTTTTTTGTTTTTTTTTTTTGTTTTCGAGAGACTAAAGAAAAATGTTTCAATTGAAATAAGAAGAGAATAAAGAAATAAAATACTTGAAAAAATTTGAACAAATGTTTCGTTTACTTGTTATAATATCTTGTATCTTTCTTATGTACTTACGCCCAAATGTATTTCTCAACTCACGAGTTCAGTTTAGTTTTCAAGATGGTTGCCAAAGCGTAACAACACAAGGGTAAAATTTCTAGGTTTTTTAAGTTGATGGTGTCGCTTAAATTGAAACATATGTTACCTCGTTCTACATACATACAATATCAACATGAATAGTCGTATGTGTATATATTATTCTCCATGTTAAGTACTGTAATCCCCTTACGATGCCTTGCCTTGTGCTTCCCTTATGCGGTTGCATTAAATCATCTGGTTGTAGTAAATCATGTCGGATATCATGATTCTAAGCGAACAAGATACAAGATACTACAAGTAAATAAATCTACAACGTGAATTTTGAAACAAACATAGAAAGAAAGAAAGAAAGAAAACAAGAAATTGTACAGTTGTTGTCCAATTACAAGTGTCGCTTTATAGTAGTTTTCAGATCGATTAGAGTTAGAATTGTAGAAAATGAAATGGAAATTGATAAAATTTAATATAAAATAATCTCTTAGAATAAGTTGATTATATTCTTTTCTCTAGAAACAGAAACATCATCTTTACTAATTATCCCTGTGATCATTTGTATTTTATTATTAACACTTTGTTCCAATGACAATGAGAACATTTTATATATAGAAAACGGCGCCTATTGCTCATCCAAATCCATTGATGACAGACAACAAAACAACAGTAGCAATAAATCATAATTCATAATTCAGGAATGCAAAAACTGGGCAAAAATCGGGTATACTGGGTCGGTCTTCAAAAGAAAGCAAAGCAAAGCAAAACAAAACCGAGAAAAAGAGAAAGTTTTTGCCCATTGTCAGTTTTGGCATGGCAGTTGGCTAAATGTTTTTGCAGACCGAGAGAAAAGGCAATTGCTTTAGTGGTTTTGTGTTATCAGATTCATCTGAGGGCGCGATCGAACAGCAACAATATGCCGCCACAACAGATACAAAACAGAGAGCATGGCAATGGGAATGGAATCAATTTTACAGAAATTTATTTTTCCATCATGTAACGAGCCACAAACTAACGTACTACGAATGAATAGAATGGATGAGAAAGAATCACAGAGAGAGAGAAGATCCTTGCTTTCGTTTGGCATATTTTTATGATTTATTACCGCACGCAATAATCGAGTAAGCAGCGCAGCGCATCACAGGACAGGACAATGCGCCTGTGCGCCCCTAAAATTCGTTAGGACGAATGACATAAGAAGATAGTGTCAGAGATAACAAGCCTCAAAAGAAAGTCAAAACAAAACTCCTAAGGTCAAAAATAATACTAAGATTCTGGAAATGTTTAAAAAAAATATATACAATTCGCCTTGAGCACATTTTTTTTTTTTTTTTTTTATTTGTACGACTAGAGACTTTTCTCGAGGACATGTTGAAAGCCTAATTTTTTTACATCATTCATTGTTATTCCTCTTTGTCTCTTTATTGTTACTGTTACTGTTGTTGTTGTTGTTGTTGTTGTTGTTGTTGATAATTTTGTTTTAGTGTGTCGCCACGACTATTTCTGTTTTATGACACATTTTTTATGATTTATGAATTATTTTGGTTTATTTCATATTTTTCTAAACAAAAAAATATTTCACGGCAATTTGAAGTTCGAAGGTTAGTTCACTAAACGTAAACATCATTCATTGTATGTGGCCTTCAATATTGTGCTAATTTTCTAGTTTTTAGTTCTATAATAACTGACTGTAACTGTAGACTACTCAATATATGTATTTGATTTTAAGGTTAATTTGTTTTTTAAGGAATCTTAATAAATAAACTATAATTGGTTTACAATCAATCGAAATGATAGAAGTTTTATTGCATCAAAGTTAAGAAGAGAACTAATAATATCTTTGAGCTTCGAAGACTATGAAAATCTCAACTCAACTCTTTACATTTTAAATGGTATTTATAAATATTTACATGGATTTTTGTTTTCTAAAGATTAATGGATATCATCGTTTAATAAAGTTCTTCTTCATATTTATCTTTATGCTCTTTTCTGGATCAACGTTTTGTTAATATAAACTTTGACTACCAAAATTAAGATTTAGGTTTCTATAAAGTTAAACTTCCTCGGTCTTGTGAGGCGCTGGTCTGCCATTAGTGAACTTGACATGACTTTCGTTTCTCTAAGCGGCATCGGCACGCAAATCAGGTTTCAATGTTTGACTTAATCGACTAATGGATGTAGTATTTTTATTTGATTGATTATCAAAGAAGACACACAAAAATCTGCTTGCTGTCAGCGCGGTGAGAATACTCATCATCTTATGTTTTATGTTAGATTTTATAATGTCAAAGATTTGCATTTATTTTGGCTGGTAATCCTAACTTTGTCAAATAAAAACTTACCACCTATGATCACCTGGCACTTGAAAAAGTCATCAGAGACTCCAAAGTAAACGTCAAAGGCACCATCTTTTACAAATCGGTTCAATTATTAGCATATGCCGACGACATAGACATCAATAACAGACCTCAAGTAAGCCTTCAACAACATCGAAGAGAATGCGAGAAAAATAGGTCTAATAATTAACGAAAGAAAAACCAAAGTAATGGTGTCCACAACATCTGACGCAATGAGCCATAGACTTGGCCAAAATGTTACCTTCGGGGAAAACAACTTTGAAGTAGTTGCAGACTTCACGTACCTGGGCGTAAATATAAGCAACGAGAACAAAAATGTAGAAATAGATCAACGACATCTTGCTGCAAATAGACAGTACTTCCGCCTAAATAAATTCCTGAGAAGCAAGAAGCTCAACAGAAATACAAAAGTGTCTATATACCAAACCCTGATTGCACCAGTGAAACATGGACACTGTCTAAGGCAGATAGATGTAAATAAAATAAGTATCTATGAAAGAAAAGTTCTTCGAACCATTTTTGGAGGCGTACGCGAAAATGGAGTATGGAGAAAGAGATACAACTACGAGCTTGAAAGACTCCACAAAGGGGTCAATATAATAACGCAGATAAAAGTGAATAGATTAAGATGGGCCGGGCACTTAATAGGAGCAGACGACACCTATCCTCCGAAAAAAATCCTATTTGGCAAATGCCGGGAAAACAGATCAAGAAGATGCCCAAAACTAAGATGGATTGATGGAGTCGACCAAGATGCGCAAGATCTTGGTATTCGGTCTTGGAGAGCAAAGGCACGAGACAGATCAATCTGGAGATTCACACTGAAGCAGGCGAAGACTCGACAAGAGTTGTAAAGCCAATAATGATGATGATGACCTATGATCATAGAGTAAAAAAAACTAGGAACTTCAGTTCTTTTTGAATAAAATAATAAGTATATAAGAAAATTTTACGATAGAATTGGACATAGAAAGTGGCATGATTATTTTATTAAACTTCTTGTGTGAATTTAGATCCTTTTGTCAGTATTCAGTCTTTACATAAAAATTCAATGTAATTCTGCTTCATTTTATTCAATATTATCAAGCAATTCTATTTAAAGAAATTTACAGTAATTTGTT
The DNA here is from genome assembly GCA_035041805.1 of Amiota mariae. Lineage (NCBI taxonomy): Eukaryota > Metazoa > Arthropoda > Insecta > Diptera > Drosophilidae > Amiota > Amiota mariae. The sequence goes on from JAWNKV010000325.1 coordinate 5,800,353, forward strand.
TATCTACTTCACAAATTCGGAGATCAAAATGAATGCAAGTAACATGGAATCTACGTGTATATACTCGTAGTACTTTACTAAAAAGCGCAATGCTTGCTATCTATCAAATTCTCACATCGTAGTTATCACCAATAGCTTCCCATGGGAAAAATATTTAAAATACTTTGGACTACATTTAAACTCGATATTATCTTTCAATAATCATATAGACAAAACTGTGTCGAATGTAAACAAAACCATTTGCATCGTTTACCATTTCATCAATCGAAAATATACCTCATCTATTCATAATAAAATGATTATAAGTTTTGTATATAAGTCGAATTATGTTCCTAAAATTCTTTATTGCTTCATTGCCTGGGGCAGCCGTGCAAATTTGTACATAAATAATGTTTGCTTCAAAATAAAATTTATTTATTTTTATTTACTTATGATGATTCTTTCTCTACCATTTTATATGTCTACAGTTTGTCTGCATGAATTAAGAAACGCTAAATATATTCAAGATTCAATTTATATTGCTTAAATTAAATCTATTGAATAAAACAAATTTTAACGCACATTCCAAGCGATTCAAAATCGGCCTAGTAGTATGAAGTACTTGACTCTTTCTTCATATTTAAACTTATTTGAGCCATAAACATTACATTTTCGTAAATATTGTATAAAGAATTTATTTAAATTATTTTAATTTTGATCTGTTGATATTAAACTCTTCTCTTTTATTATATTTCAGTTTTTAACATATCCCAATTTATTTAAATCCATTGACTGTGACTCAAGAATTGCTGACTATGGCTTACAAATCGAATGATGATGGAATGATGGAGACCATCAAGCATTTTAAATTTTATTCTTAATAAGCTTCTTCAATAGAGAACCAATAATAAGTAAGTACTTGCTTTTGTTTCTCTCGAAAACAAATTCCAAATTATTGTCTTAAATTGAAATCGAACAACTTGTTCACATTTTGCCATTAAAATGTTCTGCAAAATCTCCAGAGTTTACAATGCGAAAAAAAACAATTGAAATCATAACAATAACAACAAATTGCAATTGACTGACTAACTAACTGATTATCTGACTGACTGACTGACTGACTGACTGACTGACTGACTAACTGACTGAATGACTAAATGAGTTAGTGGTAAGTGAATAAATGAACTAAACAAATTTTGATGGCAACCAGTTGCATCACAGTGCAACAATCGAAGAAATTTCATCCATAACAAAAGTAAAGTGAATTTGAACTACTAAAATACATGAGAGAAAATTTTCGAAACGAGAAATGCTCGTAAAGTTAATAGGAAGAATGCTTAGGAAAATCACCCGAAAAGTCAAACAAAAGCCAAGGAATGCCAACAAAAACGATAAACTTAAATCGGGCCAAAAAGTGCAAAAGAAAGACACACTACGAATACTGAAGGAGAAGAAGAAGGAGCATGAGCATGATTAGAAAAAGCAGAGTAGAGTAAAGCAAGCAAGGAACTCAATTCACTCGACCAAACTCAATCGAAAAATTTCACAAAAAGGAGCAACCAGCAAAAGGAATATGATAAAGAAACATACAAGACTTGGAAGAGATGAAGAGAAGAGAATGGAATGGAATGGAAGCTAACCATGAAACTTATTAACAAGTGCAACGTGTCTCGAGGCAAGGCAACAACTATAACAACAACATACACATGCTAACATCAGTATGGGGTAATCAGGCACCCGGTGGCAGGGTGGCAGAGGGACACTTTGTACTGTTGCGCTTGCAACACTGAGGAGGAAAAATATCAGTTAAAGCATTGAGAGAAGTAAAATGGGCACTTTCGGTCGCAATAACCACGACATTTACGATTATTTTACGACCACTAAAAATCAAAAGTGTAATTTACTCAACTGTATCGCTGTCGAATCGGCGTGAGGTGAAAGGCACTAGAGAGGACTAACAAGACGAGTTCGGAGGACGCAAGGCACGTCACAACACTACAAGAAGAAACAAGACGATAAAAGGCGAATGAGAATGATGATGATGATGGTGATGGCGATGGCGATGATGATGGTGTAGAACGAGCGAAAGATGTCAGCAAAACCAGTCTTCAGTTTTCAGTCTCAGTTGAGTTGAGTTGAGTTGAAGTCCTAAAGCTTGAAGAATAACACCAAACCACGCCATGCCACACCACACCACACTACACCATGCAAGTATATGAAATTGCACTTCCCATCGACCCCGAATGAAAGCCTGAACTGAACTGAATTGAACTGAACTCCCTGTTTCCACCCAATATTCAATGCATTTTGGCCAGAAGCAATAACAACAACAACAACAACAACAACCAGAACAACATCAACAAACCAAAACAAAAACTTAAAAAAGAAAAGAAAAAGAATAGAACAAAAATTTTGCAAGTTCTTTGCCACACAATCGAGTTAAGCTCCTTTGCACTTGTTATTTTTTGTTGTTTCCTTCATCTTCATCTTCATTTTTCTTTTCTTCATCATTATCATCATCATCTTCATTGGGCACATCATCATCAACTCCTCGTTGTAGTCGTCGTAACGCTAAAGAAACCTTAAACTCAACTCAATTCTCGACGAGTAGTGCGCGTTTTTGAAGATGATTTTCATGTTTTCCTCCCCCTCCCCCTCCCCCCATTCGGAGGGACCCCTTTCAAATCGGGTTCCCTTGTTTTGTATTGTTTGCATGATGATGGCGTTTCTACATGGCATCTATGTATGATTTCCTTATACATCCCTCCCTCCCTCCTCTGTCTGTCCGTATGGTCTTCTATTGTAGAGTTCCCTCTAAAAAGGCGTTGATGCTTCCAAGTAATTTTGTTGTCCATTTACATGAAGATTGCGTTTCTCTTCCAAACCGCTTCATGGTTATGGTGATGTTTTGATTGCTCCGATTTTCATTAAAATCATCATTGTCGTTACATCATCTCAATGCTACAATGACGACGAGTATCTGCTACTACTATAATATAAAACTACATACTACACATCTGATGAGCGCAAAGCAACATCAGCATCAACATTGAAAACGAAACGAAACAAAACAAAACAAAACATAACCATTTCTTTGAGGCGATCACCATTGAATTGAAAATTATTATTACTTGTGTTTGGAGATTATTTATTAAGCAGAAGAGGAGTAAGAAATAGTTATATGCTTTACTTAACTTTGATTTTAATAGATTAAGTAGATCGGTTTGTTATATCTAACATTGATAGGCATCTTTAAAAGGAGAATGACTGGGAAATCAATATGAAATAATCAAATCTTTCTCAAATGAGATTCTAATAAGTTTAGATTCTTTTGGGATAGTGAAAGAAACTATTCATTAGAATCAGATGAATAAATGATTGAATTATTCTAAATATTATTATAAATATTCACACAAAAGTCTTCATCCTCCATGAAGTCATAAACTAATCTGTTCCCAATTCTATAAGTTTTTATTATTTACTCTTCTCTTTCTAACAACTCTACCATTTTCTTTTAAGAAATACTGCGTATTTCTTTGAATGGTAAATATTTGAAAAATCCTATAACAAAAATTTTATGTTCCTTTTGGAGTTTTCAGTTCTCATAAAACTGCATCATATGTGGCTGAATAGAAGACTATCAAACTGTGATGGTCAAACTGTACATCCAAAGACTCTCAAACTCTTCTCAGGCATACAGTGCCATCTATGTTTCAACATATGAAAACATGACATGGAACCGGAAATGTACAAAGAGGTCGTGTCCTACATTTCCGGTTGATTGGTGGGAAGAAAAAGAATTAACAATTTGAAAGAAATGAAAAAAAATAAATTTTAAAAAAATAAAACAATTTTAAAATAAATTTAATTACAAAATAAACAAATAAATCAATTTAAATTCGATTAATTAATGATACAAAAAAAAAAAATACTGAAACATTTTTATCTTTTCTAAGTAGATTTTTATTTCTCAATAAATTAAACACACAAAATTTATTTTATTTAAACAAAAGATTAACAAACGTGTTTTAATTGAATTAAAACAAAATTAAGTTTAACAAAAAAATTCAAATTACAAAATTTAATTAAAATTACACTTTTTATTGTTAATTCTTTTTCTTTGTCTTTTTTCATATCCTTCCTCACCAATTTTTTTTCTTTTTTTTCTTTTTGAATTAGAATTTCATTTTCTTTATTTACAAAATTTTGTTTCTATTTTTTTTTTTTTTTTTGTTTTGCTTGCGTTGACGACGTCTGCGCCGCTATGAGGTTCAACTGGAAATGGTGGTTGAGCGCGCGAATGAGCATTCAACCCAGCGAACTAACTAAGTAACTAACGAGCATCCGACCGAATTGAAATCCCTCACTTTAATTCAGTACACTCCACTACACTACACTACACTCTATTCCATTCCACTACATCACCACTTAGGCCGAGTCACATTCACTCACTCATTGGCATTCATCAAATACCAAACTCTCGTCCATTGTTGTGTGTGTGTGTATTGTTGGTTGTTGGTTGAGTGCGAGTATTTTTTATTTTGGGCTTGGTCTCTCAATGTATGGCATTTGAGCATTTCTTTCATTCATTCTTTCGTTTCGTTTCGTTTATTTTATTAAATTAGGTTTATATTTTTTCGTTGTTTTTTGTATTTGAGTATATAAAGAAGAAGCAGTCGTGTACAATACAGAAAAATTCATACCTTAGAATTTGGATTCAAAATGGAAAAATATCTTATTGAATTGAAATATGATAGATAAATGAAATCCAAATTATTGATTTATTTTGATTTTTAAGAAATTAGTTATAGAAATTGAAAGTTCTTTGTTACATTTTTCAAGTTTAAACCACTAAAATTGTCTAAAACAGTTTTTGCAACAGTTTTTGAAATGAAAACCAAAGTAGCATTTATAGCTGAAATAAAAATAATCAATCGGAATTTGGCTTTTGTTATGGAAAATGTTCAATATTTTGAGATAAAAACTCAATGCTTAAATGCTTTAATAGTCTATAAATTGTCCATTATCGGACAAATGGATATGATTAGCATAAAGTTATTTCAGATTTTTTTTGAAAAAATCATAAGGTTTCTTTCTTGTACTTCTAAATTTTTTTTTGAAAAATGCCACACATAATTTGTTTAAAAATCATTTAATTTATTTGGAAAATGATCTTTATTGAATAAATATTTATAAACAATAAAGTAATTGTTCAATTTATACAATAGAAGTGATAAGCTAATATAAAACCAAATCTTTTGAATAAATAAATTCTTTGATGAAACCGAAGTTGAGGCATCTTTGATTGCTCATGAATATTGTTACAAATTTTGTATTTGTCTTTTAATTTTATTTATTTAGATTGGTGAGCGGTTATTGATTTTCTTTTTATAAAGAGTTGTGTGTGTGATAATTTGTTGTAGTTGTAGTGCGTTGGAGGAAACCATGTGATGTGTTGGTATTTTTTCTATCCCAAATATGTCAAGTTTTTCCTTCTTTTCTTATATTAATTCCTTTACTTTTCTTCTGAAACTCTTCTTTTTCCCTTCCTTTTTTGTTTACATTCTTCTTCTTATCGATCATTAGGACATTGGTGTCATTAAAGTGATGCCAAAGAGTCCTGCAAATGATCGACAATTATCGATTTCATAACAATTTTCTATAGGTCTACTCACGGGTCAAAGGTCTCCCTTAACCTCTGGAGACAACACGAAGACTCAACAAACAAAGCCAAGTTCCCAGTGAAAAAATATACTTTAGATAAATTAAAATAAATTGAATATTTAACCAGTTTTTAATTAAATTTTGCTGCTCAAAATTTGAGTAATTTATTTTCTTTTCTTCAAATATTCAAAATCACTATTATTTTCCACTAATGAGATACTTGTATCTATTGTCATAAATTGTCAACTTTATACTTATTATTGATTTTAGTTGACAATCAAAAAAGAAAAACTAAGAAAGAAAATCCTGTGAAATTCTTTTCCTTCATAAATTATTTGCGCGCACCATAGAAATTCTTCTTTAAATCTGACATCAATAAGACTTTTATCCCATCTCATCTTATCCCATAATATACTTTGCCGTATACTTAATAAGACCCCAAAACACTACACAACACAACACAACACAACACACATAGATTTCACTCACTCACTCACCCACCCACACACATATTTTTATTTTTTGAATGAATTAAATTTATGTGAAGTTTGACATTTTGTTGATCTAAAAATAAAATGTATGCGATTGGTTTCTTTATTTTTAAATACAATACTCGTAGTTCCATAGATCATACAGTTTAAATTTACATTTTTTTTTGTCTTTTATTTTACTTATAAATAACACAAAGTCCTCGTATCTATGGAACTATGATGTATTGAATTTTCGATTCATCTTAAGTTCATTATTTTCCTAAAAAACAAATTGGCAAAATTTGTTTTCATTCATTTTTCTTCAAAATGAAATGAAATTGAAGAAAAAAGACATCAAATTTATTTTTCACAAGGGAAATTATGATTATGGGGTGATGATGACGATGATGATGATGATGATGATGAACAAAAATACCCTTGGCTCAAAAAAAAGGAGTTTTACAAAGACGCAAAAAAAAAAAAAAAATAAAAATGAGCAAACAAAAAAGATGGAAAAAAAGATGAGAAAGGAGACAAAAGGTGGCAGTTGATTCAAAGGTGCGGATGCTGTAAAAAAAAAAAAGATAGAAAAAAAATCCTTTATAATAGGCTAAGCATGCCGACGGTTATTTACGACATGGCTTCATCGTCGTCGTTGTATATCTAAGTTTGTATGGATGGATGGTTGATAGTAATAGTATCTTCAGCTGTGATCGGGGCGACGGCGACTTTAACAAATTTTATCTAAGAGAATGTGGCATTTTAATGCGATAATTCAAAAGATTTACTTCTGTCAACAAAACCATTTTGTTGCGCTTACTTACATAGATATATCACACACACGCTCACACACACACACACAGACACACATACACACACTTTCACAAGATACTTTCAAGCAATTGCAATTGAAGGGTGGAAACGGCCTTTGACCTTTTTGCCTTTATTTTTTTTTTGTTTTTTTGTTTTTTTTTCCGCTTGCTGTGCGCAATGGTAGATGGAAGATACTTTATATTTAAAATGGCAGAACTCGTAACTCATTTTTATGTGTTTTGCTCTTTTCTTCTTTAACAATTTCCCAATATATGCGTGTGTGTGTGTGTGTGTGTGTGTGTGTGTGAACTTGCCCTATTTTAACAAGTATTTTTCAATGCAGGGGTTGCTTTTACTTTGTTAGTTGGTGTTCTATTGAATTGAGTCGACAAACAAACAAAATAATTTGTCATTTTCTTCTCATTCTCTTCTTCGGCAAAAGATTCTTCTATATACTTAGTACAATAAATTATGTTTATGCCTGGCTTTCAATCGGTTGAGACTGAAAGACGTTCCTTTCCTCGCTCCTGGGGTTCAATTCCATACAAAAACTTAATATTTCTTACTATCGATGATGATGATTATGTGGCCTTGTTGCCTTAGTTCCACATGCCGTCGTCATCATCATTTTGTGGTGTGAAAATAAAAACTTCTTAAGTAAATATGTAGATACTTTTGAAAAGTCATAGATACTTGAATACTATTTTGCTATTATTTGCTTTTATGTATCTTTTGTGAGTTATGTACTCATTATTGTTTGTTGTCTTTCTTTAATTTGAGTTATGTAGCTTCGATGGTGGTACAACTTTTATTCTATTCCATTCTATTCTATTCTGCTGCTGCTACTCCACTCAAAGCGTAGACAATTTGTCGAGCTGATGCGTAATTCATGCAGCGTTAAATTTAATTAATCCATGGTCCATTCAATCAACTGACATCTTCATTACCAACAATCAGCAGCATCATCATCATCATCATCGTCATCGTCAGGCAATTCTATTAGAAGAACATTTGCTTTGGTGAACAAAAATGAGAACAAAGGACAATTCAAATTCGAAACAGTTTGAATTAAATTCAAATAAAATATTTTATATTCATTTCAAAAGAATTTCCAGATCTCAAAACCAGTTTGATGAGAGAAGATTTTTTGTATTAACAAAATTATCCTAAAAATATACTTTTGAGTGACTAACATCAGACTCTGATTTCATTAGAATTTGAGAAATTCTGTATAAAGTACAACCCTAATTCTCTTCACTTTATATACGAGTACACGAGTAATATGCAGATGTATCTTTCAATGCAGATCCATCTTTCTTTTCTCCATTCTAATAAATGCAACATCTGCTTCAAGTGGTGGCATATTCTATGTGCCCTTGATGTTTATGTTTTCTTCACTTTTCCTTCAACTTCAACTTTAACCAAATCCAATTGATCTGATCAGTTTTCATTTCATTTTCAAATGAATTTTAATGGCGTCTGATATTGACTTTTAACGAGATTTTTCACTCAATCATCGATTCTGTGTAAACCAATTGACTCTCAATGACTTCAATTGCTTGAGTTTTGGTTATTTGTGAGGCATAGGTTATTGACTTTTGCTTTCTTCAAGTTCAAGAATCATCAAGTATCATCAAATATGATCATCAACATCATGATGATCATTACTATATAATCATTATTGTTTCAATTATTGCTAATTGAATGATTTAGTTTAATCTCATTGTGTGTGGTTTGCTTTCTTATTTCTTGTTAATCTACTTTAAATTGCATTTTGAGTCAATTTTTTAGCTTTTAACCATAAAATGTTGATTTGTATTCATGTGTTTAAAGCAAAACAAGCCATAAAATGCATTGAAGAGTTTGTCTTCTCAAAGTGAATCCAAGTCCCGAGTACCCAACTGTGGCAAAGTGGCCCAAGTGACCCAAGTGGCATGTTGTGTAGAACAAGCAAACTAAAGAGGATATAGTAGTAGTAGTAGTAGTAGTAGACACAAGTGTTTGATGCATAAAGCATATATGCATCTACATACGAGTACTTGTGTATGTAAGTATGTGTGATCATGGTCCTCCGTCCTAGTAGAGGCAAACCACTTGAGCTCGAATCAACCATAAAACACTCTGGACATGTTGTTGTGGCAACAACATATTTTTTTTCTGTGTTTTGTTGGTCAATAAAATGTGCATAAATTTTTTGCTGCCTCACACACACACACACACACAGACAGATATTCTCACAGTAAACTTGGTTATCGCCTGCCCAACATAGATAGATAAATAGATACACACAAATACATTACACCCAATGTGGTTGCATCTATGTATTGTAGTATAGAATGAAACTTTAACTTTAGACATGATTCATGAGGCCCAAATGCAAAACAAATTGGTATCTATGTGATGAGAGAAATATATACAATAGTAGTAGAGAAGCCTCTAGAGGAAGATACTTGTACATTAGAGAACTAAATTCAACTCAACTCAACTCAACTCAACTCAACTCAACTCAACTCAACTGAACTCAACACATAAATCGCCAAACGCTAAGCTATTAGTATCTGCTGTATGTCTCTGTATATGTGTAAGTGTGTGTTGTGTAGTATATTTTGCGTTATCCAAAAGTGAAGTAGAGGAAATTATGACTGAAATGTATATAAATCATTGTATTAGATGCATATCTATGCCATAGCTGGCATCGTATAATTCATTATACCATCAGAATTATGACAGCAGCTGACAAGCGCTTAAAAGTATCTACACATACACTCACACACACACATGCATATACAACATGATGCCAGCCAGCATAAGGTCAAAAGGTCATCGGGTAGCGCGGGTGTTTACTACAAGCAAAGCTTATTCATTAAATTCAAAAGCAAAGAGAATGAATTATGAAAACACAAAAAAGTAGAAAGAAAAAAAAAAAACAATCCAAAATTCCTATGTTAATTACAAAAAGAAATGAGGAGAAAAAAACTTCCATAGAACACATTGTGATGTGAGACAGACAGTAAAGCATTCAAGATCCCCATTTTTGGGAAAGTGCCACGTTACTTTCCCTCTTATGGTGTTTGCGTCATATGCAAATGAGTTTTTAAGCATTTCAACTTGAATTCATTCTTTTCGTTCTTCTTCTTCTTCTGTTTTTAGTGAATTCGTTGAGCAACGCCCAAATGGAGGAGGACACACAGACAAACAGACAAACAGACATAGACCTTCCGGATGGTCAAGTAATTCACCTACATAACAAAACAGAATATAATATGAAACTGGATTTTTGTTTGGAGTAAATGTACATAAAGAAAGGCATTCAAGTTCATCATCATCATCATCAACATCATCAACATTATGAAACACTAAATAGAAATCTCCAAACTAAGGGTAAGTGAACTGAACAATATCTCATCATATTTCTATGATATTTTTACAAATTATTGTATTATTGAAAACTTTATTTTTTGATCTTCAATTATTGTTGACATAAGCAGGTGATAGAATATTCCTTAAAACTTAATTTTTTTTTATATCAATTTAATGATTAAAGCAAAGCACTCAAAGGCACAAAAAAAAACATAAACTCATGCGCATTCAGACACGCACAAACCACCAAAAAATCCATCTGGTGTAGATAGTCCGTTCAGTCCAGTTCAGTCCAGTCCTGTCCTGTCCTGTCCTACAAATTCGAGGCCAGTAAAGGCATTTTATATTTAGTCCATTGTCCCTGGTTTGTTCGAGTGACCCAAATGTATCCTTATGCGCCCTTCTTTCTTTTTTGGTTTCACAGCATAAACAGTTGTGTTCTGGTCTTGTGTTATGTGTTATGTGTTAAATTCATTCATTCATTTTATGTAAAGTCCTTTTCATTTACATACGAACACATATGAATATCATTCAGTATATAGACCATCATGTTTCATATACTCACTCATCGTATGTACATAAGTATAGTATATGGTACTCGTATATCCATCCAAACGCTTTATGAATTTTAAATGAGTTTGCCTTTTTTTTTTTTTTGCTTCTGTTTTTGGGTAGGTCCAGTTTTCAATTTCAGTTCTCTCTACCATTTGACGGCACTTGTGGCTACAAATAAATTCATTGTGTTTTGTTACAGATGTTGTTTGTTGTTTGTTCATTTTGGTGACTTTCTCTTTCATTAGCACACATTTAATATACATTTCCATTTCCATTTCGACTACTTTGCGTTTATTTTTCATTAAATTGTAATCTGAAATTGAAATTGAAATAAAATGAATGAATGAGTGAACAATTGTATTTTTTATTAAATGAAATATTATTTTAATAAAAATATTCATAAAAAGAATAGAAAATTTGGCAGAATTGTTATTGCATATTGTCTTTAAATTGATTGGTGCAGACTTCTTCTTAATTCATTTTATAAGAAATTAGAAAACCTCAGTAGTAAGAAGATTCTAAATATTATTATTTATCCTTTTTCCTTCATATCTTTCCTATTTTTTACTTTCTTCCACATTTTAAGTTCTCATAGTATCATACGATTAGAATCATATCAATCAGCTTGACTGATGACAAGATCAAAGCTTCTACCTCTTTAATGATTTGAACACTTCTTAATTCATATAAGAAACTTAGATGAAAGAGATTAGTCCCTCGTTTCTCAATTATTTTTCTCTTTTTCCCCATTCTAAGTCAAATCTTTTGTCTAAATAATCATTATGAACTTGACTAGTGTAAAGATCAAATCTTGCATGTGGATACCTTAAAATGTTGCATCTTTTGTCGATCATCTTATCCTCCCAAAATTATCTTACTTTATCTTGTTAAAACAGTTTTAAATGATTAAACTTAAGTTCTATATCATGGTGTAAGAGATACAGTTAAGTGTCGCTCTCACAAAAAGGTCCTTATGCTGCTTTTTTTTCAGCGTTTTAGTACGCAAATATCCTTATGAAGTCAAAATTGAGAGTGAGCAATTTTTGAGAGCGCAACAGGCCAAAATGGCACTACCTTGTATTATTGTATCATGGTTCTATACTCATTATGTACTCAATGGAATAGTTTTCAGTATCTCCAACGAGTTTAGAAACGGGCAAGTTGGTGTGTGCGCTAGTAACAATGACACACACAAAGCTCTTCACTTGTTCAGTAGTCACACAGTTTTGTAGATAACTGAAATACTCGTAGCTGCTTCAATGCTGACTCACTTTGTGTCTGTGAGAGCACTAATAGGCAGCGAGTAGCGAGTTAAGTAGGACCTCACTCAACTTTTCTAGGGAGATTGCTTATAGTCTTGTAGTAGATGGTGAATTCGCTGACTACTAAATTGCAAACTATCCAAATTGAAATGAACCTTTACTCTTATTACTATACATGACTACGAAGTCGTATCTATGAATATATTTTTAATTCGATTCCCGCTCAAGTCTATTCCACACTATACTTTTCTAATTTTCTCCAATTCTTCCGTAACTCTCCCCCAGAGCTGAAGGCCTTTGTCGCTATTACTCATATTAATAACTAAATTATAATTTATAAATAGAATCTTACTTCTATACTACATACATACATACTTTTGATCATTTTACTGTCATAGATTTATGTCTTTTTTAAGAAAAATATTCATATAAATAGATCAATATGTCTAAAAATTCATTGTAGAATCAATTATGAGATTTTCTGGGGTGTTGATTTCTCATGTCAAAAATATATGTGTATCACCCACTTCTTTTATGATGAAAATCGTATTATTTCCTAAGTCACTCCCTTCTCTACCCTTTCTCTTTCCATGGAATCAATTCTTAAATTCTTCTCAACTTAATGAAGTAAATACATTGAAAAATTAAGCCTTTGGCATTGTGAAACCGTTAAATATCTTTTCGGTTCCACTTCAAAGTTTTGTTTAACTTCGAAATGTACACACAAAAAATTCTCTTCTTCTCTTGGGTTTTTGAAGAATGCAGAAAAATGGCTGCTTTGGGCCAAAGTTGGCCAGAGCGGTCATGACCACAGACAGAGTAATGGCAGCAAATGGTTAACTTCTCGACTTAAGCTTATATTTGGCGTTGGTTGTGATGTGGTAGTGTGATGTCAACTGCGTCAAAGAATTTATGGCCACTTTTTAATTTATTTATAGCCCCTTGAGCCAACAACACAGCAACTATAATAATAACAACAGCAAAAACAACAACAACAACAACAACAGATACTCGCACTCATATAGTCAGCTACAATGACATGGGCCTTAGCACGTTGTCAAGTGTTTATCTCAACAACGATGACAATGATGACGATGACTATGCCAATGATCATGATTCGGATGATGACGATGAGTTTGTCGCCATTGCTAGCAATATAGTATACCCGCGGGTGTCGGGTGGCAAGAGACTGATTTTTGAAAGAAAACAAAACAACAAAAAAACAAAAAAAAAAAAAAAAGCGCACAATTTATGGAAGCAAGTAAATCATGCACGAAAAACAAATGACTTTACACATGAACGAATGAAGAAGAAACCAAATGAATGAAATGAACAAGATACTGAGTGTGATACTCTCAGATGATTTACACGAAACGCTAAACTTAAAATTTAAATAAATTTTTCTAGACACATCATGTATGTAGATGAAGAAGAAAAGAGAAAAAAAAAACAACAACAAGGCGCAAAAGAGACAATGGAATAAATAACAAAATACAAAAACAAAAAAAAACAAAAAAAGCATAAGAAGAAACCAGACTTTTGAATAAAATACAATAAAATATTCAAAAATGAAATTGTGAAACTAAATCAAAACTTTGTCGAAATAAAACGTTTGAAAATTGAAATCAGAGTTTTCAGTTTTTAGATTTAGTGTTTGTTTCTCTGTGTCTGTGTTTGGATTCGAGAAATGAAAATCAATAAAACAAAATTGAAAATATTTGTAAGAAAATCCAAAACCAACACCACCAACAAACACTACCAATACCAATAACAACAATAACAACATTGAATAAGATAGGAAAAGAAGATGCGGTGAATAAGTTATGGCGGCGACAAAACCCCAACAAACTTAAAAAGAAAGAAACTCAACTCAAACTCAAGAAAAAAGTCTTGAATTAAATTGAAACAATCTGAACCGAAGCAAACTTGTGTATGGAGTTTTGAATTTAAATTAAGCAATATATCTTATTGAATATATGTATGCATATGAATATGTATCTGTATCTGTATCTGTATCTGTGACTGTGTGGATGTATGATGTCTGTTTGCCACTCCATGTGTGTGAGTGTGAGCGCATTTGCAGTTGGCTTTATATTTTGTTTTTAAATTTATTTTAAGATTCATTGAGATTGAAATCTCATCTTTCTCCCCTTTACTTAATATAAATCAATAATCGTAGTTCCACATTGATTCTTCGTTTGTATGTTAGATGGTAAAGGTTATATTAATCTGATTATTCCAACTGAACAAATAAGTACATATTGCTTTAATGTTTTCTTGTCATAAGTATTAGTGTAACATAGTTTAAAGTTCTTGACTTTTGCCTTATATTTATTTAATTCGAATACATTTTTTGAATAAATTAAATAAAAGACACAATTTTCTACTTTCTAACAAATGATTGGGACAATCATCAGTTTAAATTTTAAAATAAATATTGTTAAAGCAACTTGCAACACTTTCTATAAAGATTTGCTTGAATTATTTCAAAATAATTTCCATTTCCTACCCTTAACTTAGTACTTTTGTTTTTCCATCTATCGCAATAGTAAAACTTGTTTTCTTATGATCAACATCTGCACACAAGTTTCATTTCATTTACTTAAAATATCCTAGACACTTGACATATGAAATCTTAGTTTCCAGTCCTCAGTTTGTATGAAATCTATACTTAATATTCAGTAATCTTACGTCTCTGATTTTAAACTATTAAATAAATGATACAATTTTATAATAATTTGTAGCAATTTAATTGGAAATAGATTGAAGGACTTGGTAAGATGATTTCCACTCGTCATGGTGATCATCGTCATCATCTATGTAGCTACAGGTCTTTGCTGGCTTTGGCCTACTGTAAATGTAACCTGTATATGAGTCAGTTTGTTGTCCTGTCCTGATTGATTTTTCAGATCATCAACATTTTGGGTTTCTATTGGAGGCTTATGGGCTTCCTTCATGACTTGCTGAGTGGATTAACAGCTCAACGTCGCTTAGGCCGATTTACAGCCGTGAAGGGTTACAATGCTCTTACTCAGTCGCCAGAACCTGATTTCTT
This sequence comes from Amiota mariae, assembly GCA_035041805.1. Classification (NCBI taxonomy): domain Eukaryota; kingdom Metazoa; phylum Arthropoda; class Insecta; order Diptera; family Drosophilidae; genus Amiota; species Amiota mariae. The sequence continues at coordinate 5,815,511 of JAWNKV010000325.1, forward strand.
AAACACAGAAATAACCAATGTGTAGGTGAGATTGGAGTTTGAATAAGCAAGGATTTATGTTTGCAATACTATCCCATTAGAGTTCCAATATTAGATGATTAAACTATCCACTAATCTGACAACTGAGAAACTTGTTATTTAGTTAATATAATTTTATAATTACAATATTTGTACTATTTGATTACACAGAAACTGATTGAACATTTTCCATTTAAAAATGAACAATTTATGACGAAAGTCGGAAGTTTTTTGATGTCGCTTTTAATCTAAATCTGAAACTGTCAAATCAAAGAGAAAATATTCATTCATTTATTTGATGGTTTCATTAATTTAATTAATTCATGATAATTTGGTTTTTCGTTTTCTTTTTGCTTTGAATAAAATCTATTAGATTTATGAATATGTTTTAGTTTGCACCTATTTTTCTTTATTTGTTTATTTATTATTATATTTTTTTTTTTTTTTTTTTTGTGCTTCATTTTAAAATCAAAGTGCATCATATCATATTTTTAAAGATTTTATTTTAATGATATTTTCAACAAATCTTAAAAATTCCAAAAAACGACTTTTATTGCTACTTTCATGGTTAATAAAAATTTGCATTCATCTGTGTGCTTGGTTTTGAGACAAAAGATTCGTCGTCGAACTTGTTTAATTTACATATAAAATTACTATACCTTTAAATTAGTTGATATTTAGAATTCGATTTATATAAATATTCCAAAAGTAAATAATGTCATTTATCATTTGATTTCGGTCGACAATATTTTCACAGTTTTTATTTTACGATCACGATCACGATCGCAATCTTCTTAATCTCCTTTTCATTTCGTATATCATTTGTGGTTTGTTTTTTTGTTTTGTTTAAAATAAAAAAAAACAAATAAAATATTAAAATTATTTGTTTTATAAGGCGGCGCACATTCTATGTTGGCATCATACAAATAATACTAATGAATTCAAAAGAAATTTAAATGAAAATTAGATCTTGTTTTATTTAACATTTTAATAATTAATTTCATGATTTTATTTGAGCATTAAAATTGTTAAAATACAATAAGAATCTCTTTAGAAATGCATAATAAAAATTAAAATTTAATTAAATAAAAAATAATTGCAATTGTTAAAATTTAATGATTTAGAATTGCAAATTCATTATCTGGCAATAAAAGCACAAATTAAATGATTGTTCGATCGATTCAAGAGCAATTTATAAAGAAATTAAGTAAATTAATAAAATAATCAATTTAATGACAATGAAGATTTGAATATAAAATTGGTTACATTTTTGAAGTCTCTGAAGTTTATTTCAAGTTAAATATTCTGAGAATTGAATATAGAAATCTAAAATTCTCGTAAAGCTTTCAGTCTTCAATCTACTATAAATGTCTTCTGATGTGTTTTCTTACTCATCACAATAAAGTTCTATTTTAAATGGTAGATGAGAATATATAATTATATTTTAATTAATCAATATGCTTTCGAATATAAAAGTGTCAGACTATTTTCTTTCAGAATCTATTTTCATTTATATTTCTCAAATATTGAAAAGGGAAGTTCATATCGTTTTAATTTTCTTGGGAGTACAAATAAGATTCCAACGTTTCACATGAAATTTTTTGCATCTCAATATTTCAACCAACTTTTGTCAAACGATGGAAACTTGGTTGTAGTTCCAATACTTAAAATAAACAACATTCAATTTACTTAAAGCAAATAATTATTAAGAAAGACAGTCAATGGTTTCTGGTAATTTTCTCAATGTTTATTAAATTAAATATTCTGAAACAAGTCAAATGACCATCATCATTTTAAGCGAAAGGAATTTATATAATAAAAATAGACGTTGGTCACAATTAACAACATCAACAACATCATGATCATCGTTTTTCACTAGGCAAAATTACTATTAATTTGAAGAAATAAAATTACAAAAAAATTAACAGTTTATTAAAGCGACAACTACCGACAAGAAGAAACAACTACATACATCAAATACTTACAATAGTAAAACAAGTAAAACATATCACGTTTTTATAATACATATAAGATGTTCTGCCTGCCCTTAGTTTTGTTTCTTTCAATCAAATTGTTGATGGTGGTTGGTAAACATGTTGATGTTGTTCCTAGTGTTTTTCTGGTTATAATTTTACACGATATAAATTAATACGAGGCAGGAAATCTGAATAAAGAATAAATATCTACATTTAAGGTAAAGACTATAATGATAAAACAACTATGAAGATCAGATGGAGGGAGAAGTGTATACATATACTTATTTACTACAAAGCAAAACAAGCAAAAAAAAACAAAAGGTAAATTAATAATAAACTGGTTAAAGAAGAAAAAAGAAAAATCTAAAAATATATATGACACCACGAGTACATGTCGCCTATAATTGCAAACCGGATGCAATGGAAAAACAATCTAAATGCTTTGCAAAGACAGACTCCTTGCCGCACCCCAAATTAAACTGAAATGGATGGAAATGGATTGGAATGAAAAACAAAGCAAAGCAAAAAGAGCAATTTCCCAAGTGTTTATAGAACTGCAAATATTATACTATGAAAGAGACGACTACGAGTCTGTGGATGGGGCAAGTAAACAGGCCAATGTCCCTTTCACATTGTGTCCACTCAATGCGCCGTGTAAACACGACATAAACGAGATGAAACTATGAAATGTGTTTGTTGCATGCAACATCACACATCTGTGTGTGTATTTCTGTAACACATGCCGCATGATTGTAATGAACTTAACTCGCTCAACTTGCTTGCTGCTGAGCCATGCCAACAGCATGATGACCACCAACCAAGCAAGCACAACATGCCATCCATGTCACTTACTCCTTTTTTCCTCTTTGTTTTTGTAAAAGGATGAAATTTATGACAGTCTCTCATGTAATTGCACGCAACAATAATAACAGCAACAGCAGCAAGAAGATGATGTGGTGGAACCGAGAAGCGAATTGAGGACGCACAAAATTCAATTTCAGCAAACAAAACAAAAAAGTTGTAAAAATGAAAAATATGAAAAGAAAAAATAACCAGGACCATAACCAGGACCAAGACTTTATTGTTGTTGTAAGACTGCGCTTGTATGTGATATTTTTTTCTTGTTGCATGCATGCCCCAGTAACAGACGGAACTTCTGTTCCATGTCCTTTGTTACATTTTTATGACGACGCGCTGCGCAGTGCAGCAACTCTGTTTGTTGCCTTTTTTTATGTTGCTCACAAATAAGGTGTCGTCTGACTGCTGCTGCTGCTGCTGCAATTTAGGTTTCTCAAATGTCCTTTTAATGGACTCAGTCACACACTAACTCACTAACTAACTCACCAACTAAACTCATGTCCTTTGACATGTTTACAGCTGTGTTTCAATGGCAAAAGGATTTTTCACACTTTTAGCGAGTCAATTACCACTGAGTTGTGACTGACGGAATCATCATAAACAATTTAAAAATGAAATTTTATGATTTCACCTTTTAAAGACACCTGGTTAGCTTCTTTTGCTTATCTCTCTCTCTCTCTCTCTCTCTGTGACTCTATAATACAACAAATTAATTGAACTACTTTAGATTAGGTTAGCATGTGTTTGTATCTAATTTCAATTAGAAAATTTCCAATTAAATTTGATTTAAAAAAAAAAACAAAAAGCAAAAGAAAAATGAAATGAAATGAAAATGAAAAGGAAAAAAATGAACTCAAAAGTGGCGCCGCATAAGGCATTTAATTAAAAAAGTTTTTGGCACACACTAAAATCCATAAAAGACATAAAAACCCGCATAAAAACTATAAAATGAAAATGAAAAGAATTTTAAAAAGATACACACAAATACAATACACTCACACACAACACAATCTAACTCATAATAAAAAAGATAAAACCAACAAACAAGAAAAAATTGTTTAAAGAAAACATAATAAAGAAGCATCAAGAAAAAAAAAAAAAAAAACGACGAATCTTCTGTTTGCTTTGAAAGCGACCCCAACCAAATCATCAACCCAAGAAAAAAAAAAGAAAAGAAATACTCAAGTGAATTTGAATTCTAGCGACGGCAATCATCGAACACTGTTGAGTGAGTTAAAAACTTGAATAGAGTGGAGAGAGAATAAGTTGGAAATTTCCACTCAAAAGAAAATCCAATTCACTTAAAAAAGCCCAGAATGAACACTAAAAGAAAACACATTTGAATTTTCATTTTCCCAACAACTCAGTTTCAGTTTCTACTCAGTTTTCCTCAGTTTTCATTTTCACTCATTCTCTTAGTTCATTCGTTTGTTCCTTCGTTTGCTTGAATGTTTGTTTGTGGAGCTTTTTTTTCATTTTCATTTTCTTTTTGTGCTCCTTTTTTTCTATACTTTTTTCAATCAGTGCACAACAACAACAATGATTTTTATTTTTATGCGCAAAGGTAACGATCTCGTTTCCACTTACTTAAATCTACGTTTTAACTGCCGCAACGCATTTGATGTCCCATTCTGGCAAATTGCAATTGGAATTTGGTATTTGTGAAAAAGCAACGGCGGCGGCAACAAGAGAACTTTAGACGTGAAAGAAAAGTATGATGATTTTGATATCAAAGAGGGGAGCAGTAGGGATATAATATACATAGGAATAAGATGCGCAAGACACAGAGCGTAAAAAAGAGATTTTGCGCGCTCTATAAATTTAAAAAAGAGAATCAAAATTCACATACAGGAAAATGTATTAATCAAATAAAGTAAAACAAAATGTAAAATAAATCAAAAAAGATACAATAATCAATCTATTCTACTAATTAAATCAATATTAATTAATACTTAAAGTTCATTAAGGAAGAGGAACACACGCACAGCAAAAATACACAAAAATAAACCATAAAAGCAGTAAAAGTAGCAATAGCAAAAGAAGAACAAGAATACACAAGCAAGCAATAACAACAACAAGAGTAGCAAGCAACAACAACAACAACAACAAGAGTAATAATGTTAAGCAATTGAGCGCCATTCAGTAAACGATTATGAGGCCATCTCAGTCGCACTTAAAACGGCCATAAACGACGACAGTTATGGCTGCAATAACAACAACAACAACAACATCAAAAGCAGCAGCAATAACAACAACTATATAACAATCACCACATTTACTCTCTTTCGTATGTTTGTTCATACACTTGCGCTCTAAAATCACACGAGCGAACATACAAGCGACTAGCATACGACCCAACTTCAAATGGTGCTCGGTCGTAGAGCGTGAGAAAAACTATACAAATTCTCTCGCATGCGAGTAGAAGAAAAATAAAACAAGCAGAGCTACGAGCAAAGCTATTGATTATTCTCAATTTTTATTTAACTTCCCACACACAAAATTCAATTTTTATGTGCGACGCGTGGCGCGTAACACAAGTGCTAAGATAGATAGAGAGAGAGAGAGAGCGACAGCAAGTGAGAGAGCACAAATATAAAAGCATGCATGACCATGGCGAGAGCCATTCCATCCATGTTTATTTACTCTCAGGGTGAGAGAATAATAATGGTTGCTCATAACATTTGCGTGCTCATTCACACTCATTAAATGCTTACGATAACATTAAATGCATTCCCTACTCTTTTCTCTAATGGCAGTTTACGAGTTTAGAGCAATGGCTGGTCTTTATTGCTATCTCCCTTTGGCGTGTGCATTTCCTATAGAATAACGCTGATTTTGATGTTCATGGTGATGATGATGATGATGACGATGGGCTCTTTAAGTTGAGTTAAACAGTTAAACTCCTTGGCAGTTATGGCTTCCGTATGTATGTTTTTGTTATTTTATTCACGTGGCGTCATTGAAGGCGTGGCTTAAATGCGTACACTTTGCTCGTTCTTTCGTTCATTCGTTCTTTTATTCGTTTTATGCTCATTTTATGACTCATTTTTATCGTTCGCTCGGTCTTCTTACTGGATTTGCCTTGCGTTGCGCTTTGCGAGTTTGTGAGTTTGCCAGTTTTTATTTTGGGAAAATTCGTTTTGGCGTCGGTGAAATTGTTTGTTTGGATAATTATTTCAATTGTTATTAGATTGTTGCAACAACTATAAAAATGCTATAAAAAAGTATTTGTATTTGCTTTTAAATGATTTTTAGTATTATTCACTCAATGTTTTCTTCTACTAGACACTGTTGCTTCTTTAGTTAAGCTTAGCTGCTTATGCTCATTTCTTGAGTTACTCACCCTTTTGTTCTTTACCAATTTGTTGGCATTTGAATGATGTCTAAGAAGGACAAATCATTTATGGAATAATTTATATGTAAAATTAATCATCTGTTTGTGGTTGCTTTAGTTATTCTACTACTAAATTTAATAAAAGAAAATAATGTAAGGTTTGGAGACCATATAATTTTATTAGATCGTCTTTTATCAATGATTAATGATGAGAAGAATTTGTTAGGGATCGACAAACCACTTAATTCAAAAAGAAAAATACATTCTTCAGTGGGCAAACGAATTATTAGCACCCAAAATATCATGTTTCCAAGAAAACATCACATATTTTCTTTCCTATCATTACATGTTTTGTTCTTTGTAAGTGGTCTTCTTCCTAAATAAAGAAATTTGTCACAATCCATAATATTAAAAAGTATAATATGACCTACATACTTATGTATATTTCTTATCATGGTTTTCATTATAGAACTTTTACCGCAATTTTTGCCATAAAAATCTTCAATTTTTGTATCTAAAATAATTTTTATTTTATTTATTGATTATTGACTTATAATTACAACGACCATCTAACCAAAATATGGAGCACAAGCATCAATGGCTATCAGATCAGATACATAAATAAAAGCAATAAAATATTTGCTCTTAAAGTAACTGACAATTGAGACTTCATTCATGTTTAGGGTGTGATTGATTTTTGTTATCCAATACCTCAGTATAGTCCTGGACAAATTTCTCACCTGCGTGAGATCAATCATGACATATTGCAACGAAAAGTCACGGAAACTAAACTGGCTACTACATGAAAATAGTATACGTCGACTTGGCTCTACGCTATACAAATTTGGGGGATCACTTCCGCGTACAACATAAGAAAAGTTGATGGTTTCCAAAACAAAGCTCTAAGACAAGTCACGGAAGCCCCATGGTTTCCGCTCAACACTATTCTACATAGAGATCTAAAGATGCCTACAGGGCTTTGTTGCTTTACACAACAGTCGTTAATAATAAAATTTCTTAATTTTAACAGACCACTTAGCACGTATTCTTCTTATATGGTGATCCATGATGATGTTATTTTATTATCTAAGTGCATATATACTTATGTATCAGTGATGTTTTCTTTTCGGAATGTGATTGCCATTGAATCATAAAGGATATTGTAAAGAAATTGCGCAGAAACTGTCGCTAATGAAAATTAAAAAGAAGGACTGATCCGAGGACGCTCCCTTGGGGAACTCATGCATTGAGTAGCATTGCTTTTAACTTATTCTGATTGATTTAAAAATTCTTGTTAATTTTCAAACCTCTTGTTTTCCATAGGAAGGTCTCAGATCTCGATATTCATTAGATCTCAAATAAATTTTCCTATATAAAATTTACTGCAAAGTGTGTTTCATTGAGTCTTTTCTCTTTGCTTTTTCACAAAAAAATAATTTTCTTTATAATATTCTTGCATAATGTTGTGCTAGGCTACCTCAAAATATGTTGCCTTCAAGTCCAACAATCACAAATATCATTTATCATTTATGAAAAAACCGGTATATCATGTTTGTGAACTCCACCATTCCACCACTCCTCATTTTACAATACATTACACATTCTGCAAAGGGCTACAAACGAAACCAAACCAAACCAAATCAAACCAAACCAAATAAACTATTCTAATCTATAAATATTTGTAGTATTTTAAGTTCAAAATCTTTTTTCTTTTTGTCGTTTTTCTTTATTTCAATACATTTGACTTTGGAAGAGGAAAAAAAATGAATCTAAAATAAATAAATAAACATTTCAATGAAAAAATGTCACGAATTCGAACGTGAGTGCCGTGATTAGAGTTCTTAATGTGAACAAATATTTTTAATGGAGTCTGTTGTTCTTGTTTTTTTTTTTTTTATAAATAACAAATTCTTCGTTTTGTTCGCAGCTGTTTTAGTCTCCACCAGTTTAATGGAGAAGGAATGAAAATAACAAAAAACTTTTGTTTGACTAAAAAAAGATGACAAAAAAAAAAAAAAAAAAAAACATGGAGAACTACAAATAGTCAAAAAACAAAAACAGAAAAGAAGAGAATAAAATATAATGAAATGAAATGAATATGAACTGCGGGCAGTTAGTTGACTTGACTTCTTCTTTTTGTGTTCTTTATTGTGTTTTCCGAAATTGTTAATTAAAATAATAAAATCATTTTTATGCGAATGCAAATGGCATACGTAATTCAATAAATGTTCAAAAATGTCTTTGTTTCGCATATCATTAATTTATTTTTATTATTTTATTATTATATATTGTTCTTTATTTGTTTTTTTTTTTTTTTTTTTTTTTTTTGCCAATAAAATATTGTTTTTTGTCTTTATAATGGATTTTTAAATACAATACGAAATGCTTTTTTCAACAAATTATAGACAATAATTTTTAAAATTTATATAAATTATTTTTCCATACAAAAAATTCACATGTTTATTATAAACAGAAGAGGAGGAGCAGGGGAAGGCGCAAAAGAAAAACATTTCATTTAATAATTGAAATTCTTCAAATGACTTTAAAAATACAAAATGAACTTGCATGTGTACGAGAATATAGTATTGTGTTGTTTGTTGTCTTGTTGTCTGTCATCAATGATGATTTTTAGATACGTTTTCATACAAACGTATCTTTCATTAAGTCAGGAGATGTCTTTAGTCTTTGGATACTAAATATGCATGTGCATGTCCATCATCAGACAGAGAGTGTATACGATATGTTTCCAAAATCTTCTAGTCGACATCCGTTGCTCTTAAAATGTCCGCGGACATCTATGAGTTCAGTTCATTGCTACTGAATTTCTTCCTTTTGGTTGAGTTCAGTCATCCATCCATCCATCGGTCGTTGTTGATCGTTTAGTTGTCAGTGATTTTTATTTTTTGAAATTTATTTCATGTTTTGTTGTCTTTGAAAATGTGCGACAACACAAATTTGGTGTCTGTTTTTGCTTGATTTTTGTTAGTTTGTTACCTTGAGCTGCTCACTTGTTTTTGCTTGCTGCTCGTTTATCTGTCATTCAGACAGTCTGAGTTTTTTTTTAAGGGCTAATTTATTCTCAATGTTATGCCATATTATGCTGCACACTGACAACATTGAAGTCTTGGCAAGTCTTCACTTGCAGTTGCAAAAATATTCAATCGATGGACTTTGATATTTCAAATTTCAAATTTAGAAAACTTAACAAGCTCATCAGGAAATCAAATCTTAGTTTCTTCATAAACAAATGAACTACATACTAAGAAATGAAATGAAATAAAATGTAATAAATTAAATTTCTAAATAACTTCTTTCTCACGCAGTGGCAACGGCAATGGCGACAATTTACCTGATTCAAAACGTGCCCACGTTAAAAATCATCCAAAGTCTATTATAAAGTTCATGTTGCAAGAAGTTGCAATCATGTCTTTGTTGCCACATTTGGCGTATTCGCTATGCAAAAGCAATTCTCCAGTATCAAAAGACACCAAACTACTACGACGACGACGACGACTATATGTTAAAGGAAACCAGTCTCAGTCTCAGTTCCAGTCCCAGTCTCAGACTCGACTCGACTCGACTTGACTTGACTTATAAATTCTCTAGAAATAAAGACGGCGACAAAATAAGACATTGTGCGACGCATTGTAACTTTGAGTTGTTGTGAGTATAAGTTTATATATGTGTGCGTGTGTGTGTGTGTGTGTACGCGTGCAACATGCATGTGGCTTTTGTTGCCAGTTTATCATTCAAACGAATCATAATTTAAGTAGATACCATTTTTGCGCTTTGCTTGGAGTTGGAGGTGACCAAACCAAACCGAGACTATAAAGAAATAATGAAACAAGCCAACAAACAGATACTTACACCCACTCATGCTCATGTTATATTGTATATTGTTGTCCACCATTTGTTGTTTGTTGCTGCTGCTGTTGTTGTTGTTGTCACAATGAGAAATGTTGCATATAAAGATTTGGTTACGCATTTCGCTGAATAAGCAAACAGAAAAACAGCAACTTTTGAAAACAACTTTTTAGTTTTACATACGAGTAGATAAATACATTTGTATATACCATCGATACATTTATATTTAATTATGATTTTCGTGTGTTTTGGTTACTGGAAGTCATAGATTTTACATCAGTTGAAATTTCTCAAAAATTCATTGGATGAGTCTATGGAAAATATTTACAAACAGAAAACTGAATCAGTATTCCATCATCTTATAACGCAAGATTTCTACAGAAAGTATGATTCTCTGTGTCCATTATTTTACTGTTTTTTTTTTCTGTGTTCTATGAACAAGGAGCTATAGATCTTTCAAGGATGTTTTATGCCCATGCGAGAAGTTATTGAACGTCTCAAATCTCATTTAATCCCGAAGTATCGCCAAAGCAATTCTTCGTAGAGAGGAATAATAATCTTTATTAGACGCAATTTTTTGCTCATACGCATAGTGCGCCATGCATTTTGTTTGATATACATGCAAAGAAGAATGCGCAGTCTTCCGTCATACGCCTTACAATCTCTTGTGAACTGCAGAGAGATCTAAGCCGCGCATACATTCTACTTTACGTTGCTTCGAATCGAAGGCACTTATGATCACAGTATTTCGGATCTTACACGATATCTAGGCAAAAACCACAGAATACATCTACAGTAAGCCCAGATTCCCCTGAGTGGTCGGGTCTACGTCCCAGAATCACCCGACATCAGTCGGCCAAGGACCACTCACCCCTGCCGCGAGGCTTCAGTTGCACACGCTGCAGCCCCCTTGCAGTTACAACAACAACAACAACAGTAAGCCCAAATCTGTACAAGTGCTGCCTGTAGCATCCATGACTAGTTGCGAATTGAGAAAAATCAAACTTTATGACCCCGAATCAAGGCTTAAGCCAATGTGGAAGCTGGTGAATCATCCGTGACTCTGCACTGCTCCACCTGTATTGCCATATGTTTAGATACGTGGTCTTAATTTCATCACAGCTTGATCTCGGGGAAGTTGGTCGAGCGAAGTATTTTTCCATAGCATCCAAAGCTTTACTGTTTACCAAATCATAGATGAGCCTTTCTTTGAACTTAAAATCAACAATATTAAATTTCTTGATTTCATTTGTATTTTTCACTTATGTGTGACGAAGTTTTCTTTAATATAAACATAAAAATTCTTCACTAGAACTGACCTAGCCACCATCAAACACTACTATTCTTTGGTCGCCAGGTTAAAGGGATCATTGTCATTGTTATTTTCCATGCCCCCTGTAGCAGCAAAAGGTGAATACACTTCAATGAGTATTGGGTCTTGTCCTATGGGTGTTTATTTGTTTGTTGTCGTGCAGAAGCTTCATTACTTCTTACGTTCTAAGGATGTGTTGATAAGCAGTTTCAGTGCCAACTACAATCAACATGAACGAAACATAATAAACAATTACACTACTAGTTGTTTCCAAGAGTCCAAAAGCAGAGACATTGCCCAAGGCGCACACAAAGTCAGCAAAAGTCATTGTTATCAAGGAGTGACAACGAGTGATGTTGTGAGGACACAACACAATCCAATTTAGTTGAGAGACATTGAAAAAACTTATGTATTGAAAGGCAAACATCATGAACACATTCGAAATGAAAAGAAGAAATAAAAACCCCATTGAATTTATGCATTTAAAGTGTTGTTAAATAACATGAAATTGCTTAATTCCAATAATGAAACACACAGAAAGAAGAAGGCGCTGAAACGAAAAAAACATTTGTTTGAGTACCGGGAGCAAAAAAGCTCAATGAATTTAAAAAAAAAAAAAAAAAAAATGATAAAAAGAGAAGAAAAAATTACATAAAAACCGATTTAAAATGATATGCAAAAGGAATTAATGATGTGCATGATCAAAATATAGTATAGACATTGTCTTTTAAACTCTCTGTCTGTCTGTCTGTCTTTCTATCTGTTTGTCTGTGTGTCAGTTGCTTGATGCTTCTCTATCTGATCATCATTGGCTTTTGGTCCATTTAGGGCATTCGATTTATCTTTGTTTGTTTCTGTCTGTCGGTTGGAGTCTTTATGACGACGTGCCCATTGAGTTTGATCAACCAAAAGTACTACTTGACTGGGTTTTAAAAGACAAAACCACTCATTCACTCACTCACTCACTTACTCACTCTCTGTTTGTTTGTTTGTTTGTCTGTCTGTCTATCCATAAGTTCGTCGTTCTGTCGCCATACCAGACACTGGTGCCGACGCCGCCGCCACCGCCGCCACCGCATATCTTACTTCGCCAGAGTGGAGAAACACTTAATGGGCCCATTCAATTGATCGTTAATGTTGTTTTCTTATTATATTTTATTTCTTATTTTTATTGTTTCTACTCCTTAGGCTTCAGTAGACCCCGATTTCGTGTGTTTGGTTGATTTGGTTGGATTCCCGCCTCAATTTATAATTTTATTTAATATTATTATGGTTTATTTATGCGATTTTAAATAATGTGCAATTCAAAGATAAAATTGTGAACTTTTTTTCTTCTTCGTGTTGATTTAATGGGAAGTTTTTTGTTGTTTGTTTTATTTTGTTTTGTTTCAAGTTTTGTTTTCTTTTGTTTTCCATTAAAATTTTGAAAAACACGAAAACGAAACCAAAACAAAAACAAAAGAATAAATAGAAATACTTAACATTAAAGCAAAGTTTTTTGTTTTTGACATAAATTATTATCTTTTTATTATTTATGAACTCATTTCATTCGCCTCAACTCAAATCAAATTAACTCAATTCAATTCGATTCATTTCAACTTGTTTTGCTTAATGTTATTTTTGTGCATTAGAAGCGTAGGCGTATGATTAATATTTTTTTTTTTGTTTGTTTTCTAATTCAAATTCAATTTTGTTAAGTATTCATTGTATTTATTTATTTATTGTGTCTTCATAAGTTTCAGTGTTTCTCAAGTAAAATGTAAATTCCTGAAAGCGTTAAACAGCTGAACCTTCTTCTTTGATGTTACAAAATCATCAATTCAACCGACAAAATACCAAAATTAGTTTGCATTTAACACGAACACCTGATGATGATGGTGATGATGATGATAGTGTCGGTGTCGGTGATGGTGATTGTGATTGTGATGGCTGCCACTTGAAAGCAGCTTCCGCTTTGAAGCTGCGAAAATTACAAATGGATTTTGAAAACTAACCATTGACGTTGACTTGGCATACATACGAGTTTATTCAGCTTCAGTTTCGATCATTTAACGTATGTTCATGTTAATGACTCTGACGACATTGATGACTGCCACATTACTCACACATTGCATATACTTAGTATGTACTATACAATGAGATTGAGTACTGATCGAAGTGAGTCTTGCGTGTTTTAACAACATTTGCTCGCTCTCTTTCTCATTGAAACGTGTTATTTAACGATAATTTCATTTAAGCGAATGTTCGCGCTTTTACTCAGCTGGATATTGATGAAATTATATATTATTGTAATCAATGATGATGCCATTGAAGTCATGTGAGAAGGGAGGCTACATATTCGTACAAATTAATTGAGGTTCACATCAGAATGAAAAATTCTTCAAAATAATAAAAAATCGAAAGAAAGAAAGGAACTTTGGCAATCAAGGAAAAGAATTTCGTTGCAGTCCTCAATCCTCAACACTACAAGTTATTGAGAAAGATGGCTTTACACTTAAACGTTTTACTTGTTGAATAATGATTATAACGACTTTAATGGCCCCAGGTTGTAGTCTCCTCATACATTCAACCATCATCCATCTATCCAAGTAAATTATTTAAGCATGCAACATGAAGAACAACTACAACATCAACTGCAATAATAACAGTAGAAGGCAGCAGCACCATGAACAGATACAAAATATTGTTTATGCATCAATGTGCCCTTTAATAATATTGTAATTGATGAAAGTTGAGGACCGCTGGTGTTGCATTTGCTCCACCCCATTTGGGTTGATCTGCTTACCCCTATGTAATTTGGTATAATTTTTTCTTGTTTTTTCTTGTTTTTTTTATTTGGTTCATCGTGAAATTATATTTTTACTGTATAGGTACAATATATTTCTCATATCCTGTATGCATGCGGTTGCCTTATTATTGTTATTAATCATCTGTTCGAACTTGTTCACTCATTCAACAAGCAATTATTTTCCTCTTCCTCTGATTGTCATTAAAATTATATATAATATTTTTATATTTATTTATATTTTATATTATATTTTTTCCAAGAGATTGTTGACTGAGTGAGGATTAAGAGAAGGAAGATCGGAGGAATTGAAGAATAAATATAAAAATAGAGAAAAAATTAGTTATCCAGTCTTTGATTTAACTTAAGTCATCGATTAGGTAAGTGTTAGATTAGATTAGAATACAATACGTTAACCTGTTTCTTCAAAGCATCGCAAAAAACTGAGATCCTTAGCGATATTAAATCGATTTAGAGAAAGTTAGTACCGCTTAGGAATCTTTAAAAATCTTAAAATGGCTTTCACTTCTCCAGTTTTGTTAAGTCGCTTGTAATTGGAAACTCTTAAGTGCATCATGTGAATCTTATTTGTGCTTGGAGGAAACATTAAAGTTATTGCAGGACACCTTCCTCAACATTTATCCATATATTAACAAAATTTATCGATGCTTGTGAGTTTGAGTAATTATTTTATTTTGATTTAGTTCTCTGATTGCCAATGTCCACTCCCATTACCATTTCATTGTATGTCTTTATTTTTAGTACCCAATAGATACACAGCTTGCGTCTAGCACTTTGTAGTGAAGAACATTTCTTAAAGAATGAATCAATGTTATGTTGACAATAAATGTCTGATAGCAGAAGTTGATTGCAGCATCATAAAAAAGAAAGAAGTAAAGCTCCGCGGCAAATACTTTTGTTTGGATGTTTGAATTTATTGTTGAAAATCATTGAAAATGTTGTTGGATTCTCAAAAAATTAAAGTGTTTATTATCCGCATTGTCCAGTCTTTATAAATTGATAAGTAGTATGATAATTTTAAGGACTTTCCAAAACTCAAATGCAAATGTTAGAAAACAGAGTCAACTCTTTCTATCATTTTGGAGTCGAATAGTTTACCTACAATTCTACTCGTTTTAGCTTAAAATATATGTGATGATATGATGCACTGAATCTTTAATTTTGATTTTGTTCTCTGATTACATACATCCATCCTCCATTCGATTCACAATTTCATTGTACAAAATGTCTTTATGTTCGTTAAGTTGATTGTAACATCAATGCGGAAAAGTCTCGCAGCCTACTCTGGGACTGCAAACACTTCCGAAAGAAACATGCTAAAGTAGTAGAAATAGAAGTCTTAAGGGCTTCTCAAAACTCTGCTCCAAACAATTGACAACAGCCTCAACTCCTTCCTTCAATTTTTGATAGAAGAGAATTACTATGCAAAAAAGGTTCATCATCGATTCGTGTTCATATTTTTCTCAAAAATAATCATGGAAAGAATATTAAGAACGTAAGAAATCTTCAATCTAATGGCTTATAAACCAAATACCAATTATGAATCTAATAAATCTAAATTTGAAATTTTTAAAGTTGGAAAACTTTAAAAAAATTTCAACATTTGTAAATGCACTTTCATGACAAAAAAAAAAAACATCTAAACAACTAAGTAGTAGTAGATTATTAAAGAAGAAAAAATTATGTATCTTTTAGATACAAATGGAAAAAAAAGAAATGAAAATACTTTATACAAAGGTCAAAATGAAATAAATCAGTTGTGGATGCACGCGTGATCATCATCTTTCTTTGCTTTATTTTGTTTTTCTTTGGATTTTGTTGTCTTTTTAGATGATTCTGCAGAAGAACAAAATGCCTGATGACGCTGAAATAAGAAAACTAACTTTAACAAAAGCAGCAACAAATCTCAAGACAGCAATAAACAACATGGTTGACAATCTTAAATCTTATAAGTCTTGAAGTCAACTTGATATGCTGGAACACCATTGTGGTTGTTGTTGCCTTTTCTACTTTTTCTTTTTCTTATTCTTAAGATTTTTGTGTTTGTCGTTCCTTTTTCTGATTCTGATTCTGATTTTGAATCTGTTTCTTTTTCTTATTTCTCTCTGTTATTATGTACTGTTGTTATCAAAAGAGTCATCCACACACACACACACACACACACACACACACACACACACACACACACACACACACACACACGCAGATACAGTGAAATATACTTAAAGGGACTGCGGTCTTTGCTATGCAATCATGCAAGCAACTGACAACTGGGCAACTGGCGAAAAAAGGCCTTTGCCTTTAACCAAAGAAGAAAAAGGTTGGTTGACTTGTTTTCTTGGTTTGCTTGGTTGGCTTGGCTTGGTTGACTGGTTGAATGGATAAATGGATAAATGGATGAACGGACGGATGGATGGCCATATTGAGTTCAAGATACGTGGAACTTTGTACATTTTAGGTAGAAATTCCATATCTTTTGAAGTTGCTGCTAATGTTGATTTTTCTCTTTATTGTTACTTATGTTGTTGCTGTTGTTATCGTTGTTATATTCATTATGGTTGTTGTTGGTTGTTGTTGTGCTTTATTGTTTATTTCTTCTTATTTTTGTGTATATTTTTTCTGCTTATGCGATATCTTTCTATGTATTTTTATGCGTTTCTTCTTCTTTTGTACCCTTTAACTTTGATGGCGTTTCTGAGATTTTTTTTCTTGTTATTCTTTACTAAATTTTCTCAACTTTTTTTTTTCATTTTTATTTTTTTTTTTGGGTCAAAATTTCAGGCAAAAAGCAAATGTTGATGTTTCATTACTTATATTCTCGTTTTATGCGAATATCGTGTTACCATCTAAAAGTTTAATTCATTATATTTTGTGATGACTTTAAGTGCTCTTCAGGGTATTAAGTTAGTTTTCCCGGTTTTCAGATAAGTTACACGAAGGCGCCAAAAATGACACGCTACACATAAATGAATTGCCTATGAATTATGCATTAAGCCTTTTACAACTTTTCGCCATTAAAATCTTATCAAATATTTTTTTTTCTTTTACCATAAAATTTTTTCTCTAATTGATCTGAAACTGCTTTACTTTGGTTTTACTACTTGGCACGCGTGTTGTGTCTTGAACTCGTAAATCAAATGAAATTTCTGTTGTTATTTTTTTACGATTTTTTAAATGATTTTTCCTACGTTTTTGTGGTTTTGTTGTAGTCTTGACTTTTTGTTAGCCACAGTTGGTTGGTGGTTTCAATGTTCAGAACATTAAAACAACACATTCAAGTATTTCTTATTGTCGAGAGTAATAAAATTCAAAATGCCTCGCATCATCATCATCATCGCCATCGCCATCACCATCACCATCATCATTTTATGTTTATTTAATTTGATGCAATTCATAACAATTCAGTTTACGACATTTTTACTACTTGAAAATCCAGTGAACAAAACGAAACCGATTTGTTTTTGACACACGTTGATGCATTCAAATGTCGATCTCATCATCATCATCATCCACATAATCATTGGTTTCGATTCAGTTGTGGTTTTTATGTTTATGTTGTTGCTGCTGCTGTTGCTACCCACCCGCAGTCTGTTTGAAGGTGAATCTTTACGACTTTTGTACAGCAATCCATCCAGAGACAACAATTAATTTACGCCATTACTTTTTTTCTGTTTATTTGTTTGTGGTTATAAAGGGAAAATAGATAGATGGATAGAAAGGAACGTAAAGGAGTGAAAGTGTTTGACTCAATTGCACCACCATCACCACCACCACCATCATCATCATCATCATCATCATACGAGTAACACAACAGAATCAAATAAACAAACAACAATTTTCCATCCATTTCTATTCAATGGACGACGAGGAGAGAAGAGAAGACCTCCTTAACAATTTACGAGCATTTTATAGATCGTAAAAAGTACAAGTATCTCTAAAACAGTAGATTTAGTTGATTTTACGATGTGTAAAGTGTGTTGATGCCGCTGCCATGCAGCAATGTTGTACTCGTATCTACTTCTGTTTTCAAATGTTGTTTTTGTTATTTTGTTATTGGCATGCGCCATCATTAAAAACGTGATTCAACACACTTAGGAGCATCATAAAAATGGTCATAATCAAAAGTGTTACCAGTTAAGAAGATAATTTGATGATGATTCTTCATGGCTCTTTATGTTTTTATGTAGTATAAAGTATTTGATGTTTATGATTGTTGATTTGTGTCAACTATTACAATTTAATAGATTTTTAATTGGAATTTTATAGACATCACTTTGGATTGGATGTTTGTAAAGCAAAGCAAAATTTGATTTAAATGAAGTGATTTCAATAAACTGAATAAGCTAAATACATAAATCTATTGAAAAGGAAATAGCAGGTTAAAATCTTCTAAGAAAGTATGAATGTAAGTCAAATGATTGAGCTCCTAAAATATTCTTAACAATACAAGACAGGAGGTTAGAAAAGCATTCATTAATTCATGGAAAAGCAAATGATTAAAGTCCTTAATAAACAGTTTGTTCATCAACCTACCTTTTATAAGGATATCCATAGGCTTAGATGTTAGCTCAATTAAGTCTTCGCATGGATGTTATAATTTTTGAGGAAAACAACTTCTTTTCTTAAAGATTTTTTAACCTTATAATTCATTTCATTTACTTAAACTCATCCTTTGGACTCATTAAGGCGCAAATTAAAAGGTTCGTGAGTCAGATCACTTTTTACTGCTGACTATTTGTTTGGAAGTTCCAGGTGGAATCATTATGGATTACTTGATAGCTTTCCAATAAGGAAAGCAACCACTGACTAAGTAATCACCCAGTTTGAATTCAACATTTAGTAATTTTATTTAATTTTTACATGAGTATTGATCTTTCAAAGCACTTTCTTCACATTTGCATTTGAGTAAACACTTGATTCATATTTCAATTGATTGAATGCCTAGAAATATTTGGCATCTCTTATATTATATTATTTTTAGAACTCTTTTTTTCTCATTTTCATATCTCCAATATCAAATTTTAAATCACTTTGCGTCCGCGCTTTAGTAACGTCTAAGCCAATAGATACCGGGACTCATACTGAGTGTGTTTATAAAACAGCATTTGGCAAAACTCCCAAGAAAAAACATAATAAACTACTACAAAGATTTAATTTCTAAAATGTGTTAAAAAACAGAAAACAAAAAAAAAAAAGAAGAGAAATATAGTAAATTCATCCTCATGGTTTGAGGCAATTGGGAAAGGGTCATCGTAAATCATAAAATTTCCAAAATGTGAATGCGAAACTAAAAAACCGAAACCGAAAATTGTTTTCCTCACGGCATGCAGAGCAATTTTTTATGATTATTTTATTCTTATTTCTTTTTTTCTTGTTAAAATTCTTTAAAAAAAAACTGAAATCTGAAATCAGACAAAAAAGAACAAAATAAAAAATCATATTTTCAAAAATGAAAAGAACACAAAAAAGAAGCAGCTTCAAGGTCAACTTCGTTTAGCTCTTTTATGAGCTACTGTCATAAAAAAAAAGGTAAAAGATCATTCCGACAAGAAACAAAAAATTAAAAGAAGACAACTCATCTTTTCGGTAGTTTCAGAGAAATGTACGAGAGGGAGGGCGATTATGATTGGGACTCATTAGCGCAAATGTTTGTCTACTCTATGACTATTGGCATTGCACTTGTGTGCTCAACTTTTCCATATCTATGAACATCATATCCCAGTTCAAGACCAAGTTCAAATTTGAGTTCGAGTTCATTGCTTGTTGAATTTTTAATTAGAGTGAGTGAGTTTCGTTTTTTTTTTTTTTTTTTTTTGTTTCCCGACCCAAATGACCTTGTGCCATTTTCATTCGATTGTTTGTTTTTTATTCACTTTGCTTAGGAGGTGAGCACGAGTGTGCATAAAGTGATTTTTATGATTTACTTAAGGAAAAATATTAAAAAATTATGGCATTTCATAATTCATTTTTCATTGTTCCAATTTGTAGAAGTAGAAGGTCAATATGACAATGACAATGATGATGATGAAGATGATGGCTAAGTTATGTAACCTGGTCACATTTAATTAGTGTACCGTGTGTGGGATTTTGGGCAGGTGATTGTTGAACATGTGAAAGCGCCTTAACAGAACATAAAATAGAATATTCAAGGATATTCATTTTTTAATTGGCACACAGAATTGCATTCAAGGACAATATGCATTTTTCTTTAAAAAAAAAAAGAAAAAAGAAAACTATTTTGGACAAAAAATATTTGTAAAATAAAAAATATTGTTCCAAAACAACAATATTTTGTTGTTGTTGCTGTTGCTGTTGTGTAACCAGAGATTTATATCGTGTTAAATGTAAATCACTGCATTATATTGTAGAATGAAAAGCCCATTTAAACCATGTTCACTTAACATGTTTTCCATCTCCATCTCCACCTCCACCTCCTCCACCTTCAAGTTCTTAAAACTGAAATTGAGTACCGAACGTGCTCGCTGCTCTTGTGGTCAACATTAAGTCAGTCTGAGTATTCACAGTCACCATAACCATGTGTTGTCCACAGCAAACTCCTAAATTTAACAGCGTGCAAATTCAATACCACAACACAACACAACATGTTGCACAAAGAGTGTATACTCGTACAATCTCTCCTGCTTGTTGTTGGCCCCAGCATTGACCTGAAATTTATTAAGCTCAGATTTCTCTGTGGCGTTGTTTTGTGCATCATTGCAAGAACTGAACAGAACAGAAGAGTTTCTTGTTGTGCTTCTACTACTATTCTCTGGTTTTAGTAGTTGTTTGTATTCCTTTCTTTTTCATATTCTATGAATCAGTGTACAATATACTTACGATTATGTGTTTGTATATTGGTAGAAATAAGCATAATTAAAGCATTTTACATTATTTATTTATTTATTTATAATATTTAATGCAACAAATACATGATCATCATGTATGTAGTAGTATGTTTATCTTAATGTTTTGTTAACTCATGTTGACAACAATAATCAATGTATTTCTGTTAATTAAAATGAAAATTCACTTATCCATGGAATGAAATTCATTCAGTCACAGGTCCAAAGTTTTCTCTGGATATAGGAAATCAAGGAACTTAAACTTAGTTTCTTCTAAGAGAAGGACTTATGACTCGTTATGTTACCACTAGAGATAGCTTAGATCTTCTACTGCCTCTTATAAGTAGTAGGTGTAGGTAGCAATAAATACTTTTTGAGATATTCTTCCTCTACGCTATTTTCCTCCTAGGAATTTTAGAGTTTTATACAAGCCCACTATGCTTAAAATTATAATCAAAGAAGAAGATAGACAGATTAAATATATTACGTATTATTTGTGGTCTTGCCATATCCTCTATAATTTAGATTTCCAAGAGGCTAAGTATTAGTGAAAATAATCTTCGTCACAAACCAGGAATTGTTTGGAGTTCAAATTGCTAGTACTTTCGGCTACGAAGTATAACTAGTGTGGCTGTATCTCGAGCCACGGGTGATCAGGAGCCAGCGAAACTTGTTCTGTCCTAGCCAGAGGAGGCGGAAACTCTATGGGAGTATCGTAGTGGCTGTGGCTGTTGCCCAGCTGCTGGTAAAGAATTAGCACGACGTGAAGTTGCCTTATACAACCGGATGCTGTGACCTATAGATCAGCTGAGGTTTTATGTGAGAGTAAGGGGACGTTGATTGACGTTTATCAATCCCTGTGCTTGGTACGGTGATATTAAGTCTTCATGATAAGTATGTATTTCCAATCTATTTCCTTCAAAATGAATTTATTTCCTTTACCCATAAAAAAGGCTCCTTTAAGTATTATAACATCAAATATATGTACATACATAAGTAGTTGTTAAATGTAGTTCTTCTATCATAGTCACTACATAGATTAGATTTGATTAAGCATCAGGGCAGGAACTGAGTACACCTACCACCCCACCAGTGGCCCTATTACATATGTCATCACCCTTAATCAGAGTTCCTCCAATATTCTGGTATTCATCATAAATTCCAGTACCCTCTTCGGAAACAAACCAACACAATTTCATTTGGTTCCAAGTACCGGAAACCTAAATAGCGGAGTCTTGGGTCCAGATTAGACCCTCACAGTGGCATAGCACATGCTCTGCTATTTCCACCTCTTCATTACATAGTCTACATTGATCTAATCGTTATGACTACGTAGATGTTTTAACACTCTGCAATGACCTGTTAAGAAGCTCAAGATTAACCGTATGACTTTCTGTGTTAGTCCCCCAGTAAGTAGTACATAATATAATTACATTCTAATAGAATTCTCATTTAGACTTACAATACATTAATATTGATTACTTGAGAAATAACTTAGGAAATAACTTTAGACTTGACAATTGACTATTGCATACTAAGTATTGTTAATATTCATTACATTCACTCACTTAATCACCGATTAATCTCAGGTAAAAATAAACTTTAATTGGGAATTTCATAAAATGAAGTTTTCTATGCATGTTTTCTCTTAGATACAATACTTTACAATGAGTATCTCTATCTATTGATAGTACTTATAATAAACCTGTCATTTCAACTTGTATTCTTCCATTTTATGTTTCTTTGAATTGAAATTAAAATAAAAAAAAAAATAAAAAAATGAACAGAACTTCAACAAACGCACGCGTGTCAATCGAATTGAATCCATTAAAATGCAGAGCATATCCTTATTGATGTATATATAAATCGAATTGAAATTAACTCCATGCTTTGCAACATTTACTAATAACTCATTTAACGCAAGCATCGTGCGGGGAATCATAAACGATTATGCAAATTCTAGGCCTCATGAAAGATGTCGATGTCGATGCCTTTGGCGATGGTAATGGTGATGGTGATGGCGTTATCGGCATACAGCAGCATAGAAATGAAATGACATGAAATGAAGTGAAGTGAGTTGAGTTCAGTTCAGTTCTGCCTCATATCGGTCATAAATAGCTTATGGCCACCGTCGCCGCCGCCGCCGCCATTAGTGAAAAGCACAAAAGTCGGTGGCATAACAAATTTGAATTGTAAACTATTAAAAGGGATTTATTTATCCAGGGGGATGATGTGTTTGTAGAATGTAGAAATTGAGAAAAGTAGAAAGCAGATGAATGGAATTTTATCCAATATTGCAATTCAAATGAAGAATAAAAAATATGCAAAATAAAAATATTAAAAAATTGCACTCAATTGGTTGCCATAACGAATACAATTTACCTTTTGATTATTTCATCTTTTCTGTTGGATCTCCTTTATACCAAAATGCATTTGATATACTCGTACATATTTTAAACTTTACATACATTTTTTTTGTGAATTTATTTTGCGCTCGTGTTGCGTTTAAAAATAAATATACAGAAAACTGATGCATCAACCAGTATGCATATGCAGCATGTACTCGTATGAATATCTATTGGATTGAGTGTATGGCAATTCTGTGGTGGTAAATGCCGCAATATGCCGCATGCGGTAAATTTATGAACTCAACATAAATGAAAAATGTTACAACAGAAAATTGAAAAATATATCTGAGTTTGAGTCTGAGACTTTTTTTGTTATTTTTAATTTAATTTGTTTTTTTATGTTTTTTTTTTTTTTTTTATTTATAAAAACAAAGGAAAATTATTAAAATATACAATAAATAAATATATTTATATGCATGGGAAGACTACTAGTGCTGCTGATAAAAGAGGAATATTTAATTGAGTTTTTTTTATTTAAAATTGAATTTTTATAAAATATGAAATATTCAATCATAAATTTCTTTGGCGGCTGAGTCTCGATTTTTCCGATCAATGAAATTGATAAGAGAATATTTAATTGAATTTCCATTTTTTTTTTTTTTTTTTTTTTGTAATCAAGTGAAATGAATTTCATTTAATTTTAAATTACATACTCATACTATCTACTACATAGTACGAGTATAGCTAGCCATGCTCATCATTCCATTCCTACCAAGTTAGTTGCCTTTGGTGGTGAATGCGTTTTTAATTGGGTTCGATGGCGTTTGCAAAGTACTTTTGTTGTAGCCTTAAGCTTCCATTATGTTTAACATGTAGCATCATGTAGTCTGTCCTCATCAATTCACATAGATTTACATCAACATAGTCCTAGTAGTAGTAGTAGTTGGCTAACCCTTTCGTGCAGCATCTTGATTTGTGGCACGCCCAAGACTTAGACTTGTGTAGACTTGGACAGAGATCTCATCTTACAACGTGTTGTGTGTGTTGCGTGCACGGGTGGTAACTATTTTGTAGTTATTTTTATAACTAAATTATATACGCACGACACTATGGTACGCTCCATGAGGCAGATCCACACAATAGTGCATCTGAAACCGAATCATTGATTGTCTGTCTGTCTGTGTAGTGAGCGCTCCAGTGCAAAATTTATCGTTTCACAGGGAGCGCGAAGCCATAAACAGCTTTTATGGTCTTCTACTGGTGGTTTGCTGCAAAATAAAGCAAAAGCTCTGTCTGCATCTTAGTTCAACTCAGACTAAAGATGATGATGATGATGATGAGCCTGTGAATGAGTCTCTCTCTCTCTCTCTCTCTCTCTCTCTCTCTCTCTCTCTCTCTATTCCTGGCTTAGTTGTGATTTAGCAGTTTCGATAAATTATCGACGAACATTTGATAGCCTCAAACATGCCACAATACACAATTATTTTGCAATTTCTTTAAAGTGGATAGAATAGTTCTAAATACATTACCATTACTATGTAGTAGTACATTTTCTAATTTATTATTTCATTTATTATTGTAAAAAATACAGAAAAAATATAAAGAAAGGCTTGAAAGAACGAACAAACACCTTTGTTTTCGATGATATTGGTTGCAAATTTGATACTCGTATTCTGCTAAATAAATTGAAATGAGATAAACATAGCAAGCTTTGTAGATATACAAAACAGATTATTTCAATTAAAGTAAACCTTTGTATTGTTTTCACAGAGAATTCTCATTGTGATTTTATTTCTCTTCAAGTTCAAAGCAATTCAAGAGAAAAATTTAAATTAAAAAAAAAAAAAAATTCTTTAAAAATAAACGAACCGCTAAAAACATGGGTCAAACAATTGGAAAACTTAAGAAACCAAAGTGTCAGAAAGGAACCAAGAAACGCAAGGTACCAGAAGGAGTCCCCTTATTATCAATGTGTGACAATATAGGTAAGAATGACCCAATACCAGAAGTAGGAGAAAAAGTATCGCTTGTGGAAAATACTGAAAATCCTAAAGAGCAAACAACAGGACAATGTGATTCTGCTCATGGGGGAAAGGTTATGCGTGCAGACTACAAAGAAGAAGGTCTCACTGTTGTACCAAAAGGTACACTAAGCACAATCACGCGACCCACTGAAACTTCTGTACAAGAAAGTACATGTGAAGTCGTCCCAAATGATATTTTATTGACACAATCGATTTTAGATGGAACTATTCGCATTGGCAAAAAGACTTTTAAAGTTAACATGGCTTGTGTGAGGACTTATGCTCGATATTTTTCAAAAAAATATCCCAATACGATTGAATTTACTTTCGATCCAAAAGTTGTACCGGCAGAGGGTTTTCGCATAGCTTACGATTGGATGTGTTTGCCAGAATATCATATTCAAGTTAGTGATATTGTCAATACATTGCAAGTGGCCATACAACTGAATATTAAGGAATTGAAAAGAAACCTTTATCAAATTCTAAGGCGTGATATGTTTTGTGAAAAACACGCCTATCGCATACTTATTCAAGCCATTCAAATTAAATGCTTGAGATCCGTCTGTGAATCAATGCTTGGCCGGTTACATCGTTATCTATTATTTTTTGTAACTAGAGCAAGTTTTGTGAATATGGACGTTCACTTACTGGAAATAATGATTAAATCTGATATGTGCGGTGTTAACTATGAAGATGAAATCTTCTATATCATTGTATATTGGATTTGCTGGGATCCACAGAGCCGTATGCAATTTTTTCAGCAATTAATCAATTATGTACGGTTTGGCAATATGTCGGCGTTATTTCTTGACAATGCATATCATTGCACGCGCACTAAATCTATACATAAGTTTACACGTTTTGCGAATGGTCCGTTAAAAGCGTTTGTTATGGAAAAGGAAAGTGAGAAATTAATACGACAAGGTATGAGTTTTTCAACAATGCGTACGTGCATAAAGGACAGAGATTTATTAATCTCAAATTGTCGAAAATCTGGAATGAGAACGTTTGAGGAACGTTACTATATCTTTGATCAAAATTTCGACTATCATTTCAAGTATCAAAACCTTCCAAGCATGGGACCTCACGGAGGACTCTATGATTATTTTGTGAAATATTTGGCATTGATATCAAATAAATCCGATAATTATCCGTTAGAGATGAACTCGGTACTAAGTGATTTTTTTGTGGATCAAAATGAAGAATTGATTAAAATGCGTGTAAAGAGAGCAAAAATTGTATACCAAAAAGATTAATATTCTGATGTTTTCTTTTTTTTTTTTGTTGAATTGCTGCGAATGTTTATTTTTTACTATTAAAAATATTGGTGTCTACTTTCAACAACTACAACAAGTAAATATGAATTTTATATTTAACAGCATGTACAAATTAAAATGGATTTAAGGGTATTTCTATTCTATTTCAAGATCAAACAGGAGAGCATTGAATTATCTATGAGTGCAAATATGGAATAAGTATCAAGATCAAAAACTTCTAATTTGTATAATTCAAATTCACTTTCACCTTATAAACGCAAGCAGATCTTATAAATAGATTTCAAGTCCTTAAACTATAGTATTGTGCACTCTTAAAATTAAAAAAAAAAAAAATAAAAATCATCTATTTTATAAACAATTTGGCTTATTATTATTTTGGACATGATTTCACTGCAACTTATAAAGAAGATTGATTGCCTTTGTTTGAGTTGAAAGAAATGTTGTTGTTCTCCCATTTCCTCATAGCTTCTGGTGAGATAGTAGCAACCACAGAAGGGCTTTTGTCAATCCATTGAAGGTCTGTTTAACTACATGTTTGTTGAGATAATCAGATCTTCTGTTCCTAATACCCTGGGATCGAGTTGAGTCTTAGGTCATTGTGACAGAATTGTTGCTGTTGTTGTTCACTTAATATTCTTTAGAATCTATGCTCATATGCTGGGACAAGGAATTACATATCTATTATTAATTCCAAAAATCTTTCAAAATTCGAAAGGTATTTTCTGGGTTTTTTTATACTCTTCACGTTAGTGAAAAGTATTATAAGTTTGTCATGAAGTTTGTAACGCACAGAAGAGGAGATTGCAGACCACATAAAGCATATATATTTGTGATAAGCTCGATGAGACGAGTTGATTTAGCCATGTCCGTCTGTCCGTTGGTCCGTTGGTCCGCCCGTTCGCACTTCTAGTCCTTTAGTTTTTGAGCTAGAGAGCTGCAATTTTGGACATAGATTTCTATTTACCAAACGCCGATCAAGTACGTAAATCAGTAGAATCGGACCACTAGGGGGGGTACCTCCCATACAAACCCCCTTTTAAATTAA
This sequence comes from Amiota mariae, assembly GCA_035041805.1. NCBI lineage: Eukaryota > Metazoa > Arthropoda > Insecta > Diptera > Drosophilidae > Amiota > Amiota mariae. The sequence goes on from JAWNKV010000325.1 coordinate 5,843,215, forward strand.
TGTTCTTATTAGAAAAGGTTTTCTTGTTTTTGACTTATTGAACTGAAATTTGGACACTATAAGTCTCTGAACCATATCCACCAACCAAATAAATTTCATGATCCTAGGGTTACCAGGAGGGGTACCTCCCATATAAGCCCCCTTTTAAATTAATGTTCTTATTAGAAAAAGTTTTCTTGTTTTTGACTTATTGAACTGAAATTTGGACACTAAAAGTCTCTGACCCATATCCACAAACCATGAAAATTTTACGACCCTCGGACTACTAGGAGGGGTACCCCCCAAACAAACCGGGATCCAAATGAAAGTTCTTATTAGAAAAACTGCTTTTTTTTTACTATCAACTTGAAATTTGGACAATATAAGTCTCTGACCCATATCCAACAACCTTGTAAATTTCAAACCACTCGCTGGGGCGGCATAGCCAAAGTTAGTCTTTTTTTATATTTTAAAATTTATTTAGCTAAAATTTGAAGGTAAAATTTGATTAGGCGAAACTAGCGCACTCGGGTTCGCACGTGAATGATAAAAATAACGATTTTTTTTTTTTTTTTGTTGATGACTCACAATTAGATTTTTGACAAAGACTTCTTGATTGATTTTAAAATACTTATGTTTCTTGCAAAATATCAAACAAATGATTAACAATTTTTGACCGATTCTGTAAGTCGATTTTGATGAAATAAACGCTATATGTTACTCACAACAAAGCTTCTTATCTTTCAGTAATTCGATTTTGAATTTAATGATTGGCTTTTATGTGATGCGCGCACAAACAAACAAACAGACAGATGTGTATAGATTTCAACATGATATCACTTTGAGCAGTTTGAAAATTTTTTATTCTCTCATTTCTTCATATCTTCTATTGGACTTAGGGCAACCATAGAAGGGCAACCAATTGAAGAATTTGTCAAGATACTCCACTCTTTCGTTACCCACATGTTCTTAGTTTCTTGTGATATAATTCTTTATTGAAAAGTTCGAAGATATTCAGATGTCTGTCTAATATTTTTTAGAATCTGTACTCATATACTGGGACATGGTATTATCTCCAACTAAAATAAAACTTTGAGCTGAATTTTGGTTAGGCAACAGCTAAGAATTATTATAATTTGATTTGATTTGAAATCAGTTTAAAAGAAATTATATTTTCCTATTTTCCAAGGAATTTTGGACTTGGCTTACTTTACTTTACTACTTAGTCAGCATTTTATAACAAAAATACTAGTAAAACAAACTTTTTTGTTTCATACAATTAAGGATAAAGAAAATCGTTTCTTATTGCTTAGGTTTCTGTTTTTTTTGCTTATGTCGTTTACTATATTGGAGCTCATGTTGTTGATATTGTTGTTATTGTTGTTGTTGTTGTTGCTGTGACTGTTACTGTTGTGTTTTTCTCCCCTTGGGGTTATTCATGATGCATAAATCTCGTCAGTAACACTTTATGCGAAAACACAAACAACACGCCATCATGTACTCATAAATTTTTTGTTAAGAAACTTTTTTACGAAATTAAATCTTGTAACAACAACAGCAGTAACATTGCTTACACTACATACAAATATAGTATGTACTATATATTAGTGAGTATATGAGTATATGAGTATGAGTATTTGTGTGTTTGAAGAAGAAAAAGAAAAACCTTAATACGCAACTAAGCAATGAAGCTAACTTTGTCCAAAGCGTCGGCGGTAAAGGCGGCGATTCTCTTTTGGGCTTATAACTAACCTACAATGGTTGGAAGAATGGAAGCTGGACTAAAAGCCGCCGAGGCGCGTGTTTAAGATATTCGAATAAAACGACGACCGACCGACTTAATAGATGAATGTACATACAGACAGACAGACGAACAGAAGAGGGACTAGCGGACAGACGGACAGATTTGTGTTTATTGCGGCTCAGCCAGAGGCCAAGATTTACAATTCCAAGCAGAGAGTTTAATAAATTCTTTATGTTAATCGTGTATTGCTGTTGGTGTTGTTGTTGTTTTTTTTTTGAAATTGTTGTTGGCATCCAAAAAGTAGGAAAAACTGTGGGCGGAAGCAAAATACTAGAAAAAATACGTGACGCTTGGCGTACGCTAGGATTTGGTAAAGAATATTCATTGGAACAAACATGGATTTTGTGAAACTAAAAGTTTTGAAATTATAGAAAAGGAAACAATGTAAAAAAATATATAAATTATCCTTATTTAAAAAACAATTTATTAAACATGATGATGAGAACAAAATAAAATAAAATAAAAAAGAAGGCGAAAAAAAATCGAGCAAAATTAATGCGGTCAAACTAATTGTTAATAAACTCGCCATAATTACCAACAACGAAATGAAAACCATCAGCTGCAACACCAACAACAACCAGAACAATCTAAAATACATTTTAATTACCCGCAATATATTTCACTTTAGCCATTTTGATGCAAATTACCATGTTGAACTGGACCCGCGTTTCATACTATTTGCTTTTCATGACTCTTAGTCTGACTGACTAACTGACTGACTCAGGTCTGGTCTAGTGTTGTGTGGTGTTGTGTGGTGTGGTGTGGTCTGACCTGATCTAATTCTATAAAATAGTCTAGTTCGGGTCTGGCCTGGCCTGATTTCAGATGTTTCTCTTCCCTCATTCAACTGCGGGCATACGCATTTGTATCCCATTCCGTTCCTCCATCATAATCGTGTAAATTACATTCTATTATGATCAGAATAGAGAATGTAATGAAGAGAGGGAGGGACGTCGTTGAGCCGACGGTGTGTTGGTTGATGGCGGTAGCATTTAATGTGTAATTATTTTCAAAGTAAATTGCGTGTTTAGGATTAATTATAAAATGTTAATATTCACTAAAAGTGCAAAAAACTAAATATAATAATAATTATTGTTTGGTTGTGTGTTTTATTCGATTGCAGTAAATAGTATGTAGTAAATGCGGCGACGCGAGTTACTCGTACATAAATACTATAATAATAAAATAGAATAAAAAGCGAGACTAGATAGACAAGAGAAATTGTAATAAGTTTATAGAAAAAATATAAATTTTAAGAAAATTAAACCAAAATTATAATAATATTATTATTATAGTAAATGCGGGCATCAAAGTTCTGCTTTACTACAATTTATCATTAAATACTATAGTATTTCTATTGTCCAATACAATTAAACTAATTTTTAGTCTTCAATTTTCAAAAGAGATACATATATTGTAATATAATACAAGGGAGGGTTGTATTATATTTTAAGGGGAAGTTATTCAATATAAAGTTTCCTGTTTTTTCCTATTTGAGTTACATATTTGTTTATTATGTAATATTTTTTTCATTTTATTTTTACAATTCATGCAAAAGGACATTGAGTAGTAACGTAAGTAAAATTAATATAAGCAAATATTTTCAGGAGATCCACACATGATTTTATAAATATTTCGTAGTGCTAAACTTCCAAATTTCCTTTCAAGATCAATATATATATAAATATATCTATTATACTTATCATCATTTGTACTTGCTAAGTTGAAAATAACTTACTGTCTGATATATTATTTACTAGATGACCACCCGGCAATCTTCGTACCCCCTCAGAATCTTAGTAAGTAGCTGAATTAAATTCAATTTTTATACTGTTCATTTTGTTAAGGTTAAGTCGATTCCCTTCATTGAAGCACCTTGTTATACAATATATGACATTTTTCACTTTGTTGTCATGTCCGAGATTTGTATACTAACAAAAGAAAATATTAAATAATACTCGATACAATATGATTTATTAATAACACTCGCATAAAACATACAAATTGACCAGCAACCTCTAAATTATTTGTATTTTGCTTGTATTTCTTTACTGTTTCTCCTTGTCTGTTTTTAGGTCCAATCACTGTGTATGCTTACTAAGACAATATTCAAATATAATGAATTGCTCTAAGTTACAAAGCTACAAATCAAACATAACCTATTTATGTTTTTTTATTCCTTTTTTTTTCCAGTCGGAAACGAATCCAAAAAATCATATATCATTAAAATCGATCCATCCGTTCTTGAGTCATAAATGGTGTAACACATACGACTTTCTTTTATATATACAAATTATTTATTTATTATAACTATTAAAGAATATCATGTACAGATTCAAGATTCTATAGCAATTTTCAATAATTATAATTCCTTGGCTAATTCCCCATATCAAATTTGACATTTTAGATTTGGTGTCCATTTATGAATTCTTTTTTAAGATTCTTTTTTCATTTTTCTAAGCTTTTGCTTTTCTTTCAAAACGTGTCCTTGAAAAATATTCACCTAAGTATAAGACCCTGAAGATAATAATCGCCTGCTTCACTTTGAATATTTTTATTTGATTTGCCTTTACAAATAAATTACATTCTCTTGATATTCTATTTTAGTTTGAAATTTAAATATTTTTTTTTTTAGAACTCAAAAATAATAATAATATTAAGTATTATTATTTATTGTTTTGAAACTTTAGTTCTTTGGCTTAGAGTATGAGAAAAATACTCGTATATCCATAATGGCTTATGCAATTTTGCTAATCTTTACTCCGGGAGACATTATGCATTTTATCAATATTTATGACAGTAATTTGGCAACAAAACTCGAAAGTTAACTGAAGTGAGCATGCACAGTATGCTTGGATCAACTCCAAATAGTCAAATTCGGACAGACAAACAAATAGATAGACACATGGGCAAACAGACAGACAGACTGACGTTTGGATGAATAAAGAGATGGATGGAAGGGCTGAAGGTTGGACAGGCCAACAGAGAGACAAAGTTTGTGCGCATTATTTTGTGAATTAAAGTGAGCCGAGTTTGGCATAAACTTTTAAATACCAAAATGACAACCAAACAAATGATATAAGAGAAGGGCAAATTTACTAAGTGTATGTGTGATGATGCTGTGTGTGTGTTTGTATATAACTTAGCGAAGTTAATATCATTTTCAAATCCCGCAAATAACAGTAAATTCCGCAAATCCAATCTCACAAATCACATTGATAAAGCGATGGACCAGTAATGACTACTACATTGTCAATGACTACAGGAAACACAGAAAAGCAAAGCATAGGAAACCAAAGCAAGCAAGCAACCCTTTCTATTTTGGTTGATGACTGACTGACTGACTGGAGCAGAGTAGAGTAAGCTGGATGGCTTTAATTACGCATAGCAACGATTAGACCCTTACGCAAAAACCCTTTTTATTGGAACGCCCTCACCAGGCAGCAATTTAACCATTGAAGGAACACACACACACACACACACACACACAAACAAACACTATGCAATTAAGCATTCATGGTCTTCATGAGCTTAAATTTTGACATTTTCTTGTTTGTTTTTGGGGATGCAGACACACACACACACACACACACGTTCACATATGAAATAGAAAGGATTGTTGCAGGACATGCGGTGAACGGACGGACGGATGGACACATGTATGAAAGGATTGCCATACATCGTCGTCCCTTTGAATTAAGTTAGTATTTTGTGTTCCTTTCGGCCATTTTATAATGTGTATATAGCGGTTTACTGTACACCGGGGACCCATTGGGCTGAACACCAAACAATTTTATCATTTTTAATCATCAGAATAGATTGCTGCATGACGCCCATCTATTCCGTCTTTCCATCCTTTCGACTAGCGGCGACATTTACGGATTAAAAACTCATATTAAGTTATTAACGGGTGGCAAAAAATTAAGGAACGAGAATGACGACAATGAGAGCACGAAAAACCCCTTTTAAATTGGCCGACCGAGCTTTGTTGGGATTTGGTTTGAAAATTTAGTGTTGTCATCGAATGTTGAATCTTTTGTACTTACTATTTGTAGTTTGTTTGGACTGTACAAGATTTGAAATATTCATGGCATCACGAGTGGAAAACGAAGTACATATTATAATTTTAGTACTTGACTTAAACTTTAAGAAGAAATGAGAAAAACAATAAAAATTCATTGTGAATATGTCCACAAAATGCATGGTTAGCAAATGTAAAAGATTTTTTTCTCAAAAAAAGAAAAAAAAAGAAGAGCACAATTTCAGGTTCATCGATTGAAATTGTTTCGGTGCACTGGCCCTTGGCACGACTCAGCACTTAGCATTCTTGATGATGCTCCTTATTCCTTTGAACAAAAGCCACTTTTAGCCAAATTGCTACCGCTGCCGTCGGTTGGTTGGTTGTGCAGTTGACTTAATATGATGGTGTGGAGTTGTTGCTTGCTACTACTCATGGTTAATGCATGATTTAATGTAATTTTTGTCTTCGCACGCATTTGGCGCGTCTGGCAATTGATGAGTGTGGATACTAAGTACTGTGTGGTAGATGGAAGAAGGAACTGGGGGGGGGGGGTGAAGTAGATCAGGCCATTGCAGCATGATGTTCTCATTTTTGGCAGCGCATCAACACACCATTTATACGTACAATGAAATCATCATCAAAGTGCTTTTACCCCAACCTCATTTGGCCATAGCGCAAATTTTCAACTAATGGCCTCACTCACCGATCCTTGGTGGCAAATTGTTTCAATGAGTACAGCTGCGTCACATAACTCTTGCCTCATTGACGTTTGCTCACTGAGCAGTAGTAGTAGTAGTAGTAGTAGTGGTACCAGTCACCATTTATGGCAGACAAACGAATCAAAAGAATGAACAAATGTGTTTTTTTTTTTTGTTTTTTTTTTTCTGATTTCATTGACATATGATTTGATTGAGGTATTATCACTTTATTTATGATGTTTGTAACGCATCAGAGATCTTATAAGGAATATCATAAGAAGAACTCATAACATTTGAGATAAAATTTAAAACTTTAAAAACTTCTTATTGAAATCTAATTAAGTTCAAGCTTAGCCAAATGTGTGAATATTAATCTTGACTAGGAAACATTGCATTGTAATGCAATAAATCGTTTCGATTCTGTCATCACTATATGAGTATAAAAGAAATTGACTAGTTGGAGCAATGAGCCATGACCTATGAGATTGAAAAGTTATTTCATATTTTGTGATATTTGATTTTGTAATACTCGTATTTTCTTCAAACTTAACAATGTGAAAGGTGTATAATTTTCAATGAAACCGAAATAAATGTTCTTTTGATTTCTGTTCAAAGTCTTCTTCAATGCGTCCGTTGCCTGCCTGCCTGCATTCATTTGAAATTCTAAAATTCTTTTGTTTTTCAATTCTCATGAAATTCAAACTATCTTTTTTTTTTTTTTTTCTTTTTTTTTTTTGTTAAATTGTTTTCATTCATTACATTCATATGATTTGAAATTCAAGTAAAAGATTTTTCATGGTCAATGGATATTTTCGAAACTCAGCTTTTCAGCTTAAAGTATTTTTGAGATGTTTTTCTTACAAGGTTTCTTCTAGTCTTCGAAATCTGTTTTGGGTGACTCACAGATACCCGGAATAAACCACAAAAATTAATAAATATTAATGTAAAATGGCAACGAAAAACCACAAACGAAGAACTTTTAGCCAAAGAAAAGATATTTAAACTTCAACCATCTTTCCTACTATAAGTTAGTTTTGAATCTGCTGTTGCACCTTTTGCGAAGAGAAGAGAAGAGATACAAAAAGCAAAGATGTTGAGAATGACTTCGTCGTCGCAGGCACAAAAACTTACTTAATTTAATGTTATTTGCATTTTAGCAAATAAAGAATTTTGTGTCTTAATCTTGAGACGTTATGCATACAAAGTGAAGTGTAGTGAAGTGAAGTGAAGTGAAGTGAACCAAACTCAACTCAAGATGGCTAAATGAAACACTCAAAAAGACGATAGGAAGGCAAAGAGTATGGCATTTTGAATATGCTGCACTATTTATGCATAAGACGTGGCCCTCTTAGGTCGCCACATACACATGCACAAGCATAGATCTCGTACAAGATACCACTCACATCTCTTAGCTGTTTGCTGTTTGCTGTCTTCTCTCAGCAAACCAAGAAAAAAAGGATGCAAATTTATTTCTTCATTTGCATATTTTAAGGAGTTTACAAAGAAATATATTTCTTTGATTTCCAATATTCATTCATTCTCAATTTCTGTTGCATTTTGCATAGAATCAGAAAGAGACTCACGAAGCCAAAGGCAACCAGCCAAGGCAGAGGCAGGGCTCTTCATTGTATTCAGTCAGGGCTTTCTGGTTTCTACATTCCACATTCTAGTTGTGCTTGATGAAATTTTATGAACTTTGGCTTTTGAATAGATGTCAGTTGTAAATTTTCGTTTGCTTTTGTTATATTGTTTGTAAAGAATAGTAAAAGAAGGTACGAATATAAGTATATTGTAGTACGAATATCTTGTATCTGAGCCTGGGCGTTGTGCAATTGTTGGTGCGCAATCAACGAAATTGTAACGCGTAACTTGTTTATGTGAAGCCTGAAAGCAGCTGAAAGGATTGCATTGATGTTAAGTAGAGTTAAGTGGCATGAGTGGCATGTATGTAGATACTTATACACTGCGCTGTGTTGGTTGGACGATTGTGACGCATCTTATTTGTATCATGAAATAATAAATTGACCAGAATTCGCCATAACTTGCAAGACGTTTTAATTAAATTAAGAAAATGAAACTTTTGTTGTTCGGTTCATTTCTTTGTTATCCGCAGTTGATTATTGTAAATTTAAAGACATTTTTCGTTTTCATTGCATTTTATCTCAATTATTCTGACAGTTCCAAATGCATTAATACATGAGAGAGAAAGAATTAAAAGAAAAATTACTTTCAATATAAAATAATGTTGCATTTTTAAAGAATTAAAAGAAATTCCAATACAAGAAGAAGAAGAAAAAGAAGAAGGAACTTTAATTAGGAAAATCAAAAAACAAATCTAAAATCAAAATAAGTTTAACTTACTCATAAATGAAATGGCAAAGCAAAGGTTAAATAAAGTAAGTGAATATTGTTTAGAAATATTTTGTATTTCGTGTTTTAGTCGCGTTAATCAACTGTAAACAGAACAAAAGAACAAAAAAAAAAAAAAAAAAAATATGAAGCACGACAACAAAAGAATGGAAATAAAGTTGACATAGCAGGGACACACGATGAATTGTGAATTGTGGCAAAGGCAAGGCAAAGTTTATGTTCAAGTTTTTGGCATTTTGGAATGCATGGCATGCTTAACTCACAGAGTCCTTCCTAGCTTCCATTTAACTACCTTCCAATCTACCATCATCCAACACATGTTTCTTAATGGCTTAAGAGCTATCGTCATCGCCATTTCATTTCATTTCAGCAGGATACTCGCTCTCTAATCGTACATGCCATGAAGTAAGTGAATGAATGAGTGAGTGAGTGAACTTGCAGCAGGATATCGAAGGAACTAAGAAAGGAAAAAGCGAAGCAAAAGCAAAAGCAAACGTGTTTTTAATTACTTTACTTCTATATGAAAACAACCACATTTGCCCACACTTCCTTTCTCTGTTTCTATCTCAAAATGTTTTTAGTTTTTTGTTAGTATTATACTATGAGTATTGTTCTTTATGTTGTTTAGCAACTTTTCGTAGCTTTCTGCGCTAATGTGGTAACTTTGAAATTTGTTGCTCATGCAACAGAAGAAAACACGACAGCTGATGTCAGCCAAGGGACCGCAACCGGGTAAGGTGCCTGTCAGTGCGGTATTTCAGTATATACGAGTACAATACAATAAAATATAATGGCATTGTTTTGTTTTGTTTGGTTTGGTTTGGTTTGGTTTGGTTTGGTTTTATTTTCATTTCTCATTCATTCCAACGATTGAAAATGAAGCTGAAAATGTCATTTCGATGCGCTCAAATGGCGCATTAAAAAGCGATTGTGATTGCCTCGCGACATTGCAAAATCTATTGTATGTTTTTCCCCACTCTTCACTCTCAACTCCACTCAACTTCATTCTGTTCTTCTGTATTTGTGATTTTATACGTATGTGTGGGAGAATATTGAGTACTTTGCTGTTTCCGTGCCATGAATTTCGATTCCATTATTTCCACTAAATTGACCTATGTACTGTGGCTCCAGGAGCGTAGTCATTATATGTAGAAAGGAATATAAAGACGGGAATGAAATCTTTATGCATTTTAGAAGTAATACAATTTAAATAAAAGTATTAACACCAATTTCCCATGAAAGTAGTATTTTTATAGATTTATAATATTTTCAATGTTATGTTAGATTACTCAAATTTCTGTCTTCTCTTGTATATCTTGTAAATCTAGTATATCAAGTACTTGTAAGGATATTCAAAATTGAAGTGTTATAATATTATTTTCCATGGAAATATGTACAATTCTCTTTTGGTAGAAGAAAAACTTTCAGCACTTCTTCAGTAATGGAAATGGAAAATGAAATCAAAAGATGATTATAGAAATGTATTGAATATTAAGTGAATATTATTTTGTTTGGATAAGATCTTTATTAAGGTCTCAATTTATTATAAAAACTAACTGATGAATTAATGAAATATGTATCAATAAAAAGTGGTTACCCTTTAGTTTGTATCACATGATGAAAAGCTTTGTTGCGCCATCTCTTGGTTTGTAGCTGAAATAAATGACTAAATATAATGAAGTATGCACATGTATGAGTAAATGGGGTTATAAACACATCCATACATACATACACACACACACACACTCACACACACATACATGTGCATAAGTATGTGGAGTTTGTGGAACCAGTTGAATCATTGTTTTGAAGTCTTGTTGAATTTAGTTAGTGTGTGGCACAATGAAAACCTGTTTGGTTCTTATAAAGCAAACCCAAATGCAGTAGCGTATTTTGATTTGAATTATTTAGATTTGGGGCCTCTGTTTAATTCATTATTATTATTGGTTTTGAATGTTAATACAATTGCTTACCCTGTAAACACAATACATACAAAGAATGTACTACATACTCACATATTTCCCTCTGAGTTCTGAGTAATAACAATTGCAATAATAACATAAATTGTCGAAGCACCCAAACACAATTAAAATAACTGTCATTGTATTGACACTAAATGTCAATTTAAACGAGTGCGTGTCGTTCACAGTCTGTTTATGTTTGTATCAGTGTGAGTGCGAGTGTGTTCAATCTCACATGTCTACTACATTGTCATGTCTCCATAGTCTTTTCAACTTTCATCATTTTATCCTGTGACGCCGTCATGGCTGCTGTCATTTGTGTGGACCTCAGTTGCTTAAATCCAATCGTATTGTATTGGTAACGTTCACCACTGCTATCTCATCCTAATCATCAAATATCATCGCCATCGTCATCACCATTGCTTGCTATCGTCGTTGTCGTTGTCGTACTCGTTGTCCGTATACGTCTAAGCCATAATGGGATTTTTCTTTTTGAAAACTCTGCTCCCTTTGCTTTTCACAACATCCGTTTCACTCTTCGCTCAGCGCCTTGTCTAAATAAACATTTACCAAGCGCAGCACTGAAAGATATTGTATTATACAACAAATGAACAGGAAGAATGTAGAAAAAATAGAGAAAAATATACTCATCGGAGGGTGTAAAACCTTTCAAATAGATTTTCATCACTTGTACTGCGGAAAATTAAACAAACAGCCACACGTTCATCGTTGTTGGCTTCTGTTGACGCATTATCGATTTTCCATCCTCAAAATGAGTATGAGATTGTTGTGTGTATTTGTAGTTGGAGCAGAATTCGTTTGCCGAGACAGGATTTCCTTCATGGATCTATTCTTCTTCTTTCATTCATTCATTCATTCACTCAATTCTTTCACTTATTTTTACTTCTAAGTTGTCTAGAGTCTTGAAGCGATCCAAAAGCTTTGTAAGAATATGGTGAATGTTCTAGTTCATGGTAGATGTTGATGTTTCTAGAAGGAAAACTAATACATATTTGTACTTCAATACAAAAAAAACTTTATGCCGGAATGCCAATACAAGGACGAAGCAAGCAATTTCAAAAAAAAAAAAAAAAACTAGACCAAACGAAAGCCAATAGAAATTAAAGAACATTCCTTCTAATTTCAATAAATAGAACAGTCAGATTTGCTAAGTATTATAATTTTCTATTCTATTCGTTCTATAAAACAATATTCCAAAAAGTCAAAAAAAGATATCAATAGAAGGATTTCACTTGATCTTGATCACTAGCAAAGAAAACTATTAAGACCAACAGTATGAATTTGATAAGTTAAGTTAGTTTTGCAACCTTCTATTCTAAGATTAGTTGAAAAATGTCTACCATTTAAATATTTTTATTACTTTAAGAATTTCCGCTCCTTTAGATTCATGGATCATGAATCAAGCATTAACTCATAATTCTCTTGTCAAATAAAGCTATAACCAACGTAGTTGCTGTTGTTGTTGTTCCAGTTAAGTTTTTAGCAACAAAAATGGCAATATTTTGTTTAGATTAAAGTGGATATTCGTTGGTTTTCATTTCCATCAACCACCACCATCATCATCAACATCATCTTCATCACAAAGTGCACAGAACCTTGTCCATTTTAAATACTCACCCCCCCCAGCAAAGAAAACCCGTCGGAAATACACTTTCTGTTGCTAACCAACCAACCAACCGACCGACCGAGTGAGCGTCCATTAAACCGAGATGCCTGAGTTGCTGAATGCCAATGAAGAAGGCATTATTGGGGTTGAGGGTGGTACGAACGTCGTCATCGTCTTACACCATGTCTCGACTCCTTGCTGTGCTGAAATACAATTTCAACTTAATACAAACATTGAATAAATCTCATTTTGGCGTTTATTTTAATTTCTTTGTGAACATAAATTATGCGCGTCGAGGGGATGCTTTCCAAACCCAAACCCAAACCCGTCATATCTTTGGGTAATGGCGACTTTTTTACGCGTCCAGTTTAATGTGGAAATGGTTTGATCCAAAGAAGAAGGGATGAAAAGTAGTTTAAATAATTAAAATACCTGAATAAATTGTGATGCCTCTCTTCTCTTGGAAATGAAATGAATTAAATTTTAATTTAACCGTTTTCCAATTAATTTTCTTCAACTCTTAATTGGATTTGGTTTCATGATGATTGGTTAAGGCACCTGTTAAGATTGTTTTTTATTTTGTTTTCATACTCTTGTTGTTTAAGGGTGCATGCAACCACCCTAGGGAAAAGCATACAGAAAAAATTTAGATAAAAAAGAATTTAAAAATAATTGGAATTCAATGGATATATTGAGGTTTAATAAAGATTATATTGTAATATTATATTTTATTGTATTAATACTTTGTTTCTAAGGGTTCACATAGATCTTTCTGATAAGTTGATATAGACAAAGATATCTTTGCTGGATATTTAAATAGTTTCTTCAGTTTCTAAAATACTATTTTTCTGTTGATCGACCTTCCTTTCCTATACTCCAACCAACATATGCTCAACTCAATCTTAATTTGTGTGACTTATCATTTGTCATTTGTCTTTTTAACTTTTCTCTAAAATGTTCCAATTAATAATTACAAAAGTAGGTACTATATTCCATAAAAATTCTATTCAATGTCATTAAATTAATATCCAACGCTTTGTTTTGGTACTTAAAATCATCGTAAAAAACTTAAACAAAAATCTCCGTTTTGATGTGACGCAACAAATGCGTCAAAGTGCGACCAACGTTTGCTGCTTGTCTCATCATCTTAAACATCAGACACTTGCCCTTCTGGACCCATTTCGGGCTCTAATAACCTATCCACGTGCACTAAACACCAAAAAAGAAGTACACAACAGAATAGAATAGAACAGTATTGAGCTCATTCCGAAATCCCCTAATGAAGTGAAGAAGCAAAGCAAAATACGAGTGCGAGTGAGTGAGTTCAATGAAAGGCGATTGGGATGGGCTTAGTCAGGCACCCAAAAAAATCACAAATTTAATGTTGCATTTTATCGTCAAGACGCACGCTCTCCTTTGGACTCAACTTTTGCTCTTATCAAAGACAAGGCAATACCGTAATACCGACGGGTGGGTGGATATAAGAAAAGGCAGCAATAGGGTGGTGAATGTTTTCTGTCTGTCTGTCTGTCTGTCTATCTGACTGTCAGACCCACTGTCTATCTGCGTGACTGCCTGATGATGTGATGTGGTGTGATGGTCTTAGCAGTAGTTCGCCGTTCGGCAACATCTTTGTATAAATTTTTTATAGGTAATCCACTTAAGGAAATGACACTTAGAGTCATCATTACAAGCATTTTTACTGCAATAACAGCCCATCTTGCACATAGTTTTTGTAATTTACTCGGCTGCTTCTATCTTTGCTTTGAAGGAACTTGTGCTTCTGTGCCAAAGGGCAAACAGGGGAGGCGATTAGAGAAGAAATTTTGTGCTGTGGCAAAGTTTTGAGAACTTGAATTAGCCATAAAAATAACCTGTGCCTCTTCTAATACTTTGAGTTTTCTTGCCCTTTTTTATTCTTTTCTTTTTCTTTTTCTTTTTCTTTTTCTTTTTCTTTTTCTTTATCTAATACTTTTCTAGACTTAATGCTAATATATTGAAACTTTGCTTAATTTTTGTGCTTGTGTGTGGTTTTTCCATTTTTTTTTACTATGTTGGTTGATTTAAAAAATATTAAAAAAAAAACTCTAAATTGAGAGATGCTTTTATTTTATAATTTCATTGTCTACGGTCTAGACATTTTTCCCGCAGGTCTGTCATTTGTTATTTTTGTTATTTTTTTTTTATTTTAAATGGTTTCTTGTTGTTACAATTGATTTTTGATTTCAACCCTCTAATATAAACAATAGAAAATGGAGATGGATGAATGGATGGATGGACTATGCTGGGGAGCAACGTGCACATTTCATAAATCTCAGCTTTATTTTCGCTACATTAAACGTCAAAATATGAACCCATTCAAAGCAATATTGCTGCGAACTCAATGCCCGAAGGTCGATTATGCGGCAATGCTACACATAACTATGCACATAGCACATAGCAAATACAATAACAAGAATAACCAGAAGAACTACTCGTATATAGAAAGTAGAACTAAAAACATCCATGGACTGATTGTGTGGACCATGGACTGTGAATTCATTCCATAACATAATATTAACACAATAAAGGCGACTAGCGCCAAAAGGAGGAGAATAGCAAACTGTACCAAAACAAGTGAAACGAACAAAATAAAAGACTCCTGACAAAGAAATTCTACTACCGCGCACACAAGAAAGGAGTTTTTTATTTTTTTTTTCTTGTTCACCAGCATTTTGTGTATATTTTACAAAAAGACCATTAACTTGATCATAACAATAATTTGTCTTTCTTTCTTTTTTATATTTTTTTTTTTTTTTGCCATTTTTCCATTTCTTCTTTGGGTATTTTTTTTTTTTTTTTTGCTTTCTTTAGTTTTTCTTTTGCAATTTCCCATGTTCGCTGAGTTGATGGAGACGCCCATTTACGCAAGCTGGAGTCGCTTATAACCAATAAAAAGGACGAAGGCGTCTTATAATATTAGAAACTCTAGGACAAACCAAGGCAAAAGCAAGAACAAGGACAAGGCAACGTAGAGTAAAACCAGAGCATGTTGCTTCTGCTTCTCAAAAAGAAAATATTATTCTACGTTAAAATATTTTGTTGCCATTTTGTTATAATTAGAAACGGTGTTCGTTCTTCCATTCATTCAAAACGATTTCATTCCACAACTTTATGTTAAAGTTTAATATAATGAAGAAGAACATTTAATCGATATTAGTAGTAATTGTGACAATTTATTTAAAAAGAAAACTTAGTTCAGAGACATTAACGCATTTAGTATTTACTCAAACAAAAATGTCAATCAATTTTATTCCATGGTCACATTTGATAGATTGAAGGTTTATTGTTGTAAAGATGACTTAAAAATGATAGTGAAGCAATTTTTTGTTATTGTTTCTTTGAAATTATAATAGAAAAAATAGAAAAACATAAAATTCTTTTTATCAAAAATTTCATAACAGCGAAATATTAGATCTTTTGTTCTTGTGAACATTACAAAGGTGTGAAGACTTCTATATTCCTTGCTCCCTAAAAGTTTTTCATAAAAGAATTTTACTGCTTGGCGGAAGTGCGGAGGAAGCACTGAAAGTACACTTTTTTGACTACCAGCGGTGGCAAATGCTGCTGTACTGAGCTGACAACCAATATTAGTCCTCTCACACCGGAAAACATTATCAAAAAGATGACAGACTCTGAGGCATGACGGCAAGACCAAGAAAAATATGTAAAGAGGCAGGGAACTACTAGCAAGAGTCACGGGCCTGACGACCTTGTCTTTCCCAAGTCATGGTGCTAGCCGACTGCCAATAGGCTACAGCGCGGATAAAAAAGATAAATGCATGAAAGCTGTAAAGGCAGGGAGACTCCCGGCAAGAGTTTCGGGCCTGACGATACCCATAGCCATCAAAAGAAAAATGTGGTTGAAGATTTAAAACTAAAAAAATTTACAACGGAAGATTCAACATGGTGAAATACAATAGATCACAATACAAATCTAGACCATTCATTTATACTTAACAAGTCTCTGATGTCTCATTTAAACCTTTATCAACATGATCAGTGAAACATTTTTATTATTAAAAATGATTGTATAAAATTTCTTCTCTCAATTTTTAACAAATTTTTTTGCATTCTTTGTTTAAAAAATGTAAGAATTTTGTATACAAAACCCCAAATGCACATTTTAAAATCCATTTCTATACAAACATGAAACATGTTTTGAATCATTCTAATAATTTTCCAATTCGTTTCAGATTTAGAATTTTTTTATTTTTCTTAAAGCGTGAACAATTTCTAAAATAAATATTTCTCTTCAAATATTTGCAAAACTTAACTCGTAAATCATATTTTTTCATAAGTAAAATGAACACATGTGAAAGGAATATTTATGTTTAACTGATTCAAAGAATGTGAATAGTGAATGCAGGAGTTTTTCCGATCATAAAAAACAAGATGTGTGTTGTTTACCCACCGAGTGAAGTCGGCGGTCTCACTGGAATTTATTTTTTAAGAGTTTTTTAATGTTTTTTTGTTTTTTTTTTTTCTGCAAAAACACATGTGATGTCATAATTTAGCCCCTTCCCCTCTAACTCCTTGTCAAACAAACAACAGGCTGTATGAAATCTTTTGTAAAAGAAAATATCGTTTCCTGTAGAAAATTTCCTTTATATAATGGAGAGAAAAAAAGAAAAATTAAATAGACGGCAGTTTATTTTTTTTTTTTAAATAAAATTTGACTTCACCTGAAAATGTCTTTGTATGATTGATCGATGAATCAGTTTCACAAACTTTCAAAGCATTTTTGCTTGTATCATTTGCGTAATATTTCTGATAACTTGACAGTTGTAAGGAATTTCCATTTGCTTCCTGCATGAAAAAGGCCTTCCAAAACCTAGGATGATATTTGATATTGATGCTCGAGCAATTAAAAGGCAGCAGCAACTACAAGTTGTTGATTGATGGGAATAGTATTAGTTTTGAGGGTATTAAATCCTTACACAATACTATTTGATTGACCAATGAATTCAGATATTTGATCCTTATAATCCACAGAATAATTTAAAATGCATATGTATATCGAAAACTAAACTTAACACATTTATGTGCTGGAAGCTGAAGTTCATTAAAAATCGGTTGTGCTACTAGTTGTATATCTAAATTATTGTATTTGTGTTTGTTGTTGCTGTAATTTTGTGTGTCTGTGGTGGAAATTTATATGAGTATTAATGGCTGCCAGAGCAAAGGGTCATAACAATATTTTCCTGTTTTGCCTAAGTCCGGAATGTACTTTTCGGAATTTATTTTGCCATACCAATGAACCCGACCTCTTGCCTGTGTGTTTTCACTACTGTTGTTGGTTGTGTTGTTGGTTGTGTGTTGGGTGTTGGGTGTACGTGGCATGAAGTAGACTTTCATTATTTTGATATCCAGCGCTATTAACGTTAATTTTCATTAGTAACATAATACGAATTCGAAAACACCAACAGTGGCGCATAGACACACAAACATGTGCATGCAACTTTCATTCTCCATCCCCAAGGTAAATACAAACATGTATGTAGTATGAATGTGTGTATGTATGTGTAGGATGATAGTGATGAACACCGACTGTTCTTCTCTCAAATTCTCTTATTTACCCTTCCCATTTTTCTCCAGAACCTTCTCATCGTTTTCAGTATGTTGAATGCTTTGGTTTTAGTCCTTACGTCGATGTTGATGCTGCTGTTCTGTTCTGTTCTTGTTTGCCGTAGGCCGATGGCATTAATACGATTTATGAGTACATGATTTTGCATGTTCAGAGCTTTCAGATGCCATTTAGATTTGGTTAGATACGCACGCAATTTCTCTCTTAAGCACAACACCTTCCATCCAACCATCCATCCATCCTTCATTTCTTCCATGATTCCATCCATGATTTCTACCTTTCATTTACGTTGATTGTTTGTATATCAATGTGTGTACTACTCGTATATGTACATCAGATAGATAAATATGTACATACTACATACATATAGTACGTGCTCTTTTAATGGGCCATTAGTGCTATCAAATACGCATAAATATTTGTAAATCCAACACGCATGCGGGTGTCAGTAAGTACTCGTGATGATGGTGCCTATTCATATCCTTGAAAACATACCATACACTGAAAGAAACTACATACTCGTTTTTATCAGTACTTTAGATAAGATAAGATTTCAAAATTGTATGGCACAAATTCACAAAACAGTTTTGAAACCTTAATTACATTAACCTAAATCTTACACACTCTCTCACACACACACACACACAGAGGAGTGAGTGTGTGTTTGATATATCTACAAAAGATTACTCATTGCATCTTATGTTCAAAATAAGTCTATGTAGGTTGAAAGATACATTATCTCATTCAATAAGATTTTGACCTGAAAAGCCATTGAAATGATGTTGATGCCAATTCGACGAATTACTCCTGAGTTTGAGTATTTGATAATTATTCTCTAGGAAAAAGCCAGACTAGAGTTTCTATATTCTGATTTATTGTAGTAAAATTTCCACTGATAATACATCAGCAGAGGCAGGGGAACTCCCAGCAAGAGTTACGGGCCTGACGATCCCGTCTTTCCCGAGTCGCGTCTCATTTTGACTGTCCACAACCTACCATGAAGGAAAACAAATGCAAGAGATGACGAAGAAGTAATGGCATAACAACACTGATTCTGAGCTACGCTCTGCGAAAGAATAAGATTCTATACTTATGTGGCAAATCGAGATGTATGTGAATAAATGATTGCCTCTAATGCAGAAAGCGGTATGGGTTTTCCACAGGAAAAGAGGAAAGGTTTATTGGATACACCACACACGTAATCACAACGGTAGCTATCTGTCTGAAGGGATTCCGCTCGTTGTTCTAATAAGAACATGAATTTGGATCCCTGTTTGTATGGGGGTTACCCCTCCTTGTAGTTCGAGGGTCTTGAATTTTTTTTGGTTGGTGGATATGTGTCAGTAGCTTATAGTGTCCAAAGTTCAAGTCGACAGTACAAAAAACAAGAAAGTTGTTCTTATAAGAACTTTCATTTGTATCCCGTTTTGTATGGGGGGAAACCCCCTAGTGGTCCGATTCGCCTGATTCTGGCAAATGTACTGCGTATGGTAAAAAGAAAGCTCCGTGCATCTCTCTAGCTCAAAAATTGAGGAACTATTTTGCATACATACAGACGGACAGACAGACAGACAGTCGGACAGACGGACAGATGGACATGGCTAGATCAATTTGTCTCGTCGCGCTGATCAAGAATATATATACTTTATGGGGTCTCCGACGTCTCTTTTTCTGTGTCTTACAAACTGTGTCAAGAGTTAGATACATCAAATATTTCTTAAATTATATACTTTATGTCATGAGGATAAGTTTCTACCCCTCATAGAGACTCCAATAAACATAATTCAATAGAAAATCAATGGAAAATATTAGAAATATTGTTTGTTTTTACTTACATTTTAAGTTAATTGATTTCATTTCCATAGACAAAGCATAATGCTAATGAGTCTATTCATTTACCATACGAAATGATTGTTTAAATTGAATAATCTATGGAATATTGTACATTTTTACACCAACGAAACCTCGATCTAAATATACAAAGAACAAATACAAGTAACTTGTAATCCATAACTAAAATACATAAGTATTTAGATGCCAATACTCGTAGTAAGTAATATGAACTCATCTAAAGGGGTGAAACTTTAAATTCTTGTTGATTGTTTTCTTTAATTACAATTCTCTCTGGGTGAAAAGTTTATTCAAGATATTTAATTAAAGAACTCACTCACTCACTCACTCACTCACACTCACTCACTGCCTGAGTTACTGAACCAATCAGATAATTTAAGTTGTTTTCATTATATTTTATGTAGTTTATTAATTAAGACATATCCCAAAATTGAATACAACTGATTCATCCAAGCGTACACTCCTTCACAATAAACATCAGTCCATTTATACTGAACGTATGTTCATTTATTCGTTGAATTCATTCGATCTGATCTGATCCGATCCGATCCGATCCGATGCGTGTGTGTTGTTTCATTCGAATAAGTCATAAATAATCGGCATATTTCAAAGTATCAAGAAATGAACATACAAACATACATAAATCCATACATCCATACTTAAGTCGCTGTAAGTTGAAAGACAACGATGATATTATTGGTCAATTTCAAATGATAGCAGATTGCAGTTGCTTCCAAAAATATACTTACATACTTTCATACCATATAAGAGTATTGTGAGACCCGAATATGAACAGGTAAAACAATTCGAAGGGCAATAAGAACATTATAAATTACAGATATGTTGATAGCAATGCCCCTTGCATACCAACAATACTACAAACTAAAGGACAAGGACTTCAAGAATTACCAAGTGAGTTGTTCTTTTTATTTGTAAATGATAAATTTAAAAGTCCACTTCATCATACACGTATGTTGGTTGGTTGGTTGGTTGGTCCGTTGGTCTGTTGGCTTCTCTCCGAACTCCTCTACCTGTAAGTGCCTCTGTGTGTGTGTGTGTGTGTGTGTGTTAATGAACAGCAACAGCAACAGCAGCAGCAGCAGTAGAGGTAAGAGGATTGACAACAACCAAACGAACTTAATTACTATAAATTTTTTAAAATCCAAAAGATGAATGCATTTTGTTAATTACGACCTTTTGTCCACACCCCACACACATGTCAGTGTCATGTCTCACACAGTATTTGTGTGTAAGTCCGGTTGCTTAACATTGACTACAAATACTTGTACTATACAATGGATGATGACGATGACGATGACGATATCTCATACACTCGTTGGATTATTGGAATATGAGCAACAAAGTCGATTTGAACTGAGTTGAGCTCAAAATATGAGAACATGAGAAAGCGACAGACAAAGCAAAGGTGGTGGTGTGGCTACAAAACAAGTTTCTTTCTCTGGTCATTTGGTTAAGTTGTTTTTGTTTTTTTCGTTTTGGGATGCTTAATGATGAACCGCATTTAATAGCCATAAATCTATTTTATTTTCATTTTTAATGGCGTCTTTATTGTCGTTGTCGTTGTCATTGCCGTTTTCGTTGTCTTCATCGTCGTTGGCATCGTCTGGCAGTAAGAGAAATGAACGAATAAACTTATTTCATTGTATGTAGTCTCAATCTCCCAAATGTTATCTATCTTTCATTCTCTCTCGCATTCACATTCATTCCTTCTCCTTTTCAATCATTCATTTTGTCTACTGAAAGTTGTCATTGCCATTACCATTAGTTGAATCTTTGCTTTGTAGCAGGGACCACCCACATTATGGTTCATTTAAGCGTTTGAATATATTAATTCGCATTTAATTGTTTATTAATTGATGATAGAGAGATTCTTTAGCATCTCTTAGACACCATTTTTACAGCCACCTTTCTCAGCATCCATTCTCTCATCATCTTTTGTTTTCTCGGACTAGAAGAAATTGTCTTATTGTCATGCATCCATTGATGATGATGTCTGTTTGAAACCATTAATAATGCATATAAAAAATCGAAATTACTTCATTCTGATATAACTATTACTGCTCGTATTGTATTTCATATCACATATGGTGCTGTGCGTTTCTTCTGTTCTTTTCTGTTCTGTTCTGTTCTGTTCTGTTCTGTTCTGTTCTGTTCTGTTGTTCTTCTTTTATTATTATAATAAGTATTTTCTTGAAATTTTTGCTTACTTTATATTTGGAACACGTTCCGGAATGTTTGTCGATTATAAAGTTTTAATGGAATGCGTTACATACAACCAAGTGTCTACTATACGAGTATGCATACTACGTAAGATGTAAATGTGTTTCGTGGGTTGGTGGTTGGGTTCATGGGTCCACATCACATCGAATAATGTGTTCGCATTTTGCCATTTTTATGACAAAGCCATGCCCTATTAACACGTTCGAATGCATGTTTTTCTAATGGCTTCAATATCCAACAAAAAAAAAAAAAACATAAAAATGATCTGCCACCTTAGGGAAACATTTTCTTAATATTTGCATGTTTTGTATTAAGTTTCATTTTGAGAAACGAAGAAGAATCAAACATTTTTACATATTTTTGATATTCAAGCTGCTGCTACTAATCACTTCGAAGGGAACTTTTAAGAAAATCTTGCACTAAACATTATCTATTTGCGATGCTTATACACAGGGCTTGATTTTCCATAGAGTCAATGTAAGCAAATGTCCAATGGCCCCGAGATCTTGAATCGAAATGATCTGACAGAATTAATTGATTTACATATATTAAATATAAATTCTACAAGAAGAAATCCAATGAACCACGAGGAGTTCAACATTCCAGCCTTGTCATTCTGAATAAAGAACTAAATGAACTTTGATTAAATCAGATAAGGGGAGGGGTGGTAGCTACTAACTTTTCATGGGCCACTGTTCCTCTGATATTTCTGGTATTAATCAAATACTCCAAAACTTCTCTCTTTGGTGTCAATTCTGCAATTGCATTACACAAATAGCGTAGTGTGGTCAATGGCAAAGTAAATGATCTGCTGTCTCCTCCTCTTCATTCCATATCCTGCATTGGTCATTTCAACTAATCTTCTTACTATTTAGATGCTTCATAGCTCTGCACAAAGAAGCGTGAAACTACACGAATACCTTTCTGTGTTAGTTCCAGTATTTCTTGTTCAAAATTTAGATGGCATGAAGGTTTGTGTAGCGTGTCCAACCAATACAGTTGCGACTTCTTATCAAGTCATTGTGTATATAGAATATCAAGCAACCCACAGAAAAGTTTTGAACAAATAAAGACGTTTGTAGTTCCTTTCCAGACGAGTTCAATCGCCTCCTGAACTTATAATTTGTACAAAAAACAAAAATATTGAAATTATTTCTCTTATTTTTTAACAAAGAATCTTGACCCATTGCTTTGGGCCCACTACATAAAATACCTTTATCCTACAAATATGAAGGTTCCAACTCATTTTTGTTTTAAAAAGTACAAGAAAATATGATATTAGTTGTTTTTTTTTTTTTTTTCATAAGTAATTCCAAATTAAATGCATTAAAAGCTTAAAACTTTACCACAAACAACTGAAAACCCTTAACTTCTTAAAATAATTAAAGCATCTTTCTATTCATATAAACAAAAAAAAAAAAATAAACCATTAAAATAAAGATTCTTTTGGTAAAACTCTATCGGTTACATACATAAAAATGTATAGAATGTATAAGGACCACCCACTCTTACACTACTTACTATAGTAATGTCTTTGTATTGTACTCTCACTCTTAAATTGTGTTTTTGAACTCAATTGCAATGAATTGAATGAATGAAAAATATATTATAATAAATTCTAATTATTTTTTCCGCATTCTTAAAAATTTATGAGCTCAACCAACAACAACAACAATGGAAAAAAAACATCCAAGCATCCAATGTATGTAGTATAAATTCTGAAATTATGAAATGAAATTTCCTCATATGAATATTGTGTAGTACGCAATTGGAGAAATTCGTGTTCTATAATATAATTATATTGGATTTATGCAAATTGTTCTTATTGATGTTGTTCTGGTTGTTGTTGTTGTTGTTGCTACTATCTGTGTCTCTGTGTGTGTGTGTGTGTGTGTGTGTGTGTGTGTGTGTGTGTGTGTGAGATACGATGCTTTTTGAACAGAATATAATTTTCATTTTTAATATTCTCGCATGTACGAGTTTCTACATTAAAGTTATTTATTTCTGCAAATATTGAATCGGATGCTGCTGGTTGTTGCCACAATTTGATCCTTTACCCATGTTGGATGTGTGATGTTGGTATGTTGGTGGTTGACTGGTTGAGGGGGTGTTTGCTTGGCTGCTTGGCTGGTTGGTTATATTTACAAGTATGTAGTATGTATGTACTTACATATGCGATGTCATGTTCTTATGTAAATAATGCGTTGCATTATCCTTGCCTCTTATACAATACAATAATAAAATATTATAAAAAAGGGGTCATAGGGTCGGGCCTTTTTAACCGCCTTATTCTGCAATACACAATACTACGATGAGTGGCAGATGAAGCCACTGACTCTCAATAATGGCACCCTGTCGAACGCCGCATACCATCACATGCTCCATGCAACATCTGACAACATACAATAGACTCCTTTAAAATGTTGAGTTGGCATTGGGAACCATCAACATTACCACACCCATTTGTAGTTCCCTCTGTGTTATATCATGAGGAGATGCTGTTGCTGTTGCTGCTACTGAAATGAGTTTGGATCCTTTATTCCTCGTTTCGTTTGCCTTTAATGTGAGTTTATTTTTGCGCACGCATCGCATCCTGCCATCGGATGCTGGACAGGGGTGGTTCTTGGCGCTCGCCGCATTTACTTGCTTTCGGTTTTTTGTTCGGAGCAATGCTTTATACTTCTTACAAAGGAAGCATGATGGCTGCTGGTGCTTGCCTTATGAAAACTCACCCTATTATAAAGATACATAAAATTCTGTTGTTTTTCCTTTTTCTACTTTCTTTTTCTTCTTTTTCGACTTATTCCTCTTCTTCTTCTTCTTCGTTGCTTATTTCCTCCGAGAACCAAAGTGAAGCGACCCTTCTTTTTTTTTTTTTTTGTTCACTTCTTTACTTTGCTTACTCACTCAAATTCGCTTCTTGAAATGCCATTCAAATAGTTTGCTTGCTTAGGTTTATTTTCCCATTTTCCATTTTCTGTTCGTCCTCGTCCTCATCCCATCCCATCCCATCCCATTCCTTGCCATGATAGAGCAGGCAGCAGCCAGCAGCCATTGTAACCAATGTGTGTACGCTCGTAAAGAAGATTTATTGAGAAGACGCGCGCCTTTCTTGGGGCGCACGTATCGTATTCCATTTTCATTCATTTTTCTTCGCCACCGACAATGCTAACTCGACTTCTTCGATATTCTCGAGGAACGGAAAGGGGATGCGGACGACTGAAGCGGAAGGAAATTGGGTTCGTTTCACCATGTGACGTTGTTGTTTTTTTCGCATTTCCTTCCTCCATTCTGATGAAGTTTTATTTTTTCTTATTCTTTCTTAGCTAAATTGCTTTTTGTGGGGTCTCAAGAAAAATTACTCAACGCGCTCGAAGACTTCTCCCATAGATACTCGTACGAAATACACAAAAAATGAAAGGCATTTGCTTAGATACACACAGATACACACATACAAACATACATCCATATAAAGGCACGCATACAAACTACACTACTACTCGTATATATCGTTACAGACATCCTACATTCTACCATATTATTATACTTAATACATTTCTTACATCTGAGACTAATGCGATTGTGTATATTTTGAGAGCTTTTCTAATTTGCATTTAATTTTTTGCAGCTGTTACACGCGTCTTTCTTACAATATTATACTTCTTTTACTAATCTTTAAGTCGTTAAAAATTCTGGTAACATGTTTTTAGGCTCTTAGTCTATCTTTTAATACACGCACAATGCAACAACAACATTCTAAGAAAAACTCATTCAAGTATAAAATTTTTATATTTAATGTATGTTTTTTTTTTTATTATTATCTTTTTTAAATATTAAATGTGGAAAGGTTTTTAGGGGGAGAAATCGGATTAGTATTCGTTTTCTATTAATAATAAGTACAATACAACAAAAAAGAGAGCAAGCACCTTCATTTATTTCTTCATTCAATTCAACTATCAACTATTTTATTCTAATGCTACAATGAATTTTATTATTCCCAAAATGAGTTTGACGGTTCTCACTATGAAAATATTAAACAAAACTATGTGGGAAATCCTTTCAATTTTATTGTTGAAGAGTCTTTTTGCCAACACATGCATTTACATATCTGTGTTAATAAGTCATAGTAGATTATGTCGAAAATCTATATTTTGTTTAGTTTCATTTCATATTTATAAGTTGCTACACAAAAAAAATTATAAAAAATAAAATACATGCTAAATAAATTTTGTAAAATATTTTTATAAAAATAGATTTCACAACCTTTTTAACAAGCATAAATTTTATTTAGTTTATTTATTCCAATAATAGTTTAAAAGAGTTTGAAAATTGGATTTTTGAAAAAATCATAGGTATACGAATTTGTAGTGGTTAAGGTAAACTATATACAACTATGATTCTATACCATATTTATAGAAAATTTTTTAGTCAAAATACGTGTATTGAATCGGTTAATAGTAATGGCATTCAAACTCAATTCACTCAATTTTCGACATAAGCTACTATGACTTATTGCCACAGATATATTATTATATATACTAGGAAATTTCTATGAACATATTAGTCTCATAGTTAGGCTGGAGAAGAATGGCTTATTAGCAAATGGCGAGTACTTTATGGTTAGCATGAATATATTGACCAACATGATGACGATTATGTTGCCAAACATTTGTGCAGTTTATTAATTAAATGAAGCAAAACAGTGAAAAATTCTTTTCACTTTTATTTTGCAGAAATTTCTTAAGAAACTATCACAATTTCCAATCCATTGACTAAGTTTGGCGGTGCTTAATTATTAGGTTGGTGCAAAAATAATGGCCGTTTCCATATTGTTTATTTTTATGCATGAATTTCGGAATACATTTTTTAATGAATGTGGTCATGCTATATGTCGTTTTAAAGCGCGTTTTTCGCTCTATCTTTTAGACCAATTATCTTTTTATTATCGTCATACGTTTCTGATTTCCGACCACTTTTTGTGGTGCTATCAAAACAAGAAATTCGCATTATTTTGCTTCACGAGTTCAAACTTGGCCACAATTCTGCGGAGACGACACGAAATATCAATAAAGCATGGGGCGAGGATATTGCTTCCGAACGTACCACACGTAGATGGTTTGAAAAATTTCGCGCAGGTGATACCAGCCTTGAAGATGAAAGACTTAATCGAAGCCGATCCTCGCAAAACCACACGAGAAGTCGCACAAGAACTCAACGTCGATCACTCAACAGTCGTACGCCATCTGAAGCAAATAGGGAAGTCAAAAAAACTCGATAAATGGGTGCCGTATGAATTGAACGAAAACCAAAAAAATCGTCGTTTTGAGGTGTCATCGTCTCTTCTTCAGCGCAACAAAAATGACCCGTTTCTAAACCGAATCGTAACGTGCGATGAAAAATGGATCCTCTACGACAACCGGCGACGTTCCGCACAGTGGTTGGACAGCGACGAGGCTCCACAACACTTCCCGAAGCCGAAACTGCACCAAAAGAAGATTATGGTTACTGTTTGGTGGTCAGCAGCCGGTCTCATCCATCACAGCTTTCTGAATCCAGGCGAAACGATCACGGCAGAGAAGTACTGCCAACAAATCGACGAAATGCACCAGAAGCTTCGACGTATATGCCCGAGATTGGTCAATATAAAGGGACCAATCCTGTTCCATGACAATGCTCGACCGCACGTCGCACAACTGACGAGACTCTACCTCATCCGCCATATTCACCGGACCTCTCGCCCACTGACTACCATTTTTTCAAACACCTCGACAACTTCGTGCGCGAGAAATGCTTCAAAAATCAAGACGACGCCAAAAACGCCTTCAACGCTTTCATCGCCTCCAGAACTCCGGATTTTTATGCTACCGGCATAAATAAACTTGTTTCTCGATGGCAAAAATGTATTGATTGTAATGGTGTTTATTTCGATTAATAAAGTTTATTCTGAGCTGAGTTACGTTCATTTAAAGTAGCTGTTTGAAAACGGCCATTATTTTTGCACCAACCTAATAATATGAGCTGAGGCTTCCTACCTTTTTGATGGTGCACATTTGTATGCAAACCTTTTATTAAAAGTTCTAGATAATGGGGAAGATCCAAGGAATGAAACTGCCACCATAGCTGACATGAAAAGAGCAAATTAAATGATATCGGATGAGAATACCTAGATCACAACAATGAAAAGCAATTGATTATTCTATTAAAAAATGGAAAAAGGTGGATATATCACAAAAAATCCAGATTTATTTACTTATAAACAGATAATAATAAATATTGAAAAATCTATAATATTTTCTTACCAATGCATTATGAAATCGTCTTACACCTTATGAGATCTCGAGACTCTGTCATTCTCGTCATTTACATCTAAATGTCATATTTCAATTTTAGAAGGCAACCACCATATACATCAAACAATTAATTCAAGCTCGTGATTGCCATTTTCGTCCTTGGCTTCCTTTAATCAAAATCAAATGATTTTGAATCATCAACAAACCATGTGAATCATGAGAGTCTTAAATCTAAATGTGAAGTTAATATTTCTTAAATTAAAAATTCATTCGTCAGATCACAGCAACTGCAAAGTTAATATTATACTACACTGACCACTATTAATTATTCGTACATCTTCCATATTTTATCATATGCATACATAAAAAAAAACATGGTAAAAGAGTCTTGTAAATACTTTTTATAATATTGTAGTAGATTCCAGTAAAAATACTATTTAGTTCATTTATCAGATTATCAAAATTGGATATGGGAGAAAAAACAAAGGTGTACGAATTAATAGTAGTCATGACGGCTATGAATACAAATGACAAAACTCTCTTGGTTTTATTGGCCTAGCAATAAAAATGTTCAGAGTCGTCATGCTAACACAAATAAAATAAATGTTTCCATTAATTTGATATAATTAATCTCTTTTTTTTTTTTAGTAGTAAATTCCTTAAACTTTTTGTTTCTTTTATTTCAGCTGCCTACAGTCAAGCAAATGGAAATCATGTCTGATCAAAATTATCCTTAACGAAGTGCTGTGAATGTTGTGGTGAGTTCAATGATTGTTAATTATTATTATTTTTTTTTTTTTTTTTTAATATCTGATTATTTTGTCAAACAGACATTTTTTTATTGAAATATTTAAAATGTTGATTTACTTTATTCTAAAAACAACCATTTCTAAATTAAATAAACTTTAATTTATTTCACTCTAACGCCTAAGACTTGACCAAAAATACTACATTTTTTCAAGAGCTCCAATATTATTTCCATTTCTATTTCAAAAATGTCTTTCTATCAAAAAAAATCTTCAACAAAAAAAAATCACAAAAAATGACAAAAGTAAAACGATAACAACCCCATTCAATCCAAATCTTCTCGTATTGATTTTAGTGGCACATTGACGTTTATATTATCTTTTAGGAAAAAGACTTTGATAGTGAATAAATATTAAGCTTTGAAAATTGTTATGGCCAAAAGTGATGATGATGATGATGGTGAAATTGTATTTGGTTCAAGTTCATTTAGTTTGGGTTAGGAAATGTTGAAACGCAAACTACTACATAAATTTTCAGTTGGAAATCAATATAAATAAATCAAATGTGTTTGCAAGTGATTTACTATGAGGTAATCGAAACCAAAAAGAAAAAGGTCTTTCCAATTCGCCATTTAACATTCCGGCGTAGTATTTAATTCGAAAATGAACGCTTGAAGTGAACATGAAGATAAGCGAAAACGGTAAAATCCAACAAACGAATGGATGCATGAAAATTGCTTTCATATTTCAGGTGATAATGGTTTCCTTATGTGAATTTACAAAACATTAAAGCTTCGGTACGCCGGGGTACACATAATTTCCCGGACAAAAAAAAAAAAAAAAATTGGGGAAAAAACAAAAAAGCAATTCACGTTAATGGCCTCAAAAATCCCAAAGGGATAAGCAGAGCAACACCAACCAAACCAAACCAAACCAACCAAAGAAAAAAAAAACTCAAACTTTTTGATGCTGCAAGCAACCGAGTTTACTGAAAATGGTTCACTGAAAATGGCAAAAGGACATCCGAAGATATGAGAACACGAAACGAGAAATATACGATTCGATTCTGTACACGGAGAAGGAGTTGTCAATGGCGGCGGCGCCAGTTCTGTTTGTTGGAGCTAAAGACGGAATTGGCGCTAAAAATATCCAACCTTCTTCTCCAACTTTCCTTGGTTTAGTTTATTATAATGGTCGATGACGTTTACTTTGCCTTTCGCGTTGTTCCTTTTGGTTTCGAAGGCGAACGTTGACTACGATATACGACGCAATAAACGAGATTAAGAACATTGCTTCCTTTGCTTTTGCACGCTTCATAGCTTCATAGAATTGAGTTCAGTGGAAGGGAAGAAGAAACTTAGGGGGTACCCAGGTAGGAAGTTTGGTAGGTAGGTAGTAAGTAGGATGGGCAGGGATAGGATGCCTGCTGAATTCGATTTTCTTGTATTGCTCTTGTGGGAAATTTCATGAAATTTTCTTCTTTCATTCTATCAGTTTTGCATTTGGAATATAAAAGAAATTTACTGATAAAAAGTTAAGAATTCAAAAGAAAAAAAAAGAAAATATTATATAAAAATAACATTGCAATTGACACTTAAAGAAAGAAATCTTTAAGTGAAAATTCACCATTTTTAGTATTTCAACAATAAAAATGATAAGAATTTTTCCAATTATCACGATCAATGTTAATTTTTAATACATTTTTTACATCATTACAATTACAAAAACTATTAACTATTTCACTGACTTTTTATGTATTTACAAGTGTCCTTGCTTTCAGGTGTCATAGCATTTTTTTGCCTGTTTGTGACAACAGTGGTGTTTTTTTTTTATTGTTAGAATTTTTTACTATTTTACAGCAAGTGCGCATCTAAAGTATGAAATATGAATCTTTTGTAAATTATTATTAATGCCAATTAACCTTGGTCCCATTTTTATTGGTCACTTTTTTTTTTTTTTTTTTTTTGTTATTTTGTTTCAATTACCTTGGATGGTTTTTTAAGTCAAATTTTCATCTAAATGAAATGAAATGAGAGGAAATTGAAGAAAATCTTCATAATAAATACCTTTGATTATATAAAAAGAAATTTCGGCAACTTTGTTAAATATTTGTTAATAAAAAAAAAGAACGCATTAAGATGATGACTTTGAAAAGTTTGCCGAAAGATTTGTCAATTAAAACTTGGACAAATTGTTTGTTTTAATTAACAAAATTAAAAAATAACTTAACAGGCCTCTTTTTATAAACATAAGATTATTCATGCAATTATAGTGGTTTTTAACATTAAACTTGTAGCCCATATTATAATAACTTTGTTTAGTATGAATGTTTTGCCGTTGGCATCATAGAGCTTAGAAGCAAAATAACATTAGTAAATATATTATTGACCTGTACGAATCCATTCATTAGACGTTTTGGATACATTCATGCAGGTAAAATACCATTAAAATCCTACATATAAAAACTACATATGCATATTATTAATGACAACGATTGCACATCCAAAGGTCTATATTATATTTATATGTATTATGTTTAAGTTCTCAAAGAAGATTAGATCGAAATTGATAAAAGATTAAGACTTCTCGTATACCATTCTTCTTGAAAATGTCTCTATAGTTCAACAATAGCAATACCGATAAACATTCACATGTACATAAATCAGATGTTAGTCTGCAGATCCATAATACTGGTCACTGAAGGAATAAAGATGGATAGTGATGGCTTGGCCGTTTCATCTTGGAGTTTCCATGTGATCATCACATGCTAAGAGTGTATTTAGATGGGCGGCCTCTTCAGTCATCATTTCGCTAAGGCTGACAAAACGGTTGGAGTCCATTGAGGAACATCAGATGATCCTCATTAATTAGAGTTTTTCTGTCGAGGCTAGTTTTTCACTGATCGATTTCATCAGAAGAATAGTTAGTGGTAGAGGCGCGGGTCTGTAAGCGATCAACGCTGTCTTCTTTATAGGTTGCATCTTGCGTTTGGTAACAGTTTTATCTGACTTTCTAAATTCTCAAATTCTCAATATTTCGCCTTTTAATATTTATATCATTTGGAAATTAAAACCTTTTCTGTATAAAATATCATTGCAATATTTTCTTGAATTATTTCATAATTTTATTTATTCTAATGTCCATAAATTCTATCATTCATCTCAAGGTCTCTCAGATGTAATCTTTGTATTTATGATTTTTAAAAAATTCTAATGTAAGTAAAAACCTGCAAGTTGAGTAAACAATTATATCTTGTTTGTTTGTTTTTTTTTTTTGTATTGCTCTTAATTAATTTCATGTATTTAATTTTGCATTTATTACAATTAAATGGAATTTATCTGAAAGTGCACAAACACAGCAGCTAAATAAAAAATACAATAATATAAAAACCAAACGAGGATTTCCAGTTTATCTTTAGAGTAACAGAAGCAACAACAGCAGCAGCAGCAGCAGCAGCATTTATAGATACTAATGTTTGTCAGCAACATCATCATCGTTGTCATTATTATAATCATCATCATCATCACTTGCTATTTTGTGCTGTTAATTCAAAGTCATTAATTGGTTTTTATGAAGGCTTAAATCATGCGACAAAATGCAAATTAATATTTATGCGATTGTCGTGAGTCGAGCTGAGCTGAGTTGAGCTGAGCTGGTTTTGGAATTTGCTGGACCAAGGCGACTCTCAAATGGGAAAAACTGAAACAACTGAAACAACTGAAGGCAGGCAACAGCAGGCGCACACATTTTGACTGTAAATTAATAGAAAGAAATGATGTTGTTGATATTGTTAATGTTGTTGTTGGCATTTTGTGTGCGACTTTTAAATGAATTTACAACAATTTTGAACATAATTCCGAAATGAAAATACATGGCTCTTCTCATTCATATTATCTGAGACATGATTTAAGTAAGGAAATGAAAACAAAACACAGCATACAGAGACATTGGGCTGTGGTCTGTGGAGACAAGAGACCAAAGTAAAGAAAGAGATTGGAGAATAGAAGAAGACACGATTCTTTTTTCATACATATTACATATGAAAGTTGCACGGCGTCAATTGGCAATTTCTGTCTTTTATTCATTCGTTTGGTGACATTTGCACATTTGTTGTGACATTAAAATGCCACCAACAGAAATCAACACGACATTTGCAACAACCATCACCATCTTCAACTCATAAAAGACACAGAACAAACTCTCTCACTTTGACCAGGATGATCTTGATTAGAATTCTTAAATATTTATAAAAGTACTAATCCTGCTTGGTCCCCCAACCAGTGAACCAAACAACCAACAATCATTTGGTGAAAATAGCATTGCATGCAAACAGGTAGAAATACTCGAGTCAAGTCAAGTCAAGTCAAGTGAAGTCTATGCTATGCTAAGCTTAAAAGGGCGTTCTCTCTCTGGGTTGTCCTGGTTACATTTACATTCAGTGCGCGTTCGTTTACTTGACTTTTCTATGAGTTTGGAGTTGGTAAATTTACATAAAATGAAAATAAATGAAACAAAAGTTTAGTTTTGTGCACGATTTAGGTTATGAAATTAACATTTTCAAATATCACACAGGATGCAAGGACCGCACCCACTCTTGTGATACTTCACTTCTTGGTGTATTGCTGAGGCAGCACTTTTGTTCCATAAAATGTTGAAGAAGAGAAAACGTCGACAAAAAGTCTAAAAAGTTTAACATTTCCACCATTTTTGTTGAAGAATTGAAACAGTTTTACTGTTTTACTGTTTTATTTTTTTGTTTTCTATTTTGTGTTTCATTTCCAAATGAAACTCAAATGAAATTTTCAGTTCAGTTAGCACACACACACAAACACACACACACACACATACACACACACACACACATACACATAAGGACTTTCAATGTTTCGCATCCTTGAGCAGTTATTTTTGCTGAGTTCTTCTATTTAAAAACGCAACAACAAACAAACTAAGAAACGAATAACTGAACAACTGAACAACTGAATGTGAGAGGAACAAATTTCTAAAAAGTAACTTTGTATCTTTTCATGTGCTTCAGTACCTACAACATTTTACTCTTTTAGTAGAAGAGATGAATGGAGTCGGCGGGGGGATTGGGTTTTCATTTTGTGTGTTGTTTGTAAGGTTGAGTCGACACATCTAACGATTATTGCATGCCCATTAAAAATAACAAGCAAAAGTTTTGCACATAAACTCGCTTCGGGGATTCATTTCATTTCAGTTCAGTTCAGGCAACCAAGCAACACACAGAAACACAGAAACTCTTTCATTCCTTTCTACCGACACTTTCCTCATCATCAGATCTCGCAATGAAATGGAATCCTTTCTCAATCGCAATTGTTGATCCTTTCCAAGTTCTGTGTTATTATTGTTCTTGTTGTTATTATTATTGTGTACTGCTGTTGTTGTTGTTGTTGTTATTGTTGTAACTATCGTTTTACACTTTTCGCTTTTGAATTTGAAATGCTTTTTGAATGCAATTTAAAATATTTAAAGTTCAAATTCAAAATGTGAAAATTTTATGGAACTGAAATGAAATGAAATGAAATACATAGTTCAAACATTTGTCAAAAATTACGATTGGTTAGAGGAAACTTAATTTTCAATGGATTTAAAATGTTGAAAAAGATATGAAATGAAATGAAATGAAATAAAGGGATGCAGAGCACCATTTAAATCTAAGTTGATGCTGAACAAGCTTTGATTTAGCACCAGAAATGGTGCCTTAAATATTCTTTTCCTACTTATTCCCTAAGAATCTATATAAGTAAGTCTTCATATAGATAGATGTATGAAAGTTCTTTCCAATTATATTCCAGCTTTCACTTACTTCCATCAGCACAAAATGTATGCTGATCCATAAATGCAAAGTATCCACTGTATTCATAGGTTACAGGTCACTCGTCGCAAAGACAAGTTCTTCCACAAAACTTACGGCCCATTGTGATGCCTGAATTTAGGGGAGAATCGAGAAGTTGACGGTTGAATATCCTTAATTGTTCTCAGAGACCTTTGGAACAAACATCAGCATCTAAGGAAAGAGAGAGATACTAGTTTCAATTTTTTCCAAACTGATCAAATTTTTGAAGAATGGTTTTCCGAGATGACAAGTCCATTTTCCAAGAAGATCAAAGCAGTCAAATAGGATGTGATGGATACTTTTGGATTCTCCACATAAATCTTGATGGAATGCATTATTCCTATGAACCATTAGATCAATGTCATCGCATTGCTCCGTTAAGATTTTCTCAATCATCTGAATCCTATTCTAGTTAAAGTTTAGAAACTTAAATTAAACTTATAAAAATTACAATACAACTTTTATATAATTAGTAAGTAGGATAGAACAATTAGTTAACTAAAAGAAACGAGTAGAGAGGTCGACAGGATGAGATCTTCTCAAAGTGGCGCGACGCCAATCTGACTCCTCCCATTCTGCGTCGCTTTAAGAGACACCTGGCTAGTCGGTTAGGATGATTTATTAACCGCTCCATATACTTCTTGGCCTGACGATTAATCACATCGCTAATTTTTCTGTATTTTTAAATCGTTCTCAATGTCTGCCGTTCGCATGAACCACGGAGCTCCCGAAATCGTCCGAAATGTCTTGGCCTGCAGTATTCTGATCTTTGAAATGTTTGATTTCGCTGCTATTTCGTACACCTGCAATCTATATTGCTAAACAGGAGCAATTATTGCTTTATATATTTAATGATCCTTATTTTTTAAGGATAACTTATTCCTACTGTTTAGGTGCCAATGCAGTTTTCTGATTCTCTGTCCAAGCGATTTCGTGATGATTGAATTATGTGTTTTGAATGTTTCAGTTGTTAGGAAAAACAGAATACCTCACACATTTGCTCAGTCTATAGCTCATCTCATTCTGGTTTTCTCTTCTGGAATCCGCAGTATTCATAAGTTATAACCTCATATTAATTTGTCAAGCGATTTTATTGCCATTGCCTCGGGTGGTTACACATAATATTGAATATACCTGACACTTCTGCTGACTTTTTAAAATGTTTTTATTTATTTAATGATTCAATGAATTAAAAATAATTTTAAGAAAAATTTGCTTCCTTGCTGTTGAGGAAACAAACGACTTAATTCCTTCACCATCAAATCTGATTTAAAATCCATTTACCTAAAAATATCATCAAAATCTACTGAATTACTTTCATTTCAAACGATGCCAACTTCTCAATATCTTTCAGAGTTTGTTTTTTCTTTTACCTAACCAGATGAACTTATTTAAATCACTTTGATTTCACATTCATACCGTGCGAAAGTACTTTGCTGCCAATATGCAAATAAACACCATGAGCAGTTTGACATTTCATTTTCGACCGCAACAACACACAACCCAGTGGCCAAGACAAATAATGTCCGCCATAAAAATACTTTATTGCTTTTAATTACAAACTCAGCATGAGCCTTCGCTTTTGCCTTTGCTTTTGCCTTTGCCTTCTGCCTGCCTAAACCTGAGATATAATTTGAGTTTGAATTTGAATTTGAGTTTGTGCGACCGAGCGAAGGCGTTCCAGATATGCTTCACTGCGTCTTCCCCTAGTTCGCAATGAAAGATGTGTAGAGATGATACGCCATCTTGTTGTTGTTTAATTCAAATCTACTATAAATGATACAAGAAACCGATCTCTCGATGAATTTAACAGAGACATTCAACTGTAGAAGAGTAGTAGAGTAGTACATAGTAGTAGTAGTAGTCGTCGTAGTAGTGGAGTTGACTTGGTTGTTTTTCTTTTCTTGGTTTATTCTTTTGTATAATTTATTTGTTTTTTATGCCGCCATTTTTTTTTTTTTGTTCGGTTCCCTACTGCTTGAGTTGAGTTGAGTTGGTTTGGTTTGGTTTGTGTTGGTTAATCTGAGACTGAGAAATTTCTTTGAATTATGTCTCAATTTATTATGTTTTGCTTTTGTAATAAATTTGATAAATTCCTTTTTAGATCTCTGCGTCTTTATGAGATTGTTTTTCCATTGAATAAAAAAAAAAAAAAAAAAAAATTATCAAAATGCATAAATTTTGTTGTGATGTGGTTTCAAAATGAAAATGCAAGTTCAGCAGTCACAGTTCTTTGTTTTGTTTTGTTTTGTTTTGTTTTGTTTGATTAAGCAATTTGTTTGTAAGACATTATTTCTGAGGGGACCAATTCCCATAAAGAAAAGGAGTTGTGGTGATTTTCTGAATATTTTATATTCTATACACATTCACATATTCAATCATTGACAAATCGGGAAACTTATAATATTTATAAAATAAACAGAATCTGATGCGTATCATCATCATCATTTCCTGTATCTCCCACTGGAGCATAGGGTATCAATAAAGCATTTCCATCTGATCCTGTTTTTTGCTAGCAACTTTAATTCGTTCCACGATTTTCCGCATTCGTCGATTTCTTTTTGTAAGGATCTCCTCCACGTGGTCTTAGGGCGACCCCTCTTACAGCTTCCTTGGGGGTTCCAGTCAAAAGCTTGTCGGCAAACTTCTGTGGCATCTTTTCGCAATGTGTGGCCTATCCATCTCCATTTTCGTTTTGTTTGATACAGTTGGCCATAGGTTCCAATTTGCATTTTTTTTATAGGTCGTAATTACTGATGACATTTGGCCACCACACCCTGAGAATACGCCGCAGGCATCTGTTGACAAAGCTCTGAATCTTTCCAGTTAGATGGTCGGTTACAAGGCAGGTCTCACATCCGTAGAGTAGTACTGAGACATCATGCGTATAAGAAAAATTAAATATTTTGGAAAATGCATCCATAAATAAAAGGGAGATTTCTTCTCAATTGGATCATTCGTTCCAATATGTATGATTGTGTTATCATATACTCATATAATATTGGTGTCACAAAAGACCTTTAGATGATATTTCATTCAATAAATATTATATGTCATAATGTACAACACTTCTTTGGTGAAAGCAATGACATAAATCTAATATAAATGATTTCCAATATTCAAGGAATAATGAGAACAAAATTCTTTATATTATCTTTAGATACTCAATTTTATATCAATTTTCAAGTAATTTCATTAATAAATTTACCAAGTTTAATACTATTTTCCTGAATATAAACTAAACAAGCATTTTTAAATTGATTTTTCCCGTTAAGGAAAAGGCTCCCTCTATAAAAAAAACTAGGTTGGCATGTCGTTTTTTGTGTTTCTTATCTCGTTCACTCATCATTGAGTTGCAGTGTGAGCGAAAGGACAATAGTAACATTTCTTGTTGTAATACCCTTTCAAGGAATCTGGTATTTTGATTTTGATGAATAGTTTGTTGTAAATAAATTTTATTCAGTTGAAAATATTGTCAAAACTTCTATTATTTAAATCAACATAATGCACAATAAAAGTTCAACTTATAGAGAGTTTTAAGTTTGAGAAAATTATTCATGAAAATAAAAGAATTTTATTTATCTAACATTAAGTTAGCAGGTTACATTTTCTTAAAATATTCAGTGATTTTTGTTTAAACATTTACATTATATTTTATTTTCTTAGTTTCAGTAAAAAGAGATTCTCATTAAACAATAAGATTTGGTTTTATAATGATGATTGTCAATTGCATTACTATTAAATTAAAAAATTGTCAAGAATCCGCTAAACCATTCTAGGAAATGTGTTGAATATTTTCTATCTCCGAACAGTCATTTTTATCTTCCATGGCACTTTGAGTTGATTTTACTAGCTCTGATCTTCATTGACCTATGTAGAGTTATGAACAAATCCAACTTTTTTGAAGCATCACACTTTTGCACCAAACATATTCTTCATACTATTTGATTTCATAGAAAAATTCGATTGAAGGTTGCACATCCCTATTTTTTTTTTTTCGATTCATGAAAGTTCGAGGATTCAGAGGGAGGGTTTCAGAATTATTCTAACGCTTGCTTTAATGTTTTCAAAACTTTTAAGTTGTAAGCTTTTTAAAAATAGATTTTGAGGAAGAGAGAAAGAAGGGTTTATTTGTCCGGATCAAACCGATATTTGGTTGCATATTCCTTGTTTTAATAACATATTTTTTTCAGTAAGTGGAAATGAGATAAGAATATAATACTTTTCGTGTGAACTGTTTTTATTTCGTATAACAGTGGCAACTGTATTCCACTTTAGGTTCTAATTTAGGATCTAAATTTCTCATCAGAATTTAACTGAAAATTTAATAAATATAAATAAATATTTTAATTTGAATTAATTATTCTTTAATATAAAATTTCTAAATTTCTCATCAGAATTTAACTGAAAATTTAATAAATATAAATAAATATTTTAATTTGAATTAATTATTCTTTAAATATTTTAATATCCAAAATATTTACATTGCAATTATAGACAAAAAATTATCAAAAAAATCAAATAAAAAAAAAAATATTAAATAAATTATCAGTTTCAATGAGTGTTGAACTCTCTTGATTATGAAATGCCTTGCGTGCATTGCCGGGCTGCTTAGCTCACTGAGCCATTGAATGTAAAGTTGTGGCGCACGCTAAATTGTGGTTTTGTTCGTATTTTTGTGTGTTTTCTGTAGAAGCAGCTGCAAAAAAAAATTGTGCATACTTTTAGGCGTAACAGTTGAATAATCTCAGTAAAAGATGGCACTACTATGGTAACAATATTTGATAACTAGATGGCTCTTTTTCTTTACCAACAAATAATCTCAATAGAAATTAAAATACCTTGTCTTTAGTATCTTTTTTTTTTATATCAGAGGAATATTTTCTAACATAAATAAAATTTTTGAATAAATTATTGAAAAATATAAAGTAAAAGCCAATTGATAGATTGATTGAATGAAGATCCCCATATGTGATAAATTGGCACAAAAAATAGAATTAAGTAAAAAGAAAACATTAGAATTTCTTGTGTTAAACTACACTTTGTATTTTTCATTGGCTTAAGAAATTCTTAACAATTCATTAAAAACAAACCTTTTGCAATACATAATTCTTCATGCATAGAAAGAAAGAATGGAAGAAAGAACCTACGATTGTTTTAAAATTAATATTCCATTTGCGTTTAAAGACATCAAAAAATCCATCGATCAGTTCAAGTTCTCTTTGCAATTTAATACCATTCGCTTTTTAACTTACTTATTTCTTAAACGTCACGTTACTGACCCAACACAACACAACACAACACAACAAAACAAAACACAATACAACAAAACAAAACAAAACACAATACAATAAAACAACATAGAAATAATACTCAATTACATAAATAAATGTGTCTGAGCTAAAGAATTGTTCAATTAGTAAGAAGACCCCTATGGCATTAGCGTAGTTTTGAGTTCCATTTAAAGCAAATCTATAGAGGATTTAGTTATTTAATATTGGAAAAACTTATATTTATTCATTTATTTATTTATGTATGTTTTGTTGTTTGTTTGTTTGCCAATAATTATAAATTTCCATAATAAACATTTCCATAAGTTAATCAGATTCTGTCTGAGAGTCAATAATCAATGATGGCTACCTTCTCAAATGAAAACCACTCATTGATGTTTGCTACTACTACTGCTTACTTGTTGTCAATAAACATTTCAAAAATGTCACAAAGAAGAAGGAGGAAAAAAAAAAAGAAGCACAACAACACAACAGAAGTTTTTTTTAAATAAAAACAATATTAATTTATTAAAAATCATTAAGAAAAAATAAAAAAAAAATTATTAACACGATTTTTTAATTAAATATCACACAGAAATGAATTGATGTCCAATTTTAATGAAATTTGCAACTCAATTTGCGCCGAGACAAAACAATAATTTAACTTAACTCATTTGAAAATGTTTTTTTTTTTTTTTTTAATATAGTACAAGTATTCCGTCCGTGTGGAATGAAAGAAAACAATGCAAATGAACACACATAAATTTACTAAATTGTTTTTCTTTTTTTTTTTTTTCTTTTTTTTTTTTTTAACTTAACCAACTGGTTTTAATGACAGCAAAATATTTCATAAAAAACACACACACAAAATAACCACATTTCTAACCCTTGGTAATTGAGGGGTGGTAAATAATCTGTGCTAATTTTGTAGAATAACACAAATTGTAAGGCAGTTTTCTAGTTACAATAGACAAATAATAACATAAAATTATGTACGAGTATTGTTATTTAAATGGATTAGTTAGAAAAAACAAGTTAGAATCCATTAGGATTACAAAGGCAACAAATTGACAATTGAATTGAATTATAATTCATATAAAAAAATCAGGTTACCCATGTGTTTTTTAATTATCAGTGTTGCCTTAGATTCATATAAGAGACATTTGAGAGACATCTAAAAGATATTTTAGAGACATCTTAGAGATACCTTAGACACATCTAAGTGTCACCTTAGAGATACATTAGAGATATCTAAGTGTCACCTTAGAGACATCCAAGAGACATTTAGAAGCTTTCTTAGAGACTCTTAGGAGACTGCTAATAGTTAATAGTTTATCTAAAAAGACACTTAAGAGACATTTAAAAGACTCATAAAAGACACACAAGTGACAGCTAAGAGTTGCCTAACAGACACCTAAGAAGCACCTCAGAATTGCATAAGTGACAGTGACAGAATACATCCAAGAGTTTGCTAAGAGACACTTTGAAGACAACTAAGACTTATCTAATAGTGAATTTACACCAAAGTGATTCATTGAGAATCGATTTTGCGTTTACACCGGCGATTCTGATTCTTGAACAGTTGTTTTTTTTTGTTGTTTTGGTTATACATACAAATACGAGTAGAACATACTTATTTTATTAATATTTGATAAATAAATTACAATTTATAATTTTCTTCAAATTGCTTGTGCCATGATTAGCTGTTTTTTGTTTTGATTTGAAAGAAAAAAGGAGCGGAAATCTGTCGAAAATGACAGTTCCGTTTGGAAATTACCGAACATTTTCCAATACTAGCAGAAATTTTCCAGCCGTGTTTCGATTCAAAGCCATTGATTCCATTCAAAACTGCAATTTTTCCATGTGACATTTTTCCATGTGGTTGTTGTCCGATTCAATAGTCGATTCAACAAGGAATCGATTCTTGCTTGGTGTAAATTCACTATAAGAGGCACTAAAGAGACATTTCAAAGACAAACTTACAAATAAGTGACATCTAAGAATTGCCTAAGTGAGACTTACCCATTATCAGATTATTCTCGAAATATTCTATATGAATATTGGAAAATAATGTCTAAATTTCAGTTCTTTGTGTTCAAATATCAGTAATTCTTGTGGCGAAGACATTTAATTTTTATAATAAATTATTTAAAAATATGAAATCAATTAAACAAATCTAATTGCAATCTATTCAATTTTTTTTTTTTTTTTTTTTTTTTTCATTCAATTTGTGATTAAATTTAAGCAGAAATTTGACAGATTTTGTGATTATTAAAAGTACAAAATCATTTTGTATTCTATTTAAAAAATTTCCATTCACTCTATAAGAATATTTTGATTTGGATTTTGACTATAGAATCCATTTGATTGGGTTGAATAAAATTTCTTTTAAAAATGGAAAACCATTTATTTTTCAAAAGAAGTAATTAGCAGTAGGATTCATTTACAAATCTTTTTAATTCCCCTAAGTGATTAGGAATCACTCGTTATCAACAAATCAACTCAATCACAAGTTTCCTGGGAATCTTCTGTCTTAATTTTTACTAACAAAATTTATTTATTTATTTACGATATTAGTGAGGTTACAGAGCAATATTATAAAATTACACTAAACCTAAAAAGGCCTTAAGTTTACATATTTAAAAAAAAAAAAATGTACATTACATTTATATTATTACTATTCTTATTAATATTATTTAAATAATATTGTTGTACAAGTTTGATAGTTAGAAACTAATTAAATTAGATGATGATTAGGTTAGTTGATTTTAAAAAAAGTTATTATTCTCGATATGTTATGAGGCAATGGTTCATGGATGAAGGAGTTGTATCGGATTGGGATGTAGATGATTGTGTCGTTGTATCTGAAATGAAGGGCATTCAAGGAGGATATGGTGATGATGATGTAGTTAGGATAACATTGCATGCTTGACAGATTTGGTGGGGGAAGATTTGTTGAGGATGTGACTATTGGTAATGCTGGTGTGCCCCAGCCGAAGTCGGAGAAATTTGATGATATCGAGTCGAGAAAGAAAGTCTATCGTCATGGATACTCGCAATATATTGATAAATGGATGTTTGTTTTGCTTGTGTTGTAAATTTTTTAGTGGTTGGAGGTGTTGTGCCAGAGTGATATTCTGTAATTTTGGTATGCTGATATGATGTACTCGTATTTTTTTATATCTGTTATGTTGTTATTCATTTCGTACTCGTATATTAACGGATATGAATGCGATTCTTTAGCACTGAGGTCTTCGGCTAATCCCACAATGACCGGGAACCCAAATAATTTTGAATTTATTTGTGTTGCATGAAATGATATTTCTTATGGTTGTGGAGTATGGATTATGGATTTTGATTGTTGAGATTGGCAATGGCACTGATCGAGGATAAGCTGTGAGTATGGCTGATATTTCGACTGTAAAGACTGAGGAGAAATCAGGCATCAGGTGGCGACTTATAACTTCATCTTTTATAGTTACACTGTATGATATTATACTTCTGTACTAGACTTGGAGCCATCAGTGTATAGGAATTTGTAAGAGGTGTGAGATTGTTGCAGTTCTATAAATTTTGTTTTGTAAATTTCAGAGGGGGGTGTCCTCTTTATTAGAGGAATTGAAGTGAAAGGCATAAGGAAGAGTTGTTGTTTATCTAATAGATCTGTTCATTATTTCCTTGACATGCAAGTGAACTTTATAGTTTCC
This sequence comes from Amiota mariae, assembly GCA_035041805.1. Lineage (NCBI taxonomy): Eukaryota > Metazoa > Arthropoda > Insecta > Diptera > Drosophilidae > Amiota > Amiota mariae. The sequence continues at coordinate 5,887,266 of JAWNKV010000325.1, forward strand.
AATATGATTTTCCTTCTATGCCTGACTAACGTCTCAAACTACATATTTCATTTATCGATTTGAGAAAACTTACAAGTTGGATAATAGAAAAAAGTTGCTTTCATAACAAGAGCTTCTAGTTTCAATTGTCTATTGCCATGGAGTCTTTATAGTAATCACACTTTTCGACTTGAGGTTATGTTTTGCGACTTTAACAAAATGTTATTCAAACTCAATCAATAATGTAAAACACATATTCTCCTTGCATTATATTATATATCAGCAAGGTTTAGAACCAATAATATTTCCATATCCATACCCATATTCATATTCATATCCTTGGCCATGTTCTTCTTCCTGCCTTTATATCACCATAATCATCACTATTTATTTTTATAGGTAAATATTCGTACAATATGTAAAGTCAACATGAAAAACTCATTCAAGCAGAACAGAAGCTAACACAAAACAGAACTCAAGTTCAACAATAAACTAATAATACAATAAATAAATCATATTGATATCCTTAACGTCAATAAATGTCACTATGGGCGGGCGGTCATTGAGGAATTGACAGTAAAATGTCAATAACTAAAATTATGATACCAATTTTCTTTCTCATTTCTCCAAATTACCAAAGTTAAGTTAAAATAAACGAAGAGTAGAAGGAAGAAATGAACTAAAGGAAACTGATGATTGCTGATTGCTGATGTTTCTCTTGAGAAAATTGTTGAAGTGGCGCGACAAAACAAAGAAATGTCGCCATTTTATTGCACATAACTGTTGGTTATTTAAAATATTATAACGGCCAATCAAGACGACAGATTGCTGCCGCCGCCTTTGCCGCCTTTACTGCCACAAACCACAACAGTTAACATCGCCTAAGAAGGCCAACAAAAGCGGAACGAACTATAACAGATCTCGGACAAACTCAAAGAGCGGTTACCATAAAAATGATTCAATTGGCGATTTCACTGAAATAAAAGCCAACAACACACAACACACAACACACAAAGCCAAAGACAAAGAGTATTTGAGCGGCAACAGCGGCGGCAGAAACAAGTTTTCGTATACTTTACGATTTTGTATTTCAGTTTAAACGTTGACATATAAATTTTAATGTGCTACAGATAAAGGCATAAAGTTAACTATATACAATATAATACATATAGGAGCTGAGAAGTTGTATATGAAGGAGGAGGAGTATGGGGAGCAAAGACACCAACAAATAACAAAAAAGATAAAAATAGTATAAAGCGACGAAACAAAGAAGAAGAAGAAGAAGACCGATCGATCGATCGATGCGAAATGCTAAAATCAAATATATTTATGCTGCAATTAATGACTATAATAAATTATTGACAACGACATATTGTGGTTAATAAAAGCGCAACATCATTTACTCGTACTGAACAGAGAAGGTGTGTCTGTGTATCTGTGTATCTGTGTGTGTGTGTGGTGTGTGATGTGTGGTGTAAGTGGGGGTCTAAGAGAGAGAGAGAGAGACAGAAACAGTCCCAGATAGACATAAGTTTAAATTAACACATAATCAAGCGAACATGAAATATTTCCATATGAAATTGATTTTAATTTAATATAAATTTTTAAAAGAAACAAAAGAAATGAAATGAAATGAGATGGTAATGGAAAAGGTAATGAGATGAGATGAGATGTGAAGAGCTGATGAGACGCCATCTAAAGTTAAGATAATCATGGTGATGGTGATGGTGATAATGATGATGATGGGGTGATGGTGTTAATGATGATGATAGTCAAAATATTTAAATATTAATTAATTCCAACCTAAGTATAGTTAAAATATTTTCACAAAATTGTAATCAACAAAACAAGTTCAACTTTGTTTGGTTTGGTTAACTTGGTTAACAAAATTTCATGTACTCGTACAATACAAAACAATGCAATACAAATATATGTATTTTTTACCTCATGCTCTTCATTACCATTGGGTTGTAATGAATACTTTTGCCACATAGTAGTAGTAGAATATTGTGTGTGTGTGTGTGTGTGTGTGTGTGTGTGTGTGTGTGTAGTCTGTTCAGACCCGCATTTTAGCAAAAAAGGGTTAGTTGTAATCTAAAACCGCCACACCACAAGAACACAACAACACAATATTCACAAGCATATTGAGTGAAAAATACTTTTGTTTATTGACTGACTTTTTGGAGCGCGAACACACATACAACAGATCTTGTGGTATTCAAAGTATCATCACCATCATCATCCAGCACTAGCAGCGTCATCATCATCATCAGCATCAGCATCATCATCAGTTCAAGTTTTTTGAGTTTAGTTTGGTTTGGGCTTGGGTTTGGGTTTGGATTGTTGGGATTCGATCATAAATTACCAAAGACAAAGTCATTCGTTCCATTTCAAGTGAAAAATAAAGCAAAAGAACTAATGTGAAGCCCAAGGAACACGTTCACTTCATTCACTCGTTCACTCGTTCATACGTGAATTCTCATTATCTATTTGAAACATCATCACAAGAAGATGAAGGTAGAAGAAGCAGAAGCAGGAGAAGCTGGAGAAGAACAACCACAAGGCAATAAGATACTTGCAATAGCGTGTCATGTAATTTGTGTTGGTGAATGTGGCCTCGTATCTTCGGAATCAGAATTCCATTTTAAATTTAAAAAAACAAAAAAAAAAAGAAAACAAAAAATAACAACAAACAAGAAATTAAACCAAAATGAAAAATATTGTATCTGAGCCACGAAAACCACTGATACTTGTTTCGAATGGAGGAGCATTCACACACAAAGAGCAAAGCGGGACTGCCCATAAAAAGGTAACAAAAAAGATAAATTGCATTTTTTGGATCACACAGGTAAATGCTGTGAGCAATCAACACACACATTTACGAATGAAAAGAGATGAGATACATAAAATTATGCACATGATGGCCGAGGCCAACTTAAAGACAACAAGCAAGAAAGCAAGCAAACATAACAACAATTGGTCGAATGATGGTTGGTGGAATGTAAAGGGAAACTCACAACAAAAACAAAAAAAAAAAATAAAAAAAAAAATGGTCAGATACTAGAAACGTTTAAAGCATTAAGAGTAGTGAGTATTTTGTATCTGTATCTGGTACTGCTGCGGGTTGATTGCATTTTTGTATTGGTTATGATGATGACAAAGACGAAGACGGTGGCGGCAGTGGCGGCAGCGGCTAAGATGACAATGACAATGATGATGATGATGGTTTTAGTTTTAACTGGGTTTCATTTTCCAAAATAAAAGAAGACTTTGACTTTGACTTTGTTTGTTTGTATATATTTCGTGAATATCTGTGTATATCTAACGCCATTATTTTGATAAAAGTCAAATTTCTTTACTTATAATGAAACATTTTAACAAATAATAGGCATTTATTTCTATTCTATTTCAAGATTAATTGAATAATTTATTACCCAAATTTGTTGTTGTTCTTACATATATTACGAGTATTAGGAGAAAAAAAGAATTTTATATTATAAGGAAATAATAGTAGAAGAAGAAATAGAAAATAATCTTAAGTTAGTTTTTAGTCATAAATTGTGTTACAGCAAACAATTGTTTAATCAGATTTAGTGTCAAATTAAGAAAATTAGTTTCGATTTTTTTCCATTTTCCATTGTGAATAGAATGGAAAAATATGTATACTCACTCGTATGTGTTTTCCTTGAATTAATAATATTTAGAATTTTCTTGAATTTTGTTGTTGTATCACTTATCATTATAAGATTTCAATACAAAACAAAATGTGAGAGAATCAAATCAACTTTACTTACATACATAGATTTCAATAGCAGGAGATTGGAATTTATATACAACTGTCTCCACAGATCTATTCTATGTGGATTACTTGGCAATTTTAAAATCAAAGTTTGACTTATTTTATTATTACCCTTTCTTGAGTTTCAAAGACAATTTTTATCGCTTAGATCAGACAAAGAACTAAGGTAAATTTATATATCTATGCTTACTATGTAGTAAAAAATGAAAGTCGAAATTCCTCTCTTCCGTTATGCATAACTTCTACACCGCTCAACGGATTTTGATATGGTCTTCAATTTTCTGCGGAAGGCGGATTTCTAAAATACATTAAGTAAGTAAGTCCTTGTATATTGGGTATATGGTGATTTAGAGATATTTGTATACTCTTCACGTTAGTGAATAGTATTATAAGTTTGTTATGAAGTTTGTAACACACAGAAGGAGACATCGCAGACCACATAAAGTAGATATATTTGTGATCAGCTCGATGAGACGAGTTGCTTAAGCCATGTCCGTCTGTCCGTCTGTTCGCACTCCTAGTCCTTCAGTTTTTGAGCTAGAGAGCTAAAATTGTGTACATCGGTTTCTTTTTACCAAACGCTGGTCAAGTTCGTGAATCAGCCGAATCGGACCACTAGGGAGGGTGCCTCCCATACAAATCCCCTTTTAAATTAATGTTCTTATTAGAAAAAGTTTTTTGTTTTTTGACGTATCGAAATGAAATTTGGACTATATAAGTTTCTGGTCCATATCCACCAACCATATAAATTTCATGATCATAGGTTTATCAGGAGGGGTACCTCCCATACAAACACCCTTTTAAATTAAAGTTCTTATTAGAAAAAGTTTTTTGTTTTTTGTCTTATTGTACTGAAATTAGGACACTATAAATCTCTGACCCATATTAACAATCCATGAAAATTGCAAGACCCTCGGCCTACTAGGAGGGGTACCCCCTATACAAACCGACATCTCCTTTTGTTAGTTTTTAGAATCAATCATTTTTTTATATGTAGACAAAATGAAATGCTGATCTATGTGTCTGAACGTATGTATGTCTCTTCCCTAAGGACTCCGAAACCGCTGGACCGATTTTGATGACGTTTTCTGCGAAACTCTAGCATAATCGGGACAGTACTATATTCCTGTAAATAATTGGTGGATCAAATTTTGCATATAAAACTTAGAGATATCCTCTAAAATCAATCAAATAGTCTTTATTAAACATCTCTTTTTGAATTGTAAGTCATCAATAAAATAAACTGTAAATATCCAGATTAATTTATATTATTCCTGGGTGCCCCAGTTCAAGTTTATAATCTTTTGGTGAGAGAGAGAGAGGGAATGAAATAAGGCTAAAATATTTATTTAAAATAGAGGTTTATTGATTGATTATTCGATTATACAATAAAATTTACTTTAATCAACTAAATGTGACGATTCCAAGACGAAAGAGGCTGGCAGCTTTTCAGAAGAGCTAATAGTTCAACTATCATACCTTCTGCTCCATAATGGTGTAGTGTCTTTCAGCCAGAAATCTATGCAGCAAAGTTGATAAACACTATGGGGGGAGAAACATCGATTTATGTTGACAGTCAGCTTGCTATCAAGAATCTGTTGGCTCACAGCATCAAGAGCAAAACTATTTGTAGCACGGTGTCGATTCTTAGACCAATCTCGGCAGCACTCAATTACGCTAATCTGGGTGTCTGGCCAATCACCTCCTTCTTCTTTTGTAATTACCCTGTTCTTCTTGGAAGGCAAAGCCGTCTTCTCTGAATACAGTTCTGTGATGATCTGGTTTGCCACTAGGGTCCGTGGTGAGTGTTAAGCTGAAAGTGCAAAGAAAAGATAGGAAATTTTCAGTATTTTTTTTAAGAGCAAACAGCAATTCCTAAATAACTGAATGTATGTGAGCTTTAAAACATATGAAAATAAGACTCTTTTTTAGTCAGTTTTAATATGTCATGTGGTTCAAGAAAATCTTGTGTAAATATATGAGACATTTCAACATTTTTTTCTGCTTAATAAGAAAACCACCACATAAAGAAATTTGATTAATGAAATTGCAAATAAAATGTATTAAACACATCTTTAAAGCAATTGAAATACATTTAGATACATAAGTACTCAACTCAAGTAAATAGTACGCATTACTGAAAGTATCTATTTCTAATTCTTAATATTCTATTGTATTTACAGAATCAAACAAAGAAGCGGAACTAAAACTTTGAGTGTTTATTATGTGTATTGTGTATAATATTAACCTCAAACCAAACAAGGCAAAAAAAAAAAAAAAAAAAACTCAAAAGCACGTTTAAAGGAGCAAACTAATTTAAAAGGATGTTGAGAGAAAAAGGAAAAAATCATAATCATCTTCAAACATCATCAAACATCATATTGAAAGATACAAAGTAAGTTAGTGAGTCCTAAAAGAAATGTATGAGAGCAAAGAAAAATATTGTAGAAATAGTAGATACAGGAAATTGTGTTAAATGTCTTTTATAGTAGTCGTAGTAGTAGTGATATCTGTTAGTATCTGCATCTGAGTGTTTTGAAGTGGGTCTATGATTGAAATGGTGTGGGTGAAAAAGCTTTCAGTCGTTCTTTCCCTCTTTCTCTCTCTCTCTACTATAGATACATTTGGATCGGAAGTTGTGCGCAAAGTTACGATAAAAAGGAAATTAAAGAGCAAATATTGTTATTGCTAATGTTGTTCTTGTTGTTGCGAGTTGCCTGAAGCATGAAATTGGTTTTGTCTGCTGTTCTATTCCTTTTGCCTTTTGCCTTTTTCCTCTTTCATTCCATTTTTTTCCCTTTCTTTCTTTCTTTCTTTCATTTCCAATTGCGCATTTAAACTTAAACAAAAATAACAAATAAAAAGAAAATTAAAATTTGAAAAAATCTTAACAATAATCGTATGTCCTTTTGCAATTGCATTCAAATAAAAGAGACACACGCCCAGAAGGATTTAGTTCAATTATTTATAGTAGTTTTAATGAACTGTTTATTGCCATTTACAAGACACACACACTCAGTGATGATGATGATGATGATGATGGGTTGAGTTGATTTGAGTATGAAAAACATTAACCAAAATGCCAAAAGGTGCCGAAAGATGATTGCTGCATCCGAATAAGAATAGTAGAAACAAGAAAATAATAAAAATAAAAATAAAAATACTACAATATATTTCCGTTGCAGGACTTTCTTCTCATACAAACTACATACAACAAAGGATCATCATCAGATCACATTATAAATGAAGGAGCAGCAGCAGCAGCATTCATTGGACTCACTCGCTCAACTATTGACATTTTTATTGCTGTTTACAGTAATAAATGTTGTTTAATTGCAAAACAAAACCAAAGAAAATCATCTTCATGAGATCGAACAACAACCAACTGTGGCAATAGATAGACAGACTACCATAGCATTTCATATAGAAGATATCTATGTATCTACACTACATGTGTTTGTCTGGGTATTTGGATAACAAATTCTTTATATGTAAGTAAAGTATATGTTGTATTTATTTGTCTTTAGGTCACGAATTAAAATCGGATCGAGAACTGCCATCTTAGTTACAAGAGCAACAATAACAGTCACAAAAAAAAAAAAAAAAAAAATTATAAACTAAAGAAAGAAACCAACCTCATCATCATCATCATCATCACAATGGCATGCCAGAACAGAACAGAATTGAACTGAACTGAACAGAATAACTGAGAACTGACATCAAGTCATCCTCGCTCAACTTATTTTATTGCTTTTCTTTTCTTTGGCTGACAGATACGTCACGGATCCGATTTTTTTTTTTTTTTTTTTTTTTTGACTCTTTCGTTGCCTTTCAACTCAACTTAACTTGGTTGTCCGTCTCTGAACTCACCTTTGGTCTCCTCTTCCTCTCCCTCTCTCTTTCTCTTTCTCTCTTTCTCTATCTCTCTCTCTCTCTCTCTCCTCATAATGTGACTTGACTTTTGTTACTTTGTAGGTAAGTAAGTAGTAGTAGTACATAGTAGTAGTAGTAGTAGTAGTAGTCAAGTCAAGGTAAAAAGTATCTTTTGTTCATAATTCATAATTCTGTTGTCTGTTGTCTATGTTTTGTATTTTGTGTTCTGTTCATGTTGCATTCAAATATGAACTGCTTATTAAAGATTATTGTATTAGTGAAAGTCAGAATATACTGCAAATGCTTGCGTCGACATCTGTTCAAGTGGCTGCCGCAAAAGAAAACTCATAAAATAAAGTCAAAACAACAATAATAAATATGATGGTAAAGGAAAAGATACAAAAATTGAATTGAATAACAAAAAAAAAAAAAAAAAAAACAGAAATAGAAAAAGGTAACAACAATTTTTTGTTGAGACAATTGGAGGCCATTTGGCATACATAAAAATAATGAGAACGATCTCTCAGAATGGATAATTTAGTGATGGTGATTGCGATGATGATGATGATGATGGCGTATCTATTCTCCTTGTATTAGAGAAACACACACAATTCGCTAGAAATGAATGAAAACAATATTTCCAACATCAAAACAATTGCATGTTTGCCTATGAATGTCACTAATATGTCCTATCACTTTTCTTTATCTTTATCTTTCTCTTTATCTTTCTCTTTATCTTTAAGGTTTCTCTTCTCAACAAAAAGGACATTTTTGTCAAATGCAGACAACGACGTTGATGATGACGACGACGATGACGACACAATATTGGTTACCATATCATCGATGGAATAATAATTTTTATTAGCTGGCAAATTGTGTTTGAGATGCGAAATGTTTTGTCGCCTTCATCGTGCAAATTGGCAACAAAACGAACGAATGAACAAAAACACTACAAGGGAGCATGCAATGCTTGCGATTCAAACGATTCAAGATGGCGATAACCATAGCTAAGGTAATTTCATTTCATGCTCGACAATATTATGCAATATAAATCACCAAATGGGCTCAATTTCTTCAATAGGAGCAGGAGCGAACCCCCATCACCATCACCACTACCAACAACAACAACAACAACAACAACAACTATTACAAAATCAACAGTGGCAACTTTGTGTAGGTGTATCAAGAGATACAAAACGTAAGATACAACCCACACACACACACACACATACACACACAAGAGGGTGGCTTATATTCATGCGTTCATCGTTCGTTACACGGCACCAACCCTAAGGCAAATATGCCACACCGAACACCGATAAGGCAACAACCAACAGAAGAGGAAGAAATATTCCTCGGTTTACTTCAAAAACCATAGAACTTTGAACTTTTGCCTCTGTATCTGCATCTGCATCTGTGTGTGTGTATCTGTGAGTATTTGTATCTGTTTGCATAGACAAATTTAATACGAAATGATAACAGAAGTTCGTTCCAGGAACAGGAACAGGAGAAATGAGGCAGTCACCGTGAAAATGCCAAATAGCTGCTTGTTTGCAAAATCATTGTAAGTTGTACAGTGGATTGCAAGCATGGAAAACATGGAAAAATATAAACAGATGAAAAGATATATTGGGATATTACAATATAGTATAATATTGAGTATGGTAAGTATGTATATTCATGATATATTATAGAGGATATATAGAGAATATATAGAGAATATATAGAGAATATATAGAGAATATATTGAGGAGATATAGAGGATATATTATAGAGGATATATTATAGAGGATATATTATAGAGGATATATTATAGAGGATATATTATAGAGGATATATGGAGGATATATGGAGGATATATGGAGGATATATAGATATATAATGATATATAATGATGAAATAATGATGAAATATTGATATATTGATGAAATATTGATATATTGATGAAATATTGATGAAATATTGATATATTGATGAAATATTGATATATTGATGAAATATTGATATAACGATGAAATATTGATGAAATATTGATATATTGATGAAAATTGATATATTGATGAAATATTGATATATTGATGAAATATTGATATATTGATGAAATATTGATATAACGATGAAATATTGATATAACGATGAAATATTGATATATTGATGAAATATTGATATATTGATGAAATATTGATATATTGATGAAATATTGATATAACGATGAAATATTGATATATTGATGAAATATTGATATAACGATGAAATATTGATATATTGATGAAATATTGATATATTGATGAAATATTGATATATTGATGAAATATTGATATATTGATGAAATATTGATGGAATATTGATATATTGATGAATTATTGATGAAATATTGATATATTGATGAAATATTGATATATTGATGAAATAATGATGAAATATTGACATATTGATGAAATATTGATATAATGAAATATTGATATAATGATGAAATAAGGATGAAATATTGATATATCTCTTCTATCTATCCGTCTAATCTATCTATTCTATCTATTCTATTCTATTCTATTCATTCTATTCTCTTATATTCTATCTATTCTATCCTATCTATTCTATCTATCTATTCTATTCTATTCTATTCTATTCTATTCTATTCTATTCTATTCTATCTATCTATCTATCTATATATTCTATTTTATCTATTCTATCTATTTATCTATTCTATTCTATTTTATCTATTCTATTCTATTTTATCTATTCTATTCTAACTATTCTATCTATTCTATCTATTCTATCTATTCTATCTATTCTATCTATTCTATCTATTCTATCTATTCTATCTATCTATTCTATTCTATTCTATTCTATTCTATTCTATTCTATTCTATTCTATTCTATCTATCTATTCTAATCTATCTATCTATATATTCTATTTTATCTATTCTATATATTTATCTATTCTATTCTGTCCTATCTATCTATTGTATTCTATTCTAATCTATCTATCTATATATTCTATTCTATTTTATCTATTCTATCTATTTATCTATTCTATTCTATTTTATCTATTCTATTCTAACTATTCTATCTATTCTATTCTACTCTATTTTATTTATTCTATCCTATCTATCTATCTATATATTGTATCTATTCTATTTTATCTGTTCTATATATCTATTTATTTAATCTAACTATTCTATCTATCTATTTTAGGATCAAGGGAAGCCTTCTAAAAATCTTCCTAATCAAACCTATGGATACATTTTATGGGTCATAAGCCATTTATAATTTATTAATCAGATTTGTATAAATATTAAAATTACACTTAATTGAACGCAAAAATATTGAAATAAAGAATTTTAATAATGGAATAAAAAAAAATTTGATAATTTGGTTTTATTTCTTGGGATCTTGATTCCTAATAATGTAATGGTAAGAATGGAAAGAATGGAAAGAAAGGTAAGATAAGAATTTTTTTCATATTGAATTTTCTTATTTTGAACCACTGTACTTTGCAAGCTCCTTCGAGTGAGTGTACCTGAACCAATTTCAACTGTATTTTTTTTCTCTCCTTCGACTACCAACATTCCATATAAATTAGTCTCGTGGGTGTAATTTTGTTAAATCAACAAAAATTTGCAATGTCGGCAGCGAAAGGAAGCAAAACGCTAGTTGAACATTGAGGGTTGTTCCTCTGAACTTTCTTTTTGCTTATTAAAAAAAAAAGGATGTTTTTGCTTTTGCTTTCGCTTTTACTATTTATGTTTGTTATTATTATTTTGTTGGATTATTGTGAAATATTGAAGATCGTTTAAGTTTATTTAAAGGAGCTAATAACTATTTCTCAAAACTCTCCTGATTCCAAATTGAGATCCCAATGGATGCTGTATGCAAAATTAGACTCTTAAACTTTTCAATTTTGAAACTTTGACCCCGACCAGCCCTATGGTTTTGGACTTAGGCAGATTTGAAGTTTAGTGTAAAAAATTAAAAAAAGAATTGCATATTCCCGGGGGAAATCGCAAATTTGCTAAAATTCTTATAAAATTTTAATAAAGTAGAAGGCAAACAGAAATGGACAGTAGACTGATATCGCATATCGCAAAAATGTTTTTTGACTTATATCTCGAGAACCACTCGATAGATGTTGTTGTTAGTTGTGTCATTGGTTAGGATAACAATTCTATTTTCCACTATTCAACTTTGACATTGATCTGACAGTAATGAAGGGTAAAAAATTGACATCAAAATGTATTTGTAATGATTTTACCAACTTCCTGGTCACGAAGTGAGATCCAATTGGTTGCATAACTTAGTTAGATTCTTAGCATAATCAACTCTGAATCTTTGACCCAGAGATCAGTGAAACTTTAAATTTCCTACTATAACTTGGTAACGGACGGACCAATTTCAAAGAAAGGAGTCTTCCTAGAAAGATTATGAGTATTACTTTCATCTGATATTTCCTTGATGTGACCACCACAACGTGTCTCAAATGCATATTTTCATTAAACTCTTCACTCAGTGAATAGTATTATAAGTTTTTAACACATAGAAGGAGACATCGGAGACCCCATAAAGTATATACATATATTCTTGATCAGCGCGACGAGGCGAGTTAATCTAGCCATGTCCGTCTGTCTGACTGTCTGTCTGTATGTATTCAACTAGTCCCTCTGTTTTTGACCATACGCAGTACATTTGTCGGAATCAGCCGAATCGGGCCACTAGGGTGGGTACCTCCCATACAAACCGGGATCCAAATGAAGGTTCTTATTAGAAAAACTTTTTTTGCTTTTCATACTATCAACTTGAAATACGAACACAATAAGTGTCTAACCCATATCCACAAACCATATAAATTTCAAGACCCTCGGACCACTAGGGGGAATACCCCCCATACAAACCGGAATCCAAATGAAAGTTCTTATTAGAAAAACTTTTTTGTTTTTTGTATTATGGAACTGACAATATAAGTGCCTGATCTATATGCACCAACCTTATAAATTTCAAAACCCTCGGACTACTCGTACTAGCAGGGGTGTGAAGAGTATTTCAACGTCGGCATAGCCAAAATTAGTTTTTTTTTTTTAATATTTTTTTACTGATTTGATTTGCTATTGAACTGATCTGATCTTGATTTGATCTTATTGAAATATAAAAAATTCACATCAAACCACAACTTCCTAGTCAACAAATTAGTACCAGACGAACAGAAATCTACAGCAAACTACTATGCCAACTACACTTTGACACTCTAAGCCATTATAACTTGGGAACGGATGGACCGATTGTATTGATAAAGGACTCAAGATATCAAGAAATAAAATCAAAATGTGTTTGAATTACAATGCTCACTCATTGTCAATATGCACTTTATTGGCTTTTCGATATACCAAAAAAAAAAAAGTATGAAATGTATGGAAAACAATTGAATCCTAAATTTTGTCAAACTATTATCATATACTCGTATTATATATATCAATATGATCATATTATATGTACCTATGTATATATGTATTTCGTTACAATCACTTACCATATTCCAACTGTTGCGCATTTGTTTTAATTGATGAGTTAAAGAACATAATAACAACGCCAACTGATTATCACAAAAAGACCTGTAAATAAATTTTACAAATTTATTAAATTAAAATTCCAAAGAACAACAATAAATATTTTTAAATTATAGAATTACACAGCATTTTGTTTGTTCTTGATGTTGGTTGCATAATTTTCTTGCATTACTAAAGAAACTGTGCTCATCTCTGTTATTATATTTGAATCTAAACATTTTATAATTTCAATTCAAATTACAAGAAATGTGTACTTCATTGTTTGTCCCTTTAGTTTTCTTTCTTTTGAATCGTTCAATTACTGCTTTCACCTTCAACTTCTTCTTTTTGCCCATCATAGTAGAAATATAATATTCTCACTTTGATTTTAATCTCATGGCATAGAAATGATTAATCTCTTTGTATGAAACTGGTTTTGATGGAAGTTGTGTCACTGAAACGAATGCTTGCGCAAGATCTTGCGCATTTGGTGGCCTAACTTTATATGGAATGAAGAGCTACATAGAAGATGCAACCAAGATCCAGTAACGATTGAAATCAAACGACGAAAATGGAGATGGATTGGGCAAACTTTACGTAAACCACCCGCAAACATCGCCCGGCATGCACTTGACTGGAATCCTCAAGCCAACCGAAGACGTGGTCGACACAGAATGTTATGGAGGCGATCATTAGACCAGGACATACGGAAAACGGGAAAAAGCTGGAGAGAATTAAAGGCGCTGTCACGTGACCGAACTAGATGGATAGACTTTGTTGAGGCCCTATGTTCCGCTAGGAATTAAAGGACAAAGAAGAAGAAGAAGAAGTGTCACTGAAAAGGTTATGAGTTCAGTCTGAAACAGACACTCAGGCAAACACATTGTGCTGCCAAGGAAAAAACTCATGGCAAACTAATAGCGAAACAATAAAGCGAAACTTGAAAACATTAAGTGAAATCCAATATCCATAAAGTCTTAAAAATATCCAAAAATTATGTTATTTTGGCTACGATTGCAACCCATAAGTGATTATTTTTTCTAAGACTGCAAATACATTTGTTATTGAGATTTGTTACATAACAAATGCCATTAAACTTTGACCTTGATGTGACTTTAAGCAAATGCCAATAATTGATTAAATGATTTAACCAACTTCCTAGTCATGGATTGATGATATCCAACAGAATAATACCAGGAGAATAGAAATGCACTACTGATACATCAAATCCTTATAACTTGGGAATGAACAAAGCGATTGTAATGAAAGAAATCTTCCTGGAAAGTAAATGGTTACTATTTTCATTTGATATATTTCATTGACCTTGATGTAATCTCTATAAATTATCACAATTGCACCTTTTGAGTTTATCTTTATTTGACAAAAATTCATGATTATGAATTGAATTGAATTGAATTGTGTGTTGTGTGGATTCATTGATTTAGTAATGAAACTTTTATTTAAATGAATTCAATTGTTTCCAAGTTATTACTATTTAAAGAATTGTATTATTGCATTTTACACAAACTAATCATAAAATGAGAAAAAGTTTTAAATTTCTTTAAACAATATAAAGCCAAAGCAAGCATCCCTTAAAGTGATTGTGTGTGTGTGTGTGTGTGTGTGTGCTGCTACTCAGTGTCTTCTCAATTTGTTATTGAAAATTAAAAAATATGCGTGTCATGGGCTTTCAAAAGTGGCAATTTCAACAGCAAAACAAAATATCCATTTTGGATTTAAATAAATTATGATGTAGTTGCGCGTTGGGATGTTAAAATTCGCACACACACACACACACACACACACACACACACACATTATTGGTGTGTGTGTGTGTGTGTGTGTGTGTGTGTGTGTGTAAAACATTTGCAAACAAAAATCATAAAGTAAGGACAAAAAATCATATAAAATGTTCAGTTGAAGCGACATTTTTCATACCATCAAAGTCTGCAATGAGCAATGAGGAAAACCTAAAGCAAAATGTGTTACAAATGCTTTACCATAATGGAAATACCTTACAATTTGAGTAAAATTTTCCAATATTAATGCGAGTGAGTGGCGCCGGGAGAGTAAAATCAACCTGTGCATTCGCAATGAGTAGCAACAGAAATGGTGATGCTTTTGCAATGAGGACAACATGCGCACAGGTTGCCATTTGTGGCAAATGATCCAGAACCTTTTTTCATTCCTTCATTCCTTTATTTTTTTTTTTTTTTTTTTTTTTGTATCCTTTTTTAGTTCGACTATTGTTGCTGTTGTATAGGGAAAGAAGAATGGGCGCGAATGTTTGCATTTTTAAAACACCCTTTTGCGCATTAATGGCTGCTCTCACACAACAACACAACAACATGGTCGACAACCTCAAGGGAAGGAGGAAGGCTGGGTAAAATACATAAACGCATATCAGAGAATGTCTAGAAAGAGGAAAAGGAGGAAAAGGAGGAGGAGGAGGAGACAACCAACTACTGCAGAAAACAGGGTGTTTTATGCCTTGTTTTATTTATGCAAAATTATGTTTCAATTAAACGAAACATGCATAGTAATTGCAATACTAGTGAAATAATATCGGGGCTCAAAGCCCATTTCAAACTGCTGTCGCCAGGGACAAACGAAGGGGGACATCATTCACATTGGCATCATTCAAATTAGTTGAGATGGCGTCCTGTGATTTAGTCTTTGAATTTTTGGTTAATTCACAGCTACTTGCCAAGGGAGGATGAATGGATGAATGGATGATGCTGTTGCTGTTGCTGTTGTTATGCAGTGTTGCTTGTCTGGAAGGATTATATACAGACTCTGTGTCCGCTTTTTTGATAAAGGAAACATCTGTGATTCAATGTAATTAAGCGGACATATGCCATCTGCATGGCATCGCTGAATTTAAAGTAGCATCAAATTGTATGTCATTGAGATGAGGCTGCTTTTGTTTGTTGTGTCAAAATATTGTTATTTTTTTTTTCAATTTTATTTCTAACCAAAGAATGACAAGCGACAAATGCAAACGAATTTAAATGCAATAAATTTACCAACTTTATGCGTTTTTCGGTTGTAGAGTTAGAATTTCACGGTTGAATGACATTGCCAGTGATTATCGCGTGTGAGATGTGATGGCATTAAATTAATATCCACATACACTCACACTCACTCTCTCACATATAATACAATAGATACAACATTTATATTCACAGATATACTTACATATATGCAGTATAACACAAATGTGAGCTGTGAGATGTGCGCTTTATACAAACAGGATTATCTAATAATGCCTTATCGCAATGATGATCGGAATCGTTTAGCTTGAAACTTGTGTCCAATAACAAAATCTCAATGGGCGCTTATGCCCAATGTTCATTCATACGTGCCCAGAATATAGATGGATATGAATATGGATATCCTTACTTCCTTTGCAACCTTTTGCCTTGCATATTTCTCAGTTGAATACCAATCTATGAAATGCCATTTTGACATTTTACAAAAAAAAAAAAAATATAGAATAGAAACAGAAAAGAAGAGAAGAGAAAAAAAACTTTCTTTTATTGCGTACATGAGCAATGTTGTGCTTCCGTTTCCGTTAAAGATATCATTGGAGCAAACATTATTGCGTTCATTTTCATTTTCATATTCCTTTTCCCCAACACAACTTTGGCAACATCCAAACTCAACTCAACTCAACTCAACGCAACGCAACGTAACTCAGCTTTGCTTTGCTTTGCTCTGCTTTTGTTCAACTCCTTACTTTTACCCAATAGTTTTTGTACGTACGTAACTTTTCCCTTTTCACATTCATTCATTCATTCATTCATTCACACATTCATATGTATTTACTCGTATATATTCAGACGATGCCATAAATATCTTTATGTATTATTATAGTGAGTGAGTAGAAATATGTGTTGCTTTTGCTTATTATCATAATCCGTCGCGTATTATTATATTCCCTTGCTGCATTAATTAAATTTAATTAAAGATATTTTGCAACATTTTCTTGGTACGTGATAATCGTTTTCTATTTTTCCATACTGTTTTCCATATTTCCTTCCATTCCACCATCAACACACCACATATAGTAAGGCATTCATTCATTCATCCATTCATTCATTTGTTCATTTATTCCTTACTTACTTACTCTCAATTACTACTAATGTCCTTTTTTCATTCGCTTATTGTGCTTATTGTTTTTGGTGGAATATGGAAGACATGAAATTAATTTTCTGTATACTCAGTGAGAGCGATTTCAATAAATTATATTATTGTATATCAAGTCCAAAGTTAATGAGTTTTCTTTCCATTCCCAAATGTGTTAAATTTGTTCTTTTAATCTTTTCCATATCCATTTACAGGAAAAGAATTCAATAATTAATCGCATGGATTATACTTAGTAGGATATTTAGTTTATTGCAAACATTTGTATTTAAGTCTTAATCTTAGTTTTCCTTAAGTTCATACACATTCACATAATTATGTATGTTTTAATGATTCAAATCTTCTTGCCACCCACCGCCGATGTTCTTTATTATTGAAATTATGTTTCCTGGAATACATTTGCCAATTGAAACTTATTCAGATAAGGAGGAGGATTCCTGATGCATTTACAAAATCTTAAATAATTAAAAGAACAAATATTTATTTATTTTTTTAATGGAACTGTTATTCTTCTTCAAGGTAATTTAGTCAAATCCCTAGGCTAATGTGGAAAGCACATCTTAAAGCAATAAGCACTAAACACTATTGGCGTCATGGTAGCAACTCAAAGTTGAGTATGAACCAGAAAAATGACTAACTTTTGCTATGCCGAAGTTGTAATACTCTTCACTTCCCTCCTAGTGATCCGAGGGTCTTGAAATAATATATAGATCAGGCAGAGGTCCGAGGGTATTGATATTTATATGGTTGGTGGATATGGGTCAGGCACTTATAGAGTCCATATTTCAAGTCGATAGTGCAAAAAACAAAAAAGTTGTTCTAATAAGAACATGAATTTATATTCAGGTTTGTATGGTGGGTACTCCCCCTAGTGCTCCAAGGATCTTGAGATTTTCACGGTTAGTGGATATGGATCAGGCACTTATAGTATCCAAATTTCAATTCGATAGTACAAAAAACAAAAAAGTTTTTCTAATAAGAACTTTAATTTGCAACCCTGTTTGTATGGGGGCTACCACTCATAGTAGTCCGGGGGTCTTGAAATTTTCATGGTTTGTGGATATGGGTCAGGGACTTATATTGTTCAAATTTCAGTTCAATAAGTCAAAAAATAAAAAAACTTTTTCTAATAAGAACTTTAATTTAAAAGGGGGTTTGTATGGGGGGTACACCCCCTAGTGGTCCGATTTGCCTGATTCCGACAAATGTACTGCGTATGGTAAAAAGAAAGCTCCATGCAAAATTTCAGCTCTCTACCTCAAAAACAGAAGGACTAGTTTGCATACATACAGACGGATAGACAGACGGACGGACGGACGGACAGGCGGACATGGCTAGATAAACTCGTCTCATCACGCTGAAGAGTACAAAAATAAAATATTACTCTATAAAATATTGTTGATATCTCAGTTTGGACATATGCCATGCAACTTTGGGGCACCACAAGTAACTCAAACATTGAGATTCTCCAACGCATATCGAAACAAACTATTGCGAAACATTGTCACTTTGGCACCTTGGTATATCACAAATTTAACATTCCTTTCGTTAAGGAAAAAATAGTCAGGGTGACTAAACATACTTGGAAAGACTGACTAACCACATGAAAATTAACTAGCTAAAAATCTTCTCAATAGGAATGACGACATTAGACGGTTGAAGAGATAAATATGACATATTATACTTAGTATTAAGATTTTTGTAAAATTTTGTGATATTAAGACTCACTGGAGTGTTTAACTATTCCTTGTTATAATAAATTTTACACAAGCAAAAAAAATAAAAAAAAAATTGAAATAAATTACACAGTAAAGTATCTAATGATGATGATGAAGTACTACTTACTAGTTACGAAGGCCTACGAGTCTAATTATTTTCACTACTCATTTATGGTCTGGAAATCCAAGTTATAGAGGATATCCAGAATTACAAATAATAAGTGAAATATTTATTCTACCTTCTTTGATTCGAGTTTTAAGCACAGTGGGCTTGAATAAAACTCAAAAAATTCACAGAAGGCGAAATGAACAAATATGTTGTACACTTAGATTCAAGGGAATCATCAATTAAGCAAAATGATGAAATCTGAAAGAGACATTTTAAAGTGATAAAAATTTAATTGAAAATCGCTTCTTTTTGTTCATATTAAGAGATGTTAATGCAATAAATTGATGGTGGCAAGTTGGTTGGCCTATGAAAGTCTTCTAAAGTATGTAGAATAAGGAGTCTGAATTGTCATCGTTTCAGCCTTCTTATAAGGATTGCCATAAGGCAGACTAACAATGGTCTTCCTTAAACTCACAAAAGTATCCCTTTGTACTGCTAGTCAATTTTTCTGTACCATCAATAGGTCATTGTACCTGATGGTGGTCTTGATGTAGTGTTGAATGGTGAAAAGACTATTCACAACCAGTGAGAAGACGCAAGACTTTATTTGGCAGAGTTTAGACCCGTTTTTCTTCCGACTAAAATTCCATATAACCAGGGAGATGCGACGATTTGTTGGTACACTATTCGCTTGTTGCGCAGCATTAGTTTGTTTCGGCTATAGAAGAACCAGAAAAGTTTTCATAGTTTAACTCGACATTTTCCAATTATCTCGATGATATGCTCCCTGAATCTAAGCCTTTTGTCTTTACTGACTTTGGATTGCATATATGAAGAAAAGAATTTACCACTTCCAGTTCCAGTGACTTATGATGAATTAAAAAAAAAAAACAATTGAAATATTTTCACCAATATTTATTTAATTTTAATTATCGTTTCTTAATATTAAATTTATTTAAACCTTTTGCATTTTCTCATTTTTCCTTTTTTTTTTTTTTGATTAAACAATATTTGCTTTTAAATACCAAAATGTTTTCAATACTTTTCAAAAATGAATCAATGAATGAATCAGTCAATGATCCATGAATGAATGAATGATTAAATTCAATAGTAATAAATGTTGTCCTTAATCGATTATTTCTTGCAATTTACGTATAGTGAACCTTACATGAAAATAATAAACAAAAGAATTTGAAAAAATTCACTTAAATTCATTGTTTTAATTATGTTTTATACATTGGGATGATGAGTGGAAAAGTAACTCCTCTTATTTTGTGAACAACTAACAAGATTAGATGAAACGCTGAAGAAAAAACGCTCACAATTGGTTAGGCCTCAACTTCTGTTATCATCTGTCAAAAATTGAGGCAACTCTATTTGGTGTCTAGTCCGGACGGACCTTAGCACCATTTTATTACCGTTTTTATCGCTCCATGCAAAATTATCTTGGTGGAATTCAGGGTATTGCGCTAGTTTTTTCATTAGAAACTCCTTAAAAGCTACAAACACGAGATTATTGTTTTGGCCAAAAGATGGCAAATGGTTATCAATAACAAGGGAAAATAATAATATGATATAAAGTTAGTTTGCTGTTCAAATATGTTTCTCATTTTCTGTAGTTACTTTTCCATTAATCTATTATTTAAAAATGTTGAGTCTTTTTTATACTCAAATCATTCATTCATTTTTTTGATTGGTTGAAGTCTAAATTTGTATTATTTACTTTTATTATTATTTACATTTAATTTAATTTTTTTAATTTTCCAAAGTTTTATAGTGGAAATTAATATCTGTAATTTTTTTTTTTTTTGGTTTATTAAATTATTTATGCTGTAACATAAAAATAAATCATTGAAAAATAAAAGAAAGAAAAATTAAAATAAAAAAAAAAATAAATAAATTAAAATAAAAAAAAAATTAAATAAATTAAAATAAAAAAAAAAATTAAATAAAAATGATTAATTGTTAAAGCCGTCATAGAATATTTGACTTGAACTATGAAGGTGACTAAAGTCTATGAAAGGATTTCATTTTGTTTAAGGTTTCCTTGATTGATTCCTTCAGTTTTGTTCTCTTGTATGAATAAAAGTAAGTTTTCCCCCGGTTAAATATTCCTTTCCACTGCTTTATATTGTATTTATTTTATTTTCTACTTATTTTTCCACTAACTTATTTTGAATAAATTTAAAAAATATTCAATTCAATTTTACGTATATTTTCGGTGTTGCATGTATATAAATATGTATGATGTCTGCTGTTTTCTATTGTTCAAATATTATGTTTCTCTTCTTTCGCACTTTCGTTTAAATATTTTATTAGTAGTTATGTTTGTATATGATTATTAATTATTATTATTACTTTTATCAATCTTCTTAATAATTTTTCATTTTATAAAAAGTAAGTATTTCTGTTCTGTCTACGTATTTGCGGGTATATTGAGGATATTTTAAATAGTTTTTAATAATCTTTTACTGTATTTTTTTTCTTTTTTAATTATGTCTCATGTGCCATTTAAGCACACAACATGTTGGATGGTTTCTTTATTAAATTTTGTATATTAAAAGAAAAAATAAAATAAATAAAATAAAAAACAAAAACAAAAAAAAACACAAACACAAATCTAATTTGTAATTTTTAATATTTTTAATTTTTTTTTTTTAATTCATTAAAATCGTTTCACATTTTTATTTTAATTTTAATTTTATTTTAATTATTATAATTATATTTTAATTTTTTGTTTGCTTCGTTTTTATAATACACAATTTTTCACACAACTTAAAGTTTAAAGTTATCAAAGAAAATTACAATTAATTAATTAATTAATAGAAAATAATAATAAAATATTTTATATAAAAAAATGAAGGCGGCGGACATAATTAATATTATATATTAAACAAAATCATACACATTGTATTTATAATAATAATAATAATAATAATAATATTTAACTAATTAAAAAATAAATTCTTAAAAATCAAAGAAGAAATCTGTGTAAACAAACAATATGAATAAAAAAATATTCTTTTTATATATTGGAAAAGAATCATTCAATGAAATCAATCAATCGATCAAAACTGATCAAATTTAAGGCAAAATAATATATAAGAAAAACACAACAACAATTTAATTTAATTTAATTTATTTAAAATTTTAATATTTTTAACAAAGAGAGAAAGGAAAATAAGAAAGAGAAGAATATAATATCACTTGATTAAGATAAACAAAAAAAAAAAAAAAAAATGAAATGAAATGAAATAAAAACAATTAATTATTATTTTGTTTAATTGAAGAAAATTGGAATTGAATTTTATGGAAAAACAAAAAAATGTTTCCGCTGTTTCGTTTCCTTTAATTAAAGTGTGGCAAAATGTTGTCGGGGGATGGGAAGGAAGGAGTGTTTTCTTTTCATTTCTTTTTTAATATAATTTTTATTATTTTTTCTTTAATTTGTATATAAATATTTATAATTTTTTTTTTTTTTTTTTATTTATATATATATATTTATTAATTGTTGTATAAGAAGAAGTAATTTTTCTTTTTTTATTCAATTGAAATTTTGGAAGTTGAAAAACTACGTATGTTGGTTTCATTATCATCTCTGATTTATCTTCTAACTTTTTCTGAATGCCTACAAAACACTTTGGGCTTTTACATAGGCATTTCAGGATTGAGAGACTTTCATCTCTTTTTAATCTCAAACTTCATTTGATTTACTCCTTTTTTATTTCCAATGAGTTTAAGTTGTCATCATATCATCAATTGATTACATTGTAATTTTGTTTTAATATAAATTAATTATTTTTTTTGTTGCCTTTTACCTAATAACTAATACGTATTTTGAGATTGTTTAGCTTACAGGATTTCCTTTAATTTTTTTTTTTTTTATTTTATTTATATATAATATAATTTGCTTTATTTCAATTTAAGCCAACTAATTTATTAATTTTTATATAATTTGAAATTTACGACATAAAATATTCGCTTTTCATTTAGTAATTTATTTCATTTTACTTAATTAATTTATTAAAATTATTTAAATATTTTTCTCACTGGCAACTGACTCGTTTTTTTTTCTTATTTTTTTCATTCATTTATATAATTAATTTATTATTAATTTTATTTATAATTTTATTTTTATTTTTATTTTTTTTTTTTTTATAAATTTGTTTCAATTTTATTTTACGTATATTGAAATGTTGATTATGCTTTTGGGTATGTTTCATACCGATTACTTAGTATTAAGTAACTGGGTTCTTTTTTTTTGTCTGTTTAAATGATGATTAAGATGAACTCATCAATAAACATCATTATCATAATTATTTATTTATATTTTATATTTATAAATATATATATTTATATGGCATTTAATGAAAATGTTTTTTTCTTTTAGTTTAGTTTTTCTTGTAGCAAATAAAAATTATTAATAAAAAAAAAAAAATTTGATTTTGCAAGCGAAAAATATATAGTTTCATCATTTTCTTCACATCTTTCACACTTCATGTAAATGAGATTATCACTTCACTTTAATTATGTACACATTAAAGAATATATTTTTTAATAAGATTTAATTCAGATCATCATCATAAGGAAAATCGAATCGAAAATATGACAAAAGTCTCTTAATTTTTATAAATATTTTGAGAATCTTGGGAATCATTTTAATTAGGGTTGAGACGGAATTTTGGATTTACATGGTAAAGAAAAATTGCATGGAAGATCACAAATATCTCGAATTGATGTCTTCAATTAGTTTTCAAAGAAAACTTCTTTCAATATTCAATTTATAATATTTTAGTTTTACAAGTGAATCTGTAATGGAAATATAAATATCATCCTAGCCATTGCTCACTCTTTATATTATTTATTATTATTACAATAATATTTTAGAATTAAATTATTGATCAATATTATTTATATTCAAACGTAGATTAAATACACAATTGCTTACAATTTATGTATAATCTAAAATAATGAGTAGAGTGCTAAGTAGTTAGTTACTCGTCTATTTTAAAAAAGGTTAAATTAAATTGGATAAATGCAGAGAAGCAAATGCTCAGTTGATGCGGACACTGATAGCAGCAGATGCCGAGAAACAATGGCAGACATTGATGAAGAATACATTAATCGTTTCAATGCAGAGCAGCTGAATGAATATATCTCCTTCATCCTGTTTAGTTTGTTCCTTCTAGAAGATGTTAATAAGTTAATTTGCTGAGAATTGATAGTCGTACGAAGGAGCGGAGATTGAGTGAAAGTAGTAGTTTTTTCCTTCTAGGAGATGTTGATAAATTACTTTGCTACGGGATGATGAAAATGGGTAATAACACAAAGAACTGGCTTTATAAAATGATCAGAGTAAACAGGAGACTCAGAATTATGTATTTTCTTCCTTCTATTTTTAATATTACCTTCAAAAGTTGGCGAAACGCCATTCTTTTATAGAATGAAATAATTTTTAGTCATTATTATGTAGATGTCAAATATTGTAGCAAAGTGGCCGCGATTATTACTTTATATATTATTATTATTATTAGTTTTTATGTCTCAAAAAGACATCTAGAGACAAGTTTTTTGCTAAACAAAATTTCAACTAGAACATTTTTTAAGGAATAATTTTTGTCGAGTTGATGGCTCACTTTGCTTTGGATCATCGATGAAATCTATAAATTTATTTATTAAAGCACCAAATACATGGGCTTTTTTTAAGAGCTCCGATAGATTCGCATAGGGAAACTATGATTTTAAACGTGCGCACAACTCGTTGGAATGATCCTGAATTTAAGCCACTCGATATTGACAAAAATTGGCTTGTACAGCGTTTCCGAATCTCGCAAATATATAAAAATAATGCAAAGAATTTAAAGCATAAAGCAAAATTTTTGTCAGAATAAAAGGAAAAAATATGTATAAAAGTAAATAAAAATAAAATAAGATTCGATCGTTTAAAACTGAAATATTTTGTGAATATAAAAGGAAAACAATAAATATAAATTCAAGTAAATAAAAATAATATAGGATTCTATCGTTTGAAACTAAATCAGAAGATAAAAAAAAAAATAAATAAAATGGAAGCAGATTCAGAAATTCTATTTTCTTCCCCTGTAAATGTATGATACCTTCGCATATCTTACAAGTATTTCAATATTTAGTTGGTGTATTCAAAATATATAAAAAGAAAAAAGGAGAAAAAAAATATAATTATTAAAACGTAGAATTAAAAAATAAATTCATCAGCTAAGGTTACACGATTGACACTTTGAGTCAATATTTACTCTTTTTTTGTGTTCAATCGACTTCGATCGTCTAAATGCATAATTTTTTTCGTTAATTTTTGTAAATATTTTTAAGATTCTTGGGGATTATTATGGATTTGTTCCTTCTAGAAGATGTTGATAAATTACTTTGCTGAGAAGTGATAATCGGACGAAGGAGCGGAGATTGAGTGAATGTAGATTGTTCTGGTTGATACATAAAATTATCGCCAATTTATGTTAATAAAATTTCAATTATGTCAATCGTGTAAATGACCCTTGTTTCAAGAGGCTTCAATCGTCAGCTCATTAGCATCAATAAGTGATTGGAGTCTCGAACGACAACCATAGTCGTCAATAAAAGGATTTTAGTCGAAGCTGTTGACAGATCTCGTGTCATTTCATAATATGAAATTCATACATTGTTTTAGTGTCTTCGTTTCAATCAGGTCAATCAAAATTTCGATTAACGTTGCGGAATTTGCCGCTTTTATGTCAATCGTGTAAATCAGGCATAAAATTGGTTTACACTCTTGTCAAAAATTCGGCAATTGGGCGTAAAATTATTGACGAACGATTTACGCTTTTGCATCAATCGTGTAATCTTAGCTTATGTACTTGGTATGAAGAACACTAGCTGCCATGGCTTTCAGCTAATAATAAATAGGAATAATAAAAATGTTTTTTTCAGTTAGTATGAAGGAAGAAATCGTCAAGTTCAGTAACAGACACCTCATTAGATTGGAGGGCCATGTCAACCACGTGGTATTGAACTCGTTGGACAACAGCAGCCAAACGAGACGTCTGAAAAGGCAACATCCTCTAGATCTCCCATTCCGTTTCCCGGATGAGTGATTAACTCATCCAAACACTAATGTGACTCACATTTTACGATAAAATTCGCTGGTTGTCGTCTAACGACAGTTGCAAATAAAAAAAATGGCATAAAAAAAAAAAAATCATACAGATAAGGAGAAGCTGCTTGAAAAGAAAACATGTTATGTGCAACTTAATATCGCTAAATCGTGTGTGGCGTGTACCACTTTTGAAGGTATTTTCCCATCACTTGAGATGCAACAAAGTGTTCACAAAGTAACCAATAACAAACTAGAGAATTAAATCATAATTATAAGAATCTCGCTTATGTGTTTTACAGGTCAAAGATGCTGCTGATGCAATTGATGAATGAATGGGAATCTCTCTTATTATACTAATATTGGATACTACAATATTTGCATATCATAATTCAAATGAGTTCTTTTAGGGTTCCGTACCGAAAGAGTGAAAACGAGACCATATTACTAAGCCTACATTGTCTGTCTGTCTTTCCATTCGTCACAGAGCTCTATCTCATGAACCGTAATAGGTAAATAGTTAAAATTTTCACAGACTGTGTATTTCTATTGCCGCTATAACGACAACAATAATACAATTTTTGGAAAATCCCTCGGAAATGTCAGAATATCTCAATAAAGGACTAATTATAATTATAATTAGCTTATGTGTCAAGCAATGCTTTGTAACTTCAATCAGTTGGTTAATATTTATGTTATTTCTGTATATGATTGATGCTGACTATTATTTAAATACATACATATTTTATTTTAGATTCAAAAAAAAAATAAAAAATAAAATAAAAATTTAGACGATAGTATGGAACCCTTCATGTGCAAGTCGGACTCACACTTTTTTTATATTGTGTATTATATTCTAATAATATTAAAGAAATCAAAATTTAAACAATACTATGATGATCATATTAAATTCACATACTTCCAATGCTGATAACAGTGAGTGAGTGAGTGAGTGACTGACTGAGTGATTAAGTGAGTGATTTGTGTGTGAAAAGTATGACAAATCTTCGATGGAACCGAAGTTGATGAACATTTTTTTTTTTTTTTTTTTTTTTTCTAAATTCAAGCAAAATCAAAATTTTGTAAAGAGAAACACAGCAATGCTGAGCTCCTCCTCTGTTGGTTGGTTGATTAGTAGTTAATTTTTTAGTTTAGATACTTTATCTGTTTTCTTTTTACTTTTTGTTTTTCTTTTGTTTTAATGCTAGAATTCTATGTTTAGCAGTCGCAAATAATTATTACAGATTTCTCGCTCGCTAGCACAAGAAAGAATGATTTATCTATACTACGAGTACAAATGTACTTAGTATAGAGAGATCATCATTGATCGATAATCATTAGATGCGATTGATTAATCGATTTAAAATCTTTCTTGTCCTATCTTGACTATCATATTCTCATATTCTCGTCAGCTTTGTATGCTTTCTTCTTTGCCTTTCTTTAAATATAAATCAGTTATTTTAAATTATATAATAATATGCTGCTTGTATAGCATATTTTTTTTTTTTTTCATATTATCGTTTAATATCTCTATATATAATATATAGTATATATATATTGTTTTATAAGGACTTATAGAACTATTTACTATGTAAAGTTTTACGTATTTAAGTTATCAACTTTTTGTTTTGTTTTTTTTTCTTTTTTCTTTTTTGTTTTCATGTTTTGTCATACAAAGCTATATTATTTTTAGCTTGCATGATTTGTTCGATCCATAGAACGAACAATATATAGTAGTAGTAGTATGTAGTTGGATCAATAGATAGATAGATAGTAGTAGTTGTTGTTGTTGTTGTTCTTGTAGTAGTAGTAGTAGTAGATATTTAGTTAGTTAGCTGATTAGATATACGAAGTTGAATAGATCGGTAAATAATAAGTAGACAAACAAACAAACAAACAAGATCAATTAAATATTTGTTTTGTTATTATTAGATCAGCCAATTTATGTGTTTACCTTACTGACGGCTTTCAGTAGATCATGATTGTTTTTATCCAGCGCACTCATCATGCCCAGATTACCACCTAAACCACCACCAACACCGACACCGATGCCACCACCCATGCCCAGACCTAATTTCAAATCATTTTGACCAACAACCGAATGATGAAGGTGACCAGGATTGTGTGCTATGATTGAATGATGATCCTGCTGTTGTTGTTGCTGTTGCTGGTGCTGCTGTTGTTGCTGTTGTTGTTGTTGCTGCTGCTGTTGGACCTGCTTCTGGACATTTTGTTGGGCGGATTTCATGGACTCCTGAGCCTTCATTTTCTCTTGTTCCTCGCGATCACGTCGTGCCTAATAAAAATATTGATGATGATAATAATAAAAATAAATAAAATTAATTACGAAATACAATTCAATTCGATTCAATCTCAATTCTCTTCTCTTCCTTGACACCACTCATACATTTTGTGTTATAATAATAATTTTTTATTTATTTATTTATGAAATTTATTTTTAGTTGGTTTAAGTTACCTGCTCATTGATCTCTTTGACTGCACGCAGTTCTTTCTTTAATTTCATACGCCGATTCTGGAACCAGATTTTGATCTGACGCTCGGTTAGGCAGAGTGCATGTGCAATCTCAATTCTCCGTCGCCGCGTTAAATAATGATTGAAATGGAACTCTTTCTCCAGTTCAAGGGTCTGAAAGCGTGTGTAGGTCTGACGGCCACGACGTCGAGGGCATCCATTGGGGCCTGGAAAAAAGAAGCAGAACACAAAGAAAATTTGACAAAGAAACAAACAACAACAATTCAATGATTCTTCTTAATTAACTGCGAAGACATTTGCCTGACTGACTGACTGAATACTCGGTGTAAATATAAGAATAATAAAAAATGTAAAGAAGCTACAACACAACATAACACAAGACCACAAACCCAATCCCACCAAACCATGACTGGATACTTATTTTTGAACTTTTGTTTTTTTATTTATTTTTTTTTTTTTTTTTTTGTTTTTTTGCAAAAACAAAAAGCACTTTAGATCAACATTAAGACGTCGTGTTAATGGATGAAAGACACAATTCATTTGCGAAATGCATTTGCCGAATTAATGAATTAATTCCACAAAAAAAAAAATACTGAGAGACACTCAAAGTCAGTCACATAAAAATATTCAGTCAGTCAGTCAGTCAGTTAAATGGAGATGAATGACGCAACACATAGAAATGTGAATGCACTCACTAAGTCCTCATCTGGAGTCTTCAACAGAAAAGAAAAAGAAAAATTGATTCTGTAGCAAATCGAAAGAAAATATAGTAGAATATGGTGTGGTGTCCGCTGGTTGATTGTGAAAGTTATGACCAAAACAAATACTTTGTCTCGGCATGGAGTTTCTAGTTTCATTCCCATCTACACTCGTCCTCTTCTTCTTATTGGCTTGTATCATTTGTTGCTTTATATTCCATTCTACATTGTTTTGTTGGATGATTTTTTTAAGCCAAAATTCATTGCAATTACCACCAAAAGGGTAAAAAAAAAAAAAAAAAATAAGAACTCGTGCAGACAGAAGGCTGCGCGCCACAGGATATCCAAATGGAACCGCGGGTGGGCCGCGTGCAACTGTCTCTCGTTTTTCCTAAAGGGTGAACACTGCGGCAGGTCCAAAACAACCTCCTACATCATGCTGCCCTGGACTTTGACTTTCTTCTGTTGATTCTTCTTTCAATTTCATGTGTCTCTCTGCACTACTGCACTGCCGCCTTTTGTTTATTTGATTGTACACAACATTTTCTGCTTGTAAATCTTTTTCGCTTAAAAAAAAAAAATATCAAAATTCTTTGCTTTTCTTTGCTTTTTTTAAGATAATTTTTCACGCTACCTGTCCTAATTCTTTGTTTGTCAGTTGGTTCTCAGTTAGTGTTTATGTTTCGGAAATCAAAAAAAAAAAAAAATCAAATTCGCTATCTTCATTCTTTATTTATAATATTTTTATTTTTTAAGGAAAATGTTTTCCACGTAAAATGATGCAATGCATTCGCTGCTGTTTTATTGAGGTTCACTGGGAGTAGTCAAGTAATCTTTTGTCTTTGATTGTAAAAAATGAAAAAAAAAAATAAGAAGCCAAAAAGGTTCTTCTTTCTTTACTTTCAAATACAATATTTTGTTCATTGGAATTTTTTATGGTTTTATGCGTGAAAATTACATTTGCGTAAAAAAGTAAATATTTTTGTAAAAGAACAACAAAAGGTAAAAAAAAAAATGCATTTTTTAAAATGAGTTAAAAGAAAGCATTAGTTGCAACAGAATTTATCAATCTTATCAGTGTTTAAGATATTGTAATTTTATTGGGAGACTTTCTAATTGAAAAATGTGAAGAAGGTTGGAAAAGATACCTTTATTTTTGATGTTTGTTTGCATTATTTCAAATGATTCAAATGTGCTTCACTTTCAACCGATTGGTGAAGATGATTTTTAATGCAAAATTCCTTTACACGATCTGATATAATCAACATGTGTAGAATCTGTCTTTGATACTATTATTTAACATACAAATGAATTTACATATTAAGTATTTTGAATAAGTTTTTTAAGTGAAAAATTTACAAACATCATAAATCATTGGAGAACAAAACTAAGTCACTTTTAGACAATTTGGTTTGTAGGAGGCAAGCGAATGAATAGAAAATTATGAAAAAAAACAAAATACCACGAGTTCCTTAGTTTAGTAGCAAGAGATTCTCAAAGTCACTTTAGCGAAATATAAGATGGGAGAAATAATAAAAAAATAAAAGCTATTACACAATTATGCACTTTATTTTTTTTTTAAACATGACCTTGTTTTTTTTACATCAGTAGACATTCTCAGGTATATTTTCTACCATATTCGGTACTGGGAATATTATTCTATTTATACTGCAGTAGTCTACTCCAAAATAAATCTTTCGTAGTGGACTCTTTAATGAATTTTAAAAGTCTCCCAGATTTTCGCATGGATTGAGGTCTCAGCTAATCCTTCAACTGCAATGGTGACTCCGACAATCAACGCTCGCGTTGTGCTTTGAATAATATCTTCATGTTTGAAATTCAGAAATCGGTTGATATCATAATAACGCCGCTATTGATTGACATTGACTTGCATTTGTATCTGAATTGAAACTATAAAATTAATGAATCTTATGGCAGAAAACCTCTCGCTAAAGCGACACACCCAGCATTCTCATCAATCAAACCAAAAATTATTGAATTTTTCTCATTCGATTAATTATGAGACAACTAACCTGATGAACAATGATGATTCAAAACCCACTACTACTATGCTTGATTTACTAAGCACCATGCTTATTAAAGTTAACTAAAAGTTCAGTTTAATTTAATGACAATAGAAACATTCTTTGATTTTGATTACTTCCAAAATTACAATAATGAAACGTGTAAATATAATTCGTTAACCTTCTCATAAACCCTTTCCCACAAAAAAAAAAAAAAAAAATAATGTTCAAAAAGAAATCTTTATATGAATCTCTGTTGTATCTATTAAAATGTATGTAGTATTTGGTATCCTGTGAATTACATAACATGTCATAAATCTCAACTAGGAACAGGACAACAACGCAGGCGCTGCCCAAAAATAGATTTATTACAACAATAATAACAACAACAACAACCATATTGATGGAAGTGCGTGTGTATATGTTGAGAATCACTGTGTGTGTTTGTGTTGCATGAATGAGTGAGATAACATTAGACAAGGCGCAGGAGTGATGAAATCCAATATGGCTGCCGCCTCTGGTGTCTGCGTCTGACAGGTAAACATGGAGAGCACGAAACTCTGGTTGCCATAGCAACTACATAAATTGGTTATAAGGGAGTGAGAGAGAAAGAGAGACAAAGAGAGAGCAGATCAGAGTAAGCATATACAAGAGTGGTAGAGTGAACAATCTGAAAGAGAGTCCCCACACACACTCAGAAAGAGAGAGAGAGAGAGAAAACCGGTATTTTGAGTAAAAACAAGTTTTTTTTTTTTAGTTATTTGCTGCTGCGGCTACTCTTGCTGTAAGTTATTGATTTTTTTCCTTCTTTTACTTTTGAAATAGAAATAACATTTTATTTTATTATTATTATTTCATAAAATTATTAATAAAATAAAAATAAAGTGTTTCTCTATGTTTGTTTTTTTTTTTCTTTCGTTTTCTTCCTATTTTTAGTTCAATTTTCTTTAACAAAATTTGTATTTGAGTTTCACTCATTTTAATGACTCAAGGATGGATGATTGTGCATGGTTGCTTGTGCACTAATTTTTGTGGTACCATTACCAATTATGAGTGAGTCACACTCAAGAGTTTCCATTGCATTTAAGGCGGTCGGCCGACGGCCATTTGGTTCCCATTGAAAGACAAAAGACCTTTTTCTTTGTTATTATTACCTTTGTTTAAATCAGATTAAATGATTTTCTTTGGTGATGGTGATGGCGATGATGCCGATGACTAACTCCACCTTCATACCTTCACATGTATGAAAAATGAGTCAGGTATAAATAAAATATTATACAAACAAAAATGCATTGAAAAATGTTTAAAGTTGTTGTTTGTTGCATATGCATTTGTATCTGAATTTGTGTTTTAATTAATTAATAGTTCAATATCTTTAAACATGTTCTTCATCATCATAATCATAAACATTACTACATACAAAGTAAAGTAAAGTAATCATTAAAAACAAGTAAAACCAGTTGGTATTTAACAACATACTGACAAACAAACAGACAAACATATTTCAATTGCACAACACAAAACGATCAAAAGAAGAAACGATTGAATTCAGTTGAATTGAATTTGAATTGAATTGAAATGATGAAATGAGTTGAATGTTGCTGTGATTCAATTGGAATTGCAATTATAATTAAAAATCTATTACCTCATCATAAATCGATGCCAATTATCGCTTCATTTTATATACTATTCTCCACTACTTCTCATCTCATATGGAGGAATTGATTATTTTTTCCCATGGCATAATAAAAATGATTCATGGACAATAAGTAAAATGATTTTATTAGTTGCGGAAAATGCTCAAAAGCAGAATGCGATCAATCGATCGATCGATCGATCGATTGGATCGAATCGAATCGCAGGCACATGCATCTAAAGAATAATAAACGAAACGCTTTGTGTGTCAGTTAGTCAGTCAGAAGATTCAGAATCAGAAACAAAACTTATATGTCATGATTACATACTTATTACTCGTATATAGGTAAAATCAAAACAATAAACATTTACTCAGACAGAACTCATAACAACAGTTGGTACAAAGTGATGATGCGGTTAGAAAATGCCATATATTAATATATAAGTACATAAATAATAGGTAAAAATCAAATCAATAAACATTTAATCAGACAGACTCTCATAACAATTGGCACAAAGTGGTGCAGTAGTGGTGCATGCCGACGACGATTAACTTTAAGTACAAAAACCAAAAGATATAGAAAAAAAAAAACACTACAGTCAGACCCCCCCATTGAGTGACATTCTCCAATGGCATACAACTGTTTAAATAAGACTATATACATTTTTCTTCATGATTATTATGATTATGGCAATGTTTATGATAATGGTAATGTTCATGATGATGATGATGATGATGATGATGAGAATGGAAATGATGATGACTCGTGTGCCATCATCAGTGATACAAGATGACAATTAATTGCCTTAGTAAAAGAAAGAAAAGGTGTTCCGTTCATTCGTTTAATTTAAATGGTTTAAATCAAAATTAACAGAAGAAAAACTTAACAAACAAATTAATGGTGATGCCATTGCTGGCTGATGGTACTGATGGTGACACAAACAATTTAAAATATTAATAACAATGGAAATAATTGTTCAATAAACAATAAATAAAAAAAAAAATAAAAATAAGCAGACAAGTGAAAGAAACAAACAAAAACATGTGGTTCGTGTGGTCTCGGTCTCGGTCTCATTAAGATTGAAACATTAAGAAGCCATTGGTGGGACATTAGTTGACATTTAAATCATTAAAGAAGGCAATTCTAAATATAAAATTCTTTTTTTTTTTCTTTTAGAATAAAAATGATTAAAATCAAAAACAAATTAAAAAATCAAAATCTTTGGCAAGGCAGCAGCAAGACATTTTTTCGAATTCATAGAAGTCTGACTAGACCAAGGAAGGCTGCATCAGGGAATTTTGTTTATGAAGACGACGACACAAAATCATACATTCATATATTCTAAATCATTTATGTATAATAAATAAAAAACATTTCTTCTGTTGATAATTTTTCTTGTTTTCTCATAGATTTTGTTGTATTGTCACATGAATATTTTTGGTATATTTCTCTGTTGTTTATTTCATAAATTGTTGCTGAGGAATTTTTAGTTTTTTTAAAACAAATTTAAATATTCACATTAGTTTTTTTTGTTTTGTATTTTTTTTTTTTTTTTTTTTGATGAAGTTTCAAGAATTTTTAGGGAACACTTGAATTGATTTACATACTACTTTGAAATACATATGAAGAGAGGAGTATCTACATACATAAATGTGAGAGTGCGTAGGTATTGACATTTATATGATTTGAGTTGAGAAGAAATGAGTGTAGATTTCTTATTTAAATTTAACATTTTTTTTTTTCTTTCTATTTTTTACCATTTGTGTTTTTGTTGTCTTTGCTTTTTTCAAAACTTTGATATGATGACTGACGTTGAATGAAATAAGTACAATAAACAAACAACATGTTGTGACGCTTTTTTTTAGCGCGAAAAATATGTTGTGCGTTTTGGAGAGATTCTTATGAAATTGTTAACGATCACAAACATTTTTTTTGACATGGAAACTTATGTTTTGATTATGTGACTTTATGTCAACACTTTGATTTTTACACAGAAAATTCATAAAGAATTGATATGATGAAATAGGATGATTGAATTTCTAATTTAATTGAAGTTAAATAATTTTATTTATTTATTTGTAGATTAAAATTGAACTTAGAAAAGAATTGATATAGCAAATCAATTTGAAAATCAAATGAAGCAGATTTATTTTTGTATTCTAAGATGTTCATTGGCATTTTTCCTTTGCCTTTAATTTATCAAAAGATCTACTTGTATTTTTGGCGTTTTTTTGTTCATAATAACATTATATTTTTGATAGTGATGACATGATTAATCGAAAAGTATTATTAATCGAAAATTCCCTTTCTACTATTTCGTTTAAATCGTTTTGGTTTATCAAAAATTCACTAGAGGACACTTTTTTTTTGCTCATCACTTTATTCAATTTATTATTCTGCGGAATACCATCATTTTGCCATTAATCGATTAATTTGTAAACGATTAATTGATATTAATAGGATCAATTGACCGATTAATTTATTTTGTTGCCATCACCTTGGTTTTGCAAATATTTCTAGCATTTTATTTGAAATCATAACACCACAGTTGAGACTGTTTTCTTTACCTAAAAAGTCTCCTATGACATCTAAAAGTTGATTAACTAGCTTTGATTTGTAATTTTCCTATGACACCTCATACTGAAAATAGGTTCAATGAATACATTTTCCCCACCCATTAAAGGAAATTTGAGTTTCAATTTTAGTTTCTTTCAAAAAAAAAGGCACCAAACAAATTCCAATTGTATGGATTTAAAGCTTAAAAATGATAAATAAAAATACAAATAAATGACAAAAATCCACCATGAGTAGTCAACCAATGAAGCCACTTCACTCACTCACTCACTCATTCATTCATTCATTCATTCATTCATTCACTCAGTCACTCATTCGATTGTGGTTTCATGTCTAAATACAATTTAACCAAAAATCGAACAGTGAAAAAATTACTTTTTGAAAATAAATAAATAAATAAATAAAAATATTGTTTTACTGTTGTCTTAACAAATGGTTGAAAAAGAAGAAGAAGAAAATGAAAAAACAAAAATGTGTTTGTTATGTTATGTTGTGTTGTGGTTTCATCGATGTTTTTATGCTGATTTGTTTAGATTTATTTTTTCGTTTCGTTTCGTTTTTTGGACAAAATGAAGAAGAAGTAAAAGGAACTTCCCGGATGGCATGATGAAAGATTCAATAGTATTGTACTATAAACAAAAATTGTTACCATAGAATGAATGAACTCAACAGGAACAGACAAACAGAAGAACATGATATTTTTGTTATATTTTTCTTATATTTTTTTTTTTTTTTTTTTTGTAAATTTATTTCGAAGAAGATCTTGAAACAACACAACACACAACTCTCAATGTGATTCTTGAGATTCTAATGATTAGTTAAAATTAAAAAATAAAAATGCGTGCTTAAGGCATTTTGTTTTCTTCGAATGAGTGAATGAATGAATGAAGGAAATCTAAAGGAGTCAGTCAAGTCAGTATCAGGCATCGTCAGCTTAGTTTATTCCTGGAAAGTCAACATTGAATATGAAAAATATGTAAATTGTTGCTGACTAATTAAAGTTTAAAACGCGATAAGACAAGAGAACATGAGACATGAGCTTGAATAGAAATCATGGGCCACCAACCAACTAAAGGACCCTGCTAGTGCCAGTACCTCCTCCTTTCTTTGTTTCATTTCGTTTTGTTTTGTTTTTGTTTTGTTGGCAACATCTGGTGGCATTGTTCCGTAGTCTTGTATAAGAGGCCTTTTAGCTATGGTTTAGGATTTGTTGTTATTCTTTGTTTAGCAAAGTGCGCCATTAATGCGAACATTCTTAGATAATAGTAGATAGAAGAAAGCGGCAAATTGGAATGGGAAAATAATGGTGGTGGATGCTTTTGTTTTTCCATTTCTTTTTTTTTTATTTTTTTTTTTTTTGCCAATGAAAGTAGGCTGAAACATGGGTGTGTGGGTATGTGGGTGTGCAAAGTTGGGCATGGGGGTGCGTGCAAATAATTTATGTTTATTACATTTATTTAAATTTAATCAGACGCACGTTGTGTTTGTTCTCAGTGCCCAACCACCCAACACCTTGTAACAGGATGCTAAACAAGTAATTTGCGTCTTTTGAGTTGCCTTCAAATGACAGCAACAAAGATACACAACACAACACAATGACAATGAGGGTGTCATTTTTGTAATGCTTCTTTTAAGGATGCGTGGATGAGATGATGATGGTGGTGGTGGTGGTGGTAGTGACTGTTCTTCTTGTAGATTTTTTTCAGTTTTGGCAATTTACTTTAAGCCTCCTCATATACTTCTCTCCTGTTATACTTCTCCCCTATCTATCCAACTTATCTTGACGCAGTGGAAATTGGAGATATACTACATACTATTATAAAACACCTTGAAATAAATTACTAATTGTTCATCTAATCTTTGAAAATATATATGCAAGCAAGCATCATCATCATCTCTACTCAGCAGCATAACTATCTCCCTCAATCTATCTCTCTCTCTTTGTGTCTCTGGATGAGGAGTTTGATAGAAGTGCCTTTGGGTATAATAAATTCTCATTATCATCATCATTTTTCGCGCCATTATTGGAATTGGATAGAAACAACAGAATGGGAGAGAATTGAATGGAACAGAACAGAAGGGAAAGAATAAGAATTTCCCTTTGAATGAACATAAAGCCTCTTGCGTGCAATTAACAAAAATCGGTCAATAAATTCTGATTTGAATGAATGCAATCGAAATTTAAGTTTCGTGTAGAATCAAATACACTATACTATTACATATTCTCTTTAAAGCTTTCAAACAACAATAACAACAAACCATATACAGACAAACTGACAGAAACATTCCAACAACAACAACAACAACAAGACATCATACCAATACACAATATGCACACTCACTCACTCATTCGCATAGATATACACACAAATACGAGCGCAAATAAATAGTGGAGTGGTGAAGACAAAAGGCGGCAACCATTAAAGCCATTCACCCTTACTGTCTTTATGATATTTTTAATCTCGTGGGTGGTTGTTGTTGGCTTTTACTGACTGAGCTTCTCTCCAACACAACAATGACTTCCCCAGGCAAAATACTTTTGTTCAGTGCTGGTGCTCACTCGAATTCAGATACAATTCAGTTCAGTTCACTGTTTCGTTTAGAGAAAGTCGTTTGTGGGTGGCAATGGTGGTTGACTTGACTTGGCTTGGCTTGACTTGACTAAAGTTTCTGGGGGGGGATTCGCATTCATACATATTTGGCAATGAGCCGCAGACGGTGGGGTACATAACTTTTGCACGCATTGCAAACACAACAAAATAAATGGACGATGCAAACACCAAGGGGGTGGAGGGTGAGTGAGTGATTGAGGAAAGTACAGGGTGTGATAAGACAAAATACCCGCAATAAATGTGAAAAATATATGACCGAAATGTTAAAAGACAGCAAAGAAAAATTCAAGAAGAAACATGCCAAACACCCACACTCAATTTTATATCTAAGAAAATCATGAAAACCTTTTGCAAAAACCAGAAAAAAAAAGAAAAAAAAAAAAGAAAAGAAAATAGGAAAGCAGAAGAATATAAGAAGCAAAGCAAACGAAAGCAAAAAATAAATAACTGAACTGAACTGAATACAGAAAGAAAGTAAAGGGCAACCAAAAGTAGTTTCAATAAATTTTGCACAAGTCAGGCGCTTCTTTAAAAGGGGGGGGCAGGCAAGGAAGCAAGAAACAGAAGCAGTGTCCATGAAGACTAAAGCTATGTAACTAATTTCAGGTTTTCTTTTTTTTTTTTCTTTTTTTTTTAGGGGGTTTGAGAGTTTGTTTGAGTTTCAGTTTCAGTTTTGGTTTAGTAAGGTTTGCCTAACTCACAATCCCTTTTCCTTTGATTGTTGTTGTGTTGGGCACAGTTGTGGCCAGAAATACATACATAGGACACTTTTTATTTACATGGACAGACAGACAGACAGACAGATGACCAACGAACGAACAAACGAACGGACTGTGAAACATTTGTAACGATGGCCTATAAATGGCATTAGGCGTCTAGAATTGGTAATCCAAGAGATTTCCAAAAATGGTTCAACGAGCTAAGAAATAAAAGAATGGGGACTGAACTAAACTGAATTGAACTGATGAGTTCGTCAGTGGGTGCGTGGTGCGTATGTCAGACAGTTGGCACTGAAAGCCTGTGACCCGCCTCTATTCTACTCTAATATTGCATGCGGCAGAAAATACAATACCACAAATGTTTGTTGTTGTTGTTGTTGTTGTTGAGTTTAGTTTGAATTTAATTGCAAATGAAAGGCGTTTAATGTTTACTCAAAGAAGTAAAACGCGTTAACTATGAACTTCGACCACTTTATGTTAAGCAGCATTTGCTTTTTTCTAAATGACCATTGAGATAACTATGATGATAATCATCATCATCAACATCATCACCATCAGCACGATTGTGCTAATAGTGACGATTTTGTTGATGGTTTTAATGGTCAAGTGATTTGTTATGATAATAAAAACAATCGACGGACTTCATCATGTGAATTCATATTTGTTTTCTTTGTTGATAAAGAGAAAGGGAGAGGATTTTGTCAAGAAGCATAGCGTGTGTGTGTGTTTTTAATGGAAATTAAGTTGAATATGTGACTACTAAGAGATCCTTGAATTTATTGTATTTTATATAAATTTTCTATTATTAAGAAAATAAATAAAAGCTTTAATTTTATTCATCTGCAATTGGCTTTTGCAAGTGAAGCCACTCAACTCAACTCAACTCAACTCAACTCAACTCAACTCAACTCAACTGAATTACATTCAGATCAGAACAGAAACCCATCATCATCATTTCATCTAAAGAAGAATGCTACATTGATTTTTCATACACTATAAAACTCTGTTTGGCTTCATTTGCTTTCATTTTCCAATCCATATTTCATTTTTTTTTTCTTTTCTTTTCACTCTAAACTAAGTTTATTTCTGTGTGTGTGTTTTGAACCATGACAACAACAGAATTTTTTTCCTTTTCTTTTCACTTTTTATTGGTCTTTCACATGTTTGTTTTTCGGCTTCTTTTTCTTTCTCCCCCTTCGAGAAACCAAATTACCTTCACTATTTCTAACATTTTCTCCAACAATAGAATAGAATCAAGGCTTAGTGAGTTTTTCTGCTTTTCTGTTTTTCTTTTATAAAAAAACATTGACAAATATTCACACTTGACCGCGTGCACAACATCCAATGTTCTGTTTCATTTTATCTGTGTATCTTGTTTTTAGTAATGAAACACAAAAAAAAAAAAAAAAAAAAAAAAACACTAATTTTTAGAAGAAAAAGGAAACAACAAATTTTCATTATTTCATTGTAAATGAAAACTTTCTGTGTTTTTGGCTTTGGCTTTGGCTATTGGTTTGTTTTGTTTCTGAGTGTGCAGATGTCACCAATAACTTAGACATTTAGAGAGCATTTCCCACACCCATCCATCCATCCATTTATTCCATATTCTATCTCCACTCCCACTCTTCCAGACAAACAAACACAATCATCCACAGAAGTCTAAATTTATATTGATTCTACTCACATTTTTGTATTTTTGTTGTTTTCTTGTTTACTTTTTCGGGACTCATTTCGAATGAGAAACGTGACATTTAAAAACGCATTGAAGAACATTTAAGCATAATTTCTCATTCATTAATCGATCGTGCGACTGATCGATTTAGAATCAGAAACAAAGAACAACAAGAACAACAACTCCCGCATACCCAAACAAATCTAGTAACCAATAAATATGTTGGTATTATCAAAATTCTATAGACATAATTCAGGAGCAATGCCAAATGCATTCATTCATTCACTGGAAAT
This sequence comes from Amiota mariae, assembly GCA_035041805.1. Classification (NCBI taxonomy): domain Eukaryota; kingdom Metazoa; phylum Arthropoda; class Insecta; order Diptera; family Drosophilidae; genus Amiota; species Amiota mariae. The sequence goes on from JAWNKV010000325.1 coordinate 5,928,255, forward strand.
TTAAGTAGTAAAGAATTCTTTAATTCATATTTAAATACAATCGAATTTGGAATTGGAATTGGAATTGAGTATTCCCTGCTGTGTGTGGGTCCTATCATAATTTCATATTTGCTTGCTTGCTTGCTTACTTGCTGTCTGTCTGCTTATTATATTCTTTATATTGTGGTTTTTGATATTCATTCCAAGGTGTGGTCTGGTCTGGTCTAGTCGATTTCCTCCAACATCCTGGGGCTCCTTTGCAAGACAAATTGCATTGGAACATGAGACGCAACGAAACAAAGCAAGACCCGACAATACCAAGAAACAGAGGGAACGCGAAAGAAATATATGGATGAAAATGAATGATACATTCATTCAATGTAGAAAATGAAGGGGGAATTGTTGAAGAAGAAGAAAGAACTGAAAGAACTGAAAGAACGAACGAACCCATGAGACCACAAACGTTGTTGGTTTGGTTACTTGATTGCATGGAAGTTTTTTTTTTTTTAGTTGAATCCAAGTTGAGTCAAGTTAAGCCTTCTGTGGCTTCATCTAAAATTCAATGACTAGAAAATGGTTGTTGGTTGTTGCGCTTTTGTATGCAATGATTAATGTTCCTTATACATATAAATTTGTCTTCATTGTGTGTGTTTGCCAGGAAATCCTTTGTTCCATCAAAAAATGTAAAATGGCGTTTAACATTCGTTTTAGAATGAGAAACAACAACAAAAAGAAGAAATAAGAGAAGTGAAATGAAGTAAAAGGAAAGGTTAACAAAGTCATTACAAACAAACATTACAATGCTGCTCATTGTATTTTATAACCGATGATTTCCATTACCATTTTTCCCAAGGAATTTCTTTAGCAAATTCTTTGTTCTATTTCATATTTGATTTTATTATATTTTCTTTTAGATTTTTTATTGAATTACATTTTTCAATATGGGAAAACTACTCCATTTTTTTGCGCATAAACTTTTATTTTTGAATGACTTCATTAAATGAAATGTTAAAATGTTGATTTTAAAAATAAATTTATTCCCATTTTTTTTTTTTTTTAACATGAAAACTACCCCTTTGATTTGATTTGAATGAACGAAGAAGGTAAACTGGTTTGGATTTCTAAAGGAGAAGTGTTTGAGTATTCAACAAGAAAATATCCCTTTTACAAGGATATTTATTTAAAATGGAACAAACCGGGAGTGCATCATTTGCATTTCTTTTCAAAATCTTCATTCAAATGTGGCAAACAAAGAATTTAAATGGTAGAAATGTTAAGAATGATGATGTCTGTCTCAAAAAGACACTTTGCCCTCTTTGAATGTGAAACTATACTTCAATTTTTGAGATATAATGATGTAATATTGCAAGAAATCAATTATTGATCTATAAAAGAAAGAAACAGAATCAAGGTGAAGAAGACTGCTGATGTTTGTCTCAGAAAGACACCTATTTCTCTCTTGGAATGCAAAACAATATCTTTCAGTTTTTGAGATATAATAATGTAATTTTGCACATTTGATTCAATCAATTTGATCTACATATATAAAGGCAGACTTAGATTGTTCTAACATAGACAAAAAAAAAAAAACATAAAAGAAAGAAAATCAATTCAATTGGATTACGAATAATATTATGTCTTATGTTCCTTGTAAAACTTTTGATCTTAGAATGATTATAATAATAGATTCATTCATCAATTGAAAGACTAAAATGAATACAATAAGCTTTCTATATTAATAAATCTACAGTTCTAAGTACAATTTCTGACCAAAGTGATATTAAATGTCACATTAGTGTAAATGATTTATTTTATTATATCAAATGCCTCCTCTCTCTCTCTCTCTCAACAAAGAACTAATAAAGACATCATTTTTATTTAAATATCTTTGATTTTAATTTGATGTTTAAACCAAAGATTAAATTAGCAAATGATATTGACAGAGAAAAGATTTATTAATTCATTGTTTTTTAAACAAAAAAAAAAAAAAACAAAAAAAAAAAAAACTTTCAAGAATTTCAATCATTTCTGGTCATTGAACTGACCTTTAAACTCATAAATACAAAAAAAAAAAAAAAAAAAAAAAACTAAATCTTCACTAATCATCTCTGGGTGTGTTTGTAATAGAAATACAAAAAAGAAAGAAATCATCACTTTGTGTTCTTGAATTTGAATTTATTTTATTTTATTTAATTCAAAAAGATTATGAAAAGAATTCATAGAAATTGGAATAAATCAATCAATAAGCTTCAAGACAACAACCGCAATCAAATGTATCTACTACAAATCTATAAAATGTATACGATGTATCTGTGTGATTGTGTGATTGTGTGCATGTGTGTGTGTGTGTATTATAAGTGAATGCTTTCAATAAGTAAATTCAAAACAATAATATTCATTATTTTTATTAATTTTACATGCAATAATTTATGATAAGCGCCATGAAATGCGAATGCAAGGCAGGCAACCATAGGCAACAGCAATAGCAACAGCAAATACAATAAAAATATAATGAAAAACTCAACAAAATAAAATGAAAAATATTTATTTCATGTGGTAAAAGATACCCATACAGAGAGACTAGAGAAGAGAAGAGAAAGAGAAGGATTTAGTAGTATAGAAGAGAGAAAAGAAAGAAATTAATTACAAAAACATTTATTAAAACTTCTTCTACACATGATGATGATGGTGGTGATGATGATGATGATGATGACAAGAACAAGAACAAAAAGAAGGGTGTAGTATAATAAAGTGTTGTCAGAGTCATCAGAACAAGGGTCACAGACGCAGTGTGATCTGTCAGCAGCAATAGTATCTCAAGAAAAATAATAACAATAACAACAACATGGAGAAAGAAAGACTATCAAGAAATAACAAAAAGAATATAACGGATGCCAATGTCATTGACAGGCAAGCAGGCAAGGCAATCAAAGGCAACCAAAGAAGAGGCGCAAAACTTTAACCAGAAGTCACCGAAGTGATAGACACACAAATGCAACATACTATAGATATTATTTACTTATGTTTGTATGTTTAAAGATAGACAGACATATAGCCAAGTATCTGATGAGAGGAGTAGCATCATTATGAAGGAGCAACTATGTGTGGTGAAAGTTGAAGAGGAGCATGAAGCATGAAGAGGGTGGACGGTAGTAGAAGGCGTTAGGGTAATTGATAACACAACACTGAACTGCACAACAAAAGAAACAAACTCTTAATACAGTCAAACAACAAACCAAAAGAATTGACTATGTAACTTTGGTATCTCGTTTTCATTCAGACTATAAGTCTGTCTAATTGTCTGTCTGTCTGATTGAATATTTCCACTATACTGTATCAGTATAAATAAATAAATATATGAGTGAGTGAGTGAGTGAGTGTGTGAATGTGGTGTCCGTGTGTGTGTATCTGTGGAAAATTGTATCTGGAACTGGGGCGTGCGTTGGTAGAAGGGTTAATTTATGAGGCGCGATAAGCAAATTCCATTTCGTTTTGGGTTTTGTTTAATTTCCGATATTTTTCATTTTTTTTTTCTTCTATTCTGTACTGCTGCATCACTCTCTCACTCTCTCTCTCTCTCCCACACACTCATTCTCACTTCTGCACTTTACATTTTAATGAAGCGGAAAAATATTGTACTTGTCTCTGTTTCTCTTAGTTGGAAAATTTACAAAATACTCGTACGTAGTAGTAATAAAATGAATATGCGAAGCCGTGTTATCATCACGTTTCGTGTCGCTTTTTGCGGTTATGGAAAAGCTGAAAATGACACGTTTTCGAGTGCGAATGTCATACATCCATTCATCCCATCCCCTGACCGGACGGACCCCTTTGACACACACAATACCCACAAAAGAGAGAGTCAAAGAGCTTTTAATGCCTTTCAAAGGGTTGCACATCAGCAACGACAACGACAACGGCAACTATAACACAACATCAGCATTGTGTTCCGGTTGCGGTTGTTGTTAATCTGTGGTTTTTAATGTTCGTTTACAGGTCCAAAATGTATAGAGTTTGTTTTTTTTTTCTTTTGCAAAAGAAAAAATTAAAATTGGAAAATATGATAGACAGACAACAAAGCCAAAAGGCAAACTGCATTCACTCACTCACTCACAATATTATATCTCCTACAAACAGGCAAACCAAACCAAATCAAATCAAACCACCCACCCATTATAAAGAATGTTTTAGTCCTTCATTGTCTGGTAATTCGTTCTTTTGTTGGCTGTTTCTTTTTTTGTTCCATACAATTTTAAATTAAAACTCCATACACATGAATATTAAACTTAATTGTGAGTTGAGTGTGTGTTTCTACAATATATCGTTTGCCAACCTCTCTTCCTGTTGTTGCTAGTGACACAGACACATTAAAAGACACATACTCAAGTATAAACATGCATATCTATGCTTACTTGCTTGCTTCCTTCATCCATGGATGAATGCATGTGATATTAACATTTTTCCATTATGTTTGAAGGATCAATCGGAGATCCCATAGAATGATTGATATTCTTCTAAATGCAAATTAATTAACTTTTGTCCTTTCATTGCTATAAACATTTATGAATCTATTTCTTTCAATAGAAGTTCCCAGTCTACTCCAAACCATAACTTGGTTCATACAGTAGAAAAGCAAATTTTCAACTGAAGAGAACTTCAAAGTTACAAAATCATAAGGAGATACAACACAAAGTTATGTAATCCATCTATAGATTTGAAGGATAAAAGACCCCATTATAAGTTAAGAGAAGTTACAATATTCTAATCGATGCCACAGTGATGAGGTAACTGCATCCTGTTCTTCCCCTAATCTGAGTTAAGATTAGAAATGTATGGTCTTCTTGAGATTTTTTTCTATTAGAGATCAGTAATTTTTTTTTTTTTTTTTTTAAATCCTCAAAAATATAGAAATTCACTTCTTCATCTTGGGAAAAATCTATACATTTAATAAAATTGTAGACTTTGCATGTCTGTTTGTTTGTTTGTTTGTATTCGCATCACGTAAAAGCCACTCATTGGATTTTAAATCAAATTACTGAAAGACAAATGGCTTGTTTCTGAGTAACATATAGCGTTCATTTCATTAAAATCTACCGACAGAATCGATTAAAGTTGGTAGTTCAAATGATTAGACAGACAGATGTGACAAATAATTCCCATATAAACAAATGGATCTTCATTTATTTTGTAATTAATTTTTAAATTGATTTATTTCTTTTCTAAATATATCATCATCTTCTCCTAAACTGTTAACAAGGGTATATAATATTCGATAGAACTAAAGTTAAAACAATTTTCTCTTATTGCCATTGCTCCGATTGTTGTAAGTCATTAAAAGTTTATTCGCCTTTGGAAAAAGTCAATTTTCTGTCTGATATCCTTTCCTGACGTCGTGTGCTCGCTCGCTCACATTTTGTAGCATTTTTATTTAATTTGATTAATTTAAATATATGAATTTCTTGTTTAAAATTCATTAAATAATTTATTTATTTATTTTATTTATTTCAATTTGTTTATTTTTATTTTGTTTTTTTTTTTTTTTATGTTTGTTGTTGTTTGTTTGATTGTTTATATTGTATTTGTTTTAAAGTCGCGTTTTACACGAGAGTCGCGTGCGTGTTGTGTTGCATTTTCCCGTCTTAACGGCAAATGGCGCATTTTCCACGCACTTAAAGTCTACAACCATCGTCGTCATTACAGTCGATGTACGTCGTCGTCGTCGTCGTCGACACATTAAGTATTTTTCTAATTAGTCTAAGTATTCATTAATATTAATTTTATTGCAGCTTTATACACCACTTTGGGGCTTAATAACTTAAGAGAGTTCGTTCGCGTAACACGGCAGTTGGATTAAGGCAACCCAAACAAACAACAAAGATAAAAGTGGCTCAACTAATGCACTCAACTCAACTCAACTCAACTTCACTTGACTCGACTCAACTCAACTCACTTCATTTGCCTCAATTCATAATTGTTAATTTCGCATTTATTTGGTGTATTAAGTTTTATTCGACAATAATAATAATAATAATAATTTCACATTGCATACAAAGTGTTTAATGTTTAATTAATTATGATATTAAAAACTAAATTCTTTCAAGACACGAAACTAAACAAGTAAATTCATCTATCCACAATATCATTAAAATGTGCATAGTAGATGAATGAATTCCTACTAAATATTGTAAACGGAATATTTTGTTGTCATGTGCGGTTTTTATTATCAAAAATTATAATTATTTATGTAATTAGGAAAATTTATTCATAATTAAACAGTCGCAACTACATACAACTAAGTAGTATAAGCGGATTAAGTTTTGGAAAGCTCACATAATAAAAATGAATGAAATTGCAATTCAAAAAGTTCTTAGAAATGAAATAATAATTTAATTCTTAAAAATAAATGTACGAAATAAATTATAAGATAAAATAAAATAAGAAAACATGCAATGAATATAGTTCAAAAATTTAATGTAATTTTTATTATTTTACTTTTCTCTCCCTCTCGCTGTCTGTCTCTCTCTCTCTCACTCTGTAAGCATTTGTTGCTATTCCAGTTCAATTTTGATTTGATCTTAAACATTTATTAGATTCTAATTTATTCTAATCAACCACTGGAATAACAACTTATTATTGTTGGTGATTTTATTTTATAAATTTCAAATTGCAAATAAAAGGATAAAAGTATCTATTTATATGTAAACTGTGTATAAGTCAATCGGATATTATTTAGAATCTCCACATTTGATTGAATGTTTGTTGGTTTCATGCAAGAATCTTTGCTTGTGAAACTATTTTGGCTCAAACAAAATACATAAATACTACAAATCTTTATAATAATATCCTCTAAACTAATAATATTTTATAAATGAAAATATTTGTTATGTTTAGAATCTTCTATTCATTGTACTTTGGGGGAGAGTAATTCTTTAAAGAGAAGAAATAAACCAAATTGATTAAGATAATGGCAACAACTATGCACTACGAGATGAGACCAAAAACAAATATAATAAAGCTCTGAGTAGAATTGAAAAGGTTTAAGAAAAATAATTTGAAAATAGACTTCGTTATATGGAATGACAGCCAATGGACTCTCCAACCAATTTAATGAAATAACTCTGTTCATAAAGTCTCATGTTTTTGGGACTCCCTAGTTTGCGCAACCATATCCCATAATTAATATTATAAGATGCCATTAGATTTGAAATCTGTCAATTCATGAAAAAAATAGAGTTCAATAACTTTAACTAACAGACAATTTAAATAAGATCTCCCTCCTTCTCTCTCTCTCTCTCTCCCTCTCTCTCCATTAAAGACTTGATGTATTTTCCTTTTTAAAATATTGTATTTCATAACAATAAACCAAACTCATTGTGTTTTTCTTATGAAACCAACAACGAACGACAACCTATAGTATCACAAACAAAGTAGTACCTTGGTCTATATTACAAGCCAATGCACTCTATATTTACTATAAATGATGTTCATACTAAATATAAGTAACTTTTGCTTGAAGGTTGTTGATGATGAACAACACTCTTTTCTATTCATTCATTCATTCATATTTAGTGTCTCCACTCCACTCTACTCTACTCTTTCAATCTATCAACTCATTTATTTGCTGTTTTTTTTTTTTTTTTTTTTTCATTTCAGTCATCATAAATTGTAATCAAATATCTTTGGAGTTCAACAAAAATTTTGCAAATGAAAAGAAAACATAATTTGTCTTACTGTTGTTGCCGTTGTTTACTATAATTGTTGGTGTTGTTGTTGTTGTTGTTGTTTTGTTGTTATTGTATCTTAGTATCACGATAACAGCTAAAAACTAGCAGCAGAAGAAGGCGCAAAATACAAAATACTCGTATAAGTAAACTTGGATGAAATGGAGTTAATTACTTGTCAAACAGCTTTGTAAGTGTTGTAAATTGCTCAAATGACTATTGTTGGGTGATTTACTGGCAAAACAAACAATTTTACTTACACAAAATCAATTCAATTTGAAAAAAAAAACTAAAAAAAAAATGAAAACTAAAGAAGAAAAAAAAAAACCAATGGAAAATGAGAAGCAAAAGAAAATGAGAAATTGAACTAAACTCAAACTCGAGAAATAATATTGAAACTGAAATTTTAAACAAAGTGTGACGAATGCGAACGTGGATTCACATGAAATCACGTACTCGGTTTTCATGTTTCTTGAGTTATTAAGAGCTTTTTTTTTTTTTTTTTAGCTCTGACATACATACAATAGTTTGGAGTCCCCATAATAACTCGTACATTCTCGTACTTTGAACTGAGAATTGGAGATTCAAATTATATTACTGCAGTCAAACAGTAGTCACGAGCAATTAAACATTGACCAAGCAAATATTTCATCATTTTAATGTGGGTGACACCATAATGATGATGATGATGATGATGCTAATGCAGAAGCCAATAAACGTCAAAAGATTCAATTTACATCATCATCATCATCTTCAATCACCATCACATCACAACAACATTATGTTGTTAGTAATTAAAAGAATTGAATACTAAAATTGGAACTGTGTTTATAATTACATGATATTGTATAATGGATTCCATTATCACAACAATAACAACATAACAATAATAATGATGAAGATACGTTGATCATTATTCTTATGATCATCATAATCATTATTTGGAACATAAGACGACACACGTTAAATCGTAAATAGATCATAAAATGATCATAAAAACAATTTAACGACATCATTCGAAATTGTGGCAATAATCATAAGTGAAGAGAATATGAAATAATAAATAAAACATAAGAGAAGAGAGCAAAAGCAAAAGCAAAGCAAAGCAAAGCAGAGATTACAACACTCTTCTTGATTATACTTAAAGATTCTACAAACAAACAAACAGACAGACAGTTAGACATTTAAGAGACTTTTTGTTAATATTATTTTGTTGGTGGTTCTTCTTCGTTCAGTTCACATCATCACGCGAATTATAAACTTAACATTGTTGGGCATGAACACGGGCACGAATCATTGCCGTGAACATTGAGCGAGCACTGAGCACAAGAAGAAATATCATTGAAATTCATGTACGCCCCCGGATGCGTTTTTTGTTTGCTTTTGTTTTTGTTTTGGATCGTTGTCAGTCGTCAGTCAGTTTGTCTGGCGGGTCAACTAAACTTAAGTCAAACCAAGTCTATTCAAAACAAACCAAAACCAAAAACCAAATCCCCAGTCAAATTGAATAAAGTTAAAGCTAAAGTCGAGTCAAGTCAAATCGAACTCAACTCAAGGCAAATGCGAATAATGTTGTTGACTATCGCGATCGCGCTTAAGTACAAACAAATTTTTGTATCTTTCAGCATTTTGTGTTGGTGCCATAAATTAAAATATACATGCATATACAACATATGTATGTCTGTATATGTAAGTATATAATATACTTTTTGTTGTTTCCAAGACATAATTATTGCCTCTTAGTTCGCCTTAACAAACAAAACAAGCATTCATTGATTCAGTAGTGGAGTGGCACAGCGGTGGTGCTCTTTCAATTTAATACACTTGAATTTTTATCAATTTTCAAAAGCCTCAAAAAGACACAAAACAATATTGAGAAGCAATGTAGGGTATTTTATTTATTATTGTATAAATATGTACATATTATTATTTAAATATTGAAAATGGCATTCAAAAATCTTTAATCTTCTATAAATGAGTAATTAAGTGAGTGAGTGAGTGAGACTTCATATTCTGAAGATTGAAATTTACTGAATTAAAATTATCAATAAAATGTTGAATTTAAATCTCATAGGGTATTTAAATGTTGTAATAAATCTAAAGATTTACCTTCTTTGGTTTTTGGTTTATATTCATTTCAAGCTTTGATTTTATTTATTTTGTTTTATTTTGCTTTGCTTATTTAAATTTGATTTTATTTTATTTTATTTTTTAATGTCGTCGTTGCCAATTGTTATTGGTGTAATATTTGAGGCATTTAATTTGACACCACTTCACTTTGCTTGCACATCCACCCACCACTCAAACTCAACAATTTAATCATTCAATAATCATTTACTCACTCAATCATTTATTCATTCATTCAATTCAATTGACTTGACTTGACTTGACTGGTCTTGTCTTGTCTTGTCTTCATTTTCATTCGCTGCTGCATGATAACAAAGATCCGATTAAAGTGATTTATGATTTTGGCAAAGTTTTGTCGTTTTAGGAATACTAATTTATTATAATGCTAAATTTGGAATTCGAACAAATATTCAACTGCTTTAACTTATCTCATAAAGGAGATTTTCATGGCTTCACTTCACTTTGCTTTGCTTGCTTTCACTTTGAACTAAAAAACAAATATAAAAAAAAAAATAAACAAAAAAAAAAAAGACCAATCAAAATGGTTGCCATCTTAGTGAAGAAAACCAACTGATTTCATTAAGTGTCAATGGTAAAATGATTTCAAAAAACAAAAAACAAAAAAAAAACAAAAATATACATTTGAGTCACAGACCAAAAACTAACAAGAAAATTCAAAAGGAAGCATCAGAGAAGAAAATTCAAAAGGAATCATCATCCTCAGTTTCAATCCAACGGTTGCCTCACTCTCAAAATTTAAGAAACTGAGCATAATTGAAGGAAGAATGCGAAATACTAAAAGTCAAAGAAAGGATTTATGACAACAGCCGAGTGAAAGTCAATGACAAAAGATGCAACTGGAAAATTGTGACGAATGTGTGTGCATTGATGATCGAAGGGTTTCTTCTTCTTCTACTCAGTTACTTAGTTAGTCAGTCAAAGAGTCAGCACAGCAGGTCAACATCATAATGGTCAAGGTGAAATAACTTTCATATTTGTATGTTGTAATTTTTTATGACTACGTTTTTCCTATTTTTATTCTCTTATTCTCCTTTGAAAGGGATATACAATAAATACTATTGACAAATATTTTTCCATATTGCACGCTCATTAGTTAATTATGAGTTTTGCGCGTTTTATTTTATTTTTATTTTTTTTTTTGTCAATGTCATTCCACCGGTTTCATATTTTCAAGGAGTTTTCTAATGAGTATTTTTAATTGCTTTACTTACCATTGAAATCGCCACAAACGACGCGTTCAAAAGGACTTCCCATCCAGTCTGTAATTGAAAAAGAAAAAGAGTAAAAAGAAAAGAATCCATTAAAAATTGATGTGATTTTTTATGATTGAAGGGTAAAAAAAAAAAAAAAAAAGAATTGCAGTTGTAGTTAAAGTTGATGATGTGTAATGACTCTTGTTTGTGTTTGTCTCTAAATATGTTTGCCATATTAACTGAAAACACAAGGTCGCAGGCAAACAACAAACAATGTGTAATTTTATGAGCCTTTATTAACTAAAAAAAAGATACTTTAACTAATATTACAATCTCTTGAGTAAATTGAAAAAGAAAGAACATTTTTTTTTTTTTTTTTTTGCTTTTTTATTTTAATTAAAATAAACGAAAAAATGTGTTTTTTTGCTTGCAGCAATGTAATTTTTATGGCTTTCAAAGTCAAAATACACACACACACACACACACACACACACACACACATACACACATGTATTGCCATTCTTGTTGTTGTTGTTATTGTGATATTATTGTTGAAGTTATGCGCTTGCGTTCAACAACAAATTTGTAGATACAAAAAAAAAAAAATAAATAAGTTTATCTTCAAACGCTGCCTGCCTTTGCTGCATGCGAATAACATCTAAGTATCTACGAGTATATCTCTGTATGCATGTACATAAGTATGATTGAGTGTATCTTGCATAGACATATGAATATGCGTGAGTATTTTCTTGAATCTGAAAAGCACGTGCTATGGTTTTTAAAGTCTCCTTCCGCTTCCAGTCTTTGTCTCTTTATTTCTCTTTCTAAAGCTTAGTTGGAAGTTCTCATAGATGCAAATGCCTGCTTTCGATAATTAAGAAAATTTTCCTTATTCTATGCTTTGACTACAAACATAATCAACACATCACTACATACTTATATCTATATCTCCCTGACTTGGGAAGCATCCATACCCATCTTCATCTCCATTTCCATCTTAAAAAATGATCTCGTCTTTGGCGGTCGTTTTAAAAGATGCCAGATACTTAGTTTCAAACATGTACATATACTACTTATGTGTATGAATTTGTATCTTTCTCTCTCTGTGTGTGTGTGTGTGTGTGTGTGTGTGTGTGTGTGCATTTATGAAATTGCGTAAATGCGGCAAAATGCAACGATGTGAAAATTAAAATTCATTCAGACGCTTTGGCGTAAAATATTAAAATTCATTAGTTAGATTGCATTTTGGAACGAGAAGAAGAGTAGAAGAAACCTTGCCTTGTCTTTCTTTCTTTCTTTTACTGGTAATTCTGTGTGTTGCCTGTTGTAGACTCTAGTTGTCTGACTTGAATGAAGTTAAATCCAATGTTGTTGTGTGTATATATACATATAGACATCATCATAGATATAAATATGTATTTGTATGAATGTTAGTGTTGCTTGGAGGATTTGTTCTATGCTATTTTCAACTAAAGAGAGAGAAAGCCAAGTCAAGCGCACAACACTAGACAGACACGCAACAGGGCAAGAAGGGGCAAATTCATAGATATACAGAGTCAAAGGGAGAGTGTGGCGAGTATGGAAAGACAACAACAAATAGACAAAGTCAGTTTGCATAAAGATAGAAGATAGTATTTGTAGTAATACAGAAGAAACTTCTTGTTTTTGTTTGTTTTGTTTTGTTGTTGTTCAGTTGCAACAAAATATTTATATATAGCATTGGAACACTTGTTGTTGTTGTTCTTGTTTTGATTCTATGGATATGCTACGGGTGCATGTATCTTTAAGTATGTGTGTGTGTGTGTGTGTGTGTGTGTGTGTGTGTATCTATGGGTGTTGTTGTTGTTGTTGTTGTACATTTTGCTGCCATAATGGCGTCATGCTCATATTTACTTTCAACGGTCGTCATCGTCGTCGTCTATGATCTCGTTGACAATTTTATCGTTTTTCGTATTTCAGATAGAAAATATATGCAAAATATTTTATTATGCGAAATAACTTGAATCTACTATTCTATGTCCCCCTCCCCCCATTTGTATCTATTGCTTTCATATTTGCTCTTTTTTTTTCCTTTTGCATTTAAGTGTAGTAACTGACATTTGCTGCTGCACACGTTCACATTCATATGCCATTTTATTCTTTTTGTTGTGCTTTTATTCTTTAGATAAATATATCTCAATTTAATTTAATGTATTATGAAGTAGTAGTAGTCACACAAACAATGTATCTACTAAGTACTAAATGCATACAAATAAATAAATCTTCCATTTAAATTTGTTGAACGTAAATTAAACTGACCCACATAAATATTCACACCAATTCTCTTTCGTACGTTGAATGCATAAAGAAGAAACCAATTTCAAATAAAAAAAACAAAAAAACAAACAATCTCAACAGAACAGAACAGAAAAGTATCTTAATATCTTAATTTTTTTTATACTCGCATATCTTCATACATATGAGTGAATTTATACATTTGGTTAACGTCAGACAGACAGGCAGCCAGGCAGGCAAACAAACAGTCACTCACTCAGACAGTCAGTCAGTTAGTCTGTCAGGTAACCTTGAAGCTATTTAAATTATAAATCGCCATACTCATACAACAACTCACAATACTAAACAACAAAAAACTTAATACTATTTTTCATTTCATATTTTGTTGTTTGTTTGTACATATTATTATTATTTTTTTTTTGTTTTTTTTGGCGCCCACTCCTCCATATGAGTTCTAAAGTCCCACCCCTATAGAAGACACAATGTCGCGCTATACATGCACAGAGAGACTCACTCAATTTGCTTACTGAATCTTCTGAATGAGATACAAAATATAATTTAAGAGTCTGTTTGAAAAATTATGCGAACAATTCATTTTGTGTCTGTGTGTGTGTGTGTGTGTCTTTGTATTAAATACAATACAATACAATAAATTGAGAGAACTCATCAATGTTTGAAATTGATTCAATAGTCGAAATGCGGCCAAGCAACAGTCATAGCCATCCATATCCATAGTCATAACCATTTGATTCTAAAGTGTTCATTATGAATTGTTCAACGAGCAACGAATTGCCATTAACGATCGCATTTATCTATTGTTTATATACTAAAACGATCCATAAAGGTATAAATTAAATTTAAGCGAGCGCATCGCAATTGCCCACTTCTCTCTCACTCTCTCGCTCTCTATCTCTCTTTATATTTTTTGTTTAGATACACACATACAATTTTACTAATATGATGAGCTTATGATACTCAACATGGGGTTAAGGAGGTTATAGAATAATATCGAACGAAACCATCGTGAGAAATTGATTTATGCAAATTTTAATTTTTTCAAATAAATTTCTTTTTAATGAGAAATTTTTCTGTTTTTTTCTAAAATTGTTTCAAGGGAAATTTCTCTCCCACTCTCCCCTCTCTATTTCTTGTTGAATTGAGTGCTTTTTAATTGTTTCTTGTTTAATTTGTTATTATTGTTTATAGAAAATTATATGTAGTTTCGGTCTAAGTATTTTAAAATATTGCGTATACGTCTTCTGTCTGATGAATAAGTTTGAGGGATGTACTTAGGCAATAAACATCATCAATATAAATAATGAACATCTTAACTTGTTTATATAGTCAAAATAGTTCATTGATTATATTGTGTAGATACTTTAAAAATACTTTAGAAACTTAAATGTGTTAAAAAGTTAATTTCAAAGAATTTTAAGAATTTATTCATTTCGAAAGATTTATAAAAAAAAAAAAAAAAAAAAAATTCTTTGTTCTTCTAAACTAAACTAAATAGGAAATAGGTAAAGGTAACTTCTCTGATTTTCTGTTTCTTTCTTTCTTTGATTGTTTTATTTTCTTAATTTTAATAAATTTTTGTATGTTTGTATGTAGTATTTCTTGTGTTTAACTCACCTGTGAGTGTCATCCATGGATATCTTGGTAGATCTGCTATAGTTTGTCCAGCACCGCCTGCAGGCACCACACCCGATGATGGTTGCGTGCATGCATTACCAAGTGAATCAACACCAATGGCACCAGCTGAGGCCGCTGAGACGGCTGAGGCAGCCGCGGCATGCTGATAGAACTGGGCAAAGCTAGCTGAAGCCGAGGCAGGTACACTCATGGACTGATAGCTGTTCATAACGCTATCTGTGTACCTGCTATAAGTCACAAAGAATCAAAAAAAGAAGAAGGAAAATGTAAATGAAAAAGAACAAGAACAAGAAAATAAAATAAGACAATTCAAGGTTTATTTACAGATTTTTCAGAATTATAAGAAAATTAGCATAAAATATTCCAAAAGAATATTTACTCTCCTCTTTCTCTCCTACTTAGAATGATGCGTGAGCATAACAATTTTGTTTCCTTAAGTCAAACTAAACCTTAACGAAAAACCAAACCCATAATAGAATCGAGGAGTCAGTCAACATCAATCCTCTCTAATGCTAATGAGCAACAAACACAAAGTGTGTTTGCCGACGACCACTTTAGATTCCTCTAAATATTCAAGCAGCAGGTCTACACTAAACTATGGTCAACATCTATGTGATTCTAATCCATTGTCCATTATGAAAAGAAAATGCTAATCGTAATCGTAAGAAAATTGGTCCCTACTTTATTTTATGCTTCATTGTCCTCTCTCTCTATCTCTCTCTCTCTCTCTCTCTCTCTCTCTCGCTCGCTCTTTTTGTTCTTGGTATGCAAATGTTCCAAGTTGTCTCTGTTCTATGAAGGTCAATGTGCGTGCGAATCATGCTCAGCATGAATAAATCACTTTATGACTTTTTGAAACGCCTTCGCCTTTAGTCGCAATTTGTTCTATTTATTTGCTGCTACTAACTATTTTGTGATGCTTTTGGTCACTTTTGGGTTCTTGTTTAACAATTTATCGGTAATAGGAAATATGTATAAATCCATTGAACCAACCGAGAAACCGCATGTGTGCTCTAATTTTGAATATAATGGAATTGTTATAGGAAGCTGTGCAAATTGTTGCAAAGCAAACAAATCAAGTAGTCAAGCGAGGTCAATACACAACATTATAATGAGAATAATGATGTTTTGACAAGGTTTTTGCTACCGGTAAATGTTTGGCAAATTTTGCTTGTGGTTTCTTTTATTGATTTTCAAATGAATACTGAGTAGTTTGAGGTTTTGGTCAAAAACAATAATTAGGGCAATTAAGTAGATTTTCATAGAAATGAATGAATACTATGAACTTCTCTGGCAGAAAGTCAAGTGGTTTTCAAATTTCATTAAGAAGTTCATTTTGACTCAAAGAAAAATAACAACAAATATTGAATGGAAACAAAAACAAACTTCATGCCTCATGGTTGCTGAATTAACATGACATTTGCAGAGTCATAAAGTCATAATAACCATGTAGATTATGTAATGAATAGGAGGGAACATTTGCAGACTTTGTCACCTTGGTAATCACTACCAAGAACCAGACTCAGTAATAATGGCAAACTTAAAACCAAAGAAAAGCCTTCAAATTCTGAATAAATATCACACTCTTGAATATTATTATTGATTTTGAAAGACACTAATCTAATCTAATTAGATTATCATAAAAATATATTCAACTCCTTGATAAAAATTCTGAAAAATGAAAATTCTTTATCAACTCACCTGCATGATTTATCTTCTAGACCAGAGAAACCTGGCATGCCTGAGAGGCCGCCATGTGAGGTGGGATGATTGGACACGTACGGATACATTTTACTTGTTGGTATGGCAAACGTTGTGGAGGCAGCAGCGGCTGCGGCTGCTGCTGCAGCGGCAACTGAATTAGCGGCAGCAACTGTTGCTGACGCAGAACCAGGTGAGTGATCGTTTAGGCTGCGATGCAGCGATGAGGATGCAGCCGATGGGGATGGTGAGCAACTGCTGTCACCAGTTTGAGAATTACCAGCTGAAGGTGGTGTCAATAGCAATTGTTGCTGATGATGATGATGGTGATGATGATGAAGACTACTGCTACTTGCTGCAGCGGCGGCAGCTACACTACCTTGAGAACTTGCAACTGCTGCTGCTAATTTATTAATATGCAATTGTTGTTGCTGTTGTTGCAATTGTAAAGCAGCCGATAGAGTTGAGTACTGTTGATGTTGCTGTTGTTGATGCTGCTGATGTAAACTTTGCTGATGCTGTTGCTGCTGTTGATGATGTTGTTGCAATTGTTGTTGAAATGTACTCGATGAAGAAGGCGATGATGAAGATACTGGTGAATTGGAAGATTGATTTTGTAGTTGACTACTATTTATATTCAATGCTGAAGTGACACTTGATGTGGGAGACAATGAACCACCACCAGATTGTGTTCCAATTATATTATTCAGATTATGATTACTGCTGCTGCTACTGTTGTTGTTGTGATGATTGTTATTATTCGTGTTGTTGCTGCTATTGTTGCTACTACTGCTAGTAATGCTGCTGATGCTGTTGGCAACGTTTGATGAACTGGCGGCGGCGGCGGCGGCAAATGCGGCGGCAACTGCTGCTGATGATGAATTTTGGTTTGTTGTAGTTAAATGCGAACTTATAAATGGTTGAAACTGTGGGTACTTTGGTAGCATACTATCGAAAACAAATTTTGACATTGCACATAATTTTCTCTTTCTGTCTCTTTTGTTTTTGACTGGATTTATTTATTATGGGGAGTTTTTATTTTATTTAATTTAATTTATTATTGTTAATATTTTTCATTTAGTTCTCTTTTTATTTTAAAATTAAGCTTTTCCTTTTTATAAATGATTTATTGTTAAAAACATTTTTGGCAAAGAAGAATCTTTTTAAACTTTCAATGGAAGCTAAGAAACAAAATTATGAGATGTTTTTTTTTTTTATGATGATTTTTGTTGTGTGTGTTGTCTTTAACAAATTTTGTTC
The DNA here is from genome assembly GCA_035041805.1 of Amiota mariae. Lineage (NCBI taxonomy): Eukaryota > Metazoa > Arthropoda > Insecta > Diptera > Drosophilidae > Amiota > Amiota mariae. The sequence continues at coordinate 5,946,184 of JAWNKV010000325.1, forward strand.
GAATTCATTTTAAAATATAAATATTTTCTTTTTCATATTTATGATTATGAGATGACTATTTAAGATGATAGCTTAATGGCGGCAATAAAAGTTATTGTAGTCTATTTAGATGATAAATTTGAAGTGCATTTAACATCATTTCATCTCTTCAATAGATAAGAAAAATAACATCAAAATTCACTTTAGTGTATTTTATTGAGTGAAAGATAAGTTTTTCATAAATAATTAAATTTTGAGATTTTAAAATAGAAAATTCCCTTAAAGTATTGAATTGAATTGTGTTGTGTTGTATTGCATTGAGTGAAGAATAGATAGATAAATTCTAATAAATAAACATAAAATTTATGATTTCATTAAAGAATTCTACGAAAGCATTGGAAAATTATATTGGATTCAGTATTCATTTGACTCATCAAACTATTTTAACTGAAAGACATTTAAAAACTAAATCACATGTAAAGCAAAGTCTATTCTTATCTTAGTGAATCTCAATTCATTTGACAAGAAACTGAACAAAATTGTCATCATTCATTAATTAAGTAAAGTGTTTCTTTTGATTGAAAATTGTACTTAACAAAATAGAGAGATAATCGATATAAATAAAGTCTTTTACCGAAAGACTAACTTTGAGATTGGAGTTGGTTCTTGTTGAACAAGTGATCAATAAATTGCTTAGTCAACAATTATTTTGATTAATATAACAAATTTAAAGGAACAGTACCAAGAAATAAAAGATATTCATTCAATTATTTGTATAAATTTTCAATAAATTGAAGAATATTCCATTGACATTACTGACAATCAATCAATTGAGTTGATTATTCTTGCTATTTTAATAAAATTGTTTCACACTAGAATTTCACAAGAAAGAAAACAGTAAATGACTTTTTAATACTATTATACTAAAATATTAAATGTCCCGGCGGGCTTTGCTACTCATCTGGAAAATTTCATCAAAATGAGAGAATGATAAATAACTTTATTTTGCTGTGACTCAGAATAGATGTTTCTAAGCAAAATTTGATCCACCGATGTCAATCGACTTTGATGAAATAAACGCTATATGTTATTTACAATAAAAGCTTCTTATCTTTCAGTACAACGATTTTCATTGCAATGAGTGGTTTTACCGTGATGTGCGCACAAACAAATAAACAGACAAAGTCTAGGCAAATATTTGCCCAAAAACGGGGAAATATTTGCTTGCCAAGAGTGGACAGCGTAAAAATGGTTTGGCAAATATGTTTGTCTTGTCATTGGTTTGCCGGCAAATAATTATAGGGAAATATTGCCTAATAATGTGAACACGGATGTGAGTAAATATTTCCGCAAAAATTGGGCAAATAAATATTTTGCTTGCAAACTATTTTAATGTCATTTGTGTATTTCTCAATCATTATACGGTTTTTATATTATTAATACGTTACGTAATTCGTAATTAATCTGTTCAAATAAAGTTAGAATGCAATAAGTACTACATAAGGGCACTTGTTAGACAAATTTTTTTTTTTTTTTTTTGCATTCATACAGATGGACAGACCGACCGACGGACAAACGGACATAGCTACATCAACTCGTCTCGTCGCGGTGATCAATAATTTAGATATATACTTTATGAAGTCTCCGATGACTCCTTCTCTCTGTTACAAACTTCATGACAAACTTATAATACTATTCACTGCGTGAAGAGTATAAAAATGCATTGTAATAATTACGGAAATAATAGTCAAATGTGAACGGCTGGCAAACATGTTTCCCTCTGTTTGCCGAAAAATATTTTGCTGTAATGTGAACACGTGGACAAATTGTATTTCCCGCAGTACAAGTGTTTTGCGCAAACCACGGGAAATATTTTTTGGGAAAATATTTGTATAGATTTTATTATACGAAAAAAAAAATAATAGATTAATAGATCAAATATCTGTTTAATATTTGATGAAATCTGAATGAAAGCAAGATTTCTTTTTCTTGCTCTCCTCTTTTCTTATCGATTGCTTCCATGTCTATAGAATAACAAGCTAAGTATTTTTCTAATGAATAACTTTTATTGCTGCCAATGATTTGCAAATTTGTCTTCAAAAATTTTACTCTAAAGTAAAGTAAACCACATATTTCTTTAATTACAATAAACAAAAATGGTTAGTAAGTAATAGTAATAGTAAATTGGGGAAACACATTAGTAGTACAATAAATATTTGATTGGTTAATCGAAAGAAGAGAGTTAGTAATTAATTTTAAAAACTAAGGGATTTTTACTTGAAATTTTATTAAGTACAAAAAAAAAAAAAAAAAACAAATTAAATAAAAAATAATGAATTTTTACCTTTTTTATTTGTTTAATCAGCTTTCGATTTTTCAGAAATTTCAAATTGATATTTTCTTTTGAAAAATGTGTTTCTCTTTCACGCCAAAATGAAAAATACTATAATGCAATTTTTTTTTTTTTTAGAATTCACAACGAAATTTGTTAAATGTTGATAGAATTTGTTGAATGTTGAGTTGAATGTTGTTGTTGTTGTTGGATGTGGAAGAATTTCTTTGTCGATTTCTTTTAAATAAATAAATTTATTTTAATTGTAATTATTGTTGTTGTTAATGTTGATGGTGTTGTTGCTGTTGATGATTGTATTTCTGCTGTTGATGTTGTTGGTATTGTGTAAATTGTGTTGTTGGTTGGTGTATTTTTCTTTGTGTTTACGCTTAAATGACATTTATTTGTTGTAAAAGTAATTAAAATTTGACATTTAATTGCTTGCACTCTGCAGCAAATAACCACGAACAATTGAACAAAAGCAGACAAAATTATACCGCGTAAACGCGCGCGCGTTCAAACTCACTTTACTCACAAGAAGAAACACACGCACACTTTCAGACAAAACGACAAACGAATCAAGAAGGGAAGGTTAATTTGCCAATTGGAGGTGGAACAATATTTAAAATACTAAGCGTCGGTATCGTTTTGCCGTCGGCTCCTTTTTTCTTGTTCTTCTCCTCCTACTCAATTTAAAATGGTGGGAATAATGATTTATTATTGCAAGTTTGCGCTCTTTGATGATGTGGAATGGTTGCCCAGGTTATCTTTTCCTTCCCTTCCCTTTCCTTTCTCGTTTCTTATTCGTTTCTTGTTTGACTTTAAAATTTTTATGACTTTTCAAATGTTGTCTGTGTGTGTGTGTGTGTTCCTTTCTCTCCTAGTTTGATGATGATACTTTGTTGTTGTTGACGATGTTTAAAAAGTAATAAAATGTCTCTCTATTCTTGAGCGCACTTTTTCCGCATTAAATTTGTAGTTTTCGAGAAAAAAGTTTTGTGTCGTTGTCTTTCGCAAGATATTTTACAACAACAACAACAACACCAAGAACATTAGACTACATATAACACTTACATTTCAATCAATATTGTACATAGACACGTACAGGTAAAACAAGAAGAAGAAGAAGTAGGTTTAGTATTTCACTTAAAAATCTTTTTAAGATTTCTTTCTTTCTTTTTCTCTATTTTTTTTATTTTTTATGGAGAAAATAATTACACACAAAAATGTGTTAATTTTATGACTTTTTAAATTTTATGTTCATTTAAGTTTTGTTTTCTTTTGTTTGTTGTGGTTGTTTGTTGGTTTTGCGGTTCTTATAATTTTATTTCTTTTTAATGATTTTATTGATTTGTTATTTTGTTTGATTTCATTTAACACATTCTTCTTCTTATTGATAAAGATTTGCACTTTTGGCACATAAAATTTATTAAAAATGTTTTTGTTTAATTTTTTAATTTTAATTAATTTTTTTACGTATTTAAGTTTTATATTTATCACTGTTATCATCGATTGTTTTATTATGTTTAATGATGTTTTAACACCTTTTTTATTTTTATTTATTTTTTTCTTTTTTTGTTTTCTATTTTGTAATTTTAGAAATAAAATTTTTTTTATGATTATTTTATCGAAATAATTAAATTGAGAGTCACACGCACGCAAAAGCGAATTTATGAATGAATGAAGACACAGAATAAACGCGAACAAATAGAAGAAGTAATAAACGAGACAATGAAGAGACAACGGATGGATGATGACGTCTCTCAAATGTAGTTGAGTTGTAAGTAAGTAGTAATAACCAAGAACAGTTAAAAGACAATAAGAATTTTCATGAACACGGTTACACTATATAATGATTTTATATGCGGCGTCGTCACCGTTGTTACCGCCGTCGTCGTCGTCGTCGTTTTCGTTGTCGTGTGTGTGGTGTGTTATTTCAATATTGTAAAAAACCAAGAAACCACACACCAGGATGGTTAGATAAATAAATACAATACGACAAGAGTAGTTTTGTAGAGAAGAAGAACAACCAACGCGTCGGAATACTAAAAACAAACGAATGAGTGAATATGAATTCTGTTTCAGTCAGATTCAGTTCAGTTTAGATTCGATTCAATTCAATTCGATTCGATAAATTCCAATTCGTTTTTGTGAAAATTGTTGAATTGTTCACTCCGCAGACACTACTGCGCGCTACGATAATAAATATTATAATAAAACGAAATTTTTAAAAGAGTATAAAAATTTCGTGTAATTGGTAATTTTTGCTGCTGCTTCTGCTGTGCTGCTATTGTTGCTGTTGCTTTTGCTGGCGCAGTTGGCGGCGATGAGGATTTTGCTAGCAAGCAAAATGAGCATATGAAATGGCGTCGACGACGTTGTTGTTGTTGTCGATGAAGGCGGCGGTGATGATGGCGTCGTTGGCGTTAGCAGAATACGCCTGCCGCAGAGTCTCTGCTGCTGATACCCAAAGACAAGACAGACGACAGCCAGGCCAAGTAGGCAAGGCAAGGCAAGACAGTCAGGCAGTCAAGCAGTCAAGCAAGGCAGACAGCAAATTGAGTGACCAAGAAAATTGAGTATTTTTGTTTTTATGAATTGAGCATTTTCTTATAAGAGCTTCTCAATTTTGTAGATCTTATGTTTTGGATGATGATATTGATAAGCAGCACTACAACTACGAGAATGAACGAAATTATTGTACTTAGAATGCGGCGGCGAGGTCGTCGTGCGACGTTGCGTTTCAAAATTGTTCCGCGGACTGACTGTTGGCGTTATGAGCAGCGAAACGTTTATGGCGCAATACAAAAGCCATGCAAGCTCTTATGACTCTGAAATGCTATCGTTTTTGTAGTAATTGTTGTTGCTGTTGCTTTCTTAGACCAGACCAAGGCACGGTCAGTCACTAAAAGGCAAGGCAAAGCGCCAATTTTCCCAACCGCTGCTGCTCTCAGTAACAAATACTACAAATATTATTACATATTGTTGTTGTTTTGTTCATGTTGTTTTTGCGCCGGGTAAATGTTAATAAAATGAGATATTGAGAGTCTGAGAGAGAGTCAAAGCAATGAAGATAACTGCAGAGCGATTACTTGGTTATTTTTTTTTTTTTTTCATCTTTTTTATATCATTTTTGCTCATTTGAGCGCCGTAGACACGTTTTCAACTGAGTTGATGTTGGGCACCCAAAAGTCAATATACACACGCACTCACTTATATGAGAGCATCATAGCATCATGGATGGCATCGCTAGCAGCGACGTACAAAATTGTACTCAGCAGAGCAACAGCAACATTTATTCAAACAAACATACGAGAGCAGCAACAAAATGCAATAAGAATAGCAACAATTTGAAGCATCACCTCTAGTTGTCTCATTTACACATATGCTTGATTTAGCAGTTGGAATTATGGCGTCGCTCAAAACTGAAAACAAGCGCCACGCCACTCACTCACTCGCTTACAGTTTATACCTGCACTTTGTCGCCGCTGCTGCTTTACTTCACTCACTCATTTCGTTCGTTCGTTCGTTCAATCGACCGTCGGCGAACCGAATGAGCGCGCACAAATCTTCGTTCGTATGTTTGTTCGTTTACTTTAGTTAAGTTTGTGTACATGCGTGAATGAATGTGGTGTTGTGTGGTGCGTTTCTCTGTGCATGTGTGAGTGTGTGTGTGTGTGCGTGTGAGTTTGCATTATGGCCGACAACGGCAATTGAGTGCTTTTATCATGAGTGATATTTCTCTCAGTTTCTTTAAAATTGTTTTTGTTTTTGTTTGTGTTTTTTTTTTTTTTTGGAGTAGTTTGGTTTTATTATTTTTATAGTGTGTAGCGAGCGAGTGAAACTGGTTTTCTTATATGATTCTTTTACTGCTCTCTATGGATGCTTAATTTTGACGTTTATAACGTGAAAAATGCGCGCCCACTTGCGGAAGCAGACAACTGACTGTCGAACTGACTGACAGACAGACAGACAGACAGACAAACAAACAGAGCAGTCAAAGTCGTAGTCAACAGAATAGTTTCAATTTGAGTGCATTTGAACGAGCGGGAAAATGAGCGATTGTTTGGAGTGAAATGTGATTTTAAGTGTTTTATGTTTTGTTTGGCAAAATGTTATTATGTATTAAATTATTTTGTATTATTTATGTTGATGTTTTGTTGTTACAATTTATATTATTATTATATTTAGTTGGTTGTTTGGTTGGTTGTGGTTTTTCAAGCATATAAATGAATCCATGAATGAATGAACGTGTGAATATATAATAGAATAAGTAAATGAAATAATATTGATACATTTTTTTATATTATTTTACTATTTGGGAATAACATTTCTTTGCTCAATCAATTTCAATCAAATAAATATAAAGACACTAGAAGAGATTTTTAGTGAAATGAATAAATGCTAATTTTGAAAAATGCTGTTCGTTACATAAATTGATCATCTCATTTCAATTTTATATCTTAATAACTTTTAGTGAAAAGGCATTTCTTTAGTTTACTACAAAATAAAGATTTCTTTCCCACTGACCGCTTAACTTGTATCTAAGATTAATATCAATCCAAGAAATGATCAGATTGCCAACATAGCAAAGCTGATAATTCTAAATTGATCCACATGACAACGGCACCCAGTTTCTTGTAAAGAGTATCGATCATCATACTCGGCTAATGTTATTTTATGAACTTCTGCTGTGTGACTTTAGTAACATTTCACATAGATTTTGTCTCCTATTCTTCATTTTCAAATACTTATGCCGGCCAAGGACATTGAAAGATAGTGAATACTTTCCAAGCGTCGAATCCATTTCTGGCTTGATGTATCTGATAGTATGATTTGATTTTTATAAAGTAAGGAAAAGAATTAAGATTCGATTTCATCGTTTTCTTTAAATGACAGACACAAGAAGAGTCTCTTCACACATATGATATTCTTCTGTAACGCATCGCAATACACATGTTTATGTATCAAAATTCTTATTTGATTTTATTGCAGTTGTAATCCTGATGCATATGTTTACTCCAACCAATGCAAAGGTATTCAACGAGTGGTCCCAATATCATCAGGGAAATAACTATATCATCAATCAGAGAACTGAACAGGAAGAACAAACAGACAAACTGTCATTCTTTAAGAGTTCAGTTAATTTAATCATCTTAGCCAAACACTTATGAATATTCATTATGCAAACTCTAATAAATATCGCATTTAATTTATTATAAACATGTTGCCAAAGAAATAAACGATTTTTATTTGATTTTTAATTAATTTCCAAATTATTTCATTGCTCATTTCAAAATTAAAACAAGATCTTTCCGTCTTTTTATATGAATTTTATCACACCCTTAATGCACATTTCAAACAATTTTCATCTTCTCATTCTCTTCAAAATTTTACTCAATGTAGTTGGTAGTAGTTGCCCGCGCCCATTCTTTCAATCAGTTTTTGAGCCAAATTTATACTTGAATCACTCCTCATATTCACTCATTTCTTACCCTTAAATATGAAATAAGAAAATCCCAAAAGAGCAAACACGCATACTAAAAAAGAAAAGAAACGAAAAAAAAATCTATAAATTCAAGAGATGAAAATAATAATGCCGACTTTGTAATTTTTGCTTTTGTTGTTTTTGCCTTTTTTTATTGGCGTCATTGTTAGCATTGTTGGTACTGCTGTTGTTGTTGCAGTCGAAAATTACTGTTATGACATTTTTATGAAATTTTCCAAATTTACGATTGGACAACAAGCAATTTTAAGAATTTCCGATTTTTTTCTGTTTCTGCTTCTGTTCTTTTTTTGTTCTTGTTCTTTTTTCTTCTTTTGCATGCAAAAAAAAACTTTATGCGGAAATGATTTTGCAATTTTTCATCAGAGAAAGTAAAGTGAAAAATGGAAAATGGAAAATGAAAAATTAAATTGAAGAAAAAAAAAAAACAATTTCAATTTTAAAGGAAAAAATCAAACTTCTTCTTGCACTGGCGCCCAATTGACTGTGAATTTTGTATTGTGACGATTGTCACTGACTGTAACATTAGCGGCGACTTTTTGGCGGCCATGTGCAACTTTTTGTGTGGCATAAATTTCATTTTTCTATTCTTCTTTGTTTAGTTTACTTTAGTTTTGGTTGAACGCAAATTTTTGTCATTTTGTTATTTTACAATTTTCTTTGGTGGTTGACGGGTGGTTGGTTGGCATTGAAAAACGAAAGGAAAGAGTTTTTGTATATACTCATGTACATGAAATTGTGGGTAGATGAGGATCTCTACTTCTGCAATTTGTTATGGTGAGCAATAAATGTCATTGCTAAAGTCAAGTCAAGTCACTCATCAACATTTTTTCATTTCAAAAATTTCCAATGAAATAATTTTATGAAAATGGTTATGGTTTTTTAAATGTTTCAACAATTATCACTTTTCTTTCTCTTAGTGCAGTAAAATTGATAATAAATATAAGCAAAAATTAATTCTATAAAATATTTTATGTAACAATTCCGACAACAATATATAGACATAGCCGAATATTTATTGACCAATATCCGATGCTATACTTTTAATAGTATTTGAAAAGCTTTAGCACAGATCAAGGATCAAGAAGGATTGAGGAAAACAACATAAAATCTGTACTATGTTCCTATAAAGTTACAAAGAGCTAAAGACCAATACTCATCCTGAGCAAAAAGACTCTTATTTAAGGTATCCAAACATTCTAAGAAACTCGGATCGAATTAACTATTGGCTTACGCCAATGACATATTCCCAAACTTGAAAAGCTTGCGCAGAAAGTCTTGTCTTATCAACTGAACTCAGTCGCCTCAGAATGCCATTTTTCGAAAGGAGAAATTATATAAAAAGTTTTGCATAATATGTTCAGAACATAATAAGAAACTTTGTTTTCGGAACAAAAATCTATTAAAAGTCAACTGAGTGATTTGCTTTTTTTTTGTGAAATAACTCCAACAGTCAGGTTCGGTATCGTATCGGCAAAATATTGATTCAATACATCCCTAATTTTAAGATAATTTATTGAATCCTTGTACAAATAAAAATAAAAAAATAAAGTACTGTAAAAAGGTTGTTTGCAATTGAATGTACGAGAGTGTCCGACTTATAGGGCGCAAACACACGGGCATGTCAAGCATTCTTGAATCAATCCATAACGAAACCGATAAATTTGGGCTTAGCCAAGCCTACACGAACTAAGCGTGCTTGTCAATTATCATTTGCAATTAAATTATGAAAGAGAAGGTTGTTGAAAAATGGATATGGATGATATTTATGAATTTTTTATTTGGAAAATATTAATTTCTTTTTTTGATGAACTTTTCACCCAGTTGACGTCTTAATCAATTTCTGTCAGTTTATCCACTAATTTGTGGTACATTCAGTATACAAGAAGATAAGAAATTTCATATGAAATGAACAAATTTCGCCAGAAACACACACGGTAAAGCATGCTGTGCCAATCACAAAAATGAATTTGCTTTTAATCCACGCTTACATGGATCTCTCAATCTCGGCCACACACGGTCAAGATTGTTTGCTGCAAGCAAAATTTATTGTTATCGTTATGACTTGATTCAAGCTTAGGGACCAATTATTTATGTATTACGTCACACGTTAAGGGGAGGGGAGGGGAGGGGAGTTAGTCAACGAAGTGAAACATTGTGGATATTATTATAAGCTTCCACCACCACCACCACCACCACCACCTGTGAATCATTAAATACGTGTGACTTATTATAAGGAAGGCTCCTTAAGTGACCAAGTGTGGGGGCCTATTACACTCAAGTTCAAGTTTATACAAAGAAAATGTTTTCCAGATATCGATAGTGATTAAAATACATAGTATGGACCTTCACGCATACGTACAAACTTCACAAACGCACAAAATTATAATGTCGCTTCCGTGGATGACCCGATTTTGTTTGCACCTCATAAATCGCACTAATCAGTGAGCGTTGCCAACACTGTCACTTTATTGTGATTGGAAACTCTTTCCAAAAGAGAAATGATTTACCAAATTTAATTGAAACAACATAATGCAATTTGTGCATTTATTTCAATAAATTCACATTTTTCGGTATTTTCAATTGTTTGTTGAAATCCAACTATCAGTTCTGTATACGAGAAAAGCTGAGTTGCCAATTACAAATAAATGCACAGTGTTGGCAAAGCTCACTATTGTGAAGTTTGTGCGTTTCAATGGGCTCACAGATATGAGCGCAAAAATTGTTAAGTTATCGTGAAGCCCCACAATGTCTACAGTTTATGTATTTAATAAATTTAAATATTTACAAAATAAGCAGAAATTAATGCTATCACCATCACCATATCAATAAACTATGTTTAGAATTTGTCAATTACTCAACTATTGTAATTTATTATTGTAATTAAATGTTAATATGAAGAGGAGACATGAAATCAATTTTAAAAAAATAAATACAAAAAAAAAAAAAATTGTAATACTTTTTTTTTTTTATTAAATTTGTAATACATTTTTTAAAAATAAATTTATATTAATACAATATAAGATTAACAGCCTTTTTTTTAATGAACTCAATAAATTTGAATACAATTTTCATATTTTAACTTAATTTTATCAAAATTTATTCGCTGACATGAAAACACTTATTGTATTTGTACTCAGTAGTAGTTCATGATTAAATTACTTCAAGCGTTGAAAAAATAATAACAAAAAATAAATGGGGGAAGACTGTGGCTCATTTACAATAAAATTAATTGCTCATAAATTTGAAATAAAATTAAACAACATTTTGCCACACTTTTTTTCTTTTTCGCACTAGACTCACTAATTCACTCACTCATTGTTTTCATTTTTTTTTTTATGGGTCATTCGAGACTACAAGAATGAAAATAAAAATAAAAAAAACTAAAAGAGACACAAAACTACAAAAAAAAAAAAAAAAAAATCTTTTGGGACATCCCCAAGAGAACCCACCTTCTTTATTTATTTTTTAAATGACCAGAAAATTATTGTAGACAAACACAATAAATGACAAAGACTGATTTTGATTATCAAAACAAATAATAAAAATACAACAAATTCACACATAAAATTAGTGTCACGTGTGTTGTTGTTTCTGTTGTTGATTTTTATAACTTTAACACCAAACAAATACTTAAATTGTCGGACTCACTTCACTCATTGAACATTGAACATGAAGAAATGTTTGTCAGTTTGGTTACGAAAAAAAAAAGACATTAAAATATAAATGAAACGAAAAGATAATCATCGCAATAAAACAATAAAAAAAAACTTTGTCACAGTGAGACACTATTTTGAGTCACAGTAGGATTTACTCATTTAACTCAAATTGAGTCCTCAGAGTAAGTAGTCTTCATATTTTGAAATAAAGAAAATTCTTCAAAAAAAAAAAAAAAAAAAAAATTACAAAAAGGTTGCAAAATTAAAGTATAAAAACCAAAACATTTTCCTTCTCTTCATTTGTATTTAGTTCCATTTTCCATTCTAGTAGACAAAACTGAGTAAATAATCGTATAAAACAATAAATTCGGCTTATTGTACAATGACTGCTTGTCTATCATCGTCGTCGTCAGTATTTGATGTTTGTTCACTCACTTAAAATAAAAATAAAAATAATAAAAATAAAAGTGAATAAAAGAAAACTGCGTCATTATGTGTCTCAGACAATATTCTCAATGTTTTTTTGTTGGTATCATAAAAAAAAAGAATGTTCTCTCTTCACAAAAAGGATTCGCACGCCTGCCTTATAATATAAGGTTTCCCTTCTAGTCAAATTTCACTCAAAGTTTTAGTACTTTACTCATTTATTTCACTCACTCTTTTTAGTTATGTGAGTAGTGACTTTATGAGTGAGAGTCTAAGTCTGAGCCCTGTGAGTTTGCCAGTGTTGCCGTGTTTATCCTGGTAAAATGGTACTTGACATCAATTCCCTAATTTGATACTTTTTATTGCACATTTTTATTGCTTGTTTGACTGTTTGCGGTTATTTCTTGTTCCATTACATTTTGTTTTTCTTATTCTACTACAACAAGTGACGATACTTTTATTTTTCCTGAAGTCAAGGAGTTCACACAGAGTTGAGAGAATGAGATTTGTATTAAGTTGAGTGTAGACAACAAAATGTTATAAAACAAAAAAAAAAAAAACAAAACATGAGGAAACAAATGTTTTTATAAATGATTTAAAGTGATTCGCATTTGACAATTATAAAATTCCTTCTCACACGCAATTATACATAGTATTTTTTAATCCTTTTGTTTTGTTTTGTTTTGTTCGTTCGTTACTCTTTTCTTATGGTTTTTGTTTTTATTTTGTCTCACATGAAGCATGTTTTATGATATCACGGCTTCGCTTGATGCACTCTCTCTCCCTCCCATATTCACTCAACCTGTTACTCCTTATCTTTATATCAACTTATCTACCATATAATATAAGTATCTTTTCCTTGCACTAATTAAGTTCTATGTATCTCATTCACAGTCTGTTACTGTTTGCTGTTGCTGTTCCTTTGATGCGTTTCTCATCGTCATTTTCGTCATCATGCGTCATAATATGTTTTAACTACCCATCAAAATGTGTGTTTCTGTGTCATTTTATACAATAATAATGTGTGTGGTGTTCAGTAATCGGGGTTCCTGTTCTTATTCTTGTTGGTCTTGTTCATTTTAATGTTCATTTGTGTTCTGTTGCGGTTGCACACACACACACACACACAGTTATAAAATTACTCAATAAAAATTATATATAACATTTTCTCGGTTTTTTTTTTTTTTTACTTCATTCATTCTTTTTATTGTTTTTTAATTGCCTTAATAATGCAACCGTTTTGTAAATTACGCATATAAAAAAAAATGATAAATCATTACAAAAGCAAAGAAGAATATGTGTTTAACACTAAAAATCAAACATCAGACAAATAATAATAAAAAAAAAAAGAAAGAAATTTCAAAAACAGATTTTATTAATTGGTACTCACCTTTTTTAAAGGGGATTAATTTGTATCCAGTTTAAGAATTTATTGCATTTGATTTATAAATAAATATTGTAGAAAAAAAGAAACTGCAAGTAGAGAGAGAAAGAGAGAGAGAGAAGAGAAATGATGGATTAAAAAAAGGATTAAAATTTTATTTGATTAAAGATAAAAAGTACTTATTTGTTATTTGAAAAAAAAAAGTGAGTTACTCCTGGCAAGAGATAAGTTAGTACGAGTAATTTAGTTTATTTTTACATTTAAAAAACAAATTTCCACTATTAAGTAAGATGCTGTTTTTTTTTTTTTGTAAATTTTTGAAAACCTTTATTACTTTTATGACGATTGACGACTGATGAGGAATAGTAGTGAAAGACACTTTAAGAGATTTTTTTAAGGCAAAATCATTAATAATTACTCCAAAGTCCATTTCCCGAAGCAAAACTCTATCTTTCTATACTGAGCAATTACAGATTTGCTAGATTTGTTTGCTCCCGCCCCGGTTACTCTGCCGTCAATCTAAGCCTGCCTGCCTAGATAACCTTCATTAAGGTATGTTTTGCAGAAAATATAGAAGGATAAAAATTACTATTTCATAAACATTTTATACTCATGGAATAGAGAATACAAACATATAAACATTTTTCGTCAATTTTGTAAACATTTTTACCACTTCGAATGAGGTATTTCCACAACATGCGTTGCATCAATGCATCAACTTCATCTTCAAGAGTGACGACTGTGCGGTAGTTGTCACATTAGTTTGGCAATTTGGTTTCTTAAAACTCTTTTGTGTGAATCGACGTGTGAGGGTTTGTATTATTGTTAATATGTAATTCATTTTCGAGGTTTCGTTCTGAGTATTTTTATATTAAACAAGTTAAACTTCACGATGCAGACAACATTAGAATTGCTAAAACTCAAAACATAATAGGCAATCCTCATAAAGGAAGATACAATTTTCATATTATATAACATGTTGTTTTTAGTATTATTTGTACATACCCCATATCCTTTATATTTCTTTCCAAAACTTAGAGATTAATGATTACATATTTTCATTTTCAGTTCATTTTGATAACAGAATGTCTCTCTGGAGGATTGTATGAGGATGTGTGGACACAATTAAGAAGATTCTCTACTCACTTTACGATTTCAAAAACATAAATAAATATCCATGATTCAGTTGAAAAAATACATAACTATCGGTTCCCAAATACTATACAATACTAGAATAACTCATGATGATGATGGGAATTTTTTGTAATTTAACAATATTTATGATTCTCATAGCTAAGGAAGTCTTTATTGTTAAACTTTTTGTATCGAGACATCAGTTATCATTATTATTTATAACAATTAACAATAAAGCAATAGGCAGACCAAGATCAATCAAGATAAATGGACGAAATATGTAAAAGCTTAAGAATAAAAAGTTGGAGAGAGACAACAACGAAACGGGTAATATGGAGGTCGCATTTGCAGCTGGACAAACATCATAAAGAGACGCCGTTTAATTTAAAAAACTAACACTAACTGGCTACTTATTATATTGTATTACTATGAATTTTCATTTAAGTAAATTTTGCTATTTTTATTTAGCCGAAATCGTGACCCCATCCATCAAAATATTCTAGGTTCCTAGGCATAAAGGGATCGCCGAAAATGAAATTGCTGATACATCAGCGTCGCTAGTATCGCAGTCACCGTTGGTAACCACAATACCTTCCGTCGATCAAGACATGCACATGTCACATGGCTATCTTTTCAACACAGGTATAAAGATGTTAATCCACACCTGGAGAACCCACACTATTCGGATAGTTGATCCAGAAGAAAATGTACCGTTTTCACTCGTCTTTGGATTGGTCACAGTGCCATCACTCACACTTATTTACTCAATGGGGATACGCGCCCATCTTGTCACCTATGCGGTCATGTGAAGGTATCTATGATGCATTTTTTGGATCAATGCCCTCATCTTCAAAGTATCATAATTGCTCTATTTTCTGACTCCAATCCCCATAAAAAAAATGTGACTTATAGATTTAATGTAATATTTTATAATTTCTTAGAGTCGAAGACTTAATAAATGTATTATTAATTTTAATAAAGAAATAAATAATAATAACAATTAATTGAAAATGTAATTAATCGATTAATAGAAATATCAATTAATCAATTGAAATATATTAGATATGAATTGATTAATCGAAAATAAAAATAATCAAACGTTTAGTTTATTTTTAGATTAGTCGTGTGTGTCACCACTACCTGGAGAGCCCAGGCCTTTTGACCCTCCTGATCGGTCAGTGGTCTGAGCAAACAATTGTTGTGTGCCAATAGACGGTTGCTACTACATTGGATAGTGTAAAAGGATCTAGTCTCAACTACCACCAGGTTCATGTCTCTATGCAGGGTTGAATTAGTCGCAATGCCTTGTTCTGGAAGACTTGCACTCTCTTTAGATAATCTATACGCTCAGTCTAACATTTATTAAATGATGCAATGCATTGACTTCTAGTACTGATCTATTGCTCTCAATATTTAAAAAATATGAAGATGTTTTGATACATTTTTTATAATTAAACTAATAATAAAATTTGATTAGAAAGAAATTCATGAAAGGAAAAAAATTGCAATTGATTGGATTCAAATTCTAACAATAATCTGAACAAACAATCTCTTGAACCTGAAAGAGATAATATTTCATAATTTCTTAGAGTCGAAGGCCAAGTAGGTAGAACTCTATTGCTAATTATTAGTTATAGTATTTTCTTAATATTGAATGTATTATTATAATTAAATTTAATAAATAATAAAATATTAGATGAAAATTCAATTATGAAACATGAACATTTTTATATTAAAAAGTTAAATATTTTACAATATATTTTGTCCTAACTAATACTTAATATTTAAAGAAAGAAATTGTATCTTTGATCATTTCAATATATTGAAAAAATATTATAAAAAGTTCATTTGCTTATCTTGTGTTTCAAGACTTCAAAACTCAACAACACATTAAACTTATGGGCATACGAGTATGTACTACTCATATGAATATGTGAATATATAATATTTTACTATATTTATATACTCTCACCTAATCTTCAATTTTCTTCCTGCTTATTTACTATATAAGCATATACATATGTATGTACATAAGTACGCATACTTGTGTAAAGATGTGGAGTTCTGGGTACCTTTAAAAGAATTTCATCTTGAAACGCATTTGAATGCGCAATCATCGTTCGTGGGCCTCAGATGCTTTTTAATAATATGAATGATGCTGCTGTTGTAGTTGTTGCTGGTGTGGATGTTGATGTTACTAAAGAAAAGAAGTAGTAGAAGGCTGAAAGCGGTGTATCTCGACATCAGCAACAACACCAGCAGTAACAACAACAACAACAACAACAACAACAACAACAACAAGAAGAAGAGCAAGAGCAATGATGACGATGACGATGAAGTCGGGAAAAAGGAGATTCCAATATAATAAAAAATCGTATTAAGAGAATCTCATATTCGGCATCGTAAAGTTTTTACGAGCGTTTAATGGACTCTTGCAGTAAGCGGGAGTATTTACGCGCTGCTTAAAAGCGGTAAAATATGGCAAAGTGTTGTTGGTCGTTTGGTTGCTTGTAGGTTGTTGTCTGGGGGCGAATTGTGTCGCGTCGCGTCGCGTCACATTGCATCGCTTCGAGTCGAATCAATTCAAACGCTCATCATATATGAAAACAACTAAGATTACAGTCTAAAATTCGATACATGTGTATGTGTTTTCATTTTGTTTTTTTTTTTTTTTTTTTTGGCTAAATATCAATAAACAACATCAACAACAGCAACATATGCCAACAAACAGCCAGGTTTGTCGTCTTTAAATGCAACTTTTAATATGCGGAAAATTTAAAATATTTCACGACATACATACGCATTTCCATGTCCATTGGAAAATTAGAAAATATGCCGGAAATCAATTCACACATTAAATTATTGCAAAATATCAACTTTCAAAGAAAAGTCAATTTTCTGTAATTAAAAAGTAATTTTCATTAAAATTCATAGAAACAAACAACAGCGACATCTAGCTTAGACAAATGGAACTACACAAAGAAACAAACAAACGATAACTGAGTTAAGACAATCGATAATGCAGTGTGGTAATGAAGTGCGCTGTAGTAACTTCTAAATAGTCCTCATCAACAGTTAACTAAATTTCTGTTAATAACAGTTTCAAGGATAACTGTTATTGAAGATCTGTTATGGGATAACTGTTGATATCCTATTCATTATCCTTTAGAAGCGAATAAATATTGTAAATTTGTGGAAAATTGTTGAAAATTTCTTTGTTTTTTGTCATTTCAAGTGCTAAGTCAGTTGCGTAGTTATTAAACCTTTAAGACTTTTTTGTTTTTTTTGTTTTTTGTTTATGTAATTAAATCATTAAATGGAATTTTGATTAGGGATTTTGATTTTATCGCTGTGTACGTTTATTTTTATGGTAACCTCAGCCGATGTTGCTTCATCTCATGATGATGAAGGCCGTCGCCTGACGGTTTGGGTCTGTTGGTGACGAATGCAGCTTTCGACTATTTAAACAAGTGAAATCATTATAGAAATATAAATTTTTTGAGTAAGTTCAACATAGTTTTAAAAAATCTACAAAGGGAAAGAAGGAAGGTGATTTGATATTAAGACAATTCCTTTGAAGAATCATTTCAAAATAATATTGAAAAATATTTCTAAAATCCTACTAAACTTCTAGTTTTTCTATAGATTTGAATTCCAAGTCTTAATGCATTATTTTTAGTTTTCTTAAGAATAGCTAAGATCATTTATGGCCATTTACTCTCAGTGCTTTGAATAAATCAATTCAATGGTTGAATGTACGGTTATGTCAAATAAAGCAAGTGACACCTGAGAACCGAAGAAAAACACATGATGTTCCTGCATATAAGGAAGTGATAGCTTAAAATAGTAGATAAAAGGAAGAAATCATTAAAAAGAGAAGAAGATCAAAATTAATCAATTAAAAGTGGACAAGATTTGATTGGATTTAAAGTTAACCAAACACAAACAAAACAAACTACGAAGAATTTGCGGTGAACGAAAATTAGAGTTAGAGGAATTGCGTCTTCAATTTCAAGGAAGCAATCAGCGGGAAAAATATCTGAATGCTATTGTCATTGAGTATTAACAGAGTACAGAACAAGCGATTCATCAGGTGTCCACATATGAAACTAACCAATAAACTTTCCTTGTCAAATAAAAAAGACTCATTCCCGACTTCTCTGTACGCCATGTAAATTTGGGGCATCATTGCCGCATATAATAGTTCATATATGAAAAATATAAGCTTGCCAAAATCAGGTTCTATGAGTGGTTTATCCGCGACCATGCATAAAGATCTAAAGATGCCTTCAGCACTTGATAAAATCTTTATACACAGCAGACATTACAATCAGTGGCTTCTAAGGCATCTAAATACGTATGAGTATATTGAATCTGGTAGCTCTCACATAAATTGTGAAACGATGCAGACTAAGAGGCTGCCTTGCTTACAACACTCAATTATTAAGGATCACAACAATGTTTAAAGCAATTGAGATTAATTTTAAAATAAATAAATCAAAAAGAAAGAAGAAGTTGAATCTGTTAAAAGCTATCACCCAATAAAGTATGTAATGGCTTCGCAGTCATTTAACTATGTGTACAATCTATGATTTGATTTTGTATCTACTAATGTTAGAAAATATTTCATTTATTTATTCTTTCTAACTTTACTTCAAATCTCAAAACTCATCATTTATATAAATTAATAATAAATAACCTTAAAGGATTTTCATGAAAATCAAGAAAAAGCATGTGAGAATGTGAAAAAGAAAACAAAATTTAATTCCATAATCCCAATAGAAATGAAAACATATAATAAGCTTCATACATAACAGTGATAGGATTCCGTTTACTACATACTTGTGTCCTACTATTTAAATTGTCAATTGAAGAAAAAAAAAAAAAAAAAATAGTAAAAGAAAATATTGGAAATAAACAAACTTAAAAAAAAAAAAAACGAAAAAGAAAAAGAAAAACTAAATTAAAATTGAAATCTTGTTCGGGTCATTTTATGGTCATCATTTGGTCAATAGACAAGTGATACATACATTCATTCATTCATTCAATCATTTATTCATTCAATCTCTTTCTTCTTCATTTCGTACTTGTCCGATTTATATGGAACAAGCAATCGACACTACAAAAACACAATAACAACAAACCATAAAAGTTGAATGCCATCGGTTGAATATGAAACACATTCACCCTAAAAGTATCTCATGCACGCATCGCATATACAATATTCTCTACTCGAATCGACTCGACTCGACTCCACAACGTGTGGTGTTGTGTATTCAAAACTAAAAACCCGACCAACACGATACCTCACTTCACCTTAGCACACACACACACACACACACACACAACTCAGTTGAGTTCAGTTCAGCAGTTCAGTCTACCATCATTGTGAACGATGAGTCAATGGCGTGAAACAAGTTTAGGTCAAGAGAAGATGATGATGATCATCAT
Source organism: Amiota mariae (assembly GCA_035041805.1). Taxonomy (NCBI): domain Eukaryota; kingdom Metazoa; phylum Arthropoda; class Insecta; order Diptera; family Drosophilidae; genus Amiota; species Amiota mariae. Next base: position 5,966,055 of record JAWNKV010000325.1, read on the forward strand.
CATGGCAGCGCACAGATACTTTTAATAAAATGGCATTCATATGTACGAGTACATAATAAGTATGTATGTATGTGCATATATCGAGAGCAAAAGCGAGACAAAATCTCTTAAAAGAAATCTATACAATACTAAGTGTGAATGAATAAGTGACAGACGAAGATTTAGGCATAAGGGATGAAAACGATTCCAGAGTCAAATTCAATGATTTTCATATGATTAGTTTTTCTTTTCTTTTCTTTTCTTTTTTTTTTTAGGGAAATCAAAGAAGATTTTTTGTTTTTTTTTTTCATTTCTTAAAGTATTCATGAAATAAATTGCGCCATTAAGTCTAGAGAGAATCTTCAAGGCAAGAAATCCAATGTAGAATTTATAAAAAAATAATTAATTATGTGGTTAAAAAGTAAGTGATTTTCCTTTAAAGAAGAAGTTGACTTTAAGTTGTAAGTACTTATTATTATTCAAGTATTTCTTCCTTTCCTACAATTCCACTTTAGGTTTCGTTGTCATTTTGTCTTTGAAATTTAGATTGTAATGAATAATTAATGAATTAATTGAAATACATTTAGAGTGACAACGATGACGATAGTAACGACAACTGACTTCCCTATTATTGCTTAGCATAAAAATCCATTAACAATTTACAATTTGTTGAGATATAAAATAACATTAATTGGATGTACTTATTATAGTAGGCAGACAGGCAGGCAGGCAGGGTGGGGTCATTCATGTTCTTCTATTAAATGTGCGTTCAATTTTTATTAATATTAATTAATTGTAAATTGTTAGCTTATTTGTAAGTAAATTCATTACAATTTCTTGTTAAATTAGAATATTTAAATTAAGACAAATAAATAGCAGAACTTTTAGTTAAACATACATAAGTATTTCTTAAGATCAAAAAGATAAGAACAAACTTTACATATAAATGTCTTTATTTAAATTCATGACTTTCAACTTATTATGCTAATTATTGATTATACTATTTACTTAGTATATTTTCTAATGTCGGGGCGCCAACTCAATGAATTACATATTCAGGTGCAGTCAAAAAATCTCATTCATTCCACTACTTTCGCACTACATAGGATACCTAAGAGCCTCATAAAATTCTTGAAAATACTACAAGCGAAGATTGTTTGATATGCCAAATGTCAATTAACATGTTTTGTGCGCCGCTTCTTTGAATTACATACTCAATCCCATTTCATTGTATTCTCCTTCAACTTTTAGGGATTCTGGAATCCTTATAAATTTCTTAAAAATCCATAACTTCTCATTTGTTATATTCGCTTTTATCGGGTTGTCAACTCATTGACTTATTTATCCAAGCATAGTCAACAAATCTCCTTCATTCTCTTCTTTTTATACTCGCATTACGAAGCCCCTTCTTCAGAGAAAACTAAGGCCAACATAAGAGAGAGAAAAGAACATATTTTGAATAACAAACTCAAACTCTCATTCACTTTTACTCCCTTTTAACTTTTAGGGATCCTATGATCTTTAAATATATCCGAAAAATACATAACTTCCCATTTGTTATGTAAATTTTTGATTCTACTCGTATTTCATAAATTTACTAGTCTCAGAGCGCCATCTCATTGAATTACATATTCAGGTGCAGTCAACAAATCTCATTTATTTCCTTACATTTGCATTACATAGCCTTCTTCTTCTATGCCAATTGTTGATTATATTTTGTGCGGCGCTTCTTTGAACTATATTCTCAAGTTCTTCCATTAAATCTCATTCTCTTGTATTCTCTTTCAACTTTTAGAGATCCTATGATCTTCATAAATTTCTGAAAAATCCACATCTTTCCATTTGTTATGTCCATTTTTGATTCTATTTCATAAATTCACTAGTATGAAAGCGCCATCTCATTGAATTACAATATTCAGGCGCAGTCAACAATTTCAACTTCGATTTCCTTACACTCGCACACTGCATATCCCCTTCTTTTCTTTATATCAACGTTTCAGGCCCACAAATTGCTTGAAAAACCATGTCTTCCTATTTATTATGCAGAATTTCGATTATATTTCGTCTATTGACTACTCTCAGAGCGCCAACTCTTTGAGTTTCATGTAAGTAATAGTAGTAGTACAAGCATAGACTTCATAGCTTCATAGCAAACAATTCTAGCATTCCCTCACACTATGATGGCATTCCACCCTTACTTTTTCTTTTTCTTTTTCTTCTTCTTAATAATCTTTTTGTGTGTTTTTTTTTTTGTTACCTCAATATGACGCCGATATAACTCATAATTGTGGATTTTTTACGAGTAGCCTGAAGCACTTTATGTGCCCATTAAATTGCGCTGGAACAAACAATTTAACTTTGCATCTAATTTCGCGTTTCGCATTTTTTGTGATTTGTTGTTTGTTATTTGTTCTTCTTGAAAAGGAGGATCGCAGTTAGGAGTGAAGAGTGCAGTTCTATAGAAATATTGTATGTATGTAATCAGAGATGATGGCGTTTAGCGCATCATTATTATCATTATCATTATCATGATCATGATCATCATTGTGGCGGCGCATGAGGAACTCAAGAATTGTTTAAATTGTTACAAATTGTATTTGATTGTTGGGCGAGACGTGCCATTTTTAGAAGAATTTCAAAATGTATTATTAACTTGAAAAATACTTACTTACTTACTCAGTTGTGATGGCACAGTGAGGCAAATACACAAGCATTGTGCTGTTGCATATAAAATATTGAAAGATACTTCATTTTATTGATTCCACTGTGCATGACAGTCGTGCTCCTGCATATGAGTGAATGAGTATCTGAGGCCATTTTATGTTCACGTTTTTGTGCACACATATTTTCAGACATTTTAATGGTCTCCAATACAAATTGCTCATGAGACGCCTGCATCGTTTTTTTTTGTTTTTTTTTTTTTTTGTGATCTCTCAGTGATACACGGTTAGAGGAGGAGGAGGAGTAAGAGGAGGATGAGATGAAAGAGGCTTAGAGGGTGGGGTGACCAATGTTACTCAAAAATAATAATTAACAGACATTCAGACCAAAAGCAAATGAGCAAACGAGCAACTTTGAATAACTTTAACCTAGCACTTGACTCTTTGGTATGTCTTAGGTGCTTTGAGTGCCTGCTTGCCTGCCTTTGAAAGAATTTATTTCTACTTGTCAAATTTAATAGTTTTGCTCCTCGCTTTTCTCAAAAAACAAAACAAAACAAAACAGAACCTTATTCATTTCCTTCCTTGCTCATTCATTTCGTCTACTACCAATTGAAAATTTGATTTATCGAAGAAGTCGTTTTGGGAAGTGCTGAAAATTGTAGGAAATCCTTTTGTCGATAAATCTCTTGAGCCATTAATTGGACACTTTTGAAATATGTCCGCGTCTAATGAAGCCGTCAGTCAAGTCGTTGTCACCAGACATATGCCATTTGTTCAGGTTTAAAACGACGCTTTTACGTGACCGAACTTACAAATCGCTGCCGATGGATTGGCATAGCATATGCATCCATGTCATGGATATACGAGTACATACGAGTATGAGGAGTTGACTTTGTCACTTTCAGAGGATTCGCATATACCAAACACAATACAATACAATATTTTTGACAAGACTCTGTCTGCTTAGTAGAAAGGTACAATATATTTTTTTGTGTTGTGTTGTTTTGGGAAATATAAATGTTGTGTATGCAAGCAAAGATTATCGTTTGTTTATTTTAGTTCTACGAATAAAGTCATATTATTAGTATTCTCTATATTGATGGTTTCAAGATGAGTTTCAAGAGATTCTTTGTGTTATAGTTGAGAGTTTTGTATTTGTTCAGAAAGAAAGGAGACTTTAAAAGATTGTCTTTATTTTTGATTTTGAAGTCACAATGTCACATTGACAAAAGAAGAGTTTACTATTGCTCTGCAATTATGTTGAAAAATCATTAAACAAATTAGTAAAAGTTATGAAGGGGCAAATTATCAGACAATCTCCATTCATGTATTACTAGGTGCTTTCCCCCTTCAAAATTTTATCAAAATCGGCTTTGGACGGGAATAATGATATTTATTTTTATTTTGTTGTGACTCACAATTCAAAAATAAGTAGATGTTTGCCAAAGACTATTTGATTGATTTGTATATGCATATTTTGATCCACTAATTTCATTCGATTTTGAAAATCGATTTTGATAAAATAAACGCTAAATGTTACAGGAAGCTTGCTACAATACACCAGTGAAAACCGCATTTAAATTGGTTAAGCCCTTTCTGATATTAGCACGCACAGACAAAATGAAGCTTACGATTTTATATATGTATAGATAGATTTTTTAAGGGAGGAATCCCTTTGGACCTACAGCCATAATCGTGTCTACGAGTGTTGTGTATCCACTTAAGCACCTTCCTCCTTCCATGGCAATCGCTTATCATATTTTTATGTTCACTACATTTTATAGGCTACCCACCATCATGCTATAGGATTGTCTTTTTCCGCAGCACATAGTGTTGTCGTGCCATAACTTCTTCGTCATCTCGTGTATTTGTTTGCCTGCACAGTGGACTCTGACAGTCGACATGCGCCGTGATTCGAAGAAGGCGTCATCGTCAGGCCCGAAACTTTTGCCGAGGTATCGGACTTCATTAACATGAGGAATGATTCTAGAGTAACTGAATAAGCACAGTGCCTCAATGTGCAGTTAGTTGATTTGGAGGCATTTATGCTAATGTTCCATCATTTTGCCCATGTATGAAAATTCTGTAAATAGCCATGGGTCATTTCTCCTTTTTCAAAGAGGAAGTTGAGTTTGCGACTATAAGAAACTCTAATAGAAGTTCCAATTGATCACTGCCTTCTAGAAGACTAAAAGTATCTTAAAATCCATAAATTAATCAAGTAGATGTAGTCAAGATGTGGAAGAAGACGAAACGGAATATGCGAATATTAATATATTGATGATATTAAAAATGATTCTATATTTTTGGAAACAACACAAAATTCATTAAGTTTTCAAATTTTTTGGGCACAATGATGGTTTCAAAGTTGTATACTCTTGATATTTGACAAATTAACGTATTGAGTTTATAAAGTTATAGATGAATTTCGGTTTTAGATTCGCAATAAATCTAAAATACTAGCAATAAATCTAAAATACTGGCAATTTGAGTATCTAACTGGGCTTTTATATATTCGAAGATGCATTTGATATAAATACAATACTCGTATTATGAAAAACGATTAAGCAGTTACACCTTTTCATCTAAATTTTGCATTAATTTCTATAAGAAAACCACAATTAATGGAATTTATTTATCAACAACCAACAAATTGCTTTCCATTTCATGGGTCTTTTTTTTGTACTTCACCACAAGAAAAAGAGTGAGTGAGAGAGGGGAATTGTATTACTATATATTGTGTTATAATCGTAGTTGGTGGAACCTTTAATTTGGTTCGCTTCAGTGAATTCACGTGACACCGACACTTGCTATCGGAAGGCATAAACTTGGTTAGCTTATCATACTCAATGGTCATTAAATGTAAGTTTTACTGCATTAGACGACATCATCATAGTACATATAGTTGGTGGTTCTTGTTATTCTTGTTGCTGGCTGAAACTTAATTTAACTTTAAAGCGAAGCAAACGAACGCACGACAATTATTCGCCCCCATTTACCCCCAGACAGACCCTGAAACTTTGGATTCCTGTTATTGTTTCTTGTTGTTGGTTTTGGCGTGGTTTTTGTTTTTTTTTTTTTATAGTTTAGACTTCTTTAGCACAATGCTGGCTGCTTGGCATATCATGCTGAGCAATGAAATTTATGAGTTCTTTGGCGGTAACTTTGCGTGGTCACCAGTATTGAGTTATGTTCTTAATACACACACACACACACACGCACACACACACACACACACACAATCATATAGATAACGGTAGTTATAGAATTGTTTTTTTCTTGTTTTTTTGGGTGGTAACCGGAATGGTCAATGCACCATTATAAACCACACAATGAAGCCCTTAATGAATCTAATTGCAAATTTAGTTGTTTTAATCTTTAGTATTCAAATCTTTGCTGCAAAGTTGGACTTGAATAATAAAAGTGAATCCTGTTAAATTTAGAGTCTGTTGATTGTTTCCATTTTTATTTTGTTTGTTGCTTTCTCATAGGAGTCTTTTTCGAGTGAGTCAATGAATTCTGGTTTTTCTGGTTGAGATAATAAATTAAAAGGGAAAACACAATTTTACGCTTCATTTTTTGGCATAAACAAAAAAACAAAACAAAATTAAAAAGAAATGTGTGAGATTCAAATGAAATGGACACACAGTTACTTACACACATGGACCATCTTCATACATACTTACATACATTTATATGAAGGTATATTTTGAAAGAGTTTAAGTCGCAAATATGTAGTTTTCCATGTTTCATTGTTGTTGTTGTTGTTGTTGGTTGCCTTGAAGGCTTGACAACAGCTTCTGATGTCGTCCATTGAAGGGTTAAACTGTCCAACAATGAAATGCCATAAAATGCAGGATTTTTACTTAAAACGATAAAGAAAGACAGAAAAAAAACAGGGAAAACAAAAAGACAGAAAACGTTGAAACGTAGAAAATCCTTTTACGCTGTGAAGATAATAAAATCTTAAACAAAAAGTCGCGCATATGCGGCAACAACAACCAGTTTCAGTCACCAGTTTTTTTGGTGTTTTTGTTTTGCTGCTAGTCGTTGTTCAAATTCGTGTTATTCCTCCATGTTGTTAAACAGAATCAAAAGAATAAAAATTGCAAAAAAAAAAAAAAAAAAAAAAAAACGAATCATATAGGAAAAGGGGCAAAGGCAAGCAGAGGTTTAGTATAAAGGCGGGCATGTGTTGCCTGCCAAGTGTCACTCCATGTTGCCACATTTTATGATCACACACACACAATTCTTTTGTATCCTGACTGAGTTTATGACCACCAAATGTCCTCCCAATCCCATATCCAACTTAAGTTTAGCTTAACACACTCTTGTTAATCTCACTTAACTGCATCACCACTTTGTTACGAAACGAATTTAAGCGTTTATAAAATAAAAATATTTTATTTAAAGGATTTTTCATCTCTTTAAATGGAAAAATATTATATAAATAAAACTATTGTATAAAGAATAAAATTATTGTAAGAAAATCTTGTTTTTATCCTTGAAATATCATTTTTTGTTTATGTTGAAGTTCTTAACTCTTTGCAAATCAACAATTTCAAGCTAAAAATAATAAAAAATGCATAATTCCCAAGGACACTTGTAACGACAAACGAAAGAAAGAAAAGGATTTTTTAACAGAAGCATCACATGATGGCACATAAAAAACAGGTAAGTGACTTTAAAAAAATATATCCATTAATATAATAGCTAAACATAAAAAAAACTAAATATTGAACATTTTGTTTTTTATAGATAATTGCGTAATTCAAGGGCATAGAAGTCTGTGTGAGTCTGTGACTGCTGTGTACTTGACACGTTAATCAGATGCTGTTGCTGTTGCAAGTTTTGTGGAGTGCAGAGTGTAAACCCTTGTAAATGCACCTTTCATTTCATTTTTTACGCATGCAATTAGCGACAATTACTTAATGGAAATAATGTCCTTGAAGGACATAAGAATCGATTATAGACAATAGCGTAAAAACTATTTGATTTGGAAAGGATTTGCGAGAATTTGGAAAGCCATAAACCTTCATTTTAAATCTTCTTTGAGTTAAGACTGCAAAGGCACCTGACTGATGATGATGACGATATTCATGGTCAAAGAAGAACGATTCCAAGTCTTAAGTCTTACCAAAGAATTGTACATATACAAACTCACATTTGAGTTAATAGCTACATATATTTCATTGCATAGTTGTTCAATCGTTATTATTTGAAAGACAAGTTGAAAAAGTATTGATCATTTTTATTCATGTTTCTTCTAAAAATGTCACATTTTCCTGTGGAAGCATTCAAAATGTATACTATTGCTTTATTTATGGTAAAAACACACCAGATCAGACAAAATGTCTTTGACTAATAAAACAAGAAAACCTTTTTTTCAAACATGAATATGAAAAGAAGATATTCATATCATGCGCCTTACAATCTCCTGTAAGCTGCAATGAGATCCAAGACGCGCATATATTCTTCATTGCTTCAAAACGGAGGCACTCATGTGCAAGGTGTACGACATCTCCGCAGAGATCACAGTATGGGTCCACAGCATGCCCCAGACCTGTGCAGATACTGTCTGTGGTACAACCATGGCCAGTTACGAATGGAATAAACTGGAACACTACGTCCGCGGAACGACGCTTAGTCCAATCTGTAATATATGCGTTGAGCTGGTGTGGCTCTGTCCTACTCCACCTGTGTTGCCACATGTATAAGTATCTGATCTTAATCTCGTCAATGTCTGCTGTCTGAAAAGATGCTCCCGCGACGTATTTGTCTTTATCAGCCAGAGCTTCCAGATCTACAAATCCTCAGGTTAGCAACCCTGCGAGCACTCTTTATGACTTGGTTTCAAGTGCCCCAGCCCAGATTGGAGCCGCACAAAGCAATATGGATTTACTCACCGAACCATGAGACAGAAAAATGTATTTTGTCTTGACTGGTTTGGTGTGTGTGTGTGCGGCCTCCTCATAAGAAACAATGTGCTGTTGTTTCATTAGACAAAGTAAGACGTTTTGTCTGATTCGGTGTGTTCTCTCCCTTAAAGGCTATAGGATGTCTTTATGAGATTAGTTCAATTCTGTTTTTATATCAAAAGATAAATACACAACCGATCGACAGATAAACATGTGTAGTTGATTTAAAATATGTATGTAATATATTTTAAACATACAATCCACTGCGGGGATTGCTTAAGTTTCTTAAGCTCAGTTAATATGCTGATCCAGAGAGAGAGTGAGAGATGACGGCGATAGCTTAGCTACTGTTAGGTAAGGTCAATGCTGAATATTTAAAACAAAAGCAATCCACAACTTATCGGCATCTGTTACCATACAAAGGTACGGATGAAATCAGATGACTGTAATTGCAGCAAGTGGTTCGCTATGTAAACTTTTACATATTAAACCCTTTCGAAGACAACGGGAAACCACAAATCCAGAATATCATATAGCTATGACAGTACAACTACAACAAAGACTCTAAGTCTCCGTCATATCGAGGTTATATAATCATCAATATTCTCAATTAATTTGGTAAATAAAGACCCCCCCCCACTTCATTATGTAACAAAATTAGTTGAAAGTGTTCATATGCCATTTACTTTGTCAAAGGTTTATGGTAAAAAACCAATCAAACCAAAAACTTCACACGCTTAATTTGTTCTCATCATCTTCATTTTAGTATTTCTCTTCCTCTTTACCTACTATTTCACCATGCCTTTCTTTCCTTCCGTTTTATTTTTTTTATTTTTTTTTTTTTTTTTGAAAAAGTCTTCGTTCATAATTCATTTTGTTTGTCGCAATAACAATTTTTACTATCAATAAAAATACAATTAAATTATCATTAAAATTATTTCGTTTTTAGTTGCTTGCGGAACTTGTCTTTCTTTTTCTTCTTTTTGTTCAAAAAAATATAGAAAAATTATAAAAGAATAAAAAATACAAAAAAAAATTAATAAATATTCAAAAGAAATAAAACAAAAAGAAAAAAATTGTCATTAAAAATATTCCGCTATGTCGTGATAACATGAAACAAGACATGCTCATGTTTTATGCTCACATATAGTAGATACAACAATAGTCAATCAGACACTCATCCACATAGCCATATACATTATCATATTTTATTTTTGATTTTGATTCAAAAATATACAATATTCATTGCTTAGTTATGTAGGCGTTTGTTGTTGTTGTTGTTGTGGTTGTGGTTACCCTCCTCTAAGCTACGCCATCACAATCATCTTCTTTCTACATACACGTAATAGTATTGTATATTCTGTTCCGTGGTTGTTTGTCATTCGACATTTTATTTTTAAATAAATTTTTCAATTTTTTTTTTTTTTCTTTTTCTTCATTTTAAAAATAGTAAAAATGTTCACAGAAAATGTGTAATTAAATTTGTTCGTTTTTAAGAGATCTTTATTTTTATTTAAAATTTACTTCTTTTATTGCAAAAAAGAACATTTTAATTATTTATATTTATAGAAGCGTTGACAGCATCGTTTGTAAAATTATAATTTTTATTTTTTTTTTATTATTATTTTACTTTACTATAATACAAACGAGTATACGAATATATGAGTAAAGAAAATATTGTATTCATATAATTGAAAATGCAGATGATGATTTTGAATTTGAATTTTGTGTCTAGGAATAATAAAGGACACACATGATATTAAATAGAATAACAGATTTTTCAAATGAAATTTTACATAATTTCAAATGAATTTATTACTTTATTAAAGATGAGACAATTTTGAGCTTTAATTATGTAGAATGTTTCTGTCATAAATTCTGCAAAAGATCATACAAACAGAAATGTTAAATGGACTAGAAATTGATCATAAATTATTTGTAATTTAAAGTATATAAAAGGCATTTATGGTGGGTGGCAAATAAAGAATTAATGTCACATCAATGTGACGCTGGTCTATAGATAAAGTAATCAGTTTCTTAGACAAAGTGTCACATATTTGTGACACGAAATTTGCAACTCACTTGTGACAATATTTTCTTTGAATTGAGAAAAGCAATAGTAAAAAACCTTACGAAATGAGTTTATAATAACATTTGAAACAATCTCCAATGGAAAGTCTCCTATTGGCTTATTATAGACTACACATTTCTGGAATAGATAACACAAGAAAGACCAAGGGACATATGATGTGATGTGACAGACATATTGGTAGATCACGATGAAATGAAAAAGCGAACGAGACTGAGAGGCTTCAGTTTAAAAGCATGGAAAAGATCATGGATTGGTTAAGTAGATTAGAAGTCAATTGGTTTGTTTGTAAAAGAAACTATAAATACATCAAAAAGAGTTGGCAATTTCATTTATTATTGTATAGAAAGACACTAAGATGCATCATCGATCATTTATAGATTATTGTCATTGAAATTGAGCAATTTTACTATAATAATAATCATTCAAAATATTATCCTCCAAAAAGAGAAGTTCATGCGACGACATCAATTAATTTTCCTTTGAATTCATTAAGAATTTTATGAATAAAATTTTCAAAATATTCTATTTCGTCATTACAAATTGCAGTTGCTTAATAAATAATAATCAAAAGAATTGCACACAACTATTATATTAGTTTACTTAAAGTAGACACTTTGCGTGACTAAAACAAAATTTTGTATGAAGCCTTAAAAAATTGTATCTTCTACAAAAAAAAAAAACAAAAAAAAAAAAAAAAAAAGGAAGAGAAAACCAAACAAAAAGGTGGACTAACAAATATGTTACGAGTATGTATCTAAATCCATACTTAAGTTCAAAATACTATATATAAATAGGTTGGTGTAGTTTGTGTGACTTCAGCACGCACTATTCATAAAATAAACGAGATTTATTTGCCTTTGACTGCAATCGAAATTCCATTGACTTTGGCATTTATCGTATTTGTACTAGAGACAACTACAACAACCAACCAACCAACCAACCAACTAACAACAACCACTTTAGGGCATATTATTTTGTATAAACAAGAGTAGTATTAATACTTATGTATGTACTGTAAGTATATAGTATACAATATCTGAAGAAGAAGTCTATTGACTTTTGGTCGAGCAAGCAGTTGGCGACACGTTTCCGCGTCAAAGAAAAACACGCCCAGGTTGAAGCTAAAAATAAGAAAAAGATATTATGAACAGAGAAGTGCAAAACGCTCACGTGGGATTTAGTTTAACTTTAATATAAATGTTTGTATGTGTTTGTATCTGTATGTCTTCTCCCTATATATACATGTGTGTGTGTGTGTGTATTTTGCCTTTATTCGCTCATTATGCGCAGTCATTGTGTGTAACGAAAAATCAATAAAATATGTAAAATATTATTCAAAGCATTTAGAGAGCTGACGCAGATCAGCAGAAAGCAAAAGCAGCTTTCAAGTTATTGTAAGTCAGAGTCTTCTGACCAAGCAACCAACTCTAAACCAAAGGCACAAGTTACAAGATACAGAATAACGAACCAACCAATCCACAATCCACTGAGAACTGAACAAACGAATAAACACAACACAATCCAATACAAAAAAAAAAAAAAAAAAACCCTTCAAAATGCTTTCCTAAGTCAATAACAAAATCTTCAATTCTTTGGATTTCGATATATTTATGTATGTGTGTATGTATGTATTTTCTCACTTGGTTATTAACAGATTTCTATCGATATCAAAGCTGTTGCAAGTGTTTTTTTATTTACCTTTTATATGTACAAGGTTTAGGATGAATGGTATAAATACTTTGTGGTGATGTTTGTAACATATTTAAGGAGATATAACACAGAGAGAGAGAGACAGCAACTTCATCATATCCCTGCAGTATGCTTAGTGACAATAGTCCTCTCACAAAGGCCAACCTTCATTCAGTTCTGTCCTCTGTAAGAGTTTTAAAATGATCCTCAATGATGAAAAGGGAAAAAAATTCAGTCAATCATCATGTAGTCCCCAAGGGTAACAAAATAAATGTCTAAATTTAAGTTATTTAAAGGAAACTTTATAAAAAAAAAACATTAAATCAATATTCAAAACTTGAGTAGATTGGACCAATATATCTTCCATTAATCATCCCACAATACAACTTCTTTATAAGCAACTTCTTCATTTGTTCGCAATTTTTTTTTTTTTTTTTTTTGAATAATCACTTTGAGAATATGTTTTAAGAAGAAAAAGGACATGCAGATTGTTTTTAAGAAAATCAGGAATGAGCCAGAAATTTAGGGAACACAACCCCATCTCTGAACTTCAACAATCGAATTTTCTTTTTTTAATAAAATTATTTTTTATAAAGAAAAAAATGTTATAAAAAAACTGAAAAAACAAAATTATTTATTTCTATCAAAACTTTTGTTCTAATAATATTAATTAAAACCAAAGTGTTCCCTAAAGGATTTGACTTAAAATCACTGCGATTTGTGATCAAAAGAGTATGAAAAGTTTTCATACTATAAACAGAAGATCATTCAAACTTAATTTTTCAATCTGAATACAACTAAATACATATGTTTCTGAGAAGCTTAAGGCCTTGATGCAACAACATTGAATAGCTTATAAGCTGTTTATAAATAAATAAAATAAATAAAATGTTTCAGAGCCTTAAAGACTAAAGCTGAAAGGGATGCAATTTTCGATAGAACCGAAATTTCTAGTTTTCCTTCTTCATCATCTCTAAGTTGAAATTGAAGTGACACAAAGAACTCTTTCTTTGTACTCTGAGATATAACCGAACACCTCATCCCGCACACGAATTTATGTAAATTCTTAAGTAGATTTCTTTTCAGATTTCTTTTTGTTTGTTTGTTTGCTTGAATGTTATCTAGAGAAAAACAGAGTAACATAGAGAAAAATAAAGAGAATTTTGTTGTTTGAAAATGGTAGACGCCAAATTATAAAAAAAAAAAAAAAAAAAAATGGTCATAGATTTGAACACTTTTTCTTTCTTTTCGTTAACCATAGTTCTTTCTTTTGTTAAAATCGTGGGTCGGTGTCGATAGTATCAAATCCAAACCCATTGGAATATTTTATTCTCTTAATGTTGTATTTTGTTATGTATTTGTTTTCAATCTTAAGTCTTCTACCACCTCTCGGATCCAACAATACCATTAAACATCAGTGAAATTCGTAAGATGGTTGGTTACTTGTCTAAAGTTTCTTTGGTTTTGTTATCTTTACATTTGATCTTATAAGAAATTTGTTTTGCTAGACATTTGAAATTTATTTGACAACTTAAATTTTGACCACGACACTTTAAGAGTTTTATTAAAGTTATTAATATTCAATTTAAATATTTCTTTTCGATTGTTTTTAAGCGGCATTAAGCATTTCAAATGATACTAAAAATATCTCTTAGCGGCAAATGGAGGGAAACTTGTTTTTAATTAACGATAAAATATTTTGGTATTTTAAAAATAAAAAAAAAAATTTATCATTCTTTTTAGATAAAATAAATGTAAAAATGGCAATTTAAAACATTTTACATTTATGTATTTTTGTATTTTATTTTTAAATTTAAATTTCACACAAAAATTTTGCAGAAGATTACAAAATGTATTTCCCAGAACATCAACATCATTTGGCGATGTTAATCTCAAAATGTTTCAACTAAATGCACTTGAGCCTTTTTAGTTTTTTTTTTTTTTTTTTTTTTGTTTTTTCTGTATTATTCTCTTCTTCTCTGCTCTTCTTCATCTTGTTATTATAATTGTTTTTTTTGTTTTGTTTTTTTTTTTTGTTGTTTCTGTTTCTGTTGTTTTCATTCTTGTTTCATTTGCTTTACGATCATCGAAATCAATTGAAAGTCATAAAACGAAATGTTTATATTCGAAAAGTCAGAAGTCAAATATGTAAAGGAAAAAGAGTTCAAATCAGTCAAGGCACACCACACCACACCACACTCACACTCCCAATCCGCTACTCACTTATTCACTTGTGTTGTTCTCAATTCAGCTTGAAGAAAATTTATTGAATTGATTTCATAAATACTCATACTCATACTCAACAGAACTGAACTGAACTTAACTTAACTTAACTAAAATCTCCATCATACATACAAACATATAATACATACAGATGTGTAAGATGTTTATACATACTAAGTACAACAAGATTCGTTAAAGTACAATATTTGTATTTTAAAGATTTCGTAAGGAATGAATTCTTCTGTTTGCTGCATGTAACATCAAAATCGCACATGGTCTTAATTGAAATTTGAAATATTGTATTATGTGTTTCTGAAACAGTTCATAATCGACAAAACTTTTCAATTGTTTATTGAAACAATTATTCAGTTGAGTATAATGAGTAGAGAGGTACTTACTATGGACTATGGGTATAGAGAAATATATACAAATTGTATTGTACATAGATATGTAGATACATAATAAGAATAAGTATAAGTATAAGTATAAGTGCTTTTTAGTAGGAAAGGGATTAGAGATTTTGTAGGTTGGTTGGTTAATTGATTGGTTGATTATTGGCGGTTGGGTGTGTGAATTTCGAAAAATGTAATTGTATTTCAAATTAATCCAATTATATTAAAATTGTTAGGTGAAGTAAAATATTTTATTTTTCTTTGAAATCTATAAAGATTTTCATAATTAATCTACGAGTATTTGATTTAAACTACAAAGTGCAAACAGCAAGGGACTTACAGCTTACTGTGTATGAGATCAGTGGTCTTGCTGTGGAAGACTCAACAATTCATGGGAATCACAGGAAATGATATTCAAATAGAATATTGCATTGATGTACATCATGTACATGTTAGTTAAATTGCGCATGGAATTAGAGATAAAAGAAAGCCAACAGCAATAAGTGTGAAATTTATTTCCATAACAATTTAGCAATAAATATAATATCCTAAAATGAATGGATTTTTGTGTAGGTTAAATGATTTCTTGGGTTTATTGAAAGTTCATTGATTGTTCATACTGACAGCGACTATCAATTTATATAAAATGGACAATTTGTACAATGGATAGTTGAGAGAGATTAATTTATTTAGATTCCAATAATAATTTTAAGCAAACTGCCCATTGTTCAAATTGTCCAATCTTTAAAAATTGATATTCTATAATCAAAAATTTATCCAAATTATCAAAAAAAAAAAAAAATGAAAATTATATGAATGCATTCATTTGGATTTCTTATGCAGACCCTCATAGATACGAGTACATTCCTATATATGTTCAAAGTACAAATCTGCATGGATATTAAACAAAACGGTATATGAATGCAGATCTCTTGTATGTACTGAATGGACCCCAACTTTGTTATTATTATTGTTGGGGGATGTAGCACTGCGGCCTATAAGATCTATTGTTCCCCCTTCATGGACTTAGAGTATTTCTCCTAGCCCCCCAATACCCTCGATGAATTGTAGTATTGATCTTACTTCACAAAGTCTGAATTCGTCCTCGGATAGGGTGAATTCGCCAAGGTGTTTGCTTATCCTGCGCATCAGAGCAGAGCAAGTTCCTATCACATGTAGTGCGGTCTCATCATCTTCCCCGCAGAACCTGCAAAGACCATTAGACGAGATTCCCAGTTTTGTTAGGTGGCGATTCAACCTACAATGTCCTGTTAATAATCTCGTAATGATTCTTAATTTGTTCTTCGTTAAGTTCATACAGTCCTTGTAGCGTTTTAGGTTGTAAGTCCCTAGCGCTAATTTGGAGTGTGATAGCCCCGGTAATTTTTCCCAGTATAATCTCCTTTGTTTGTCCTCTTCTTCCCAGATAATACGGGAGATGGTACCCGATCCTACTTCACAGAATGGTTCGGGCCCTATAAATGGAGACGATGCTCCTTTCCTGGCAAGTTTATCTGCCATTTCGTTTCCATAAATCCCTACGTGTCCCGGAACCCATAGAATTCGCACCTGATTGAGTTGACAAAGTTGCAACTTTGTTAGCTCTAAGGTAAAATTTAGATTGAAATCTCTAATCAAAGTACGAGAGAAGATTCTTTAACTAATATAGATAATGATATGTATGTTTATACATCTATTTCCCGATTTTAAGTTACTGTGAAAAATTTGGAAAACGAAATTGAAAACTTTTTCAGGTAAATTGAAAACAAATTTCAAAATTATAACATTTATTTCAATGTAAAACAAAATTAAATAAATCTCAAAAACTTAAAACCATTTGATACTACTTACTATTGTAATTAATAGAGTACGAGCTACTAAGGCTTTCCACTCAAATTGTTTTCACTCATTTATGGTCTGGAAATCCAAGGTATAGAGATTATTCAGGATCAAAAGTGATAAGTGAAATATTAAATCTACCTTCTTTGATTAGAGTTTTAAGCACAGTGGGCATAAATAAAACTCAAAAAATTCGCAGAAGGTGTAAATTGTAAAGATATTTTCATATTTTTTATTTGATGCGTCAGTTTAAAATTGATGAACCTTTGTAATAAAATCGTAATTAATATTGGTGTTTGGTGTTTGGTCATAAATGATTAGGAATACTATAAGTGCCAATGTTACCAAGAGAATAAAATACGATTAATGTAAGAAGATTAAGAGAATTGTGCTAGTCACCCTAGACAGCGAATGAATGTGAGATTAGAAGAGGAAAAGCATTTGGCAGCATATGAATGTCTCATGAGGATAAAAAGCTGAGCTGCTGTCAACAGGAGCAGTTGAAAAGTAGAATCGTAATTAAAGTTAATCAGTGATTAAGCTGTTTGAACTTGTCATTGTATTATCTTACATTTCATTATATTAATAAACTAATCTAACACATACATTAATACATTTTTAGATCTATTTTATAAAAGTGATAACTTTGTAAATGAATAATGAATAATATTTTTTTTTTATTTTTCTATATTATTAATACTAATAATATTCATTACATTATATCCACTTTAATCTTGGCTATAACATGGAAACTTCTCTCTCTCTCTCTCGCCATATGCTTGCTGCTTATCACTTAGGTTAGTTCAATTGTTGTAAATTATAATTTTGTAATTTCTATTCTTAATTAAGTCATATGCGGGTTAAAAAGTCATCATTTATTTATTATAATTTTTAATATTTATGTATAATATTTTAAATTCATTTCATTTATTACTTTTTTTCCTTTTTTCATTTTAAATTGAATTTATATTATTATTTTTATTATTGTTTTTATTATTATGATTATTGTATTGTATTATTATTGCGTATTGTATGGTGAGATGAAGATGAAGTAGCACACAAAATGGCAACAAAATCAACCCACTGAATGCTGAGTACAAATATTAAATGTGATAATATTATTATTATAAGTACATTTTGTATTGAAATGAAGTCATTAAATTTATTTAAATCTTTATTTAAGTGACAATAAATAATGGAAGAAACCAATGATGAGTGAGAGATAAGCACAAATGATTTTTCTTTTTATTTATACATTTACTTATTTATTACTGATTTATTTTTTTTAATAATTGTATTTATTATTTTGCAATTGCAAATAGTGAAAGCTCAATAAGTTTAAGTGTCATTTTAATGGAATAATTACTACATGTTTATTTTGTGTTTATAATTAATAATAAATAAAAGAAATTAGTTTTTGTTAAATATTCATTTTTATTTTATTGTAAATGTTTCATAAAATCAATAACCTTTTTTACAATTTCACCCTTTTCCTTTCTCTAGAAAGCAACAAGGTAGATTTAGTTTTACTGATTTTTGAGTTACCTTTTTTCTTCGCTCTTTCAATATGAAAAAATAATACATCCCTAGAAGAGTCTCACTTTGGTTAAATGTTTTTTTTTTGATTAATTTAATTTAATTTTTTTTTTTGTGAAAATTTGAAAGATAATCATTATTTGAATGATCGTTTCTAGATTTAACGACTTGTTTTGTACAAAAATATTTTTCTATCTGAGAAACTGTTATGTAGTGAAGAAAAGGACAAAGTAGAGCAAATTACTATGCCACTGTGAGGACTTTATTTGCACCAGATTTCGCTATCTTGGTAGCCAAATGAAATAGAAGCTTTTACTGCAAAGAAAGTCTTTGAATTTTTGATGAATATCGGGCCATTTTGTTGTCGCAGTGACGAGTTGTAGTACTTTCCGACCTTTACCTAATCTAATTTATATCTAATCTTAGAAACTGAGAGAATAAATTGTATTTGAAGATTAGTTTGGTAGTTTGTTGTTTGAAGATTTGATTCAAATTCACTTCTATTTTAATCACATCACCAAAAATTAAATCTCAATTCAACCAAAAAAAAATATGTAGACTGGCCTGTGTTCTTTCTCCTTCTTGTTTCTTATGAAACTCTTGGACAAAATTGAACATTGACATTTCACTTTCATGAAAAATATTCAAATTGCACATACAATAAAGAGGAGAAATGTTACTAAGTTCTTCATAAAAATCATTTAATTACGAGCATTTACTTCAATATATTAATTGAAGTAATTCTACGTTGGTTATTTGTACTGTTGTACTGTTGTCTGTCGTCGTCTTACTGTCTTACAATAACTGGAGACAATTATAAACTGGAATAACATCAAGCGTCATGGAATGACAGCAACTTTATCTTTTGAATGCCCCACACTCTTGTCAGATTGTCAATGGCAGCAGCAGCAACAACAGCAGCGGCAGCTATGGCGGTGAGACTCTCTATGGACATTTATTTGACAATTTATGAGCGACTAATGGCAATAATGAGTATATTTTATCGATCGATAAATTATTCTAAAGACATTTTCGAATCGAATTGACTCGCACAAATTGGAAAAAAGAAAATAACAAAAATACAATAAGAATACAAAAAAAAAAAAAAAAAAAAAACACCAAACTCATTCTCAAATTATAAAAACTTGAATATAAAAACAAATTTAATTTGTTTAGCTAAAACAAACCACAACAAAAGTAAATTACTTTCTTCCTTTAATCTCATGTCACCTTTTTAAAAATAGTGCCAATTATTTTGAATTTAATTATTTCCTAATCGGAAATTAAAAGCAATAGAATCAGATGAAGATTCTATGAATGAATATAAAATATTTCATCCACTTTATTGGTTTATTCAAATTAACAAATAATCAAAAATATGACAAATTAAACTATAAACTATAATCATAAATTGAATATCAAATTAATTGATTTCATTTTGGACTTTGAAATTTTGCAGACATTCAAGGAAAAATAGTAATAAACCCTCGGTGTGATCTTGTAGAACTAATATTCATTAGATTAACTTTAGCTACTGGATGAACTCAATCACAGTCATTTCAATTCAATCTCAAACTGAATACAAATGAAATTTACCGTCGGCTCGCTCTTTTTTTTTTTTTATTTCCCTTAATTTTATTTCTATTTTTATTGCTCTGCTTACTTTATTTTTATTTTTATTGTCTTTTTTAATGACTTAAAAAAGAGGAAAAACAAGAGGCATGAGGGAAGAGTGAAGACTGAAGACAGAAGACAGAAGAGAAAAGGGAAAACATTAAAGCGCGAATTCATTACCTTATTTGACTTGAAGTCCATAACATTTTATGGTGTCACATAAAATTATGATCGATTCATGTGAAACACTACTAATACACAACTACATTCTTACTAAGTTGAATAAAATATTTTTGTGGTGCCATGGAATTAAATCATTATAACTGATTAGTTTTATATAACATTTTATATTATAGTATTTTGTTCTTCTTTTTTTTTTTTTGTTTTTTTTTTTTGGTTTCGTTTTATGCAGATTAAGATTTATATTGTTTTGTTTTGTTTTGTTTTTTATCTTAATGAAATTGGGTTGGGCTATTTTAATGATTAAATGAAATGAAATGAAATAAATATGAGCGAATGAATTAGTTTTGGGTTGGGTCATTTTTCAAACACTTTGATTTATTGTATTATGTATAAATATAGAAATTATTTTAATGAGTTTTGAATATTTAAAAAACAATAAAATAAAAATAAATACAACTTTTACAAATCCACAAAAGAAAAAAAAAAATTTAAAAGTAACAAAAAAATAAAAAAAAAAATGTATTGACTTTGATTCTTAAATTTATGCGAGATTTTTGATTTTAAAAATAGAATATACATAATACTATATGATATATTCATATATAATAATAAATTAAAATAAAATAAAGATTAAATGGCTAAAAAATAGAGATGATGATGATGATGAGGACAATAAGGTTATTATATTTTTTAATTAAAATGATAATTGTTGATTTTGATTGTTAAGAAAGAAGGAACTATGAGTTTATTTGTTTGAAACTTAAAATCTAATTCTAGATATCATTCTATAGCCATTCCGCTACACTTAGAAACTGAGGCATAGCTAGATTGATTCTTCGTTCACACTATCCGATGCATAGTTGTAAGTATAAGTTTTACAAACATCACACTATGATAGCGATTAGCAAACTTATTCAATAAAGTACCCAGAAATTAAGATAGTAGAATGTGGAGAACGAAGCCTATTCTTCTGGCAACATTTGATTCCAAAAACAATCCAATCTAAACCAAACAGAAAAGTAATTCAAGAATGTTAATGTATACGACTTTTTCTCAAATTTTTGATTGTCTTTGATTGACTTTATACTGACATTTGACTTAGAATAGATAAGATTTCACGCCTGGACCAAGCGTTGGATTATATAAAGAACAATTCCACCAAGTCAAGTAACTGCACCTTCTCCCTAAGAAAAGGCGCTTGTCCGGCTATAACATACAATGTAAGTATCATTCCACAGACAGAGCAAAGCCGTCTCATTCTAAGGTAATGAAACTGAACTGGCATCTCTGCCATCCCAATGAACTATCTTTATCAAACAAAAGACTAATATTTCTAAATGTGTTGGAACTATGCCATTCAAATATGGGGCAATGCAGCTGTCTGCGCAGAGACCTTACGATTAAAACAGTTATGGAAGTGATCAATAAATACAGTTATCGACATCATTCAAGCATTTTGAATCATCCTAACTCGCTGGCATCCACCCACTTTCGTTGCTCTACTAGGCAAAGATTAAAAAGGATTCACCCGTACCATCTCTCCAGAAGGATTTAATAGATTTCTCTTTTTTTTTCGTCAATTTTGATTGAATCATTAAAAATGTGTTATTTATGGAGTTTTTTGCGATTAATTATTATAGTCTAATTTATTTCTTAATGATATCTTCAGTTTCCCCTATTGTCATACAAAATCATCTCTCAAAATGGTAATAGAAAGATTAAAACTAAAATTTTCTGGTTAAAATGAAAACTGATTCCTTAATTTATACTGACTTTCTTCGTATTAGAATAAACATATCAAAATCTCTAAATTCCTTCATTGTCCCATCCTATCAACCAATCATTTATTATTGATTTTTCAATAATGAAAATTATCCATTGTTTCTCTTTAAACTATTAAAACTAAAAAGATTCCTTTAAACAGTCTTTAAACTGCAAACAAGTAAAAGTATTTTAATATAAAAAATACAAATTGATATTGAGTGTCACATCTGCTGCTTGTGTTTGAGCTTTGGGTTGTGCCTTTTTGTGCAGGTGTTTGTAATGATATCCAAAAAACTAATTTGAATTTTCCTCTTTTTCTTTTCTTATTTAATAAAACCACAAATTTACCTTCGAAAATCAATTTCGTTTGTTGTTTCATGAAGAAAATTAGAACTATAACAATTACATTGCAAATGAAGGAGCGAAGAGCACTTGGCAAATGTTGGGGTGAGACATTTTTCTTTATATTAAAATTAATTTAAAATTGCAAAAGCTCTAAACGTTGAGGCAAACCCAACCAAAGACCCATTGGAGCCTTTGTGAATAATCTTTACCATATATACACACACAAAAATATTTTTGCTCATATTCTTCTTACCCAACAGACAACTCTGACTATTGAGCATTTTGTTAGTTTTGTAGAGAGTGAGAGAGAGTGGATTGGATTGGAGTGGAGTGGAGCTCCAACTCAAGTATGAAAATTTCAACTCAACTTATGCGTACTTTGCTTTGAGGCATGGCTCATATCAATTCAATTCAACTCAACGATAAACTCAACTCAACAATTTGCAATTATTCTTTTGCTGATGTAATGTGAGAATAAATTCCTTTGCATGCCCCAAAAAATGATAAAGAAGAAAATTCTGCTGCCTTTGCTGCTGTTGACTTTAGCAGCGCTGGTGCGTCTGTTTACATTCAAAGCAGAACAGCGGCAGCAACAGCAACAGAAGCAGCAAAAATAATATGGATGAAGGTAGAAAAGAGAAAGCATATATATAAAATAATGCTCTCTCGCTCCCACCAAAATGGCCACCATTTAGCTAAGTTGGTTATCGCACTTCCACTTGTGTTGGCTCATATAAACTTGTGTCTCTCACACAATTTAATTATGAAAATTTTAGTGAAGTGCAACTAGTTTTGTGTTTTGCGAATGTCAGAAAGGGTCCACTATACTATTTCTTAACCAGTTATGACACACCCACCACTCATGGTATCTTGCATCTTTAAGATTCATTCTCGATTTAATTCAAACTGTGACTGACTCTTTTTTGCTTGTGTTTGGTCTTTAATGTTGGTTTTGGGGCTCGGGTGGCCAAAACAACAATACAAGAAAGAACCAACAATTCGTTCGCCGTCGCTTTGTTTGCGCCTTTTTAACATTTACGCGCCACACTCACTCAAAATTCCATTATCAATAGTTTAAGATTTTCCTTTTTCTTTGGATTTGTTATCTTCTCATCATCTGCAACTTTTGTTTTGCAACTGCTTTTTATTTTTTGGATTTTTTGTGTTTTTGAAGATTTAAGTTTTCGTTTTTCTTTAGAGTTTTTTGTGCACACATACACACACAAACACACACACACAACACTTAATTCAAAGCTTCTGGCAATTTCCAGTTGATTGGCTGCACTTTGAAAGATTCTATTTCATTCTTCTTTTGAGTTTTCTTAAAATTCTAAAGAAAATTTGCATCAGTTGCAGGCGACGACACCATAAGCTATAGAAGCATATAAAAAGAAGTTGTAGTCTGCATTTTGGATTTTCAGATTGCCATCATCATCATCATCATCATCATGCAGGGTACCACGTTCTTTCACTTTGTTTGTCGTTTGTTTCATAAGCTTAAATCCCCAATTGATTTGTTGAAGTTCTTATCTTTAGTTATTGGAACTGTTCAAGTTCTTTCTATATTCGTTTTTGGAGGAACTGTGTGCGTGACCCTGTATTTTGGATTCGTTGGCATGCATCGTTCGTTGTTGCCGGTTCACTAAAACCAGCTGCTGCCGTTGCTGCTGCTGTTGTTGCTGCTCCTTATGCATCCTTATGGCTCAAATGGTTTGTGTGAAATGTGTTAAGGATGCAAGCCGAGAAATGCTTTTGGCACTTGAATTGTGGTTCATCTTTTACACACTTCACTTCACTTCACTCACTCACACACTCGCTTACTTACTGACTCATTTTGCACAATCATTTTCACCGATGACTGCATCTGATGTGCACCGAACAATGCCATTTTAATCATGGCTGCTGCATTGAATGTTGTTGCTAGAGCTTGCATTGTTGTTGTTATCCTTTTAGTTTCTCAGACATCAGTTGCTGCTGCTACTTCTGCATACATTTCGCACCCTTGCCTTCTTCCATAGACACATACATACATTCACATTCATTCATCTATCCATTGTATGAATGTCCTTCGTTTAAATTACACTTTTTTATTGCATTGCAATTAGGGGTAAGCAGCAGCAGCGGCAGCGGCAGCATACATACAAACATACACATGCAGAAGATACAAATGCATAGATGCACAAACTCATAGATACACGCACACAAATGCAAAAGGACATCATAGATACTTGTCTGACTGATTTTGTAGATGTAGTATGTATGTATTTGCATTGTTTATCAGGGTACAAATCATAATTTTGAATTAAACTGCCGCAAGGATATTTATGCTTTATAAAAGGATATAAGTAATAGTAGTTGTTTTAGTGAGTCTTAGTTTTATTTGATGATAAAAGTATTACAGATGTGAAAAGGTAAAAGTATGTAAGTAAGTACTTAACAAAAGATACTTAATATAGATAGCCAGGCAGACGACGATTTATTCAATGTTTCTGATTATAAATGGTTTTATTATCAAGAGAAATTATATAACTTAATGTGTTTTTTAATCTGCAATCGTAAGCAGATAATATTTGTATAAACAAACTTGTTATGGTTTAATAAATTCTTATAATTGTTTGGTAACAATAAAAATGGATCATTTCACAGATTTCTTTCTATGAATTTCATATAAGTCCTCCTCAAATGACTATTTACAATATAATATAAATTTACATCTTGAAATTATGATATAATGTCAAGTAATTAAACAAAGATTTAGTTTATAATAGTGGTTAACTTTTGGTCATATGGTTAACACAGTTCAATGCTTTGATTATAGAAAATTATGGAAATGATCTACACAAACACTCTCCAGACTATGTTAAAGTTTTCCTTGAAAGTTTCATCAAAATCAGTCCAGCGGTTTCGGAGTCCATAAGGAACAGACACACAGACATAGGTCCATTTTAATACTAGAGAGCTGAAATTTTGCCCTAGGAGGGTAACTCCCATACACACCCAGATCCAAACTCATCTACTTATTGGGAAAACTTTTTTTGTTCTCCTAATACAAACCATAAACTTGAACCATGAATAATCAGAAGATACAAAATGTGTGTGAAGATTATTACAACTTCGTCATAGATAAAATGACTCTGATCCAACAATCGACATGTGACTTAAGCCTAGGTATTCAAGAATGAAAACAGAATAATGGACTTAGAGGTAAGAGTTGCACTCCAGCTTGCGTTCCAAGTTAAAATATCGACTATGGGCTCGGAAATAAGAATCTCCCAGCATATCACAACTAAACTTAGACGATAGTCGCACAACCGGAAGTAATTTGTTTCAAAATGATCCTCACAATTAAGCTAAATCGTCTAGCAGAGTGCTGCGATTGATGTCGTCCGAAGAAATATCAGAATTGAAGCATTAACTTGTCCAGCCGAATGCTGATGGGTTGATGTTATCAAAAACACAAATAGATTTTTAATTGATATATTCTTGTAATATTAAAAGCCTGTAAATTACTATTAAAAGGTTTTCAAACAAAATGAATTGCCAAGAATTTATTAAATGTAATTTAAATTACTTTAATTATTTTAAATATTTTTTATTAATTTTTCAATTCTTCACTAAATCTCCCATATAAAAAGTATTTAAAGGAGACTTTTAACTTTATCTAAGTATGTGTAATTCTAATCTAAAAATTATATTTCTATTTTGATAGAAGAGAAGTACAATAAATTCTTTAAGCAGAGAATCATCTTAAAGATTCCATGGAAGATATTAATGATGTTATTGCTGCTGATGACGATGATGATAATGAGAAAAACAACAATGAGTAAGAAAATGTTTCCAAAAAAATTTTTAATAAAGCCAAATTCCAGACTTTATGAGCTAACAAACAAACAAACAAACAATTTATTGATAAAAATATATGTATATAAATGTCTTGTTTTTGTTTTGGGGAATACCCCGAGACAACACAACTAAGCTATAAAATGACCAGAGTAAAAATACATTTTTGGTAAAAAGGGCAAATACTTAAGAGTTCAGTTCAGTTTGCTATCATTACAAATATGTATAGAGAAAGGAAAATAAAGGATCTGTGAGCGAGTGAGTGACTCCCACACATATATAAAACGTAAAGTCATAAACATTTTTTGCCGCCTTTGGCCAAGTTTAATGAAAAGAAGAACTCAATGAAAGAACCCAAAATATGAGAACATCATAGTAGTGGTTCTGGGGTAAAGTAGAGTAGAGTAGAGTAGAGTAGAGTAGAGTAGAGTTGGTAATAAGAGGACTACAAAAGAATGAAATTCCATACAATTCTTATAAATTTTACGAGCGCAAATATAATTCAAATGGTCATTAATTACAACAACAATAACAATAACAACAACAATAACAACAACAACAACAACAACAACAACAGTATATGAACAATGAAGAAGGCCAAACACCATTCAAAGTAGAAAAGATATAACAACACAAAAAAGCATTTTCGAATTGCTCGTAGACAACTAAAAATGCCCATAAATGATGCCACCAAGCAGCATACATAAATTTGTACTATGTGCAGATATTTAGATACATAAGTAGTAGATACTTTTTACTATTTACATGTAAGTATATACATACAGTTAAATACTTCAGATACAATACAATACAATATATATATATATATTGTATATAATACATAAAGTAAGTTGTGCTTGGATGCTTGGTTAGTATTATAAATAAAATACAAATTTTAGTTTCATATATGGCAAAACATTTATATAAAATGAAAGGAAATGTAATGAAAAGCAATGCAAAAGTCAAACGAGTTCTTTCACAGTTTACAGGATCTTAGTCCTCTGATTGTGAGTTCGAAAGCTACTATTCTAGTAAAAAGCACAGTTTACTACAACTTTTTCTGCAAAGCATCGAAAACTGAAAACTGGGGAAATTCTTGTTTGTTTTCACATGGGAATTTATTTCGAAATGACAAAAAAAATATCCCAAAATAAATAAATGAAATACATATAAGTAGAAGCCACAAATTCTTCTTATTGATAAGAAACATCAAGCAATGAAGACTAAAAGTTATCACAAAACTCAAACGAAACAAAAAGTACCAAAATGGGATATTTTTTGTTTTTCATTTAAGCCCAAACAAAAAGAAGGGAAATTTATAAGAGCACGTGCGTGTACGATATACTTGTGTGGTAGATAGACTCTGTTGGTATTAGTGTATATCTTACCCCAATCCATAAACACACAAACACACATACACACACACACACACACACACACATAGATACAAATTGCGCATGTACACAGATACACAACAAATGAAGGCAGCAAAGCAAATGAATATAGTAGCAGAAGCATCAGAGCAGCAGCAGCAGCAGCAGCAGCAAAATAATACTTTGTATTTGTATCTTCACCCATTGATGTACATACATGTAAATGCTCACATAGATACTCTTGTCATATACACAGACATGTATGTGTGTATGACACGATATCTGTGAGATACTATCAGGCGGCCGCCTACCGTTGACGCGCGTTTCGGGCCTCGACACGGCCAATGTTCAAACAAGAAAACGTTGAGCGGCTTCAAACGAACGCAAAACGTTGAAAAGCAAACATCCGCAAAAATAATCGTAAAAAAATATATAAATACATAGTATTTCTTTTCTATTAAAAAGAAAAATCTAACTATTTTGATAAGAATAAAATTTGTAGAAAAATTGTGTTTCAAAATAACAAAAAGTGTTAAAAATTTCATTTTAGAATTTTGAGAGAAAAAAAAAAATAATCCAATTTTTAGTGTCAAAGTGATTTTCATTAAATTTTATGAAACTTTTGTTTTTCAATTCACTTAATTGCGTTCAATTTTTGTGTATGCGTGTGTTTTGGTTTTTTAATATTAAATTGTAACTTTGTATCTTTTAATTTGTATCTCTTCATTCGTTTTATTAAATAACAACAAAAACACAAATGTCATCAACCAAATATTTTTCTTGCCAAACAGGTTTAGTTATCATTGTTGTTGATATTTTCATTGCTGTTCTTGATGTTGATGTTGTTGTTGTATCTGGGTGAGTAGAAACTAAGTCAAAGATGAGATGAGGCAAATGCATTTCATCTCCTTAAAAGTGAAGGAGGAAAAGGTTGATTGAGATTGTTCTGAGGCTACAAAAAACGAGTTCTATTTGCCCAAAAATTTCTCATAACATCATCATTTAGTATTGATTATCATTTAACGGTGAATCCAGAAGCCTTTAAGTACAGTAAAACATCACATAATATGAAATGTTCTTCAATATTTTTTTTTTTCCTTTCTTAATTTTTCTATTCAAATTTTTCCTCTTTATTCCTTCTATTTTAATGTATTTTTCTTTTGTTTAATCAATATTTTTTCAATTTATTTAAATTTAATGCTTCAAATTTATGAAATAAAAAGTTCAATAATGATTCAAAATTAAAACTTGTTAACCTTTAAAATATGAATTTATTTCTATACTTAATTGTTTAAAGCTTTCAATTTTGTTATTTATAAAATAAAAGAAGGCACAGAGGAAGGGAAAGAAATAAACAAGAGAAATTTCATTCAATTAAAATTTTCTATAATTTTTTATTCTCTTTACAGTTTGACGTTTCATTTGGTGGCTTCTTCAATGTTATATGATTATTTCATCATACAAAAAAAGTAGAGAAGTATAAAAATCTAAATCTACAATAAACTTAACTAAAAGTAAAAATACTAATAAAAAAATAGAAGAAAAAAATGGTGTAATAAACACCAAATAACAAATAATCTTTTATTATTTACACATATTTGTTTTTTTTTTGTTTGTCAAATACTAAAAATAATAACAACAAAATGTCGCATGTCTTTGTCTTATAAAAAAAAATCAAAAACCCTACACACACACACACAGACAAACATAAAAACTATAAAGAAGAAAAGTTCTTCAAATAGAATAGTAGTCTAATAAGGGTGTTCTTGAGTCTTTTTATAGAGAGACAGGCAGAAATTTTGTTAGATATGAGTGGGTAGGGTGTGTGTGTGTGTATGTGTGTGTGTATTTCATTGGCTTATACTACATCATAGGGTAGTTTGGTTTGTATGAGGCTTATGGAAGATGGAAAAAAATGTTTCAAATTATTATTTTTTTTTCTTTTTTACATTTTATTTTAACATTCATCGCTTTAGTTTTTAGATTAAAACATATCCATGATAATTGAGATTTACATTACATAATTCTTTGTGAAAAGTTTGTTTGAGTGCAGCCCTTTGTACATTGGGATGCCTTCATATATGGCGTAATGCCAAGTCGGGGCTACTATTTAGCTTGTAAATCATTCAATAAATTTATTAAAATGAATTTATATTCACCATTTATTATCACTTATAAAGAGAATTAACGATTTTTATTAACAAAATGCAATTAATTTGAAAATATCTTTTATTATTTCAAAGTCCAATCCCTTGTAGAAGTCCCTTATAGATGACCTTTTTATTGAAATACTTAATTGAAACATTTTATGAAAAACTTGTACTTTTATACTAAAAGTCAGGGCTTTCCAAAGAGTGACCCGCGGACCTCATGCGGTCCAAGTGAAGCCTGAATGTAGCTCACACGCGTTTGGAGTGACAACAGGGGAGAAACAGAAATCTTTGGCCCAAAGCACTGTGATTTTTTTTTTTTTGCTCTTGGCACTGGCGAAGGATTCTTTTATTGTTTGCACTTATAATTTCCACCGACTAACCCCAGAATCTTTCAATGTGGCCCTGGGAACCAAAATCTTTGGACAGCCCTTAGATAAACCATTTAATAGAAGTTCTTCGCCATGAGACTTCACTGTTTTAATGTATAAAACTTTATATAAATGTATAAATTTTTGATATTATTTTTCTAAAGAATTTCATTCTTGTTTGACTTTATTAAGACAATTTTATATTCAATTCTTATTTATTCTTGAATTCCTATATAAAATAATCATTTATTCTATACCCATTTTATTCTAACAATATAAAGATAAAAAATATCATCTAATTTATTCCATTTAGCCACCTTCAAGTTGCCAATATTCCTGTTTTTATGTTTTATAATTCATATTTTCCAACATTTCTATTTTCATCTATACAAATTCACTAAAGAAAATTTATATTTTTATAAAGGGTCTAAAATTGTCTATAGAACTGAATGTGTAAAACTTCTTCTTCGTATTTTTCTATGTTTTTTTGTTTTTTGGTTATTGCGCCATTGACATTGACTTATGACAAATTGTCTGTCCAACAACAAACAACCAACCATACAAAGCGAAAGACCTCAAAAGTAGAAAAGCCGCGACACGAAAATCGAAAATAATACAAAAACAAAAAGCGACCCTTTTCTTATTCTGTTATTGTTGTTGTTGTTGTTGTAATTTTTGTCGTTTGTTTTCATCACATTTTCGTACACGTTCTTCTACTTCTCCTATGAATATTTATCGGCTTATAAGCATTGAATCAGCCGCCTTTACTTTACGTTAGTTGTTACTCATACATAGATACAATACACTCACACACACTCACCACTCACCGACTCACATAGATACAGAAGCAGAGACGAAAACGCAATCATTCATTCACAAATACACTCAAAAAATACTATACTATGAGACACACGCAGATACTTCAATAGGCCCAAAAGCTACTCAATAAATTGTGTGTGTGCTTTTTGTTTATTTTGTTGTTTTCTCATCATCATCATCATCATTATCATCAACATCATTATTGCTTTGTCTGGTCGTTCATTGCCTTATTCTCTCTCTCTCACACTCACACTCATACAAACACTTTCTCACTTACTCTCTATCTTTTTCTATTTGTTGATAAAATGCTTTTTGGGGGAACATTCTCATGAATGAAAATGATTAAATGACGTTGTCATCGTCGTCATCGTCATTGACGACGCCGCTGTAGGCAACTGACGAATTGACTAAAAGATATAATTTACCGGTAAACGATTGCCGCTCGCGTGCTTCCACTTTCATACTCTCTATGTCATGCCATGCTCATTTTTCTGGTCTAATGAGCAGCTGACGAGACTTTCGTCAATGTCAACAACATCAAGAATAACAATGGGGCTAATAACAACAAAAATAACTATGCCGACAATAGCAAACAACCAACATTCAACTATGTACTTATGTATGTGCTTACGCCCATAGACTTGATGACATTTTTGACTGAGTCTGGAAGCAAAAACAAACAATTTAACCAGCAGAACACGCGCTTTTAACCTTTTTATATTGGGTTAGGTTTTGAATGATGAATTCTCTCTCTTTCTCTGTCTGGTTTCTGTCTTTATGTCAGCTGATTTTTCCCTTTTTTTTGTTGTTGCTATCTTAATTGAATTTTATACAATTGACTTAATGTTTATTAGTTGATATTTACACTTGCGTATATTTGGGTCTAAAGTCTAGACAGACACATTTTTTCGGTAATAGAAAAGATTATTCAAAATTATGTAAAAACAAGCAAGAGTAGTTTGTGTGCCAACTCAATGTATGTAAGTCTAACAATTCTGGAAGAAGGACAATTAGACTTCTTAGTTTATGGATGATGAATATAATGAACATGAGGAGATTGATAAATCTATCTAACTATGGTACTACATACTCGTACATATGTTCATCTTCATTCGATCTTCTCTTCCTTTGTCTGTCTGTCTATTTGTATGTTTGTGCGCACATCACGTAAAAACCAATCATTGGATTCAAAACTGAATTACTGAGAAGTAAAAAGCTTTATTGTGAGTATGATATATAATGTATTTCATCAAAATCTACCTACCGAATCGGACGAAGTCAGTGGTTGAAAATTTGCATATAAAATTTAGAGTCAAATCAATCAAATGGTCTTTTTCAAACATTATTTTTTTTTTAAGTTTGAGTCATCAATAAAATAATATAAAAATCGTTCTTTCATCACCATTTCCGTGCACAGTTGAGCCGGTTGCTCTATATTGCATTGTAGAAAACTGAATTATTATATGAAGATTTTATGAGTTCCTACAGAACTTAAGACTTCTTTAAATGTTTGAAGCAAAACAGCATCCCAAACGGATGATTTTCAAAAGAACTAATAATTCTATTTGAAGCCCTAAAAGTTGGACCTTTGTAAACAAGTTTCCACTTTGTATCTCATATCAAATTAATATTCAACTACTCAAGGCATTTCTGCATAGAAATATGTTAATAATCAAGAGATAAGTAAGTGGTCTGACAATACTTCAAATGATATTATCTTTCCATAATCATTAGTCTTTGATTTATTTTATGAATCAGTGGATTTTCATTTTATTTTTTTATTAAGTTCTAAAAAAAAAAAAAATCAATTCAAATAATTAAAATGAATTAAATTATTCTTTATTATAACAACAAAAGAACATTTTAGCAATCTTAATTATTAATAATTTCTTTTAATAGAATCTATAACTTGACTATTAACTTGCATGTTTGCCTTGCCTCTGTGTTTAGAAATCATAAAAATATAACTTTCGTAACATAAGAGATTTATTAAAACACTAAAAAAGGTAACTTATTTATTAAGAGACTGACTTACTCACTTAGTATTTGTCATGATGCATAATTAAAAGTCTCCCAGACTCAACTTTAGTTTCTAGTTGGCAAACATCTTATTAGCGCCACTAAATCAAAAATCTACCATAGAGTTTAGTGTTTTACAACAGAACAGAAATTTACTCATAAATTATACCATGATACCATGCAGAAGTAGAAATAGAAGAGAAGTAGTAGAGAAAGAAACTCAGAGAATTTTTCACATACTCATAAATCAATCATTTAATCAATGAAATATTGTAGTGTAACTGATGGACAGATGGATGAATACGAATGCATGAGGCAAAGTAAGGATAAAATGAAACAAAAAGATAAGCAGACATAGTAGAATTACAAAGAGAATGAGTAGTGAACACTTGGCCTGTAATAAAAATCAGTTTTATGATCAGTAAATGCACCATACTACTTACAATGAACTCACACCTTCATTATGTTTTTACTATGAGATTCAATTCAGGGATTAGATATACACGTATGTATGTGTTTGATTGTGGAAGAAGGTGTGAAAAAATCACCCTTGAAAGAGAAACAGCAACAACAAAAATAATGAGTTGTGCTTGCTACTCGAATTACTCAATAAAAATGTAGAAAATTGTAAGTAAAATGATGCGCTTCACACACACATATATATATATAGTATATAAGCACATATGAACATATGCATGCATTTCATTATAATTGTATGTACGAAATTTTGTATCTCATTTAAGATACTCGTACACACAATATGGCGTCGTCGTCATCTGGTTGCGAATCTCTTTTGCATTGCACACAAAATTATGAATTGACATTTTTTATTAGTTTCACTTTGATTTATGTGTGTTGTTGTTGCCAAGTTTTAGGGTAGAGACTATCAGGGGCATAGATATATGGTGATGGTGATGGTGATGGTGAGGGTGATGGCTGCCTTAGACATTGAGATTGAGGTGCTCACAACACATATGCCAACCAAAAGAGACATGGGCGTTATTACATAAATATATAGTAAATGAATATCAAATTAACCAAAAAAAAAAAAAAAAAAAAATTAATTTTTAATAAACTTGTCAGAGTCAAAAATTGCATTGAAAAGGAAGGATTTGCCTCTTTTGAGTATCTTTTCCTTTACTTTTAACTTCCTCATAAAGTTTTATGTTCTACGCCTACATGCTATAATATTTGTACATTTTAATGCATCTATTATTATGATGAAGAGGATTTTACACAATTTTAATGATGATGTTTTGTATTTGTAAGAAAGACAACATCATTTTAAGTAGCCAATTAATGTTTTTATTATTTTTTCGTTTCTTTATTTCTTATTGTTTTTATTAAAAATTTCAATCAAACTTAATTGCATTCAATTTTCCTTTTTTCTCTTTTATTATTTTCATTATTTTTTGTTTCCTTTTTTTTTTTTTGTTTTTAAATTAATTTTGTTGAAATTTCATGTTGTTCATTGTTTGGCAGCTGTTACTCATACGCCCTCGTGGCCAGACAAATGAAATGCTGCGAATGCGAATGCAACAAAGCCAACAAAAAAATAAGCACAAGATGCGCTGTCATTAGACAATTTAATAGAATAGAACACAATAGTTTTCAGAATAAATTTCTGTTCTAAATAGTCTTTTTCTTCTTTTGTCTTTATAAGCTTTGCCTTCTCCTCCTGTCTTTCATCCCCATCAACATTTTCCCATTCAATCTTTGTTCCATGCTTCTGCTTCTGTTGCTGCTGCTGCTGGCTGACCAACTCAAGTTGATGTCTTTGTTCTAGTATTTGTTGTTGTATCTAGTAGTTGTAATAGTAGTGGTTATTATTATTGTATTTGTTGTACATGTTCTGTGAGTTGTTGTTGGTGACCGGGTGTGAAAACTAATTTGAAAAGTTTGCGTTTTGCGTTGCAAAACCATTTTCATTTTGCAGCACACTCAAGAGCATATGCTACCCAATCCTTAGTTTCTTCATTCTATCATCATCAAACACAAACTCAGTCACTCATTCACTCTGTCACTCACTCAGTCATTCATTCATTCCTTTGCCAACACATTCATTCAATTCAAGCGTCCTTCTTTTCGCTTAACTAATTTTGTTTGCTAAAGTCATTCGACACAGGAAAATTGGTAAACCACATAGAAATGCACACACACACATACACATTCTCAAACACACACAGACTTTTAACTAAAAACTTACTACTATACACAGATACTATAAAGTTGAGGGCGTTAAGCAAACAAATTTTATTCTTCTTTCTGTTTATTTTTTTATTTTTTTTTTTTTTTGCTTATTTAAAATTTAAATTAGTTTTTATTGCATAAACAACAGGACGACGATGACGGTTCTTCCATTCTTCCTTCCTCTTAAGCAAATATTTTTTATAATTTTTTTATTCAGTAGCAGCGCCTTGGTTTTCCTAGACAAAGTCATACAAAGGTGAAAACAAAAAAAAAAAAAAAAAAAAAAAAAACAATTTTAAGAATTTTCTTTACAACACTTTGTTCATCATTTATGGCTTCTCTAACTCTAAATCCCCAAAGTGTGAGAGATAAGAGATACTTTTTTGAATCTAAATAACGAAAAAAAAAAAAACGCATTTAAGGTAACGCAATTCAATGCACATTTGTTAGGAGTGTGAAGAGAGTCTCATCTCATTTCATCTCATCTTCAAATAGAACTTGTTAAATCGATTTTCTTTTTAATTTTCCACTTTTCTTCTTATTCCATGAAGTCAAAGTAATTTAAGCTTCAACGGAGAGCATCAAAAAACAAACAATGAAGTTGCTGCAGCTCAGCATAGTAGATGAAAAACAGGTAGACTTTTATATAGAGTAGAATAGAAGAAAGGACAATGAAATTTTGGGGGATGAGTAGAAATGGTGGTGGTTGGTGTCCTTTGTCTAGAGGGGCAGCAGCAGCAGCAATATAAACGAGCGTAGCGAACCGAAAATGAATGGCAATGAAGGAAAGTAAAGTAGAAAGTAGAAGCAAGTTAAACGCCCACAAAAATGTTAATGAAAATCATTTTGCATTTGTCTTTCTTTTTATCTATCTGAGAGAGGGTGAAATTCAAACAAATATTATTCTCATCATCATGATGATGGTGATGATGTTGATGGCGTTGGGAAGTGCGGAATTTGTTTGAAGGAAGTTGCTAAAGTAATTGCAAAATAGAAATTGGCACTTCTCAACTACTATTGCCCTTCTTCATCTCTTCTACAGTTGTATCTCACTCATTTTCCTTCTCTTCTGCAACTTTGTCTTTATGTAGTTTTCAACTTATTTTAAATAGAAATGAAAAAAAAAAGGAAAAAAAATAAACTAAAAAACTTATGAAAATAATGAAAAATGAAAGCGCAGCAAGCAAAGCGATTTTCCATAAAGTCACGTTTTTGTATTTGACAATTTTGAAAAAGAGATTTTCACAGACTTTGCCTTTTTTTGTGGTTCCATTGGGTGACATTCCTTTCCATAAGACAGAAAAAAAAATCAAGAGGAATTTAAGATGCTCCAACCACAACACACACACACATAGAAATACAACAAATAACCACAATGCAAAGAGACATAGATACTCCCACACAAACACACACTCATATATGACACGAGTCTAAACGGCTCATTGCTTCTACAAATTGTCGCACATGTTCAAGGTGCAGAGCCAAGCAACCAAACGCCAATGACTCCCCCAAGACACTTACACAAACATGCACTCACAGATCCCACACTCATTGACATATAACTACATAGATACTCTTTCACACACACACACACACACACTTATTAAACCACGTGGTGGCGTCGGCTCACAATTTTTGCATTGGAATTTGCTTTGCAAAATGCCGCCATTTAGGGTTGCGTCAATAAAAAAATGATATTTATGGTTGTAATGGCTGTTGTTGGTTCTTCTCCCCACCCTACCCCACGCCTCTTCACTAATATATTGTAAATAACCACTACCACCGACCATTAACATAGACCCTCTCTTACTCCCACTCCCTGTCCACCATCCAAAACTCAAACATCCAAATTGAGTTGGTTTTTCTATTTGTTGTGAAGTCAACAAAATAAAAAAAAAAAAAAAATATAAAGAAACCAAAAAGAAAATCTCACAAACATAACGAGTTTTTTTGCAAGGGTTGGGCATATTCTACTATACACACACATACACACACATTCTCACACAAATACAAATACATTTGTACTCACACTTGCATAGACTCGCATAGAAATATGGCACGTACTCCTCAAAGCCATAAGTTTAGGTTTTATATCGAGCAAACTGTGTAATATTATAAATTTTGAATTTTATCTAAGACATTAGATTGGCAGAGTTGTTCTCCTTCCTTCTTCTATTCCTACAATACATACTACATATTCCTATTCTATTCCTACTCCTACTTCTTATAGTAAGTATAATATTAAGAACCGTGCCTCGAGTTCTTGCCGTCATAGTTGAGGCAACTACTACTGCTTGCTTGAATTTTGGATTAAACGCCAAGACGTGAGTAGATTTTTTTCCTTTTTCCCTTTTCTTTTTCCAGCTCAACTCAACACAACACAACACAACACAACGCAACTTCAGCTCAACTCAGCTCAATTGAAGCGAACTCAACTTAGCTCAATGCTGATGACGCGAAAAATAAAGATGAAGAAATGAAATGTAATGAAATGAACAAAGGGTGATTATCGCAATTGTCTCTTAAATCAAGGGTGTACGAGTTTATACAATTGTAATCAGGCAGGTGTTCAAAAGAGAGAGGATTTAGACAGAAATTTTCATAGTGAAGACCAAACTGACTAACTAATATTGATGGAGAAAAAGTTATCTCAATAAGATTTTATTGAGAAGCTTTAAGAAAGATGAGTAGGCATATTTTGGACAATTTATGTATTCAGAGACTCATACGAAGGATTTGATGATTGTTGCTGATTTAGTGTTTGATCAAAATAGTTTTACATTCTATTTCAACTGAGAAACTATAGAAGAATCCTTTTCCCTAATCAAATAAGTAGTTTGAAGCCTAATAAATAAATATCATATTGAAAATTTAATAAACCTTTAATGAAAGAACATTCTGTTTTCCTATATAGAATTATTAATAATAATTTTTTCTTTAATAAAATCTTCTTCGTATTCAAACTTACTTTACTTATTCTTAGTACAACACAACATCATTAACAAATCACATAACATGACCAAACTTATTGCTGATTAAATACAATGTTTCTTCTTTCATTCTTTCATTCTTTGATTCACTTATCATGATTCTTTATAGAACAAAACTTTATCGAAATATTCATTCATTAAGACTATTACCCTTCTTCTTTTTGATTCCAGCTTCAGCTCCATCTTCATCTACAACTTCACCATCTCTAATTCTAATTTTGTATGTGGAATTCATATGGCAAAATGGCGTAACGACTGAATATGCTAAATAATGATGTTACGTGCGCAAAAACCGCAAAATAAAATCGGAATTATGCGCAGGAAGCGGAAATGAATCGCAAAAGCACCTGCCCAACTACTTACTGAAACACTACTGACGGCAACAGTCAATTGTCTTAGCCCCTTCAATTGCAACAGCTGTCGGTTAAGAATATAGAAGAAGAATAAGCATTGAAATAATGATCACTTGATATGAAAGAAGTGAGTAAGTGAGTGAGTGACATAAGGAGACTTTAATACAAACCCACACAACAACACACACGGTCGTTTTGTTTTGTATAAAAGTCATCATCATCATCATCATCATCACCACAATCGTCATCAACATTTTCATCGTCTTTATTTGCCATACCATACCATATAAATAACACCCCCCGCATATACAGTTCTGATTCCTTGTATGGGTAGAAAACAACACCAGGAAGCAATGGATGGATGGAACCCATTGTCATAAGTCGCATTATTCGTTGCGGTCTTCGTTTTTTGGTTTTCCCTTTTGCACGCATTTTCGCACGAATGATTTTGTTAATCCCACCACCAAATAACTTTTCTTACTTCCTACTATGTATTTATATGTCCGTCTATCTATCTGTCCGTCTGTCCGTCCATCCGTCCGTCTATCTTTTGGTCTGTGTATGTCTGTTTGCTCTTCTCGCTCTTAGTGAGTTCTGTCCATGGCAGCCGCCAGCCACCAGCCACCTCAATCGCCACCGGTAAATGTCCATTGCAAAGCAACAAGAAATAACAATAAATGCGTCTGATTACTTGCTTAGAGAGCAAGGAATGCCGGAAGCCAAACGTTTGTCCTTGCGTATCCTGTTTTGTTTGTCGCACACACACTCAAAAACACATACAAACACGCATATTGAAACGTGCAAATGCAGGACGAAACGAAGCAAGAATGAAATGAAATAGGAACGAGAGAAGAAAGAAGACAGTAAAGTAAAGGAAACATGCAAACGAAATACGAGTAAAATGAAAACGCACGAAAAACGGAAAATGACAATTACGCCGGTCTGTGTTTTTCCTGCAGGAACGTCGCGCCCTCAGTTGTAAATGTTCAATCGTCGAGTTAACATCATTCGTCCTCATCACGCGCACGGTCTTCTGCTCTCGTTTTCGTTTTCGTATTCTTATTATTTACAACAAGTTTTATTTGTTTCATCGAAATATAATACTTTATATTATTTTTTTATATTAACACTTTTTCTATAGGATAAATATTTTTAATGTATACTTATATATTTTCACTCACGGAACAACACTTAACAAGGATTAATCTCAAAGATTTTTGCAGCTTCTGTGCCACTTCGTATACGTATACTGAATGTATCCTGAGTGTATCCTATCCGGTATACCTTCAGTATACGTAACACGAGGAAACACCATCAACGTGGGATATTTTTTTTTGTTTTCTCAACAAAAATTGTTTAAAATAAAAATGAAAAATAAATATAAAAAGTGAATGCGGAAAATAAAATGATATTTTAACAAACGCGGTTTATTTAATTTTTATTATTTTTATTTTATTATTAATATTATTATTTTTTAAATTATTGACTCATAATGTGTGTAGTATTATTATTATTATGATTATTATAAATTTAAACATAAAAATTTATTTATTATAAATTTGTAATATTTAATTATTGTAAATGTTAAACTTTTCACAAATTTTATTGTATTAATAATAAAGTATCTTATTGTACGACAAACAAAACTTGTTGCATTTCATTTATAAGAACTTGAAAAAGAGTCAGATGATGATTTAAGAAGATTATTTGAAAGAAGCTTAAGAGTAAACAATATAAAAAATAATATATAAAAAAATTACACAAAAAAATACAAACATGAATTTTAATGTTGCAAATTTGGTTATTTACTATGGATATTTATTTCCTTTTAGAGGATACACATTTCTTGGAAACCTATGGAGTCAGATGCGTTTAAGATAAGATATTTCTTTCATGGAAATTTAAGATATTTGGTTTCAAATTAGAGATAATAAAGATGAGACTATAGTATTGCCTCTTCACATATAAAGATACAGCATCTCCCAAAGCAGACCAAGCTAAGCCCATCGCTACTCCAGGTGGTGTAACCATGTACATTCGATCTTTGTATAAAACCTTTTTTCCAAAATAATCAGCCAAATTGCTGGTGTCGACTATTTTTGACATCAATTCATGTTTACTTGTTAGATATTTTGATTATGAATATTTTGTTTATGAATTTAGAAGGTTACAATGAAGAATTATTTAATGAATGCATTTAGATCGTAATTCGTATTTCTTCGGCTTGCTGTAAGATGAAACACATAACTGAGGACACTAACCAAATGGAATTCATGAAATTGAAACAGCAAATAGTAAGCAATGGACAGCACACTTAAATTATTGATAATAATATTGTATTGCATACAAACACATGAGAATGATGAACATACTAAACCAACTCAAATCAAATGTTTATTGGATATTTGTATTACCATTACAAATTTTGTTAAATTTGCATTAAAAAAGTTGAATAAAGATTGCTCGTCATTAATCTTTCTTTAATTATTTAATAACATTATAGCAGAAAGCTAAATACACAGCTAAACTCTGTATAAATAAACTAATTTAAAATCAATTGTAATATTCTTGGGATTAAATAAAATAAATAAAGAAATAATAAGAATGGTCTACCATTAACAACAATTAAATTCTATCAATCATTTTTTTTTTTTACTTTCAATAAGCTTTATGAGCTGAGGGAAACATAAATAATATTCTTGTTTTCAATTTATTGACTTTCAATCCAAGTAAGTTAGTTCTAAATTATTGTTGAAAGTGTTGCCACAAATGGCTAATAATTACATTAGTTCTAACTCCATTCAAAGAAATAATTGTCTTAAAGTCTTAGTTATATTGTCTTGTTATGACAGCAAATCAATTAGTTTACTTACTAAATTATGAATTGCATATTGCTAAGCTGCTCTCTAAAGGCAATTTGTGTAAATTTATTATGAAATGTCTGAGATTATTGAATCAATTATTTAATTAAATGCAGATTTATTAATCTGAAACAAGATCCATTACAAGTATGTAAATTCAATGCTTTAGGATTCTATAAAAGACTTTCTTTTTTGCTTTTATGCTTTTGATTATAAAAAATTCTAACTAACTTCCCAAAAATCATCGAGCATGGTAAAAATTAATATCCTTGGCAAGGTTATCATTCAATAAATATTTGCATAATCGATTTAAGCTGAAGATATTCTACAATAATTCAGTAAAAACAGGTAAACAATAAACCTGATACATTTTAATTCCACACAACACAACCTAAGCAACATAGACTAGACAAAATGCTCACGAAACTTTGCTTTCTCATATTTCTCTTATTCAATATTGTGTGTTATAAATTGTAACGAAATTGAATTTTTGAATGGAACCTCAATAGAATACAATTTCCTAACCGAATTTTCTAGTCTCTTTGACCTAAGTCAGTCTTATAGATTTCTATTAAACTTCTTTAAGTTTACTCACTCAAATAAAAATGTATTCACTTGTGTGACTCCTCTCTAACTGTAGAAAATCTTTGGTAAACCTTAATTTCACAATGTTTAATAGTAATAGAAGAATAAAAGAATACATTTAAAAAATTATTAATCATTAGAATTAACTGTTCTAAAGTAGATCATAAAATTGACAAATAACCACATTAAAAAGTAACATAAAAGTAGTCTAGGGTTGAATTTACAACAGCGCCACCTATGGTCTAATAGTTGAAGTTAAGAAGCAAATCACCCTCGAATGCTTGAATGCGTTAGATCAGCTGTGCGCTGGTTTTAACTCCAACTCCAATTAGAAGTTACAGTGTATCTGAGTATCTATTTCTATCATCTGTCTGTTTATCTAAAATGGTAAAATAGAATAATCGGTTTTGTGGTTTATTTTATTTAATTTCTTTTTGTTTTTATTTAAAAATTATTTACACAATTTAATTTTTAAGTAAATTCTTCTATTGTAATTAATCAATTAAATCTAATTATAAGAAAAAAAATTATAAAATAAACTGGACAAAACCTAAACTTGAAAAATAAAATAAAATGAAATCTGTACATTCTAAATTATATTTACATATAAATATTTATTTAATCAATTATAAATAAATAAATTTTTATTTCCAATAAATAAAATGCCTTTACAATTTTTTTTATTATTTGGAAAAAAAGAAAATGATTTTCATGGCTCATCCACTATCAGTAAAAGAAGAATTCACTCTCTATTAATGTTCGCTCTCTCAACATCATTTCTTCTCTCTACTACATTTGATGATTCTCTCCAACAAAAACAACAACAACAACAACTTGAATACAAAGAGATAACAGTATCAAACAAACAAAAAACATGTTCTACCTGGAATGGCGAGTGAGTGTCGAAGAATTAACATGGCACATGGTACATTTTTTTTTCACCGGGTGGTTTCCATAGCAACAATGGCCGCTTTCGTTGTAAGAATTGAGAGAAAGATAGAGAGAGCAAACAAGCAACGAGAACAACAACAACAACTACATCAGTAAAAATAATGTAAATGTGAATTGGAATTGGAATAACAAAAACTGGGAGAAAAAGAGAGCAGAACATTTAATAATTCGGCCATATTTGATTTTGTATCTTTTACCTTCTTTTAATGTTGTTGTTGTTGTTGTTGTTCTTATTACTGTGACTTTCTTCACTTGATTTTTATATTTTTAGGGTGGATGATTTTCTTTTGTTGTTCGTAGTACATATTTCAGATTTCGCATCAAATTTGTTTTCTTCTACCATATTTACCGGTTTTTGGAATCTTTCTTTATTTCTTTGAGCTTCGTTCATTCATTCATTTAATTTTTTATTTTATTAATATGAAGAAATAAAATTTGTTATAATTTTTTATATTATTTTTTTTATTGTTTATTGATTTTAAATTTGAATTCATTGCCAATAATCAACATAAAAAGTATAAAATTGTTTACGATTTGCAATTAAAAAATCCAAAGTGCTAAACACGTCTTTAAAAACATATAAATCACCTCATATACTCGTATTCAATTCCTTCCAATTCAATCTCATTCTCATTCTTGATTTATTAATATTCAAAAGCTGCTATTAATGTTACCAAATGGTCGATCAATTATGTATAAAACATATACTACACACACACACACATACATTGAAACACAGATACATAAATTCATTCGTACATATATAATTTTTTTTTTTATGAAGGCTATAAACATTTTCTTATGTGGTTGGTTAACCACCACCACCACCACCACCTGAGATACAATATTATAGCGAGTAGTAAAATGAACATAAAGACTTAGTATCATCTTATTCAACAACAATTTTTCATACATATAAATTTATTTAGAAGAAGATCTTTGTGTTGCTTCAATAAAATCTATGAAAATTAGTTCAGAACATGACTCACTCACTCAACTCTTTAATGAAATTAATATTCTCATGTATGTAAATTCTAGAGGAAGTTGTTTCCTGTACCATATAATTTGGAAAGAATATTGAACATAAATACAAATACATTATTGGATTTATAATATTTTATTAAAATTCTTAATCAATAATTAAAGGAAATAGAAAACTAAACTAAAAATAAAAATATAAAATCATCTGTTTAACCAGCGGCTCAAGGCAAGCATCAATGAGGCCCAGTGATAAAACACAAATAACAAAAGAGTTCGTTTTTTTTTATATTTTGCTCGTCACTTATTAGCTTCGCTAAAAAACCCTTAATTTATGTTATTGTTTTTTTTTTTTGCTATCCTACAATAATATATTTGCGCTCCGAATCACCACGTCTTCTCCCATTGTATCTCAGGGAACCAAATAGGTTGAATTCCGCTGATATATAGGACAATTTAAATGAAATGAATGCATAATAATTTTTATTAATTTTATGTTATTTTTAGAAAATTTTTCATATTTATAGTTTGAAGAGATTAAATTTTAATTAAACCAAATGAATACAAGGGGCTATGAGCCTTTTACATTACTGATGTCACTCAATTTGATTGTTGGACGTCTCATTAAAGACGTTTTTCTGGAAGATATAAATCTTATCAAAGAATCAACATCATCTGTTGCATGATCTGCTTCAATTGTTGTCACATGCCTTCCATCGGTAACAAATAAAATTATTATTAAATGTTGCTACTTACATTCATAGCGAAAATTCTATTCATACGTTTATTCTTCTTTTTAAGAAAAAAATATTGGAGAGAGACAAAATTATTCAATTATATGGTAATAGTCTCATATGCAACAGTCCAAAACTTAAAAAGTGCTGCTGTAGCGTCAAAAATGATGAAGATATTTTTCCGTAATTTAAATTTTCATAACTCGACCAAAAAAAAATTAAGAAGTGCAACTATTAGTCGATGGATTGTCATTCATATTTTTCATACAAAACAATATAAAACAATACAATTGACGATCATTCTAAATTACTGAATATTTTAAGAAATTATAACTAGAAAACTTGATGTTAAGTAAATAAAAATACATAAGTGTAATTCAATAATTTAATGTCCTTTCCATTTAAATTACACT
This sequence comes from Amiota mariae, assembly GCA_035041805.1. Lineage (NCBI taxonomy): Eukaryota > Metazoa > Arthropoda > Insecta > Diptera > Drosophilidae > Amiota > Amiota mariae. The sequence goes on from JAWNKV010000325.1 coordinate 6,010,919, forward strand.
AAATTCCCGTTTGAATGAATTATTTTATACCTTAAAGTGTTCATCAGACGAACATTTTTTGTGCATTTTAATGATTCGAGTTATGTAAGTTTGAGTGTAGTAGCAACTAGTATCATTCATTTTTACTGGGTTCAATATTTATTCTGGAAAATTTAATGTTCTGTAATTTTTTTATAACTCTTCTGTAATCGTCTAAAATGCAATAAACACTTGCAACTGATGAAACCTTTTACTATGATTAAAATTCATATAAATAAAATTAAGAAAGATTTACTATAGATACTCGTAAACCTAAAGAAATTATCTCTTTGGAAAATGTTTAGATAGTTGAGATTTAGAATATAATTAAAATTGAACACTCTTCATAAGAAATTGATGAGATAAATGACAATTGAATTGAATGAGGTCTACACAAAACCAAGTTCACAAAGAGATGATTAAATTTTGATTGAAGGCACCATTAACATTGAATTTGAATTCTTCATACTAATCATTTTGATTTGATTTTTCATCTTATAATGAATAATACTAATCTAACTCTGAAAGGAATGTCGGGATCTAATCAACTTCATCACTGCGGCCACGACAACCCTCTTAATTACAGTTTCTCCTTGATTCTGGATTTCATCAAGAAATCTAAGAATTGTTGTTTAGAACGTAAATCTATAAATCAATTGGTTCCATGTACTGACTACTCAATAAATTTCTCTTTATCACAACTGAAAACCATTAAAATTTAAAGAAAAACAATATTCAAACTTACATTTGTAATGCTATCCAATCCAATAAATGCATTCAATCCAAAACTGCAAAGATAAAGAAGAAGAAAAAAACAAAAAATCGTGATAAATATACAAAATATTTTTCATGCAAAAGAGTTGAAGTTGAGTTATTGAGCAGAGTTGAGTGTAAGTATTCCTTATAGAAAGAAAAGTCCATTGAACTCGGTTTAAAAGTATTGTAAATGTGATGCAGGCAAGTGAAAAAATAAAAACGCATAAACAAATCAAATGAGAAAATATTCATTTATTTAAATTCTTCTTTCAATTTCTTAAAATGCTCAACGAAGATAAATTCAAAAATCAACGGAGCTGCGGCTCAAGCTACTACAATGACTTTGGGGTTTGAAACTACACAAAATGACAAAGTCCAGAGAGACATTTGAAGAACAAAATCACAACCGGAGACATTTCTTTATTATTATATTAATATGTATCTGTGTATATGAGTATCTGTGAGTGTGTGTGTGTGTGTGTGTGTGTGTGTGTGTGTGTGTGTGTGGCTGTATTTGTTTGGAGGAGTGTGAGTAATTTATGTATCTGTCAGTTTTTTTTTTTTTTTTTGATTTTATTTCTGTTGTTGCAGTTGCAATGTATATTTTTGTATTTTTTTTTTTCTTGTTTTTGGGTTTCAAGTTGTTTTTATTTACAAAAAAAATAAATAAAAATAAAAAGAATTCTTTATATTTGGCATGTAAATGCATTTTGAGCACGATCTTCTCTGTCAGAGGGATTGGTTTGGTTTGGTTTTGGTTTTGGTTTGTTTACTGGTCAGACTCGTTTGGGCAAATGTAATAAATAAGCCAAAGGCGACATTTTGAATTCAAAACAGAATGAAATGAAATAAAGGAAAATATAATAAAAATGATGATGATGATGATGGAGACATCATACTTAGTATCATATACATATCTTTTTACTTTCAGACACGACAAGTGACCATTTTTCTTATGTTTTTGTAATTTGATGTTTGTTGTTCGTCAGTCACATTTAATGAAATCATCTTTATTTCATAATAATGATTATGATGATGATGATGATAATGATGATAATGATAATGGCGCATGAATGGGTTGTGCATGCATTTGCAAAGATTTGGTTCAACTAAATCGAAATGACCATGAATGAAGTCATTTATTGTAGTTTTCTTGAAATTGCTTTCATATGATTTTGTTTCTTGTTTGTTTTTCTTGTGACCTCGAAATAGACAATTTAGAGAAGAATCTTAAAGAAAGAAGATATGGTCAGTTAAATCCTTTTCAATCGTTTTAACTCTTTCCTTATTCCACAATCTCAGTATCAGAAATAATATACTTTTGTTTTTCCTTGAACATTGAACGTAATAAAAAATTTTAATTGCTAACTCTTTGAGTACTCAAAAGTGATCCCATGAAATTTCTTCCGACACACACAACACACAGTGGTATATCTTTCTATTTATTTATGAGTGTGTCTCTGTGTATTCATATATCCGCACATTAAATTTATTTTATGATCTCGGAATGAAAGCGAGAGTTTTAAAAAAAAGGCAAACATCTGCAAATTGCGCACTAGAAAACTAAATAAAAAAAAAAAAAAAAAAGGAACTGAAAGAGTTAAGGGATTATTTCGGTTTAGTTTTCAGTTTTTTTCATTTGAACAACATATTGCAACAAAATTGTATTTTATGTCTGAAGACAAAATGATTTAAAAAAAAAAAGAAACGTTGCAATTTATTTATTGTTCTAAATCAGCAAAAAGTCAATTAGTAAAAAAAAATAAAATTAATGACTCGTTCGATGTTATCTTTTACCATTGTAATTGTATTGGATTGGAAAATATGTTCGCAAAATATACGAGATTTATTTTGAAAGAACTCAAATCAATCATCAACTGTATTAGATTTTGCAGTCACAATATGAGATTAGATTACATTTCACTTGTATATTTTTCAAAAAAATTGTCGACCTTTGGATTGACTTCTTACTTTGTTATTCAATTTTTATCTAATAGAAAATCAAATCACAGAAGATTTGTTCTTTAGATTTTTTTGTATTTTTTTTCTTCTACATTTTCAATAAATTTGCTTATAAGTAGACATTGGACAATCACATTTTATTTCCGATTAGTCTCCAGCCTTCAATCTCGAAGGTAGAAGAAAGAATGATTGGATTATTAGATTTGTGGTCTTCCGGAGCACCATGAACAGCTTCAGTTAACCACTTCCTTGAGGCCTTCGACCCAATATTCATCTATGATCAACATGCATTTAACCGTGTTTGGCATACCGTTCTGATGGCTTAGATTATATGATTTTAATTTTAATTGTTTTACATTTTTTTATTCTACATTTTCGATTGCGATTTGCATTTTAATAATTTTTTTTTTTTTTTTTTTTAAATTTATGTTTCCCTCAGTAAGAAGCAGATTTGTTTGGCGAGTCTTAAATCGTTAGCAAATCTAAAGGGTACAATCTCTTAAGTCTGTTGTTGGATTATATAGCAAATGGAAAGCCCTAAATGCTTGACTGACTTGCAAGTCTGTCTGACTGTGCTATAGAATTTCAACCAGAATTGCTGGCATTTGTATAATTTTATTGTAGATTTTAATAATAATATTTCAGCATGGAACTTGTAATCATTATTTCTCCTTATAAGAAGTTGTTATCTCAAGTTTTATTATTAAAAATAAATACTTAATATTATTGTATGAAATTGATGGCTTTTTATTTAGCAATTCAAAATAATCTGATTTAGTCTCAAAAGAATGTTTCATATATTAAATGTTGTCCATAGATTTCAACAGTATTTTTATACTTGGACCTATTTGTCCATTCATCCATCAATATTAATTAAAAAATCAAGAAAATATTAAATTCTAAATAAACTTTTTATGAAATATGAAAATTAACTCTAACCTTTTTCTAAACGATACTTAAAATGCAATCACAGGCAGATAATAATACTAATTGATATATTGAATCATATTTTATTAAGATAAGTGGAAAATTCAATACAAATCTCTGTAAAATGATTCTGAGCATATAGACAAAGAATATAAAATACCATAAATTTACTGAATGAATAAAGTTATAAAATTTATAGTCAAAACAAGAAATCATAGTTCTGCAATATAATATGAGATCTGATCTTATGAAACAAAGCTTTCAAGGTGAATAATTGTATAATTTCTTCAGATCAACATACTAAAATCTCTTTAAAAATGTGTTCCGAAATTTCTTCATTCTAAGTACAATATAAAAATACTTCAATACTTAAAAGAGTAGAAATTAATATAAGAAAAACAAAGAATTCTATATATGAAGAAGAGAGATTAAATTCGAAAAAGGAACAAAATACCAAAAACTGTCAACTTAAGAATCATAAAAAACCTATAGTATTGACAATAATTTTCCACATTAAAAGTCACACAAAGTCAACCTCAAAAACAACAATCAAAGGCAACAACTTTGGGCCTCTAAAGTGTTATGAAAGCAAGAATGCAAGTGCAGGGGCGATACTATAGCTGCGACTTAATGGACACAAAAGTCTTTTGCGAAAGTCGTAAAAGCGCCCCAGGCAACGATCAATTGAAATCATTTGGAATCGGAGAAAGGGACAATGATGATGTCTACTCAGCTCCCAGTCCCGCTTCCGCTCCTACTTGTTTGTATGTATGTACTTTGTTACTCTAAAGGAGTTCAGTCATCAATGACTAAACTTAATGGGTAAGTTATGTATGGGGATCTATAGTATAGTATTAGTATGACGAGTATAGTATGGTAAATATGGTGTTGGTATGAGAGTTGGTTTGGAGTATCTGCATCTAGCGCACTTAGGCAGCAATTAATGGTGCAATTAAATGTTTACTTTAAGCGTTTTCGAATGCACAGCCACAGCAGGCGCAATGTGTATGGATGAAATGGAATGAAATGAAATGAAAAGATGATAAGGTGGGGTACCCAGCATGCCTTAAGATGGGATGGAATTACTTTGTTGCATGAGCGTAAACGAGCATGTGGTTTTGGAACCGGAATCAACAGCAACAGCGAATGAAAATGGCGTGGAACCTGTTACTTTCACATTAGCACAAATATAATTATAATATTTATTCCGGTAAATAGACAGAGACACAGAGACAGATAGAGACAGAGACTGAAGATATTTTAGACAGACTTTTTTTAAGGAATGTTAACCTGCAAGTTTAAAAAACAAAGAATTCAATTCAATTTAAATATAAATATAAATATAAAAATGAAGATGATGGCGGCGGCGGCGGTGGCTTGTGGTGTAAATCATTAGTTTATTTGACAGATATTTCAATAATAATTTTTGCATAACAAAGATACAAAATGAAATCTTTTAAAATAACCCAATATTGTATTTTCCTTGTTTTTTTTTTTTGTTTATTTATTTGTGTTTATTATTATAATTTAAATAAAATTTTGGGAGGTCGTCTGTCACATATCTTACTTAGCCATCACCATCAGTTCTCTATTTGTCATGGCAACACCAAAAACGATACAAGATCAAATATCAATATACTTAGATTTCATAGTAGTTAAGCAATGTAGTAAGTAGATTAGATACAAATGTTGTATATGGATTGATAAAAATTAATAACTTATTTATTTTGAAAAAGATATTGTTTCCACTCTTAATATTTTCATTGAAAATCTTCTATTGAAATTAAATTTATTATGAGAAAATTTAAATGAAAATTTATTGAAGAAACTTTTTAAATTAAATAATTTAAAATTTTTGCAAAACATAAATTTGACTTTTGTTCTGATATTTTATTCCAGATGTTGCGTAAAACTTTACTTAATCCTTGAAGATATTTTCTTTCTAAACATTCTCATTCTTTTGCTTCATTTAAAGTTGAAAGTTTTTTCATTTTCTTTTGTAAACAAAATGGAAAATAGGCAAAAGATTTTCGCGAAAAAATAGAAAAACAAAAAGGAAAAATTTATAATTTAATTTAAAACTCACCCCAGCAAATGAGGAATGGATGGAAACCATCAAAATTGACCAACAACAACAACAACAATAACTTTTGGGACCATCAACTTAATTGAATGGAAAACCAAACAAAGGTCCCAATTAACCCTTCAAATTGTAATGGCAACATGCTAAGGGTCACAAATAGACAAACCGGACAGATGAATATAGTGGACAGAGGGATGAATGGATGAATGAATGGACATATCCGAATGGTTGGTTAAATAGAGAATTGGACAAATGGAAAGATGCTCTAAAATGAAATAATAAACTTAAGACAAAATATGCATTTCATCTTTTCCTTTTCCTTTTTGTTTTGAAACTTGCGCTTTGCGCTCTTAGCAAGAACCTTGGCAAAAGCGACCTCATTCCTAAACGAACATGTGCTAATTTAAAATTCTCTACCAAGAACCCAAACTCACATACACACACAGACACACACACATACACACAGATACTCACTTATCTACACATACAAAGTTTCATTTGCAAAACAAAATATAGCAGACGCTTCTGTTGGTTGTTGGATTCCCAAAGAGTTTCACATAAATTTACGTTGAAATATAACCAACATTGGCGATGTCGTAGCCATAGTCGAGAACTCATAGTCATCGTCATTTGACATTGGTATGGAGGGTGATGACTGTTTGCCTGCTTGCCTGCCTGTGACTGTGCCTGCCTGACAGCCAGTTTACCTTCATGGGGTGAGAGAAGCGGTTTTTGCCCTCAACTTATAGTACTTTATGAGAAGTTTTGGCAAAATGAAAATGTATTCTAGACACGCATCGGGCCATTTTGCAAACGTGCCACTGAATGAGAGTCTATACATAAACACACGGCGGCGCCCAACATCGACATGAGAACGACAAGCGCAAAACCATCATCCATTCATCCATATATCCATATATCCATCCAATCCAGCCCATTTCATATTAAACTCAATAGACGCCCACGCTTCTTCCTACATAGAGAAGGAAGAAACAGAAGGAGATTGTAAATTGTTGGGTTTTAGGTTCGCTTTAGTTCAGTTTTTGGTTCACATTGGTTTGGTTTCAAGCTGACTATGCTGTTTCTCCAACACACAAAAAACAAGAACAACAGAAACAACAAAAAGTACCCAAGACATCATTTGCCAATGTACCAAAATACCAAATGTCAGCATCATCACATAAGAGTTGATAAGGGGCAACACCGGCAGGAGTGAGCAAACAAGAGGGCAGTCATCAGCCCCCAATTCATGGCAACAAAACAAAAACTATAAGAAAAAAAAAATAGAAAAACAAACGAATAAACAGAAACTTTGCAAAATAAGTAAAGTTTGAATTTGGCAACCATAAATTATTTGACGAAATTGTTGCCTAAGCCTTACTATTATTGTTGTTCTTGTTCTTGTAACTCAAACCCATATCTGTTAAATAAGTTTGGATTTGGGCAGGGCTGAGTTTATTTTTAAGGGCAGCAGAATCTACCTATACATTGTTATGTATCAACAAATCAGCATAAACGGCAAAGGTGGTTTATAATTTGATTTTTAAAAAGTTTATCAACATTTCCTAATGATGAATGAAGAGAGAACATTTTTAATAAATAACATGAGAAGTGGAAGATTTTTAAATTATTTTCTTTGGAAATATTATAGTACACATTGTTATGATGTTTGTTACTATACACATTGAACTGTGCATTGAATATGTATAAAATATATTGATATTACCATATACCATATGCATTAGTAGAAGAATTTACCTATAATTGTCTTAGCTACCATGTAAAGAAAGATATGATGCACTTTTTATCTCAGAAACTACTTCAGTACTCCTCAAATCTACAACTATCCGACTACCATTAGAAGCCATGGAATCTGTTTAAACTGATCATTTGTTTCATTTTTGAAAGTGACATTGTATTCCTTTTACTTTACTCCTCAAATCCTTAATCGATAAGACGACGACAATCACTAGCAGTCATTGGTTCTGTGTGATCAGTTTGATCATTTGCTTAATTTTTCTTTTTTTATTATTTTAAATTGGACAACATTAAACTTCTGACTTAAAGGTTATAAAATATTAATGTGACAACAGAATAGTTAGAAATTGGCAGATGATTTAAATAAATCTAAATATTTTACAGGGAATAGTTTGATTTGATCAGAAAAGAAGCCTACGTCCTCTTCGGCGTCCGTCTACCCAGAGATCATCAGGGTGAAGGCGCTTGAACTTCCTCCTGAAGGTGTTTGTTGCACTTGTCGACATGAGTCTGTAGCCAGTCATTATACCACTTTGGCTGACGGTTGATCTGCTCACGAACCGGTGAGAATTCTGCATCTTCTGGAGGTTTTAAGATAGGTCTCAACTCCAGACCAAGGAGTGGGTCATATGACCAAAATATATATGATTCGAATTTGGTAGTTGCAGACGTTTATTGACTTTTATCAATTCTGTGGTCGGCATTATGATCTCAAATCTTCACTACAGGTATTTAAGTTTAACACTTCGACTCTCTCCATCGTCTAGTTGGACTTAGTAGTAGGAGTACTTCATAGGGAAATAAATTTCCAGGACAAGGACACCATTATAGCCTTATAGATGGTTACTTTGTTATTTAGGCTAAGTTGACTCCTAGACCAGTTTAGCTTCAGAAGTTTTTGGCGATATGTTGCAGCAGCTTTTCACAATGTGCTTGTCTCCTGTCCAACTACTACTACTACTACTACTACTGTCAGGTAGTTGGATGAGCCCATGTGAGGTATGAATGAGTTATGCAGCGACACGATTGAACATGAATCTCTCCTAAGAGCAAACGTACAGTTTTGAGATTTTGTAAAGTTGTTGAATTTTCAAAATTAGAATTTAGTATGAGTTCATTGGTTATAAAATAACATTATTGACTTAACTACTGTGACCTGTCTAAAAAGGATTATAAATTCAGAAGGATAAATTAATAAGACAAGGAAATGGTTCTTTAATTTCGAGAAAAAACCTTAAACTCCAATGAGATAAATTCAAGCATACCAAGGCAAGCAGCAGCAGCAAACATTCAAAGCAAATCTCACATTTTCTTTTTATTCCATTATACATATTTTCTGTTTCCATTCTATAAGAAAGCAAAAAATGACTTTACAAATGGAAAACTTGCTATGAAAATGTATTTTTTTTTTTTTTTTTTTTTTATAAAGTACAAAATTTCATCTTATTTATCTTATTACATTTGTTTTCTTGTTATTATTGCTTTTTGTTGCTTTTGCTGTTGCTGATATACAATATGTACAATATATATTTTGCCTTGTATTTCTACCTTCGGCATATTAGATACTACTACCTAAGGAGGATATGCCCATAAAAAGGTGAAAATATTGTTTTGAAAGTGTACTTAAGGAGAGGGCCAAATGAAAGCCTCACCCCATACATCGCAAGGTGAACAACAACAACAACAACACATCACATGGAGATATCTCACTGTAACTCAGTACAAGTACATGCAGAAAAATATGAATTTGATTAGAAATTCCTTGGGGTCTCTATGCGTTATCTATCTTATCATATTAATACACTGAGATTTGAACACAAACATAGAGACCACATGAGTTCATATTGAAGGCTAAGACAGTCAATGTTTATTCTAATATGTGAAAACTATTTTATTATTTTTTATTTTAAACTTAAAAATGTTCAAAGAACTTGTTCCAGTGTAGAGAAAACATAAGTAGATATGTACATAAGATAAGGTGGTGGATGCTAAATTTAATGTAATTTGTATCTAATCTAGCAACAAGAAACGCATTTATGTGTAGATAGATATATTTGTAAGGATGTTTGTATGATTGTATATAAGTATATACTTATATCTACTATATGTGAGTACGCGTATCTATTAGATACAATATAAGCAATATGGTTTCGCAGTTGCGCTCCGGGTAATATTGTATTGGCCATGGGTGGTGGCAAGAAAAAGCAACAGCACCCAACCAACATCGACAAATAAGTATTTTGCAATGCCAACAACAATATGATGGAGCCACAGCATGGACATAGAAACCACAATATGGTGTATGAAGTCTTTCTAGTAATTCTCTTACTGTTACTGTTGCTGTTGTTTCCATTATGAAACAAAACGAACTTTGATCATTTTCTTCTTGGTGAGCAAAGGAATTTTAATAAAATTGCACAATTTCCAACTAAAGATACTTTTCGTGTAATTTACGATGATGGCAGATAGAAATGATAGCAGCAGAAGCAGCAGTTGTTGTTGTTTTTGCTGTTGCTGTTGTAGTAGTAGTAATAGTAGCAATGGCCCCGACACAGCTTACAATGAACTTCGTAAGAGACATTGAATGAATGGATGGCCAAGTCAAGCAAGCAAGCAACCGAGGAAGGAAGGAAAAAAACTAACTTTATGCCACTATTACTTTATTGGCCAAACACAAACGTAGTCTCTTCTCTACACAGATACACACACCGGCAAAAATATTGTCATTCATTCAAGTTGAACATAATTTATTGATTGAATTAACGATGGGCATTGAGGAGCGAACAAGCGAGCGCTCAAGTAATAGTATTGGTCACCCTGGCAATGACATTGGCTTCCTTTGGCTTCATTTTGCTTTGGCTTAATCGACTCGATTGGGCTTAATTTTACCCAATTGATCAATTTATTTACTTCTCTATCTCATCCGCATGTCGTTTGTATGCAGATACTTGTACTTTAGGCAACAAATGGAATTGAAAGTTGTGTGACAGAGACAAGGAAGTTGCAAGTTGAAAATGATTGTGGGACACTGTGTCGGGAACTGATGGCTTAATGTAATTGAAGCGTTGACATCGATGACGATGACGATGGTGATGGCAATGTCTATAACATAAATGTGATGTTTAATTCCACCAATCGAGTTAATTGGAACGCGTTCAACATGAACGACAAACTAAAAAAACCAAGGAAGCAATCACCAGGTGGACCACCCGCCCGTTCATGGAACAAAATGAACGTCCACCCTCCAGCCGCTCACTCCATAAGTTTATAACCTTAATGAGTATTCGAAATAATGACGACGTGAAGCACGCAGAAGAGAATCTTGAATGACTTTGAAGCACGAGAGTTGTGTATTGCTGAAGTGCGTTTCATCAATTCACATTAATTAATAAATGAGTTTACTTAGATGATTATAATGATGATGGTGATGGTGATGATGATGATGATGATATTCATTCTCTCATGTTTAATTTTCAGGAGATACTTTGACTATAATCCTGATATAATTCTTCAATTAAATAATAAGTAGAATAGAATAAGCCTTTCTCTTACTGGAATAAAAATGAGTTAAATTCTTTCCTTTGCTAATTTTTATGACTTTCAACCAAAAGGAGGCCAAAGTGAAAGTTGTTTCCATAGACAAGGGTTTATTAAAAGTGAAATCCACAGGAGTTGCATAAAGATTTGTCTCCTTTTACCTGCTACCTATCCCGCAGTTTCATATTTTTAGGAAGGGAAAGGATTCTTTCGCATCAGGTGACTTTATCTTATTGTGAAGGGGTTACACCGACTCACTTAGTCAGTAACTTGACCCTTGCGTCGCGTAAAATCTTTGTAGCGAAAACACAAAATTTACACGGTAGATTCACAATTGTTGCAACAACTTCAATGGGCCAAGAAAATTGTTAGTAACATCAACATCATCAACTGAGCGACAGACAGCAATTTGTGTATTTTCATTTTTTTCACTTTTATTATTTTTTATGATATGCGGCATAAATGGATTTTGAAATGTACAAAAACACGCAGATGATATTCTGACAAAAAAAAAGATAGTGAATGAGTGAGTGAGTGAGTGCCCCTTCTACTACTCATACTTTTTCCTTATCCCTTTTGGAATACAATTTGTTTAAGCATTTTTCATGGAAGAACAGATACAGAGATACTTTGTCAGGTTGCATGCAATTCTACTCTACTCTATAGAATACAAAGGGTTGTCTCTTGTAGATACAATTGTTGCAATTTTATGAGTCGGTGCCATAAAAATGTATAAAAGTCTAAAAAGAAAAATAAAGTCGCTTCGGTTGTAAATCATTTTTTTTCGCACAAATTGTTCTGTTTGGTTCCTCTCTGATCTCAGTCAGAAGAAATAAATGGCTAAATGTTCTGTCAGAATATTTACAACTAAAGAAAATTTCTTTCGATTCAATTCAATTCCTTCATTTCAATTGAAATAGTTTAGAAAAAGATTGAAAGAAAGGCGTAACCAATCAAACCTTAAGATTTCCATTTTATAGTTTATTTTGACTTTTTTAAATTGTAAATTATTAAATTTATAATCAACACAACAAGAACGCCATATTGTCATCATTGAGGAGGATTGAGGATGTTGGGACAACCCTCTGCTTTTATTTTTTTAAATAATATTTTACCTTAACGAAGGGTTGAAGAATTGAAGTTGCTTTTCAATTGTTTTCAATTTTTTATAACAAAAATTTGTATTTTTTTATCTTCTATGTACAATGTCTTTTGTTTAAATCCTTGTAAAATGATTGCAGCTGATGTTATTCACATCCAAAATCATTTTGTAATCTCTTATAAAACACAATAAAGTTCATGTATTTATGTATCTAATGATGGTTGGAAGAAGGTAAAGAAATAATGGTTGAATGACAAAAAAAAGGGCGTGAATCACAATAAGTTTGCAATCCGCCATTACTTGAATTATCTTTTATTCTTTTTAATATTTTTTATATTAAATAATTTAAGGTTTATTTCTACATAAACTGTGTGTACCACTGAATATTATTATGCCCTTTGCTTATGTAAGTTTAAGTCAAATATAATCCCTTGGTGAACCTTTTCCTTAACCGAGTACAATTAATTTTAATGGTTTTGACAAAAATGTAAAGACTCTAACACATTTATTTATTAAAGTAATCTTCTGATTTACATCGAAACAGATTTAAAAATATATTTATCATGTAATCCTTTCAAAGTTTGTTATATACTAAAATGGGTTTTCCTTTTCTTCAATGCAATTATAATGAATTGACGGAAGTATTCCACGTGTGGATGGAAGTATTCCACGTGTGATTAACTTTCATCCATTTTTGAACTCTGCAGAATTATGATTGCCTTGATCATTCAAAGGCTTTTGTCAAGTTATTTTGTATAAAGTAGCGTAAGTATTGATTTTTTATTCAAAAGTAACATACACAATCAGTAAATTGCAATGCAATCAGATGAATGGCAAATAATTGAAAAACTAATTTTTGTATATAAGATTAAATGAGGAGCAAACTTACGTTCTTAAAGTTTAATGATAACAAATCAATCAGGGATCATATGATTTCTTGTGGACGCCATACCAAATTCCATGCATGAAAAGATCATCCAGTCAAATGATGATCGAAAACCCAGAATTTGCTCTCAGAGTGCCCCAAAGTCCAGACCTCAATCCGTGTGAAAAAGTTTGGCTTTTGGAAAAGGGAAGGCTCCCAAAATCCAATAGTGCGCCCACAATGAGAAATTTGACGTAGGGTAGCAGCACAAATGGATTCTTAGTACTCATGTTCCCAATTTGGTAGAAAATATGCTTTAGCATGTGTATTGATATACAAAACAAGGGATTTTGAACCAAAATTAAAAAAAAAAAATAATAATAATTAGGTAATTTTTGAGCACAATGTGCATTTTGCAGTAAATGCAGACACCCTTGGTTTTTATTTTGTATTATCTTATCAATTTTATTTTCCTCTAAAATGACTTTATGGCTCTTTTGCTAATTGTGTAGGGAATACCTGGTATTTTTTTTTTCATAATGTTCTATTAAGCCGTTTGCTTCCTACATACTAAAATGTCTAAAAGAAACGATCATTTACTCATTTTGCTTTCACCTTTTTCCGCTATATCTCAAGAACTGTGAACTGTATAAAAAAAATAGGACAAAGTCTAATTTGTAGAGAATCGCATGACCTATAATCCAATCATCCATGTATTTTCGATAAAAATCGATTTCTTTGACCTTGAATGACATTTTTTTCCGCCCACTCCATCAATGGAGACTCATCATTCATTTTTTATCAATAATAGTCTCCTATTAAGGACTATACAAAATTTCAGCTATATGCAAATTATTGCAAAGTTTCAACATTTTTTCGTCTACTTTGATTGGACTATTTAGTATATAAGAAATATTTTAGCTTTAAATTAAATGAATAAATAAATTATAAAATATTTTAAATCATTTTTATTTTTTTTTTATTTTCAAATTTATGACAAATTAAAATTATTAGAATCATACGATTTTAAATTGATAGGCAAATTGTAATGGGGAGTATTCGCATTAATTTATTTCTTCCAATTTAACTACAACTTTGTAATCAAAATAAACACATATTAATATTCATTAGAATACTTTTGATCAATGATAATTGTAGGGTGACGTCATTTAATATTAATAATTTTGAAAAAAAAACCCGCTTGGCAACATTAATATGGAAAATTATTACAATTAATTTGAATAACAAAGCCTAAAAACCCTTTTAATGATATTTAAGATTTTTTTTTTTTTTTGTTTGAAAACGTGTTTTATAATTTCAATTTTCATATGTTGGAATGAAAAATTTCTTAATTAACAAGAAAAAAAAATAATAACAAATAATTAAAATTTTTAGAAAAATTATAACAAAAATGAATTCCAATTTTTGCCGCCGTCATTTTGAACTCATATAAAAATACCAAAATACATTCACACAACAATGAATAAAAAAAAAACAATTCTTTGTCTATACTTTGTGGAGGAGGAGAATTGTATTGAATTGAATTGAAAGAAAAAAACATGAATGTTTCAAGAATTTTAATGGAATTTCAATGCTGTGAATCGATGGATGAACGAATGAACAAATGAAATTGATTTGAATGTCTCAGCTGAAGTATTGTTAGCTCGGACGGACGGACAGACAGACAGACATTTTCATGTTTCATCATCATACGAGTACAAATTTCAATAGATTTACTTGAGTTGACTTGACTTGACTACTATAATACTTGATGCATTGAATTGTAAGCAAAGTGAGGGAAGTTTCAATTAAAAATTTAAAAGTCTCCGGGCATATTTTCATTGCTGCATGCGATGAAAGAACTCATTAAAATGGATTCCGCGTTACGCACTTTATCAATTTTTCAATACTCAACAACAAAACATCCAAAACAAAAAAAAATTTGTTCTATGAAGAAAAAAGAAATACAGCAGTCTAAGAATAAAAGACATAAGGACTGACAGATCAAGAAAGATTTAAATATTCTTCAATATACGAGTATGGATGGAAATACATTTGTGGTTTGCCTTTAAATTGTTCGAATTGATTGATCGAAGGTTTAAATGTCATGGGATTTATTTTTGTTTGAATGCATTGAAATGGCGTCGTCCCCAAATCTCTATGAAACCACCATGTAACCGCCCGGGATATGCCATTGAAATTCAACACGCAAACTTGTTGCATTTATCAGTTTCATGATATTACATATTATATTTTCCAAAAATACTCACATTCCATATTCTGGCCATGTTATGACTCGTACGCTCTTCTTTTGATTGTTTTTTTTTTTTTTTAAGGAAAAATTAAATGAATTTTGTATATACGTAATTCAACTCAAGTAGCAAACACTCATCGTCGCTCCACTTTACCCATTTTTCATATTTTATGATATTATATATTTCATTTCACATGTTGTTTTGCTACAATTGAATTTTTTTTTTTTTTGTTTAACAAAAGATAAATGGAAAACCGAAGTGAACCAAATACACGACCCACCCAAATCTTGAGTGACCGTTGTCTTTTGGTTCCTCTCAATTGCTTTTTTTGTGGGTCTCACATGTTTTAAGACTCATTTTACATACAAACAAACAATAACCTTATCGCCTTCAATACTATTACTTACAGAGTTCAATTCAAATGAAGGGAGGAGGAGGCAGGCAACTCAGTCAGTCAGTCAGTCAGTTCCTCAATCAGTCAGAATTCTCTTGAGAATATCAAGTGCCTAGAAAATGTGTGTTTTATATTTCTTTATACCATTTTTAATGCTTTTCTTGTCGTCCATTTTGTATTGTAGTAGTATTTAAATTTGATTTTTGTTTTCTTTCGATTTGTGATAAAAATTATTCAAGCAAGCAAACGAACAAACATATTTTGTTCAAACTAATTTCTTTTATGTCACATTAGTCATCGCCTTAGCATTAAGCCGACAAACATAGTATAGTAATAATCTCCAATAGTCTGCCTCTGCCTGCCTATCTGCCTCTGCCTTATCACATTTCTTTCATTCTTTTCCAGTCGATTTACTAAATGGAAAAGTATGTAGTATTTTTCTTCATTTCAATCACTTTTGGAGTTTTCTTTTCTGTATTTTCTGTGTTTTTTTTTTTTTTTTTGTTGATATTTTTAATCTCCATTCGATTTGAAGGATTTTATCATTTGTGGATTTGAAACTAACTAACAAATGTTCAATTGGTAGATTTATTATAGTTTTTGACTCTTGGGTTCAAACTATTTATGTCAATGTGTGACTGAAAGATGTAAATTGCTTTTCCATTTTGTTCTTACTTAATTTTGAATATTTTTATATTGTTTAATTGTTGCATTGAATCTT
Source organism: Amiota mariae (assembly GCA_035041805.1). Taxonomy (NCBI): domain Eukaryota; kingdom Metazoa; phylum Arthropoda; class Insecta; order Diptera; family Drosophilidae; genus Amiota; species Amiota mariae. The sequence continues at coordinate 6,027,297 of JAWNKV010000325.1, forward strand.
TCAACATTTAAGAATTGATTTCAAAGTGACAAATACATGCGTCGTGTTACTTTTAGAGAAGGTTAATCAATTTACAGTAAAATGTTCTATTTACAGAAAAATGTTCTAAAATTATTCATGCAAATGGAACATTAAAATTGTATATTTTATATTAAATTTTAATGAAATTCAAAGTCTTCTATATAAAAAATAGCTAGTGTTCCTCAGGGTTCCAATTTAGTGGCCTTTTCTTTTTTTTATACCAAACACTAATTTGCAGGGCAATTTCCAATCTATACAATGGGGAAATATTAACAAATATCGCATTGTAATTGATTAGAAATGTTCGATAAAATATTCTTTTATAAAGAAAAAGCGACAGTTTTCTTCTTTTAAAATGTCAAATGTTTTCCCGACGGTCTTTTCTCAATGCTCGTTCATTATTCTTGCTGTGCTTGTGAATTATGTGATTTCACTTTGTTTAACACAAAATATATAAGTTTATCATTTGATACATTGATATATTACTTCCATTTCATGTACATAAGTATTTCATTCCCGAAATTTCCAATTAAATTTTATTAATTAATTTAGTTTAGCACAGTAAATAGCATAACACATTTTTGTGATTTAAAAAAAATGCTGAGAATTTTAAGAAGACTGTTACATCCTTCTTAGGAGGAGATCATGCGGGTGTAGCCTTTTTAGTCTACTCCTTGTTAAAAAGAAGGTTAGTGTGAACGAACGCCAATGGGTTGGGATGCGACTGAAGCTTTTGTGAAAAACTAAGTTGAATCTACGTGACAATTATTAAAATTTATTGATGAATTTATATATTGAAGATCTTTGTTACCTTTAATTTTCTATTATTTGAATAATTGTCTAAGAAATTTTGAACTATTAATGTGATTTGATGGCATATTTGCAACTATTTTATAAGTAGCATCAAATTGAGAAAGTTTTTCTTGAAATATGGTTAACAAATCATGGGAAACCACTTGGCTAAGTTGCGATGCTATGTTTTAGATGTTTATATACAATATTTTGATCTTTTGATGCTTAAAAAAGCCTGTGATTTACTGAGAATTCTTTTCAGATGAATTTGTACTTTTGATACTTGGATCTGAAGCTTCTAAGAATGAAAACCGAAATCTAAGCTGAATCTATGTAACAATCTATTACTGTAGAAGATCATTCTGAAGCTTTGAGGCTCTGCAACCAACTGAAAACAGGAAATTTTTCAAATGTTCCAAAAAATGAGTCATTTATCAAGACTTAAAGATTCCAATAATCAGGGAAGAGATCGTTTGTCACAGCAACAGACACATATAACGATTGCAGTGTAACCAGGTAACCAATTGGCAATCAAATTGTTGGACAATAGTAGACACAAGCATCACCTGAAAAGGCAACATTCTTTGAATCTCCCATTCCGATTTCCGGTCAACATATGGTTGTTTTTTTTATTTTATTCAAATTTACCTACTTTTGTCACTGACTGACAGATTGCAAAATAAAATTGATTAAAAAAAACAAAATATATAATAAAAGTATTTCCATTAATTACATTAAATATCACAGAATATTCATTTTGAAAATGACTTCAATTATTTATTATTCCATCATTTATTATTGTATTAACTTACAGGTAAGAAATGTTAAGAAAATTGCCTTCAAGAAATGTGTATAAATCTTATTTATCTCTTATCATAAACATTAATAAACCATTGTTTATTTTTCTCGTTATTTTTTTTTTTTTTGTTACAAAAAGTTTTCATTACAAACTGCATTTGATAACTTTTTAGATTTTTATTTAAAATAATGGAGAAAGATTAAGAATTTTGATGATTCCCAAAATCAAATCAATATTCATTCCAATTTCTTTATATTTCTTTCTTTCTACATATTTCATTTCAATTTGCTCTATTTTATTTATGAATAAAAATTTAATGGTGATTTAACGATTAATAAAAAAAAAAAAAAAAATTTATAAATAAATGTAAACTAAAAGGAGGAGAAAAATACTCATGGTTTCCTTATCAAGCCCAACTTAATGGATTTACCTCTGTGAGTGTCTTTCTGTCTGTCTGAATCTCTTATAAAATCGTAAAATAAACCTGATCAGAAAGTAATTAAACACAAATGGAAATATTTTTTTTTTTATGTTTTATTTTTATTGTATTTATTAAAAGCTTTGGACTCATTTTAAGTGCTTTTTTTTTCATAGAATTTAAAATAAATTAATAAAAAATAAAAGATATATGAATATTTAATAATATATTTATTATATGATAAAACTCAATGAATATTTTACTTTTGTTTAAGATCATAAATTAAGTTAACACATTAAGTATTTCAAGATAATAAACAACTGTATAAGACTAAAACAAAAACAGAAAAACACTCATCAAAATCTTTTAATTTATAATTTCTTTTTGTCAAATGGATAAAAACAAATTTGTTTTTTTTTTTGGTATTAAAGAAATTGAAATGATTTATTAGATTTATTGAGGAGACAACAAAATTGTTTCATTAAAATTAATTAAAGTTATAAATTTCATTGGATTTTCTAAATATAGAAAAATATGATAAAGAAAAACTTGGGAATAAAGTTCAAATGCATTTCAAATTATAAGATTTATAGCCTTCATTCAAATTCATTGCATTCCAAAATGTTTAAGTTGGGAAATTTTCTATTTAAAATAGAAAGAACAAATTGATATGACAGCTTATAAAGTTATACATATTTGATCAGTCTGATTTTTAATGATTAAAGGAAAGTTGCCATAGTTGGCCAGGTCCCATATTTGTGAAGGTGAGATTTACCGGTCTAGTAACACGAAATTTATTAAATTGAGATTGACATTTAAACTACTTTTTGACATAATAAACTGTATGAATCATTTTGATTTTTGGAAGTTGAAATTTTGAATCTAATTTGTGTATGCTGTGTTCACATTATGAATTGAAGTATTTTCGGTTAGTCAAAAAGTCAAAAGAACTAAGGCACTTTCAAGATCAGTTATATGTGTGTATTGTATGATTAATGCACTTTTAAATACCGAAAGATCAATCAATTCTACAATGACATGTTCCTACACCGAAATATAAAGTGTTCCCATAGTTGGTCCATCAAAATTTAGTGCATAGAAGACTATTTTGACGATGTAAAGTTATTTTTCATAAGGAAAAGTATAATTTAAATGGAATTTCAATGTCTAAAAAACATTTGCATCAACTTTTTTGCTACGTCAAAATATCAATTGTTTCCATAGTTGGGCCACCAAAGTTTTCTGGATAGAAGACTATTTTGACAATGTAGAATTATTTTTCATATATAATTTTCAAAGTATAATTTAAGTGAAATTTCATTGACTTTCTTTGAAAGTTGTTCGAACTTTCGATCACGGCAATTGTGGCAAATATTGTTCACGCAATCAGATAAAAGTAAAATCAATTAAAACAATGACAAAATTCCTTTAATTTGGGTTTTTATTGCATTAAATTTGGTTTAGCAAGTAATATTTTTTATTTTCATCACATTTTTTGACTATTTTAAGGGTATTGAAAACTGAAAGAAATGCAAGAATATTAAATAACTCATTTGCCTAAGGAGATTTTCAAGGTCTTCTTTATCAAAATAAACTGAATGAGTCTTTTAGTTTGTGAATTATAAAGAAAACTTTTGTATACAATTCTTGTTAATATTTATAAATTATTCTGTTGAAATTCTTTCCAAATTTTATAAAAAAAAAAAAAAAATAAACAATTCTCTTTCATTTAGTATTAATATTTTTATAAAATTATAACTTCTAAATCAAACAAAAATAATAAAATTTTCTTTTAACTCTTCAGAACATCATAAAAAAGGAGAGAATCCTAATTTATAATTCTAATAAATTTGAAACCTTTAAAACTTCCAAAATTAAACAAAACAAAAAAAAAACTAAATTCAAATTCAATGTAACAACAAAAACCATGGTAACAAATCACAAAATTAATATTATAAAATGACAATAAGCGTGATATTTATGACATCAAAAATAAATTATTTAAATTATCCTTTTTAAGTTCACAAAATGAAACTTGTTTCATTTGATTTTTCAATATCAAAAATAAAAACAACAAAAATTCATAATAACAAAAGAATCTACAGTACAACAAGAATTACAACAAAACAACAAAAAAATATAAATATCTTGAGTTGTTGTTCGTTATTCCAAGCCATCAATAAAAGGCACTTGACGCACTTGCGAGCAAATAACCGACGACGACCGCCTTTGGCAGTCATGAAGTAATAAAGTGCAAAATTTATATCAAATTCAAATTAAAAAAACATTTCTTGCCATTAAAATGCGCGACATATAAATTTATGTTAATATTTTAAATAAAAAGAAATGAAAGAAGCAACAAAAACAAATGAATGAATGAATAAATGAAGGAATGAATGAATGAATGAAATAAACAAAGAAAACATACAACAAAATACAAATGTTAAACCACCTCACCACTCAGTAACTCAATCAAACTTCAAGTGAATCCTAACCCAACCCATTTACCCATTTACTCACTCTCACTACTAAGTTGAATGTTAAATTGATTTAAACTTGAACTATTTGTGATTAAATAATTTTAAATATAAATGACCAAACAGGACTTTGTGTTTGTTTGTGTTCTTGTGTTGTTATTGTAATCGTTCGTCCTTATTTTGGCAATTATTATGTAAAAATTTTCTCCTTTTTTTTGTTTTTGTTTTGTTTTTTTTTTTTCATTTTTATTACGAATATTAAATGAAATTAATAAAATTTTCTGCTTCATAATCCCTTTTGCAAAATGCCATAAATTCTCTCATTAAGTATGTTTATCGATTTTTATCTTGCTTATTTACTTATTCTTATACTTAGTACATTTGGTTGTTGCTATTGTTGTTGTTTGGATCTGCCTGAAATGTTCCTACAAAATATGTATGTAAGTGTGTGTGTGTGTGTATGTGTGTATATATTTTTTGATCCAATGTAATGTGTAAAGTAAAGTGGCTGAAACTGAAGTTGCTACAACTGTGATGGGGCTAAAGCAATGACAGTCAGTCAAAATGTACTAAAAGCAACCCAGCATTCATTGTCCTTTACATAGTTTCTTATATGAATACTCTTACATATTTACTTCTTATATATCTACTAAAGATGTATAGAAGTATATAAGGAGAATTGCAGGCAGCTTTTTCTGCAAAGGCAATCGAGTAACTAAAACTGAAGTACATAAGCGACGCCCAAAAATGAGCTTCAATTTCGAAAAAGTTTTCATTGACAGTAAAAAAATAAAGGAATTTTGTGAAAATATCCTTTTCTATATAAAAATTAAAGATAAAGTTGCTGCTTAATATATAAATTGATTTCTTAAGCAACTTAAAACTTAATAGTATTTAAAATACTAAATATTTAAAATCTTATATTTTTTTATATAGATTTTTCCCCTTATGAAAGAATCATAAAATTTCCCTTTTAACCTTATGACAAATTCAACATTTTAATATTAAATTACTTTAAATAACACCAAATGCCTTTGACACATAAATCATAACAATAATAATGCTTTTAGTTTCATTTCTTAACATCAGAATGCGCTAACAGTACAAACAATTGAATCAACTCACCATTTGGTCATCACATGCCAACATTTTTGGTCAATATTCATAATTTCCGTTTCCTGTACTCTTGCGCCCTCTAGCGTAGTGCGTGTGTACTTCGATTGCATAGCAACGCCATCTATTCAAAAAATATCCCGTCGTGCAAGAAGTGCACGCACACTAACGCACAACCACCAACCACCATTGATTGTTCTCACGCACACTAGTGCAATGCACTTACACAAACAAACAAATATGGCGCCTCAACCAGATGTTCAACTGTGATTGGTTGTTGTCATGGCAACCATTAAAATTATCTGCAAATGTGTTTGTGAATGCGTGTGGGAGTGATTGTGATATGATGCCATTGTAAAAATTATGGCCGCTTATATCTGACGCTGACGCCGCAGATGCTTACTTATTCTGCTGCTTCAACTCATTTTGCTTCTGCTTCGTTGCCATATTGATTTTGTTCATCTTTGATGGTGTGAGTTAAATAGACGCATGCGTAGTACATATTACATTAATCCATCAGTCAGTCAGTCCAGTCGGGGGTTCATTTCATTTCACTGTCATTTTATCTATACATGATTTTTGTTTTTGCTTTTGCTTTTGTGTGTCGTCGTCGTTGTTGTCGCCGATGACGAAATGCTTCTTTCTCTATTTGACCAAAATGTAGTAGACCCCTAGCGGTTTCAAACTTCAGTTTGTTTGGAAGAATTTTTGTAAAAATCATACAGAAGAAAGAATAACGAAACCAAATTCTTTCATATGAAAAGTATGAAAATGTAATTAGTTCTTAGCATAGACTAAGACTAAGTTTGAGTTGAATTGAAAACAATTCAAAAGAATCCTACTTCTACATTCCTTAGTCAAGTAGTCAAGCAAACTAGATTCAGTTTCATAGAAGTACAGTAAAACCTTGATAAATTCTGTAACTAAACTCATTTGTTCATGAAACTAAAAAACAATTTATTTGAAGAATCGATTTGAAAATATACAAAACTTCATATCACAAATCAATAAATCAATATCTACCCACTCACTACAGACTTTTAGACTTTAAAATGCGCCCAGCCCACCACCATTTCTATAGAGAGAAATCAACTTCCATTCCATTCTATCTATTTCAAACAAGTTTTCTATATGAAATTCTATTCTATCAAAATCATATTTCTTTATATCAAAAGCCGAAAAAAAAAACAAAATTTATTCAAACTTGTTTTTCTCAAAGAAACAAAAAAGCAAAAAAATCAATTTGATCAACAATAAAATTCATTAACAAAATGAAAAATGACGTCGAAAAAATTAAATGACAAAATATAAAAATGAAGAAAAGAAAAGAAAAAGAAACACACAAAGCAATGAAATACCTAAAAATGCCACAATAACTTTAACTCATTGAAAATGTGCGACGCATACGAATAAATGCTGTCGAAAATTGTCAAATAAATCAATCATATTTGTATAAGTAGTAGTAGTAGTAGTAGGAATGCCCCATAGATACTACAATATACTTAAAGTAACTTGGCGCGACACAACTTAATTCAGTGAGGGACTCACTTAGCAGTCGTTTCGTTGATATTCGTTTGGTCATTATCATGGCTTTGGGACTAGACTAGTATGCAAATCAATGAAGCAAAACACAACCATGTTATACTATTATGGCCAAGCAGCAGAAGCAACAGCAATGAGTTACTTACTTACACTGTATAGATAGATAGACAGATAGATATATAGATGGATACAAAAAGCAATACAACAGATACTTGTAGATGAAACATGGAAAACGTGTTTTCGCATAAATTATTTAACGAACAAGTTCGGATAGGCTGACACAAGTTTCTGTTTCTGTTTCTTTTTCTATATTTTTTTGGACGCGTCGAGGCCAAAGAAAAATGGAAGCAAAAGCACAATAATTTAGTAAGTCTATGCTAAAAGCATGATAAAGCTGTCATTCTGAGAAGAGAATTATGCACGAAATGGTACTCATTCTTAGGCTGTCATCATCAACTACAAGTATATTGAATGTGGAATGGAATTGAATTCAATTGAAGGATTGATTGAAGGAACAAGTTGATCATAAACTAACCTCTGAAATGTGTCAATAAATTGTCATGTGCCATGACACATGACATGTAGTAAGCCATAAGTTTTGAACATGTGTACAGAGTCTGAATTCTTCCTGTTTTTTGTTTTTTGTTTTTTTTTTATTGCCTTTCTTCCTTTAGTCGTTCATCATTCGTTGAACAAGTGTATGTGGCGTTCCACTGACACAAACTTGACAGAATAATGTCACATTAAAAAAAGCCAATAAAGAACCAATAAAAAACTAACAAATACAAGCCAGCGACAGAGCGAATGAGAGATAGAGAGTGAAAGCCAAAAGATGAATTGAATCTCAGTCATAAAAAAGAAGTCACCACACAATGCTTAGTCAGGTGTCATCTTAAATACCTTTTTTTTGTCCTGTCTGATCTGTGATAGTTACGAGTACTTTTGCGCGGCTCACAACATAATGTGGTCATATAATAATGCTTTATTTTACTATTGCGCGTATCAAGAGTATCTGAGTGTATCTCTACTGTCTTTTTGTCTGTATGTTTGCCTACATGCGTTGTTGGCATTGACAGTGGCAGTGACCACCAAACCAAACAAGCTCATCGCTCTTCCATGCTTAAAAGACAAACAGTCATAAACCAGAAATTGAGATACATATATATATACATATATATATATTATGGCTATGTATGTATTTTATAAATATCTCTTTGTGTGAGTGTGTGTTTATGTATTTGCCATTAAAATCAATTCGCAAACAGTTTGCAATACGAACAAGTACCTTTATGACGATTTAATGGACACTTGTGGTGTCATTTCACCTTGACATTGCATGCTTACTTCCTTCCTTCCTTCCTTCCTTCACTCATCCCTCTTTATATGTCAATGCCTCTCCCAATCTAATATAATAGAGAGGACGGACGAAACACTTGCGAATAAGGAGTCCCCAAGTGAGGAGGCGCATCATTAAATTTTGGTCTGGTTTAACTTTTGCGACCATAACCTGCCTCAATGATTTGTTTTTATTATATAGTTTATTGTGCCGCCTCTAGACATTATATCTCTACTACAAACTTTACTCTCTCTCTCTCTCTCTCTCACACACATACACACACACGCACACACAATGAAAAACAACTGACAAATTGAGTGAATGAATGAACAAGTGAGTGAACATTCTACAAACAAATGAGCGTCAAAATGGAACCATTTACTACCATAATCCATCATAAAACATTTTTATGAGCACTTGACTACTACTACTGACTGAGTATTCTAGCCCGCCATCCACTTCACTCTACTATTTCACACTTCACTTTCCATTCTCCACTTCACTCCACTCTCCTACACTTTATGTCCCCTTGACTACAGTTGACTCTACTCAATAGTAGTGTTTTGCTGTGTTGTGCTGCTGATTTGAGTTAAGTTGACTTTGGTTTGGTTTGGTTAGACTCTCTCGGTAGTAAATTCGTAAAATGTTTAACGAATTGTTTATTATAGCATTTTGGCAATAAATGTGGCCATTAACTCATTTTTAGATGGCATGGCGCTACTGTTTGTCGCTTACACATTTCATCATCATCACAATGGTATTTTGATAGGTTAGTCACTCAATGTATATGATATACATAGATGAGTGATGTATATAACATACGAGTATACTTACGTACAAATAGTGACCCAGTCTTTATAGCCACCACAACATCAATTTAGACAGACAACAAGGCGGCGTTGTTACTGAGTTTGTTTCTTTTTTGTTTCTTCTTCTATTTTTTTATTTGAGTTTCTTTTTATTACCTTTTTATTGGTTTTTTTTTATTATTTTTACTTCCGTATTTGCTTGGCTTAATCATTTATTATAACATTTCTTAACTCTTGTTTTCGATTGTTTCTTTGTAATTTGGTAATATTAATTGCCATAATTATCACAATTCCATTGCTCTTAATTGGTTATTTGTCAAAGTAATTTGAATATTTCTTAAGATTAATATGCCTAAAGGAATGGTAAACCTTTTGGTAGTAGATATCAAATTCAATTTCTTTCCATATAAAACTTTAAGATTTCGATTGACCTTATGAATAAGAATAAAATGATTCTTCTTCACTTTTCTTTAAAACAATTTTCAAATCAAATTTAACAGAGATCAATCAGGATTGGAGACTCAATTTATTAGGTCCACTCCTATGAAACTGCCGTGTGACAATATGTGGCGTTAACTTTTTTGAGGCATCTATGTTTCAGTTATTAAACACCCCACACACACAGTATGCTTGGTGGCAAAAGTACCCGTTTCGATAGCAATTCACTAGTTCCTTTTTTTATTATCTGGTGGCTAGTGAATTCAGGAGTTGTAGGTTATGCAAAGGCGAACCAGTAAGTGCGCGTTTCTATAGTAAGTCATTAGCCCCTTTTCGGATTACTGGCGGGTAGTGAATTTACCAGTCAAAAGTAATGCAGAGGCGAACCAATATGTGGTGACTGACTGGTGATCAGTAATGCAGACGGTGGCAGTAAGTGGAGAAACAACGGGTAATGCAGGTGGTGGCAATTGACCCCTTCCAATAAAATCACCATGTTAAATTCACCAGTTGAATTCATGTAATAGGAAATATAGGAACTAGTGCTGCTTCCAAAGGGACTGGCCCCGAACCAATTTTAGACCAGTGATTCCTACTGCAGGGACAGTATAAGTCATTCAAACACAAAAATAGCATTCGTGTAAAGTTTTGCTTTTCGCATTTCATTAGAACAAAACTGGTGCTGGAGTTCATATAGAATGCTTGTGGAAGCCTACGGAGAACACGTTTTTTCAGAAAGACTATGCAGAGATTGGTTCTTGCGATTCAAAAAAAGTGATTTCGATCTTGACAATAAGGTGCTTGGTAGACGTGAGAGCTTCTAAAAACTGGTCAAACGGTTACTGTTGATTGCTATCGACACGAAACTTATCGATTTGTACCGAGGACTGAAAGAAAAAATCGATGAATAAGCGAAACTGATTTTGCTTCATGACAATGCTCGGCCGCATGTGGCTAAACCAGTTCAGGAAACATTGGTAGCACAAGGCTGGGAAATCTTACTCCACCTCTTGTATTCATCAGACTTAGCCCCTTCAGACTGTCATTCGTTCATTCGATGGAGCACATATTGTCGGAACAGCAATTCCATTCTTACGAAGATGTTGCAAATTGGGCGGACAAATGGATTGACTCAAAAGACCAGGATTTATTCGAGCGTGGAATCCATAACCACCAATGACAATTGTTCCTATTGACGTATTTCATTAATTTTGATTACAAAATAAATGTTTGAATTTAGGCGAAAAAATGCATTTTCATAGGAATAGCCCAGAATCTCTGTTTTCTAATTTCTTATTTATTAATGTGCTTGTCTTAATAAATAATAAGGGTCTTCACGAGAACGTACAAACCTCACAAAAGTATAAACGCACAAAGTTATAAAGTCACTTTCGTGATCGACCCGATTTTGTTTGCACCTCATAAATGGGACAAATCTGTGAGGGCTGCCAACACTGTCTATTTATTGTGATTGCCAACTTTTCAAAAGTGAAAAGATTTATCAATTTAATTGAAATTACAATTCATGTACAGCAAATAGAAGGTTGAATAATAAATTATTTCTTGCAATTTGTGTATTTATTAAAAAAAAAATATTTTTTTTCTCTCTTTTTGCCATTTTTAATTGTTTGTCAGTTCTGTATAAGAGAAAATCTGAGTTGCCAATAACAAATAAATGCACATCCTCACTTTTGTAAGGTTTATGCGTATCAATAGGCTCACAAAGTTATAAGAACGCTCACATTTTGTTTGTATGGAGCAACTGTCAGTTACTTTATGAGCTCACAAAGTTGTGAGGTTTTTTGCTATTTCGTGAAGACCCACAATTTAATAATCCTTCTATTAATACAAAGCCAAACTATGAGTTTGGTAATTGTTTTCTTAATTTATACATTTCTTTAGTTAAAGATTCTATAATATGGAGAACAGTTCATACTAAATATTTTGGAGACAATTGAATATTTTCTGATTCTCTTTTTATAATTTTCTATTGACAGATAATAAAGGGTATTTCATCTTTGGTAGAACTGAAGCCAAAACTAATATTGTTTCTTTATTTTATAAAATTTTATCATATAGAGTTCAGCTAATTGTTTAAATTACTTTCAGTTTGAGAACTTTCATGACGCAATTTCCCCCATTTATATGAAATGTGTTAATTTGTGTCTGAGAGACAAATTGAATTGAATTCTTTTCTTTCAACATACAAAAATCACAATCAAGTGACAAATACCTAAATACTTAAGTAAGAAAACATATAAAAGGCGTGTTTTGACACTAAGAAAATTAGTATGTGAATGAATATGTGTTGAATGACACATTATCATCATCATTATCATCATCATCATCTGATTGTGACCCACTTAGACAGAAAACAAAACAAATGAAATGATATGAAATGAAATGGAAGAAAAGAGAAAAAAAGAAGGCAAATTTATATAAAAATATGTTTAATTACGTCATCTTCAATATGAAATAATTTCTTATATTGTATATTTTTCTTTATCATCATCATCTTCTTCTTTATCTTCTCAGTTTTCTTTTCATGATAATTAAATATAATCGAACTTAATTGAAAGAAATTAACTTTACTAATTTATTCCAAAATAAAATGTCACAATTTATTAAAAGTATCTCAAAGTATTCAGTTACTGCTTTTTTTGTTTCTGTTCGCTTATTGTTGTGGTCTCTCCCACTAATGAATTTCATTAATCTGAGATAACAGAAAGAACAAAAAAAAAAAAAAAAGGAAAAAAAATAAATGAAAAATCATTATCACCAAATGAAATGTGTGTGTGTGTTTGTGTAAAGTTTTGTTCATGCAAATGTTGTCTTATTGTATTTTAGTTTTCAGTTTCTTATGTTCTGTTGAATTGAATTGAATTTAGTTTAGTTCAGTTCAGTTCAGTTTTTTGGTTCATTTGCCCTTGATTTGCTTTGGTTTGGTTTGCTTTTGGTTTTGGGTCCGACCCAAGTCTCATTTGAATTCGTTTGTCATGTGACATTTCGGTATTTTTGGTCTTTGATAAATGTTTTGAGTGAACCTAACTAACTACAATACCTACCCGCCCCACCTCACCTGCTACTATCCTATGACAAGTTGCCTCTTTCTACTCTACTAAATCTAACAGCAAACGACGATGATATTCTTGTTTCGATTTCGATGTCGATGTCACTGAACGTTTAAATCGATTTTACCTTCTTTTTTTTCATTTCATATATTTTGTAGAAATTCACATTGTTTCTTATTGTTGTTGTTGTTGCGTCTTCTCTTTGTTGTTTGTTAACTTTATTGTGATCCAAAATGGCTACATTATGTTTCATTTTTGTTTCTTCTTACCAAATTTATTTATTTTTTTTTTTGGTTATTTTTTTAAGTTTCTGTTTGATTTCTTCATGTGTTTTTTTTTTCTTCTAAGCATTTGTTTTTCTTTTCTTTTCTTTTCTTTTCTTTTCTTTTCTTTTCTTTATTTTTCTACTTTTTTTTAAATTTTTTTTTTTTTTTGGAAAACGTGATTCATATGTGTTTTTGTTTTCTTCTTATTGTTTTTATTTGGCGTGGCGTTGCTGGTTTTGTTGTCGTTTTTGGTTTTATTGTCATTGATATTGTCAGGGTGTATTTTATTTAGTTTTCTATTTCTTGTTTTCTTCTTTTTCATAGTTTTGTTTTGGTTGTTTTTCTATTCTCAATATATTTCTATTTATGTTTATTGTATTATTCCTTTCTTTTACTGTCTCTCTTCTCTCTTCCTGCTGTCTGTCAATGATAGAACTTTGAGCCATATGAATTCAATCAATATTGTTTCCGTCTGATTGCTGGTAGTTTTCATAAAAACCGTTTATCTCTTACTTTTCTCTTTTTCTACCTTTGTTTTGTTTAACTTTTTTGATCGATTTTCTATATATTTTATTGATAATGATTTTCATTATATTTTTAAAGGATATTTCTCGTAGAATAGAATATTATTTACTCTTCTCTCAAACAAGTAAACGCATCAAGTAATATAGACTATTTGATCCTCTACTAAGTCACTTCAAAATTAATAAAGAAGTGTGCAAAATGGAGATAAAGAGAATGAAGAGAAGATAGTAGAGATATTGAGAGGATCATCTGTACTTCAAAGTCTCCTGATTCACTCAATAACTCTAAATCTACTTAACAGATTTTCATACGGTTTTCACCAGTGGACCGAGTAATTCATGGGGAAGGTTTTGGAGAAAAGAAAATTCGAAAAACCCCAAAGGAACATCCAAAAAATCTAACATAACATATAAAGTTTAGAGAAAAATTGTAAAATTAATCAAGTGGCCTTTATCCACTAATTTTTTGGGAAGGAAAAGCAGAACAACTTCTGCTCGAGTATTTAGTACATATATAAGAATGAAACTATGTCTGTATGTCTGTTCCTCATGGACTTCGTAACAGCTTTACCGCTTTAGATGACATTTTTAGGGAAACTCTAGCATAGTCTGGAGAGTGTTTGGGACCGAAAATTGTCATCATTTTACCAATTCAAAGCAGTGAATTATCTTAACCAAATGGACAAATGTTAATCTCATTACCAAAGTTATATTATATTGTATATTTCATACCAAATTTTCTTCATAGCCTGTTTTATTTGTGGGGTTTTGTCCCCTTCCTTTGGATCCTTTTATACAATCAATAGAATAAACAAAATATTGTGCGAAAATGGAGGAAGAAGCATCTTTCTTAATTAAAACTTACCTGAAATTAAAAGAGAAAATATTTATTTAATAAAAAAAAATCATTTTAAAATATGCAAAATAATCCTAATGCATCAAAAATTAGTCATTAAAAGCCCAACATTTTTCTTTGGCTTTGTTTTGCTTTCCTTTTTTTCTTCCACAGAACAAAAATGTCATATTGCAGGTGGCCCTCCTTGCAACCTTAATGGTCTTCATTACTACTATGTACACTTGCTAGCTAAACATGCCGGGGAGAAATACCATAATTTATATCATCTATTACTTCAATCCTTTAATTAAGAAATATGAATGAATGAATGAATGAATGACTACTGTGAACCCCTTTTTTTCCATTAACAGAAAGTTAAAACACTTGAAGCGTTCATTTTGTAAAAAATAATTTACACAAAACTTCAGAGTTCAGTTGAATGAAATTGATTTGAGTTGAATGGAGTTGAGTTGAGTTGAATTGCGTTTGTTACACTATTTGGTATGCAACAGCTAAATGCGATTGTCGTGTCTGCATTTAATACACTTGAAATTAATGCAGAACGTGTTCAAATTGCAGGCAACATCAGACTTCTGCTTAGTTCACCCGTTCATTCGTTCACTCTTTCTACCCTTCTCAGTTTTTATTTTTTTAGTAAATTGTGGACCCATTCAAATGGCATTCACTCTTCACATTTGCTAGACGACGACGACGATGATGACATGGAACAAAAATAATTCTGGTGTTAAAAGAGTCTTACAACGAATATATAACAAATGGTGGCAACTCATGAAATTGAAAGCATTTGAAGTGTGTTTACGTTCACTGAATGCGAATCAGTTTCAGTGCAAATTCACTGTACTTTGTTTTGCACCTTTCATTAAATTCAATGGATATGTTAAATGCAAGATAAGATTTGATATCAGGGAATATCAGGGGATCCCCTGATAAACTTGTGTTAGATTCAATAAACTTCCGAAGCTTAAGGAAAGCTAAAAGATTTAGATATACAAAGGTTTTAGTCAGAAGGCTATCAGGCCTTTGACAAGAAAGATCCCCCCAAGTGTTGAATTAAAAAATCATTAATAAACTTAGTTTAACAAAAATTAATTTCAATTAGCAAATGAGAAAAATGAGTCTTAAGAGCCTACAAAATCTTCACTCAACTCTATAAATGGAAGTAAATCTCTCTGATTGTCTAGGAATCTTTAACTAAACTCTTCACAACATTACAACAAAGACTATGAGTTCTAACTAAAAATTTGTGTGAGGCTAATAAAAGAGCTTAATCAGTTTAGTCTGATGAAAAAATCCCAGACAGATTTTATATATATACAAGTATAAATAATTCATTGTTGTAACGTGTAAAATCTCCTCGAGACCATTTCAGTTAATTAATGAAACGCATCATCAATTGTATGTACAAGAACAAGAACAAGAAAAGAAAGAAACACAACGCAATTGCAACCAAATGTGGCAGACGCAAAAATGAACGTAGCAAGTAAATTTAATATCACAATACTCACATATACAAACACAAAACTTATATTCATAGATACAAGGAATACATTATACCCTGTGATAGAGACAGACGAACACGGAGAGGGAGAGGGAGAGCAAAGTAAGCTTGTAACAATGAGAGTGAGAGAGTGGACAAAAGAAAATCATAGTTGAAATTGAACAAATGGCGCAACACAGACAGGAAGCTAGGAAGGACCAAAGGATACAACAATCAAGCAAGCAAACAAACACAAAAAACAAAAAAAAAAACAAAAAATGGGAATATGAAAATCAAAGGGAAAAAGGAAAGAGTTTGAATAAACGAAGGATGGATGGAAGGAAGGAAGGTTTAATACGCAACGCAAAAGCAACGTGCAAATAATGATTCTGTTGTTGTAAATTGTTAGTTCAGTATCAGTGGCAGTGGCAGTTGCAGATACTGACTGTAACGGTAACAGTATCTGTGATGGTGATGGAGATGGTGACATTGGTGTTAGTGTTGGCATTGATGATGGTGGTTGGTTGCATTCAATGGAAATGAAAGAACTAAGTACTAACAAAGGAAACAACAAAAGCATTTAGAAGTTTTGATGAAATTGAGACTGATAAAGACAGAGAGAGAGCGGGCAGAAAGGCATGAAGGGAGATTAGAAATAGTTGAACTAAAGCCAAAATGAAAACAAACGTTAAAAACACAACGCGTACTCAACACATACAAACACACACACATAAATATAAACATTGAATTGCTTATATATATTATTCTATCTTCCCTTGAGTATTGATCCCGTCAGTGCCACAAAGCAAAGCATAGTGACGAAGTGGCGTGATGTGTTAGTGTCAAGCTACGTTAATCCCTATACAAACACACTCACACCCATAGAGATACTTCTTTTATAATATAAATATATCTCTGTATGTACATATAACATCATGCAACCATATTCAAATTTTCTGCACAAAATTTACGAAGCGAATCATTATTAAGAACAAAAATACGAGAGAAAAAAAAACAAAAAACAAAACAACGAAGCGCATCCGTGTCAATGCTGCTACTTATGATGTTGATGGTGTGGTGAAGTAGTAGCATAGTATGGGATCATCACATGGAATGAGGAGAAAAATCGTATGATATTAGATAAATCTAAAAATGTTCAAGCTTAAAAAAGCAAACGATGCAAATACCAAACAATAAACGCCCTCATATCCGCCCACCTTGAAACTTATCTACCCTCCAACCATCACATTCAACCAACCAACCAACCAACCAACCGAGCAGGGAACTTAATCTATGAAACGAAAGAAACGTGTAACTCATTACAGCAAATTTGCATTTAGACAAAAACAAAAAACACAAAAAAAGTGACAAGGGAAGGAATGAAAAAATGCACTTAATATGTCAGCTAAGCAAAACTTTTCCATTAGTTTTGGTTTTCATTATTTTTTGTGCATTTTTTTTTTTTCTTTCTATTTTTTGTTGATCAACTTTATTTATGCGAAACACGATTCGCTAATGTCACTTTAAAAGTAGAAGGAAACACAACACAACTTCTGCTTTGATATAATATTATTAGATGAGCTAATCTGCAAACGCATTCAAAGTCAAGGCGTGAGTAACCATCTTCATCTTCATCATCATCATCACCACCACCACCACCAACGCTTTCATTATCATTATAAACAACATCATCATCAATATCAATGTGAATGTGAATACTTATGTATGTATATATTATCATCACTATCATCAGCATTAATATCATTAACATGAAGAACAATGAATATGGCTGATTTTGTTCTTATGGCAAATTAAGTGGTTGCCATATTCAAGCGATGGCTCCCGTCGACGAACTACAAACGAAGCCCATTTGATCGCCAATATTTATGATGCCTGTTCTTGTTGTTGTTGTTGTTGTTGTTGTTATGCATGAGTTTGTATGTGAATTATATCTAAATACACATATGTTTCTGTATTTATAGTAGATGAAGCTATTGCTAGCATACTATGTATGATATGCTTTGCTCTACTATGCTGCTACCCCTGCAGTGTTGCAATGCGGCAAATCTTTTGATTTGTGCTCTACACATGTGAAGCATGCATACCACATACACTCATTATACTCATATTGGATAAATAAGAGGCAACTCAATTTGATTATGATGATGATATAGCGATGATGATGGCGACTCATCTCTTGCAAAATTTATTACATGTCAAACATTTGTGAGCATTTGTATAAATAAATATAGCAACATTGACAATCTATTCACAGTAAATAATACTAAAATATGAGAACCGATATACATAAATATCTATATTTATGCATACATAAATTCGTATGTATATTTTGTATCAGATTGAATTTCAAGTAATTAAGTTACAAAAGTTGACTTAAATTATGAACGCTTAATTAGCCTGAGAATCTTGTTGTGTGGTCAATTGTAAAAGAACTTGAAGTGGAAACATAATCAGAGAAAAACAAAGAAAGTCAACTATTTTTTTTAGTTAATAAATTTATAAATATGGAATTTCCCAGGGCTTTCTTTGTATAAATATTATTTTAAAAAAATTATAAAATTTTATTATTTTCAACTAAAATATTTTTTGTTTATGTTTTTTTTTTTTTTTTTTTTTATTTATAAAACTCTTGTGTAGAGTCACCCTGTATTTGTATGAAATAAAAAAGCCACAAAACAATGCACACAATGCACAGTTAAAGAGAAACATTTCAAGCACAAATTCTCTTGCAATTGATGGAAAACTCGCTTAATAAAGGAAAATTCGCTCTTTAAACTGACATAATAGGGTGCTTCATTTTCAAAGATGGAAAGTAAATAAAACAAATTAAATAAAAAATATTCAAGTTAAAATAAATAAAATTAATAAATTCATAATAAAATTAATAAATTTTTACTAAAAGAATTGAGCTTAAAAAAATTAATATAAACTTATAAAATAATTTTAAGAAAAAGAAATTTTTAAATAAATAAATTTATAATAAAATAAAAAAGCTTCAATAAATTATACTAAATTTATGACATAAATAAAAAAAAAAAATAAAAAAAAATTATAGAATTTTTTAAAACACAGAAAACCAAACTCATTTAAATATTCACAAAAACAAAAAAAAAAAACAAAAATATGAATAAATTAAGAAACAAATCTTGTTGCATATGCTCAGAGTCCAGAATAACAATTCTATTGATTGATAAAGAACAATAGAATTTTGATGGTTCATGAATTAAATTATATAGAAACTTGTCCATAAATAAATATCGAAAATAAATATTTTAACAAATTTGATTAATAATGGGTTGAGGAAAAATTATACGGTCAACCAACCAATATTTATACCCTTCACATATTTCTCAGCTTTTATTTGTTGGCTTTGCTATTTGGGCGAAAACATTTGAAATTATTAATAATTTGTGATATGATTTCTATTGAAATTGTTTATCTTCTTATTGTGAAAAATATATATTTCAATTAAATAAGATTGGGAGTCGAAAGCCATAGTAGTAAGTGCCCCCTTTAAGTTAATCTTAATTTTATATTTATTTTTTTTTTGTGGTAGTCACCTCTTTTATTTGAATTGTTAACTGGGTTTTTAAAAAACTTATTTACCTTATTACATAGACAGTCTTGTTTATAATGAATCTGATGTCTTTTCTTTATACAATTAAAAAATAATCATCACTTGATTAAATAAAACTTATATATATTACTATATAAAATGATAAAGGTTGAACTTATAATATTTTTTATTTTTTTTTTTTGTTTTATTTATTCATTGGTTTGTAATGGATTTTTTTTTTTTATTATTAAAAATTGTAAGCAAAGAAATTCTTTAAAAATGTAATCATTATTTTAGCAATTGAGAAACCATTCATTTGCTCTTCGATTTAATTAAAAAAATTAATTTAAATTTAATTGGATTAAATTTTCTATTATTTTTTTCCAACTTTCATATGATTTTTCCTATTATGGAAGTTTATCTATTTGATTTATGAAATACTAAATGCGTGAGTGGAATCTTTTTTATTTAAAATTTCTCTTCTTATTCTATGAATCATCATTCTTTTCCTTCTTCTTGGTTTTCAATTATCCCCAATGGATTTTTCTATGTATGATTGCGAAAATGCTTAGAATTCAAAATGCACAAAATGATAGAAAATCCAAATAAACAAATAACAGATTCAATCAGAATAGTTGCATGAACTTACAAATACAAAACACATACTCGTAGTACAAACATTTGTGTTTGTGGATACTCTTACTACTAAACTAAACTAAACTAAACTAAACTAAAGTCGAACTAAACTTTCTCCTTATAAAAATTTCTGATTGAGTTTTGTGTGAGAATAGTAGTAAGTGGAAAGTGCAAAAGTATAAATTTCAAAAAATGAAAGCAAAAAATAAGAAAATCGTATCAAAATGATTCGATTTGGTTGAACTTCTGCTGCTTGTTTGCTACTTGCTACTTACAGAAGAAGGTGTAAATAATTTTGAAAGATGAAGATGGAGTATGAGAATGTGGAATAAAGAAAGTCCCTTCATGGGTGCATAAGTTTCCATGATTGCGTGTCCAGTCCACAGTTGGTCAACTATATACGGAACTTAGTTGAAGTTGAAGCAAACTAAACCAAAATAAACTCAACTGATTCCAAAATGAAACGTGTTCAATTTGAACTCATGAATGTTTCAGTAGTTTTGATGGATTTGTTGGATTTTGCCAGTGCATAAAGAAAATTGGCAAAAGCAAAATGAATGAATGAATGAATGCGTCAGTCAGTCAATTGCCAAAGAAATCTAATCAGCTAAAATTGAAATGAAAATTATTTAAAAAAGAAATAGAAGAAAGTTTTTTTTTAAGAAAAATTTACCAATTTTTTGTTTTTTTTTTTATTTGAAAAATTATTCAATTTACTGAATGAAATAATAAAAGTCATTGGCCTTAAAATTGTGTCAAAAGTGTCTGATTATGTTTCAGGGAAGCTTAAATCAAAGGCAAAACAGTAACAATAACATTATAAAGCAATAATAAAGACAACAACAACAGCAGTAACAACAATGATGATGAAGAATAAATCGCCACATAAATATAAAATACTGTGAGGCGACCTTGAAAAGCAGTAAAATTTTTTTAATGACTCTCACTTTTTATGAGGCATCGCCAAACGACATCATCGCAAGCCAAGTCAAGTCAAATCAACTCAACTCAACTTTATTTTACTCAACTGTAGTCAGTCAAGTCAAGTTGAGTCGAGCTAAACTCGAAGGTCTGTAAAATCATTTTGAACTGTGACAATAACAAAAACAGGAGGAGAAACACGAATCAAGCGAAACATTAAGGCAGAAGATGTGTAGAAAACGAGAGGAAAAACAACATAAAATCACACATTTGAAACACACACATACACACAGATACTCAACTTACTTATACAGAAGAGATACAACACACGCACACAGGGAAAAGCGACCATAGACCATCTAAATGCACGCGCTTTTTGGTGATCGGTAAATGCCGCAAATAGTTTTCAAACTCATGATGTGGCCATTATTAACTATGACCGTGTCCAAGTGCAAACAACAGACAAAAAGACCAACAGACAGCCTTTGTCATACCAAGAAAATGTCAAAGATACATATGAGATATTTTATGTAGTAGACCTTTTGAGGTAGTTGAACCCTTTGCCTAGTTTTTCTTTTCTTTTCTTTTTTTTTTCAACTTTCATTTGTTGATTTTCGATTATTTTTATCTCTTTGTATTTTTCTCCTATTTTCCTATTTTCTTGTGTATGTTTTATGTGAGAAGTTGCGGCTCATCCATGGCCTTCAGTCATCATCATCATCTTCACCATCATCAACTGCCTCCGCCTGTGTCTTTAGCGTTACTTCTTTCTTCTTTTTTTTTTTATTACTTTACGATGGTCGTTTCGCATTTATGGTTGTTGTTGTACCGCGCAAACATTCAGAAAATTTTCTAGACGAACAGCAATTGACATTGAAGTCATCACTTTCAGTCTCAGTTTCACTGCAACAAAACAGATAAAAGAATGAAAAGAAAGAAAGCAAAAGGCGGGCGTATGGCATAATTATCCATAAAAAGTTGATAGCATTTAATAACAGGAATGTTTCTAGGCACATCTTAAGTAAATCTATGGAGACAGAGAACAATCTTTTCTTGTAAAATACGCTCCTGTGCGTAACCCTTTTTCAGGAATACAAATGTTTTAAGTTGAAAACAGGGAAAAAATCTACTTCTAATTTTTATTTCAAGGTCTTTTCAAAAAAGGATTGACATTTAATTACAATTTTTCTATTTATGTTTCTTTTTGGAAAAATAATTTAGTTAATTCTTTTTTTTTTTTTTGTTTTGTTTTTTTGAGAAAGTGAATAGAATTGTGTTCAAGGTCTTAAGCAAAGAAGCCTTTTGGTACAAAAATATCTAGAATTACTTTATATTTTTGGGTCTCAGTAGATTTCAAAATTGATAAGTTTTTAATAAAATCTTTTTGATTGGAATTATGATCTTCATTGTTTGATTTGAAAGCATAAAATTGTTCAAGAAAACTTAATTCAATAAGTTCTTTCATCCACTTTCATGACTGGAAAGCGAGAAGCAAGTAGCTAGCAGTCATATGGTGGGCGATTGAGCCTGGCTGTACTGTCGCTAGGACACCTCTGGTCTTGCTATCAACCGAAACAGAACTAAGAGCTCCGACAATTCCACAAGAAAAGGATTCAGACGATGATGGAACTCTTATGACCCAAAGGATGCACGTTCCACATCAAGATTTCTATCGAAGCTGTAAAGGTGGTCAGAGAGTATTCAACACCTCCTCTGAGACTGCCCTGCTCTTCTTGGAATTAGTACTTGTCTTTTTGGGAAACCGTTCTTTGATGATTTGGCAATGTTGCTACTAAGAGACTTGGAGACCGGAATCTTCAGTTTAGTTTTAAAGACTGAGAGAGACCTCTGGTAACAACTTGGGTACCCTACCTTCTGATTACCCTAATCATATCTCTCAAACCAACCCCTTCCGCCAAACCCTTTATCGTTTTAGCATACATTTTATTAATCATCAACTTATCAATGGCATTCTCTGATCGAAACCAATCTTCTACAATAATTCAGTACTATAGATCGCAAGCAGACAAAGTTGGAAACCTTCGATAAAAAGTCATTATATTCCTACTTTGCTTCTTGAATTACTCTCTTACATTTGCCTTCATACAACTTAACTCAAGCTACACAATCTTAATTGCTATGAATTAAAGAACTTCTTCTTTCATTTTTTTTAGAAATTTAAGTTAAACACAAAATGAAGTTCATATCTTTTAGCAAAACAACTATGCATTTGCATAATTTCGAATGCAAAAATTATTATAATTTAACAAAACATTAAATGAAGATATTTATGCAGGCTTCCACTCATTTTTCCTTCTTGGCCAAGAATAAACAACAAACCAACAATAATACCTGATGATGGCCAGCCCCTTTGACCAACCATTCACTCCTTCCATTCAATTCCATTTCATCTTTCAAAAGAGAATTTTATGCAAATTGTTTACATGGTGGCGTCCAAGGGAAATGAATGCATTTCTTTCTACTTGAGTTGTGTAAAGCGACAAAAGATTGGGGCAGGAAAAAGGTAAGCAAATTAACTGACTGGCTCACTGACTGACTGACTGACTACCTTCTTGTTTGCCCGAGAGCCTTTGTCTGTTGGACTTGGTGTAGTATTTTAGTCACGTTAATTCATTCAACATTCAACGCTTAATTCACGACTTATAAAGTTTTTAACTTATTTCGTGTTCATAATACATGCAAATTTATTTGTTTTGCAAATAAGAAACAAGAATTTGTTGGTTCTTATAGAATCCAACTAAATGGTTGATGTTAAGCAAATTGCCTCCTCAACTGAAAGCAACTTAACTTAACTTGATTCGTTTCATTTTGACTCAATCAACAGAAAGAGTAGAAACAGAATCCAATACTAAAACCAAAGCCAAAACCAATTCAAGTTGAGACGGTTGCTTGGTTGATGCATTTGAGTCGAGTCAATGATTGGATTCCCCAGAAACTTTAACAAATCTGATAAACGGATACATTAACTATTGGTTTTTATATTGAATCGGTTGCACTCAACATAAACTATGTTGATTTATCGTTAACTCATCCGAACTAAGGGGTCCGTTTGTCCCTACCACATTTTGCATTACATCTTCCAAGTAGAAGTGTGAAGTTGAAGAACTAAGCGTGGACAATAATTTATCAGAGCTCATGTTCCATCCAACTTATAATAACAAAATTTATGACTTGATAAACTGAAACTTTTACTTTGGCCATATGTTTTATTTTGCCTTGATATACATTTCAACTTATGTCATGTTATTGATGACGACGACGACAACGCATCGCTCGCTGTCCGCTGTCTTATGAAAAAGCAGCAAAAAACTTTTTGCCAAGAAAAAGCATTTATTCAGTTGACACCAACGAAGACCGATAAAATTTCCTTCCTTAGTTTTGACGAACATCAGAATGTATTTGCGTATCTATGTGAATGAATGAATGAATGAATGTTAGTGGCATGAATAACATTTTGCCAAAATAATTAGGAAAGTGTGGAAGTAAAGTCTTTTGTCGTTGTTGCTATTGTTGTTGTTGTTGTTGTTGAGGAAAACTTTCACAAAAGTGTTTTTAATAAAAAAGATATTGGCATAGAAAGTTCCATGAATGGTTAGAAGAATGGATGAATGGTTGAATCAACAACACAACACAACACAACACAACATCACAAGTATCTATGCAAAAACTCATATAAGGTGACACTCGAATTATATTAGACAAATACATATTGTATATAGTAAATAGAAGATACAGATAGATAGACACTAGTGCCTGTGACGATAGAAAAAAAAGCATACAAAAATTTATTCATTTTTATTACAACAAAAATAATTTGATAAAGAATTTGTGTGAATTAAGTGTGAGAAATACACAATCTGTTTGGCAAATTAAATGACAACCGAATAGAACAAAGCAATGGAAATGTGTATATAGATGAAAACGACGACGAACTTCTTAATGTCTTCGCTTTGTGTTGGCAAAGAACAAAAGAACAACTAACATTCCTCCATACATTATTTAATTATATTTGAACCACACAGAAACGAAAAATTAAACAAAAACTTAAAGGCAAAGGATTGGGTTACAAGCTTAAAAGTTTTGTCAAAATTTATATTATTCTCAATTGTGGTGAGATTTTGGTTAATTAACTTTATTTAGCAACCACAAATTGAACTTCTTAAGAAAGATTTGTTAAGCCCTTTGAACTTAGTATTATTATTATTTATAACAATTAGCTCAATTTAAAAAAAAAAACTAAGGCTAACTTAATGGTAACGGCACTGGCTACTAAGGCCTTCGGGGCTTTGTTTGGCAGTGAGGTATCTTTTATATTTATATTTTATAATCTTTTAAGTATATTTCATAAATATTCAATTCCCTTCAAGAAATTTTAGTTTTAACATTCATAATTAATAAATTTCAATTTGTTTCCTGTTTCCATTTTTTCCTTTATTTGCTTTATTTCATTTTTCTTTTTGTAAATTTCATCAAAACTTTTATTTATTTATTTTGCTGTGCCAAGAAATTTCAACGAATCCTTTCGAATTGTGTTTTCCTATGGCAAATAGTGACAATCATCATTCACAAACTTTACTTAACCCTACGACGACGACAATAACCAAACGGGTAAATGGGTAGTGGAGTAGTGAGTGAAAGGACAAATACTAAGAGCAAAAACAAATATGCCAAATAATATTTTAAGGTTTATTTGTGTTAGTATTGGTATTTTTGTTATATGAATATTTTTTGTGTGACAGTATGGAACTCCTACACTTTTAGTGTAAGATCAGGACCAATTGAAGTTTATTTTGAATTTTTCGTTCTATCATTTCATCATTTCTCTTTTCTAAAATTTAACTACACATTGTTTTGATATCTTTTTTGGTAAAATTAAGTTAGCTTTATGTACTTTTATCTATGTACTATAAACTATCAGGGCAACGATGTTTGGAATTTATTTAAAATTGTTTTGTATAATAAAAAAGTCATGTGGTTAATAAAGTTCACTACTCTGATTTTGGAAAATTATGGTCCGATCCGCACTAAACTTGACGTAAACACTATCCACACTATACTAGAGGTTCCTTGAATATTTTATTTAAATAGATGTAGCGGTTTCGGAGTCCGTAGGGAACAGACATACCAAAATCTTTATTTTAAGGAAATTATTGTATCTCTTAATATTATAATATATGACTGACTAACTCACTATATAACTATTCAAAGTAATCACTTGTTAAGATATTGGTAAAATTCTATAAAAATGACTATTGGACTGTTCAAAGAATTCCGGATTATGATACAAGTATGAAGAACATATAAATAGAACTCGATTAAATAATGATGAGGAACACATTTTACAAACTTCGGTGTTATAATAATAAATGTTTAGATAACCAAGATTTATAGGTTCCTCATAGGTTTATCATAATCCGCCCCTGTATTTTGTTATATGTCTACTTGGCTACTTGGCTATTGGCACGTATCCCTTGCTTTCTTGCTTGCTTGTTTGTTTCAGGCAGGCAGTTGGGTTGACTCGCCTTGACTTGACTTGTGTTGTCGTGGGTTGCTTTATTCAACAAAAAGCAAAAATTTCTATTACCGAAAAAAAAGAGAAAAGAAAAAATAGAAGGAAGAAATTACCAGAAACCACGTACGTATATCATCGTAGCTCTGAAATGGAAATATACAATATTTCCGGTTGGATTTCCGGCGCTCCTTCACCAATATTTTCTACCACCATTTGCAGTACCCGCATTGTGCAATGCCTTTCTTCTTTTTGTATTTTCCTTTTAGCATTTTGCAACACAATCTCGACACAATTTTCTTCTCATACTACTTATTTACTACACTAGAAGATGACATATGAGGTTCAGTTCATATTTCAAACAACAAAACATAGAAATAAGGAAAAAGAAAACTAAAACTAAAACCAAAACCAAAAAAGAACAAGAAATCATTCTTCCGCATGGTTGCCTTTACAAAGTCGAGGCGTGTTTTCACTGACTCAACAAAGTTCGTTGCAATTTTTTGTATTGTAAATAATAGAACTTTGGAGCGAAGAAAGAAGAGGCAACATGATATGAAAACTTGTAACCTCTCCATACATAGCACAACTTCAACTCACTCACTTTCAACTTGACATTAAGACTCCTCTACTCGATGATTCTATTGTCGCGTCCATGGGGAATGCAACCAATTTAGAATGAATGCCACTCAAAACAGATTTACTTTTTGGCAACTTATGGCTCATGTGCCTTTAACTGATGATGATGATGTTGTTCTCAAGTTTGTTTTACTCCTGCAACTTGTGTCTTTGTCTCTTGACTCAATCCTCAAGTATTCTAGTACTATTATGTTCTCTTGTGTTTCTAGGAAAAGTGGAAAAACTTTTCCCATTTTTTCCTTAACTTATCATTTTCTATGATATTTTATAAATGAAAGATACAATGTTATTTTGAGACTTTCAGACGTTTCTCATTAAAAGTTTGTAGTTTCTTGTTTGTTATCAAGAAAATTTTCTTCATTTATTTTCGGTATCTTAAATCATCAAATTACTTAAAGATATTTATTATTTTATTCTCGAATAAGAATAAAGAGATTTCCGTAAAAATACTTTATTTCTTGACGAAGGAATTCCATCTTTTTAGCAAAATTTTAGTGAAAAATTGTTTGAAAAATCATTTATTTTATTTAATCATATAACTTTTCCACCACCTTTATATTCTTGAAATGCTGATAACAGATACAATGAATGACCCATCAAATTAAGTTAAACAAGAATCTAGAAATCAAAAAAAATTCCATTTTTGAGTTGATTTTAAATGAAAGAATTAAGAAATTAATGATTGAACTCAAATATTTAGTTATATTTTACAGTTCAAAACCACATATTTGCCATTTTTATAATGTATATTTTAATTGTTGTATCTAATTAAAGTCTGAGGAAAGAGAAGAGAAAAATCACTATTTGACTCAACAGTAGCGAAAACCACTTGCAAAGCAAACTTGAATTAATTTAAAAATTGTAGGAAAAAAAAAAAACTCATTGCAAACTGAATCATGGGGCATGATGATGTGGATATGATGATGAAACCAGTTAGACCCCCCAGCTAAACTACTACTTATTTTAAACTTCAATTAGCAGCAAACTTTTAATTGCAATACTTATTACTAAGCAAAGTTGCCTTAAGAGATACTTGTAAATGTAAAGTGATTGCATCTAAAATGAATGAACATTTCAATTAACCCAAAATGTTAAAAATTTTTATACTCAAGTCAAGTGGTGTGGTATTTTGATTTGCCGACGGCAATTGTCATTCCGAATTATTACAAATAAATTGATTAGAAACATTATTTCTATCATGCAAAAATTAATATACAATATTTTCTGTCAATTAAACAACATTAAATAAAAATAATGAAAAATATTCTCTATGATTTATGAATTATTATTGTGCAAAATCATGTGGTGATGATGATGATGATGATAAGATAAACATTTTAGAAGCAATTGATAATAAAATAGCGACTCTGAGCGCTGTGAGTGCAAAACTTGAAATGATTTCTTGATACTTTTCGTACAGATTGTCGAAATGAAAGAGTCTTATTGAAAAAAAAAAAAAAAAACAAGAAGAAAAAAAGTATCTGTGCGCGCGCAGAGTATCAAAATTGTGTGTGTTTCCATAGCAACCACGAAGGCAGCAGAGACACAACAACAACAAATTATTTGGTAAAATTGAATTGCGCATGTATTGTGCCTCGCTGGCATTAGTATGCGTGAGAGAATCACACAAATACCAAGGAATCAAAGTACACACAGATACATTCGACCACGCCTGGGTTTTGGCTATTATCATTGTATGCATTTCTTATGCCGTCTTGGAGTGAGTAAGAGAGAGAGAAAGAATTACTCATGCTGTTTGTATCTTACAGATACTTTTTTTTTAGATAAATTCATAATGGCCGCCGTTGCGTGAGATAAAATGTTGGTGTATCCATTACTCGTTTTATTTATCTTTTCTCTCTTATTTGATTTTTTTGTTTTCCATTTGTAGATAAATTCAAAATCAAGCGACATGCGCGACATCTGTCGGGATACTGCGTAGTAAATTATCTCAGTATCTTTGTGCTTGTATCTATCTGTCTACCATTGTACATTGCTGCTGCTACTACTACTGCTGCTTCATTTCATGTGAGGCATCATCTTCTGATTGGATTATTTTGATTCCATTGAATCTGCAACTGCAACATTGCTTTGATGAGATTCTTAATAGAATTTTTAGTTTGATTTTTAGCCGCTAGGCGCGTTCTTCTTCGATTCTACCATATTGAATATATTGTAAATGAAAAACCAGATACTCGTATATAAAGTTGTAGATAAAGTTATCCTGAGCAACATGCGGCAATGAAGTTATGTAAGACCATTTACCTTCACTTGTACTTAAGCAACAAAGTTGTGTTAAAGTGGTAAGAATAGAGAAGGAAGGAATAATTAAGTGTGTTTTTTTGTTGAATTTAGTTTATGGTTTAGATAGAGTTTGACTTTTATTTAGAGTCCTTTATAGGACACAAATTTATGAGCTGATTTAGATTAAATTTGCTATAGTTTTTTACCTTAACTTCCAGTGTGAATATTTATAAAAGAAGATCATACTTTGTACGAATGATGTCTCTGAAAATTGGATCAATTCATTGGGTAAGGGAAAGAAGTTCTGTAATCTAGACAAATTTTTGTATTTCTGTCCCAAATCCTTAAGTTCATATGATACTCAACTTAAAACTTTTCTACCAAAGATATATTTTTGTATCTCTCTGCTTTGTTTGTTGTTGATAACATTTCTTTAAAAATCTTATTGCCTCTTAAATAAACTATCATGGGAGACAAATTCACAGTATCAAATTAGGTTAATCTTCCTTAAAATTATAAGTGAGTAACTTAAGTGTGATTATAAAAAATTATTCCCCACAGATAAGATAAGATAAAGAAGGATTGTTTTGCTTTGAAATAATCAAAAATACAAAAATAGTAAAATGTTTTCTTTGCTCATTTGTTAAAAATTGTTAAATCTGTAAAACTATTTAAATTTCTTCATTCATTCATTTTCCATACATTAAGATTTCCTTGAGTAAGCAATCATCATGAAGATTATTAGTAGAGAAGAAGTTCGAAAAGTCTTATTTAACTAAACTAAAGTAATCCATGCTAAGCATAAGAATAATTTGTAATCAGTTTGTGTTAACATGGGTGTCATAAATTTCTATTGACCTTTTTGGGCACGAACAAATAACATAGTCGTCACTCACAGATACACATACTAAAAACAAGCTCATGCCACATTTTGTGGCAATTGTTCGACAACGACGACGACGACGACAACTTGCGATAAAGCGTTTGACACTGCGAACTAAATTTATTGGTTGCGATGCACTCATTAGCATTCGAATGCCCTGAACTCGTCAAAGATGAACTAAAGAGATGAACGGACTCATTAAGGAACTCATGAAATCAGTTGTGGGGCATCGAGGAATCGAGCGCCATTGCCACTGAATGAATAACAAAGTGACAACCACAAAAAACCAACATACATACAACAAGAAGAACAACACAATAATTGAGCTCACAAATCAAGATGAAAGCGCTCAACAGAAAAAACTGACTGCCTGACAGACAGAAAGAAAAAAAGGAAAGAGAACAGAAAGAAATAAGAAATGAGATACAAAAATGACTTTGTTTAAATTTATGCACAATTTTTGTGTTATTTTTTGTGTTGTTGAAATACCAAAGTAAAGAAAAAACGTGAAGCTACTTAAGCATCTTCCTCAGTTGTTGGATAGAAAAAAAGCAAAACTCCTCTAAAGCAATTTCCACTTTCAGCTCATCTTAAAAAAAAGATGAGCCGTCAGCTACATCCAAATTGGGCGGTCTACAAAAATGATCCAAAGTTGAGGAACAAACGCGCGCAGGTCGTGGTTGTGTGGCCTGGCATATTGATGAACCGCAGCAAATTGGCTCCACACTGGTTTAGTTGTTTTTTGGTTGAAAAAATAGAAGAAAAATGTAGAAAAAAGCTACGGGAATATTGTATAAGTTGAATGTGAGTGAGTGTGTTGTTTCTGTTTGAGTTTGGCAAAAAAAAAAAACCTGCAACTTGGCAATCTGCCATCATTTGATATAAATCCCCAAGATAAAATAGACAATTGCTCCCCAATGTTTGTCAACACAAACTAAGCTAAGCATTTTCCTCTACATCTACTCACTACTCACTCTCTAAGAATTTTTGTTTACCCTATGAAGTATTGTATATTGGTATGGCAAATGTAGAAATGAAGCCAAAATGAATTTTTTTAAGAAAATTATTCAATGACTCAATTTTCATATTCAACATACAATGAGTATCTAAGTGTATATTACTTTTACATAGCATAAATATTGTATATACAATAGTTTTAAAGACCACACACTCTATTTTATTCTACTATTATATATAATCAGTGATAAAGACATTTTTAAAATAATAACTCATTGTGTCTCAAGTTCAATGCACTTGAGAATTGATTGGAAATAACTACGGGCTCTCTCTCTCTCTCTCTCTCTGTGTGCACTTGTCCATTAAAATTTCATTGAGATACACATTCCATTGTGCCGTTAGCATTGAACGAACGATGGATGGACGACGCCATTTCATTTTCAATGTTTGAAATTCAAATCGAATGAAATGAAACATGTTTTTCGTTTTGCTTTGACAGGCGCAAACCTCAATAATTTATCTGACTTTATTGCATCGCATTGAATTGTCCAGAGCAGACAAACATCATCATAATCATCACTATCATGCCGATAAAGAAAAGGAATATCAAAAGAGAGAGAGAGAGAGAGAGAGAGAAAGGGGGCGATTAAGATGCATAAATATAAAATACATACATAATAAATTTAATATTATAGTAAATTTAATTATGAAATAACTTTAATATTTGATTATTATAAGCAAAGTTTTGTTGGATAAAGTTGTACTAAAGTTGTATAATTAATAAAAATTAAATAAATTATAATTGAATAATAAAATGAAAATAAATATAATATCATAATAAAAGAAAATAAATATGATAATAAATGAAAATAAATATCATAATACATGAAAATAAATATGATAATAGTTCATAAAAAAATATTTATATATATTTCTTCATATTTTTTATTAATCTATGACAATAAACTTTATTGCATTTTGATTATCTCCATCAAATTTCTCAAAAAAAAAAAAAAAATTAATTCTCTTTAGGTAAATTTTGGTAATTATTCTATTTAATTTAATTGAGTGAGTTTTGTTTTAAATATTGTTTGTTGCCTTTTTAATTCTTTTGTAATTACATAGTCAAATTTAGAATGTTATAATGAGTCAAGTTATGGTCACACTAAGTGACTGGTTATGAGAAATCGGTCACATATGACAATGTGAATCAGTTGAAACGCTGACTAAGCCAAGTCAGGTTTTGCAATGCATTTGGTTGGACTTGAAGGGAAACATCTGACATGAGCTGCTTCCATATGGCTAAGCACTGATCTCTGACCTCTACTGCCAACAAATGTATCCTTTGAAGCTATCGATTGCTCAAAGCGATCAGAATTGGTCAATAGGAAAGACTTTGTGTTTCACCAGAACAACAACAGACCAAACACGTTAATAATAACTCGCCGGAAACTCTGTGAGTTGGGTTGGGAAGTTTTAATGCATGCTTCGTGTATTTCAGATCTTGCGCCAAGTGACTATCAACTCTATTTGGTATTTGCAAAATTTTCTTGTTAACAAAAAATGGCTACAATGGAAGACTATGAAAATCGTTTGACAGAGTTTTTCAGCAACAAGAATCAGAGCTTCTATGAGTGAAGTACCATGAAGCTAATGGAAACAAGTCATTGAACAAAATGGGACATAGTATTTGACATAAATCGGATAACCCAAAACATATAATAATGGATTTCTTTTTTCCCCAACCTAATATTTCGTATTGATTTTTCATTAATGACAAAAATTGAATAACATTTCTAATGAATAAGAGATTCTTATCAAAATAGTATTTCTAACCTTTTATTCAAAATTCTTAGCAAAATAAATTATTCACATTGAACTTCTATACATTTCATAATATATTTCGAAAATATCTAGCATTCATTTCTTCATCATCAGTTTCATATTCTATTTGTTCTTCAAAAACCTTGTGTCTTTATTTACGTATGATTTCTATCTATTTATGTTGTCGTCTATTTTGAGCTTTGCCATTTCTTTGTTGTTTAATTTGTGAAAACTTATAAAAAGACAAAGAGGAGGATAATGCATCTACATAATATAAGAATCAGTCAAGACGCTCTGAAGAAGAGGAGACAGCAGATCATGTCTTATGTCATTGAGAGAGCCTAATCTGGGTCAGACTCAGCTATTTGGTTGGCCAATATATGGAACCAAATGAAATTGGATGTTTGCTTTGAAATTCTTGCCGATGGAATCTAATCTAATTTATAGAAAGACAAGACACCAGAGAATTGGATCCAATCAACTAAAGAGATTTAATTTATATATAAACTTTTAAATGTGATTTCTGAGTAAATTTATATTATTCAATAAATGAGTTCTTTATTTCAACTTTTTTTCCTCTTCTGACCTAAAAAGATTTTTTGTTTACAAAAATCTTTTATAAATCATTGAAAATCTTTCTTAATAATAATAAAATTTATGATTTTAAAATTTTATCAAAATACATAAATAAATTGCATACAAAATTGTCAATTGTCAATTGAACAAATAAACAAAAGAAAATATTGTAATGCAAATGAAATATTTACAAAAAGAGAAACAATGAACACAAAAAGATTTTACAATACAATACGAAATTATATTGTACAATGTAAAATGTTCGTTTTGCTACTTGAATAAAAACGTGCGATATGGAAAATAGTAACTTAGTTGTATCTACATACTACATATTATATACTGTAGAGGCGCCTTGAATTTCAATCAACTATACACAACAACAACTACAACTAAAACAACAACAACAACAACAACATACAGTGTGTGTGTATATATATAGATACAACAACAACATCAACAAGCTCGCAAGTATAATTCAAAAGGCGAGTATCAGTCTGTTTGTCTACCCATCAGTCCCCAGTCCATACATGTATCTATTTATCCATTTATCTGCTACTATTGTACTACGTACTATGACTGCGCAGTCTATTCAGTGTATCTACTTACTATACTCGTACTATAGACAGACATGTCATGGCTGCGACTCTTGTTTGCTGCCTACTTCAATGGCCGACAAACTAACTTTGCCTCAGGGAACCGAGTAGCGCACAAGCATATACCATACAATAAATAGATATAAGTGCGAGAGAGTTCGCTGCAACCCTGTTTGGTTAATCTTCTGTAGAAATGTGAGGGAGAGAGAAAGAGGTTTCGTAAAAGTGGTTGCAGTACTTTGTTACTATGCTGTAGAGATACAAAAGTATCTAGATACGTGCTACAGTTATTATACAATATAACGGCATGTTGTATATCATATCGAGAACAGACAACCAAGAAGACAACACGGACATTTGCACTGTTGCTTTTTCTTTTTGGTTATTTTTGTTTTTTTTTTTTAACCCTTTGACATCTGTGTTTGTATTTCGCGCCCTTGAGCGACTTTGTTGAGGGGTGTGAACGACCCAATTAGCTAAATACAAATAAATCAAATGGAAACTGAATTCATTCATTCATTTACCTTCCTGTTATTCTGTATATATTTATTTATTTATTTACCTTTTATTAGTAGATTTTCTTAGCTAACTTAATCAGGTGCTAAAATATTTAATATTTTCCGCTTTTCATTTTAATTTTCTTCTATAAGAAATTAATCTCTTGTGGGTCAAATGCAAATTATTTAAGTTCTTTCGCTCTAATGAACTTCAAACGTTTAATGGAGCATTTAATGGGAGCATTGAAATATTCTACGGTAGAACATTTATCTGTGTATCTTTATTTGTTTGTTTGCATTGAAATTAGTTAATTCCGTTACTCTAATTGAGCATCTTCACTGTAATTAACCAAATTTAAGCAAATTAAAGATACTACTACCAGGAACCATCAATACTTCTTCATTATACAATGGCAAAGGCAAAGGCAACAGCTTGATAAATGGATGGATGGATGGATGGACGAACGTAGAAAAGACAAGATGGAGGCTTTATTATGGTTTCATATAAAAACTCAGCTCACAGTGAAATTAGTTTAATTAGTACAATAGAAAATCTTCTTTCTATGCAGATCTTCTATGACTTGTAAACAGTGTGATGAGGCAAATTCAGGCATACAGCCAGACATCACAACAATATTCAAACACAACATGAAGTCTGATTAGTTTTTTTTTTTTTATATTTAAAAATTGATTCTCTTTTGGT
This sequence comes from Amiota mariae, assembly GCA_035041805.1. NCBI lineage: Eukaryota > Metazoa > Arthropoda > Insecta > Diptera > Drosophilidae > Amiota > Amiota mariae. Next base: position 6,062,816 of record JAWNKV010000325.1, read on the forward strand.
TTTGTTTTCGTTTTTTTTTTTTTTCTATTTTTACTATTTTGCAACAAAATTCAGTTTCATTGTTTGTTCTCTGGGATGCAGCAGAGAAATAGATACTACATGGCTTAAGAGCAACAGCAGCAGACAGAATTTCATTATATATTTATGACATCTTCGAAAAAACTTATATAGTAGACAAACAACACATGTGACTGATTAGATGCTGATGATGATTTGGATGATAGACATTTTTATGAAGTTGAAAAGACATTTATATAGAATAGAGTAAATTGGCTTCATAAGAAGTTCAAATGATATTTGTTTGCTAAATTTATTTAGATAAAGTATTTAATTTTATTTTCTTAATACTTAGTATCATATAACTTTTTGAACACTTAAGTGTTTATTAGAAGCTTTGACATATTCATAAAAATTTAATAAATAAAAAAAAAAAAAAAAATGATAATTAAAATTATTTACAGATTAAAGATTATTCATTACACAGGGGAACACAAAACCATTTTTATCCTGCGTCATAAGTTTATGAAGTCAATTTAGATACGAGATAAGATTATGAAGTAATCAGACTATAAATTATTTTGTTTGAATTGACCCTGGCGTATCAGTGACATATAATCGAGACGAGGAGCTAAATACTATGATTGTCATTTAGATAAATTTGCTGACAATCTGGGTGATTGTAGTGAAGAACAAGAACGGGAACGGTTCCATCAGGACATGAAAATTGTGGCGGAAAAATATCAAGGCCGTTGGGATCGGCATATGACTGTCCGGACCAAAAACACCATAGAAAATCCCATACAAAATCTTTTTTTTAACTCTTATTGATATGTTTTTGTTTTTATAAATTAATAGAGTTCCCCCGGATCGGGTACTCGTACGGTTTTGATCCAAATGAATTATTGGGTTGGCTTACTCTTGAACATGCAACATATAATCCGCATTGTAAAAAAAAATGAATTTGTATTATTTTAGTTATTTTCTTTTTCTAAGGAACGAGGGCACATATTGGGACCAAAACTGTGCTATGTTTAAGCCAGGAATCAGTCATATATATTCACAAAATTTCAATGCACTCAGATGAACGGTATTTCAGCGCATAACATACGAACAAACAAAACTATCATTTTTTATATTTTAAGAAAGAAATATCAAAAATTGTCAATTCAAAAAAAAATAAAATATATATATTATTAATTTCATATTCAGCAGACCAAATTTGCCTGGAATTGACTAATAAATTCCAAGCCACAGAATCTGAGTTCCCCTGTGTTATAAACAGAAATAAATCGTATTTTGTCTGACGAAGAAATCTAGGAGCTGCTAAGCGATTATTATTGTGAAATCATTGATATTTTGTAATGTAAGAAATTAGATCAAAATATGAATAAATTTAAGGAGAAAGATTTGATCAACTCATATGATCATTTCTTCTTCCTTCACTAAGAAAATCAAAAGTTGTTTCTTTTACAATTATAAACAGATTAACCCCAAGTTTAAGATACTTTCTTGTTCACACTTTTCTCTGTTCGTGATTACATGCCATTCTAAGTGAAATAAGCTCTCTGATGCAACATCTAATGTCCACACGTTCATAACAAAATGGAATTACATTCATACAAACGGTTTGTTTAACATTTTTAGACTTACTTTTATGTATAAAGAAATATAAAACTTATGAGTTTAATAAAAAGTACTCAGTATTTTGGTTTTATAATTTATTGTATTATTATTTTTAAGAAACAATTTCCTCTCTAAACATTTCAATAAAACTTCGCAGAAAGAAACATAACCAAGATGTGTGTGCTGCTTATGGGGTAAATTGAGGTGAGAAAACATTTAATTAAAAACAGAAAACTCATTGAAATAAAATTGAATTGAAAATACAAAACGAAACGAAACGAAACCAAACCAAACAATTAACAGACAAAAACCACATTAATTTTATCAAAACCTCAAAAGCAAGAAATTTTATTTAATTGTAAAAGGAAGAAGAAGTTTCACCACATGTCAAGCAATAAGAAAGTGAAGGAGAAAGGCAAATATTGTGCCACAGGTTAAACAAAATTCATTCACATTTATAAGTAAAGAAAGCAGCAGCAGCAAGCAAAAACAATATTGCCTGACAACAATACTAGCAAGCAAACACAAATAATGAAGGGTGAGAGTAGGGAAAGTCTACGATAATTGACTAACAGGATAATTCACTTCCGTGCAACTTGCGTGTTTATTAAATTTTTGGGGTTATCCTTCTTTTTCATTTGCGAAATGCCTCCCAAAGTGATTCAGTTTAGTTCTGCTCATTTTGGTTCAATTTGGAATGGGTTTGGGATGATGAGGTTGAGTTGATTTTTAGCAATTACTCGTACAATGTGTTGCTTTGAGGAATAAGAGTGTCTTTGATTGGACGCGAGTGGGTCGAGAAAAGTAGATACATGGGGAATTATTTGTTTGTATTCTTCATTAGTTGTTTTGTCTTGTTTTGCAATCTTATTTGCAAAACCAAGTATTGTATGAAGAACACAAGCTGTGAGCTGTTAGCTGTTAGCTGTGACTTTAGTTTTCACTTCACAGAATTTACTTACTATAATTCTTAATTCTTGGTTTTTGTCCAAGGTGTTACACCTGTGTTAGATACGTTACTCCACTAACATAACAAGAGCGATAATGTCGATGACTGCATGACGACATGAAGTCACGTTCGCTTTGAATCCAACCCATTTGCCATGACATAACATCTACACGCCATTTAGACTCAATGGGGGTTGCAGATCAAATATGTACGTATTTATATACTCGTACAAACATATCATGGTCGAAGCTCGTGTTTATGGCGACCACATGTTCTTGTTGTTCACCATGTTCTCCTTCATTTCATTTGTGACCTTACGCCCACCAACCCACAATATGTACATATATTCACGGAGGGGCGCTTATTGGATACGTTTTAACTCATATTGCCTAGTCACAATCTTTTAGATAAATTTAAGCCATTGAAACAACTTGTTGTTCTACTATGAATGCGTGTGCGTGAGCTCGTTCATTCATCCATTCGTTCGTTCGTTACTTGCCTATCAATGAAATCTGCAAGATATACGATTCACGATACACGATACACGTTCACTCGCTTATTGTTTCAATATGGAAATTTTGCACATTCATTTGATCAACTTTGCCATTTCATCTTTACAAAACCCTACACAACACAACACATACCCACAATATTTCATCTAACCATTCAGACAACCATCTACATATTCATTTATTCATTCATTCATTCCATACATCCATCCACCTTTTCCGTTTTCTATTATTTTGGTTGTTGGTTGGTTTCCTTCTTGCGTCTCCATTTTCATAAATGTAAAAAAAGAAAATTGCCAAAGGAGCTTTACTAAAAAGAAACTATTGTATTTTGTTGTTTGTTGTTCGTTAAATGGTTCATTCTAAAAGTAATTTGGCCAACAATAGACCTAAAACAAAATCCGTTTTTTTTTGTTTTTTTGTTTTTTGCATATAAAGTTCCCATTTGATGGAATCCTTCTTCATCTTTTGAGTGAGCGCACCTGTTTCTCGTTTATACTACACATTTCGAATTGTAAAACCTTTTCCCTTTTCCCTTTTTATTTTTTTTTTTTTTTTTTTTTTTGTTTCTTTGAATACCAAACTATTCAAGTTTCTTCATGTGACAGTTGTGAGGATAATACAAAATATTTTGTAATAAAAATTTTTATATTATTTTAGGTTAATTCTTACCTTAAATTGTAGTAAATTTGACTCCCCTCCATCGCCATGGGGGGTGGGTAAACTAAAAATAAAAAAAAAATATGAAGATAAAAATTAATAAAATTGAGAGATATTAAATAATATGAAATATCTTAATATATTTATTAATAGGATATTTAACAGGTAAGAGAACAGAAAGCTGAATATTTAATATATTTCAAAAATTAAAAATTATGATATGTTACTATTAAATTTATGAGAAAACCAATTTAATAATGGTTTTAAAAACTGTTTTAATAAATAAGTGCGCCATCACCCTTAAAATAGAAGCATAAATTATTATTATTTTTTTTTTTTTTTTTATGGGAATAAGGGGTATGAAATTTTCCAAAGATACTTATGGCCCGCACCACTACATATGTCAAATTTGCTACCGAATTGAAACCCTCTATTGCTTCAAATTTCGTTTATTTCCAACGGTTCAAGCAAATCATTCCTTTATAGGGAGGGAAGCTTTTTTATTGACTTTTGAGCGCCACGCATATTGTTGGCTTTTTTTGTAGAGAAATCCCAATTCTACATAGAGGCGATTTTCAATCTCTTGTGAACTGCAAGAACTGCAATATTTTGGATAAACTAGTAAATTCTCCATGGTTCTGTACTGCTCCACCCGAATTGATACATTTTTAGGTATTTGGTCCTAATCTCATCACTGCTTTCTCTCTGGAAAGTTGCTCGGACAAACTCTCCGCATTAATTGTCTAGAGATATCAAAACTCTGTTTTAGCACTGTTAACAGAGGGCATTTACCTAAGCAGCTCTTCAATTTAGCTCTTATGGAATATAAACTAAATCAAGATATAGTAAAGTAAAGTAAATGAGTATTGTGGGATTTTTTTCCATTCATTGCTTATTTTTTTGTTCAAGAAAGATTTGTAGATTTTCTTAGTTTAGTCGTTAATAAACTACGAGTATCAAAGAATACGCACATCAAAGTGCTTCATTTTTTTTGTTTACGCTTGCTGTCCCTTAAACAAGCACATTTTGGGTTCAAGAACGGAATTACAAGTTCTTTCATTAGAAACATTTGATAAAATTTGAAGCCTTTAACTTCATGGAAATTGTATATTTCAAGAGCCAATTGATTATTAGTACACACTTAGGTGAATATACTCATTAAGACAGAGCGCCAAATGGGTTACAAATCAAGTCAACCTAAATTATTCAAGTAATAGAAATTATCTTACAACCTAAACCAATGATTTTATCATAAATAAATAAATCATGGAAAAATAACTAATATTTTTAATGATTTTCTTTGCTATTTTTTACATGTTAAAGAAAGAAGGTTCTTTTGGGAAATTAAACATTTCAAAGAATTGCTTATCTAAAGTAAAAATGAAGTTTTTGATTGGAAAAATTCTCAAATACTTTCTCATATCTCATCAACATGATTTAGTTAAATTAGGTTAGATATTTCATAAAAAATACCATTAGATTATTAACTTAAATCAGTTCCATGCATACAAATTACGAAAAACTAATGAATATTTTGCAAAAGATTTTCTTATGTCAATTACGTAATCTATGTAGAGATACAAATCGAAAATATAATGAGTAAAGTTAGTGAAGCAATCAGAGCAAAATAAATTACATAAAATACATTCAAATACTAGAAAAATATATAGAAGACATATAGAAAACTAGATACATTGACCATATACAAGAATTACTATACTAACAACAACAACAATAACAACAAGAATAATAATAACGCTTATGAAACCAATTTGCAAAACTTCACAAAATTAGATACCTACAAACATAAATATTGTAGATGATTACTACATACAATACAAACAAAACTTATCATAAAGATTGTACTCTAGTATGAGTATCTCTTAGATACAAGTACAATATGATGAATGCTGGCTGCTGGCTGCTGCATGGCATACGTTTGCTATTTTCATAATAAATGAATATGTTTAGTTCAACTTAGAAGAATTTATGCACACGAGCATATTCAGTTGGGAATAATGTTTGTCTATCATCAAACAAAGAAACTAAAAAGTTTTGCTCGTTTGGAGACCAACAAAAAAAAAAAAAAAAAAATTGTGGTAAAAATGAAGGAAAAATTGCTAAAGTGGGAAAAATGGAGAATGATGAAGTTGAAAAAGATGATGAAGAGTCCTGACATGGGGAAAAAATATAGGAAAAATGATGACGCCGTTTGAATGATGCTGACTGTTGTTTGGTTGTTCGCTTGGTTGGTTGGCTCAAGTGTGGGGTATGTGAAACTCCTGTAACTTTTTTTTTTCTTCTTATTTATTTATTTGTTTATTTTCATTTCATGTTTCTAGCATGAGAAAGTATAATGAATGGACAGATAAACCAAACAAACAAACAAACAATCAACCAACCAACTAAATAAACAAACAAACAGACAAACTATGAAAATATAGATAGAACTATACGATGAACAAGTAAATATTCTATGTATCTGACAGATACCAGAGCTACTGAAACTGAAGCAACAAAACGTATGTACGAAATCGCATGAATGGACCAACAAACGAATGAACGAACGAACGGCTTGAGAGCTTGAGTGGAAGAACGTGGCTATAAAGTATCTGATGTATGTCATTGCTGCGCGTGCTACATTCAACTTAGTTCTTAGTTCAGTTCCCTTTGCCTTCGCTTTCAAATTTCGTAGTACCATGCAAAAAGAACACAATTCAAAAACATAATCGAATTGAGCAAAAGAAGCATGGCGAGCTTAATGGACCGTCTACTATGGACAGAGAGGACCGCCGAATTTTGTCAAGCGAATGGATTGGATGATGTTGGCGTTTCTTCGTTCGTTCGTTCGTTAGCACACTCAATGACATTCTTCTCGTTATGCAACTGGACCCAATGGAATAAACAAATATTCTTCACCCATCATCATCATTATCATCCTCAGCAGCAGCAGCACCAGCATCAGCATCATATCATCATCAATGTCGTAGACTATTTCATGTATCTATGGATAAATGTGTACGTGTATCTGTTTGTGTTTTTTTTTTTTTTTTTTTTTTTTTGTATCTTACAACATCTTTAACCATATCAATATACATATTTTCATATATTTATGGACCAGCGACTACTTCGATGCTATTTCTTCTTGTCTTGTTTTTTTTTTTTCGTCGTTGTCAATATCCTCACTGGGCATCCTTTGCTTGGCTCTTCATTGAATTTCATATGAAGGAAGGATGATGGCTGTTGATGGTTTGTTCATCTGAGATGTTCGGATTGTTAGCCTAACTATATTTATTATCATATTTTTTCTTTTTTTTTTTTTTCTTTTCCGTTACATGAAAATGTACTTTCCGAAAAAGCAAAGAACTCAGATGAAAAAAATACAAATAGAATAAAAAAAAAAGAAGGAGGAGGAAAAGGACAACAACCAACCAAAAGCAAACGAAATAAAATGATAAGCATGAAATAATAATAAGGAGCGTGTTTCGGAATAAATGGACAAATTTGTTGCAGTTTTTTTTCCCATGTTTCCTTCTTTTTTATTCGCTATTTCTGATCTCATTAAATTGAATCTACAAGTAAAAAATGGATACAAACATTCATGTGGCATGTGTGTGAATTTTTGTCTATGCTTTAATGAATCCTTTATTCATACTACTACACTTCAATTTGTCCACTTGAATTGAATTTTATATTTGAATAAATTTATATTTAGTTTATGAATGTATAAATATAATTATTTACACATAATTAAATTTCATTGAATGCACAACACATTTGATGATGACCAAAAGAATAAATAAAATTTGTTTAAAAATATTCAAAAATTGATGGAAAGGAAGAAAAGATATTCTAAAATGGCGAGAGATTCAAAGTAAATTTAAAGACATTCAAAATTAAAAAAAAAAAAAATGTTTAATATAAAATTTCGGACAAATCGTGCCCAGCTGAGCAATTTTTCAGTAAAAACTGAACTTCTACAGTATTCACAATGGACTACCTTTGATTGATTCTATTAATATTTCGGACTACTAAAGCACTTTTTAATCTAAAAGCTTTATTGTAAATATAAATATAAAGATTAATCTTATATATAAAAATTAGTGTTCTTAATTGTTCGTTTGTTATGCGCTTTCATGTCGTTCATCTGAGTGCATTCAAATTTTGTGAACATGTATGGTTGATTTCTGGCTAGAATAGTTTTGGTCTCAATATGTGTCCCCGTTCCCGAGATCTGGGATATTGAAACAACCCCATCCCGAACTGTGTTCTTTGTTGATACTCAAAGTGTAACAGAGAGAATATAATGATGCTAAGAAAGGAAATCATCCGTGTGCTACACAATTATTCTATAAATTTTTGTGCTGATGATCGTTGAAAATCGTTTCGATTTTAAAGCAATTTGCTTGAAAAGAGGCAGCACATCTAAAGATTGAATCGGCTGCATTGGATTTGCCGTTAAGAAAAAAAAAAAAAAATAAAAAAATTCTATATTTTTTAGAAGAAAAAAATATCCATTATCGTTAATCATGACGCATCATTTACAATAACTTAAGTCGATCTGTGACCGCAGTGACGACATGACTAGATGCCTCTATACTCTCATCTAATCTAATCATTATAATTTTCTTTAAAATCCTATTTAATCAACCCACTACTCATTTTTATACTAATTTTTTATAGAAAAACTTTCAATTTCCCCTCTAATGCCTTTCACTAATTTTTTTTTTTTTTTTTTTAATATTTTCTACCTAAGATTGTCTATTTGAAACACTTCAGCAGCAGCAACATCTTCCATCCACCCGCTGTGGAAGTAGAACGAACCTCAGAACAGATACAGATGCAAACCGCGTACAGGGCAACAATAAGCAGGAGAAGATACAAAAAACTAAACAAAAAGAATCACATGCAGAGCCGTGAAAGGGTTCTAGATACTCTTCGAAATACGTGAATTGTTTACGCTCTGAATGCAATTAGAAGAAATTTCACAAAATTTTGTCCTCGGTTTAAAGTGAAGCAGTAAATAAACAAAAAATAAAAAAGTAAAATTCCAAAAAAAAAAAAATTAAGAAAAAAGAAAGTGAAAACGATGCCTGGTGAGCATTCAGAACAAGGACAAATGAACGAGGAACCAAGGCAAAAGCAGAACGATTTTGATTTATGACTAACATAAAAAATGAAATTTTTCAAAAAGTAGGGTCTTCGCTACAAAGATAAGCAAAAGATAAAAGGGTTAAATGAATATTTATGCTACCACAACAACTCAAAACTCAAATCTCAAATGTCATGCTAGCAAAAATTATAAATATTTTGGTTGAATATTTGTGAATTTTTTCAAAACTAAAACAAATCTATTCTTATTTTCTGGTCATGCGATGCAAATTGATTCTTTCACAATTTAATTTGATCTTTTTGAGGTTTTATCAATATTCTTCCTTTTCTTTTCTGTTTTTGTTTAACTCATCACATGTAAACAATTAAGAGAAAATTTTATTTTATCAATTATCAATATTCTGTTGAGCGGATTAAGAAATTAACATATGAAGATCTTCAACTAAAAGATTATATTATTATATATTTGTTGTAATTAGATAAATTGACTTAAATCGCATTTAATTATTTTGCAATTACATTAAATAATTTTCTTTATTAAGAATTTTTTTTTTAAAGTTTTAACAAAATGAAGACATTTTCTGCAATTGAACACAAAAAGACAAAAAGAAATAGTGAAAGTAAGTAGTGTATAGAGAAGAGAAATACATACAAAATAACTTAATGTCTTTAATGGTTTTGACTATACAACATGCGAATGTAAGTAGACTGAAGTGCCAAAGCTCATTATAAGTTGAAAGTGTTTAGTTTTAATGCTACAAAATGCGAAACAAGACACAAATAAAAATACAAATGGCAAATGGCAAATTGACATTAAGAACGCCAATCAAATGGCAACTGTCCGCCATGAATGTTGTCCAAGTCTCTGCATGGCGGATAATATCGTTCTTGGTACTTTGAATAAAACATTCATCGATCGATCCATAGACCGACGGCAAAGGCAGCCATGCAATTCTCTTTAGACCTCACTCCATCGTCGTCTCTTTACATTATTATTGTTCCGGTCTGTTCAGTTCTGTTCTGTTCAGTTCAGTTCAGATCCATTGACTGGGTCCACTTGTCATTCAAACCAGAATGCATTCAGAATATTAAATGCATAAATTACAATTTACGCTAAGCTGCCGCCAATGGTCAGTTGACCAACCCGTCGCAATGCACATTCACTTTATACTATTGTATATCATACATGTATGTGTGTGTTCAGTTCAGTTGGATTTAGTACGAGTATCTGTGTGTGTGCAGAACAAGTTTTAATGCAATAATTTACAATACTTTATTCCCGGCATAATCGTTTTTCATCGCAAAAAGGCAAAATGTACAGAAAAACAAAAAGAATTCTTTTAAACAAATTTCTTTCAATTCAAATAAATTGCAAAATTTAAATGCTTCTTGCTATTTGTTGTCCATTTAACCAGGAGATCAAGTGAAGTAGAGAGTATTGATGGAGGTGCTGTGCTTTGATGCACTTCCATTAGGAACAGACATTTGATATTTCTTGGCTGGCGTCGTCTTCATGGTAAACATACGGATCCAAACATATATACATCCATAGTTTTACTATATCCAAGTATGTACCTACATAGTGTGAGAGGGTTTTTTTTTTTTTTTTTTTTTTTTGTCTGTTTTTAGTATAAAAGCGGACATACGAATGACGTTGACGTTAAACCCAACAACGAACGTCCCACGCTTGAAATGTGCACAACCAAAGTTTATGACAACCAAACGAAAGTTTTTCGCTTGTTTGCATTTTCTATCTTTCTTTCGAATATGCGTCAATGACAAATACTACTGATGATGATGATGGAAAGTATCTTGCACAGTGAAATGAATCAGCAGAAATTAATGTTAAATATTTAAAATAGAATAAACGCAAAAAAAACATGTTTCGTTTCTGTTACTTTTTCAACTATAAAACTTCAATTGAAACTAAATTTGTATTTTATTCTTCGAAACTTAATAAAGAAACTAACCAAAAATGATTCGATTTATTCGAAAATTTGAGAAGAATATTCTATCCTTTCTTTAAAACCCAAAGAATGCGATAACACTGTTGGGGTTAAAAAGAATTTGTAAAGCATTTTCAATACAGAAACCCTAAAGAAAGTATATTTTAAAATGAAATATCCAAGATTTAAAGCTTATTCTGTACTAGATACTCGGGCATTTGTTGTTCTGCCTCTCCTTCCCATAAAATTAGTGGATACTAATTGGTTGACCTGATGAGATGTTTGTCAAAGACGATTTAATTGATTTTAAAATATCTTTCTAAACTTTAAATGCGTCTCCTTTGCACACCTCACTTTTTTAAGTTGTTTTAGATTTTTTGGCTAATTCTTTGTGGTTAACCGATTTTTTTTTTCCTAAACCTTCCTCATGAATGATTTCATCCAATGGTGAAAACTGTATGAAAATCCTTTTGGTAGTTTCTGAGTTTATCGCGTTCAGACAAACAGACAGATACGGCGGGGAACTTTGTCTTACGTATAATATGTATAGATATTTCCTGGGTTCCAAAGGATACTGTATATTATGAAATGTTGAAACCAGGACAAACTTCACAAATATAATTGATGGTTTGGAGCCGGGAATTTAAAGATTAATGTCACGAATGGGAGACCAAATATCATATGTATAATTGTGTTCGACTTCTAACTTATGTTATTTCGTGACCAGTAAAAAACTGTTTGGATATTGTTAAATGGGATTTTATTGCACCAATCATATCTAATAGACTTTGCATTTTCTGCTTAACTTTAGTTGAAGGAATAAAAACTTTGCTTAATCGATCTATGACCAGAAAAATGAGGAGGTCTGCCAGAATTCATTGGCATACAAATTTACATGTAATTTATAATACTTGGATTAAAAAACATTTCTCCAATATTTTTCTAAAACAATCCCTTAAAATTATCAATACTTTAAACATCCAATAATTGAATTATTTTTATTGCGCATGTGCAAGATTTTGCTCCACTGTGCAAAGGAAAATGCAATTTTTTAAAAATAAAATTGAATAAAATAAACAATATTTTTCTTTTTCGGTTGCTGCTATCTAAAAGATTTCAAGGCAACTGAACCGCATCAGCATCAGCACAAGCAGCAGCATCAGTATCCTCATAATAGTAGTTCATTTCTAAAACGTATTAAACTTCATTTGGTCTAAGATACCCTAAGATCAACTTCGATAATCCCATCTAAATACAATCATGATGAGTTGCAGTAGTAGTTACGATGGCGTCGTCGCTCTGTCAATGATGTACGACCTAAAAGCAAAGTAAGTGAGTGAATATGAATGTATGCACCCCGAGAACAAAAAGTCATGGCGTCGGCAATGACATTTCTTTAGTCAAGATGAACGAATGAATGATTTTCTTCTAGTATTTTTAGCAATCACATGCGCTCTTCTACTACATACTCGTGTATCAAGTGGAAGTGAGAAAGTAGAGAAGATTCTACTACCCTGTGTATCTCTAAGCAAGGTAGACAGAGTGAAATAGAGAGAAAAGTAATTTTATGTTTAGTTACCTGAGTTTATTCATAGAGAAACTACAGATAACAGTGTATTTTTCAGAATATTTTTTTCTATTCTTATCTCTTCAATAAAATGTTTTGAATATTAAAATAAATTTTTTGCTTTTGCAAAAAATATAAAATAAATACAAGCGATAAACTTAAGTTTAAATTAAATGCTTAATTTTAATCATTTTTGTTAAGATACTCAATCTTATGATGGTGGTGGTGGCGGTGGTGGTGGCTATAAAAATTTGTTAAAGACATAAACAGATCATAAAATTTCTACACTGTTGTTATGGTTGTTGTTATTGTTTTAGTGGTTGTTGTTATTGTTGCTGTTGTTGTTGTTGTTGTAGACTATTAAAGAATTTTATGTATTTTTAATTCGTTTGATTTTGCTCGCAAATTGTCAAATTATGTCTCAAATCAAATTTATAGCATTTTAAAAATAAACAAAATTATGTACAAATAAACATGATTCAGTTTTTTTTTTTTTTTATTTTATATAAAAAAAAAATTTTTTTAATAAAAAATTAAAATTATATACAAAATGTTTTTCAAATCTACTCACATGATTTAGAGAAAATTTATGATAGACAACTGGTCCAAAAATATAGCAAAAACAGGAAGCAGCAAAATGAAAAGACAATGAGAGAAAATAAGTGAAATGAGAGACATTTTTTTTCGATTTGTATGAAAAAATAATATTAATGTTGCAAACTGTGCAGTTTTAACTGAGTTAAAGGGGGTTTAGACTTTGAAATATCGAAATGTTTAAGGCAAATTCGATTCGCTACGATTTTTTGTTGTTTTTAAGCAAAAATGTTAAAAAACTATTATATTCATTGGATAAAATATTGTTATTCCTAAATAAATTTATTTATTTCAATATCATTATGGCACCTATTTTGTAGAGATATTTATAATCCAAGAAAATTTATCAAAAATAATAATAGATGATCTCTTTATTCGAAACTCCTTACTTTCTAGTTTCTTCTAGCAAATATTCTTTTTATATATAAATATTAGATATTTTTTTTCAATTTCTTATACAAGTGATTATTCATTTATGCAGCATTTATTTACTTCTAGCAGATGCGTCGGTCTTCTTGCCACCTATAACATTTTGGGTACAAAGTCGCTCACGTCTATTCTTCTTTAACAAATGTTGAGTACTATCAGCCTTGGTGCACTTCTTGGGTGCATTGAAGATGACAGTCAGGAGCTTGTAGCGTTGATGCTTGGCAAAGCGATCAATGTCAGACAATTGAGAGTGCTTACAAATATTTTGTGCCTTGAGTGACTATGGGCTGGCATTCCATTATGCCTTCACGTCACTGTCTACCCAAGCCTTCTGCACAATTCGTGTGGGTGAACTTGGTGCGGTATTTAGTTAAATGCAGATTGATCGATCTGTATTCTTGACGGAAAATGCCAGTCAAGGGAACATCGATCAACACCTTGGTTTGGTCGTCATCTCGGCGACAAAACAATGGTTACTAGGCGGCCCTTCAATGGAACACGCGCGCATTTGGCTATGCGACGTGTTTCTACGAATCATTTAAAAGGTATGACGCTCACAGGAAAGAAAGGAAATTTCACAATAAGTTTTCAAGTTCCCTTAAGTTCTTAACTCTGATATACAATCATTCTTACTACATACTTAAAGAACTCCTATTAATTCAAAAGAATTTCATTTAATTTACTGCAAAGGAAACCTCAAATTTTATTTATTAAAAAAAAAAAAAATGTATCATTTGAGTTAAGAAATAAATTTATAAGGATTTATTCAATTCTATTTCTTAAATAGTTAAGTTATTTGGTATATAAAAAAGTGCAAAACCAATAAACTGCAAGTTTCCTGATATTAAATTTTAAAATACTAAAACTTTAACCAAAGGAAAATACTTATAAAATAATTTTGATTATTTAGTTTTATTTGGTTAGCATTTTCTTCTAAATTTCTCACTCTTTCTCTCTCTCTCTCTCTCTCTCTCCTTGTTTGGGAAGTAAGTCCATGTTGTGGTAATTACATTGAAGTGCACTTAAACTTTGATTGTTCCAAAGGAATAACCTTAAATGCAATAAATTTAAACAGTTGACTTGGCGTAAATGACTCCGAACATGAACATCATGCCAGCCATCAGAATGAAAGAAGGAAGGAAGTAAATCGGCATGAAAACAAACCAGTTACTTTACTTTACTTTACGTTACTGATACCTTTGAAATGCCTTTGAAGCGTGCTTTAACCCCATCTTAAATGGTGAGTTGTTGTAGTTGTTGCTGTTGTGTTTTTTCTTAACAAAACATTTAAAATGCGAGTAATTCGCAAAATGAAAGAGTCAAGACTGGGGGTTGTGGAGTGAATAGTATCTGAGTGGATAAGTGATTGTGTTTGTGTGAAGGGGCAGAGCAAAGAACGAACCAAAAGTCTGTAGGTGGCTGATTTGAAGAAGGATTTAGTTTTGTTTGTTTTTTAGTCCTTTTTTGCTGGTGTTGGGTGTTGGTTTGATAAGTTCACAGTATAGAATATTCGTATATTGGAGGGGAGGAGGCACTTGGCTTTCATATACACATATTGTTTGTGTGTGTTTGTATGTATAAAATGCGATAAGCTTTGAATAGAAAAGTTGAACAACGCATTGTTGGATACAAAGATCGTGATTTTCAATGCGTTCAACGTTTTTGTCATTTCTTATTTACTTTTTTTTTTTTTTTTTTTGTTGTTGTTCCTTGTTGTTGTTGTTGTTTATATATTTAATTTTGCTCTTGTTTTGCTTTTTCTTGATGTCGTTGTTAGTATTTTAGCTTTGCAACAAAAAATTATGAGGCGAAACGAAAAAGGCGAACGAGTCGTGAATGAATGAAAAGACGTGTGTATCTATGTATCTAAAGAATTGTATCTACGTACTACTTATGTATATACAAACATGAAAGAAAACAAATGAAGACGATTTCGAAGATGATAATGATAATGATGATGATGATGCCGATGATGATGATGATGAAGAATAAATAACTTTGGCAAAAATAGCAAAGACAAAATCAAGTAAATATTTTGTGTAGAAGTAGAGTAAAGCAAAGGAATGTGGGCAGATGAGATGAAAGAACAAACAAAACGAAACGAAAAGAATTGAAATGAGATGAAATGAAATGATGGACCAAGTGGAGAACACAAAACATGGGCTAACAAATGTAGCATAACCTAATAATAACAACAACAACAACAACGAGAACAAGAACTATAAGTAACAACAAAAACAAATATTGAGTCGAAAATAAAAACAAAAAAATATAAGAAACTAAATCGTTTTAGCCATTTCAATACACACAGAACTATGAAAAACACTCACTAGCTGCGGGATACAATAACAACGACAATAGCAACAACAAGAAATAAGAACAATAACAACAACATCAAGACCAACAAAAAACAAGAACAAAATCAACTTGATTTGTCTTGAGTTAAGTTGAGTTCAGATACTTTTTCAGAATGTGTGAGATACACACGCGTTGTAGCCATTTGCTAACAAATTTCCGATTCCAATAGAGTTTCTTCTTTTCATGCTTCGATGCCAAGGAAATTCATTGATGTTTTTTGTTTCGTTTTTTCTTCTTTTTTTTTTTATTTTTTTGTTTTTTGATTTTTTTTTTTTTTTTTAATATTCTTCATTTCTTCTATCGTCTTTCTTCTATCTTTTTTTTTTTAAGTTAGTTTCGGTCGTCTGCTTGAAATAATTTTTTGTCAAAAAGCTTTTAAGTAAATTAAAGAAAAATTTATATTTATATTTTTCCTTAATGACACCGAATAAGTTCCTTACCCAAATTAAAGTGACAAAGAGGATTTTCTACTTAGTGAAAAATTTAGTTGGAAATTTCAATTAATAAAGTATTTGAATAAAGTATGGAAATCTCATTCTATGAGAGTACAATGTTTTTCTGATTTGTGTATCTTTTGATGGCACCGGATAATATCAATCAACGGACATTCTTTACTTTTGTTTACTCACTACTTACTCACCTTGTGTTCTATTTTGTTGGCTTCATTCATTCAATCATTCAATTCTTCTTCAATTGTGTTCATTTTGTTATACTTAAGTATTGAAAACTAGATTTTTTTTTTGTATTTATACCAACCAACAACACACGCAAATGAATCTTATTTTTTTTTTTTTTTTTTTTTTTTGTTAAGAAAACATCTTGAAACACTTTGTACACTTTTGTAGTAGTTGATGATGATGCTATGAGGTACCATGCTACTGCAAGCCTCATGATCTTGTGAAAGATACAATGCCAAATAAACAAACAGTGCCGTGCCAGTGCCAAGTAACACAAATGAACAACAATCTACCATAATCAGAAATTGATTGGATCGCGTGATCAATCGATCTAGCAAACTATCAATCATCATCAAATTGTTCGTTCAATTCGTTCGAATTGATTGATTTCATTAAAAAAAAAAAAATTCTTATTCAATTCGATGCATTGCATTGCTATGTGACATTTGTGAATTAGTTTTGCTTGTGTTTGCAAATTCAATTTTTTCAGTCATGCAAATTCACGGACGCAAACAATTGATTTTGTTGCGCGTATGAATTTGATTTGTTTTGCATATGCATTTTGCCTTGAATCCCCCAAAGGGTAACCAATCTCTACAAAGTGGGCAAAATATAATTCAAATTGCATTTCTAATAGCAAATTGACTGCAATCCAAATGTAATCGACAAATGAGAATAGCGTTAAAGTAGGTGTAACAATGAAACATACTTGTATAGTCAACGTTGATTATATTATAAATGTAATAATAATTTATATACTGAGAGATACTAAGTGGGGAGTCAATGATTTATGTATTTACATTCTCTTTGCATTTGACTGTGTCTTTACGGCCAAAAAAAAAACCAATGACAAATAACAATTATAAAACAAACAAAAAAAATTAAACAAAATATGTATTTACTTTGGTCTCACGAAAAGCTTGCTTAGGAGGTACACTTCACATAAAATTGCTTATAGTTTTGATTATTTGATGCACTTTATTATATTGACTTCTATAATAGAAGATGAAGAAATGAAATTTAACCATTTTAGGCAAGAACATATTGATTCATTCACTGCAAGTTTTCAAAACTACTATTTAGAGGTTCTTTTGGAAGCAGACAAATTTGATTATCAGATTCTATCCATCACAAACATCAAACTAAATTAATCTACATACATAATAATATTCTCAATTTTATAAAAAATCAAGTTGGTAGCTATCCTTTTGCATCCTTCTCTTTTAGACATTTTACCAGAGATCGCAAATAACCCTCAACATTTTAAATTGGTCTTCAAAAGACCGGTTTTTAAAAAAACTGCTTCGAATCAGTCACTGGTTGACAACTGAGTTTTTCGAATCTGTCACTGGTCGATAACTGTCTTTTTCGAATAAGTCTTTTAAAAACCGGTCTATTGAAGAAAATGAAGATGTTGACAGTTATTTGCGACTTCTGGCTTTGACAGAGAAGTAAATTATATAATTTATTAAAATGTGTAAAATTTAATATCTGAAAATGACTAATACTTCGATTATCTCCATGATTCAGTTAATTTGATCTTTGTATATGGTTTTATTTAAGTCGCACTGTTCTGTCGTTGGAGGGTCAAATCTTGCAAGGTGAATTAGGATCATTTCTTGACATCCGATTGAGCTGAAATTTGGCATTCATCTTTAGTTCTGATGACGTTACGAAAAATATGAAAAAAAAAACGTGAGTAGAATTCAATATCTATTATCTACAGTCAGCCGCTCATATCATTATAGTTGTGCTTTTGATGTATCTTCTCAATAGACATCTTATGCAAACACATATTTTGCATAATGATATGAGTCCCACGATTTTATTCTAGTCTGATCAATGATCTACATTGATAAAGATAGTGATGTGATGATGCACACCTAATTATTTGTTTAGATTTTAGTACATTATTATGCATTATTATTATGTTTCTTTACAAAAATAAGTCAATAGAAAATATTTTTTATTTATTTTTTTTATATACAAAAAGAATGTTGTTTCACTAGTGTATGGAGAGGAGAAGTGTATAAAATTTATCAAATAATCTAAGCTTTTTTTTTTTCATTTCTTCGCATATTTAAATATCGTCAAAATAATAATAAAATAAAATTTTGTCACTTTTACTGTTTGTGTGTCTGCTGCTGCTGTCTTCTGTGAATGTGAATGTCTATTATGTACTTTCAAAGCCACCAACAAAGATACTTATTATTTACATATATCGGAAGTCATACATCACAATTTATATGAGTGTGTAAAGACACCAGCCACACCACCACAAATTACTTACTACTACGCCATATAAAAATGCCACTGAAAAACTTTTTTTGAATAGTAAGAAAAACGAAAAAAAAACAAATATGTATACTTTGTTCATTTTAATGATCTGTCAAAGCAATCATAAAACAATTAAACGCGTTTACTTTTATAGAACTTTTTCACTGCCCCATAGACACACACACACACACACACACACACACACACCTACATTCTTTTGTCTACTATATACATAGATACTATTTTTACGTAGTCCACATCTAACACCTTCCAGTACTTTATGTCTTTCTTTCTGTTACTCTCTTTTCCTTTTCCCTTTTCCCCTTCTCTCTCATCTCTTCTTATTGTATTGTACTATGGGTATAGTAACTGGATATTTGTTGCATGGTTGTTGCATAGTATGGCATATTGACTGCATATGTGGTGGAACGTCGCTGGAACGCTTGCGTCTTTTGACACTAATTGGTATCTTTATAGCTCAAAGCTTTACGATATGACAGTAAAAATTAAATTTTATGCTTTGTCACTAAAACGATTATTGTTGATGTCCGTTCTAAATCTTTGCTACTCAATCACTATTCTATTTAAGTATTCATACATTTCTATAGGCAACTAACTAACTAACTGACTCACTTACTAGCTCACCTAATGGATTGCAATTTCTTGAGATACTTATAAAGTGATGATTGATTATATTGATTTATTGATTGTCTGATTTGAAAAAAAAAAAAAAAAAAAAAAACAATAAAATTATTATAATTAAAGTAAATTTATGTGAAGATTTCTTCTTACAGACTTCTATTTATAAGAAAAACTGAGCTCATCTATAAGATTTATCATAAATTTTCTTATATAGAAAACATAAAAATATTTCAATTATGATGAAGAGTCCGTTATTTGTCCCTCGCCCCCCTTCTGGTGTGACATATTCCCTAGAAAAGATTAAATTAAACAACCCTTCCATTCCCTTATAAAGTGATTGACAAGTTGTTTTCTTAACATTTTAATATAGAATCTGTAAGCATCTTTCTCGTATCGTAAGCAAGCTTCCAGATTGCGCCTTGTACGCGCCAGCCATGGCAGCCACATGTCCGAAATCATATTTTAACATTAATGTCATAAAATTATGTATATTTTTCAATATTTTTCTTTGTTTTATTTTAATTTAAAGTTGTGTCACTCTAAAAAAAAAACACCCTTTATAAGTAATTATGTACCTAGAATTAAGTGAAGAGAATAAAATAAAATAAAATAAGACTGATTTTTGTGCCCACCATCAAAAACTGACTACAAACCTAACTTTGTGAAAACCGATAATATACGAGTAATGTTAATTTCTTTTATCTTGTGAATGTTTGCCTTTTAGGGTTCCTATTAGGTCTCTAGAGAGGTCACCTAAAAAGCCTAAAAATTAAAGGTTGGTAATATTTTAAAGTTTTTCATTTCGCATTTTAATACTTTGGATTTTGACATATGACGTCACGAAACATATGATTTCTCCCTACCCCTTGCCACACAGTCACACTTCGTTGCCCTCAATCAAGTAATCTTTGTCGAACATTTGGATTGTGATTCCCAGCTAGTGGTGGTACGATTAATCGATTAGTTTGTATTCATTAACGATTAATAATGAATCAAATTTTCTCTTTAATAATCGATTAATTCTAAAATAATCGTAACAAAGGCATCACTGGTAGAGTAATACAATTTCACAATTCATCAATTCTGCTGGTGTTTATGAACGATTGAAACGTAATGTGGTTGACACTTGGGAACAGATGAAAACCGTGTACCCTAAGCTATACACTCTCTCCCAAAAGTATTGTTTCTTAATTGGAACTTCAATACCAGCGGAATGTCTTTTTTTTCTTAAGCGGGTGCAACTGCTACGGAAAAGAGAAATCGATCATCGACAAAACGCCTTTCAAAACTCTTGTTTTGAACTCAATTTTAAATAAATAATGCATTTTTGTCAAAATGTCAGATGCTTTATTTTCATACTCAAAAAAATATTTTCAATTTTCTATTTAGTAAAAAATTTATTTTTGTATTTATTTTCTTTTTCATTTTAAATTATTTAAAATATTTGCTAAAGAAAAAAAAAAGAATTAATATTGTTGCAAAAAATTGCAATTAATCATATGATAAATTAATCGATTCATAATTTATTTCCCATCCCTGATCATCACAACAAATGAAAATAAATATCTAATTCCTTTTATCATTCCCGTGCAAAGCAGATTTTGACAAAAAAAATTTCCGGGCCACCTACCAATCTAATAACGATCGAAACTAATTATTGTCAAAGAACAACAAATTTCTAATTTAACATAAATGTAAATCAGAGCAAAGTCAAGTTACAAAGAAATTAAAGAGAAGTAAAACATGTAGGTGTAGTGACGATGTCAATACCATGACGAATCAGATGTGTAAACCTTATCATGAATTTTTTATATGTACAAGTTTTTTCTACTTTTTGTTATTGTTGTGGTTGCTGTTTCTGTGATTGTGATTGCCTTCAATAACAAAATAAAAAAAAAAAAAAAAAAACAACAATAAAGTGTAAACATTTAAATTAAAAACAAACAAAAAAAGAAAAATAAAACAAAAATACAATACTTATAATGAAACAAACAAAATCGATAAATTTCTAGATCATGTTCATTTCTCTACGCATAAATACTTATAATTTTTCTTCAAAGAAACAACAAACAATAACAAAATTATAAAAAAAAAACATAATATTTTAAGAAAAAAGTGTTTTTCTTCTTATAAAAAAATTTTAATAAATAAAAAATTAAAATATAATTAAATCACAAACAACACAAAGAAGATGGGAACAATGAATGTTTAACAGCAACTTTGTCCTTCTTCTTTTGTATAAAATTTTTAATCAGAATTCCCTTCGGTATGCTTCAATTATTTTCCACCAAGCGAAAACCATGTCACATTCCCTACTACTATTGTATTGTATTGTATTCTACTAAGTATATAGAAAAGATAAGGAAAATATATAGTATGTATGAATTTATTCTTCATTCTTCTTCATTTTTAGTAAGTACATTGTTGCCATGAGCAGAAGTTTCATTTTATCAGGCATCATTCCATCATCCAATGCAATGCAATGCAAAATGAATTTTTCGTTAAAAAAAAAGACTACAACAACAACAACGAAAATAATACAAAACGAAGGGAAATTGAATGCATTTTGCAAGGGGAAATTCTTACTTAAAGAAATGAAAAAACGAAAAAATCTAATAAATTCTAACAAGATTTTGTGAGCGAGAAAAGTTTACGAAATACGGAAATTGGAATTATCACTCAGTGAATGAGTGAGTGAATGAGAAAGTGAATAATGAGTTAGTTTCATTGGGGAAAAGCAGGAGAAAGCGATAAAATGCAATTGAATGCATACAAAAACAAAACACACTTCATACTAAACCAAAAGAAAATCCACCACCGAAAAATCTAATAAGCAAAACAAAAAAAAAAAAAAGTGGATTCAAAGAGCAAACACCGAGGAGGTGAAGAAGTTGCATGCAGCATTCCCCCACTGACAAAGTAGAGTAGAGTGAAGAACAAAACTTTTTTGGCGCGCCAAAAATTATTTTCTTTTCTAAAAAGAGAGTAATTTGGGTAAAAGTAAGAGATTTTCAATTGATTATGGCAAAGAACAGGTGAATAATGAAAGAGAATTTATAAAAGAGAAATACACTAATACATTGACAATTTTAAATTAAGAGAGTGAAAATTTAAGAGAGTCACGCACACATTGACTAACCACATTTTTTATGGTTGTGGTAGTGGTGGAGGCAGCAAAGAGCGCCAAATGAAAGTGTCTTTGTATTAGTGGGGGGGAAAGAGTATCAAGAGCAGCACAACACATGTTAAGTGATTGAATCAATGCAGAGCAGATCAAAACAAATGAAAGAGTAGAAAGATTGTAATTTCGTATATTTCAAACAATTTTTGAATTGAATTAAATTTTCATAAAATTAATTAAAATAAATTTTAAAAAATTTTTATGTATTTTAAAAACATTTTAATTAATTTTTCGAACACGAAAATATAAAAAGTTATTACCAAAGAAAGCAGTTTTCTAGTATTTATTGGAAATCTCAGAAATACATATTTCATCAACTGGTCTAAATACTCAAAACTAACAGATAACTTAGCTTAGCTAACAACCAAATGGTTTGAGTATTGAATATTCCCGGGTTTGGGTTATATCCTTTTTAAGGTGTATATTGCTCTCTCTCCCACACACACATACACACTTTCTATTCCTCTCTTTGTCTAGCAAATCTGTTTATTAGATGAAAAACCCACCCTTAGAAAATATATAAAAACATGTACTCACTTGTATTATATCCTGGTGCTGTAAACATCCTTCGTCTCGTTTTAACTGCACACACGCGTAACGCAAATACACACTCCCGCATACACTTACTCATTCACGGACACAATTACCCATAACCGACGCACGCGCTGTTCTAATCAGAACTTTGCTTAAAATACACGACAATTTTACAAAACATTCTTACTGCAGACGAAACAAAACGAACGAAGAAGACTCGCAGTCGCGACGCTTACAAAATCCCGGACAACGACGACGACGACAACGACTACGGATAAGTAGAGTAGAAATTTCAGTCACACAACTTGACAAAGCCGCCGCAGGTAAGAAAGAAGCAATGCCTTGAAGCCGCATGCAGCATGGCTGCCGCCGCCACCGTCGACAAAGCAGTCGCAGCTGCTGCTTTTGCTGACAACTTCGACATGTGTGTTGGCAAGAGCAAGCAATAATAAGCCATCCCTCTCTCATTCTTAGCCATGCTCTTCTTCATAGTGTCATGATGGCCGCCGCCGCCGCCGTCACCGTCGCTTTCGATTGCGTCACATTGCCAACAAAACTCAATTCATGGCTGCTTTACTTTGCTGCTTTTGCTTGTGCGCTTCTGCTCTTTGTCAATTCTCGACGACGACGACGACGACGACATTCCAACAAAAATAATTCTTCGACATTCTTTCTCCATGTTGTGCGCCATTATTTTGTTCTTTCATGTTCTTGTTGTTTTCGTTCCATTCGTGATTTTTCGGTTGGCCGACGGCTGAATTCAATTTTTTTCTTCTCTTGTTTATCTAAAATAAAAATAAAAATTGTTTTTGTTATTTTCATTATTAAAGAAATTTTCTATAATTTAAATATTTTAATAAAATTCTATTTTTAACAATTTCTTTTGTTATTTTTATAAGAAAAAAAAAAACTATACAAAATTATTACTTATTGATTTATTGTTGCAGCGAAATCAAAGGAAAATGAAATGAATGGTATTATTATATTTACAACACATTTGATATTTGAGTCTAGACAACAGATTTTTATTGCATAACTTTGGTTATAAAGAAACTCAAACCCACTTCAAATTGTATCTACTTATAAGGTTTTTCGGATTGAACTACAATTGATTTGTACAATCAGAATATTGAAATAAAAATAAACTTGAATCAAAACTGGAAATTATGATTGTTTTTATTATTATTATCATAAAAATATTGTATATTTGCATTATAATTAAATTATTGCTCATATTAAACACATGAAGAGAAGAAGTCAAAAAAATCATAAAAAGAAATGTTTAAAGATTTAAAATGAATTAAAATAAATTTATTGAAACTTATGTAAATCTTTCGATGCTTTGAGTTTAACTTTCTTACTCATATTTTATTAATTTGTTATTTAAGTTAATTGAAGATTATTTATGGATAAACTCATAATTTAATATAAGTTGCCACTTATAATTTTTCAATCTGCCTCATTTATAATTTTAAATATCAATAAAATTTATATAAAGAAATTTATTGTTGTAAAATTGATATTATATTTAAGTATCTTAAGTATCTTGATATTTTGCAAATTTTGAATCAGCCTTCAAAGAACCTTTAAGGTGTATAATTTCATATGTCATTTATTAATTTTACAGTCAATAAACCACTTCTGAGTTAAAACTTATTAAATACTTTAAATATTACACCAGTCCCTGACCCGTTCGGGTAATTTTATATCCACCTACTCTCATCAGCCAATTTGTGACAGACACAAATGTTGGGTAGATTGAGGTGTACGTCATCCAAATGGAATTGTCCAGTTTCAGTCAGGCGTAAGTGTTAGAGGACTATAACATTAATAGTGGTAGGCGAAATCTCAGAAGAAAGGATGTGATTAATTAATACCCGAAATGGCTCCAAAGCTAAGAGATTAACATTTGTAGAGATACTACTAGTCACACAGAAACTAACTTAACTCAAAAGCCTTGGCGAATCTACAATACCCGTAATAAGTTTATGAAGAAAGTTAAAAAATAGAGATTTTCGACGATTTCTCAACGATGGATGAGTATGATCGAAATTGATGTTAGGATTCCAAATTAAACCACAAAATGTAAAAAAAAAAAAAAAAAAAGAATTGATTTTGTATTGATTTAATGTCTTAATGTCTTTTATATTGAGGCATCCAGATGCAAGAACAATATTCGAGTATGGAATAGAAAAGAAGCTTGGTAATGAAGGGATCATTAAATTCTTTAGACCATTTTTCAATAAATCCAAAAATGATCTAATCATTATTGATAGTAATACTATTCATCAGAGTAATACGATCAATCGATTCTGTACGTCGTCTCTCAAAGTTTATCATTTTTATCAATTTTTAAAAAATCAATTAAACAGTTTTCACAAAATCTTTCTTAACTTAACTATGTTTGATGACTAAAAAGATATTCCCAATATAAGCATACTAGTATTTTATATACTTTTGTGACAAATTTTTTAAGCTTTTTATTGTAAGAGGGCAAAGTCAGAAGCTTTCGCAACAATATTAGCAAATTTTTAAGTCTCGGCGTCTTCTAGTTTTTTTAAGTTCGCCATAAACGATCGGATAGTGAAAGTGGGAGCGATTAAAAATACCATGTTTGGTGTTGATTCAATTTAATTCAGATGAATCTGTTCATAGTGGTAGAACCTCATCAAATAGAGTCCATAATCTGTATAAGATGAACTGACTCCGACGAAAGAGACGTAGGCTTTTTAAACGACCGAAAAGTTAGTGGTTTCACACAGAATACTTTATATTGCACAGGTTCTGATACAGATTGGTTATAACTTATTTATTTATTGTTGACTTATAATCAAAATAACAAGCTAGCATCGATGGCTATTGGCTTATCTTGTTTATTATAAAGGTGATCCTATAAAGTTATCAATATAAATTATATCATATCTAACTCTATGATTTGTTTTTCTCTTTTAATTTAAATTCACTCTATTTTGTACACACATCTGAAGTTCAAAATTGCCCCAGCCACAGCTTTTAAAAGTTCAATAGTGTCACCTTTTCTTTTTTCCTTTTATCTAAATTTGATTTGAAGTTAAAATATCGTAAAGTCAAAAAAGTAAAGTAGAATAAGTGTAAGTACTATTAAAATGTTCCGATAGGAAAAATTGCAATTTGAAAGGCATTTTGATGAAATTGTTTAGAAAATACTAAAATTGTTTGGAACTGTCCAACCAAATACAATACAATAACAACAAAAGCATACAAAACTAAATGTTGAAATGAAAATGCTAAAGTAATGAAAGATTGAATGATTGAAGGAATGAATGAATGAATGCTTCGTTGACATTTGCCAATAAAAATAAATAAAATGCTATTTACCCAAAAAGAAAAAAAGAAAAAAGGAGAAAAAATCCAACACAACACACTTCCTAGCTACCCACTCAGTATACTCAGCACACTCATTCTGCATTCAAACGAAGACCCAACTTTGTTGCTTCGCATACCACCAACGACTTTGTCATCCAACGACGACAAACGACTTGGTCTCAAGCCCAGAGCGGCCATTAGGGAAGTGGAGCACGTTTGACTCGACGACTAAAAATAAGTAGAAATAAATGAATGTTGCCTTTTTACTCAAATTGACAGACTGAGTGACGGAATGTCAAATGAACGGATCGGTGGACTTAAAGTATTGTATAGTATGTATTGTACTAGTATTGTATGTAGGTGGTGGTGGTGGTGATAAAGGCGTGAGGTGGGCATATGATATGGCGGAGTAGTAGGGTTTCATGATATTTTGCTGAAACATTCATTGGGTTGACAAGAAAGAATCTTTGGGTGAAGGCGTAGTTGTACGTGTACGATGCGCATTTTAATACAACTTAATGCTTCATCGTTTTCCACTCTCTCGCACAGATACTAACCATATACAAAGAAACTCATACGCACGTGAACAATGATGATGATGATGATAATGATGATAAAGGCTACCCAAATAAATATTGTAACAACAAACATGAAACTCATATTAGTAGTAGTAGTGTGTTTGAGGGTAGTGGGATCCAACAAGCGCAAGGTTGTCACCAATTGGATAAACTAACAAAACAAAAGGCAAGCATAATATTGAATAAGTAAAATATGTACGATTATATATCCCCCAGAAAACCAGAAGCTCTCTTTGGGTGAACCACCAACAGAAAATCAAGAGAAAGCGTCTTTATTGAAAATCATTTATCTCAGCATTAAATCTTAGTCATTTTGGATTTGGATTGGCAGCACCAGCGGCGGCATGTTACAAGGGATCATCATTACTGACGATGGTACTTTATGATACTCGTCGTCGTCATCGTCGTCGTTGTACCCTCTACCCTCTACCATCACCATCATATCATCTCAGTTGTGTGATGATGCTCCAAAGATTTTCTCCACATTTCAGCTGCGTTGTCATTTATTTTTCTTCGTCTAACGGAATTAGTTTTTCGTTCATTTCATTGACATTAATTTGAGTTTGTCCGTCCGTCCTCTTCATCTTCATTAATATTTGTCTGTATCAACTATGGCATCATTATCATCATCAACATCAACATCAACATCATCATTGTGATGATCATCTTATCATCATTATTGTATTGTGTGCACGCTCATCATCATCATCATCAATGTTTTGTCATTAGTTTGAAATTTTTGGAGCTTCAAACGTTTGTTTGTTAGATATTCCTCCTTGGTTCTTTCATCATCATTCTTAGGATTGTGACAACGCTGCTGTTGCTGTTGCTTTTGATGATGATGATAACTCAAGCTCCTCCACTCCATTGTTCGCTCCATCATGGTATTCGTTTGTTGTTAAATTGTATCAATTTAGATGATACAATGGAGTTGGACTGCTTTCGTTACTTGATTATGGTGCTGATGGTTGATTCACTGTTTGTTTGTTTATTTGGGTTTCTTGTACATTATTTCAAAAGATACTACAAACAATAAATCGATGATGATGCTGAAGCATAACTAAGTCAACTAGTTCTCATTTTATGATGATGAGTTCAGAGTTCGAATCATGTTCTGAATTAATCTTATTGAAAATTTATGCAAGTGACTCGATTCCTATTCGAATTCCGAAAATATCCATAGTAAGTAGATTGCCAGTTGCTCTACACTTATTATAAGGACACATAGTAGTAGTAATAATAATAATAATAATAATGAAGGACATTTCTTAAGCATAAAAATAAATGTCCTTCAGGATTATAAAAAGAGAAACGAAAATGAAACAAATATTGTAATTGCCAAAACGAGCGAAAGTGTTAAATTAACAAGGATTTCAAGGATCGCAACATAATTGTTTCACTTTAAACAAAATATGATTTTCCTTTCTCTTACTTTTTTTTTTTGTTTTTTAACTAAAATACATAAAATTGCTCCAGATCTTATTAAAAACTAGAAGACTGCCCTTAATACTTAGATGACCTTCAATTATGAATGAGTTTCTCTACCCTACAAGACAATTTTTACAAGGCATTTTAACAAACTCATGGTCTGAGTTAAAAAAAAAATCTTTAAGCATCCTTTGACTTATAAAACATAAGTATATCTGGGATCTGTTATCACTTCAAAAAGGGCATTGGAATTTTACTTTAACTGATTTTCTTTTCATATTCCTCATTTCTTTGCCCTTTTTTGAGCGTTAAAAAACTAGAGCGCAACAGTGTTTTTTTTTTGTTTTGTTTCCCAAGACGCTTCCTTGTTTGTTCCACATAGGTTAAAAAGGATTCAAAATCGTCAGTGCAATAAACCAATAAAAGTATTAATGACCATAACCGATGCTTTTTCACTAGTCAACTGCCGGGGCAACTGCTGAGTACCGCAATTCTTTTCGAGGTCGTCTAAATGTAATTTTTCATGCTGCGTATCTAGTGCAGCAATCGCTTCTTGTTTATGACAGAGAAATACAAGAAAAAATATTGTTCTATATACGTTCAAACTCATAAATGTCACAGGTTAAAAATGCACTAACAACAATAATAACTATGAGGCCTTTGCTTGAATATATGATTTTAAATAATAAATAAGTCCTTAGATTTTATTTTCCCTGCGCTTCTCATATTTCAAGATAAAGAAAAATTGAAAATTGTTTTTTTTTTTTTGTTCTATTTTGTTTTTAAACTACAAAAAGGGAAACCATTTCATATTTAAAGACTTTAAACTCCACAACTTCATTTCACTGTTTCAATTGAGGCGTGGATTTAATCATGAAAATGTTGTTATATGGTGTGGTATGTTATGGTAGAATATCTTGAGTGAGAGGAGATGATGATGATGATGGCAAACGGTGTGGTGGTCTTGGTTCGCGTGGCTGGTTAGAAATTCTATTTTATGCTTGGGTTGGCTTTGCGAATGGATTTGAATGAATTCTCTATAACGATGCTGATGGCGTCTTGCCATGCAACGCAATTTGCCTTCATAGGGCGTGGATAGCTTGTATTGCGCGCATTCGCAAGCAAGCAAACTTTCAGCTTGTGCGCATTTTATAACCAAAAATACACTGAAAGAAATGCATGTCAAGACTAAGGTTACCCTTAAGGTGGAACAACATAAACATCGCTTATCGTATTAGATGATTTTCAAGCTTTCACTACCAAAGTTGAATTGTAAAGTGAAGTACATAGCTAAGCCGTCAATATCTGTAATACAAAAATGGAGCAACTTTCAACTTTGAAATAGAAAAACTGTTTTGTGAAGCCGAAAAAAACTGTTCTGTGAACGGAAAACAGCATTAGATGTTTAGTTGATGAACAAAGAATTGTTCTGGTGAATGGCAAATATGTGATTCTGTTCCAAAAGTCATTTATGTAGTCCTCTCACAACAAACTCATTCAAAGCTGACGTCATTGGTGTAGTTTGGCCTTCAAAAATCTAAAATCAAGATAATTTTGAACAGATTTTAATATAAAAATAAACATTTGTCTCAAGTTCAAACGTTTTTTATGTACTTTGGCCTTCAAAAAACTAAAGTCAAGATATTTTTGAAAAGATTTCAATATAAAAATAAACATTTATTTCAAGTTCAATTGTTTCATTTCTCTGTTATTCTGTTTTTTTTTTTTACAGTGTACTATATTTTGTAATTTCTGCCACGCAAGGAAATGCGAAAATTGTAAAATAAAAAGTAAAATCATTGCAAAACCAACATTTCAGGTATTTTGTTTGTTTGTTTGTTTAGTAAAGTTAGAGGGTGTGTGTGTGTGTGTGTGGGCGCTTCTATGGGATTTCTTGTCTTAAATTCTACGGCAAAACGCGCCAACCAAACCTTGTGAAAAACAACTCTAAACCAAATGGTGAAAAAACAAACTTTGTATGTTGTTTGTATTTCTTTTCATTCGACTTAATCAAGAATTCACTATGTTTTTTTTTTTTGTTTGTTTTTTTTTTTTCAACAATTCTCTCTCATTGACTTGATTGAGGCAACACTTTTATTACTTACTATGTTGTATTTGATGCTAAGTATGTTTGTACAATATAAACAATGAAACTTATCTTGAATATCTAAACTGGAAGTGCAGAAAAGTTATAAGAAAAAACCATGAAGTAAAGGTGCGGCAACATTTTACTACTCATTTTGTGAATTATGAATAGAAATTTCAGTTAATTAAAAAGGGAAAACTTTGAAAATGCATTAAAAAATGTGTTGTTGTTTAAATAGTTTTATAATGATTATCAGAATGTAAGGAAGTGTAAATACTAATACGAGTATTTATGAACAAACTGTTTGATAATTTGAACAATTTTTTTTTTTTTTTTTTTGGGAAATGTTAATTGATTGAAAATGAGGTTAACCCACAATTGATTGGTTTACTTGCCAAACCGAATAACTCAACTTTTTGAGTTTTATAAAAGATGCATCTCCAGTAATACAGTCTACATTGTTTATTTGAATTTATATTTTATTCTTCTCAACTTTTTGTCTTATAAAGTTAATCGATTTGACAATTGAAGCATTCATTTCTTAAAAATCTTAGGGATAGATTAATATATTACGGGTACGGCGGGAACTACTACACCTTGTTACTGCGGCTAGAATTGGGCATATTGTGTCAACCCCAATACAATTACAATTCCTCAACGATTCTGCTATTCATCAAGATTTTCTATGGAGGCAAATCTGCAATTTCAGTTTGTTCCATGTAAAGGCTACACAGATAAGTGGAGTATTGTCCAAATTATAATGAAAACTCTGTTGTCTCCTCTTCTTCATTACATAACCCACAACGGTCGTGTTGACTAATCCCCATAATATTATTATATTTCAGAATTCCTGTTAAGAAGCTTGAGACTACATGAATATGTTGCCGTGGTAGACCCAGTATTTCTTGTGTTCTTTTGCGAGATCTAGATGACTTCAAGGGTTTAGTATTTTCTGGTTCAATAAAGAGGATTGCACCTTCTTTCTTGGCTACTTCATCAGTCTCTTACCCACTATACCCTGATTATATTGAGGAATGTTATGAAATCCCAGACAATCTTTGATTTGATCGCGAATGCGTTGAGTGCGTTTAGTGCGGCTTTACTGCCAGAATGAATGAATCTACTCAATTGCATGGATTTTTGCTTGAACTGAGTTCACTTGGCCCATACTACTAAATAAGCATTTCCTAGGCCTTTCTCCATAAACCTTAACTACAAAATATTGTTGAACGATATATTAAGTCCAACAGAGGTCGGAATCCTAAGTGATAAAAACAAAAGAACTTTTATTGTTGTATTAAGTTTAGATGAACAAAACTTCATTGAAATCATCTTCTCTTATCAACACTTAAAGTGTTTCATCATAAGTTTCCATTCATCTAAACAACATTTTCAGTCAAAACCATATACTTTGAATAAATAAAAGAAATAAGAAATATTTGTATATTTTGCTTTACTTCCTCAAGTATCTTGTGTTATTATAAATACTTTTTTTTTCTTTTCTTTCATTTCATTTAGTTTCTTTTATTTATTTCATTTTTGTTTTGTTTTCCCTTCAATATTTATTTGTGTTGTTTTTTTTTTTCTTTTTCTTTTTTTTTGTTTGACTTTGTGGGATCGAGGGAATGGGTAAGAAAGTAAGGAAGAAGGCGGTAGTAACTGCGTCATTACTTGAGTTTATTTATAGTATCAAAATTATGTTTGTTGGCGTCAGTCAGTTAGTTAGTTCATCTGTACGTCCATCTTTCGCAATGAGCTGTTAAGGCAAATGGATTATTATGCCAATGATATTTGACGATGGGAATGGCGATGATGATGGTCAAAAGGAAGACAAAATGGAATCAATAAGCAAACAACAACATCATGTACAACCAATAAATATTCTCATTCCAATAAGAAAAATAAAACATTGAAAGCGCCACCAATTGATAAAATAAACTCAGAATTTTAAGGGGTTCCCTGTTAAAGAATTCCAAACAGGACACCAGTTTTGTTGTCTCTCTAGTTATTTGTCTCAATTTGTAAATTTGTTTGTTTGTTTGTTGACGACGTTTCGGCTCGTTTATTTATTTATTTATTTGATGAAATTGTTTTCTTTGTAAATAAGTTGAAAGCACTTTAAAGTGACAGCAGCGACGACAGTTTGTCGACTCAATTATGAAAATATGTACTAATACTACAACATGTAAAACATAACAATCTACTTCATAAGAACGAACATTCTGTCAGTTTATTTTCTTTAAACTACCTTCACAGCTTTTTGCTTTTCATTTTTGAAAAATATTTATTTTTTGTTTATTAAATATGTTTAGCTGTCCTTGGCTATAATAACTTCCACAGCTGCCTTTTTAGTTCTAAAACAGAAAAAAATAAGAAAGAATATTCATTCACTCAAGTGAAGTAAATTTGCATAAATCTGTCTGCACTTCACCGCCCGCCTAGCAGCACTCGAACTTCATCCATTTCAACAACAACAACAATAACAACACTTTTCATGTGCTGCAAACTAAGCACAAACAATCTGTTTGTACAATAGTATTATATTCTGTTTGCTTCTTCCCAGGGGCAATATTTCATTGCTTGGATGGCTTTCATCCAAGTCCCTAATGCTTCAACTCTTAATTATGGCGTGTGGCACTATTTTCGGTTTATTCACAGTTGCCTCAATAATTTCTTCACTTCACTTCATTTCTTCATCTTATTTTCTACATTTGAATCTTTGTCGGTAGTCTTTTTTCTCCTCTTCTCTATAAAGCATTTTGTTTTTAGTTTTTTTTTTTTCTCTCTCTTCTTCTTATTTAGATGATTTTTGTATCTTTTGGGTCTGTTGAATATGTTCGTTCGCATTTTATTTTACGATTTTCTCTTGTCAAAAAAACAAAATACAAGTTTATTTTATTATATTTTCGTTTTTTCTTACTCATTCATTCATTCAATTCTAAGTTTTTGTGTTCTGGAATTCATCAGGATTTTCGTGCATTCAATTTTAAGTTAAAACTAAAATATAAGAAATTTCTCCAAAGCAATGAATCTGTGAAATACACTCAAATCTCACACTTGGTACAAATTGTTAGAGTAGAATTCATTTTGAAAACATGCGAGTATAATGGAACTGTGAAACTATTCCTTTCAAATCTTTTAAAATCTTTTTTAGGCAAGAACGATTTATTTGTAATAATAAATTGGTTTCAAAATGCTTCTCATAAATCTTAAATTTTGTTTAAAAATAATTTTCAATTAATATAAGCATCCACTTTGTAGGTCTGCCTCACATTAATCTAATTCTTTATTTTCTATGTTGATTAGATGCATTTTTCAGTATTAGTATTTCTGGTTTTATTGGTGCAGTCGCTTGTTCTCTTATTTATCTATATATCTCAATAAAAGCTTTTTGTAAAGAAAAGTCCCTCATAATAATTCAAACTGATGATTAACAACTTAACCCAAAATATTTAAAATGACAAATAGATTGAAATGGTAGATTATTGCATCTGAAAGTTGATGAAATAAGTATGATAATCGAATAGGGAAACAGTTTCAAATGCATTCGTAGATTGAGGAATAGACTTTAAATGATTAAATTTATGAAAATTCATTTAAAATTGCAAAAACCAATCCAAAAAGAAAAAAAAATAAAATATATAAAATATCTTATAGACCGAAAAATCGTATTAAAAAAAGGTAACACAAGATACTTTCAGATATTCTAATGCAGGGCTGTCCAACATTTTTGGTTCTCTGGGCCAAATTGGAAGAAATTGATGTGAGTCGGTCCACATTCAGAATTCTCTTGGGTCGCATGCGGTTTGCTGTTTGAACAGCCCTGTTTACTTTAGATACGCTACGCCATTTTGCTGTTACGGATGGTATCTGTGAAGAAGCCTATAAGCTTCACGAAAGATACACCAAACTGTCACTTGTAGTCGACAATTTCATCAAGACATTCCTTGACATTGCGTCAGGTGGATAATTCCGAGTTATTACGAAGCTGATGAAGTTTTGCGTGGACTGCGAACGCAAGGGACTGAAGCTGAGAAGAGGGGTCCATGGTTTATTCACCTCTTACGGTCAACCGAGAGACACATCAGACTTGGACTAAATATGGTTGTACTAATTCATTTCCAAACCTTTGATAATCTTTTAAGATTTATAGGTAAACGATGTGATGCATTTACGCTGATACTTATGCTAGTTGATATTCGATTGAACACCAAGCGGGTATACAATGTGGTTGGGGCTCACGCAACAACGAGCAATAAGGCAAATAATCAATGCGATTTGCTCTCAATAACATTAATTGTCACGCTGCACATCATCTATGGGAATGGGCATACAGGAGCAAGTAGATCTGATTGATTTTAACTAAATAATTTAATAAAAATCTGTTTTTGAATTGTGACTCCGACAAAATAAAATAAATATCAATCGTTCTATTATTCCCGTACAAAGCCGATTTTAACTGCGAGTAGCGGATTACGCCGGGATTGCTCGTATAATATAAAAAACTCATATTCTCTAGACAACTTTAACCAATGAAATGCAAAACACTTATAGATTTATAATATTTTAGGGTCACTTTATCTCGATGCATTTAACAAAATTGAATAAAACTCTTTTCAGTTTTGTACTATTTTATCTAATCTAAATTTTTTGCAGTGGAAATGATTGACGACGAAAGTTTTATTTTAGTATCGCTCACTTTCGTTCCGCTTCCCGCACACACACACACAAAACTAAAAATGAAATGCACTTTTCTACAGAGCAGAACGATCTTTGGATTTTATGATCCACAGCGAGAGCCAATGCAACTAGAAAGGAGGATTTCGTAAACGAAGACGCCAGAATGCTGCAGTCAGCAAAAAAAATGCAGTCAAAGTGGCAACAAACAACGAATGAACAACTAAACTTGTGCATATAATAAAAAGTTTAGCAGGATTAAGGTGGAGTCCAAAAGAAAATATGCAGAGCAGTAAACAGAAGAAGGGATGAAAGATGTGGAAGATATGGAAGAAGAAAGACCAATAAAATGCGCAAAACTAAATTAGGAAAATAAGAAAATCAAATGCAAACCAAACGAGAATTGGGTGTGTGTTGTACTGTTCTGTTGTGAGTAGTGAATAGATGACACAGCGTGACCATGGCCACAAATCCGCTAAAGGACAATCAACTACTAACACCCACAGTTTGCCGCATTTACTGTTTGTTGACTTATTATTTTTGCCAAAGACTCCTCGACATTGGAGGAGCTCCTCCTCCTACAACTGCTACTAGTACTACAGCTTTCACTGTTGCTCCTTCTATGCTGCTATGCTATGCTATGCTACCGAATCCGGATAAATTAAGTCGTAAAAAAATTGTACGAAAAACTTTTTGTATGCGAAAAATATAAAAATGGCGTTGTCAGTCAGTCAGCCAGGATTAGTTTCATCAAGGATAAACACAGAAAAACATTGCCTGGCAACAGCAACAGCAGCAACAACAACAACAACAAAAACAGCAACAACAACCATGAGCTTGACTATAATAAATGGCAAATGTCAGAAAGCTCAGAAATGACGACGACGATGATGACAAGAAAAATGTTCAACTTTCTTATTGGAATTTTTTGTTCTTCTTTTTGTTCTGTTGAGAAAGAAAACATGCATCAATTTCTTAGAAAGTTTTTATGCATTTTGGAATTTATGCTTTCCATCCAATGAAAAGAAGAAAGAAAAAAAAAAAAAAAAAAAACTATAATGGAAGAACCAAAAACTATTTCACTATTTCATCTACTCCTCCATCATTCCATGCTGTAATCCATCATTTCCTTTTATCATGAAATGAATCTCCTCTACTCTCATGAACATCTGATATACATCTGACTACGAGTATGTCACCTTTATGCCAATAGCAACTGGATGGGAAAATATTCATCTAAGCACGTATCCTGGATCTGCATAATTTATGTTCTCATATTAACTTTTGTGAAAGGGATTACCCCAGAAAATTAGGTTTCCCTGTCAAGTCATGTGCTGTGCTCGCAAATAGAATATGAAAAAGAAGGGAGGAGGAGGAGTAGCAGACCGCGAGTGAAGCAACATGCTCAAATGAATTTATATATGAAGGTAGATATTTTCTGTTCTTTCATTCGTTTGTTTGTTTGTTTGTTTTATGACTAATATCTTTAGGAAATATCTCTGAATGTTAACCGTGAGCCACTACTCTACATCTCATACATTTGTATCTTCCATCTAGCGTCCATGTACTAGTCAGATGTCTGTGAATATGACAAGCGAAGGACATTCACTCATCACTCATTCACATCTTCCTTTGCTCCCTTGCAAAAGCAAAAATGATATTTGTACAAACAGAAAAATAAACTTGAATACGAGAAATGGATATAAAAAATTTGTTTTTCACAACATTTGACATTTGTTTCTGTAGGTGGAAAACAGAAAAAACAACTTCAGTCTGAAAAGGACAGACAGTACAGTACACAGTACAGTAAGTATATTAGTAAGTATCTACGTTGTACATGGCCATCATTGGATTGAGGTGGGTTGGGCATGATTTTGTACTCTGAGATATGGCGACATCAACAAGGCAGCAATGGAACAACAACAACAACAAGAAACACAAATAAGTTAATGTCGTTGTTGTTGTTTTTGTTGTTGTTATTGTTGTTTGCATGTGTTGGCCTCGAAGTTAAAGATTCACTACCGTCACTCCACACATCCAATCCTCCTTCTTCCTTATATTGCTGTTGGTTGTCATGCCACAACGTTGCTGTTGATGACATCCACACAAGTTGCAACTTTATACTTATTGCAGCTCTTTGCTTATGCATGTCGCATGAGCAATAACAATATTTCCTTTGCTTTTTTTTTTCATCGTCATCGTCATCCTCATCCTCATTTTCTGTTTTCTATATTTTTTTTTTTCATGTTTTACATCTCTTCACTTCCCATTTTTTTTTTTTTTTGCTATACGATATTTGCATGTATCATGAGATACAATATAAAAATGTCAGCAGCAGCAGCAGCAGCGTCAATGACGCGATGGCGCTGTACCAAAAACAATATCACCACCACCACCAACCAACAACAACAACAACAACAACATAAACAACATCAACAACATCAACAAATAATGTAAACACGCAGAAAAAACTGAAAAATAGAAATCTTAAATTGATATTTCTGTGTGTCGTGTTCATCACAAATGTTACCACCAATGCTTAGTTTCAGATACATTTTGTATCTATACACACATACAACACAGTAACTTATGTATTTGCATGTTTTAAAATACTCCTTGTCGTCGTCATCGCCGTCGCCCGTTCCATTTCCAAAATAAAAAGATGTCACATAATGTAAATTGAATAAATGATTTTGTATTTATTTATTTTACAATCATTTTCTGTTCTGTTGGTTGTTGTGCGATGAATTTTGATGCAATGTATCTACGAGTATAGTAGATAGACATCTATGAGATATGACAGCTTTGGTTTACTTGTCTCATAACTTATGTCTCTTTGTGACTTGTTGTTATCCAAAATAAATCTTATTTAATTTATTGTAAATTTATACTCAGAGACATTGTAAAATTAAATGTAATATTATGAATGATGGTGTCTTTTGTATTTAATGCCTGCAATTGATGTTGATGATGATGATGATACTGTAGAATGTTGCCTTTAAATGCTGTAAAGTCCTTCAAAATGAACCTTTAACTGAACTGTACTATAGAGAGTAATTCATTATGGTAAAGTTTATGGATTATTTTACTCAGAAAAATTATTTAAATTATACTTTTAGTATCACTAAAGATTAAAACAAAGAAAGCTTTCTTGATTAAAAGATTCATGGATCTTTTTTATACAAAACTGAATTTTTCATATACTAAAGAATTTATTTATCATAGATTTCTAGAAAAAAAATTAATATATAAATTAAAAGTTCTTCATGCTGATGTAAATAATTCCATGATTTAGATGCATTCAGGAATGGAAAATGCATGAAAACCTTTGAAAAAAACGAATATATTTGCCTTTACTTTCAAACATTTGCATAAGTCACTAATGAACTTGTATAGTTGACTATACAAAAATGATCGAATGAAGAAATTAGAGAAATCTGCAAGGCTGAGAATGTAACAAAATAGACAAGAACACAACAAAAAAAAAGTTTCGAGATTAAGTTCGCAATCAGTCAAACAACAACCTAGCAAAAAAATAACTAGTCGAGAAAATAAAAAAAGGAAGACGAAAAACAGATGGCACGGGAAACATTTTCAGCGCTGTGAGGTGAAAACACGATTAGAAACAATCTACAATTTACAAACACTGAATTTTTTGTGGAAATTATAAGGCAAACTTTATCACGGTTGATGCAAATACTTGTCATCACAGGGTTAAAGTTAGTCTTAGTCTTATAATGAAATCATAAACATAACATAACATAAAAGTGTCAAACTGTGAAATTTTTCTAACTTATGGTATCCATAAATCTCATAATCTTGTCTACTTAAGGCTGAGATATATTTTGTGCAGTTATGTGTATTATTCGAAAACATCACTGGGCAAAAGTGTCTTTAAATTTTTTGTACGACTTACTCCATTTTGTTTGTTGACGAATTACAATAATTAATAATAATAAATTATATTGACGAAAATTATTACAATTCTTAATTAAATTGAATAGAAATGTAATTAGTTTCTTTGGTCTATTAGCCTTAAATGATTTGCATTATCATAAAGCTAGACAACTATTGAAGTTCGTTGTTGTATTTTGAACAAATACAAATCCCCACAAAACATCATAATTAATAATGTGAGATTTAATATGTATTGTTTTTAAAGAATTTATTGAATTTAACTAAACTTGAGATGGGATTGACTGGCAACACTCCCTAGAATAAAGCACCTCTTACAAGAGTTACAAAGAGTTTCAATATTCCAATTAACAAATTGTATATATAGTTTAACTATTTCATCCGAAAATTTGTATTAAATTTATAGAATTAATAAAAATCATAATAAATAAAAAAATAAAGAATGAACACATTCTAAAATGCTGTAGGGCATTAACAAATCCTATAGGTTAACGGGTGTAGCGGCATACGGTTTAAGTAATAAATGAGTAGCCGTTATTCATGACCGCTCATCGAACATCAAACGCCTTCGATTGATTTTGATTGATCGTGAGCAAGGTAGGTAGAGGTGGTAAAGATTGACAATGATATTCTTGATTTAAGACAAACAGATGACCTTTAAAAACGAATTAAAATAATTGTTGCTACCAATTTCTAAATGCACAAAGTGCAGTTCAAGGGAAGCAATTATTTCAATATATTTATTTAATATACTAAAACAACTGTGAAACATCATTCGCTACTAAATTATAAAAAAAATAAAAAAATAAAAATAAAATTAAATTACGAAATCATAGATTCCATTAGAAGAAAACATTAACACTATCGAATAATTTAAACCATTATGCCAAAACATTTAATGACATGCGAAATGTTATTTTTTAAGAAAAAATGTCGAGAACTTAGTTGCCAAGCCAATATAATACACCATCTAGTATCGCTAAAGTCCTCAGGTCCTAGTGAATACTTTTGTAATGCATTCTTGAGTGTTTTCTCTAATCGATTGACTTCCAAAAAGTGCTTGTCACTCATCAAGTGGACTCAGGAGAGTGGACATTACTGCTATGAGCGGACAATTATGACTATTTTGGTTTTTTACTGCTCATTCAGACAGCAGCCCTGGGACAAGTCTGATTTAGCCAACATATAGCAATTCATAGAATAACCTTGCTTAATGGGAACTAATAGTTATTTTGCATTCCACAAAACTCTGCAAAATCATTGTTTTTTATAAGAAAATACTAAATTTGTTGATGGATCTCATGAATTATGATATTCAATACATCACAATATTATTCCTGGATTATTAAATAAGGAACTTTAGGCAACAAATCTTTATGACAAATTACTATCAACATAAAATTAATAATAATATACAGAAAGTAGAATAATAAAATAATAATACATAATTTATTTTAATTTAGACTTTTAGCCT
This sequence comes from Amiota mariae, assembly GCA_035041805.1. NCBI lineage: Eukaryota > Metazoa > Arthropoda > Insecta > Diptera > Drosophilidae > Amiota > Amiota mariae. Next base: position 6,103,377 of record JAWNKV010000325.1, read on the forward strand.
GCAGATTGCGAGACCTGAGGTGAGAGGATGTGATAGAACTTTTTACAAAAAGTGCATAAAACTCAGAAAAGTTAGTTTAACATCTATTCAGGGCTAAAGGGATGAAGTTTCTAGTAGAACGACTGGGGATACAAAAGCTTAGTTGATTTAAGAGATCATTTCATTTATAAGCATTTTTCTTTGCACATCCTTATTCTTGAATAGTACAAACCACTTTAATAAAAATTGAACAACTTGGATGCCATAAATATTTGAATATCTGATCTTCAATGTGAAGCAGTACAAAAAAGAAATAAAGACTTTTGAATTGTTTTTTTTTTTCCATTTGCTTGCCTTTTTTAATGACTCGATTAATCGGTCGCTCGCCTGCCTATTCACTTCTACGGATGTGGTCGTTAAACTTCATAAGTCCATAAGTACAAGGAGAAAAAAAAAAAAAAACATAAATGCAATAAAACTCTATCACAGAAAAATGTCCACCATGAACTTTCCCAAATGAACATACAAACACCAGCCAACCAATCAACCAGTAATAAGCTAAACAACCAACCAAGCAACTAAGCAACCAACTAACCAACCAACCATCTATCCAAACAGTAAGAGACCCAACAGCAAATATCATAGCAGTATCAGGCAATGGATATTGAGGAAGCAAACTGTGCCCAATTGATTGTATGTAATAATGACTACTACTACTAAATGGGGACTGATGTAAATGTCGTTGAATCTTCAAATTTGCATTTGGCAAATTATAGTAAAAGAAGAAAATACAAGAAACATTTTATTTGCATAGTATGCGCGATAATCAGCTTCAGTGTGTAGTATGTTAATAAGCCATAAAAACTGAAACTGATGACAAACATAGTACTACAGTAGTAGTAGTAGTAGTAGTAGTTGTAGTAATAGTACCAAGAACTACTGGACCTGGGGGTAGATGCATACGTTAACAGGCCACCATTTGTTGCATACAAGTCGTATATATGTCGTCTATATTTTTGTATTTGGCAAGCAATTGTATTAATTTAACAGTGAATAGGAGTGTGAGGAATATGGATGACGAAAATGATTCTTACGTGCCAATGACTTTGAAGTAATTTCATGAAGAAGAAAAGAGCGAGCAATTGTTGAAAAACACACAAATCTTTTTTTGAGCGCAGCTGTGCAAATTTTTCAACGATTGTAATCATCTACCACAAAAATGTTAATTTATTTCCATCATTAAATTTTATTTTACAATTCAACAAGTAGGCGGCAATGAAATGTAAGACACTCATTTGGCTTTTTCAATGAACAATTTTGAAAAAGTAAATAAAATTTTCAAATGTAATTGAATTAGATTTGTGATTTTGATAATCCTAGAAATAAAATACAAAATTATTATAAAATCTCAAAGATTTTACTCAATTTTTCTTCTTATTTATATGCAGATCCTCTGTGCCACCCAGATCGCCATAATCCATGTGTGATTAGGTAGTAGTCAAGCTTTATTTTTTTTTTTTTTTTATTATTATTATTTTATATATTTATTTTAATTATCGAAATAAAAAATATCGACAACTTTATTTGGATTTTTTTATTAAAACAAGAAAATTACAAAACCATCAGTAAAATGCAATAAAAATTATTATTACATATATTTTTTATTTTTTTTTTTTTCTCTGAAAGTGGTGGTCACTTTTCAATATCTAAAATCTGCATATGTAGTAAGTATCTCCTCTTAGATAAGCTTATAAATTATGATATAATAAAAACTTAAATTCATAAGAACATTGAGAAATACTCATATGAATGCCATACTCTCGTACATACGTACGTATATCCGCATCCCAATCTCATAAAATTCTCAATCTTAGAGCTTCTTCGTTATGTAAAATACGATTCAATTTTTATTTGAATGCGAAGCGCAATTTAAACAATTTGAGATTCTTTTATATTTATTTTTCCTTTTTTTTTGTTTTATTCTTTTTGTTTTTATTTTAGTGGTGGTGCCACAGCTGCCACCCATTCTTAAGATAATGGAGGAAGAATGGACGGACAGAAGGACTGTCATATAAGTATGTTAAGGGAAATAAAAGTAAAAAGCAAAAGGTAAAAATAACCGCCATTTAAGTAAAACAGCAACAGCAGCAGCAGCAGCAGCAGCAAAAGGAGCAAAAGGAGCAAACGAATCAACAACATGAAAACGAGGCAAGGGTGGAGGTTAATTTTAATGTCCATTAAGCAAGCGAAATGGATATGAGCAAACGAGTGAAAGGATAAACTTAACTTAAGGGACATGCAGCTCAAGCAGGCAACAACCTGCTCAGAATTTAGATATGGTTGACGACTACTATTAGGAAAAAGAAGTCCAAGAAGCAAGCATTAAGTGAAGTAAACCAAAGGAAAGGAAAGAGTACAAGTATCCCAACCCAAACAAAAAAAAAAAAAAAAAGGAAAGAAATGTATAAGAATAAAGTTTAACGAAGCCAATCTGGAAAATGAAGTACCCGAAAAGAAGGCGGAACGTTGCGGAGTAAACGCCGAGGGGCGTTGAAGTAGGCGGCTATGAGCCATGAAAATTACCAAAGCGTGTTATTGCGAGTGTCGAACGAGCCTGAACGTGGGCGGTAGATGGCGGCGGATGTTGGATGGGATGAATGGATGGATGGAGCAGAGGATGGTGGTGGTAGTGGTACAAAATATATCAGGCAAGAATGAAAGTTTTACAAGATGCTGCTGTTGCTGTTGCTATTGTCGCTTTTACTTGGAGTTTTGGGAGCGGCAGCACACATAACACCCAAGAACACACTGCTGAGTTGAATCCACTTGTGGTTGCTTAGGCATAAAATTGTTTTTGTTTTGCTTCAAAGAATATAATCAAATAAAAACTCATAAATTCATAGAAGGGATACAAATGGCGACGGCGTCCACTATATTTACACAGTGAGAAATAATAGCGGTGGAAAACACAACACAACACAAGTGTTAAAATTATTGTAAACTTGATATATAAATTAGAACAAAGGCAGTTCCCAAAAAATATATCTATCTACTCATGTTAAGATAAGTCAAAATTGATGGAACAAATTTTCCGTATATAAAGCTTAAAGACATATTTCCAATTCAATCAAGTAGTCTTTGTCAAACATCTATTTTTGTATTGTAAGACATCAAGAAAATAAAATATATAATATCATTATTTCTATCAATCCCATGCAAAGTAGATTTTGATAAAATTTTTCCGGGAAGTAGTCAAAATTGCTGTTAATATAATAGACTGACAAAGTTTCTTAAATCACTATTATTTTAAAAAGAAACCAATTCAATTTTATCTTTTTCATCATCATCATCGAACTAATTGAGTCCACGGTTAAACAAAGGCCTCCCTTGAAACAGTTTACAATGTATTGTAGTATTAACTATTGAGTCTTTCTTCCGTCTTTGGTTCTTTATTTCAAAAACTAAGAGAGAAGTTTACATTTGGTGGCTTAGAGTATTCAGGTTCTAAAAGAGAAGTCTTTCCAGAAGAAAAGAAAGATTTTATATAGAACTTCATTTTGAAAGGTCACAAGCTGAGAGATTAACTTGTATTACACAGACAGATGGCTAAATAGATTACATCCTGCAATGAGATTACCTTCAATTGGCTTAGAAGTTTCCAAATTCTATGATTTCTAAAAAATATCTTTATTTCACTGCGACCGAGCTATCAATAGTAGATGATCGGAATTTAAATCCACACGCTCTTGGATGCTGATTTTACTATAATGTGGGAGAATTGGTAAACTGTGAAGGTGTTGTTAGTGTAAATGGGATATATTGTGGGAACTCCGATGGCTAGGACACGTTAGCTCTAAGTTTATATTAGTTATATGTAGTATTATTTATAAATATATTAAATGAATAAATAATCTTTCTTTCAGTGTATGAAAATGATGCTTTGAATTGCTTTTGTCTTGAACTGGAGGCCAATTTTAAATTGTACATTTTAAAATCATGATTTCTGCTTGGTTTCTTTCGCTCCTCTTTTCCCATTCAATTTCTTTTTCATTTTGCTGTGACAGCCTCTTTTCCTTTGGTGCCCCCCCCCCCCCCCCCCCATTGAATAACAAACCAACGACGACGGTAAATATGCTTTCTTTATGCATAGTAGATTGTTATTTTTGTTATATTTTTTTTTTTTTTCCCCCTAACATAATCTCTTGTCGGTCGGTCGGTCGGGTCGGTTCCTGGTTATAAAAATCTTACGAATTGGATTTCAATAAATTTTCAAGTAGAGTTTTCCGGCACGTTTTGTGACTTAAACGAACGCTCAAAATGCACGCTTGGCTTCGTTGAATTAGAGACCCAAAGAGATACATATAGGTAAATATCGAGAGCAATTGAAGGGGAGAGCAGCACAAGCAATTTCTCTTGCATGAAGCCTTTCATGCATTTATGTATGATTATGTACATACTCGTATATACATATGTATGTATAATATATGTATATACATACATAGTAAGTGCTTTCTATCGGGCACACGCACATCCATTCAGTCATACTATATACAAAAGTGAGTACAATATTATTATGGCGATATTTCAATTTATGGTTTCTTCTTGTATTATTTTGTTTTTATTTTATTTTTTGTCCATGGAAACAAGAAAGAGCAAAAATTATATTCATTTTCCCCCCTTTTCATATTTTTTTTTTTTTTTTGTTTAAAGAAAAAATAAAATAAAATTTACGGATTAAGTTATTGTGCCCGCCAGAGATCTTCTTGTTAACACAGAGTAGTAGTTGAGCTGAGTTGAGTTGTGTAGAATAGAGTGTGGGCCAAACCTGGGTGGAGCACGCTTCCATCACTTTAGCTTGAATACCTTTTACAACTTTCGCATAAAAGTTGATTGAAAATGCTTATTAGATGCAAGATTAGATTCGATATGAGTTCCATGGTACATGTGGCACATGCCACACGGAAAGCCAAAGCAAAATCATTGAGCATAAAATTTCAAACGTAATTCTACGTGAGTAAATTTAACATTTTTTATGTGATCAATTCGAACAAAAAAAACTTCAATTAGTTTTAAGTTTTTAGGGAGACACAACACAAAAAAAAAAAACTTAATTAAAATGTCAGGAAAGAGGATGATTATAAGAGAATTGAAGAGATAAATTTCGACATTATGTAATCACCGTCGGTCAAGATCAAGAATATTCACAGAATATTCACAAAACTATAACATTTTTTAAAAGATATTTCCCCAACAAAAACAACTAAAAGGTCATCATCAAGAGAAAGACTCTAAGAAAGCAAAATTTAGTTCTTACATATAAAACCCGCATATATCTAAGTAAATATTAATCCATGTAGTAAGTCCCACACTCTAGATATCATGACTAACTTTGTTACTTCATTAAAAAACAAAAAGAAAAAATTGTATATTTTCTGTTGGAAAACTAAAATTACCTAGAAAATTTACAACCTGCCGCAGGTAATCCAATAAAGCCACGGTAATGTTTCAACTTGAATTTTGAATCCCCATTTCCTAAATTAAACTTTTTCCTTTTTTTTTTTTTGTTTTCAACACAAACATGCAAAGCAAAAGAATAAAGAAAAAATAAAGAGAGCAAAGCGCAAAGAAAATTATACAACTTGATAAAATCTCATTAAATTTTAAGCTACACAAGAAAACTTTTTAAAAAATAAATAAACTCTTAAATGTGTAAATCATTGTGACTTACAGATACTCTACCTACTAACCTAGGCAAGTCTCTTGATTTTTATGAATAATTGTATTAAAAAAAACCTATTAACCATCAAAGTATTAAATGCTTTGTATTGGAAGTTTACTCAAGCAATCTTATCTTACTTTTTATATCAAAAGATCTACTACTCATATTTCAACAAGTGAAAGTGTCTTCGACTCTCATAAAAGATTCATTGATTCATTCTTAAGCAGACCCACGAAGAAAATATCTAACAGTCAACTAAGAAATTATCAAAAAAAAAAAAAAACAGAAAGACCACAAACAAAAAATAAGAAAAACTGAACTGAACTGAACTGAAGTGAAGTGAAGTGAACCACAAAGTTGTGATGCCCAGATATGAATAAATGTATTCCTCCAACCCTCATTTATTTCTTATTCTTGTTTTTTTTGCCACACTTAAATAGCTATGTCTATGTAGTTTAGTGTATCTAGTAGATACTTTGTTGTTTCCTTTTCGCGTTTTTATGCCATTTTTAAGAATATCTAAAATATGTATTGGTATGATGAAATGAGAAAAGTTTCTTTTCAGGGAATACAAAAATTTATAATTTAAAAATGAAACGGAAGGAAAAGAAGAAAAAAATACTGTGTGAAGTGCGTGAGTGTGAGGTTGATGGGTTTTCTCACCTAACGAAAGTTAATACTACAACATAAATCAGAGCCTCGAGTACTTGTAAAATTACTATGTACTTCATAAGTATAATAATACAACGAATTTAGTATTTAATGTTCTGCAGAACATTTCATAAAAAAAAAAAAATAAATTACAATTTTAAATAAGTTTTCCATCCTTCAAAAAGGTTTTTACGCTATGTTTTTAGAACACCCTACACTTTTTTATACTATAATCTTAATAGAAGAGTTAAGAATATTAAGAATTTTAAATTAATTGAATTATAGAAAGAAGATCCAGGGAATATATTATTAAGTTCCAAAAAATGGAATCTTAAAGGCTTTAATAGTTTTTCTAGAAGCAGGTTGCTGGCTTTACTTCCCCGGAATTTTATTTAAGACTACCATTCATAGACTTCGTGGGTTTTCTGGAGGCCTTTTTTTAGCCGCTTCCACGTAGAGTGTCAAGTCGCACTACCACTGGTACACACAGTTACGCCACGTACACTAAAGTGTTACATGTGAATCCCCTCATTTGACCGATGGATGGCAAAAAACTTCTTCTTTGAAATAAGTCACAGGACGGCACACTAAACAACGTAAGACGACCAGGAAGACCAACCAAGAGGTGCCACGAATGATGGACTTCGGAAACGACTGACAACCCTCCCTAGAATAAGGTATTTTCCTTATACAAATAATTTCAATATTCCAATTAAAAAAACTATATATAAATGAACAGGATCTAATCCTAATAGAATCTAAAGGAATATTAGAAACGAAGAAATTGATTTGATTGTATATCTTCATAAGATTCAATTATCAATCCCAATCAACTTTCCTACTCCATTGCATTGAGATCGATAATTTTAATTCTAAAAACAAACAATAAAAAAGATATTTTTCTTTCATACAAATATTGACAATTACAAACACAACAAAAAAAAAAAGAATCAGCCAAATCTGTTGAGCCGTTCTCAAGTTATGGAACTTCGAACATGCGGCATTTCATGTTCATATACAGTAAAATCTCCCGTGGATTGAAACTGATGAATCTAATAAAATTGACCAGCCACCGGAGATGTCCACTCACTACAATGTATTTTGTTTTAAAAACATAATTTGGGATTAAGAAATTTGTCCGGCCCCGAGATATCTTCGCCTGAGTCTAGAGATTTTACTGTGTAAAGATGCACCAAAGAAAAACCATACCTTAAATACTATATAAGTTAAAAATACAATATATAATATCTTTTCTATAAATATTCTTGATCCACTTAGTTTTACTTGATGTACTCATTTCCATCTATTTATTTTTCTTACAATAGATGGAAATCTCATATACCATGACTTTCAGTATAGAAAAACACCTCAACAAGTTGACCAACTAAATACAAAATCATAAAAAAAAAAAAAAAAAAAAAAAAACCCAAGTTCAATAACAACAAACTTGCACAATTTCCAATTGTAACCATGTCAGGAATTGTTTGTCTTCAAATTGGTTTCTTTATACAAAATCAACCCTTAGCAACAACATTGTCTATGCTTTGCTACAATACAATACAATACTATGATGAGTAGTTGGAGAGTGGAGAGTATTACACTATACTACACACTACACTACACTACTCTATTTTCAGTACGTGTAACATTTTGCCCGCCATGAAATACTATAGTTACTCATGATGTTGTAACGAAAACACAGCACAATGATGGCTGCGGCTGCTGCGACAAACACAAGCAGCATTAAGCAGGAAAGCAGCACAGCGCAGCAGCACAGCCATGGCAGCCATTGAATTTGCCGTCGGTATCTGTTAGATACAAATTCATGGTGCCTTTTGCTGATGGTGATGGTGATGGTGATGCTGATTTTGCTTGGGCGTGGTTCAAGAGTGTATCTATCTACTATTCTAGTATTGTAGATTGTAGATATTTCTTTCTGTTTGTTTGTACGAGTATTTTCGATTTAAATACAGGCGACGATTGATGTGGGATGGCAATTTTCTTTTGCTGCTTTCTATCAATTTATTTGTATTGTCGAAAAAAAAAAAATAAAAAAAACATTTATCTAGTTTTCTTTTAGGTTTTTTTTTTTTTTTTTTTTTTAAAGATATGATGAAATAAACATAATGTTTGTAGACAATGAATTGTGGGGCCTATTTTATACTTGAAACAACGAATCCTGTTTAATTTATTTTATTGATTTTACAGGTTGAGTGGGAAAAACTAGAATCGAACGTGTTTACTTGATGGTCTTCTGTTCTAGTATAAGATTTATGAGCGCATCATAGAACAATTAACAATCGTAAACGCGTGTCAAATAAATTTTTGAACTCCAGAAGACTACATAGTCTCAAGCATTGTAGGGGAAACGTAAAGAAAATTGTGTTAAATTTCACATTGAATTCATTTGAATGAAGCGAGTGGATTAAATGAACAAAGTCTCAACTGTAATTTACTTTGCATGTGCTTCAAATTAAAATACTTTCTTACTATATATATCATTCATATGTATCTAAACACATATACTTGTACTTATATTTGAGTTTGTGGCATGTCAGTTTTTAATTAACCGCACAAGATTTCATGAGTTCATATCGTAAACGTTTATCCAACTTAATAAGTCGTAAACGAATCTAACAAACTTTCTGTGTCACAAATGAGATTCATTTTTATGCAATTTTCATGCCACAAACATTGACAGTCATCTAGAAAGACAGACATGAAGAATATTAATATAGAAATATCTATGTATGTACTGCTGTTTGTTATTCATACATGTGTGGTTATGGTATATGATATTGTACGAGTATGATGTGGTTGAGGTGTGTGAAAGGTAATTTTAAATACCAAAAGCACAACAGCTACAAGTGGAATTTACTTTCATATTTTCATCATTTCCAGTTTGTTTTATCTATAAATTTGAAACTCAATCCTTCCTTGGCGCTGCAGGTGCTTCTTTGCTAAGTCATTTAGTCGAAGATACTTGACTTCTTTTCATTCTCTCTTTTTTTTTTTTTTTGAGGGTTAAAGAGTTGGTAATACTTTTTTAATGACAGAGAGAAAACGATTAACACTCAACAGACTAAAAATGGATTTAATTAAGATGTCCCTAATATTAACTTTGGTTACACAGTACCCAACAGTTCCAACTTCAGACTCCAGACTCTACTCATGTATTACAAAACTTCTACTTATACGTATGTTGATTTTGTATATGAGTTTATTTTGTTTACTTCTTATTTTCACAGATGACAATGACAATGACAACGACAACGATGATGATGATGATGGTGTTGATGCCCTTATTTGCTTAACCTGTTTGCCAAGCAAAGTAAACGGATTAAATTTGTGAGATTATGAACTTTTTGTTAATATTTGACATTTACACAAGAAAGGCCCTAACAGGAATGAAACGCGTGTCATAAGTAAATAACATATACGTACACAAGTATCTATAGATAAAGATACATTCATACATACCACATCATTATCAAGCACTTATACACATACACACACACACAGAGGTATAGATACACACATCTACACACATAGTACCAATCATTATTCGATTCTTTTTTCTTTCTTTCATTCATTCATTTAGCCTCTGTTCAGTTCATTTGGTCTCTTATGGGCGGTGTTAATGTCATTTTGAAATTAACAAGTTTTTCAAATAAACTTTGAATTTAATTTCACCGCTTTTGATATTATTTCTGTCATTCGTTGTTGTTTTTCTTTCCATTGTTGTTGTTCTTATATCTTCTTGTTGTTATTGTATTATTATTATTTTGTTTTTTTTTTTTTTGTCATGTTGTTGTTTTGTGCTTTTGTTCATAAATTATGCACATTACGTCGTCGTCGTCGTCGTAGTCGTAGTCGTAGTCGTTGTCTCTTTATTGGGACTTAAGTTGCTTAGAAATGGTTTATTAAGAGGTAAAACCAATTCTTCCCAACCTTTTAGTCTAAAAAAACATTTACAAAAGATTTGAAAAACACAAATTTACTTTATTAATAACAACAATAATACAATTGTTATTTGGAGTGAATAAAGTTATTGATGAACAACAAATTGTTAATAATTTATAATTTTATTTTAAAATTTAAAGAACACAGAATCAAAGCAGTAGGCAAAATTCAAATGAAAATTCTTCTATTCTTTTTGATTATTTTTCCATTCAGTCTCATTGTCTGTCTGTTTGTTAATAGATAAATTTCTTTTCCAGAATTTTAGAAATATTCAACTGATGTTTTATAAATAATAAATATTTCTTTCACATAAAACAAAATAAGGAATATTTTATATATAGGCAAGTGGACTGTTCTACAAAGTACAAGTGTCTAAAGCCAATATGGATGTATTCAGTTATGTGTCTGCTCCTGTTCCAGCAACATATAATACAAATATAAAGGTTTCGGAACGAAATACCGAAATGTGCTGTGAGTGCACCCTGTTATGTCCGTAGCAGTGCCAAAAGACGCATTCTTGGCATCGATTGAGTCACCTTTACTATCAACAGAGATATGCGAAGTCTTATGTAAAAATGCTAAATAATCATATTAATAGTGAAGCTTCAAGCCTTATGGATCAACTCGTAGAGTAACTCAAACATCAGCAATCGGAGCGCCAACAAAATAATGATGCTAAGCCCATTTCAAATTACCCATTAAAAAAAAATGATTGAATTTATTTCCAAATGATAAACAGTCCAATGTTGAGGGTTTAAGAAAACCTCATTCACTACCTGTGTAATATTCCGTTTTTTTTTTTTTGTTGAGCTTTTTATACTGTTATATTAAATATAATAAGGGTCTTCATGCAACTGTATAAATCGCACAAACCGTATAACTTTGTGAGCCCATAAAGTAACTGTAAGTTACTCCAAACAAAAAAAAAAGTTTGTGCTCTCGTATAAATTTGTACGACTATTGATACTCACAAATCTCTTAAAAGTGAGCGTTGCTAACATTGTGAATTTTATGTGATTGTACGATTTATACGATTATACGTTTGCGTGAAGACCCTCATTATGTTTCATTATGGTTTTACAGTTGTATTTGCGTCCAAATATATTGCATACAAAAATATTTAAGTCACTTTGTGATTTCTCTTATGAAATAAACTATGTACAAGTATATGAATCTGTAATTCAGACGTTATTGGGTGTTGCTCTCATAACAAATCCCCTTCTATTTATTTTATTTTTCTGACATGTCTAATCTATGTCATTTTATTGTTTTGAGTTTTTATTCCAATTTTTTATAGAATAGAAAATAAATACCACAAATTAAATTTGAATAAGATTCTTAGTTTTTGAGCTATTAAGCTGAAGATTTTTAAAGAATTAATTAATGTGATTGATTGAAAAAGGGTTACTCACTATTTCCTAGATAATAATGATAAAAATACAATCATTACACTTAGCAAACCATATATCTTAATTACTGATTAATTACTCGGTTTAATACCATTTTTTCACGATATTATTTCTATTCCCAATAATCTATTGGAATTTTCGAAAATATTCTCACTCAGCTCATTAGAGGAGCACAAAAAAGACGAGAGTCTTTTCGTATAACTCATTATCGCTATTACCAACATCTTCATCAACATCATTATCATTATCATCACCAACATAATCATTATCATCGTCATTATTATCATTTTCTTCGTCTTGTTCTTCGTGTGTAGTGTGTTTTTTTTTTCTTTTTTTTTTTTTTTTTGGTAGAGTTTTAAAGCAATAAAATTATTTATGAGCCCATTAAATCATCATTATTGTGGCAACGGCCTTGAGTGTCATTATGGCCTGAATTTAGCGCTCTAAATTCATGTTTGTTCTTTTGCTTTCTTTCAATTTTTGTTTTATTTTTTTTATGTAACCATTGCTGTTGTTGTTGTTGTTGTGACACAGTTACAAATTTTGTTCAATTCTTTTTCTTTTATTTTTTGTTAATTACCATAAACCCTTTTAGATACAAAGAAAAATCAATAAAAAAAAAAATACAAAACACGTTGCTTCAAGTTTTTGAGTTTTGGGGGAAACTAGTCAACAATTCACAAAACTTTATAATCATTTCGAGAAGTGCTTTTGGGTGGTCGTCTCCGTAAAAAAGGTTTTTTTTAGATTAAAAAACATCTTAAGCAAAGAAAATTGGATTAAATGGATTTTGAATAATAATAATTTTGGAAATAGAATTTGATGATCATATGATTGAGTAAATAAGGCTGCTTGATATTATATACTCGTGCTCATTCCCATGATGACACACGTGTGTAATTCAATATACAAAGTGAATCAATATAATCAATGACGACAAATAAAAAGAAAGTGTTCAAAGGGCTCAATGACAGAGACAATACTCGTAGTTCTACCTTGAAATATTGTCAGTATTAAAGATACTCATCTTGTTTTTTTTGCACTTACCACTTACTCGTAGCTCCACCCAGAATTTATTTATAGTAACACATAAATTATGCTATTCACTTAGAAAGAAAGAAAGAAAGAAAGTACAATTGCATGAGTGTGGGTTTTGTGGTATGTAGGCGCATTACTTCAATTGCGAGTTCTCGAGTCTGATAGAGCAATAACGCGCACGAGTAATTTACAACAAACAAGATTGTTGTTGGTGTTGTTGTTGTTGTTGCTCGTTGGTTCATTCATTCATTTTTTTCCATTTGGTTAATGGAAAAAGTCCATTTCATTCCATTTAGCTTTGACAAGTGGCAATTTCAGGGCAAAACTATTGTAAGCACAAAATGTCTCGACAATGTTGATGATATACGAGTATGTTTGTAAGTAATAGTAGCAGCGTCAGTTGGCCCATCCCGTTATCATTATCCCGAATCATTATTTAGCCCTGTTTGACTGGCAGAACTCTGACTTGACTTGACTTGCCCTGTCTTTAAGTTAAACTATATACACATAGAGAAAATATCTCTTGGCCCCTGCTCCTGCTCCTAAGGCCCTTTTGATTACATTTACAGATCCAATGGTTTTTCTCTGCTTTTCACTTCAACTACTTCTTCTCTTTTCTCCTTTCTCCATTTTTAGTTTATTTTGCAAGTTTTTTACATTTGCAAAATGAATTGAATAATCAAGTGGAATGAGGCATAACAAACATTGTTTACTTCTTTGTTTGTTTGTTTGTCTGTCTTTTATTCTATTATCTCTTTCAGGAGAAGCTTAACGCATTCTATTTGATGATGATGATGATGATGGTCGTCGTCCCCATAGTCTTCTTAGCCCCGTTGCAAGTGTTGTAAGTGTAGAACAATAAAATCATATTTGGCGCCAACTTAAATATAATTTTTGTACAAAAAGTTGTTTTAGTATCTTCAAAATGAACCAAACCAAAGCAAAGCAAAGCAAACCATTGAACCAAGCTACTACTAATAACAATGTAAATGTATCTGTGTTTTTATTGTTGTGTTATTAGGTTGAAAGCACTCTAATAATGGATACTTTTGACATGTGATATGATGCTTATAACGATGATGAAGGAAGACCTTTGCTTTCTTTAACTCAATTCAAATCATTAAAGTTAAGTCAGTCAGTCAATAAGACAGGCAATTGGACGATTGGACAATTATCAATGAGTAGTTATGGGTTTCAGGTCAGTTGCTGTTGTTATAGTTGTTGCCAATAACTGAAATCACAGAAGCCCCATTTAATTTAATTGCCCATATTTTACATAGAAAAGTAAGATGAACAATGAATAAATAAAATGATATCGTTTAGTTTTATTATACTACTTACTACTGATTTCTTTTATGATCCACAAATACTCATCATAATTATATTGATGTATAAACATTTAGCAAAATTTTTGCCATTAAGTTTTATTTTCTTCATGAGTCTTGTAAAATAATTTAAATATATTGTTACGATAAACGATCGTAGCGATTGTCAAGTGCTGCCAAGTTGTTGATCAAGGAGCAACGTATCCCTGTAATAAACAGCTGATGGCAAAGAGCAAGAACACAGTTAATTGGGGAAGAAGTAGAAGAAAAAGAATTTACAAAGTGCAAAAGATAGAAAAACAGTTTTCAAAAAACGGGATTTCTAGAATAACCGAAACTTGAGATCTTTTAGTTTGTGTCATGTTGCGTTATCATTCCTTGTTGCAATCTCAAGCGATCATGTTGTGTGTTAAGATAAAGCGCAACTTGCTTTGCCAAAAATCATATTTTTTTAATCGAAAACCACTAAATCTTAAGAATATTAAAAAGACATAAATAATATTTTTAAAAAGAGCACATGATCTGCTATCAAAGTAGATTTCAACAAGGAATGACATCCATTCTATGGAAGACATACATATTCTCTACATAAAATAATAAATAATATTTTTTTATAATTTCTCTCATGAAAGAAATTTAATTATATTTTTTAAATTGAGAGAAATTTTTAAAAAAATAAATACATTTTTCAATAAATCAAACATTTTATTCACTATATAAATAAAGATATTTATTTGGTGATAATTTTATATCTGATAAGCTCATTCATCGCATAAATCATAAACTTGAAACAAAAGAGGACAAAAAAAAAAAAAAAATCGAATTATGTATTAATTTAAATTGAATTTTCAATATTCAAAATTTTAAATCAATTTAAATTTGTTGAAATGCATAAATTAAAAAACAAAATAACAAAGTACTATAACAATTCAATCAAAACGAGTTTATTTTTTGTCTAATTACACAAATTTTGCTTTTGTTTCAATTTCAAATTTGATGATATCTTCATTAGTCCAATATTTTTATTTTTTGTTTTTAAATCGACAATTTTTTTGGGCTTTTGAATGAAATACAATTCAAATGAAGTAATTAATATGTGAATTTGTATTGAATAATACAGATATAAAGATTGATCAATGACAAAGCAATTTACCATATTTTTATTTATTTATATAGAAAAAAAAAAAACAACTAGTTTGATTGATAATTCCAAAGTATGTAATTCTTTCATAGAAGGCTATTAAACTATTCACCTCTTCCACTTTAAATTTTCAAATAAAAATGAATCATATTTATTTTGATAATTTATGAGAAAAAGAAGATAATTAAAAATTCAAGTGGCAAAATCTTGATGGTTTTAAAATGCCACAACAACACAATCTTGAAATTATCAATCTACACTTGTGCGAGGTTAAATAATCTAAAAAAAATATGAAAACCACTTGATTGGTATTGGCATTCTAGCTAATGGACTTAAGTGCTCCTTTCTCTTTTTCCTAAAACTCAAATGGAAACTTCCTGTTCACTTGATGAAGTGATATCCACCATTTCTTAAAAAGAACAGTTCAATATACTGTGATATAAAGAATACCAAACCAAATGCAACAATCATGGATAACGACGAGTTCAATTGAGTAATTGAAAATTCAATTCTCGTTTTCATGGAAATTTATTAGACTCAAAGTCATAATTTCCAATTTGTTTTCAATTAAAATTCATCGCCTTTTTCTGTGTTATCTCAACTATAAATTATTATTTGTGACATTCTATTCGTAGTACTTGATTTTTTGGCTTGAAAATCGACTGTAAATGTTTGTAATAATTCAGTTTCTTTTTTTTATACAAATTCTTGCATCCATGGAAATGTATAAATTATAAACAGTAAAATAGATTCAGGGGATTGATAGTTTTTTAGTTAGATATATCATAAATAAAATTTTTATAAGAAAGGGAGTCTCGAATTTTATGGTTACCCAACCTATGTAGTATCTAATGCTGAAGTATGTTTGGGTAATGAAATTGAACAAATTTTTCTTATCATAAATAAAAAAATTAATAAAAAATTTTGTTTAAATTTATTAAAAAAAAAAACCAAGGCAGAATAAATTTATAAGTAAAAATGAAAAACAACTCATCTAAGGAGGATCAGATTTTGTAGAGTTTTTCAGACCGCTTCATTTATTTTGTATTTGTTCTCAAATTTTATTGAGAACAAATTTTGTTTGAAGGAATTTAAAATTTCTTGAATAATTTCTCGGTTGATTTAGAAAAAAATTGAAAAATTCCTATATAGCGGATTTTTTAAGAACTAAACAAAGAGAAATAACGGCCAAGAAATTCAAGAGTAACATCCTCACTCATACATAAGCAAATTAGTGAGCAGCATGCAAGAGAACTCGCACGCACACATATACAATGAAATTCATTACATTTCATTTCTCTTAGAAAGAGAAAATATAAAGAACAATAAAAAAAAAAAAAAAAAATGCTTACAGCGACATCTAGACAATGCAAGAGTTTAAAACACTAGAGGGAGCAAGAGTGTAATTCCCTCTGGTGGTAAAAATCATAACTAAAATATTTAAGAATTCTTCATTATTCATAATAAAAAATAATTTTCAAAAATTTATCAATTTTTCCACTCTGAACAATTACAAGTGGCTTGATTGACATTATTCATTTCTTTGCTTTTCTTTGCCTTGAACCACATGACTAAAAAATGCTTGTGTAATAGTTTTCACCAATAATCCACAATTTTTTCAGTTGTGAAAGCGTCGGCATAATCCATTGCCTTCGATTCTTGTTATATTTTTCATTGTATTGAATTTTATCCAAACCAAGTGATTCTAAGTTTGTGCAATGTTCCATAGTCTTTATAATCTCTTTATATATAATTATACATCCATGAAAGTTTTCCAGTTGTGAAAGCGTCGGCATAATCCATTGCCTTCGATTCTTGTTATCTTTTTCATTGCATTGAAGCTTATCCAAACCAAGTGATTGTAAATTTGTGCAATGTCCTATAGTCTTTATTATCGCTTTATATATAAATATAGATGCATGAAAGTTTTTCAGTAATGGTCCATTGCACACAATTATTCCATGCATGAGATCATCGATATCATATCATTTTCATTATGGTGAATCGTCAAAACACCTCAAATAGGTTGAGACTCAAAAATGAAATGTTGACTAGCAGACTTTTTTTAATCCACTTTATCGATGTACAGCGATTAAACAAATTGGTAAACTATTTGCAATCCAATAAAATCATTATTATATCATTTTGCTTAATTCTGTGTTTTGCGTTTCCTTATTGAATGCATTGAAATCACTTGAAAATATTCGAAGAGAGTGAAAATTCATTGCGTTTTTACAAACAAAATACTGACAATTTTCCCATGATATTTGAAAATCACAATTATCCTGATATATTTTATTTACTTTCCATAAACCAACAGAAATCTCCTCGATTCGTTGATGGCAATTTTTGGTGGCAATTTTTATTTGATCCTCCAAATCGCTCATACTAAGAAGTTTTATCCTTTAGTAAATGCAAATAGTAGATCATGTTGATTATATTATTTTTGCTAGCTGAATGCATTTATATTTAAATTATAAGTTTTTTCAAAATTAAATTAAATTACTTTATTTGTAAGAATGCATGTAGTTTTCATTTTTTTTTGTTTTCAAAGTTTTCCATTCTAAAATGTTCGCTTTTATGCGTGAGATTTTTCAGTTGCGAACATTGAAAGGGTTCACTATTCACCATAATGTAAATGTTTCCAAAATGATTAGTCATTTATTATAACTGAATTGTAGATAATCAAAACTAATTTTAATAAATAATAAGTATGTATTTTTTAACTGTTAATTGATTGAATAAATAAACTGTAAAATATTGTAAAAGGAAAATAATTTTGTACATTATTTTTTTTATAATTTTTACATTTTTTACAAAATAAAATACAAAAGAAAATCATTAGAATTTAAATAGATTGGGAATTTTGATTGTTATGAGGAGTGTTCGCAATAAAATCTTTTTCAAAATCACTTAAATGAAAAGAAAACTAATCAAAACTTATTTTAAAAGCATTTTTATTTTAGAATTCGTTTCCGATATCTACAATCCCAGATTTGGAAGAATATACTTTGTGTTATAGACGTCAAAGTGAAACTGTAGTGTGATTCAATAGTCCACATGGGTCAATGACTTTATTTCCTTTAATTGTCTTCACTAATATTGAATGAGATGATTGAAGTGCAGACTTGCACGGTAGCCCCTTATTTTCAGATATTGAAATTATTGAGTATTGTAGCTCAGAACTATATAATAAATACCTACGATCCTGAATAGACTTCCAAGAAGAAAACAGCAGATTCCCCGCTAATTTTAAATTCATATCATTTATTTATTTATTTATAACAATTTGCTTAATTTTAAATTTTTGTATTTTTTAAGTATTATTTATTTGGAATATTAAACCGCAACAAGCAGCGCTGGCCCTGGGATAGAGCAAGAAGAGTGGTCGCTATAGGCACAAAATTGGCAAGTTACGCCAAAAAGCGAAATGCGGAAAACGGCATAACGAATGTGATATCATGTTTTCCCATAAAAAGGACGCAGAAAGACAATCTCTCTCTCTCTCTCTCTATCCTGATCAAGGGCGCTGCCTAAACGCTATACAATAAAACAATTTACTTACAGGGATTGATTTAAAATCAGACTACAAAAAGGAAATTTATAGATTTTTCTGTAGTATACTTCTAGGGATTGTTGGAGAATCCCAGATCTCGGGAACAGAAACACATATCGGGACCAAAACATACACATTCACAAAATATCAATGCAATCAGAGGAACGGTGTGGCAGCGCATAACATATAAACAAATAAAACAAATGTTTTAGTAAATCGATCTGATGTAGCTTTTCAGGCGCCTAGTTAGTGATTCTACGAGAAGATTTGGATATGAATAGAGTATAATGTATCGGCTGTTGTGAAAAACTTGAAGAACTTGCAGTGGTCATTGTGGAGCATCGAGTTCTTAACGAACCAGGAACTAAGACTAACTTTGCTTTTGGCTTCAGATTGATATGTGCTAAGTATAGTAAGAGTATTGTAATGAGAACTTTTGAGTGCATTGAACTGATTTGCGTTACTAAATTTCCGATTATACAATAAAATAATAAACATTTATTTTTCGTAGTAAATCAATCATTTGTTTGGAACAAGAAAAATTGGTTAAGGATTCCTTAAGCGATGCTCATAGTTGCATCTTGATTTTTGGATAAATTATTATGAAACCCACCACGCCATGGTGAAGTCAAAGACCCAACCTCTCTCTCTCACTCTCTCTTGTTCTGTCTCTGTCTCTATCTCAATAACTGAAGAATGACAGACACCGTCAAACTCCGCCTATTTTATAATGGCCTCAGCGACGCATGCGCTCTCAATCAACGAAGCACAATACAAAGCAAACTCGATAAGGAGAATTAACACAAAAGAAGAATGAAAAACAAAAAGAACGAAACTCAGTTAATATTTTAAACGCTGCTGTAAACAAGGGAGGGTTGGTTTCCATGTTTCCTTCAATAATTTAATGGTGAAAGTTGAAATGATGATTTTTACTCTTTAAGGGTTGTTTGTTTCTTTTCGAATATGTAAGTGTGTATTGTGAAAGTGATTAGTCAGGTAGTTGTATTTGAAAAGGGGGACTACAGTAAAAACAAGAGGAGAATTTTGGGGGAAGGAAGGTTAGCAATTGTGATTAAGTTAAATACAATACAAATGGCTTTGTGACATTTCATTATTTTCAAATGCCAAACGTTTGTCAAAGAGTCCCTTCTCTCTATATACTTACAATACAATGAAAATGGAAGAAGGAAAAAAAGAAGGGAATTTGGTGTTAAAGTCGAGTTGAAAGTTCCCTAATATAATAATATTATGCGACAATGTCTTTATTTTCTTTAATTTACAACTCTTGCATAGAAATGTATGTACGTAGCTTTGGTGTCTTGGAGAACATGTGTTATTAATTATGCGGTGATAATTTCATTTTCACCGACGCATTTTGGTATACAATACTTTTTTTATGAAAGTGTTAGAATTCATTTAAATATTTACTTTGGAAATTACATAAATTAAGATATGAGAAAGAAGAAGGCTGACAATTATAAAAGAAAATGACTCTTTTTATTTAAGGTAATAAAATGTTTTAAAAGTAAAGTAAACCCTTATATAGAAATACATACATAGTCAACACAGAATACTAAAGTGAGGGGGAGAACCATCATCATATTTTTCACTTTAATTATATTGTCTCATTATGTTTTTGATGGGGGCGATTTCTCACATTTAATTTTCTAACATGGCGTATAATTTTTTGAAGGGTGAATTGTAAATTAATTTATAGATACAACATTTGACTCCAGGAATTGTTAATCTTTAACACGTTTGTATATTGAAAGTATATTTGACTTATTTTAAGTGATTTTTCACACTCCAATAAATAACTTAGTTTAAAGCATGACTTCCCTTTTCCTACTCCTAAATTTTATTATCATATTTATTTTTTTGGAAATTTTATCTTGAGAAGTTGTACAAAGAGATATTCATTTATATAGCATTCAATATTTGTATCTGTAGCCTCTGAAATAAATGTGTGTAACCCATTCACCTGAACTCCTACCCACCAACTGTGAATTTGTTCTGGTCTGTTTTCTCTTTTGTTGTTCATCGCAGTTTTAACCAAAATATTTAAAAATGTTCACCCATTGTAAATGTATATTGCACTGTCATAAATCCTTTTTTTGCGCTTTCGCCTTTTTATAAATACAATCTGTTTGTTTGTCTCTCTGTCTGTCCTCGTCGTTGTCGTTGTCGTTGCAGTCATCGTCATCCGTCGCTGACCCTTATTAGTTCAAATTTGACCATGTGACTGGCACAATGTTCCCATTTTACGTCATCACTCATCTAAAACTCTGTTGTGACCACTCTTCTGACTACACTGTATACGACGACGTGGGCATGAATTCGTCTCGCTTCCTGAAAAGTACCCTGAATGCATATTTTCTGTTCCATAAATTATCATAAATATGTTTTAACTCTTTTGTTGGTCTCTTGAGCGAAAATGTTGTTTGTTTGTTGTTTGTTTGTTGCTGATTTTACCTGTTGTGTGTTATTGTTGTTTTTTTTTCTGTAGATTTGTATTGTCATAAAGTCCACATTCACGATTGTGTAGTATGTTGTCTGCTGTTGTATTTGAGATTGAAAGAGTTTTGTGATCTATTGCACAATACTGTAGTAAGAGTTTTACAAAAAAATACTGAAGAAAAAGACTTCAATTTGGATGGACCAGATGGTTTTAACTACTACATCCGTCGATGACATAAGAAAGGAAAACCACTATTTGACACGTCATCATAGCCGTAAGGATGGCATCTTAATAGGTGTGGGGTGCCATTTACTATTAAGCCTCATTCGAATAACAATTCGTTTCATCTCAGAAACACGCTACAGAAAAGCTTTTCAAAAATTTTTGGACAAATACCTTGGACATATCAACATGAGAATGTCCCAATACACACTGCTTGAGTGGTGAAGAATGCGGATGGATGGCTTGACTGTAAATTCGATCAATCTGGGAGACAATTTGAACATCTCGAATCATTAACACAGCGCTTGGAGCGAACTGTATTTGAATCTTTGAAGTCCCCTTTTTCAAGTGATTTCAGATTATTAATTAAGATTAAACCTTACCTATCTATACATATTATAAAACAAAGTGCCACGCCGAGTCATCTGTCTGTATGAACGCGTTGAACTCAAAAACTACCGAAAGGATTTTCATATGGCTTTCACAAATGGACTGAGGAAGGTTAAGGGGATATAGAAAATTCGGAAAACCCTAAAGGAACAACAGAAAATATCGGTGTGCAAGTGAGATGCATAGAGAAATATTTTACAATCAATCAAGTCGCCTATGACAAACATCTCATCAGGTCGGGTAATCAGTAGCCATTAATATTTTGGGAAGGAGAGGCAGCAGAACAACGTCTGCCTGGGTATCTAGTAAAAATATAAATTTAGAAGATTTTGCCATTTATATTAATTTTTAACTCATTGAGTCTATTTAATTGAATGATATAGCAATTTTTGAGGTTCTCCCACAAAGAAAAAAATATTTAAAAAATAACCTTTTTACTTAGAATGCTTTTTGTTTGGTTTATTTCAGAATTGAGTACTGAATTAATATAAAAATATATTTTTCCAAATTTTGTTAGTATTTCAAATTCATAAAACCCTATATTCTACTTAAAAAAACAAATCTTGATTGATCAGAAGTGTATGTGGATATACATTTGTACACTTTGTGTACTAAGTGATTTATTAAAGCTCAATTTGTGACATAAAATTGTGTTATTTAATTAAAATTTAATTTTGGATTTAGTTTATAGTGAAATTTTATAAATGAAATGAGACAAAAAAACACAAAATTATATAAAATAAACAGTCTTCATCGAATCGAGATACATATTTATGTATAAGCAATTGGGCAAGTATTTTTACATGTAAATTAATTGGCAAATCATCATGGTGGTTGAGTGTCTTACAAATGTCATTCTAAGACCAATTGGAAGGTTTACAGTGGCTACTTAGCTAGGACCAATTAGAAGGTTTGTAGTATTTACTCACCTTAAGAAACAAAAATCTTTTAAAGATTTCTTTTTTTTTTTTTTTTTACTTAAAAATTATGATTTCTTTGTGACTTAAATCTTTTAGAGATTTGTTTTTGCTTACAAATTATGAACTCTTTGTGAATTAATCTTTAGCTTTTAACTTCACATGAACCTTAAACTAAAACTTGCTAATTTTATTATTTGCGAATTTCCTGTTTTAATTCCAAAAATAAACCAACTAAAGTTCATCATCATGAACAATTTAAAGTATTTAAACAAAACTAGAGTCGTAGGCCTAAGTAGCTAATACTCTAATATCATTAGGTACTTTATTGTATAATTTATTTAATATAATAAATAAATAAACAAAACTATTTCGCATTTTAAATTATTAAATATTGTAACTTACCATTTTATTTTTTTTTATTTTTTTTTTTCATTTTGCGTTTAAAATCGCAAAATAAAATTTGTACATAAAATATTATTCTGAGAAACACACATCCAAAGTCAAACCGCACAAATATTTTTATACTTATGTACTATATAGTTTTTGAATGTCACGAAAGTCAAGAACGACAACCGACTGACCACAAATCACTTAAATTGTATGTATTTCGGACACAAAGCAACGACAAACTGGTGGATGGTTTAAACTTGGCTAACACGAAACTCTCTATCAGAAGTGAGTGTAGTCATGCTATTATCATAAGCGGCAACCATTCCGACGAATGAGGAGGCAATGACCACTTCAGCAAAAACACAAAAAATGAACCAAACAAAAAGAAACGCAATTATTCATAAACAAAACATAAATGAATACAAAATTAAAGAAAGAAAGAAAGCATAAACACACACAAAAAAAAAAAAAACAAAAGCAACAACGCGAAACAAAACAATAACAAAAATATATTAAAAAAAAAAACGCACTTAAATATTCTCATAAGAAACGCGTATACACATCCATGAATAGAATGGAATGGTTCAGTTCTATTAAAATATTTTCTTTTGGTTTATAATTTCTATGAAATTTTTTGCATCATAATTTTAATTTAATTTTCACAATATCACAATATATTTTTCGGTATTCTTTGTTTTTTTTTTTTTTTTTTTTTTGATTAAAATTCACAGACGAAAGGTCAAATCTAAGTACAATACAATATTTGCATTCTCAATTGTAACGAAACACAAAAGATTTTATTTTTATCTTTTCACACACAAATTCATCATCACAATACAGAATCCAATTGTCATCAACCGCTTCAGTTACTTGGATGGATGGATGGACGCAATGCAATGCGATTTCGGGTCATTGTCTGGACGTCTTTGTTAATACTAGAAAAGATATCAATCGTCATCATATGAAAAAGGACGCTTCGGCGACGCGTCGAGACATCAACAACCTGATAGGAAAGTGTCCAAAAAATAATATTTACTTGACACCAACCAAACGAACGAATGTCGTAGAAGCAAACAGAAAAGAATCATCGAACGAGCGAACGAACGAAAGCCGAAACTGAACGGAACGGAACGAAGCACTGCAAAGGATGAACAGAATCAAATGAGGACGCGGTCACACAACAAACACAACACTGACTGCTCCAGGCGACGGACGGACTTCAAGTCAAGGCCCAATAAGGGGAAAAAGGTAGTAGAACGTAAGCGTCCCTCCCGAACGTCGAATGTCGCAGAAGAGGCAAAGTCCTCATCACCCAGCAAATGAGTGCAAGCATTTGATGACTGACTACTAATGTTGCTGCCGCTGCTGTTGCTGCTATTTGTTGTTGTTATTGTTATTGTTGTTACTGGTGGTGGTAGTGCTCCTGCGGTGGTTGCTTGTCTGTGCGAACCCGTTTCTCATGCGCGTTAAACCGCCGCACTGCGCCACACCGCACCGCATTGCGTCGCACTCGTCGTACAACAACCCAGAAGACTTGTTCCATTTACTCTTACTCCTCTTAGATTGTCTGGATATACATTAGTACATATACATTTACTCTCATACTTATATAGGAAAACGATATGGTATGATTAGGCGGCAGCTTTGCTTGGAACCGATGCGAGGCGAAACATGAGTAAAAGTCATAAAAAAAAAACAACTAACAACACTAACAACAACAGAACAGAACAGAACAATCGAATAACGAACGAACAAACAGAGATGAGAACTTAAATCGAAATGGGAATGGGAACAAGAATGGGCCCAGCCAGCCACTTCGGTTCGGTTCGAAACGACCGACCAAGCGAGCCCAGCCAGACAAGACCAAACCAACCAAACTAAAACCAGACGAGAAGAGCGCAAGAATGAGCAAGTGAATGAATGCATGCACGATTAACCGAACGAACGAAAGATATAAGAAAGCAAAAGATGAAAAGGCAAAGAAGGAAAAAAAAAACAAAAAAAAAAACCCAACAACAACAACACATTTTCAGGGTAATAAAAATGTATCTTCTCTCTTTACAGATACTACATTCTTCTTGTTCATTCACTCTTGCATTAAGCTGTGTGCCTTCTTCTCCACCATGTTAGTACTTACACTCTCACATACAAAAAAACATACATATGGCAATGACAAGGAAACACAAAACGACAAAAAGAAATAAAGGGAGAAAACGATGCGCAGACAGACATTTAGACAGACAAGTCCAATCATTTTATAAATGTCATTTGCTCTCTATAGATACAATATACATTTGTACATTTGTATCTTCCTTGTATGTGACAAGTCGAACGAACTCTTAGAGATATTGATGTCGACAAAGTTACCGCTGGCGTCAGTCGTCAACAACAAACATCTCACAGATACTCGTACATATCCATTTATACTGTGTATATATGTTGTAAACTGTATATAAAAATCTTGTATCGCCTTATGGGGTTGTATTTTTTGTTGTTCTTCTTTCAATCATTAGTTTGTTATTCTTTATGCATTTTTCTTTTTCATTTCAATGGAAAAAAGTCACCACCATTTCTGCTTATGCATGGATGATGATGATGATGATGATGCTTTCAGCGATGCGAATCGGGTGCATATTTTTATCAAATATCTGATGTTCATCAGTTAATTACCAAAACCAATTGGAAAGTCCTTTTTCTTCTTCTAATATACAGGTGACTTTTATTAGGAGTTTTCCTTTTCTTTTATACAATAACTAAATAAGATACTTTACTAACTAAAAGGAACAGAATGATGAATTTGCCTAGAAGATGTCTGATTATTCAACGAATTCATAGGTTTCTAATATCCATTAGAAAATAGACTCTATTCTATGATTATTAACTTTAAGATTTTTGACATAATGGAAATCTCTTGGAATTATTAAAATTTCAATTTCAATATTGATTTATTCCCTTCAACCTGGTTGGTTGGTTACCGTGGCTAACTCGTATAGTCCACTACATCCCACAATTAGCATTTTAGTGCCACTTCCTCGCCGAACACAATCAGTATTGCTAAAATCATCCTGTTGAATTTAGTTATTTTAAAAAGGTCACCCGAACAGCCCGATAACCTTATATCGATGATATATTTACCCAGAAACTATTATTTCTAATTTTTGCGAGTGCTGGGCTTTGACATAGAAAGTGGGTGAGTGACTCTTTTTCTTCTACGTTTCCACAACTTCTACAATGGCTCCTGAAGAGAATACCCAGTCTCTCCGTGTGAGTCACAACACACAACAGTGACCAGTAAAAACTGCCTTGCGGTATCTGTGCATCTTCTATTGATTAGTATCATTGACCTATTCTCGTTGTAACTAGGACAAGATTCAAGATGCTTCCACATTCTGTTAGACTGCTGAAGTAAATGAGAGAGATTACTCCTCTTGACGACGAGAGATGCACCAAAGCGAACTAGTTCGTCAGCCTTCTCATTTCATTCAATGTTCCTATGGACGGGAACCCATATGAGAGAGATTTCCGCTCTACGACTTAGCTCTCTTATTGCCGACCTAAATTCCCTGAAGAGCTTAGACTTTACAATGGTGGATTGCAGTGCTTCGAGTGCCGCCTGACTATTGACGAAGACTTAAGCTGGTGCTTTACATTTATATTTACAGAGTTTAGACATGGTTACTTAGCCTAGTCGATCTATAATTCATAGTATAAAATTCTTAATGGACTCTGCTTTTGAAAAAAATTGTCCCTTAATTTAAGTCGAAATGTCTTCTAAATCACTCTATAGAAATAAATTAATCCTTATATTAGAATGATCCTATCAGCGTACATCTTGCTTATATTTAAGGACCTTTTATACGAATATTCAAACCGAAACTAAACTCTGTTGATTCTATAATGCTAATCAACCGTTTATTTACTTAATAATGTCTCCACACTTACCACCTGAATAAGCTATTTACTGCCTTAGACGGATTCTGGATGGATGTAATACAACTTCACTACATCTATCTAACTTAGTATTCTATTAATATAAAAGGACGTTCAAGTATTACATAAGCAAACCTTCAATGACTTTAGACCGTCACTCCCCTGTATAAGCGACAATAAGAAAATCTCTCCCAAATGATAAAACGTAAGAAAAACGTCGGTAGAGCCAATTGTTGTTATTGGTACAACAGAAATGGCTGTCCCCTTCTTCTCAACAAACAAAAAGAGACAGTTCTGCCGCTGAGCTTTATAGGCATCCCACTTACACACCTTACCCTTTTCGATTGTTTTAGTTTTCCCGTTTCCTTTAAGAGTTTTTCGAATTTTATTTTTTCCTAAACCTTCCCCATGAATCACCCAGTCCATTGGTGGAAACCATATGACATTCCTTTCGGTAATTTTTGAGTTCGTCGCTTTCAGACAAACGAAACGGGGGTTATCATAAGAAAAACCGTAGTGCATATTAATTTAAATTATACAAATTGATTTGAAAATATTTTCATTATTTTGCAATTTTATCTTAGTTAAATTTTATAATATTTCTCCCGCTTCCTGTGTCAGCAAAAGTATGAAAAAATTGAACTTCACCACCCCCAACTTATGTAAACTTAAACGTCCCCAAATTAATTTGGAAAAGATGTTATTTGTGCAATCTTTTCAATAAAAATTAAAATGAAATTTAAATTTAAAATTGGTTCAAAGGTCAAATAGTAACTGTTATGATCTATTGATCAACTGTGATAGTTTACAAGCCGCCTGAGGTTTGTATAACAAATCTGTTATGAGTCAATATGCATTAATTAGTAGTTACATATTTGGAATGTCCAAGTATTTCATCTTCATTGCATTGAATGTTTTTGTGAATCATAGTTACCGGGCATATTTTGGAAAACAATTTGGAAAGAGACTGTCCGAACCAACACCGACTTCATTCCAATCAGTAGATAGCACATACCAATAATAGTATTTTATTAAAATCAGCTTCGCTTTTAAGTGTAGGCAATATTGTGATGGAGAATACTATTCTCTAGATTTATATTGAATTCCTACATAGAATTTTTAAACATTAACTTTTGAGAATTCTATTCTAATCCATACATATTTATAATTGAATCGAAGACTTTGTGTGTTTGTGCGCGCATCATGTAAAATCCACTGATTGGATTCAAAATCGAATTACTAATAAAGATAAGAAACTTTATTATGAGTAACATATTGCGTTTATGTCATCAAAATCGACTTACAAAATCGACCGAAATTAGTGGATCAAATTTTGCTATAATGCCTTTATAAACTTATATAATTTAATATCAATCATTGTGAGTCATCAACAAATTAAAATAAAATATATATAATATTTTCTATCATCCTGTGCAACGCCGATTTTAATGAAACTTTAACGAGAAGTAGCAAAGCGCACCGATACATCTATCATCTTTAATATGTGAGTAGTGACTTTTAATAAAAAACTTTAACTAATATTGTATAATAAACTTAGGTATGTTTCTAGTTCAATCATACATAGATAGATCTTGAAAATATTCATTTAAAAATCACCAAAAATTGATAATAAATTAATTTAAATTTTTCTATTTAGAAAAATTCATTTGACGCGACAAATTTTAATTCAAAAACCCCCAAGGCAAATTGAGCCAATATTGACAGAGGAAATTGTTTGCCTTTCTCAGCATTAAATTGACTTTGATATAATCTAAGTTCATTTGCATTTTATTTAGATTATCAAAACACAACAACAAACAAATGTACACAATACAAAGTAACATTGAGTATTTACTTCATCATTGAATATATTTGATTCTATTATTGTATGTATATACTTATGTATATATGTATGCATATCTTGTCAATCTATCTATGCACATAGTACATACTTTCATATCTACATATCTATCAAATTGTAAATGAATTGTAGTAGTATTGTATGAAGTATATAAACAGAAAGTGAGATCTTATAAAAAGTACCACCCCGTGTGCTTTGAAAAGGTTCACAGATGAGTAATATTGTTACCATTTAATGCGTTTTTTATGTTATATACAAGGATAGAAAAAGAAATATGCTTTTGTGACCCGTCATCCCGGGCGAGGCCAATTGTGGGGGGATGCGACGATTTTGTCTGCCGCCAAATATGCATTGAGCTCACACACAGTTTCAACTTTGAACTAGAGATGCGCAAAAGAGTACATTTCATAAAATGGTTACTCGTTATCGATACACATATTTCCGAGAGAAAAGGGAAATAAAGCAAATAACTTATAAGAAATCAGTACTTATTTAGATTAAGTTGGGTAATACTGGTTGGCCAAAGCCAAGCATAGACCCACATAGTTCCCTTGTGTTACCTATATGATTCGTTTTAGCGAAGGTATGTATCATTTAGAATGTTCGCGTTTTTGGAAAATCCTAGCAGTTGATTTACTTCCAGTTTAGCAATATCGCTTAAACTGTGAAGCTCATTATTTCATCGAATAAAAATGTTCGGTTTCATGTTGCGTAACAGAAAATGTAAAAAAAGACTAACTCTGACTATGCCGAAGTTGTAATACTCTTCACGCCCCAGCTAGTGGTCGAGGGTCTTGAAATTCATAAAATTGGTGACTATGGATAGACACTTATAATGTCCAAATTTTAAGTTGATAGTACAAAAAACAAAAAAGTTTTTCTAATAAGAACTTTCATTTGGATCCCGGTTTGTATGAGGGGTACCCCTCCTAGTAGTCCGAAGGTCTTGAAATTTTCATGGTTTGTGGATATGGGTCAGAAACTTATAGTGTCCATTTCTGTTCAATAAGTCAAAAAACAAAAAACTTTTTCTAATAAGAACATTAATTTAAAATGGGATTTGTATGGGAGGTACCCCTTTTGGTAACCCTAGGATTATGGAATTTATATGGTTGGTGGATATGGACCAGAAACTTATAGTGGTCAAATTTCAGTTTGATACGTCAAAAAACAAAACACTTTTTCTAATAAGAACATTAATTTAAAGGAGGGTTTGTATGGGAGGTACCCCCCTAGTGGTCCGATTCGGCTGTACAAAATTTAAGCTCTCTAGCTCAAAAATTGAAGGACTAGGAGTGCGAACAGATGGACTGACAGACAGACGGAGTGACGAACATGGCTTAATCAACTCCTCTTATCGAGCTGATCACAAATATAGATACTTTATGTGGTCTGCGATGACTCCTTCTGTGTGTTACAAACTTCATGACAAACTTTTAATACTATTCACTCCCGTGAAGAGTATAAAAAAGCATATTTTGATTTCTTACTCTTATTCTTATTTGTGAAGATTCCACGTCTGGACCAATTGTTGGGACATCGGAAGAAACGCTGAGAATCGGCGAACTGTTGAGAAGTATGACTACATAATCATCCCGCAGATGCGCCAAGACCACCACCTCGGGCTAATCCTGGACAAGCGCCTATCATGGTGAGTCCACATCAGACCGCATGCTGCTTTGTGAAGTTTCGTAAGCTTGACTGATGGCTACGGGCGTCCAGTAAATTGTCGCTTAAAAATAAGACGACAATCTACAAACAAGTAGTGGCCCCTCTTTGCTGTTACGCAATACAAATCTAGGATACCGCTGCTGCCAAGAATGTAGAGAGTATTGAAGGCTGTCGAAAAAAGGCACCACGCCGCATAATTAGGGCCCCCTGGTTTGTGCGCAACACCACCTTGCACAAAACTCTGGAATGCCCACTGTATGTGACAAATTGTTTTATAGCTGCAACCGTCATCAACAAAGGCTACAAACTTATTCAAATGACTGAGGAGACTCTTCCCTAATGACCTTCTAAGCAGAAGGTTATCATCTAAACTGCTATATAATCGCCCCCTAGTCATTATTTTATATAATTAGTAAATGGATTTTCCTATTCTATCAACAATACACGCTTCATTAAATCACGGTTAAATTTTTGTCCTGGTAATTCAAAAAGGAGAGATGCGATATCTTGTGTTCCAACAAAAACAAGAAAACAACATCGTCATAGGATCTTAAAAAAACACGCTATTCTATTTTAACAAAAATATACTGGCACCTTGACTCATGGTCAACTTAAAGAAGATCAGCGGTTTTCAAGTCTTTTAAGTCCGCGGATGCCTTCTTTCTCATGGATCCTACACCAAACATAAGCAGTCAAAGAAGTTGAAGAAGATGTCAAATTAATGCCAAAATTGTTTTGCAAACTACCAGCCATTGACTACACAGTTAAAGAACCGCCGACTTAGACCTTAAAGTTCGGCTGAACAAGGTAGATATAAAGCCGACATGGACTCATGCAATGTCTCTGGAAGTGCCTTTTACAAGTGATGAAATACAATACATAAGTAAAATGTCAGAGAAAGAGAGAGAGAGAAAGAGGTACATTAATAAATTATATAATCATACCAATGAACTAACAATAAGTCGGTAAGTTAATAAAAAGCTTCAAAAATTTCTTGTTTTAGATCTGTCATATAGTTTTCTAGATTCAACTAGACGATAAGTATTTTTGTTAAAAACCAGTAAAATGAAGATTAACTTTGGCTATACCGAAGTTTTAATACTCTTCACGCACCTTTTATATCTTCTGATTATTGTTCTAAGTTCATGATTTGTATGGCAGTAGTCCGAGGGTTGGCGAATATGCGTCAGACATTTATAGTGTCCAAATTTCGATAGTACAAACACCAAAAAAGTTTTTCTAATAAGAATATGATTTTGGATCTGGGTTTGTATGGCGGATTCCCCCCTACTGATCCGTTTCGGCTGATTCCGACAAATGGTGAAGAGATAGCTTCATGCGAAATGTCAACTCGGTAGCTAAGAAACTAGTTTGCATACGTCAAGAAAAAAAGACGGAGACGGCTAAATCAACTCGTCTTGTCTTGGTGATCAGGAATATATCGTCGCTGGGGTCTCCGATGTCTCCTTTTGTGTGTTAAAAACTTCATGACAAATTTATAATACTATTCACAAAATTGACAGTTTGACACTATACAAGAACATCATCATCAGCTTATACAATTAGAAGAAATACAATAGAAACAAAATATTATATGAACTTAACTTACCTTTGTACGCTAGATTCTCATCAACTTTCAACTGATTTCTTCTTCTCAATCATATCAGCAAAATGAGAAACAGTTATAAAACAAGTAACTAACTGTTCAATATTTCAGTACATTGAAATCAATGAAATTAGAACGCATACATAGTATGCACAAGGAAAGTCAATCAGTGAACTCATTCACACATTTATTAATGAAAGTCACAATAGAACGAACAATTATGAATTTCCCCACAAAGTTTTCACTACATATAAAATACTATTTATCGATATTCATTTATAGATAGAACAATAAGCCCGAAATAAGAATATTATTTTATATTTTTATATCGATTTAATAGTTAATTAACACATTAACAGTAAAAGACACCGAACGAACTAAGTTCTTTGACAACGACTTCATCAATTAAAAGTTGAACAGTACAAAGAACACAAAATGTTCAATGGAAAAATTTGTGCACAAAACTGCTTAGCATAGAAGATGAGCTTATCTTTTCTAACTGTAAAATGCAAACAAGAAAAAACAAGAATAATTTGTTTGCTTATGCTTGCTTGCATTGTTTATTGCATTAAGGTGAGAGCGGTGAGTGCTATAGAAGTTCTCAGAGCATAAATTAGATAAAAAAGAGCGATCTCGAAATTGACACTTTAACTGACTAGGCTTCTTAAGCCAAAGCTTTAAGTCTTCAAGTGGCTGCCCAAAAACTTTGTAAAAGCTTTACTGTGCCAACAATGAAGGCAGACTTATCCATTACATATTCTTTATCAAAAATTGATGAACATTTTTAGAACTTTTGATTAATGACTTATTAAAACTTCAACATCAACAGAAACTCTCAGAGATTTACTTCTTATTGAGCCAAGCAAATGCTTTACTATGAAAATAACAAAGCATCATATTGATAGAACTCGCTTAACCAATCCATAATTGTAACAAATGTGATAAAATATCAATAAAACAAAATCTTCACAAACATACAATACTTTATTTCTTCTTAGGTTTTCATCTCAAAAGCTCTGAACTTTAAACTCTACACACTCTACAAGAACATCATCATCATCAATTGAAATAATTAGATAGAAATAGAATAAAATTGAATAGAATAGAAACGAAACTTCATATCAACTTACCTGGCTACTTATAAATGTTTCTAATCAACTTTCAACTTTCTTCTTCTCAATCACATAAACACATAAAATCGAATGTCATTGATAAAATTTCATAATGAAGAAGAAATAGTTATGAACAAAGTAACTGTTTAATATTTTAATATAACGAAATCAATGAAATTTGTACGCATACAAAAATATGGACAAGGAAAGTCACTCCCTCACATATTTATTAATTATAGTCACAATAGGACGAGCAATTATCCCGAAATATGAATTTCACACAAACATTTTACCACTTTTTCATTTATAATACAACAATAAGCCCAAAATAAAAATATTAGACAAATACTGGAATATTATTCAATATTTTTCTATTATTTTAATAGCTTATTAAGACATTACCCGAACTAATTAAGCACTTTGACAACGACTTCACCAATTACGAGTTTAACACAAAATATTCAATGCAAAATTTTGTGCATAAAACTAGTTATTAGCATCCAAGAAGATGAGCTTATCTTTTCTAACTGTAAAGTGCAAAGAAGAAAAAACAAAAATAGCCATAGACACTTGCGCTTGCTTATTTGTTTGGTTGCTTGTGCTTGCTTGTATTGTTGTATTGCACTAAGGTGAGAGAGAGCGGTGAGCGCAATAGTAGTTCTCAGAGTATGAATTAGATATCAAGAGTGATCACAAAATTGATAGCTTCATCTTTGGGTTCTCAATTTGCTGCCAACTATGCCAATAATAAAGGTAGACATACTTATTACATATTAAGTATTGATTAAAATATTATGAAAACTTTTAGAACTTTCTATTAATTGATGACTTATTGGAACTTCAACTAGGAGAGCGTCTTCTTATTAAAACAAATGCTTTACTATGGCAATCACATAACCTCCTATTGATTGAACTCCCATAACCAATCCTTCAATGTAACAAATATATTTCTTCTTAGGTTTTCATCTCAAAATCTTTCAACTTTACACACTCTACAAGAACATCATTATGAGCAGTTTAAACAGATAGGTGGATATACTTACATACAATAGAAATGAAACTTTATATCAATTTAATTTACCTTACTATGATTGCTTCTCATCAACTCTCAACTGGTTTCTTTTTCTCAATCATTTAAACACATAAAAGGGAGTCACATCTCATTATGAAGATAAGAAACAGTTATAATCTTAGTACTTAATTGATTAATATTTCAATGTATCGAAAACCATGAAATTTGTTCCAAAGCAATGTAAGTATGTAATACGGTAAAATATGCACAAGGAAAATCGTCATTCAATGAACTCACTCACACATTTATAGTCACAATAGGATAAATAATTTTCCCGAAATATGAATTTCACACAAACATTTTATTATTTTTTATCAATTTACAAAAGAACAATAATCCCGAAATAATCATATCAAATAATATTCTAATAGTTTTGTATGAAATTAATAGTTAATTAAGACATTAACCGTAAACGTCACCGCACAAACGATTGAACTACGCACTTTGACAACGTCTTTACCCATTAAAAGTTGAACACAAAATGTTCAATGAGAACATTTCTGCACAAAACCAGCAAGAAATAAGATGGGCTTATCTTTTCTAACTGTAAAGTGTAAAGAAGAAAAAACAAGAACAGCATAGAGACACTTGCTTATGCTTTCAACTTGCTTCGTATTTGTTTGGTTGCTTGTATTTGCTTGCTTGCTTGCATTGTTGTATTGTTGTATTGTATTTAGGTGAGAGCGGTGAGCGCTGTAGTAGTTCTCAGAGCATAAATTAGATAACAAGAGCGATCACAAAATTGACAGCTTAATGACAATTGTGTGGAATTGTTGTTGGAAACATTAGGATGTCTTCTCTATAGTATATTTATAGGCTTTGATTGATCTAAGCAAATGTATTAATTGTATAAAAATAACAAGATTGGATGTATGTATATGAAGTATTATTAGTTATTTTGAAAAAGTACGTTATAATCAGAAGAAGAAGAGGAACCCGCATTGTCATGACCAAACTCCTAAAAAGTCGGTTTCCACGTACATAATTTTTGAAAATCAAGTTAAAATATTTCTAATACTTAATAACAAAGTTAAGAGTTTTTTAATATTTTAATGATATTATTAATTATTCATATTTTGTTGAAATTTCTAAAGTGACTCATTGGCTTACTTACTTACCCCTTTCCAAGATCCAAAACTCAAGACCTCAAAATCTGTCATTACCTTAGAAATAAAACTACAATAACACAATTACATAATATTTTATTAAACCTTATATGTTGTAATATTATGGTTTTTGTGTTTAGAAACAAGTTTATTTTATATTTTAATTACTTTTCTATTTTCTTTTTTAACTAAGCACAAATATTAATAAAATGCGAAAAAATAAGTAACAAAAAAAAATTATCTAAAATAAAAAAAAAATAATTTTCGTTATTATTTTTCATTATCAAATGTGTATGTACTATAAAATACTTTGATTAAGAATTTTTAAATGAATTAATGCTACTTTATTCTGTAATGGACTGGGATTCTTTCATTTATTCTTAGTATTTTCTTTTTGTGCAAAACTGTTTTTTTTTTTTTATTATTCTTATTTTATATGATTTTTAGTGAGACTTTTTGGTTTTAGATTTTTTTTTTTATGTTTTTGTTCGTTAATTAATTAAATTCGGTAATGAGAGGTCGTCTGACATTTTCGATGCAAAATGGAAAAATTTGGAAGATTGCACAGCAAGGAATGGAAAAATTATTTATTCCTCGTCGAATATCAATCAATTTTAAAGTTTTTAAAAGAAAAGGAAATATATATATTTAGTAAATATTGTGTAGTAGAAAAGGAACAAGTAATTGTTAGCTTAATGATTTAATTGTTTCTCCTTTCATTCAAGCAAATGTTGGGGCTTTGTGACTGGGGGCAACTATTGTTGTCGGTTGATTCTGGGACAAAGAGATGAACATTCATAAAACTTTTTGAACACATCATCATTATCATTTTATCCACATCCAAATTTATCTATTGCATGTATATAAGTACTACATTCCGACTCATTTATAATGAACTTATCTTTGCCTGATTTGGTTATTGACCGTTTCCAAAGACTTTATTACAAAGGAAACCGAACAAACCAAAAGCGAAGACTCCCCTATGACAATGTGATTGACTAGACCAGTCTTTGGAGTCCGAACTATAGTAAAGACTATGACAAAGTGATTGACTAATTCCAATGACTTTGTCACCAAGGAATCTAAACTCCCCTAAAGTGAAATTTCTTCTCATTGGCAAAGTGATTCATCGTTCCCAATGACTTATTCACAAAGGAATCCGAACTCCTCTAAAGCGAGGACTTCTTCTCTTTGGCAATAAGTAAGTGAAGTTTCGATCGATTTGGGTCCAAACTAATACAGTGGTCTTGGATACATAAAAACTCAGAATAGATCTATTAAATTTTGTTATAAGATTTGTGTTCAGTAATGAATGATGTAACACTTATTAGATACTAGGAATTGGTTGCTTAAATAATAGAAAAATAATTTAAAATGGATTTAATAAATTTTTGAAATTTTTGGGATATATAAAATTCATATTAAAATATTGAATATAGTACAAGATTTCTCAGATGCTAAGAATTTGTTGATTAAGAATGACAAGAAACTATGTGTAAAATTATAATACATAAATACAACTAAAAAAAAAACTAAATATGAATATTGTTTGGTTGATTATTTCTGACTTCATTTTTGTTTATAAATTTTTGTTTTTTTAATTTAATTTTATTTATATTTTTTATTTTATTTTAATTTTCATTATTTTTGCAACTCTATTCATTAGGTATAGTAGTAGTAGTAGTAGTAGGTAGGTATATAGTTTATTGTAGATAGATCTAATTGAATAATAAATTTTAATATTCATTAAACATAATTTATTTTATTATTTTTTTGTATTTTTTAATTTTCCTTTTTTTTGTTTTTTATGTGTTGAGTTTTAACAAAAATAATAATATTAAATAAATAAAAAACAAAAAATGAATGCATTTTAAATAATAAAAAAAAGTTTGTTGTTGTTGTTGTTCTATTTTATATATTTTTTTCTTCATTTGTTTTGTTTTTGTTTTCTTTTTAATAATAATAATAATAAACTTTTTAAAAAAGAATTACTAATTTTTATAAAAATTCTCTAAACAAACTAATAATTATTCATATATATATGTATATATATGTAATTAATTTATTAATTAATTATTTAATTATATTAAAATTAACATAAACATAAACGAAATTTATACTAAAACTTAAATTTGAAACAATAGAAGAAGAAGAAATAATACAATAATAAAGTTAAAGATTTAATAGAAGAAGATACTAAAATGATGTGTTTTTGGTTAGGGGGAGTAGGAGTGAGGGGGGTAGGGTATATATAGATGATGGAGGAGAGTGTAGAAATAAAATAAGTATCGCATTATGATGACAAACATTAACAAAAATAATTACAAACACAACTAAACTTAATTAACTCTGGGTTACTTTGTTTTTAAAATTTATATCTTTTTCGTGTTTTTTTTTTTTTTAGTTTTTTAATATTATTGTTATAATTAAGCTGATTTCACATTTATAGTTTTTTTTTTGTTTTTGTTTTTTTTTTTGTGTTGTTTAAATTGAAAGCTTAACTATTGAGTAAACATGCACAGGGAGACACATACATCAAAATCATCTTATATATTATTAATGCTATAAAATCTTTAAGCGATTTTAAAATCATCGCTGAATATTTTTGTTTTTGTCTTTATGTAATTAATATTTTTTTTTTCTATTTTTTTTTTATTTTTAATTTTACACGCAGCACAAACATTTAAGTTTTTTTTTTTTTGTATTTATTTTGAATTTATTTGGATTTTTCTTTTAGTACTTAACTCATTTCTACAATGAAGAAGAAGTGAAGAATTTTTAAAAATTTATTTTTAATAATTTTCTTCATTTCAATTTTTATTTTATTTGTAATATTTTTTACTTCATTTTAATTTTAATTTATTTTTTTTTTTTTTTTTTTTGAATGAAAAAAGAGAGTAAAATGGTTTATTTATTTTATTATTTAGTTATGCTTTCTTAGTTATTTATGTACAGGAACTTAATGTATCTAGATACAAAACTCAAATATGATGCCAATGTTTCTGCAAGTGTCTTTAAAGTGAAATGAAGATGATGAGTGATGAGTGAGATGTTGTGATGAAAAAGTGTAGATGTAGACAAATTTCTCAAGATGATAAGTGAGATGTTTAGTGTTTGTGTTGATGTTGATGTAGATAGATTAGTGAATGAATGAACTTCTGTTTATTACTCATGAATTGTTAAACAATTTATTCCTTTTTTTTTATTTTGTTCAGATTATTAATTAAAATATTCTTTTTATTTACTAAATGTTTGTGTTTATCAATGAAAAATGTTTAGGGAATATAGAATCGAATGTTTTTGGGTTAGTTAAGTGAGTGAGAAATTCTTAGTATTTCGTGTGCTTTTTTTTTTTTTTTTTTTTTTTTTTGTTCATTTTACATACAAATTTATCGTTTTTTTATTTTTAATTTTTATTTAATTATATATATTATTATTATAGATTATTATTACTTATATATGTGATCATATTGAACTACTGTACTAAGCTTCAATTATTTGTAGATTAATTTAATATTTAATTCATTGAAGTTTTTCTTTTTTTATAATATTTATAATTTAAATTAAATTTGTATCTTTATTTTCTTTTGTTGTTTTTTTTTTTTATTTTGTTTTTCTTCTGTAGATTGAAGAAAACATTTTCATTTTCATTCATTGAAAAATTATGAATTTTATTTAATTTTTGATTCTTTGAATGCAGCGGCGCCAACTTCAAGGGCATCGACAGAGCATCATCATTTCATTCACTCGAACATGAAAAGATAAACAGTTTTTCAATTCAAAACTAATTAGATTGAACCAACGAACTGTTTATTAACTTTTCTTTTGGAGGAATTGAATCCTTTCAATCAATAGATTGAATAGTTTTATGGAAAATCCATGAGTGGCTCATGATGATGCTCTGTTTTAATGTTGGCTAATTGTTAATAGCTCCCGAATCCCATGGCGCCGGCGCTGCTGTTATCCAAAGGTCACTGGTGCATTTTTGTTGCATGATGTCCCATGCTCAGACCCAAGTTAAGATGATGATTATTGTGATGCTGTTGCGTTGCCTGGCCATGATTGTGATTGCTACTTGAACTATTATTATTATTTTGCTGGTTCGCTTGTCTTTGTGTATTCTTCTTGTTCTTCATACGTCGATTTTGGAACCAAATCTTAACCTGTCACATTATATAAATAAATAAATATAAATTATGATGATTAATGGTTATGGTTAATGACTTTGATTTTGATTTTGAGAGTTTGATGACTCACCTGACGTTCAGTTAATTGTAGATTTCTTGCCAATTCCCAGCGTTTCTGTTTCGAAACATATGCATTGTAAAGGAACTCCTTCTCCAGTTCAAGTGTCTGGAATTTTGAGTAGGGCTTGCGCTTTTTTCGCACTGACACCTGACCAGTCCATTCATGTAGGGCATTGGTTGGTGTACAGGGAGCAACAGCACCCACTGACAATGCACCGGAAGCACCTATAAACATTAGAAAATTTATCAATCAATAACATTGATTTTTTACACAAAGTAAAGATTTTCTTTTCTTTAGCAACTTTGACTTAATAAGAATTTACACACATAGTATTTCCTTAAACAATTAGGTCTTCACACCTATGTGCGGCGTGCGCGTTCTATTCAAGTTCGCAAAAGATCAATTTTATGAGGCATTTTGCATTCAACTAACAGAAATAGTAAACAAGCCAAATCAGCTTTGCTTTCTTAACTTGCTAAGTGCGGAAAACTATTAAGTAAATATAACTGACATTTCTATGTATGTTTACCCTTCAACTACTGCTTACTACTAGTAACCTCCTTCCTCCTTCCTCCTTCCTTCAACCTTCAATATTCAATATTCTACATTCTACATACATAGATATTCATGATTTCACCTTGACACCTACCAGTGCTTGAATACGCTTCGCTTGGATACGCACGGAGTCCGCCTGGCGACGAATACGTTGGCGTTTCATAGCTTGACTGGGAAGTGCCCTCCACTGATTGACGCGCTGCTGCTGCTGCGCTGACACTGGCATGACGTTCATCGCTGGCGCTCATATAAGCCGCTGCCGCTGCGGAGGCGGGCTGGTCGCGATAGTTCCAGTATGGCTATGGAAGACAATTGACAGTTTTGAGTTATTTATGGATGAGTACAAGGTACGTGTACTAAGCGACTACTATACGAGTATATTTGCTCATTGAAAACTTAGTATGACTAGTAGTTGCGTAATTGTTATTTAAAGTTTTTATTTATATCTTGTTGCTGTTGCTGTTGTTGTTATTGTTATTGTTATTGTTAATCATACCTGAAATTGGGTTTCAGGGTAACCATAAAACATTGGCTTACGATCCCGATCTAAGTAATATTGTGAAGCATGATGATATTGATTGAAACCATCACCATCATAGGGCCAAGGATGCCCATGCCGTTTGACGGCCGCCGATGCATCCGATTCGAAGCCCGGCCTTATTGCTGCGGGTATATGGATTGGCGCTAATGAGAGTGACATATCTGTAAAAAAAAAAAAAAACAAAACAAAAATACAAGAAAACATATTAATAATGAAAAGAAAAATATTATACATTATCAGTGGTTAATAATTCTCCACCACTCTTATACTTTGATGTTATAGAAGAAGAAGAAAATAGTTAATATTATTTTCTACTATATAAGAAATTGAACAATGAAAATAATAAATAATATGTATAAATAATATTTACGATTATAATCTCTGAGAATCAAATATTCAACTAAATTATTTAATTCATTGATTTTATACCTATGACCTTTTCTTTAAGGAAATTATTGATGAAATATTGAGAACTATTAATCAATACATAAATCAATACAAAATCTGAATTAGATCTACCAATTTGTAGCTTTGATTAATCCGCTTAAAAGAAGTTCCTTTAAGAGAAAATCCCGTGCAAGAATCTAATAAAATTTCTTCAATCGAGATACCCTGGAAAATACCTGGGAATCTCTGAGAATCATATTTTAAATAAATATCTTATCTTTGACTCTTTTTTTTTTTTAAGGAAATCATTGATGAAATATTGGGGTACTAGAAATCGATACTTAAATTGTTAAAATCTCAATTGGTAGATCACCAATTTTTAAAGTATTTGAAGAACTTCCTGTAGAAGAAAAACTCTTTTTTTATATACAATATTATATGCGACTATATAATATTAGGAAACTCTTAATATTTTTTAAATTTCTGGAAATCTTTAACATTCAAATATAAAATTCGTTGACTTTTTACATATGATTTTTTCTAGGAAATTATTGAGAAAATAATAAGGACTAGAAATCGATATAAAAACTATCAAAATCTTAATTAGGTCTACCAATTTTCAAAGTACTTCAAATAGTTCTCTATTTGAAAAGAAAATCCCTTCACACTGATATATCATCTTAGGAATTTTTTCAAATTTCTTATATGGAAAATACTTGGAAATCTCTTAGAATCAAATATTAATTAAATATTTTATCTTAAGAAAATA
Organism: Amiota mariae; assembly: GCA_035041805.1. Taxonomy (NCBI): domain Eukaryota; kingdom Metazoa; phylum Arthropoda; class Insecta; order Diptera; family Drosophilidae; genus Amiota; species Amiota mariae. The sequence continues at coordinate 6,145,396 of JAWNKV010000325.1, forward strand.
AACTATCCGAATATCTCTATTTAAAAGAAAATCCCTTCAATCCCTTCAAATACTAAGAATATCTACAAAATTTCTTCAATAGAATAAAATAATTAATTCATTGATTTTGTTCCAATGTTTTTTATTTCAGGAATCTCTTATTGATGAAATATTGGGAACTAAAAATAGAAATTTAAACTGTCAAAAATAAATGATTTTACATTCATCATTTCTTATTGAATATTGTAGAAATAACCATAGACAATACAAATTATCTGATACTATGGAAAACTTTGAACTTATTGGATTTCCCCATTTACTTAATAATTTTCTTATTAACTATACACCTATGTATTATAATTCAGTATTTGATCTTTGATCTTAACTGGTACTCGATTTTCTATAAATAACATAATATTTTACTGAAATTTTTGTTTCTATTTTAACTTAAATATTATAATTTATTGTTGGACTTATTATATTTATAATTGGGTATTGTTTAAAAATATTTTAGACTCTAATTATAAAGGGCATCCCATACTATTTATACTAATACTTCCTTCTTTACATTTTTAGATATTTGACGTAATAAACTTAAGTAACTTGGAATTGGATGTAAAGGGGACTAATACTATATAAATTTAGTTGAGTTTCGGTAACCAAAGTGTAACTCTCATAACTCAGGTCACAAATTTAGAACAAATTGCAAGGTTAAGATTTTTCAGCGCCTAAAAAAAGTTGATTATGTGTTCAAGACGCATGTTTTGAAAATACCTCAATCGGAGTGGAAAAAGTGTATTGGAAATTGATTCAAGCGAATGCAAAAATATTTATTAATCTTAATGGATAAAATTTTCAAAAACAATAAAACTAATTATAATTAAAAATGTTTGTGTTCTCTATTCCTGAAATATCATACTACTTAAATGGATATTTAATCTTACACTTCATGTAATTAGATGCAAAATATATGCAATTATTTCCATTAAAAATAATTAAGAAATTGAAATATCATTTTATAAAATTTATTTATTACGATACTTTTTATAAATAGTTTTTCAATCATATAAGAAGATTTATAATGAATTATAAATAAAAAATTGCATAATTCAAAGAGGAATTTATAAAAAAAAAAATTTTAAACAGAAAATAACTTTTCATCTACTTCAATGAAGCTTTTCATACTTGAAATTTGTCTTATTTCAATATTCAAATTTTTGTTAAATCTCTTTTCAGTATCATTTGATTTCCTACATCATCTTAAATTCCGAGAAATAAAACTTTCTTTGCTTTTCTATCTTAATATACTAAAATCATTTTAAATGGCTATGAAATTAAATTCAAATCATTCAAGATAATCAACTACACACATCTTCTAAATGGGGAAATGTGCGCTTCCAGCCACCTATGAGTCTTCTCCATAACGATTCATAATTTGGACAATTTCACTCATTTAAAAAGTCTCAGAAATGCCATTTTTCCTAGTTCCAAACCCTTATCATTCCTTTTTCCCTATTACAGAATCCAATATTGAAAATATATTCTCCCTTCCTAAAAACTTGACACGTCTCAGACTACTAAACTATTTTTTAAGAAAACTCTAAGGTCTTAGCAGCTAGTGCTCTAAGATATATGTACATATATTAGTTATACTACAATATTATTTGTTAATTTAATAAAAATAAATACATAATAAATTTTTTAGGAAATCATAAACAATTTTTCCCAGAAAATTTAATTTTTTTTTTTTTGAACTATTCTAATAAATCTTTAAATAAGAATAAAATCATAATTTTGATCTAATTATTTTACAACTAATCAACAAACTGCAACTTAGATCTTGTTTCCTTTGGTCCCAATCTTTTATTGTAATTGAAATAATTTATAAACTCCAAATCTTGAAAGATTAGTTTCTGAAACAATGGAGATCAATCAATGGGTTTAACATAATTTTACCAAGTTTCTTGTCTGATTAAATTTCTAATTGGAACTTTGTTCTCAAAAATAGTTAGAATTCATTTTATATGAAGAATCCCACTTATTTATACCAATTTTAATCTATTGATTATTAGATTAGACTTGCTTTGGTAAGAAGTTTCATTTTTTATCTTAAAAGTCTATAGAATTTCTATATTGATTTTTAAGATTTCTTTTGAGAAATTTGATTACATTTTCAATATTTCCAATAATACGAATACACATAATGAAACTCACCTGGTGGTTGGGAACTGACACTGGAGGGTGAAACACTCGCCGTTGTCGGCGCAACAATTTGTGTTTGGCCGGACGCCACTGCTGTGTTTTGTTGCTGTTGCTGCTGCTGTTGTTGCTGCTGCTGCTGTTGTTGTTGTTGTTGTTGCTGTTGAAGATTTGAGGGCGCAACACTAGATACACTACTCGTCGTTTGTTGTTGTTGTTGCTGCTGTTGAGAAGGCTGCTGCTGCTGCTGTTGGTGATGGGGAGATGTGAGATGCTGTTGAGATGATGGACCTGTGGGTGTTTGGGCTGGACTAAGGCCACCAACAACTGGTGTTGTTGTAAGCTGTTGTTGGGGCAGATTAAGTGAAGTTTGTTGTTGTTGCTGTTGCTGCTGCTGTTGCTGTTGTTGTTGAACGGAAACAATTGGCACAGGTGGGGGATCTTCATACATAACCGCATGTGTAGGCGTGGAATGTGTGGTGGGCGTCGTTTGTTGTTGTTGTTGTTGATGATGTTGGTGATGTTGATGTTGCAACAATGACGACGATGCAACCAAAGATGGTATCGTTGTTGTTGATGCAGCCGCCACCGCCGCCGCAGATGCCGTTGTGTGTTGCAGGTGTGTAGTATGATGGGTGTGATGATGTTGCGGCAGGTGATGGGGATGCGGTTGATGATGCAAGTGTTGCAGGTGATGTTGATGGCCGGGTTGATTAAGCGTTGTTGCCGTGGCAATAGACGTTTGTGTTGTTGAGGGATGTGGAGTATGATGATGTGGCCCCCACCAAGCCCCGGCAGCGGCGTGCGACCCGACTGCCGAGACATCGTGGGGGTCGTAAAGAGCGCACGCCAGCGGGATGGTTGGGGTGTGGGGAAGGGGTGGAATATTTACGGTAATTTTGAACGCGTTTCAAACAAAATTTTATAACCAAACGCGCGCGTAAATTCGTTTCGTTTCGTTTCGTTTTTCAAAATTACCAATCCCACAAAAATGTTCAATTTTAATTTTTGCAAACAAATAAATTAACAAAAATTTAATTTTAATAAATTACAAATATTTTTTATTTTTTTTAAATTTTAACCGATGCAAATTATTATTATTATTATTGTTTTTTTTTTTTTTTTTATTTATTGTTTTTTTGTTTTGTGTTATTTATTATTATGAGGCGAATAAGTTGCCAAGTTTATTTTTGTGTCGCATACACGCACGCACGAACATACGCACACGCACATAAGGAGGCAAACAAACAGCACCAAACCAGTCAATCACACAATCACACAGATAGAAATATACACAGATACAAGTGAGTGAGTTGCGTTGTAAGAGTAAACACACATTCGCGTGGAGGAGAGAACACAAAATTATATAGTAGAAGAATGAATATAGCGCGAATTCGTCCGACCAACCGACCAAACGACCAAAGAGCACCGTCCGGTGGTGGCAAAGAGATTTTTTTTGTCAATTGGCAAATTTTATTTTATTTTAGTTTTGTTTTTTTGTGTTCAGATGTTCAGATGTTCGTTGTTCATATGTTCAAATGTTTTGGGTTTCCAAATCCAAAAGAAAAAAGGGCCAAAGAGACACACAAATAGTAGTAGAGAGAGCGGGGCACAGACACAGGGTGTGCAGTATTTGTTTTTATTTATTTTTTTTTTATAAAATTATTATTGTTTATTTATGTTTATTATAAGAAAATATTTTTTTTTTTCAATTTTTATGCATTTTATTTTTTATTTTTATTAATTTTTATTAATTTTATTTATTTTTATTAGTTTTTTATTCATTTTATTATTATTATTTTTTTAAATTTATTATTTAAAATAAAATTTATATTTTATGTTTTATGATTTATGATACAATTTCAATTTAATATTTTTATTATTTTTTTGTTTTTATTATTAATATTGATATTGTCATTATTGTTGTTGTTGTTGTTGTAATTTTATTAGGGGTATTCCGATTGAGTTGATTTTTTAGTGCGTGAGATTTTGTGTTTTGTTTTGTTTTGAGTTTTTTATTTATTTTTATTTTGTATTTTTTTATGTTGTTGTTGTTATTGTTAGTCGTCATAAAATTTTATTTTACGATCAAAACAAACAATTAAAATTGGTTATTGCAATAATTAATTTTTTTATTTGAATTTTTTGTTTTGTTTGCACATTTTTCATTTTTTTTTTTTTATTTTGAATTTTTTGTTAATATAAAATGTATTAATTAAGGAATTTAATTTTTTTCAGGGCATGTGGAAGAGAGAAAAATAGTCAAAAAGGCAAATTGTTTAGTTAAAAAGTTTTTAATATAATTTTTTTTTTTTTAGATTTTCTTAGATTTAATTCAACCACAAAAACAAAAGCATTTCTTGATGTAAGTTTATTTTTAAAATTTATTGCACTTCAAAATTCATTTGAAAATTTTTGAAAATTTTTTTTTATAAAATATTTTTCCATTTTTCTTCATAAAATGTTTTCAAATATCTTTTAGATACTTTTTGCTAAACATTGCAAGCAACAAATAAATAATTTGTGATGATTTCCAATTTCAAAGTTATTTGTTTCGATTTTCTGATTGGAACTTGTTTCGTTGCGTTTCGTTTTGCCGCTTTTCACGTCTTATTGCTTTAGAGTCGCTGAATTTTCTAACTGTGAGTTAAATTCAGTTGAGTTGACTTCAGTTCAGTTCAATTTAGTTTAGTTGTGTTGTGTTGCGTTGCTTTGCGTTGAATTGAATTGTATTGTATTGTATCTCGCTATGGACGGGACGTAATAATCGGTCGCCCGCGCGTCTTGTACCGAACGCAGCAAAGCACAAATCTACACTGACGACAAAACAGAGAAACGTATCTTTTGTGCGCTGCACACACGACAGACATCAACACGGACACCGACATCAACAATACTGACAAAAGATACAACAACACAATCGTTACGCTTCAAGAAAGAAATGTCTTCATATAAAACTAAAAAGCAGCAGCAGATACAATGACGACGACGGTGGCGACAGCGCCATCCAGCCAAAGTCAGAGAGAAGTAAGTAGAGTAGAGTAGAGTAGAGTCATCAACACATCAAAAGCAGCAGGCAAACACAGGCGAATCTAAAGTCAAGTCGAGATACAACAACAACAACAGCAACAGCACCAATAAAAGATAGTAGAATAAAAAGCATTTGTTAGATTTTTGTTTTGCTCAGCGCCGTTGAGTTGAGCATTGAGTGAGCGTAATTCGTATCTGTGTGTTTCTTTTTGTAAGAGAACGACGAGTATCTGCGTACACTTGGGTGTTTGTGTGCTTGTGTATGGGTGAGTGTGCGCACGACAACGGCGCCTTACCCCGCGAGACCATGAGCACACTGCTGTCTGCCTACCTAACAATTTTGTATTGGATTGTTGGTGGTTGAAAAATGAATTTTGTCGTATGTCAGTCAGAGTTTGATATTCAAATACTGTATCCAATGGATACAACTAAAGAGTGCCGAGTACCTTAGGAAATGAATGAAACTCTCTTTGGTGCTCGCTCGTCTGTGTAAATTTAAGATTTTTCAATTCCAATTTATGCACACGTACAGTGTAGGTGAAGGTATCCCATGTTCATGTACACACAATTTCATGTATCAGTATTTGTATTTGTATTTGAAAGACCCCAAAGAGCATGAACAAGTGCTCAAGTATAAAGTAATCAAAGAGAGATACTACAACTTGACGCTTTAAAGAGCCAAATATGATTTAAGTAAAAATTTTATTAAAATAAGCAATTGATTTTTTTTTATTAAATAAAAAAAAAATAAAAATTTCAAATAAATAAAATTGATTTAATTTTTTTTATAATTTTTATTTTAAGAATTCATAATTTCTTTTTTTTTTTAAAGAAAATATCTAAGAAAGTAAGTTGATTTTGTTGTCTTATGAGTTCATGGGGAATGAGCAGCGCCAGCGCCATCTATTAGTATGAATTTTATATTCATACGAAACTAACATGGTGTGTGTCATGAAGCCTCCTATTGTTTTATTAAAATACAAAAATATATTGAAAGAAACTCACTTAAACATTTCCTTGTAAAATTCAGACAAATAAAACAAACAAAAATTGACAAATTGCTAAGACTATAAAATATAATAAACACGTTCTAATATAATTATTTACAACCTAAAAACACATTGAGAAACAGAAAGGGAATACGAGCAATAAAAGAAACAATTTCCATGAAAGATCCTCTTTCCTTTGCCACCCCAAAAAAAAACACAAAGAAATAATGTAATGTAATGTTATCGTTCCTTATTATTATATTATGTATTAAATATTGTAAAAAGATACACTTCAATTGCACAATTTAACGCTCAAATGACAATTATGTACATTTTATGTTAGAGCAATTTATCAAAAAAAAAAAAAAAAAAAAAAGGAAAAATGAAAAACAAGCAAACGACCAAAATGAACAAATGAAGAAATGAATAAATAAGTAAACGAAATGTTTGACTAACTGAGTGGCTGACAACAATGAGAATAGGAAAAAGAATAAGAAAAACAAAAACAAAAACAAAGTCATGAAGAAATTACATAAAAACAAAAATGTTGACAAATCATAAAAGGATTCATTCAAATCTCAAGTCAAGCAAGGCGCCATCCTATAGATATTCTTTCATAGTGACATAGATGACAAACTGAGAGACAGACAGAGGGACAGACAAACAGAGGCAAAAAAGAGTTCAAGACAAGGAACTATGTACTATGTATGTAAGTAGTATGATTTTCCCAAGGCTCAACAATGAAAAGGTTAAAAATTAAACAAAAAAAAAAGTAAGAAGAAAGCATCAGTGTGAAGGGTGTTTCGTTTTCCTTTCTGAAATCACCAAAGGATATCAGTCATTTTTGACTTTATGACTACTGACTGCATCATTCGGGTCTCCTTACTTTCTTATTCAGGTAAGATAATCTTCTACACTTCCATACTCAGGAAACACAGGCACAGTAAAACCCAACAAAACTATCTATCCATGGCTGAAATCAAATTTCAAGACAGGAAGCCAAACTAAGCCAACCGATTGGTGTGAAGAAAAAACAGTAGTTAAACACACAGTCACACTTCTACATACTAACAACTATAAATGTACGAGTACGTATACTCACTTGTATTCAATGTGTGTAAATAATGAACAAACGAACGATCTTACTTAATTATTGTTCGTTCAATTTATGAAAGATTTGCATTCAGTCAGGGTCACAAAACTGTTTGTACAGCGGCATCATGCATAAATTACATGCCTCGTTACTTGCACATTCTTGCATTCATACTTAGATACTCGTACATAGATACTTATTTACATTCATTACGCTTTATGAAGACGACTTATGTTTGTGCGTTCCAATGTAATAGTAAATAGTATTTCATGTGTATCTGACGTCAGTGTTACGCAAATGTTACGCTTAGTGCATGGCATGAAGTTTGTTAGATTGTATTTGTATTTGTATTGTATTGTAAATTTTTCGTTAATGTCATAATTTTTGAAAATTTTGTTAGTTTGGAAAATATCTTTTATTGTAGGAATAATTAAATTTCATTTTGAAAACTTTAGAGAAGAAAATTTAAATAAAAAAAATGAAAATTTCCAAACATTTTTTCAAGTTGGTAATCATTTTATGATGATTGTTAACTGACCACCATGACTTTTGGCAAAAAGAGATATTAGAAAATGAAGAAATTTAGAGTTTTTTTAATAAAAAATTTAAATTTAGTTATATGGTACAACTCCATCTTAACTGCAGAGGCCTTTATAATCTTAAAATCCTGGCAAATTGCCCTCAATGAAAATGGTAAATTTGTAATCTACTCCGATAGCATATCTTCCATATTTGCCATGCAAAATCTTGAGTAACATGATCTCATGATTCAGGTAATTTGTAAATTATGTACTCAACACCACCATCTTCTAGACTCCCAGCCACCAAGGTATATGGGGAAACGAATGAACGTACATGGCAGCCCAATAAATCAGCACTGCTCCATCACTCATCTCTACTCCCACCAATGCCAAAGATCCTTATTACCCGGCATCTTCAAACGAAAAAATTAACTGAATGGGTGCAGTTCATCCAACGGTAATCTACAATCAACCCAACGTGTGGAAAAATCAGTGTACCTTCCAACTTAACCAGATGAGCATGCGGAACTTTCATCCGCCAGCATATTGATCATACTAGGATGATACTATGATGACGAATTATCACCTCCTCAAAGGATTAGTTCGTTGACAATGCCATCTTTGAGAGGGTGACCTTATCACTGACTATCTTTTGGACTCCTGCCAACACTTGGAGAGCATTAGTATCTCCCTTTTTGGCTACCAAATCCCATCCCATCAAAAGTCAAGTCCAATCATTTTCTATTTGAAAAGATTTGCTATGAAAAACAGAGAAATATTGCAAGGGTTGTTAGCTTTCTTAGCATCAGTAAATTCTCTTTATTAAAGTTATTCATAGAAAAAGCAAAAACAATGAAAAACAATAACACTCTCTATCCCACAATCCCCGCTTCCCCCTGTTTTTCTTCTCCACAAATCTTTCGATCTTGTTTGGCTATCAGTGAACATGTATGCAAATATGTCTAAGCTTTTTTTTAAAATGTTTTTAAATAAATTTGTATTTTTTTCTTTAGCCTATTCGGTATTTATCATAATTATCTATGATTAAAAAAAAAACTAACTAAATCGGTTGAAAATTACGGGCGCTAGAGGGAAACATACACATTTTTCATTGAGAAAACATATATAAAATATCTTCAAAACTGAATAGACACAGAATTCTACCTTGCTTAAGTAAGAATAATAACTTAGTGTACGTTTACACTGATGGACAATTTGGCCATTCAACAATTGTTTGCTTGGTAGGTGAGAATGACGAAGCTAATTTCGTCGGTGACAACAAACAGTAACAAAATCCCACGAGACAACTGATCCTTTGAATCTCTCGTAAGTTGTTTATTACTCCAATCATTCTTTACTTGGAAGAAGTTGATAAGAGAAAAAGAAGGAAAATTGGTATAGAAAAATGTAATCTAAAGAAATTTTTCATTATAGACTTGACTTCCTTTTAAACAAAATCATCAGTATTCTTTAAATGATTTGAACTCCTTAAACCAAAATTCATACACCATCAAAAAATTACTAAAAAATTCAAACAGATATTGATAACAATGAACTAAACTCATAGATACATTGAATGCCATTATATTTATTCACTCATTTTGAAGAAGTTTCGTGAGACAAAAGCATTGAGTTCAAACAAATGTTGTAAAGATGATAAAAACTACTTTAAAAAAATGTGTAAAGAGAAAGCAAATCTGCATTTAAAGACCATTAATATTAACAATGTGGATCAAAGATAAGATAAGATAAGAAATAACATCATCAATCAATCAATTTAACATTTGTATTATTTCTCATAAAAAAAAAAAAAAAATGGATCATCATTATAGAGAATTCTTCTTCGTTTTATAAACTTTTAAAAGAACTTCACAGTTTTCTATGATAAGCAAACAAACAACATTCCCACGGATGTGTGAAGTGTTAATTTATAAAATGAAGCGCCAAAACCACAAAGAGATAAATATCCAGAAATCTATTTTTAATAAACCCAACCAACACAACACAACACAACAAAACACAAACAATAATGTTTAACGATGTTTAAATTAGGAATAAGTTAATTAAGAAAATTAATATTCAAATACAATAGTTTTATAGTCAAAATGTCTTCATTTTGTTGTTTACTACTTTAGTATCATCTTGGTCAAAGATTCTCTCATAGTACTTTAATAAATAAGGGAGAATACTAACAAGTAACAGAAGAAAAGCAGTAACAATATTATTATTAAGAAAAAGTTCAATGGCTTCTTCACTACTGCAGATGATGATGATGATGATGATGATGGTGTTGGTCATTAAAAGAAATCCAACCGAATGGATGCTAAAATACTTGTATTTGATGCTGCTGTTGTGGTGAGAGTAAAAAAAAAAAAAAAAAAATGTATCTCGTGTTATCCAATTAGATGCAACACAGTGGTTTTCTTCATCTTCTTCATCTTTATTCGACAATTAAACCGGTTCGACTGATCTCAGCCTCCAAAAACGAACTAATTATGCTGCTAAGCTGTGCTTGTGAACATCTTTAATAGCCTCAGTCAGTCAATGTTTCTTTCATTCTTCTTTCTAATTCTCAGAAATCTTTTCTTTTTTGACGTTCAAGATTCCCTGTTTGTTCCCTGTTATTAAGTTTTCTTTTTAAAATGGATGAAAATTTCAAATGGTGATGATGTTATAGTGTGAGAACACAAACTGAAATTGATGCTAAATCAAAATGGAAATCAACCTTTTACTAAACTCAATTCAACTCAACTCAAATCAACTGAAGTGAAGTGAACATAACTGAATTGAACTGAAAGCTTCACTAACCATTTTGGTATTAAGAAGATACAAACAGTTTTTGAGAAGAGAGATCAACTATGTTTCTTGTAGATAGATACAATGATCATAATCTTCATAATGGCGATGGCGATGACGATGATGATGATGATGATGATGAAGCTAAGACAAGTTTCTTTTTTATTTTTGCTGTTTCTCTTATTTCAGTTTTATTAAAATGAAAACGTGTTCGTTCAACTGCGTTGGCTTGAAAATTTGTTTCTTATTTCATTTTTAGTTCATTTCGGTTTTTTTTTTCTTTTTCTTTTTCTTGTGGAGTATTTCAGCTTGAGGCCAACAAATAAAGTCAAAGAAAGAAACAAGAAGAAGAGGAAGAAGGAGAAATGAACAACAAAAATATCTTTAACAAAAAAAAAAAAGACAGATATATTTTGTTATTTTTTTGTTGTTTTGTTCGTTTTCACATGCTGAGGAGGAATAAACAAGGCAAAGTAGAAATCGAAATAACTAAAAAAGGAAAAACATGGCATAGCATAGCATGGCATGGCATGGCATTGTATGTAGTAGATACAAATGCCTTCCTTCAATGTTTCTTTGTATGTTTGTATGGGTGTATCTTGTATAAGATACTCAATCTTACACCACCACCATCACCATCACCATCACCACCACCATTGCTCCCCTTCGGCTTTTGGTATCTCGGTGTCTTGTCGGTCTTTTCAGTTTATCTGTCCAATTGTCTGTCTGCCTTTCAGTTTGTCTTTCTTTCATTCTTGTGTTTGTCTTTCATTTATTTACTTGAACCATGTTATTTCTTTTCTTTATTTTCTTCTTTGTTGTCGTCGTCGTCGTCGTCATCATCATAGTCGTTCTTGTCTTTTGCTTATTTATTTTTTCGATTTTTTTCTTTATTATTTTCTGAAGCGCGTTTGTATCTTTGTATCTTGTTGGAATGTGGCAACTGTTCTTGACTACTATAGTATATGAATTCAGAACATACTTAAATATATTCATGTACTCACAGACTCGTACACATAAATCTAATTCAATGTAAAAATGTCTAAAAAAGGAATAGTATGTTCGTTCATATTGTAAAATTATAGTTTGTAGTAGTAGTTCACTTCACTTCACTTCATTTCAAATCAAGTTTTTGTTATTTTTTGTATTAAAAAACAAAAAAAAAAAAAAAAAAAACAAAACAAAACTGGATTTTCTCTTATGTATTCTAATAATAAATAAACACATACATATAAAGTTCTATTTCTACATCATACTATATATGTATGTATATAGTATAGTATGAAGTTACATAGTTGGTACAGTCTAAACAAAATGTCTGTCAAACTGCCTTTGACATTTTTTTATATAAAAAAATTTTATATTGCAACTAAATTATATTTTTTCATTATAAAAAATATTTAGTAATTCATTTTTTTTTTTTAATTAAAAATAAATAAATGGTATTTATTTATTTATTTTCCACTCACTAATCATTTAATTTAATTTAATTTTATGCATTTATGGTTATAATCATAATGATAGTAATCATCATCATCATCATCATTATTCATTATCATTGTAATTATTTTTTATTGAAATAATTTACACTAATTTAAGCACCTGTGAAAGTATCTTTTGTGAGGCGGTGGTTTTGGCTTTGACTTTGGTTTTTGGCTATTACACTGTGGCTTTGACTTTGGCTTTGGCTTCTGTTGCATTTTCGTTTGTTTCATTTGTTTTTGTGTGTGTTTGTTGTGTTTATTGTGTTTGTTATTATTGTTTTTAGTACAATAAATCCAGCTAGTTAACTGCTTTTTATTGCCAACAAAGCGTTTTACGACAGAGACAACTCTTTAAGAGGGTCGTATACAAGTGAATATGATGTGTACAATAAAAATAAACACCCCTAAAAATTAAAGCAACACTTAGCCTGGCCGTGTGCGTTGCGTTGCGTTGCTTTGAGTTGAGTTGCGTTGTGTTTTATGGAGCCAACATAACAAGAAACATGATAAAAATGAAGATGGATATATGGCTAAAAAAAAAGAGAGATGGGAGAGGGAAAACAGTTGAGACACTTTTAACTTAGTTTTACTATATATTACAAGAATCTTCAATTCATTTTAACCCAGTTTAAATCATCATTGGTTGGTTATTGATGTTTTAAAAAGGTGCAATTTAAAGTGTCTCACATCATCATGGTTCAGGAGCTCAAACTGTTCTTCATATTCTGATTTTTTTTTTATATCCTTCTGAATGATTTTATCACTTTAACGTGGTGTGTGCGTGCTATGCTGAGATATCGAAGACTCCATGGAATGTATGTCTTGTGAGTTCAATTATTTGTTAATTTGAAAATTATTCACAATCTTATTCTATGACTAATATTTTGAGGAATTCACTGTTTTATGTCACCCTACTGAATATTATATTGGAATTATTTACATTTATTTTATTTAAAATTTATAATATAGAAAATGACAAGGGAATTTATAAGGAATTTGTGCATTTTAATAAGATAAAATTATTACAAAGAAAAGATCAAGAATATAAGTAATAGAGTCGATAAATACCAATAAATGAAGTGTGTTTTTCGCAAATCAAGAAATGTTCGATATAATTTCCATTATAGTCGAGCTGACTTTCGACTGATCTGTTTTGCAAGTGGAATTCCAAACTGACTTCAATGTGTGCCTATCCTATGCAGGACCCTTGCCTAGCGCTAACACAATTGTAAATATGAGCCAAGAAATGTTGTGTTATCATTATATCAAAGGTCATGTAAATTAATGGACTGGTCAACTCTCTCTATAAGTTGAACTCTCTCATAAATTTAAATGGCCTCTGACTATATTAGTTGAACTCTTTCTATTAGTTCACATGATCTTTGATACTAAAGAGATACAGAGAGAGAGAGAGAGAGAGAGAGAGATAGATAGAGAGAGAGAGAGAGAGAGATTTGACCAGTCTATTAGTTTACATTTCCTATAAAGAACTTACTGAAAAGTGTTAGAATTGATTAGACCAATATATTGTAAGATGCTTAAAGAAAATATGAAAAAAAAAATAAAAAATTGTCTGATTGTAACATATCTTTACGTCATCATTCTTTTTGTTATTATAAATTCATAAATCTTTGAAAAGATTCTTTAAAAATGTAATTGAATATTAAATAGGGTTTCCTTGTGCCTTGCAAAATCAAATAAACTTATTTAAGTCTGCCAAAAGGAATTAGTCAAGTTTCTCAGTTCTTTCAAATTAGGAAGTTAAATCCCTCTGACTCTATCGTAGTTCTTATTTTCAGCGTAAACATGGCGAACAAGTGTTCCTTTGAGGATTTTGATGTGATCAGTTCTGGACATTGCATTGCTAACTAATCTCTGGCAATCAACTGCTTGTTCTTTACATTTTCTTCACATGTCTCAATTGTTGTTGTAGACAAAATTTGTCTCACAAATGCGAAGTTTTCGTCTGGATTTCCCCAAAAAAAATAAATAAAAGAAAATAAATGTTGCTCAGGGTGTGGTAGCCGAATGTCATCAGCAATGACTACTTATATAAAAAATGTAAATTGGAACCAATGGCCAACTGTATCAGACAAAACGAAAATGGAGATGGATAATCTACACATTGCGAAAAGATGCCACAGAAGTTTGCCGACAAGTTTTTGACTGGAACCCCCAAGGAAGCCGTAAGAGGGGTCGCCCTAAGACCACGTGGAGGAGATCCTTACAAAAAGAAATCGACGAATGCAGAAAATCGTGAAACGAATTAAAGATGATAGCAAAAAACAGGATCAGATGGAAATGCTTTATTGAGACTCCATGCTCCAGTGGGAGATACAGGAAATGATGATGATGATGATTGTATTGTCATCAGAACTAAAGGTGTATGCAACATTTTAGTTCCATCGGATGCCAAGAAGTAGACCTAATTCAGGTTGCAAGATTTGACCCACCGATGACAAAACATCCTTAATTAAACCATTTAAAAAGACTTATTTCTTTGAATGATCTGAATACTAAATATAACAATTTGAATTCCTTTTAAAATATCATTTCCCCTTATTTTCTTATTATTTATTTATTTTAATGAATTTTAATTTCTTAATCTTCTCTCCCTCTCTCCATTCTAAAAACAACCTAAACTCATTTCAATGAATTTGATTTGCATTGACATTACTTTTGTCTAATAGTTTTAGAATCACTAATTCTTACATATATTTTATTTTCTCCAAGCTCTAATGAAAATGTGAGAATTAGTGATAATCACCTAGTTAACGAGTAACAAATAGAGCAATATAAATGTCTATTAAAATTATTGTAAACAAAAGTCATAACTTTCACTTTCACAATGTCAACTAACAAACAACACATTTGAAACTTATTGTAGCGCAAGTAAATACAATACGTCGTGTGAACTACTCACGTATCCCATAGATACTTAAAGTTCTAATAGTTGAGCTATTACAATATAATGTGCTCTTTTATCCATTTCAGTAGTTTTGTTTTTTTTTTTTGTTTTAACAATAAAATAATTTATGATTGTGATTTACCTATTAAATATGATGTACTTTCTGTTCTGTTTAGTTCTGTTGAGTTCTGCTCAGTTCAGTTTAGTTCAGTTTATTTTAGTTTGGTTTAGTTCTTTGAGTTTAAGTTTAAGATTTACTATTATATGTGTGTCATGAACATCTTTTCTTTACTTTATGTTACTTTTCTTTACTAATCGTAACTCTTCTCCTTCAGCTTCAGGTTCAGGTTCATCTTTTTCATCATCATCTTCCCTCTCTCTCTCTCCCACACACACTGTCTCTCGGTCTCTCTGTCTCTCTGTCATTACATGTGTATCTTTTATTTTCATTTTTTTTTGCTTGAACTATGTGCCATGTTATGATGTTGTTGTTGTTGTTGTTTTTACTCTTTGTCGTCTCGCTAAATGGCAGCAATAATTAATTTTTATTATAACCAATAAATAAAATGAGCCAACATGTCTGAGTTTTCGTTCGCTTCGAGACTCTTGTGTTGCTTGTATTGTATAGTAGTAAGAGTAAAATCGTGGAAGAATTTTGAGGCCTCTTAAGTCATTCATTTCATTTCATTCAATTCATTCATTCATCTTTTCAATGAATCAACCTAGCAAACACAAACACAAACAACAACAACAACAACAAAACATTCAAACGACCTTCGTGGATATAAAAAAATTTCATTGTCCATATAATCGTACACACACACACACACACACACTCAGCTATACACACATTCATAGATACAAATATTTGAACAGTTGCACTTGTGGTTTGTTTTGGTAGTTTGTGGTAAGAATTATATTTTCTTGTTACTTTTCACGCAACTTAAAAAATTGAGAAAACCAAATACTTACTTAGTTTTTTTTTTATCACCATTTTTGTTTTAGTTATTTTCTATTTATTACAAAATAAAATACCATAAAATATAAATCAATCAAATCAATGTCAAAACTGCAATGAATCTTATTTGAATGTCTTAAAAAATTAGGTCATTTTGATTTTAGATTTTAGATTTTAGATTTTTTTTTTTGTATTTCCACAATTTTTTCTGTATATTTTTGTTTTCAATTTCATCATCATCTACATCATTATCATTATCATCATCACCATGTTGGCTATTTCCTAATATTGTATAAAACTTTAATTATATTCAAAATAAATACAATAAAAATTAAAATGCAGAAAAAGTTTGTTTCCACTACACAAAAAGATAAAGAAATAATGATGAAATTTATTTAGTTTCATCTTCTTTTTTTTGTTTTTTTTTTTTTTGCATAATTAAAAAGTTTTTATTTTTTGGTTTTTTATTTATAATTTGATTTAAAATAGAAATAGAAACAATGTGTTAATTAAGCCATCACAATTTAAGATAAGAAGGTGTTTGTTTTATGGTGAAACTCATCAAATTGATTTTTGCTGATAAATAAATTCAAATTGAAAAAATTGTATAAAAATAAGAAATAAATTTCTCTTGACAACGAAAAAGTCTTTACAAATATATATGATTATAATAAGCAAGGAATATGTTAATTTTCTCTAAAAAAAAGTGAAAACAAAATATTCATACAATATTAAGTATACGCACAATAAAATTTCCTCCAGAAAATCCTTGTTACATCACAAAGAAAAAATAACAAAAAAAAAAAATAATAATAATAAAATAAAATAAAACTCTTTGTAAATAAGCAGAAAGCAAAACTGAAACTGAAACTTTCAAATCTTAGAGGAAAAAAAAAAAGCACATAAAAATAAAACAAGTGAAATCATCAATTTTTCTTTCATTTTCTTTAACAATTTTTCCTTCTTTCCATTTTCTCTTTTCTGCTTATCTGAAATGCCAAAAACAACAACAAAACATAAAGTGTATTTAGAGAGAAATGAAAGAAAATAAATGGAAAAGCAAAACACGCAACAAAATTAAAGCAAAAAATATTAAAAAAAAAGAACAGCAGAGCAAAAGGCATCAACACATTCACATTTACATAAGCATAATTTTCACATAGTTATGTATTTAGATACATTCATACGCACATACATATGTATATAAATAAATAAATAAATAAATTTAAAAAGTAAACGCAATCAGATACACAAACAAAACAAAAAAACTCATACACACAGAAACAAACAACACTTTAAGTATCCGTGGAACCATTGCAAAAAAGCAAAGCAACATGGCCGCACACACACACACAGACACAGATACATACTCATAAAGACTTGTAGAGATATCCAC
The DNA here is from genome assembly GCA_035041805.1 of Amiota mariae. Lineage (NCBI taxonomy): Eukaryota > Metazoa > Arthropoda > Insecta > Diptera > Drosophilidae > Amiota > Amiota mariae. Next base: position 6,162,749 of record JAWNKV010000325.1, read on the forward strand.
ACGCACGCACTCACACGAACAAAGTCAGCAAAATATTTATTTAAATAGCATGCCACGTTCTCTAAACTTCCTTCCCTGCTTGCCTTCTCTCGCTCTTATCCCCCTTTGAATGCCTTCATCATCATCATCATCACCATCACCATCACAATCTAACAAAACCAAGAAACAACAAAACAGAAAGAAAGAAAGAAGAAAAAACTTGCCGAAGGTTAATTTCATTTTCAACAACCAACAGTCCACCACCCTTGTGTGTACTCTTGTATACCCCAAAGACCCCTCTCAAGACCCAACAATACACAATAATAATAAGAAATGAACCAACAAACCAACCAACCAACCAACCAAGCAACCAAGCAACCCATGAACCACCCTCATCTGTGTGATATGCGTGTATTTAAAACGAGCGATAAGCGAAACCAAACATTCAAGGATTTTCAGAAAAAATGATGATGGCAAAGGCAACAGCAACAGTAAAGGCAAAAAGAAAAATAAAGTAAAAACCAAACCAAAGGCAACCCCCAGGAGACGAGGGGAAATGAATATGAAGAGGAAAGAAGGAAAGACAACACCAACATAATAAGAGACCAAACGCTCACAAAGAAAGAAAAATCATCATTGGAAAAACACCCTCCAAAAGTGGCGCTGCTGAGCATGAAAACATTTTTGCTGACGTTCATTTTCGTCAATTGCCGCCACTGCCGCCGCCACAGCCGCCGCCTGTCTTGTTACTCTTCTTGATTCCTCTGTCCTTAGTCCCTCATAGTCTTTTTCAACACATGCGCTACACACTGCCATATGTCTATTATGTATACTGTACTGTACTGTATGTGTATGTGTCCTATGTCTTTGCTTGTGTGGGTGTTTTGTATCTGTGTGTGTGCGCGCCATTTGCTTGTGTTGGTTAGAAATATCGATCCCTCTTGGGTCGTTGCCTGCACTCAATGAGTTCACGCTCATTCGTAGCTCCCGCAACTTTGCCAGCAAAGTTGTCCCTGGCCGCTTGCTTACTTGGTTGCTTGCTTATTTGCGTGGGTCGCTCATTCAGTTGAAGATTATGTATCTACACAAAACACACACACACACACACACACACACTGAAAGAAAAGCGGCTTCAATATTATTTTTTTGTTTTTTGTATTTTGTATTTTTTTTCCATTTTTTTTTTTTGGTGAACCAGCAACGTCAACAAACTTTTACGCAAACAATTTATGCCAGGCAAAGACCAAAAAAAAAGAAACTCAATTTGGTCTTTGACTCTCATGGAATGCGAGGAAGATTATGTTGATAATGTTGAAAAATTTAATGGAAATTCAGTCTTTAAAATTTTCAAATATACAATATATCTTAAGGTTTCAGTACTTCATCCATTTTCATATATTTTATTTATTGATTAATAGACTTTTATTTCCAAGAAATAAGAATTCAATATGAATTTTTAAACTAAAATTTAAGATAAAATTGAACTTCATTTTCATTCAAAAACTTTTTTGAACTAATCATTGAAACAAATTTCAATTCAAATTCTTCCATCTTCACTTATTTATTTTATTTGTTGATTGAATGACCTTTTAAATAAAAAGTAGAAACCAATATTATATATTCAATTAAATTTTAAGAAAAAAATAACTTCATGTTTAACAAAGACTTCTCTGAAATATCCAAATTCCAATTCAACTTTTTTCATCTTCACATATTTTATTTGTTGATTAATAGACACAAGATTTGGTCTTTAAAATGAATATATAAGATTTAAGAAACATTAGATTTCTTCCAATCATTTTTAAACTAAATTTTAAGAAAAATGAACTTCATGTTCAACAAAGACTTCTCTGAAATATCCAAATTCCAATTCAACTTTTTCCATCTTCACATATTTTATTTGTTGATTAATAGACACAAGATTTTTGTTGTTAAAATAAATATATAAGATTTAAGAAATATTAGATTTCTTCCAATAATTTTTAAACTAAATATTAAGAAAAAACGAACTTCATGTTCATCAAAAACTTCTTTGAATTTATGTATTAATATATTGAATAAAAAACCAATTCAACTTATTCCATCTTCAAGTTTCTTTAGCATGAATTTTTGATGATATTTAAAGAAAAATGATTCTATCTTCTATCTGATTATTAAAACTTCTTTTCCAAGAGAAAATATCACATCAACTTCTACCATTTTTAATACACGAAATTAACATGAAATCCTTTTAAATGCAGCAAAGAAACTATCTATCTGAGTTGTTCTTGTTGATGATGATGACATTATTAATTGAATTATAAATTTAACATTTTATGAGAAGCTCAAACTGTCTGACGGGTTCCATCTTTCTTCTCACTATGGGATTACGTGATATGCCTTTCAATGCAAAGCAGGCAAACCAAAAGATCTTCTTTCTTGAAGAATTTTAATATAAAAAAAAAAAAAAAAAAAATATGGGGGAAGAAATTGAAATGCACGAAGAAGGCTAATTTCCATTAAAAAACATAATTTCTACTTAAGAGAAGAGATCAAAGACAAAGTCTTGAGACAAGACAAGACAAGAAAAAGGTGGTCACTGCCACTTTTGGTTAGAAGGAAGATATAATGAACAAGTGGTGGAAGCAGCTCAGACCAACTCAGATCAACTGTTCAGACCAACTTAACTGAACTGCTCAGACCAACTTAACTGAAATAAACTGAACTAAATTGAACTGAACTCAACATGCACGACTGCAAAGACCCAAACAAAGACAAAGAGAATCATCATAATCATCATCATCATCATCATCAGAGTGGAGAGTGGATGGAAACCCACAATCAGAAATTCAATAATGGCTGAACAAAGGCAACCAAACAAATGCGCTGACGTGCACATATTTTATGGGTTTTATACTTGAATACAAATACAAAAAGTATGGTATCTTGCAGATACAGAAAATACTACTGCTGCAACAACAGACACGCCATAGGCAAGTCAAACATGCAATAATTAAGGAAAAGATAAACCCACCGACCGGCATACAGACAAGGAATATGGAACACACAGACAAGTAGAACAACAGTACAGACAAGACAAGACAAGAACAGAAAGGAAAGGAAAAGATAGTAAGATATTAAATAGGATTGATCGACACTTGCTGTAATATATACTTACAAAAAATAAAAAATAAAAAGAAAGAACTAAGGTAAAATGCATGCACAACAATGAAGTCATCATCAAAATGGCCTCAATCGTGTGATACTACTACGCAACGTGTCCCGCCCTGTTCAGTAATACAAAGAACATAATAAAAGGAAATGAAATGAAAAGAAATTATTAAACCTAACCAGTTGTTCATGTTAACATTTCACTTGAAAAACATATCATCAAAAGTTGAACCAGAGAAAGCAGCCAACGATCGCTCTCTCTCACCTGTCCGAGTCTCACGGTGCCGCATGCTTCGACAATGGTCACTTGATTAGACGTTGTCGTTCAGGACTTGTCGGTGAAATTCTTTTGACAATAACGCGTATGAGATCATTATCAACGCCATCATAACCATCATCATCACCAGAAGCAGCAGCAGCAGAAGTATAGTAACTTCTCTATCGTGCTTCGGGTGCCTTTAAATATCTAAAAAAAAAAAAAAAAAAAACTAACCAATTCCTGCTGTTGATAAAAACCGACGGGGCCAAGACTTTTTACGACTTTTTAAGTGAAAATTTTCTTTTGTTGTTGCAGTGGTTAGTGTTGTTGTTGTTGTCAAAAAGCCATAAAAAAATTTCGGACAACATTTTACTTCTAAGTCATTCAGTCAGTCAATCGTCTGTCTGCCTCTACCTTTACCTCTACTACTACTACTACTACTACTACTAGTCACTGTTGTCTGTTGCTATCATTTGGAAACTACAATTTTCGGGAAAGTTATCGAGAAAACAATGGAAAATTTAGTTGTAAATGTCAAGATTTTGAAAAATGCATATTAACCGAATGAAGAAGAAAGAAACAAATTAAATCAACGAACCAACAACGGAGCACCTGATTGCATCAAATGTGGCACCAACTCTTATAGTATTATAAACCAACAACAGCTGGTCATCATCATCATCATCATCATAAGATAACCCAAAGACACCCAAAAACAATATTTCTTCATTTTTCTTTTTTCTTTTTTTGGTTGATTTTTTTTTTTTGTTTGAGACAAAAGAATTAATTTTAAATTTTTTTCAATTTGTTCTGCATTTTGAAAAAATACATACAATTTTTCCTTACTTTAAGACTTCAAGCAGAACGAATGAAGTTTAGATTTTCTTGATTTGGGCGGTCGATTCATTAAAACGCCATTGAATACTTTTAATGATTTAATAATTTCATTTAATGTTAATCGAAGGAAAGAAACCCATAAGCAATTAACCAATGTTTCCCACCCAGAATCAAAAAAAAAAAAAAAAAAATAATAATAAATAAATCCATAAAAATTCACTTTGCCTTCAATCAATTTGACCATTTTGAAATGAATAATTCGATTCAGTCCACTTAACTGCTGCCAACCAATATGGCTGGGTTTGCTCCCTGAAACATGGCAAAGGCAATGGCCACCATCATCATCATCATCATCATAGTCATCATCATGATAGAAACGGTGCTCAGTTCAGTTCAGTTCAATCCAATCCAGTCCAGTCAAGTCAAGTCGATTCATAGTCATAAGTGGTCGACATTTCTTTTGTGATATTTTGGCGATTGATTTAATGTGTCATTCATAGATTTTTATTGCGTCATTTTATTGCCGTCTTTAACTTCCGATTTACCACAATTGGTCCGCTCGGACAGTGGCCCGCATTCATGTTTTGCTGTTGCTGTTGCTGTTGCTATTACTGTAGCCTTGTTGTTTTTCATGCCCCATTCATGCCCATCACGACATCACTGGCTGACTCACTTACCCAACTCAACTCAACTCAACTCAAGTCGACTCGACTCGACTCGATTCAGTACTCGCGTCCTGTGATCTTAACAGGGAAATCATGTACTTGAAGTACTTTACTTTATTTATTGCCATTTTTAATACCTCGAAGCTTGAAGTGCGAATGTAATCCAAGCACATATAACACGCCCATTTACACAGGAAAACCAGAAATAAAAGAAATTCCACTTTATGTTTTCTTTACACAAAAAACAATGACAACACATTGAGAGTATAAAAACATGATTCCCTCGACATCGACAACGCCATCGCCATCGTCATCGTCATTGCCATCAACATTGCAATCGAATTGTTTTGGTAATAAAATCAAAATAATTCTCCTGATTTAACCAACAATGAATGGGTCATGGGGCATGGGACATTGGACATTGGGGGCAAGGTGACCGACCGACCGACTCAGCCTTTCTTAGGTAATTTTAATTCCAAAGATTCCAAATACTTAGAACCCCTTACCGTACCCAATCATCAAATTCAATCGACTCGTTTTATTTACTACAATTTATTGAGAGATACACTTAAGCCAAATAATGAAGCCAATTAAAATGCTCTCCCATTGAGTTGGAATTGATGATATATTTTTTTTGTATTCTTTTTAATAATGCAAAACTTAAACTTCTCTTCTAAGCTTAACTGTGACTTCAGTAGAATAACTCGAGAATTTTATTACAAAAATTTAACAAAAAAAAAAAAAAAAAAATGTAAATACCTTGGTGGTCATTTTAATTTGTTCTTTGTTTAACAAACTCAAACTCAAGATCAAGAAATGCTTATGTGATGTGATTGGTTTTCATTGGTTTTTTAAAGTTAATAAAATTTCAGATTAGTACATACCGTCGCAATCCTCTGTAAGTTGTTTTTAATATAGGCAGATTTGTCAAATCAGATAACTGAAATAAAATACAAAAATTTATTTTCATTTAGAAATTTTGCAATAAATTTTGTTGTCTTTTTTGTTTTAGTTTATTTACTAATACGATTTTTATGATTATTTATTTAAACATAAAATATCTAAAGAAGATTTACCAATCGTCGATAAAAAATATCAAATTACACATACTAAAGAATATAAATTTTTGTTTATAATAAATTAAAGTTAAATATTAAAATTGATGAAAATTGGTTCATAATTGAGACAATACTTTTGTTTTTTTTATTATTTTTTCAAACTGCAAATTATTAACATAAAAATAAAATCAATCAATTTTTCCCAAAAGAACTATAATGTTACCATAGTTTCATCTTTAGGGTTTAACTATTTGTTTTTTTTTTTTTTTTTTTACTAAATTAAGTCAAATGGTTAAGATATCTTCATAAACATGTTATGTATTCTATATTTAGGATTTCCTCGCATTTTTCGCCCTCTCTCTCTGGTCAAATTAAATGATGTTACAATTCCCTAAGCAGAGACTTCTTCTTGATAGACGACCTCATAGCATGACAAAAAACAATCATCTATATGCGAAACTTCGGCAAATATATTGGCTCACTTCAAACTCAAAATAAGGAATAAGCTACTACTATACAAGGTCATACTTAAACCAATTTGAACCTACTATATGCAATTGTGGGGCACGGCTAGTGACTCAATTATTAAAAAATATTCAGAGGTTCCAAAACAAAGTAGCTGATCATCCATAGAAACTGACAATAAACCTACTCGATAACAGTTCAACTAAAAAAAGTCTCGTTAGACCTTCCATTCAGAGATGTAGGCTAATAATTCGAAATTTATATTGCTCTTCCCATAATCCACTGTCCTTTCTCTTTCCCCTTTAAAATGTTTCAAACCATGCATTGTATAAATTTATATTTTCTATAAATATTAAGGTAAAATTAAGCAATTTAATATTGTCTCAATCTGGGATTATTGGTAAATAAAGAAAAGGGGGAGAAAAAAAATGTCACCATATGAAAGTTAAGTTTAGGTTGAGTCAAGATCTATTTATGTCATACTAAAGACCCGTCCCTGCTTTGCACGGGTGCATTAGATGTCGGATGGATGGATCATTTTATCTACGCACAAAAACAAAAGTAGATGTTTAACAAAGAACACTTGATTGATTTAAAAAAAAAAATGTCACTTAATTAGAATTAATTAGCCTTCCGCAGAAATTCCTTGTTCCATTGTAATAATGAAATCATAATCCGTGCAATGGTGTTGAAATTATGAGTATCGCAAGCGACAGGAATTTCGACTTTTATTTACAATATACTATAAATATAAAAGATATAGATACTCGTATATGTATATGAAGTTCTTTTTGATATGAAAAAAAGATGTTGCCTATATAAAGATCGCTTTCAAATTTATTCAAATCAAAACTGTTTAGCAGAGCCTGCAAGCTGACACTATATAAGACAGTAGTACGACCTGTCATGTGCTACGGAGCCGAGACATGGACGTTGAATGAGGAAAACAAAACGAAACTACTGATTTTTGAAATAAAAATTCTCCGAAAAATCTTTGGCGCAATAAATATTGGACCTGACGAATGGAGAATCAGATGGAATGACCAACTTGAGAAACTAATTCATGACGAAAACGTTATACGGTTTATTAAAGCGCAACGGATAAGATGGCTAGGCCATGTAGCGAGAATGAACGACTCAAGGGCTCAAAAAAAAAAGTGTTGGATGCGAGGTCATACACAAACAGAGCGAGAGGAAGACCAAGATCAAGATGGATAGATGAGCTAAACGAAGACCTAACGAAACTAAGGCTGGATGACAGGAAAATGCATGCGAAAGACCGAGTAACATGGAGGCGTTTCGCACAGCAGGCCAAAGCTCACAAAGAGCTGTAGTGATGATGATATAAAGCTACAATGTTAAGGTAGAATTAAATAATAAATGTATTGTCCAGTCAATCAATCGAATACATAAGTCTTTATTTGGATTTAACACACAATATTTCTTATAGGCTAACCAGCATTTTGTTTTGAGTTATTCTATCAAAAAAAAAAAAAAAAAATGAAAAAAATAAAATAAATATACAGTGTTTCTTCTTAAGTCTTTTACATTTTAAAGAATATTTATGTTATGTTCCTCCGATTGAGATATGGAAGATAGGGAAACTTTGGAATATCTCCAATGTTTCTTCCCGGAACTTATGAGAACTCGACAAAAGTACATAGGAGCTTTACGGTTTAGAGATCTAAACGATATTGCTAAACTGTAGGCAAATCAACTACTAGGATTTTCCAACAACGCTAGCATTCTAAATGCTAAAACGAATTATATGTGGTATCAGGGGAGCTTGGGTCTATGCGTGGCCTTGGCCAAACAGTATTACCTAATCTACTCCGATTTAGTAAAATGTTACAAGTTTGTATAGTCAATTGGAACTACTTATATGAACTTCTTCAATTTATATTTAAAAATTGATAAAATTTCCTCCATAAATCTTTAGAATAAAAGTCTTGCAGTTTCACCTCTATTGTGGAGGATCACATCTTTTCAGTCACAAAATATAATGTAATAAGACAATATCTTTTTAATAAAGACAAGAGAACAGAAACGAATTTGCATTCAGGAAAATCATCTAAAGATTAACAAGCATCGAGTAATTGTAAAGATCCTTTTAGATGGTTATATCAGTCGTCAATTCAGTTACATTTAAGTTCGGAAGAAAGTTTGTTTTTACATGATTTGATCAGTATTAAATCTACAACTCCTTCTAAACCAAATGTGTCTTACTGTTTTGTTTCCCTAATAAGAAGACATGGTGATTTAGTCCGTAAGTATATTAGCATAGACAAAAAATTGATAAAATGGTCTTTGACAGGTAACAGGAAACAAACAAAAGGCATTTTTACCAGTGTGGCTGAGTGAAGAGCAAAAAACGAACATGATTTCTGTTCTCTCATCTTCTCTGTGTTTGTCATTTGGACCTCACAGTATAAATAGACCTCATGCGGATTAGGGATTGGACTCACTACAATGCAAATTGCAAAAACCTAATCAAAAGTAGATCGTTTAAAAAATAATGTACATCTTTTATAATATTCTAAGTATTTTATTCATAATTTCCATGTTGTTGTCTTTGAGGTGCTGAACAGTTTGATGATTATTCGAATAAAGTGTTAAATCGCATTAAATTGATGGCCAATTTCCAATATCTTTCATGATAATAATACATATTTATTAAAAAACTGATTATTCCTATATACAAAGCGATCATTCTCGTATTAAAAATTTTTCTATTATATAATAATGTACATTCACATGAAAATTATTCAATCTTTGATAGAAACAAAGTTTATTTTAGCTTATTTAGTTATACATATTTTCTTGTTTTACAATTTATTTATTTATTTATTTATTTTTTTTTTGTATTTGGAACATTCCAAATTGCTACCGCTATAAAATCACATTTGCATAAAGATTTATGTTCGAGATAAACTTCTTTAAAAATCAATCCAAATACAAAATTAATTTATATAAAATAAATAAATTAAATTCAAAATCTCCTTTCGTATTTTTAAATTGAATTCAACAAAAATAAAAATTAAAAAAAAAAAAAAAACTCACTCACCTTTGTTTGTTAAAATTTTAATTATTTATTTAAATAAAATATTTTTATTTCATTTTCAATCTTCATTAAATAAGAGAGAAAGAAGAGAGTGTGATAGTAATAGATACAAACATATGTAGATACTAAAACCCCTTTGAAATAAACACACACAAAATATACAATTTACACTCGCGCGTCAAAGACATAAACAGTTAATTCTTATTGCATTCAAATCTTTTATGAACAAATGAATAACTTTGAGGATCCCAAATGTACGAGTAAAAGGGGAGATTAACAAATTGAACGTGTCAAAGGCGTTGTTGATGATGATGATGAAGACGATGATCTCGATTATGTTTTTCATTTGTTTCCTTGTGTATAGTGAACAATTTTATGACTAATTCATGCGATAATACCAATACGACACATAATTTATGAACGCGTTATTCACCGAGAGTCGTAAACCAAACTAAACAAATTCGAATATAGTAGTACAATAGAAACGATAACGATTTGGAGATATAGACTCGTTTGTATATGGAAAATATTCCCGATTATGTGCTTTTGTTTTTATTGATCAGTAAAGTAAAGCGAGAGCAACAACTCGCTAAAGCGAAATTACTTGGTTGGTATATTGTACTCGTACTACTATAATAAATATCACAATTTAAAAAATATATTGTACACAAAATCCGCTAGAGACGCGCATGCGATAACGACTCGAAAATTGTTAGAGTGCTACTAACAAAAAAAAAATTAAATTCAATATTTTTACTTTAGACAAAAAGGCAAAAAACTGCGTCGTCCATCAAACTTTGTGAGTAATAAGCAAACGAACCAAAGAGCGAGCGAACGAATGAATGAACAAAATCCCAATACAATTGGAATGGGACGGGGGGGGGCCTAAGTGAAGCGGAGCCCGATCTGACGATCGGATCGTGAGGCGCGAATGTTTACGAACAAACAAAAACACACACAGTTAGATAGACAGATACAAACATATATCATACTTTATGCCATATGCACATGTCTTATTATAAAGTGACTTAAGAAAGAGAGAGGGGAGGGGGGAGACCACAGATACAAACTTAGTATTTATAATTATATTTTTTTCTTTTTTTTTTTATTTTCGTTTGCTGCGGTACACTGGAAATAAGATACAGACAAACAAAACAAAATAAAATAACAAAAAAAAAAAAACATTGTGCGCCATTTTGATGGCAATTCGTGTAGAACAACCCAACAAAATAAACAGCGCACTCGCGCTCTTGATCTTTAAATTATACATACCATGAATGAAGAAACCTTACTTACTCACTTACTTACTTACATACTTACTTACTTACTTACTAATTTATAAACTAACTAATGGACAGAAAGACAGACAAATGAACTTCAAGACAAACTACAACAATGAGGAAAACAATAAAACTAAGAGAAAATACTAACTTTGATCTCATCAATGATTGCATTCACTTCACTTCACTTCACTTCACTTAAGTTATATTACTTTTATTTGATTTGATAAAAGATAACAAAGATTTTATACTACTGTACTTGGAGATTTTCATTATCTTCAGTAAGTAAATTCCAAAGCGCTCCATGTGAATTGATAGGTTTTTATGTTATGATTTATTACATTTATCTACTCCTTTAAATGGAAGTGATTAAGGTGATATTCATATCAAGAATATACTCATAAATATCTAAATCTAATTGAATTTGCTCTTCATAAAACCCTTCTCATTAACATCAGGAACTTATTAGGAGATCGCCAGCAGTGTTTATACATTTACCGCTACTTGGTAGCAGGCCTTAGATTTATAATACTAGGAAACTGCAATGTGATCATATTATTAGAAGCTGTGAATAAACAGCTAGGCGACATATAAAATACTTGTGATTAATCAGACACCATTGATCAGCTCTATAGTCTCAAAAATCGCCAGGCAAACATAGACTAAGCTAAATCATCGTCTTATAAAAATAATTATCAGGCTTAATAGATTATTTATTAGGTCTCTGATATTTCTTTGATCATTGCCTTAAAGGGAATCATGTGAGAAGATCAACGTGTATATATAGATACTTTCATGAAAGGTGAAGTTTTTTTTTTCTTACATTTTTGATGAAAATTTGTGATTAGAATGACAAAACATCTCGTTTTGAATGACAATAGTGAATGACATAGTGTGAATACTTGACCATTTTGTCTGCCATTCTGTTCATTTTGACATTCGAATGAAGCATGTAAGGAATGACAACTTATCATGCGATTTAAATGTAGCTTAAAATAAAATTAGACTAAGAAAATGGATTCTTAGGAAGCGTTGACTTGATCCTATACAATTTCTATGTGTTTCCAACATCAGTCCACAATTCAGTTACACATTTCAAAATTATAGTGAAGTGTATTAATAAAATAGACAACAAAAAACAAGTTACTGATGAGACGCAATATGTCATTACTTAAACCTCTTGGCTTAGACAAGATTTCATTATAGTTGTTGTTGTTGTTGTTGTTATTGTGGCTTCTATAGTTTAAATTCTCGGCTTTTGTTTCAAAGTCAGTTTTAATAGTTTTATTTTTTTTTTTATGTAAGTAAGAATAACTCACTAAAATACATGAATTTCCCCCTTCAAAAGTTCATGTGAAATAGTAGAGGCACGCAACCTAAATTTCTAGAGTTTCAAAAATGTTAAATATTTTACACCCTAAAAATTCTGAATTTACTTTGAGGAATCAAGTACAAAATATCAAAATGTTTAAAGTCAAAAAATAAGTTAATATTTTTTTTTTTTTATTTTATTAAATCGCAACATATTATAAAACAAAGACTGTTGTCTGTCTGTCTGTTTTCGATAAACTCAAAAAATAATGAACAGATTTTTATAAGGCTTTCATCAATGGACTGAGCGAATCATGAGATGTGACGATAATTTCCAGCATTTTCCAAAATCAAAGCAGCGAACTGTGTTAAGCACTTGACGAAAGTGTCGATAGGTGATAATGCAGTGTGTTTTTTTGGGTAGATTAAAAGATTTCTTTGATGATCCAATCAATGTCAGGGCGTAGCGACGAGCTCCGGGTATCGCTAGTATTTTTATAAAGATTTTAAATCAAATTTATTATTTTAAAATTGATCTGCAACTTGACTGGAGTCTCTTAATGAAAACAGTTAATTTTTAAGAAATTTTGAATAATTTCATTTAAAAATTTGACGATTTGGGGAAACAAAGCAGAACATTTATTATGATAACTGAAGTGTAACTGGTTTCGCAATGATTTTTAATGCAAAAATTGCAACTGAAATCTGTAAAATCAAGTTGGAGATTTAATTAAACCAGGTAAAATAAAATTTATAAAAGTCATAAAACTTGTGCAATTATCTACACATGTGGCGGATAAGACTAAACGAAAAACAGTCATACAGATAAACAGATAGACAGACAGACAAAAGGTTTGAATTATAATAACAACACAATGATGATCATCATGATAATGATGACGATGATGATGAAGAGAAGAAGTGGAGAAGTGGACAAACATTCATATAAATCTTACAAAATTGTTAAGAGTCATGGAGCAAAAGAAAAGGAGGGGCTCCTCGAGGCAATTGTTGTTTTTTGTTAGACATCTTAGACAGCATTGGAGGCCGCATTGTATGTGAGTATAGTAGTAGTAATAGTAGTATGTGACCATGCCGCTAAAGATCGTTGATATTACATTGAATGGAATAGGAAGGGAGGAGAAGTCATCGAGGGGAAGCAAAACGAACTTTGAAAGCAACAATTAAATGGAAAAAAAGATCATAATAATTGAAAGCCGCCGCAAGAAACGCGCAAAACGTAATATCAAATGTTAACTAAACCTAACAACAATACTAAGATTGCAAAAGGCATCTGGTAAACTGGCAAACTGGCAACTGACAAACTGGCAACTGGCACAGAAAATACAATACAAGTAAGTGACCGACAACTGTATGAATGAGTAAGTGACTGACTAACTGACTAACTAACTGACTAACTAACTGACTAACTAACTGACTGACTGAATAAGTGACTAAGTGAGTAGTGAGCAGTGAGTGAAAAGCTGAAATATTGTATGTATTGTTGTATTGTTGTACTGTAGTAGGAAACTTGCTTAAGCAGTTAAACAGCAACATAAAAATACTTGCCAAAGTGAAAAAAAAAAGTTTCAATTTTTTTTTACTCAACTAAACTTTTACGCAGTTGGACAATTACTTCCTTAAGCGAAACAATTATCTTAGCCAAAACTACTACTACAATACTATCACAGTAATAGAAGTACATAAATTTGTATATACGAGTACTAGTGGCTCCGGTTCGTTACTTCGATCTGGTTGCGACGACTCCAGTTTAATTGACCAACAACAACAACAACAGCAACGACAACAACACTGAAGCGAGTAGCAAAGTTAGCAAGTTTTCTGCAGATTTTCTCATCTTTTACGATTGTAAAATTGTTTTTCTACTTTTTTTTCCCCCTTTTAATTATAAACATTTCTTTTTGCTTAAAACTTTTCTTCTTTGTTGTTGTTACCCTTTATTTATTCGTTCATTTTATCTGTCGTTGCCTTAAGTCACGACAGTGAAATGAAGCAAGAGAAACTAAACTAAACTAAAACTAAACTTGTTTTGTTTTGTTTTGTTTTTAGAAGAGGAAATTATTAACAAAGGCGACTAGAAATGTTGCTAATTGGTCAATAATATTACCATATGTTAGAGAGATTGAAATTGAGCTAATCTCCTGAATTAACTTAATGGCATGCACACTGCAAAGCCGAAACGAATGAATAGATGGATGAATATATAGATGGACTATCCATCCATCCGATGGATGAATCAATAGATGACTCTTTGTATGAGCGACCCCTTAAAATTGATTCAAATATTGTAAAACCAATAGAAAATAAAATGAGTGTGTCAAATATAATAAAATTAATTTTCGTTATTTCATTTAATGTCTTCATTTTATTTCTTTATAGAAAAACTATATTGAATTTTTAATAAAATTATATGATGGCTGACACTTTAAGAGGGTTTTGTTTGAGAGCTTGAAACTGTTTAAAACAATAAAATGAAAATTGATTGAGAGAAATAAACTAATTTCAGTTTTAATAATCTCTTATCGCACATTAAATAAAAAAAAAAATGGATTAGTTACGTTTATTTAGATCAATTGAATCGATCTTTTTATAGGAAGTATTTTGAACTAAGAATCTTTTTATAACTTTTTTTTTTTTTATTTTTATTTTTATTAAAAATTGATACTTGTAATTCATGTAGATAATTCACTTTTATTGAAAATACAATCATTATATGAAATATTGATCTATCTTTATCTAGAAAAGGACAGGAATTCGAAAATAACTCAAGAAATATCATGTAATATTCTATATGTCTGTGATAAAATCAAAAACTATCGAACGGATTTCCATACTCTTTTCACCAATGGACGGAGTAATTCATGAGGAAGGTTTAGAAAAAAACAAAATTTCGAAAAACCCCAAAAGAATAGCCGAAAAATCTTAAAAAAAAAAAAATTATAAACATTGATCTATCCACATTTATAGTAGAAAAGAGTTTCTTAAATAAATTATATCACGAATGTATGGACATAGGTTTTATCTCAAGAAATGCTTTTTTTTTTTAATAATCTATTATAATAATAAGCAAGCTACGGGAATGGTCCCAGAAATACCTGACTTGATGTTGATTACAATCAAGAGATAAGATGGAAAGATGAAAAATTAATGAAACACGGATGAAAACAGAACGTCATAACTTCGATTCATCGAAACCTACATACAATTCCAGAAGTACACGATCTGATCTATAGATGACGTTGATTATTTAAAAAGAATGACTATGAAGCTTAAGTCTCAAAATTTGAGGACAATATGTTGTTAAATATTTGTTTGGCAGCCATTAATTATGAACGCTCTCAATGAATTTATAAACATGGAAACAATTGGTCATTGATACTTTCATTTAAAAAGGCCACAGGTCAACACATAAAAAAACGATTCTACCTCTAAGGAATCTACTCTTTCGCTTCAAAATATGTACAATATTGGGTGACATAGATACGAGCAGCCAAGACGAACATTGATGTGGTCGACTAAAACAGAAATTGTGAAGAAAATTCACAAATTTATATAGGATGACAATCGGTGCAAGCTAACAGATATAGTAGGCATTCTTGCATTGCTTTTCACTGATTTTATTTCAAGCTGAAAGATTGGTTGGATGGTAAAAGATTTGCCAACAATGAATATCCATCTATGGTTGATGGCTATTTTAAAGAGCACGGTGATTCTCACATAAAAAGGGTATCGATACTATTGAAAATCGCTAGATAAAGTTTATTGAGTTAAACGAAAACTGTTTATGTAAAGAAATAAAGATTTTTGTTTCAATATTTTTTAAGCTTTCTTCTGGGATTGTATTGACTCCTATTGACATAACATGGGCATTCTGAAAGTGTAGAGAAGATCTACTGATATCTAATTGTCCTTTGTAGCTTCAAGTAAAATATTCAGAAAATCTGCGCTAAAAATAATAGTGGTAGTGCTACTTCCAAAATTGAATTCATTAACGAATTGGGGTTTTAATGTGCTTCGCACGTGTTGTTTCCTTTCTAAGCATCATTTTATTATTATTCTTTCTGTTACATTTTTAGTATCAACAAAGAACACGGGTTGAGTGTTAGAAAATTAAATTGATATTTTATTTAATTTTTTGAAGTTTACTTTTAGGGGTTCCAGATATCGGGAAAAGGGACACATATCGGAACCAAAACTATCCTATGTTCAAGCCGGGAACCAATCGTACAAATTCAGAAAATTTCAATGTAGTCAGATGAATGGTATGGCACCACATAATATACGAACAAATTAAAACAATAATTTTATATTAAGATAGTTTGTTTTATGTTAATAGAAAATCATAAAGAAATAATAACAAATTCAGGTTATTTACCAAAAAAAAAAAATCAAAAAAAGACATACTTTCTCAAAGTTTTATTATTAATTTAGTCGCTCAAAATAATAGTATTAATTCATGTGTAGATCTCCTAGCTGTCCAAATCGATTCAAACAATGCGGATACATATTATTTAAATGACTGAATTTACGACTATATTTGACTACAATTGGTATAGATTTTGTTTGCTATAACGGCATCATATCATATATTATTTTGGCTTCGAATCCACAAGATTCTCTCAGCCATTTTTAACTACTTATTCTGTGATCTGTTTACAAATATCTTTCATTATATCATGACTCGATAGTTCTTATATTATTTTGTTTTAAAAACCAATCAATAAAAACAATAATAATAAATCAGTAAAAGAATTTCCTAACAATAGAATACAATAAATCGTTTTTCTATTAATTTTATTTATTATTAAATTTAATAATTATTTTTTAATTGCATATACGAACGAGTATGCAACTTTAATAACTAAACCTTTAAACAACCGAACCGATGAAATGGACAAGTGTAAAAACACCCTTAAAATGAGCTTTCTAATTGAAAACATCATCATTAAAACAAAGTTTACTATATCTAAATTTAACGGAAATACAGAAAAAACATGAGGTCAGAAAGGAAAAGATAGACAGAGAGTAATTAGTAAATAAATTATATAAGAAAATTAGAAAAAAAAAAAAAAATAATAATAAAGAAAAATATTCTCATAGAAATAGTCGAAATAAAAATAAGCAATAAATTTCTATTGCAAAAAATATTTCAAAAATGCAATAGAAACAAACAATTAATAATAAAATCGCATACAATCATAAATTAAGAATAGTTAAAGGAATGAAGAATAAAATTAAAGAAATACTATACATACTTAGTATACTCGTACGTGTAAGAACACAAAGATTTGTAATTTTTCCAACCATCATCATAAATAAAGTTAAGCGCCATAGATGAAGAAAAAAACATGAACATGGTCCATTAAATTTTTCGCTATGCGCCACGTTCCATAAGCTGATTGCCGATCCACTAACAACAACAACAAATATAATGTATTGCCTCCTAACAACGAAAGCAACAGCAACATCAACAACCATAAGAATAATAATATACTACAATGGCAATGAGAAAAGATCGTCGGTGGTAATATTAGTTGTCTAAGTAGTAGAAGTGGAAGTCGAAGTCAAAATAGTAATAATGGTGTTTAGTCAAGAAAATGCAGTCAGCAAAGTTGACTGAGTGAGTGAGTATAAGAAATTAAAGTAGCAGCAGCTTGTTACAGATGTGCATCATTTGCAACAAAAAACAAACAAAAACAAAAACACAAAAAAAAAAAGAATAGAATAGAATAGTAAAAATATGGTAAAATGAAAAAAAAAAAAAAAAAAAAAAATTAGCAAAGCAAATTTAAAACAATTGGTAATTGCGCTGAAAATTTACTATTTTAATGCTTTTTGCAAGTTGATTCAAATACCTTTAATGAGGCGGCGTTACATCTTCTATGTACTTACATACATTTTGTACGTTTAAATGAAGTAATTAGTAAATGTTTTGAATACATAGAGATTGGTCAAGCTCGAGAGGTTTCTTTGTTAATTTATCTTTGATTGCATTGCGTCGTTTTAGTACTTAATTTTATTCCTCAAAGTTTTATGCATCTGGAAACACTTAAAGGCATCTGGCTAAACAAATACTCGTATGTATGAAGGCATCAGAAGAGAACACCTTCTTTGAATAAGGAAAGCATCTTTGGGTGGCGCATAAAGTATACAATATTTTCTACTCATCAATTTACTGACTTAATGAATTGTTGCTTTTCTTAACAGTAGTCTAACATTTCAAAAGTGAGTGAGTATCTTAAAGTGCCGTCGGCTTTCAAATAAATTTTAAAAAATCTTTTTTAAATGAAAATTGTAGATAAGTTTATGATGTTAGTGTGTATTTATCCTATATTTTTTATGCTTTCAAGTAATTAAAATGTTTTTTTTAGTTAAAAAATGCTTTAAAAAATTTTAAGTTTGAATGAATGTCTATGACCTCCAGGTGATCATATTACGGAGTCATCAAATGCTGTGCAAATATTAAACTAAAATAGTAGTAGGACTACAGACTACACTATCTGGGTAGCCATTATTTGGAACTAAATGAACTTGCAGTCATGCCTCCGAAGAAAATCGTGGAATTCTTGATGAATACCAGAATCTCAGAGGAACTGTAATTTTATGGGGGCTGCCACAATAGGCTTATTCTTGGCCGCAGTGACAAGGCGTAGTACTTAGTTCCCACTCCTCTTCTAATCTATTCTAATCTTGCTGTGTATAAAAATACATAAGTATTTATGTTATATGGAAGAGTTTCTTAATCATAATCATATCTACAATTATTGTGAATATTAAAGAGAAAAAATAAAATCATAAGTATAAAATTGGCATCTCAAAAACAAAATTCTTGTCTTATTTATTTACAAATATTTATTTATCTTTAAATGGAAAAAAAAAACACATGAAAGTACTACTACTTAGTCCCATTTGCGGAAAGCATTCACAATAAGGTAAAACCCAGAGTGTTCAGCTCTACATCCCGGAATCACATGACTTCAGTCGCTCAAGAACCACTCACCCCTTTCTGCATTTGAACATGACACAGCCCCCCTTGCAGTTAAAACAACAACAAAACAATGACACGTGTTGGTTATCAATAGCGGAAGAAACCATTTGATAACCAGGGGCAAAGGGCAAAACTAAATTAGATCTCTAGTTTGTTTAGAAAAATGAATTTGACTGAAGACAGGACAAAATAATTTTGTTTATTTCAAGAATCTGTGTATGTTCATTTTGACTTTGACTGTTTGTTCTCCACAGAACTGTAGTCCTTGTCGGTCATGAGAGCTTTTACTCAGTCACTTCTTAGATATATTTGTATTTATTTTATTCATTTATTTTCATTTAGATATTTATTAATAATTTTACTAAATTTTATTTTATGTATTTCATAAATTTTTTCTTTAGTTAAACTTTCAATTAAAAAAAAAAATACAAAGTAAAAGAAACGCTGAGACAAAGACACCTCCCATTTTGAGATGGTAAAATAAAAATCAAGAAACAACAACCACACCAACTGCATTTCATGGCTGTCGCTTTTGTATCACAAAGATACTTGCTCACTTACTCACCAATGAAGACGCAGAGATCAACAACAACAATAACAACAACAACAGTATGGAACGATCTCTCGCTCTCACAAGAGCACATTCTCTTACTCGCATATGTACTCTCTATCTCACTTAGCATATCTCTGTTCTTATGTATGTGAAAGAGATGCAAGACTAATGGCCGCCGAATAACATATAATACTACAAGAGAACAAAAACACTGAGAGAGATAACATATGAACGAAACAGCCAAACAAAGCGTAAAAAGCAAAACATACAAAATACAATACAATATAAGAAAAGAAAAGTAAAGTAAAGAAAAGAGAAAAACAAGAGAAAATATTGTATTGAAACCAGTAATACATTTATTTGATCGTGGGTAGTTTGTAGAATATACAAAATAAAATATCTATTCAAGTATCTTTACATCAATTCAAAACATTTAAAAAACAATAAAATTTAAATAAGAAAAAAAAAAATTAAAAATAAAAAATTATTAACAATTAAACACGTTGACTTCTAAACGATATAATATATTAAAACAAAAACAAAAACAAAAATAAAAAGAAAATAAAATAAAATAAAATCAACGTAGCGAGCAACAAAGAAATTTGCAAATAAACCCAATAAAAATCATATTGACAGTGTTGTGATGTTGTTTAGAATAAAAATCACTTTCATCGTTAAGTGCTCATTCCGGGTTAAATTATTGCTAAATAAAATATTTTGTAGCCTCATAAAAAATTCAACACATACAACACATATTTATATTATTAGTTAGGTTGGCAACGGAGAACAAAAGGAACGGAAATGAAACGGAACGAAGCAAGCATACACAGCCTCTAGTCTCATCAGGGCTGCAGCAAAGTATCTTGCTCTTTTGACAGACTTAAAAAACATTTAAAAATATATTAAAAAAATATATACAATATATCGAAGCGATTCCTTCACGTTTTTCTTTCATGAGTTTTTAAACGTTTCGATTTTTGTTACAATTTTTTATTTTTTTCATCATTTTTTTAATGACTTCAACAGCAACTGAGGCGCAACAATTGAGAATGAAGGCAATATTATAATATTATTTATTAATATTTTTAACAAATTAAAATAATTATAAAAATAAAATAGTAACGAAGAATATGACACAAAATCGAGCCAAGTAGCCAAGTCATGTAAAACCGAGCCAAGTAGCCAAGTCAAAACATTAAAACTGAACGAAACACAAAAATAAAAAAGACTAATTACAAAGCGTTCAACAATTCATAAAATTTTTAATTGCTATGACGACGAGTATTGTATTTGCATTTTAATTGTATTAGAGGGGAAGAATATACAAGAAAATATACATATGTAGATACACAACACATGTATGAATTTACATTTGTTTCTTTTTGTAAATGAACAATGAAGTGTAGCGAATGAAATCAATCACGCCGTCGCGTGATCATACATACAAATTCACTCGTTTAACATATTTATACTTACATATTTGGATACTTTATTCACTCAACACAATTCAATTTAATTTAATTTGAATTGAAGGGTAATTAAAATATCCGCATAATTGTCTTACATGCTGAAAACACTTGTTTAATGATGAATTAACAACAATTATTATTATCCCCACAATCTTCACCACCTTCACCATCACCATCACCATCACTATTATCACTACCATCATCATCATCATCAACATCATCATCATCATCAGTAACATCATCATATGGTAACAACATGTGCTTCATTGTTTTATTTTTAGTATTGTATAAATGTCTGTGTATCTTTTGTTGTAGATTGGCTCTTCTACTACTACTTGGACTACTACTATTCATTCGTTCGTGTTTGTGATATTGTTAAACAATTATCACCTGTTGCAAATTATTTCAATTTTATGCGCTTCGCGTAATATCGGTGGCTTCTTAGTTGGTTGGTTGGTTGGTTGGTCGGTCGGTCCCCTTTCGCTTTTTCCCCATTCTGGGTCTAGACAACTCGCTCGCTTGTTTGGCCCTTGAAGTTGATGTTCGCACGGTTCTCGTAAATGTTAAAGACATCATAAAAATGTTTGAAGCACCGAAACAACCATAAATCCCGATTATGGTTTTTGGATTTATTGCACGCAGGCAACACCACAACTTCTTCTTATTCTTATTCTTCTTCTTGTGGCCCACAAACAACAGCAAAGCAATAAGAGGACTAGGAAAGGAACGATGGAAGGAAGGAAGGAATAAATGAAGGTATCCTTTTTTCCCTTTCAAATGAGTGACATTTGACTGACTAAGTAATTGAATTGAATAGTAAAATGAATAGTTTTTTTAAATAAATAAAATCTATAAATTTAAATACAAAAAATATCTGTTACAATTTCATATTCTTTTCGTTGTTTTGATTTTGCGTAACAATTCAAATTTTAAACGTTTGTCAAAATAGACCACACCAAAGCCATGCTGCTGCTGCTGCTGTTGCTGCACACACAAAAAAACAACTAAAAGATACAATGTCCCAAAAAGATACAGAGAACGAAAGAAGAAACAATTTTTAGAAAGTTGCAATATAAACAATCCTTTTGTATTAACTCCGAAGACCAACACCCGCTGTTTCATTGCTCTAATTTCATTGTTCACGGTTCAATGGATCAATTCATTCAAATGCATTGAAGGAATACGAGTATGACCAGTTCAGATCAGGATGCATGAGTTGTAAAGGGTTTCGGGTCATTGTCATAAATCAGTCAAATCAGTTTGTAAGGCGATATGCGTAAATACAATAAAATCATAAAAATAAAAATAAAAACAAAAAAAAACGAAGAAAAACTGAGTGAACTATAAAAAGATATTTGAACAAAAGTCTTTGGGCACAAAATGAATATACTCGTACATATTTAAATGTTGTCATTCGGTGGTATATCTCAGGTCCATAGGCATGTAGCATTACAGCGATAGTAAAACAGCTTCATGCTCTTCATTTTATGACCTCATGGGTTGCTCAGTCGCTCGCTCGATCTTAAAACGCTTTAACGCTTTAACTGAATGCAAATATTATAGTTATTGTATATAATAAATAGTATATAAACTAAAGAAAAGGGTTCAGAGTTTTCAGTCTTCTTTTTTCCAAATTTTGTCATTTGTTTTTACATAGTTTCCTCTCTTGTTGTATTGCTTAAGCGCGTGCAGGTCATGCTCTAATTTTAAGATACAAAAACAACAAGATGCATACTACAATGCATATAAAACTCATTCTCTAACAAGTTATATGATATACTCGTACTATACTATAGTATCTTGTTGTCTGTCTCTTCATCATTTATAGTTACGTTATTGACGACGATGATGCTTTGCATGCGTACATATGTTTTAAATGTTTTACGATGCAGACAGAATGCACGCCTCAATTTAACAAAAATGCGTTTAAAACTTGACTGACTGACTGAAGCACATTCACATTTACATTTACATTCCATGATCGCTTGCATTCATTCATTTACATATTTGTACTTTTTCTTTTTTTTTTTTTCCTTTTTCTTCATTTACATTTAGTAAATGAAATTTCTTTCTAGTTTGTTATGTTGTTGTTGTTGTTGTTGTTTTTGTTGAGTTGGATTTCATCTATTACGAGGAGTATAACATACTACTTATTAGAGAGAAACACGTAGTACTAAACAATTTGTATCTAAACATAGAAATATGTGACATTTTATGACTTTTGACGGATGCTTCTTGTTGGTGGAATATGAATTTATTTTTAATTTATTTTTTCCTCTTTTCTCATGATTTATACATAAAACTAAATTTTAGATGTTGTTGGGGAGTAAAAGAAAATGAAATGCCTGCTTTTTTTCTTTTTGTTTTTGTTAATTACATTTTTTTAATATTTATAATATTTATATTTAATAACAAATCTATTTAACATTTAATAAGTATATTCTATTTTGAGAAGGCACTGAAAAACATAATAAATTAAATTTAAAAATTATTTGAAATTTTATATTCATTGTAACACTTTACAAAATACAAGTATGGATGCAATAACTTTGCTAACTGATATTTGAGTTTTTGATCAGTTTGAACGATTTTCACCTGTTGCTGTCCACTCAGTGGATGATCTTTTTAATTCATTGGTATAGTAATGGATACATGTTTCATCCATTGTCATTTACTAACATAAAAAATCCTTTTTATATCAATCGAAAAGCCCCAAACAGCGCACTGAATAGTCAATGCATTGTTGTTTTTTTTTAAGATGAAAGCCTTGCTCGTTGTCAGCAATTGATGCTATTATGAACACAGTCAACTGCTCTTTCTATGCAGCATAGATAAGGGAATTGTTAATGGCTCACTACCCAAAAATTAAAATACTCTGTGTTCCTAGCCATGTGGGCAAGCGGCCAAAAGAGCAACCACATCACCGCCCCTTTCAACAATCAATCTAAACCGGACACATATAAACAGACACATAAAACATATTTTCTCCAATAGCTATAGAAATCATATACAAAATAACAATAAAAATTTCATTAAACATTACCTTAAAAAAATGGATTCAAACAAATTCCAGCGAAAAGAACAAATTAAAATAGTAAGACTACGTCTTGGGCAAACAAGACTAATCCACGAATATCGCCTTCACCGAAAAAACACAACTGACCAATGTCAATTTTGTAGCTCCGCTACTAGCATACACCATAACCTAAATGAATATCCTTCATTCCACAATGTACACACCCGCATTACCAACCAAGACCTCAACTTATTCCTTTCCGATTCCTCCCCAAAAAATATTTCAGTAAAACTTAACTTCCTAAAAACAACACACATAATCAACCTCTTGTAAATTCATAAACTACATAACTTGTTATCATAATTTAATCATGTAAAACTACTATTTTATATATTTAGCATAATTCTACTTTAAAAAATAATTACAACACTTGACTAAGGAAAAATATCCCAAAAAATCAAATCAGCCGAAAGCCCCATTAGCAGTGGCTGTCCCACCCTGTAGCTTCAGTTTAAGACTTTAAGTTTACAGCAAATTAAATAAATAAATGAAAGCCTTGCTAAAATTTTTAATGGAAATTATAAACACACTCACTACCTTCTACTATCTCACGGAACTTCACTTTACGGGATTAGAAAACTATTTTGTGGACATTTTTATGTTGTCCAGAATAACTGACGAACTTGGGCGAACATGCTGACCATTGCTGGTTGTACGACTTCGTTTATATTCATCATACCAATCAATAATATTTGTTTTGCCAAGTGCAGAGTCCCCATAATGCTGACGAAGTCACTTTTTGGTTTCAAAAGTATTTTTCCTTATCAAAAAATTATATTTGATCAACACATGAAATGCATTCTTTTGTTGAAAATTACACTTAAACAACTATAACCTATAAACTAATTATGAGATTGTTATAAAATGTTTACACTTTTCTTTTAAAAGTTAGTACTATCCAGAAATTATCTGCTATATAAGTTTTAAGCATATGGATGCAAGAACAAACAAGATCAGCTGTGTAAATGTGAGTTTCTATTATTGTTGAAATTAAAATTATGAAACTAAACATGAAATATAATTAAAAGTTAAGTTAAAACTAATCAATTAAGTAAAAAATCTGTTATTCTTAATCATCTTGATCATCACAACAAACCGGTGGAAAATTAGGGTAATTGCAGAAGTGAATTCTTGGAAAAAGAACTTTGCTACCGTCTACGGAGGACCAATTGATCCACAAGCCGCATTTTAATTGTTTTGCTGAGCTCCGCAAGTGGCGCAGCAAGAACCAATATTTTTTTTTTTTTTTTTTTTTTGGAAGATATGTGTCAGACTGGGACTTATGGTTTCAAGTTCTTTCCTTTTATATTTTGTAATCTATCTCTATTTTTTAAGATGTACAACTTCAGTTTACATCATTTTCTTTGATACAGAAACAATTTTTTAGTTAAAGAACTAAAACTATTGCAAATTTTTGGTTTTATTGAAATCCTGATTTGGATAATATGGATTTGTATAAAATCGAATAGACTGAATCAATTAATCATAATATATATCCATCATAAAAGCTGACTATGGCAGTCAACGTTTTTTGCATGAAGAACCTTTTTAAATTTGAACTAAATCAGCACATTAAAAGAAACATGTTAGATCAATTTATCATGGAAATTTATGATTTAAAACTGTTTAGCCATACAAGAAAATCATTGTATATTTTAAACAATCTTTAGATGGATGATCTTAAATATTAACGAAACTAAAACTGAAATAACGAATTGTAGTTGGGAAACAAGAAGATCATGCATCCTTTGCCATTTTGATAATTTCAATTATTAATTTATTTATTATTTATTTATTTTATTACAGTCAATAAATAACTACTAAAGGCTGTGTGTCGCATAGAACAGAAACAGATTTGCCTAAACAAGCTATTCCCCTACTCACAGTGAATGAGTGGACTGAGACAGAAGTTGGCTAGATTAAAGTGGAATACTTCATCTAAATTGAGTCGTCCAGGTTCAGTCTCGGTGAGATGGACATGCGATCTGTAAGAAGAACCTTCGAATACTGGGCGGAGTAGAGAGAGATGACAAAAGCTTGGGATCATTATTGAAACTCTGATTAAGTTAATAGTCAATTTTGCCAGATTTTTTATATTTTTCATTCTTCACTTTTGTATCAAATAAATGGAAATTAAAATTATCTATTAACAAAATATATAAGTCGAACTTATGTGAAAGAAATACTATATATACCATCAGTTTTGTTAAGACAAAAGTTCTTTTAAATCCACCTTCCATTTATTTATTTTTTTTTTTTTTTTTTATATAGAAAAACACTCCTAGAAAATATTTTCCTTAATAAAAAATATAAAATATGTTATTCTTTCTTTCGTCTTAACTACTAAATGGAAACATAAATGTCACTGATCCGACGGCTTGGTCACGAGGCCTAGAAACAGGATTATAGTATGTACACGTTAATGTTTATTTTTGCTATGAGTTCGGTAATAAATTAAATTTTTAATGATCTGCATTAAAATTCAAAACAAGCGAATCCAATAAAATGCAATTAAAATTGCATGTTCATGTGTGTTTGTGGAACGTTTGTATGTAAGTAGTAAATGCTATGCCACCATGAGTACGAGTATTTGAATATGAAGCAGGAGTCTTTTACATGCCAATGATGCAAGGCAACAAAGTGAAACCAAACAGAAAATCAAGTTCAATAAAGGGAATCAATGAAAAATGCACTCAATATTCAATGAAAGCGCATCCTTAATTTATTACAATCTTCTGATACAGAGACTCCATTCCTTCCTTCCTTCCTTCCTCCAATTTTACTCATTTTCATATTAATCGCATTTTGGTCAATATGCTGCACAGAGGCCCGGTTCATTTATTTGTTTGGTTTATCTTTGTAACTCCATTTTGTGTGTGTGTGTGTGATTGGATAAAAGTCCAGAGAACCAAGGAATTTGCATTTTAATTTCATACAAAACGGATAACATCAAGAATGTGCCATGCGTCGTCGTCGTCTTTGAACATGAAACACACCCCGAATACGAAGAACGTTTTGGAATATTATAGGATTTGACTTTCAGGTTGAGTAAGCCATGCCAACAGTCAGTCAACCAGTCAAGTTTGAAGGTATACTAAGTATAAGTAGAAAATACAAAGGCTATGCCGTTGATCATTATCTTATTGAAGCACAAGTAAGAAAAAAAAAAAAAACAACATCAAGTCACGTCGACCAATTTAGATGAAGCCGTCGCCAAAACATGACGCTGACTCCATCGATTGCTTGATATCGAGGCTAATGGCGGCTAATCACGAGCGCAAAAACAAAAATTACTTAAATATTCAGAAAGCGTGTTCTTTTTTTCCAGAATTTTATGACTGCATCAGCAATAATCAACATTTAACATTAAAATTCGTAATAACTTAATTACACGATATTTTCATAAATTAAAATTATAAAAAAAGGCAATAAATTAAAATCAAAGTAAAGAGTGTTGGAATTTTTATATACTTTCATAGAACATTATTATTATGTTCATTATACTTATCAGGGAGTTCATAATTGTTATAATCATATTCAATTTATATATTTATATATCCTTGTTTAGAAAGAAAATTTCTTTAATATTTTCACATATTAAAACTATAAAAAATATAATAAATTATAGATTTTATTTATTTATATAATGAAATAGGGTAACAATAAATTCTTAACCTACTATTAAGAGCTCTTTCTGCCAAGGCTTTCAGCTCATAGATTATTTAAAAAGTGATACGTGCTCATTTTTTTTTTTTTTTTTTTTTTGTTCATTTAAATTTTATTTAAAAATTGTGAATGACATGGTAAATTTGACAAATTTGCTAAGGGATTAATATTACATTGATGCATTGAATGCAAATTGGACTATCGGATAAGCTTCTAATCTAAAAGGAAAGTAAGTCTAAAGGGTCATAGCATTTTAGTCTTCTCTTGTTTTCTTTTTAAATTTAGTCCATCACTAATCAGCTGTTGAAGTCTCATAATTTATTGTCAATTGAAACAACAAAATTTTGTGTAGAAAAAACATCACCGAATCCAAGGAAAAACTTGATAAATAATGTGGAACTCTGTAACATCAATTTCAATGGTTAAGAATAGGTTTATTGAATTCCTTGTGGTCCTAGCACAAATGACGCCAAACGACAGGTCGCCCAAAAAAGGACTGAAAAAATCCATGGAAATAAATTAGACGATCGGAAATTGAAATTGCGTGAGGTGGCTGAGGCTTAAGGCAACTCAACTCAAAGGATATATTACTATATATTTTACATAAATATTTCGATATGAAAAAACTATATGCGTGAAGGCTTCCGCAATTGCTCACACTCGACCAAAAGAACCCACGTAATAGGGGACTCTGACAAGCCTTTTTAGGTCGAAAACTTTTGTTTCAGCAGCCTTGGTAAAAAGTTGGATTCCATAAGTTTACACCGATTTTATGATTGCCAATGTATTAATTATAATTTATAATCAAGGCGAAGTTTTGGAATGAATGCTTAGTAGTCAGTTTAACAGAGAAATGCCATCATAATTATTTGTTTTCTTTTTGAGGAGATGTATTCTTTTCATGTGAGTCTTCTATTAAGCTTAATTCCAAGATAGTTCACAATATTGTGGTGTGGCATAACATCAGTTACTTGTGGTCATTTAAGAAATCCAATAAATTCATCCACAGGCTGCACTTATTCAAAATGATTACTTAAGTTTAAGTAAGAAAGTTTCTTTGATTTGATTTTGCTAACTTTTCCAATTTTTCACTAGATAAGATAATCTTTTCTCTTCTTCTTCATATCAAATAATGTAATCCAAATAAGTTTTCTTTATTTGTGGCATCTAAAAGAAACTTAGTAAAAAGGGCAAACCTAATAACTAAAGTTTCGTGCATCAAACTAAGAAAAAACACAAAAAGATATAAAAAAAAAAAATAAGTTAAAACAACCATCATGTCAATAAATTCAACGAAGTAATGGATCAGATAAGCTAAGGGACACATCAATACAGACGGGCAGAAAGACAATCAACCAGAATGTCTGAAAATCAGACAGTCAGACAGTCAGCCAAAGAGTCAGTCATTCAATCAGCTTCATAAGCTGAGTGGGTTGATAGCATAAGAAGAAATGTTTTTTGTGTAGTATAGCAACAACTCATTGTATGCTGTGGTTTCATATGTGGTTTTAAGATACTATGAGATATCAAACTATCTGACTAAAAGATACTTAAGATGACAAGAAATTGTAGAAATTCAAGAAACCCAACCAACCAACCAACCAACCAACTGAGTTCAATTTGAAATTGAAACGAATCACAAAAAAAAACAAAATATATCTAAAAAGAATGGAAAAGAAAAATCAATGCAAGAATAAAGCCGCTAAATGCATTTTCATGCGCTTCAGATACATTTTTATGGTTTTATAAAACATACAAATGTATAAAATCTTTCATGCGCTACACACATAGTGAAATTTCTTAAGGTATTCTAAATTTTCACTAAAGTTTGTAACTTTAATTACGAGTAGAAGAAATAAAAGAGAAAAGAATAAATTATAGAATGCATATCAGCAAAGTTGGTTATTTTCTAAAAAGAGTTGAAGAGAGCAGAGAACTAAGTAATAGATATGTCAAAGAACTAAGGATTAATGAGAGAATAAAACATATATCACCAAAATTATTATGTAACTTTATGGAAGAAATATAGAGAAAAGAATTCTTTTAGATATGGCGAAACTTTTTTAGCAACTTCCATTTTTTATTATTTCTTCCATCTACATTTATGAGGGTTTGAAAAATTGCTAAATCTAAAAATCCAAAATAAATTTGTTATGGCTAAAGTTGTTCAACCCCTTGCAATGCACATACTCGTACACCATTCACCACTCGCTTTGGACTAAGCTAACTAAGTACAACCTGATCAAAAATTCCAAATACGTTTCAAATTTAATATATGTATCTTTGCACTTAAATGTATCTGTGTATCTCTCCCTCTCTATGTATTATGTACATACATACATACATATATACATATATGAATTGATGAGGAGATTTGACGTTGCCGTTGTTGTTGTTGTTGTTGGTGTTGTTCAATACACGTAACCAATGCGTTTATTTATCGAATAGCCACGTTTTTGGATTCACATTTCGACAAAAGCAGGTAGTACAATATATTTGTATGTCTGTATAGAATATTTTGGAGTTATGGATGTTGGCTGCAAACTCGTCTCACTTGGCTTAACCATTTATTGTGCAGCAAGCAGCAACAGCAGCAGCAGTGTCTCTGCCATTCGATATTTTCATCATGATTCTGAAATATGTACACACACACACACACACACACACACACACACACACTCACACTCACACTCACACATTCATTCGTATATCTTATATTGTATATTTATATTTATTTATTTATGTTTTTTTTTTTTTTTTGTATCTTTTAAATTTATGCGTTGTGTTATTCTATCAACACCTCCGCATTGTCGCCCCCTTGACGCCAGACATTGCATACCAAATGAGTTGAACCGGCTGCCAACTGCCGCCTGCCGACTGCCTGCCTGCTTGCCATAAGTTATTTGATTCTTTTTTAACGCCCTTTTCTCTTTTTGTCTTTCATTACTTCTATGGTAGAATTTCTTTAGTCTTTTTGCAATACTAATACAACAATGACAACTTTTGGGGTAAGGAGGATTATATCTAAGTCAGGACTTTTTTTTTTTTTCGTTCCAACTGAAAAGATTGTGGCAAAAAGCTGCCATTTTTAGGGGTTGAATGCAAAATGCTTTTACTTTTAGACTTAAGTATAAAGAAGCATAACAAATCAATTCAGATTCAAATTCTTTCATATCGTAAACTAGACTATTATTAAGAAGATAATTTGATGAATCTTTTTTGGGTTACTTGCTATGCAATCTTAGCCAAAATGAGTAAATGGTTTGAATGATGAATGATTTATTATATTTAAAATTATTTTCAATGTATCTAATAAACAATACAAACGAGTACATGTATTAATGTATTGGGTAAAGTTCATTAGCAGGTATTTTCATAATTGAAAATATGTATTTATAATACAAGATGCATCAACTTTATTTGCAAGTGCTGTTATGGTATTGATCCCTACGATGCGTTTTCCTGTAATGACCAGAGGACGGAAAAAGAGAAGACAAGGAAGAAGAAGATCAAAAATAAGATGTTGATGCCAAAAACAAGACAAGTAATTTTTGACGACTTAAAGAGAATTTTTTTTTTTTTTGATGAAAAACAATATCGAAAGGGAAACCGTAAGTGTGTGAAGTACAAGTAAAGGTGGACACCCGGACTGGAGACCTGACAAGTGTTCTGATATTTGTATGAGTTTATAGTGAATAGTATTATAAGTTTGTCATGAAGTTTGTAACATACTGAAAGAGACATGGTGAACCCATAAAGTATATATATTCTTGATTAGCGCGACGAGACGAGTTCATCTAGCTTTGTCCGTCTTTCCGTCTGTCTGTATGTCTGTCTGTATGTATGCAAATTTGTCCCTCAGTTTTTGAGCTAGAGAGCTGAAATTTGCACGGAGTTTTCTTTTCACCATACGCAGTACATTTGTCGGAATCGCCGAATCGGACTACTACCCCACATAAAGTTGTTATTAAAAAATATAAAAAAAGACTAACTTTGGCTATGCCGAAGTTGTAATACTCTTCACGCCCCAGCGAGTAGTCCGAGTCTTGAAATTTATAAGGTTGGTGGCTATGGGTTAGACACTTATAGTGTCCAAATTTTAAGTCGATAGTACAAAAAACAAAAAAAAGTATTTCTAATAAGAACTTCCATTTGGATCCCGATTTGTAGTCCGGAGTACCCCTCCTAGTAGTCCGAGGGTCTTGAAATTTTCATGGTTTATGGATATGGGTCAGAGACTTATAGTGTCCAAATTTCAGTTCAATAAGACAAAAATCAAAAAGTTTTTCTAATAAGAACTTTATTTTAAAAGGGGGTTAGTATGGGAGGTACCCCTCCTGGTAATCATAGGATCATTAAATTTATATAGTTGGTGGATATGGACCAGAAACTCATAGTGTCTAAATTTCAGTTCGATACGTCAAAAAACAAAAAACTTTTTTTAATAAGAACATTAATTTTAAAGGGGGTTTGTATGGGAGGTACCCCCCCTAGTGGTCCGATTCGACAGATTCACGAACTTGACCAGCGTTTGGTAAAAAGAAACCGATTTACAAAATTTTAGCTTTCTAGCTCAAAAATTGAAGGACTAGGAGTGCGAACAGACAGACTGACAGACCGACGGACAAACGGACATGGCTAAATCAACTCGTCTCATCGAGCTGATCATAAATATATATAGTTTATGTCGTCAGCGATGTCTCCTTCTGTGTGTTACAAACTTCATGACAAACTTATAATATTATACTATTCACTAACGTGAAGAGTATAAAAATTGGGGAAAACATGTCTCTTCATTTCTATCTACTCCCGTAGTTGCATTGAGTTGCACCTGATCTTGTCAGCTTTCGTTTCGCAAGTGAAGTCGCAAATTGACTTCAATGTTTTTCTATCCTATGTAGGATGCTACGTAGTGGTTTTATATAGATTAATGTTAAACAGCGGTAACAGCCTTCCAACATATTGTATAAGAAGTACAATGATGGGGTAGAATTTTATAGTTCTAGATTTTATGCGTCGGTATAGTGGGTTGCTACTGCTGAGTTGAGGTTTGAATGATAAAGAAGGCTCATATTAGATCTGCTGATGTTGCTAGCACTATTGATTTTTTTTTTGGTCTCGGTGAAGTGTTGTGTTGAGCTCCAGATATGCGACGAGAGCTTTTGCTTATCATTATTATATAAATCAAAAATTTATTCTTGAATGACAGTTTACTGTCCGCATGCAGTAGTAGCCAATCCAATTTCCTCATCTTTTGACACGCACCAGGTGAACCCCTTGTCCATGATCAAACCTAGGTATTCAATTCAATTCTCGAACTCGAACAATATAAATGAACATCAGTCGAGTAACGTTATGTCATATTACAATGCATTTGGTTATTGGCTAATAAATTTCTTTTTTAATTTCTAAAACAAAATTTTCTAGCTCCAAATGCTAATCAAACTTGACTTTCTTTTATTTCAATCTGTTAACTCAAAAATTTTAAGATTTCAAAAACAAATTTCTTTAAAGAAAACTTTGTGGAAAGTTTTGAAATGATTTTCTATTGTCTCAAAATACAATACAATACAAGAAACTCAATTTGCAATTGTCCTTTGATACACAAAGACTCATATTCTTGTAATACAATATAATAAGAAATTCTAAAACAAATAATAACAAAACAAAGTAATAAAAATTTCCAAAAAAAAAAAAAACAAAACAAAGATAATTAAAATATTTTCGGAAATTTCAACAAAATTTAGAAATTTCATTTAAAATTTTAATTGCCACCATTTTTAGTTGAAAGGATTCGTTCGAATGATTTTCTGAAATGCAAAAGGGCGACCATCATTTGAAAATGGCAACTTGTGTTTCGAATTATATTCCGAAGCAATAATAAATTACAATTTAATTTCGTTTCGAAAGCAAATGTTTCGTGGCGGGTCCGTTGAGACCAACAAGCATTTCCAAGTCCTTTGCTCCTTCCTTATTTTACTCCTTAAGGCATTTTGCGTCCCTTATTTCACTTGTTATTATTTTGTTTTTTTTTTGTTTTTTCTTTCTTGCGAATAGCTTTGAAAAGTTTAATTTTAAAATTCTCCGTTTCGCACGCGAATATATAAATTTCCGCCTTCAGGAAGTTCGCTTGCTTCATGTTATTACTAAGTCAGTTAAGTCAGTCAGCCAAACCCAATGAAGGCAACCACCGCTTTTTCGTTCGTCGTTCATTCATTCATTCATTCTTTGTATCCCTTTTCGTAATCACTTCAAAATGTGGTCCCCTTCCCCCATTGACTTCTACATTTTATGCCACCATGCAAACAACCTTTTTCAAAAGCACGCAATTTCAAAAACAAGCATCACGCGCAAATCTAAACTTCCCCAAGACCCCGCCGCGCTGCTCAATCTTCTGGGTTCTTTAACATTGTTTCCCTTGTTTCCCTTGCTTGCCTAACACCCTCTGCCCTTTTGTTCAACTCTAACCTCCCTCCATTCTCTATGTAACTGAGTGTGTGTATTATATATTTTATAGTAAACGGGGTGGAATTGGGTTAAAATATCTTAAAACCTTGTTAGGTAGACGAGTACTACTACTTGGGCCCATTCGATGCTTTCTGATTTCACTCTTCGTTGGAAATTGATTGCGTAACTTTCATTCGGTATGCTCACTTGTTTCTTTACCATCTCACCCTCCTTCTTCCCTCTTCCGTCTGCCATTTTTCACTTTCCTCATCCTCTTCAACACTTTGCTTATTTATACTTTTAAGTAAAAATGTTTGTGCCTTCACTCGTTGTTAGTGTTAGTGTTGGCGTTGTTTTGTTTTTCTATTCTTGGGTGCGTCCTCATCATCATCATCATCATCATTGTAAATATGTAAAATCCCGACTGTGCTAGAAACCATTAGACGACATGGTTGGTCTTTCAGTTTGTTCAGTTAGGGTGTCCTATCATCTCATCGGCATATTATCATCATCATCATCATCATCACACACACATTTTCTATATTTAGTTAATGAACAACAACAACAACAACAACAAGAACATTTAACAAAAACTTCATTATGTATGTAATTTTGAAAGTAAACAAAATTAGACATGATTATGTTTGTGACTTGGGACCATAAAATAAATTGGCTTTAGTCCTCTAACACCCCCCCAAACCATGTGACGAAAACTTACATTAATTTAAAAGGCAAAAATATCCTTAATTTTATACTACTATATAATATATGAGTTTGCCATTCAAAACAGACAAAAAGAACTTTAAAATATCAAATATTGTTGATAAAAAAATATTCAATTTTTAAAGAATAAAAAAAAAAAGAAAATGACTTAATTTATTAACAAACTATGTACTTTAATATCCGAGAAGGCATAACCAGATTATCCATAAACTTAGGAATCAAATTTTGTATCGAACCAATTTACTTCCAAAAAGAAACTGTTTTTTAAATCTAACTTAGCTTTTAATGAAACCTTGAGGGATCAATGGAAAGACACAAAAGTGAAAATTACAAAAATAAGGCGCAGGCACATGAAAAATTTAAGCTGTTAATGGTGAAGTTACACTATCTAAAACCACTACCAAGAACTGTTTCACTCGCTTTTCTTCCAGAAATCTTGATGTGAAAGATGCACCACGCACAGGTTGTTCTATCACTGAGAAAGTCAATGAAATCATGAAAAATATTGAACAAAAATCCGAATATAAGCATGATATTGCTAAGAAACTTAACATCGAAAACAAAACAGTTTTAAACCATTTACAGCGATCTTATTTTAAAAAGAGCCTCGATATTTGGGTGCCAGTGAACAAAAAAAATGTATTGGTAGAATTTCTATAAGCGAATCGCTATTGAAGAGGAACTAAATCGAAACATTTTTGGAGCGATTTGTAAAGCTATGTACACACTAAGCGAACATACACGAACGCACGTGAGCGAACGTTTGTTTGCTGTCCACATTACAATAAAATAATGCGTTCTTTGTATGTATTTTGTGCATTCGGGTTTGTGTAGTGTTGTTCCGCTTCCCGAGTGAATTCTAGCTCAAGTAAACGAATGCATTCGCTGTCATGCGTTCGTGTTTGTTCGCCTAATGTGTACTGTTGTGCGAATGTGGTCTTTGTCAAAGCAAGATGAAGCTCCACAAACAGCAGCAAAGCCAGGATTGATGGCAAAGAAGGTGCTACTGTATGTTTGATGAGGTTGGAAGGATATCATCCATTAGAGTTACTACCATCTGGGCAAACGATTGATTCAAATGTCTACTAATAACAATTAATGCAGTAGAATCAAACTATTGAAAAAAGAGGCAAGAATTTATCAAATAAAACCTTATTTTTCATCATAACAATACTGGACTACACACATCTTTTTGACGACCCAGCAAAAATGGAAAGACCTTGATTGGGAAGTTTTAATTCATCCACCGTCTGACATTTCAATGTCAAAATAATATTTTTTTTCGATCTCTGCAATACTCTCTTACTCGCATAAAATTGGCTTCAAGAGAGGCATGTGGAAATCAATTGTCACAGGTTTTTTAATGAGAAACTCCAGAATTTTTTTATTTTATTTATTTTTATTTATTTTAATATAAAAATAAATGATGTGAATTTGTACTAAAAAAGAGTCGTGTATTTTTTCCTCAATCTAATATTTAAAAAAAGGTTTAATGGATGACATTGTCGACATTGGTATATTCAGTGACCTCAGTCACAATGCATCTACCTAGGCTAAGGTAAGAGAGACCAAGAGTCTTACATTGTTTGAATGTATCTAATTGACTCCATTTGGCCCTGCGAGTAATAAACAATTCATTCAAACATTTCACATAGCCAGAATTTATAAACAATGCAACTCAAAATGTATTTAAAATAGAAATTTATATAAATTTTGAATGGTTAATAAATATTGAATGTTTTCTTTAACGAATAGCAAATAACATGAAAGCAATGTAGTTTAAATTTATTTTCTTTTAATGTCTTCATGAACATCTACGCTTAATTACTTATAATGCATATGGTAACTTACTTCTTTCGATGTCACAGATTTGAAATTCGTAATGCGTCTGTGGTCTGTAAAAAATAATAATTTCAAAGATTAATATTGTATTTATTATTACAAGACTTTTTTTTGCATCTTAAAATTGAAAAACTTAAATTAAAATAAAATCATATAAAAATGTCATAGGT
Organism: Amiota mariae; assembly: GCA_035041805.1. Lineage (NCBI taxonomy): Eukaryota > Metazoa > Arthropoda > Insecta > Diptera > Drosophilidae > Amiota > Amiota mariae. The sequence continues at coordinate 6,199,769 of JAWNKV010000325.1, forward strand.
TTTCATCCTCATAAAATAAAAGGAACATTACACAAGTCACATGTGAGTATTTAAGTATATGTCAGGTGATAATGAATAACAATGGCGCTCTTCAAGGAGCTGATAAATTTCCTCCAACATACTCGCATATAGCGAACAATTTCATCATCATCATCATCATCATCAACTAAATATGAAACCAACTTAAACCTCAATAAAAGCACAGCTGATGCCAATTCCAAGAAATTTCATGAGCAGAAAAATAAGAGAGAGAGAGAGGGAATGACTTTTTTTAAGTAGTCACAACGGAAATTGAATCTTTTACACATACGACTATGTATGTATGAATGTGTGTGTAAAGTGAGACTAAGTAGAACTTAAAAATTGGAACACCAAAATTTGAATTCCTTTAAAAATAACTAGAACACATGTCAAAGATGTTTTCTTGCTGCTGCTACTGCTTCTGCCTGCCAACCATGTATCATAAATATGTGTATACGTGTATTTGAAAGCGTTTTGAGAAGAATGAAATGCCAAAGAAGCGAACCAAAACGAACGGAACGTGCCGGAAGTGTATGTTTCGCTTGAAGTCAATCCGTAATATTCTATTTATACCAATTTTCTCTATAGCTAGTTGCCGTTGTTACAGACGCCATTACCATCATTCTCATCATAGCCATAGCCATAGCCATAGCCATCGCCATTACTATACGCTATACAATACTACACTGACAACGACAACGACAACGAGAACCTCAACCCTCCTCTATACAAGTTGTAAAGAGCAGCACATGCTTGAAAATTCGGCGCTTTCTTCCTGTTGTGACGTCGCAAGACAACAAAAAAGAAAAAAGAAAACAGACAAAGACACGCATATACCAATGATGTCTGCATACAGATACTCATTACATTTCAAATGTATCTATGTATGGAACAAGAGACAGGCAAGCATACACACACAAACTCAGATACTTGTACACATTCACAATCACATTCACAATGAGGCCGACTAACGGTTGATGGAGCATACAACAACAAGCTGAAATACAATTACAAAGATTGTCGACATCTCCCTAGAGGCAGATGTTGCTACAATAACAACAACAACAATAACAACAACAGAAAACAGTCATGACAACAACTCAACTCAACTCCACTAAACTAAACTACAAAAGGCCAAAGTTACAGAAAAACATTTCCTTTTTGTTTTTTTTTTTTGTTTTGTTTTCTTTTTTTTTTGCAGTCCAAAATAGATAAAGTACATAAAAAGATACAAAGGGAAACAAGTCGTTGAAACGCAAGTTAAGAAATTAGTTTCATTCAAGTTGAAAGATTTCTTATCTCGCCAGAGGCATTGACTGACTGACTCCAACCAAATGTTTGCCCCCAAAAGTTTTGTTCCTTTTAATACAAAAAAGAAAGAAAAAATAAAAAAAAATAAAAAGTCATTTGAAATCACAAAACTATTTAGGCAATTTAGATTGTTAAAGATTTCTATCTGTCTGTCTACTTTATTGGAAATTTAATGTTCTATGTAATTTAAATTCAAGTACAAATCTTAATTTATTTCTATGTAAAGAGATCATTCTAAATTGTATGAGAGTTCAATGATTTCCATTTTGAATTTAACGGTTATCACTAAAAATTCAAAACAAAACAAAAATTACAAAAACTCATCCTGCCCAATCTCTTTCAATATCATTTCTATCTCATATTGATTGATAAGTCAACTTCAAAAAAAAAAAAAAAAATATAATAAAATAGAAAGTCTGATTTTATTAAACTCTGGCAATATTACAATAACCCTTAGCTCCAAATTTAAGGGGACAGACACTTCTATCATCTGGCAACACTTGGCAAACAATTGTACCCTATACACAAACCATTGTGACATTCTGTTAAATAACAGCAGAAAATATGTTAACAGTTAAATGCGTGTAAGGGATACTGAAAACTCCGACGGAAGTAATACACACCGGAAGTTCAGCATTCGTTTAGACGTTAGATTTTAAAAATATGTATGTCGTCACTTCATGTCAAGTCAACTGTCATCATCTCAATATTATGTTAAATGTTATGTTCATATTTTCATTAATAAATCATCATTCATCCTTAAAAGTTAAATTAATTATAATAAAATTTTCATTGATACGATAAAAATCACATTGTCTCATTAAAAAAAAAAAAAAAAAAACGAATGTCTTAACAAAAAGAAAATGAAGAGAATGCGCACTTAACACATAACACAAAGCACACAACAGCAAATCAGAAGCAAATCAGAAGCAAATTGGCCCAATATAACAAATAATAATAATGGTTTTATAGACTCCCCCCCTCCTTTTAAAGGCTCCATAATTCCATAAAAATTAAAGTTATATTATTGTGTTGTAAATCAAGTTATTTACTATCATTCTACCTAAAATACTATACTCTCATCATATAATAGTAATAGTAATGTATTCACACATTTTTCGTTAGCATTTTCAGTTCATGGAACTACCCTTGAGCTCATTGCATCATTTAAATACTATTAACTCTAATGTTAGTTAGTTAGTTAGTTAGTTAGTTAGTTAGTTAGACGAGGTAGGAGAAGAAGTAAGTTTATGAAATTATTGCAGTAATTTCCCAATCCTTGCCACTCGTAACACGCAATGCTCATTCATACATACTCGTACATACATATATCGTGAAGGAGCGAAGGCGATAATGACTTAAGTGCCACTCATAAATCCATTTATTCATTCATTTATTCTGGGCACTTGCTCGCAACGCTAAGACTTCTAAGCCATAAACCAAACAAGCAATAACCAAATACTAGAGGACGATGCATGGCACATAGCAATCAACCATAGCCAAAGAGCGAGCATTCGATAACAGACACAAATCAAGGTGCAAATGATCAATTAAAACTATGGATGTCCTCATAAAAAAAAATATTGTAAATTAAAATTGTTTAAAGTAACGCAATTGACCATTACCACTTTGTGATGGTTAGCCCAATGATGACAAGATAAGTTTAACCTGCTATTTTACACAGTTTCTCGAATATCATCTAAACACATCATAAAATTAATTTAAAAAAAAATTAATAGTAATTATATTCAGTAGATTTAATAGATTTTATGTGTTTGATAAAGTGAATAATTGCATTTAATCATAAATTGTATGATTCGAATTGAATTTTTGGAACTTAAAATAAGTTTAAACGTCCAATAAACACAACCCACCTCCCCCCCCCCCACAACTTCATACAGTTAAGTTAACAACTTTTTGCATTTATTTACATTTTCTTAAAAGATATTTGCAATTTTGCCATTTATTTAGATTACTTGAGAGCTTGACTAGAGACAATAAACATAAATATGTATTTAATTAATAGAATTTTCACACCGAACGTAAATCGATTCTATGTTGAATGGAACAACAATCACAATAATAAATCACAATTGTTGTTGTAAAATGTGAATCGATTCTATATTGAATCGACCATTGAATCGAACAACAATCACAAGGAAAAATCACAATTGTTGTTGTAAAATGTGAATCGATTCAAGTAGATTCAACAATGGAATCAACTGTGCATCAAAACAGGGCTGGCAAATTTCTGATAATGTTGTCATTTTCGGTTATAAAATATCATTTTCGACAGTCTTTCGTTTTTTTTTTTCACTTGTCACTTGTCACATCTTGTGAAAGTGTGTATAAACAAAACAAAAAACTTCTGTTCATCATTCAGAATCGATGATTTGAACGCAAAATCGATTAAATTACATATATGTATAAATAATGTAAATACAGACTCTACTCCAGAAATCAAGAAAGAAAAATGATTGCGATGGATCTTCTTTATCATTGATATGGGCCAAGTTGTCATCTAAGTGGAGATATGTTGTCTTCTTGAACTATCACCTAGTCCTCGCTAAAGATTTGGTGATGATAAACACCATTTTCCAAGCTCTTGAAGCGACGAAATACAGATGATGATCGATTTTTTTCCGGAATATCAAACTAACATAGTTTTATGTCTCAGTTTATTATTTTTTATTGTATCCAACATTGATTTATAATAAAAAGGTTCACAAAAATCTACTCCAGTTGTCGAAAACGGATGATTCGGCTGAAACTATTTCAGTAAGTTGAATACTTACATTCGATTCATTCATTCCACGAACTAAACTGTATTAGTTTGCACATATGCTGATAGACAGACAGACAAATAGGCAAACATCAACTGATATTGTCAAGGTAATCATCGAACCAAAAAGTAATCTATTTGAAGGATGAGCTCCCAGGAGTATGTGGAAGTGTTGAACTCTTTCCGCTGGACTAATGAGAAATCTTTTATATTTTCTTATTATCATGCTCTGGTAACATTTTGGATTCGACTGTGCGGTCTCAAAACCTGAACCCGTTAAAATCTTTCTACTTATCTGTCATGTTTAAGTTGAAAAGAAGCAAAACGATAGAGTGGGAGTGCTTTAATTTGAGAGAAAAAAAGAACTTCCGACTAAATATTTTTCGTAAATTTTAATAATAATAATAATAATTTCATGAGAGAGATTCATGATGTTAAAATAGAAAAGGTGTAGTATTAAGTAGTATTGAAGTACTTATAGAATTCTGGGAGCAGAGGAGTCTCATAGATTTCTTAACTAACAATAAAGTTTTTTACATTTTTCAACAAAGTCCAACAACAACAAAAATCTAAAAAAAAAAATAAAAAATGACTAACTTTTTTTTTTACACCCTTCACTCATTGAATAGTATTATAAGTTTGTCATGAAGTTTGTAACACACAGAAGGAGACATCGGAGACCCCATAAAGTACATATATTATTGATCAACGCGACGAGGCGAGTTGATCTAGCCATGTCCATCTGTCCGACTGTCTGTCTGTCTGTCCGTCTGTATGTATGCAAAATAGTTCCTCAGTTTTTGAGATAGAGCTTTCTTTTTACCATACGCAGTACATTTGTCGGTATCAGCCTAATCAGGCCACTAGTGGGGTTCCCTCCTACAAACCGGGATTCAAATGAAAATTATTATTAGAAAAACTTTTTTGTTTTTTGTACTACCGACTTAAACTTTGGAAACTATAAGTTTCTGTTCCATATCCACCAATCATATTAATTTCATGATCCTAGGGTTGCCAGGAGGGGTACCTCCCATGCAAACTCCCTTTTAAATTAAAGTTCTTATTAGAAAAAGTGTTTTATTTTTGACTTATTGAACTGTTATTTGGACACTATAAGTATCTGACCCATATCCACAAACCATGACCCTCGGACTACATATCCATACAAACCGGGATCCAAATGAAAGTTCCTATTTGAAAAACTTTTTTGGTTTTCATACTATCGACTTGAAGTTTGGATGCTAAGTATAAGTGTCTTACCCATAGCCACCAACCATGTAAATTTCAAGACTCTCGGACTACTAGAAGGGGCGTGAAGAGTATTACAAGTTCGGCATAGCCAAATTTAGTCTTTTTTTATATTTTGTTATACAATCTATAGAAATATATAACTGTCTACCATATTATGGTTCATGAGATTCAGCCCACTGACAGACAGACCGACGAAGACCGGCGGATAACGAAAGCTTAATAACAGGGTCCCGTTGGGACCTTTTCGTTACGGAAACCTAAAAAGAAATTATAATTATGTTTTTCAATAAAATAAAGTAGATTAATTATTTTTTGATAATAATAATAAAATTTTAATAGTTTTAATTTTTCATAAATTTTTGAGAGTTTAAAGCTCCAAGCCATGAACAATTCATCAAATTTATATATCTGAGTTAGTGATATTTTGGAGAATCTATGTTTAGTATGAATCTGAAACTAAACACAATAAACTGCCATATAAATATATACGAGTACAATACAATATACAAATACAAATTTAGCATAATCTTAATGTTGGCTCCCCGCATGTGGTGATTGCAACTAAGTCCTAAAGAAAACTAAGCCTTTCACTTTAAATAAAAATTGCCCTCAAGCGTCATCAAATTTCAAATCGACAGTTAGTTTCACAAAATCTAATTTCTTAAGGCATTTGAAAATGTACAAAAGACTAAACTCAATCGTAAAGAAATTATGTATGTTCTATTGATGTGAATAATAAAAACATTTGGATTTATTGCACTCTTAATTCAACAATTATAATAACGACACCGAAGAAATGAACTCATAAAAATGAAACGAAACAACCTTGAAGATTTCGCACCTTACAGTTACAAATAGGAAGAAAACAAACAATTATTATTTGTATTCAAATTGGACTTGGACAAACATGAGAACAAAAACAATTGAACTCAACTTTCATAGAAGAACTCCGACGGTTTTTAGAAACACACTTACAATAAATACTATTATAGTAAGTATCTTCTAGTAAGAGTTAAAGATACTCATAAGCGACGGCAATGAAATGAAATGAAATGAAATGAACAAAGTATTGGTTGTTGATTGTTGATTGTTGATGGATGTCATTTTCGTACATAGTATGAGAATAATGAATGACCTTCAATTATGACAAAGGGGAAAGCGTTCAATAAATATAGTACCACATATTTATGAGATACTTTCTTGAAGTACACTAAATGTGATGATTGCACTTTGTGGCATGCAGCGGTTATTAAAGCCAAAGTTAATGGCACAAACACACACACACTCACACACACACACACACAGCCACACACAGCCACACACATTCACATTGACATTGTTACACTCATTCACATTGTTCACACTCACACTTACTCAAATAGAAATTCGCAATGCGAAGCTCCAAGATTTCCTTGAATTAGTATACGCATATTATTACTTTTGCAGACATTCGCAATTCATGAGATACTCATATACAGATTCAGATTCAGATACTTCTTTTGTATATACAAAGTCGCGCTCTAGTGATTTTTTTTCTTTCTTTATAGTTTATATCACATTTTTTCTTTCTTTTTAGTCACTTTGATCAATTTTTCGTTATTTGTTTTACTTCTGTTTTCTCTCTTTGCTATTAACTATTAATTAGTATTTCACTTTGTTAAATGACAAAAATTCTTCTTATTAAAAATACATTTGTTTTGTTGGGTGGCAAATTTACCATCAAATCAAATCAAATCAAATGATGATGATAATGAGTGTGATGGATGCTTTGCTTTGGATACAAGATGCAAGTATCCAAAGAAAAGGTAGATACAAAACTTAAAATGTTTGTTCGTGTGTTCGATGTTCGATGTTCCCACGGAACGGACCGATCCGCTATACACTAACAAGGAGAAGTTTATGACCGAATGCCATTAAAATATACTGTAAAAACTGGATGAGGTTGGAAAATGCGTTTTTCCTTTTGTATTTCTTTTCAATTTTTCTCTTATTCTTTTTTCTTTCTTTGCTTTTTCTGACTTTTGAGGTTTTATTTCATTCTATACACACCAACACATCAACACACCAACACACATAAGATATCTTCTCTTTTTCACATTAGTCTGACAAGTTTTTGGGGACGCTCGCTCTTGCGCATTCACATACAGTCACACACACACACACACACAAATATAATGAAAATATTCTTACTCACTCATGCTTTCACAACATCTTTTACAACTATCTCTGTCATTCACATTCACTCTCTTATTCATTATACATATAATTTTTTTTTTTTTTGTATCTTGTATCTTGTATCTCTCTGTGTATGGCTGCGTCAGCCATCATCATTTGTATCTTCTGTTCTTTGTGTTATTATTGTGTTATTGTTGCTGTTGTCTTTAGTGGTGGTTTTTCTTTTTGTTCTTGTTGCTGTTACCATATTGATGATGTTTACTACCTGCTCTCAGTTCTTTTGTGTATCTAAATGAATGGCAAAATGGTTTTTTTTTTTTTTGTTTTTGTTGGGTCTTTTTCTTTACCGACACCATTTTATTATTAGTCTCTCTTTTGTTGTGAGAGAGAGAGAATATTCATTGATAATACTCTTGATTGTGTATATATGAGTGTGAGTATGTGTATCTGTCGTGTGTGTGTGTGTGTGTGTGTGTGTGTGTGTGTGTGTGTATTTGCCCATTTAACCACATGTGTTCCAAGGGTGGTGGTTCACTATACTAATAATAAAAATAATAATTTTTTTGTATTCATAATAAGATTTTTTTCCATTTCCATTTCCATTTTTGTTTGTATATTTTATTTTATATTAAAAATACAATTTAATGAAATTTATTACAGGTGAATAATAAATTATATTCAATCATTTTGTATACAATTAAATTATCTAATAGACAGACTTCTACTACTAATTAATTTCGAATAAAAAGAATGAAAATTAAATTTTATAGTGACATTTTTTATATTAAAATTTATATTAAATAATTTATAATGTATGTGTAATTTTTTTTATGTAATTAATTAGGAAATGATTTGTGAAAATATTAATATTTATTATTATAACCAGGTGAATGATATTTAATCATTTTGTGTTATAAAAATGTCGTATAGAAAATATATTGTATAATAAATTTCTATTAATGTGCAATGGAAAATAAGAAAAATGAAATTTATATACGAGTATCCGTACAATTGATAATGAAATTAATTAAATGATGTCAAAATTTGCAATTTTATATAATAAAATGGTAAATTATTTGAAATAATCATAAAAATAATACTATTAATAGATATAAAATAAAAACTAATTAAATTTAATTGTAGATGCAATCATTTTGTATAAAATTAAATTAAAATTTTACTTGAAGAAATCGTTGGGTTTTTTCTCAGATTTCTGATTCACTTAAATTATCATCACAATGTCGTATCTTTTTTCGAAAAAAAACACAGAATATTTCACCAAAAATTAAAAAAATAATCAGTAAAAACAGAATAAATTTTGCTATGCCGAAGTTGTAATCCTCTTCACGCCCCTTCTAGTGGTCCGAGGGTCTAAAAAATGTACATGGTTGGTGGATTTGGGTCAAACAATTTTAGTGTCAACTCTATAGTACAAAAAAAAAAATGTTTCTCTAATAAGATCTTAAATTTAGATGTGGGTTTTATTGGTCTTTAAAGGGTCTTTAAATTTCCATGGTTGGTGGAAATGGGTCAGAAACTTATAGTGTCGAAATTTCAAACCGTTGCGCTGATCAAGAATTTATGTATATACAATACTTTATGGGGTCTTCGATGTCTCATTCTGTGTGTTTTTCAAACTTCATTACAATCTTATAAAACTATTTAATGCGTGAAAAATATAAAAAACAGTAAATCGATAGAAGAATTGTTTTTTTTTTTTTTTTTTTTTGAGTATAAAATGTATTCAATGAAAAGAAAGAAAACAAATTAAAAACTGGGCATGTCATTTCCATCATCCAAATCGTGTTTGTATTCCAATTCAATATCACCTTCTGTAATTGTATTGTACTTGAAAGCAATTTGGCAAAACAGTTTCGGCTTAAATTTGACGTAAGTAGTATTTATAAAAATCAACACATGGAAATTTCAATACACATTTGACGATCATTGATTGCTGTCTTCAATTGTTCTCTCTGACGTTTTGCATTGCGGTTGATAAATTTGATTTTCAAAAATTTTAAAAATGAAATTTTGTAAATTTTTCTTCTGTATGCAGATTTGGAGTCTAAAAAACAGTATAATAGTGCGAAAAATAGTATAGATACGAGCAGTAAGGTATACATACTTTTAATGTCTAACTAAAGTGATTGACGTTTATGCCAATTGCAGAAACTCATTATTAATGCTGAACATTCTTAAAGGTTTTCATATAAATTGCGTCAATTAGCCTGATGATAATCGTATATGAAGAAGAGCTGCAATAATTGTACGTTCTAACATCAAGCATCATTTCATTGATCCAATCTAATTCGGCAGGAATTGATGCAAAATGGTGTCATAAAATTCTTTACTGGACATTTAGAGTCTTAAAACAATTTTCAATTATATTTCATTAAGTTCATCTTTTCATTGCAAAACAAAAACATCAACTAATCTTATGTAATCTTTCTATCACATGTAAACCCTTTACCTTATGAAAAATAAATCGTTGCGATCGGCAAGTCCTACCAAGATACTGGCGAAAAAGAAGAAGACAAGAACGAAGAAAGATATATTAATATGAATGCTCTAATTGCACAAATCGATTAACTCCATAAAACAAAAAGTTGAGCATAAATTATAAATTCATATAAACAATGTAAACTGTATTAATGGAAATGTATCTTTTATTGAAAATACAAGAAGGAATATATCGATAATATAACTAGAATTTTTATGTGTTAGGAGTAGTCAATAAAGTGTTTTCAAATTAAAATTTAATAAAATTCAAAAAGTGTCAAGATATTAAAGAGAAGACAAGAAATTTTTGACAAATAAAGAGGATGTGAGAAACTGTAGAAATCGAAAGAAATTTTAGAGAATCAACAACCGCAAATTTGTTTAGGAAATTGTTAGGTGGAAGTGTTTTATTAAAATAAGTTAGTGATCCTGAGTCATTTAATTTGTTCTTGACATATTGTATGTGTTACATCGCCACTATCTAATTTTTTGTAAAAATAAAAAACTAATTAAATAAAATGAAATTCCCAATAATAAAAAATTTGCAATAAATTTCTACCTTCACTTAAAAGTTTAATAAATGAAAGGAATTTACGTATAAAAATTTCTGTGTTGTTTCTATTTAAAATTTTCAGAATTTCCCAAAACTACTTTTGTTCGTTTACCCTTAATTAATTAATTAAAAAAAAAAAATATATAACAAAATATTTTATAAATTTTGAAGCAAAATTTCATAGGATTTCACAAAGAAATTCAAAATTATTACTTAATCTTATTTAATTTAGTTATTTTTTGTTCATTTAACTCATTTATTTTTATTATTAAAAATAAAGTATGTAATCTGTTTGTCTGTTTGTTAGGATTAATGTGCCTACTATGTACAAATGCTTGGTGAGTCCAGTCCTCTTTCAAAAGTTTTGGACAATTCAATTTTCATAAAATGCTAATGCAGATTTCTCTTGCTTTTTCTTTTGGGTAAAATTTGTTATGTTACGCTTTTACTTTTGGGGGTTAAATATTTTATAAGTCCGCTCCCTTACACTCCTCCACATTAATAGCTTTTGCTGGCATTTGTACATTTGTGGGTTGTTTGGTCTAAGTCGGAAGCAGCAACAGTAGCAAGTGATACCATAATGGAAACCTTCTTCTACTACTTACCACTCTCCTTTGTCACTCACTCACTCACTCACTCACTCACTCACTTACCCACTTTCCTCCCTCAAAAAAAAAAAAAAAAACCATCATAAAAAGGAAAAATAAGAAGAGAAATGGAAAAAGGAAAAAGGAAAAGCTTGCGAGCATTTGTTTGTTCAGCAAATTTAACGACCTTAATTTCTTTTTCACCAAATAACGTTAACGAAATTCCCTGCATAGCCCACACTCAGATATACTCGTACACAGATACATACGCAGATACATACGCAGATACATATATGTACGAGTATATAGCCAAAAACGTGGCTTGATTAACAAGGGTGGAAGTGTGGAAGTGAATGTTGTGTCGTAGCCATTTGCAAAATGCTTATACACGCACCCGCAGCAAACTTCCGCCACTGCCGTCGGGGATGCGTGTATCTGCGCATTTTCATTATTATTCAACAAAATCCGAAAAGTTAATCATACGAAGTGCAGAAGAAGGAAGTGTAGATAGAATAGCTTTGAATGCGGTTGATGTTTTCAAGTCGTAAAATGCCAACGCCTCCACCGCCGCCGACAAGTAATTACAGCAGCCCGCATTAAATTAGTAAAGAAAGGATCTATCTATCTTCTGGCTGCCTTAATTAAAATCCTGCATATTTTACTAAGCAAAAATGTTGGGCATCAAGTGAGAAGTGGATTTTCTAACTCTTAATGAAGTTATTCAAAAAATTTTAATATCATAAATGAATAAAGAAGAGTAAATCACTTCATGATGCAAAGAACATAATTCTTGACTATTTAATGATAATGGTTCACATGTATGTTGTATGTTGTATGGCTGTTTGCCTGTTTGTCTGTTTGTCTGTCATCTCTTGACTATAACAATTTATGTCAATTAACTTTCAATACAAAATACACACTACACACAGTCAATTTCATCAAGAACATCAAGTGCAGCCAGCCAGCCAGCCAGCTTTAGATCATAAATTTATATTTATAGCATATCCTTCTGTCCAATCGAATGGTTCCTTCTTTCAGTCACTCATTCATTCATTCATTCATTGGCAAATACACTCACTCACACATTCGTTCATTCCTTTGTATCTATAACTTTTCATATTGTTTTATAATGTTCCTATTATTACTTTTTTTTATTAAAGGCAGTAATAAAGAACTGTAACAGTAACAGTCAAAGCAACAGTAACAGTAACATCATGTTGAGCTCCATAGTACTATTACTCGTATACTTCGGGTGTCATGATGTTGTTTGTTCAATTTGGTAATTACACAATTTGATACTAACAACAAACAAATGATAATGGGCAAATAATTACTGAAACAACAGCGGACCAATGCCACCATACTTAATACACTTAATACTAATTGATATCAAAACATAATTTTTGTGTATTTTCTTTATTATAAAGAAATTAGGATAAAATTTATTTCAATTTGTTACTTAACATTACAATATTTTATTATATTTATTCCAATCTCTCTTTATATCAATTTGGTATTCAATTCTCATAAAGTTTGATTCAGTTTGCCTTGAATTTGATTAAGGAATCATTAAACTGATTAAGTTTTCAGAAAGACATAGAATTGATAAGAAGTTTCAAAGTGAAAGAACATAAAGAATTTTCATGTAGTTTTATGTTTTTATTTGAAAAATATTAAATCAAAAATTACTTCTGGTTATTTAAGAAGAAGGTGGTTATGTGACAATTGATAGAAAGCTTAGAATATAATAATTTACATAAATTAAACCAATTTCTTCCGTATGCAAATTGTGAGGTGACTTGCAACTGAAGACAAATTATCGATATTCTATTTTTATTAACTGCACCTTTTTATTTTCTTATAGATGATTTCATAGGATGATGTGCCATTACATAATGCAAAGGTCACTAAGGCATTTTTTTTTTTATCCAGAAATATTCGAGTACTGGACCTGCCACCTGCCAAGTTCGGACATTAAACACTTTGAGGATATCTGGGTCGCTAAAGTTTATACGAATGGAAGACAATTCGACATAACAAAGGAGCTACAAATTGCAATACAACAAGAATAATCTAAAACTCATTGGTTGACTTCATGTCATTTTATCTTAATCAGGTTACAATTGGAAAAGGGCAACTTTTTAAACAGAAAAATATCATAAAATGTCTTACTGTATGCTGATATAATTCTTTATAACTGTGATTTTCTCTACAATTATGTTTTTATTTATTTTTAATGCATATTGAATTAAAATCTTATTTGATTTGAAGAATATGATTTTGAGTGATAAACTTGTATACTTTAATTTTGTATAACTTTTCTTAGACAAATAAATTCCAACATAAAGCAAGAACATATGTGGTATTTAGACATAATTATTGCACTAAAATAAAAGGGTAACAAGACAAAGAAAATAAGATATAAGAATCATAGAACAATCTTTTGAAGAACATTTATACTTCAACCATATCTCAGCCAAAGCAAGACACACTTCTCACTGAGCAACTTCCTGAAACCTCGATGCCAAGGGACTCAATACTCCCAACGTTCAGCTTTAAGAAGTTTTTTAAAACTGAGCTTTGTAATAAGAAAAATTGGGAAGGTTTAATAGGAACATATACGTTAAACCAGTACATGAAAACATGGTACACCGACGGCTTCCTCACCGAAGATGGGGCCGGGGCGGGTGTATTTGGACAAGGTACTTTGAACCATTAGGTAAGAACACTTGAATCTTTCAAGCGGAAGTATAGATAGATAGGTGTGCGCACTTTAATCTTATACGGAACCGCAGAATAGCAATACTAACTGATAGCCAGGCAGCTATCAAAGCACTTAAATCTCACCAAGTCACATCGAAACTGGTGATGGAGTGCATTGATAAGCTGAACATCCTGGGGCAACTCAACCAGGTGCGAATTCTATGGGTTCCCGGACACGTAGGGATTTATGGAAACGAAATGGCAGACAAACTTGCCAGGAAAGGAGCATCATCTCCATTTGTAGGGCCCGAACCATTCTTTGGAGTAGGATCGGGTAACAACTCCCGTATTATCTGGGAAGAAGTGGACCAACAAAGGAGATTATACTGGGAAAAATTATCCCGGGATATCACACTCCAAATTAGCGCTAGGGACATACAACCTAAAACGCTACAAGGACTGTATGAACTTAACGAAGAACAAATTAAGAATCATTACGGGATTATTAACAGGTTGAATCGCCACCTAACTAAACTGGGAATATCGTCTAATGGTCTTTGCTGGTTCTGCGGAGAACATGATGAGACCGCACTACATGTGATAGAAACTGGCTCTGCCCTATCCGAGGACGAATTCAGACTTTGTGAATTAGGATCAATACTACAATTCACCGAAGGTATTGGGCTAGGAGAAATACTCTAAGTCCATGAAGGGGGCGCAATAGATCTTATAGGTCGCAGTGCTACATCCCCCAACAATAATAATAATAATACTTCAACCATTATTTTGCCTTTAGAAAAGCTTCATATATGAGGAATAATCATTTAAAAACCAGTAAAAAAAAAGACTAACAAATTACAAGTCGATAGTAGAAAAAAACAAAAAAAAGTTTTTCTAATAAGAACAAGAATTTGGATCCAGTTTTGTATGGGGAGTACCAACTCTAGTGGCCCGATTTGGCAGAACTGAGGGACTAGTTTGCATATACACAGACGGACAGAAAGACAGACGGACATAGTTAGATCTACTGGTCTCGTCGTATAATACATATAAACTGAATCTCCGATGTCTTTTTCTGTGTGTTACAAACTTCATGACAAACTTATAAAAACTATTCACTGCGTGAAGAGTATTAAAATGAAATGGTAAAAAATGATATATAAGAATCATTTCATTTTTTTAGAATCTCCTATAGAAAATATTAGTACAAATATGAAGAGTGTCCCTGAGAAGAAAAAGAAAGACGGGGAGAACAACGAGAAAATAATATGGCAAGATCAATTTTTAATGAAAGGCAGAATTTTTTTTAAATAATCGACGATTGATTTTCTGGTAAATCTATCAGACAAATTAACTGTACGAAAACCCATTGAGACCTTGAAGAATCAGGACTTGAATAAGGACATTTTTATTACGTGGAAGTTATATAGTGAAACTAATTGTTGTTGTTGTATTTTGTTTTATTTATGATTTAGTGCAACATTTGAAAGAAATAAAATTACATCAAATAAAGAAATTCGGAACAATAAACGTATAGACCTTTATTTTGCCTTTAGAAGAGCTTCACTTATTTCGATTAGGCAGGACGAGAGCTAGTCATCTTGTCACTGCAGCCTTGATTGGGTTTCTTACTAAAAGTAATCTACTTGATCTTAACAATCCTTATGAGAACTTTTGCTTGTATGTTTGTATGTTCTACTAATATCATTTCCTGATGTTCCAATATTATTTTTTTAATAGATTAATTCAATTCTTTTACTCAAGAACAATACATCATCTGTCAATATTAATTATAAATCAAATCAATACTTTAAGTTCTCATAGAAATAATTTTATTACAAGAATTGATTAACAGAAAAACTCATATTGATTTCTACCCCGTCGGTTATTTAATATTTAAAATTTTATAGAAATATAACATACCCAAACCACATAACTTTAGATTCTTCCAAAATTTGTTCAAGTTATTTTATTTATTTTAATAATAAATTTATTTAATAATTTTTTTTTTTTTTATTTTCTTTTATTTTATTTATTTTTTATTATTGTAGTAGTTCATATTTGTTTATTTATTTATTTTAATAATTAAATTTAATTATTTATTTATTTATTTGTATTAGATATATTTATTTATTTATTTATCAATTAAATTTAATTATTGTATTTCTATAGATTTATTTGTTAATTATTTATTGATGTTATTTTTAGTATCGTTTTGTTGAAACATTAAATTTATTTTTTTTTTTTTTTTTTTATTAAAATAGTAATTAACATTTATTGTTCATAATTAAACAAAATTATTATTGCACTTTAAGTACACATTTGGAAATTGTTACATTTTAATAAAACCATCACATCACAACAAGTGATGGATTGATTGATTGATTGACTTTGAGTTAAAAATAAAGATAAATATTTTTATACTACTAAATGAATCATTTATTTATTTGTTCGATTAACAAAATATTGTAATTTGAAAATTTATTGCATTTGGTTAAACACGTTTTTCTTTCTTTATTGTATTGCGTTGTGTTGTGTTGTGTTGTGTTGTATTGTATTGCAAAGTAGTAGTAGTTCAACTGTTTAATTGTTTGTTTGTTGGTTTGGTTTGGTTTGGTTCGGTTTTGCGGGTTTATTATTTAGTTTAGTTGACTTTAAAGTTTTATTGTTGGTGGTAATACTCCGCAATTTTAATATCGACTTTATGCGGCGATGATGACGACGACAATGACGGCTTGAAGTACTAAAACTCCATTGTAAAGTGGTAAACGCTCTGGCGGCGCGCCGTAAAAAATCCAAAACCCAAAACCCCAAACGCCAAACGCCAAAGTCAAGCATTAAGCGAGTACGATGAGTATACAACAAGAATATTTATTATATGTATGTAAGCAAACAAATAAACGAATGAAGGAAAGAAGGAAAGAACGAAAGAACGAACGAACGAATGAATGAACAACCAAACGAAGAAAAACCAAAACCAAAACCAAAATCAAAATCAAAGTCTCATTCTACTCGCTTAGTCGCTCAGTTGAGTTGAGCGACTTAAAATCTGTTGGAATGGTTATTTCGCTAGTGATTTCCTTTTTAGCCCCGGCTGTCAGGCATATAAAAATCAAATGGACTTGTTTGTAGTACTCATACCCCTTCTGAATCTTCTGAATGTTGTACTGGGCTGTGCTGTGCTGTGCTGTGCTGTGGGACTGAGGACAAGGTTTGGTTTATGAGATACAAATATCTATCTACCCATACACAAGACTTACACTCTTACACTCGAAGAGACAGATAGTCAGACTGAATGCTAGTATCTCTTATGATGTATTTGTATCTGTGTGCATGTGTCTTATTTTTTGTATCTGTATATATTTGGGTAACCATTAAATTGAAAGAAAAGAATAAAATAAGAATCCAATAAGAAGAAATGACCATTTAAAAAGTTCGCGTGAGCGTTAAAACAGGTTGAACCGATTTCTGGTCACAAAAAAAAAAAACAAAAAATAAAAATAAAAGAAATTAAATGTAGGGAGAAGGAGAAACATATTTACGTTACTTGAATATTACACACTTTTCACACGATTAATGGTAAAAGTTTTATAGGAAAATCACTAATTCAAATGATCCATTAATATGTAAGTTTTTTTTTTTTTTGGAACTTCTGGATGAAGAAATTGCACTTAAAATACTATAATTTAATGGGTGTTAATATGAGAATTATGTTCATATATTGCACATCAATTGGGTAGATGATCAATCTAGTTTTTCGATATCATCTACTAAAGCTTAAGTATAGTTTTGGTGCTCTGCATGAAGGAATAAAGAAGTTAAGCATACAAACTTTATAATTATTACAGTGTTAATATGTCAACTATCTATATTAATATTTATATTTTTGTAAGATTAGTTCTGTCCAGGTCCAAGTTTCTTCTCCAGGACAGTGCGGGCCAGGCGATTGCGATTCGGGTGATGTCGTTTGGATCTCTAATTAACACGTGTCCGAGTCAGCCCCATTTCCTCTTCAAGATCTCTATGCGTAATGGCGCTTGGTGGTTACGGGCCCACAATTCTCTATTAGAAATGGTGACAGGCCAGAAAATTCTTAAAATTTATCTGAGGCAGGGGTAGACTTGATGTTGGAGTTGAATATTTTTATTTTCGTACGCCGTCTGATGAACGACGAACCCCATACGGATTTAAGGGCGCCGAAGGCTTGTTTGGACATATGGAAAACAAACAAGACCTGAAGTGAAATCAAGAGATTGGCGCAAGACAGAAGAGAATGGAGGAACCTTGTTGTGGCCCTTTGCTCCCACGAGGAACCATAGAACTATAAATATTTATATATAAGATTAGTTCTATTTCTACATTTACTGATGTTAAATGATTTTGAAAGATTTAATATCTTTCAAAGGATATCCTAAGAACTGCAAGTCAAATTATCTATAAAGCAAATGGAAACAAACTTGGCAGATAAATCTAGCAAAACTATTGGTTCTTTTTTTTTGTGTTTTTGATCATTTCTATATCTGAAATACTTAAAATATTAAACCCGTTTTACACTTAGCAATTCTGTTGCAACCCTTATCATTCTGCTTTGGTGTCTCTTGCTTGTGTTTACACTCACAATTGACGCAAAGCTAATATTTCTAGATACTTCTCACGTCGGCAGAGGACTGTGTGTCCTGGTACATGCAACATGGCTGCCCCGTAAGACTCATGCTTCCCTTCTCAATAAATAAAAATCGCGACAGAGAGAGAGAGAGTGATACCGGAGAATCACTAAGTCCCAATTTACTATGTTACAAACATCATAACAAATTCATTGTACCATTCACACTATGAATAAAAGATATAAAAGTAAATGAAAAGTTTAGAAATCATTCAATATAACTGCATTTTAAGGCAATTAATAGCAAAGATTGTATTCGATTTCAATTGCTGAAGAGACTCATTAATTTTTTCAACAGCAACAAATAACTAGAAAAGTATATTCACGTATTTACATATGTTTAATTCAATTGCATTCACATAATGAATGCGATCTATTAATATTAGAAAAATAAAATCAGAAAGCAAAACAAGCCAGAAAAAAAAGACTAACTTTGTCTATAGTTGTAATAGTGTCCAAATTGCAAGTCAATAGTGCAAAAAAAAAGAAAGTTTTTCTAATAAGAACTTTAATTTGGATCCCGGTTTGTATGGGGGTATACCCCCCCCCCCAATTCGGCTGATTTCGAGAAATGTACTGCATATGGTGAAAAGAATACTCCATGCAAAATTTCAGCTTTCTAGCTCAAAAACTGAGGGACTAGTTTGCAAAAATACATACAGACGGACAGACGGACATGGCTAGATCAACTCGTCTCATCGCTCTGATCAAGAATACATATATATACTTTATGGGGTATCCAATGTCTCCTTCTGTATGTTACAAACTTCATGACAAACTTATAATACTAATCACTGTGTGAAGAGTATAAAAATGTATCTTTGAAAAGGTCGAATGACTTTTATTAACTAAATTGAACACAATATTTTTCCAAATGATTCTTTTTAACGTATTCTTCATAATATTGTCAATTAGATAAGAGACAGAGATTCTTGGACTGTTAATTAAAATGGAACAGTTTATCAGAGGTCCTAAAAAGTTTGACACACATTGTCCTGCCTTTCCTTGGTTGACCTGAAGAGATGTCTGACAAAGATGACTGGAATGATTTTAAAATATGACTCAAAGTTTTTTCTGCATCTTACTACTTCTAGGATGACTGGCAGACATGAATTACAACCCGCTGCCTTTGCTGCAATATATCATACAGAATATTTGAAACAGCCTTTGTATTGTAATCTGTTAACTAAAAGATGTTTAGATGTATTAATATAAATCACATATAAATCAAAGAGTGAAATATGAATAAATCCCAAAGTTTTCTAAGAGGTTTCAGTACAATTACTTTAAATAAATTAGAGTGCTTAATGCTTGAATATTCTATACTTTAGATAATGAAATAAGTTCTCTGTTATAACTTTATTGATAATGATTAATCGAAGCACTTGAGTGAAATTCTTGGAAAGTCATAAGGCCAACTGAAGCGAAAGCATTTGCCAAAGATGTTTTCATTAATCAAAATGAAAATTTAGAAGTTCAAAGACGGGTTTGTTTCTTTGATCAATCTTATTTAAGGAAATTAAATGAGTCTTCTTGATCAATCTTATTTAAGGAAATGAAATGAGTCTTCTTGATCAATCTTATTTAAGGAAATTAAATGAATCTACTTGTAGACATAGGCATCATATAACTGAACATATATTCAAAGTTAAAACCACTACATAATTCAACCTAAACCTCTCTAAATAGAAAAGATACAAATAAACAGAATCAATGCAGAATAAAATTTATATATAAATCAAATAAAAGTAATGTGAAGTAGTAAGTAGTTTTGATGAGAGATGAAAATTCTTTTGAAAACTTTACACTTTACACTTTTCAATGTTTTACGCTTGTGTAGAATTTACGTGTATTTACGCTACATTTGTCTTACAGGCAAAACATGACTGTTGGAGTGAGCAATTTTATACTTCACTTTGTTTTCAACTGATAAGAAAGAATACATTTGTGTGTGTGTGTGTGCTTTGTCTGAACTACAATACGAGTACAAAACTAGTAAGTTAGACTTCATTCACACCAAACCTACAAAAGTTTCGTAGAATTTTTCATTTCCAATGCCAGACATGTTTTTTCTTAAGTGAAGCAAATCCACCGCATCGTCGGTTATGGGATATGTGGTGGGAACTTAAAGTTTGTTCGCAAACTGCTTGCTAACTTAAGATTGAAGTAAGGAAGATACGCTTGATTTAAGTTATAAGTTAAGCAGTGAGTTTTTTTTTTTCTTTTCTTTTCTTTTCTTTTCTTTTTGTTTAAGAATTTCAAATATGAAAAAAAGGCAATACTATAAGTAGTATTTATGTATACATATATTTTCTTGTGTAGGCCAAACCCAATTTAGTGTTATTGGGTAAACTAAATATAGAACTTCTATATCTCTAGATCTACATCTACATCAACAAGGGTGACAGGCAACTGAAACAAATGTGTCTGTGTGTGTGTGCGTGTGTGATGCATGTTGTTGGCCACAAGGATTATAAATTTACTGGACCCTGCTGCCAGTGGCACAGCCCTAATTTCGCCCTTTTGCCCTAAATTTGTTAGTCTTGGTCAGCATTGCTATAAGTTTTGGGTGTGTCCTTTAATTATATGGTGGCATATACCATAGTATTTATTATGTACGAGTATATGTAAGTAAGTGTGTATAAGAAGTAAAAGACATAAATAAAGAAAAACGATAATTTATAAGTCGTAAAATGGTTTCACAACGACAACAAATAAATCGCAAGAGAATTTCTTAAATGTTTCACATTTCATCGTTCAACTAACCAAAACAAAAAAATGAAACTGAAACAGCAACTGCAACAGAATCTTAAACAGAAGCAAATAACATACAATAATATAACAGAACCCAATTTCGCAAACATCCGGTGGTGGTACACTTGCCTCTATACACATATATTATATATTATATATATGTATAAGTAAATATATCACTCACTATATATAGAAGACAATCAAACAAACAACAGAAGCAAAAACAATAAATTGCATTTGACATATTTTCCCTTTTCCCTTTTCTCTGTTTTTTCTTTTTCAAAATAAAAGGAAAATGAAGAAAATTGCTATTGCATTGAATTGAAATAAATTTGTATTGACGAGAAATGGATGATTGACAATAAGAAGAAATTGTAACATACAAAAACACAATTGAAAGAAATTGCAAAATTTTATTATAATTGTTTCGATTTAATCAAATGATTTATTACCTTAAAACCCAAAGATTTTGAACTAAATGACAATGAACGAATGAATGACAGACTGATTGACTGACTGTATGAGGGTTTAGATCAGAAATAAGAGTTTGAAAAATTAATTCACACATTTTTTGTATGAGATAACATGATTTATTTTATTTATTATTATTTATTCCCTTTTTTTTTTTTAAACAAATTGCAATTTTTTTAATCTATACATATAATAAAATTGTAGACTGAAAGTGTTTGTGCACGCATCAAGTAAAATCCATTCATTGGACTTAAAATCGAATTACTGAAAGATAACAAACTTTATTGTGAATAGCATACGAGGGGACCCAAAAAAAAAATTACGGGAATTACGCTGTGGTGGGGAGGGAGAGTGGGGGAACCTATTGTTTGACCACATGTCCGTTAGTGTTACGCCATCTGCGTCAGTGTGCAAAGTTGTGTCACTGTGAGTGCATCGGTTCGCCTGTGAGATTTTTTTTTAGTAAAACAACTTTTTAAATTTCGGCGAAAACGTAATGGCAGATTATCGAGAACAACGCGCGGCTGTGAAATTATGTGGGGAAATCCGTCCCCCATGGACTTCAATTCAGAGAATTTTATCCGAAGATTTGCACATGAGAAGGGTTGCAGCGACTGGTTCTTCCATCATGATAACGCGCCGGCCCACACCGCCCTTTCCGTGAAGCAATATTTGACCAAAAACGCCATGACACCGATTGTCCATCCCCCATACTCACCGGATCTATAGCCCCCTGTGACTTCTTTTTGTTCCCCAGACTCAAAAGGAATATGAAAGGAAAGCGTTTTGCCACTGTGGAGGAGGTGAAACAAAAATCGCTGGAAGGCTTAAAGGACATCCCGATGAGTGAATTTAAAAACTATTTTTGAACAATGGAAGAATCGTTTGGAGAAGTGCGTAGTGGTCAATGGAGAATACTTTGAAGGTGATCAAAATTTGGTGTTAAAATATTAAGAAATAAAGAAGTTATGACGAAATTACATTTTTTTTTTTGTTTTTTGGGTCCCCCCTCGTATTGTGTTTATTTTTATCAAAATCGGCCTACAGAATTGGTCGAAATTGATGGATCAAATTTTACATATAAAGCTTAGATATATAAGTATTTTAAAATCAAATAAAATACATATTTTTGAATTGTGAGTCATAACAAAATAATAATAAACATCATTCTTTCTATCATGACCGGGCAAAGACGATGTTGATGATATTTTACCGAGTAGCAAAGCACGACGGGACAGCGTAAAGTGTACAATATAAGGAGATTTTTTTTTATTTTATTCACATTTCATAATTTTAAATTTTATTTTTAAAACTTTTAAGCGAGTAATGGAACTCAAACCAAATTAAATTGCTGAAGGCGTTTAGATGAAAAACTTTATATAAATTTTCTTCCATAACTCAAACAAAAAAAATTGGTATGTACATCTTGAATTTTTGGGGTTCTCATCAATTATTAATAACATTTTTTGATATCAGAATTAGGGAGTGAATAAAAATTGCAAGATTTTGGAAGTGAAACTTCTTTAGCGGCGCTGGGGAAAAGTTTGGAGTAAAATTTTGAGTCAAAAAATAAAAATTGTCACGTTTTTTCGTTTCTGTATCTCATGAACTGCACTAGGTAGAGACTTGATCACTAAAACCCCGACAAATGTTTCTGCGTATGTCCCTGATCAGAATCCAAAGTGTTTGGTACAAAAATATCTGGATTTGATCATGGAATAATGAATATGATCGTGAAACATAAATTCATTCATTATGCCGTTCGCCCAGTAATTTGAATTCCAATGACAACTGTTTAAGATTGCAACGCATCTGAATGACAAAACACGTAAAGAAACACTATAAAAAAATTAGAAAGGAGCATATCTAATCGCGATGTTATACTGTGCCCTCTGTTAGACTTTACCCTACATTTAATTTTCTTGACTAATATTGATAAAGATCGAAGCTTGATAGAAACTGATTACGAAGTATGGATAAAATGGTATCACTTTATAAATTTCACTGCTTGAGGATTACATTGACAATGAGATTTGGACAATAGGTTTTTGTTCCAATGACAACATTATTGAACATTATGGTTCAGAGATTAGAGTAAATCCAACTCTAAGTGCCATGGAAGATGATGACGACGGTTCGGAGGAAGATTGTATATTGACTTGTTGCTGATCAGACATTTTAAATTCTCATGTCATGAAGTTTGTAACATACAGAAGGAGACATCGGAGACCACATAAAGTATATATATTCGTGATCAAAGCGACGAGACGAGTTCATCTAGCTATGTCCGTCTATCCGCCTGTCTGTCTGTATGTATGTAAACTAGTCCTTCAGTTTTTTGAGCTAGAGAGCTTCCCTTATACGCAGTAAATTTTTCGGAATCAGCCGAATCGGACCACTAGGGGGTACTCCCCACACAAAATGGGATCCAAATTAAAGTTCTTATTAGAAAAACTATTCTGGTTTTTGTACTATCGTCTTGAAATGTGGACACTATAAGTGCCTGATCCATATCCACCAACCATATAAATTTCTAGACCCTCTGATCACTAGGAGGACATAGCCAAAGCTAGTCTTTTTTTATTTTTACGTATTTTAAAAGTTATTAATTATCACCTTTATTACACTACAATCTACAGAAATCTATTGTGTTTGACCATGTTTATCAAAATGAAATTGGGATTTCTGAATGAATTTAAGCATTCACCACTCACAATGGCATAGTAGTAAATGCTCTGCTTTCTTCTCTTCTTCATAAGCTTTATAGAATACATTGGTTGTTGAGACTTATTCGCATATTTTGTAAGTGTTTCATGATTAGTTGGTTACCGTGGCTGACTTGTATAATCTATTAACAAGTCACAATTAGCTATGTTCGCCGAACACAATTAGTATAGCTAAGCCCATCCCGTAGAGTTTAGGTATTTGAGAAGGTCACCCGGACATGTGACCGAACAGTCCGAGAGTTTGTATAAAATATAATTGCCCAGGAACTTGTTCCTAGCTCTCGCCAGTGCTAGGCATTTACATAGAAAGTGGGTGAGTGAGTTTCATAATTCTACAAAGTCCTGTTAAGAAGCCTGAGAATATACTTATAGTCCTTGTATTTTTTGTGTTTTATTTTTTATAGTCTTATACTACTGTAATTATTGTGTCCTGGCTGTGCATTGGTACGATTTATCATACTTTCAAACTATCATTCAGAATGGTTCTGGTCCAATGAGGTGAGTTCATACTCCGCTTCTTCGTTCTCAAGATATCTTCTCCTTTAGGTTAAAGTTTTTATTTTTGTGTCAACAAGTCAAAGTAGCGTAGCTTATTTTCGATAATTGAGTAAATTAAGTTAAAACTTTATTATTATTAGTCACTGCTTCAAAAATAATAAATAATAATAAAATAATAAAAATATGCATATGTACTTCTTCTAAAAATATGACATGGACTTCTTGACAGATATAAGTACATCGGTGTATATATGGAGGCACTGTAATTGCTCCTAAAATATACAATTGATTCTTTCTAATAAACTAATAGATTAGAGTTGTAATACAAAACTATTTAATACTTTCTATAGGGTTAGATATTTTCTAGATTAAATAAAGCAAATGTTTCCAAAAGTAAATGAATAGTGGCAAGGAACAACACAAATAATTAAATGTTAAAAATAATTTAAAATATCACAAAATATCTTCTAAGTATAAAATGTACACTTTTCTAGTACAGAAAGATTTATAGACCAGAAAAATATCAATGTCATGTTGTGATTGAAAACTTGTTAGGCAATCTCCTCCATCCACATACTCGTAACATAAATGACACCAAATGGTTATGGAATCCCTGAAGCTAATCTTAGTTTATTTTGGTGTTAAATTTCCAATTAAGTTTTTTGCCAAATAAATAAATAGTCAAATTTAATAAGAAAAAAACATGAGTCTGTATTTTTAATTCTTTCTATATGCATAAATCATTATTAATTGAATTCTATTGAATTAATATTTTATTTTATGGCTTTGATTTTTAATTTAATTTTTATATATTTATGGAATAAAATTATTCTATAGTTTGTTTATTTTAAAATTTATTTCTTATTAAAATATTCATTTCAATAAAAATTAAAATGGAAAAAACAAAAGAAAAGAAATGAAATGAAATAAACCGCCATACTTTTTATCGTGTGAAATTTTCTTATCAGAATTTATTGTATTTTTTATAACTTATTTTTCGTCAGACCAGTTTTTTTTTTTTTTTTTTTGTTTCATAAAAGTTCTATGACATTATTATCTAATTTTTTTATGAATTCAAACCTTAATCTTGGCTACATACAATATTTTATTTTTATTTTTTTTTTTATATTTTTTTAGCTCCATTGCTGCATAAATAAGTATCAAATTTATATGCAAATTACATTTTTTCATGGCTCAATAAAAAAAAACAAATGGTCTTGCTTTTTTTCTCGCTCTGCTTTCCATTCTTTTAATAGATTTATAAAAAGATAAGAAAATAAGAAGCACTCGGTTTCATAGGAAGCCTACAAACACATGTTCTAACATGACAAATTTGAAAGAATTTGAGTTAGAAAATAAAAGACTTCTATGAAAATGTCATTCTCCGGTTCCCGGTCGAGTGATCGATTCACCGATAAATTAAAATGAATAACAAGTAATTTTTTTTATTTTTTTTTTTTCATTCGAATTCCATTGGCTAACAGATTGCAAATAAAGAATTGTTAAAAAAAAAAAAAGTTTAATGTAAATTAATGAATACATTTTTATATTTGACCTACCATAGCCGTGAGATATGATCTCAATAACTCAAAACCTAAGGCTTTTTCAATTTTATGAAATCTCTGATATTTTATTCTTTGTATTCAGCAATCGAGCGCGTGCTTGCTTTTGGTGAGCCAACGGCACTGAATGGAAATTTCTAAGAGTTTTTAAGATTAGAATGTAGTTACAAATTAAATATAATTCCTATAAAAAGGGAAAGGTAATCTCTCTCGGGCACCTTTCACAAATATCTTTAAGGTTTTCCATAAAATAAGTAACCTTCCACATTTGTCTTTGTGGCTTGAGGACTAACAAAAGTCTTATTATTATTTTATTACAAAAAAAAACTTGCAATGCCTGGAGGACCAACACAACATTAAACTAAAATTATTTTTCTTTCTTTTTTTTATATAACTGTATTTTTTATTTTCCATTGCAACCAAAGCGAAGAATCCGCGAATTTTCTGAATTGAGATTGATGTGTGATGGCAAAAAAATTTAATTATTCGTTTCATTGAAACGAGGGGTTTTTTGATTGACAAAGTAACTGATTAATCGGTTAATTGATGAGAAAAAAATAGGATCCTTCGTCTTCCACGGAGCTTTCTTTTCAACATACGCAGAACATTATCGAAATCAACCAACTCTCAGGGGACCCCCCATACAAACCTGGATTCAAATTCATGTTCTTATTAGAAAAACTTTTTTGTTTTTGTACTATAGACTTGAAATATTGACACTATAAGTGCCTGACCCATATCCATCAGCCATATAAATTACAAGACCCTCGGATCACTAGGAGGAGAGTGAAGAGTATTACAACTTCGGCATAGCATAAGTTAGTTTTTTTTTCTGTTTCTTATTTATTTTTTAAAGAAAAAAGAAAAACCTCCATTTATTTTTCAATTAACCGAATTTAATTAATCGATTAATCGACTTTTTGATAAATCGAATAATTGTTTTGTCTACTAAGGGGGAAATTGATTTATCGATTAATCGAAATGAATGAAACTTTTTTCTGGTCGAGTAATTAATTTGTTGATTAATCGAATACTCGATTAATCGAAATGGCATTTTTGATTACTTTTAATCGTGATTTACTATATACAAAAGCTGCATTATGGAAAGTTACTTGAGTGAAGTCCTTCGCTTAGTCTTCCGGTGATCTAAAATGCAGATTCAGGGGCTTGATGGCAATACGGTTTTGTGATTCTTTGATGCAGTTCACGATTTCCTCAGTTACCGTTGACACATACAGGTGAAACTCTGTAAATGATAGAGTTGCGGACATAGTAATTTAACATTGACAAGATTTGTTGATTTGGATGGGCAATCGATTTTAAATTAATGGCTTTAGTATGGTTTTATAGAAGAGGAACTTAGTTTTGAACTGTGACAAATAAGTCATGGTTAGTTTGTTGTTCAGTTGATTTTGTTTTCTTTTTAATGTGAGGTTTTCTAATATCAACCGCCTATCAAATGTCAATCCAAGGAACTTGGCTGAGGGGGACAATTTGTGTTTCTAAGAGTGAAGGTGACATGTTTTCAATCAAACTCAACTAATAAATTTATTATATCACTAAAATGTTGTAAAATAAAATAAAATAAAAAAAAAATTCTAAATCAAATCAAATTTCTAACCGACGGCAAAACAATCTCTCTCAATGGCAGCAGTCGTCTGTGGTACTGAATGAATTTGAATTTAAAGTAACAATTTTCATTTATTTAAATATTCCCCAGCCAACCAAAAAAAAGAACAGAAAATTATGAAAAATGTAATTATTGTATTTGTTAAAAGTTTTTTTTTTTTTTTTTTTTTGTTTTTCTTTTCTCAATTTTTATGATACACAACTTTTTCATTAGCGTAAAAGTAAAGTAACAACAAGACAAGACAAGTCAAGACAAAAATGGAATGGAATGGAATGGCATCAAATTTTCTGTGTTAAGTGATTTTAAGAACCCGAAGGCGACAAAATAATGAACAAATTTTGTAATAAAAAAATGTAAAAAAAAAAAAAAATGTACAAGAAAATTGCAATAAAAAATTCAGAAAATTCAAAGGTTTTTCTTTTACTAACAAGAGACAACAAATAACAAACAACTCATTTTAAAAATGTTCTTTCATTCAATTTCCTTCATAATTGTTTTGCTCTAAATATTGTACTATATACTTGTTTGTATTTGTATCCTCAAAAGTATCTCAAAGTTTTCAGTGTAGCACGCGTTTATTTCATTATTTCTGAACTCTAAGCTCTTGACAGTCAGTCGTCAGTCAGTCATCAATCGTCAGTCATCAGTCTTATGAGTTAGTAGTAGTAGTAGTAGTAGTAGTCGTAGTCGTAGTAGTACTGAAGCGAAACACTTTTGGCGAACGTTTTGAGCTCTTTTATTATTTTGTTTAATTGACTATAACATTTTTTACTATTCAGTTTCTCTATCTACACAGTCTCGCATTCTTGCTTCTCTAACATTTTATACTCATCATCTGTGTGAATCATAGTTTAGGGTTTCTTTTATGGAAATCATCATCATCATCATCATCATCATATTAAATGTAACCAAAATGTTGCCACGAAAAATTATGATGACGATTACGATGAGGATGAGGATGGCGTAACGGCAATGAAAATGATGGCTGATGGCTGATGGCTGATGATGCTGATGATGATGGGTGAATGACTGTTCTTGTTGATGATGTTGATGATGACAATGAAGTATGTACATAAATTTCTTGGGCAAAAAACACTAAACACAATACATTACAATAATAAATTGTTCAGTCTTTTTGGTCTACTAATTGAGACATAAACATAATAATAAGCAATAATAATTTTGATGGCTAAAACTTAACATAATAACGACGACGAATTGTGAAACATATAAAATTTTCAAATCAAACTACATAGAATAAGAATAAGAAAATGATGGCAACTTGTTTGATTTTGGTATAAACTAAACTTGAATGCATTTAATGTATCTAATTCTAATATTGTACGAGTATATTGTATTATCTATCAGAGTATCTGTGAACATGTTTTAGTCATTAGAATGAATAGTAGTTGTTGCCCTTAACAAGAAACTTTGGTTCTGCTCTTATTGAACTTAATTTATGTTTATGCTTATCTTGAGACTTCAAATTGCTTTTAAACCGCCACCATCATCACCACAATGCCACAAACTCAAAGAACACAAGTCCACTCATTTCCATGCAACCCAACTCGAGTCGAGTCAAGTCAAGTCAAGTCAGGCATCATCCATTACCACTTATCTGTTTGTATCTGTATCTCTATAGTATGGAGTCGATGAGATGCATGTATCTCATATGCATACGTGTAGTAGTAGTAGTAGTAGTAGTAATCTTTGGTTCTTTGTCTGGCGTCTTTGTACCAATGAATGTTTGTCAAGCATGGCTATGCATTCAAGCATTCATCCGTTCATCTGTCTGTCTGTCTGTCTTTCTGTCTATCTGACTGTCATTTCATTCGCCCATCTAAAAATTCATCTTTGTTAAATGCATTCAAGCAATCGTCTTCGTCTTTAGTCGTCGTAGTCGTCATCAATCGCCTTTTGAAATATGAGAATCTTCAACTGGTTACCAAAGTATTTGTATGTAAATTTTTAAGTGAATATTGAATAGTCTTTCTTAGCTTCGTAAGAGGCACCAAACAAAAAAAGGGTATGATTTATGTAAATGCATGTCGGCATCTCCAGCATTCAGATCTCATCATCATGTAAAATAACCGAGAAAACGAGCAGAAGAGCAGAAGAGCAGAAGAGTCATCAGTCGAAGTAAGCTCCATACAAATCGGGACTGCCTTTGAGCCACAACCACAAATACAAAATGGCGTCGCCATGTATCTCACATCTTCTTGTTGTATCTGTAAGTTGTTGCCTGCTTCAAATCGAGTTTCAAGATGAGAATGTTCCTCCTGTTGTGCTCGCTGTCTCGCTGTCTCGCGTTCAATTACAAACGCATAAATTCTCATTTTCATTTGACACATGACATCTCATAAAAATTCGTTACAAAAACAAAACAAAAAAAACACAAAAAAACACAAAAAATACTCAAAGAAAAGATACACAAAATATAAAAAAAAAAACAACAACAACTAAGTAGTAGGGATTCTCTTCCCAATTTAAGTAAGAAGAAACCAATCGAAATAAAAAGACTAAAAAAAAAATATGTTACCCAAAATGTTAAAAATCTTCTTTATAATCTGAGCCGCAAACAAACATAAAAGGAACCCGGACAATTGGACAATAATACCAATGATGATGATGATGGTGATGGTGACGGTGACTGTGATGATGACGATGAGCTTGATATCGAATTTCTGATTTTAAATTTTAGTTTGATTCGTTTTGCTTGAATTCGTTTTGGTTCATTTGAATTCTTTCATTCTTTTCCATTCTTTCTTTCTTTCTTGCATTGTTTTTTTTTTTTCATTTCTTTAAAATGGCGTCCATCTCTGATGATTTCTTACGATTCAAAAAGGGCATCGATGCCATCAGTGTGGAATTGTGTTTGTGGCGTGTGACTTTTTTATGGAGCCTGTATCATTCTTATTTGTTGTCATTGCAACGAGAAGAGCATAAATTTTCTATATAATTTTCATTGATTCTCCATTAAAAAGCTATTATAAATTTCGAATAAAAAACCAAAGAATCATCATCATCATCATCATCATCATCATCATTGATGATCCCTCCCCCACCAAGATGTAGGTTGATTGTTTTTACCTTTGACAAGTGGAAACATTAAAAATAATAATGATTATATTCTCTTATTTCTGTTGCTGGTTTTGTTTATAAATATTTTTTTTTAACATTAAAATTTCCAAAATCACATTGAACTCATCTTAAATTTCATTTTGATCACAAAAAAGTAACAAATTTTCTTTTAATCACAAAAAAAAAGTAACAAATTTCCTTTTGATCACAAAAAAATAACAAATTTCTTGTTTATAAAAAGAACTTTAAGTGTTTTGTTGCATTGATTTATGTTTTGTTATTGAGTTCCTTTGTCATCATTAAAATATTTTTTAAATTTAAAAAGTATTTGATTTCTTTGTCAACAAAGAGGGAGAAGTGATCTATAAGATTAATCTTCTTCTGAAAATAAAATATCTTTAGATTAGTTTATAAGTTTATTTAGAAAAGATTTTATTTTATTTTATTCTCCATCTCAATTTGCCTATAAACAATTTTATGAATTTAAACTGTAATGAATCTAATTATTTTAATCAAGGAGGAGGTGACCTTAAGTGGAAGGAAAAGGCTATGGAACTGTGAAAGGGCAAATTGTTGGGTAAACATTCTTCATGAGTTGTTTTCCTATGATAGATTTCCCATCTCATATACTAGGGTCTCTAGACGTATAAACCTACTAGCTACCAAGGTAACCCATTGACTCTTGTCTCATTTATTACAAACTCATAAATTTTTCTGAACCTATTGCCCACACAGGGATAGGTGTGAATGTCTGGCAGTTGGCCCTAGAGGTCTCTTTTAGCTTCTAAAAACCAACCTGAAGTGGCACCTTTGCCAAACTGCCCAATTCATCAAAGTACAGTTTCCCTAGAAAACGGATACGTCTTCTAAGAACAGCAGGGCAGTCAGATAGGAGATGTTAAATACTCTGTGATTCCTCTTCATCTTCACAACTACGACAGAAGTCTTGGTATAGAACACGCATCCTTTGGACCATCAACCCAATTGCGCAGTGCCCTATTAAGACTCCCATCATCATCCGAATTCTTTTCTTATGAAACTGTAGGAGCTGTGAGGTTCGTTTAGGTTGGTAACTAGGCCAGAGTGTCCTAGCAACAGTTTATCCAGACTCATTCGGACACATTCTGTCTACTAACTCCATGGTACTAGCTTCCAGTCTCGAAAGGATGTCTTGTATTGGTCTATGAATGAAAGCTGTCGCTAAAGAGCAATGCGTTGCCGATCCCCTCCTGGCAAACTCATCCGCCATCTTGTTGCTTGTAAGGCCACAATGACCAGGTACCCAGATTAACGTAATTGACTGCTGCCGAGCCACCGCCGTTCTACGAATAGCTTTACTCTTAATACTGTGAGCCGTCAGAGCTTTGTTAGCAGCCCATCTATTAACATAGATCGATATGCTTTTCGGGGTTTCCCCCATAGTGTATATCAATCTTGCTGCCTGCCAGACTGCATACTCGTATACCTCTGCCTGGAACACGCTGCACCAACTCTTCCGAGAATATGCCCGCCCCCGAACCCTCCACTATTTTAGAGCCATCTGTATAAATAGCGCTAGCTTTAAGTGATAATTGTTTATTTTTTGGGCAATAAAGCAAACATAAATAAATAAATTTTAATCTATTTTATATCACTACATATTATAAAATAAAGACCTCTCTGTCAGTACGCAATGAACTCAAAAAATACCAAACCGATTTTTATACGATTTTCACCAATGGACAGAGTGATTCATCAAGAAGGTTATAGGTGTATAAATTATTAAGGTTTTGCTGATATTTTCTCTAACATTTATTGTTGAATATTTCGTGCTAGAAAAAAAAAATCGATGTACTTTTTATACTTTTCACGTTAGTGAATAGTATTATAAGTTTGTCATGAAGTTTGTAACACACAGAAGACCACATAAAGTATATTTGTGATCAGCTCGATGGGACAAGTTGATTTAGCCATGTCCGTCTGTCCGTCGGTTCGTCTGTTCGCACTCCCAGTCCTTCAATTTTTCAGCTAGAGAGTTGAAATTTTGTACATAGGTTTCTTTTTACCAAACGCCGATCAAGTTCGTGAATCAATCGAATCGAACCACTAGGCGGGGTACCTCCCATACAAACCCCCTTTTAAATTAATGTTCTTATTAGAAAAAGTTTTTTGTTTTTTGACGTATCGAACTGAACTTTGGACACTATAAGTTTCTGGCCCATATCTACCAACCATATAAATTTCATGATCCTAGGGTTACCAGTAGGGGTACCTCCCATACAAACCCCATTTTAAATTAAAGTTCTTATTAGAACAATTTTTTTTTTAACCTATTGAACTGAAATTTGAACACTATAAGTCTCTGACCCATATCCACGAACCATGAAAATTTCAAGTCCCTCGAACCACTAGGAGGGGTACTCCCCATACAAACCGGGATCCAATTGAAAGTTCTTATTAGAAAAACTTTTTTTGTTTTTTGTACTATCGACTTAAAATTTGGACACTATAAGTGTCTAACCCATAGTCACCAATCTTATAAATTTCAAGACCCTCGGATCGCTAGCTGGGGCGTGAAGTGTATTACAACTTCGTCATAGCCATTTTTGTAATTGATTCTCTCGAAATTCAACCGAAGTTCTTATCAAATATATTTTCCTACAGTTAAATATAAAATAAGTCCCTAACGCCTTTGCTTCAGAATATATGAGGTTTTAAAGAAAATATGTTTAAGTGTGCTATTCAAGTGTCGGGGAGTGTTTAAATGTATATAGTTTCTTCCTTATATGAAACAAACAAGATTTATAATTTACATATAAAAAAAAGAAACTGGTTCAATTTTGTTTTAATAAAAATCTAGTTTAATTTAAAAATAGACTCACTTTTCAAGAAAATACATACATATATCCAATTTGTTATCGATTGAACGATCGATTGATCCATCATCATTGTTTCATTATTATTTTAATTTTTGATTAAAAAGAATTCAACATTATTTTTTTTTTTTGTTTTTTTTTTTTGTATTTTTCAATAATAAATTAAACCGGATTCATTCGAATTTTGGGTAAGACTTCTTCTTTATACTGAAACGAATTAAATAGTATTCACAAATACACTGAGACAATAATTTAAAAAAGTCCATAAAATCTAAGAGTTTGTAAAGGATCCACATTGTCCATTCCATTCTTTCTTTATATCAGAACTTTGAATGTTGATTGTTGTTCATTCTTTCATGTTTTGTTCTTTGTTTCAAATTTAAAATGATGCGCATATTTCGTTTTTTAAACTTTTTTCAAAGGATCCAAAACAAAGTATTTAACAATGGAAATCTTTTGCTATAAAAAGCAAACTTTTGCATTAATTTTAAATCCACTCAGTGAGCGGAACTTTGAGTAATCCCCACCACCATCGAACATCGAAGCCAATGCCGTCGCTTGGTTGCCTTCCGAAACATTTGAAGTCATAAAAATGAAATTGACATTTTTCGTAAACTTTGTTGGCAATAAATTTGCTGTGCTGTTTGTTGGTTTGTGTTGGTCTTTCTTTCATTCGTTCTTACTTAGTCTTTATCTTTATTTCTTCCATTTTTTTTTTTTTTTTTTTTGTGAGCAGACAAGCGGAGATTTCACTATAGAAATGTAGCCTGCTACCCCAAAATGTACCCAAAAGTAAGCATATCTAAATGCTTTACTTCCTTTATTTCCTTTTATATTTCTGCTGATGTTGCTTTTGTTGTTGCTGTTGCTGCTCCTGTTTAGCTTTAACGACAAGTTTTTTGAATTACAACTTTCCACTGGCGACCAAAGGAAATTGTAATTCTGCATTGCGTCGTCGTCGTCGTCATCGTCATCATTGTCGTCATTCTCCTTCCTTTTAGCATGCGACAGCAATCAAAGTAGTAGAATTCTGGGGATGAAGATGATGGCAAAGATGATAATGATGCTGATGCTGATATTGATACTGATGATGATGATGATGATGCCAACCAAATCCAACCCCTCAATCAAGCAATGCTACGCCATTTTATGAGTCCACGTAGCAGAGATTGTTGTCCTCGCAACAGCAGCAGCAGCAGCAGATGCGTTTTCTGTGACGATTATTCGAGCGCATGAAGCAGCGATTTGTTTTATGACAACAATGGATGCGGGCTGCTGCTTCTGCTGCTGCTGTGACTACTGTATTCCTTTCTAATTTCCTTTAGATTTCGCAATCGACGAAGCACAAACTCAACGAAATTAAAAACGCATAACGAAAAATACTTTTTCATTTTTATTGCCGAAAGGAAAATTCCTTTTAAATGTTTCTGATCGACAATTGAAAGAATTATTTCATTGTTCAATTGCTTAATTGATTTCACTTAAGGAATAAAATGTTCCGATATCGAACACATGTTGTTGGTCATCGCGGCGTTTAATACTGATTTGCATCTTCATATCGCCAACAGATAGAACCTACAATGCTTCATGTTGAAGTTCAGTTGAAGCTGCCGCATGAAAAAAGGATCTCCAAATGTTTAATTGCACATTTCAAATGACCTTGAATGAGCAACGAAAAATACTAGTGTGGCATCAATAGAAGAAGAAAACCAACAAGAACTTAATATTCTCATATATAAAAGATCAACTCTTTTTAATTTTTATAGATAATTGTGTCTGTGTGTCTGTGTTTGTGTGTGTGTGTGTGTGTGTGTATCTGTGTGTGTGTGTGGAAATCTTTACTACTTTGCATTAAATTTATGTTCAAGGTCAGTGAATGCCTTCGTTACTCACATTCGCTTAACTCGATCGCTCGTTTGTTCGTTTTCTTGATTTGTTGCGCAATTGTCCCAGATATGCCACATGATCATAAAATCTTCATGGTCACAACAAATGTCAGAATGTAGTAGTAGTAGTAGTAGTAGTAGTAGTAGTAGTAGTAGTAGTAGTAGTAGTTGTTGTTTGTCTGGATTGGCGCATAAAACAACAACAACAACAACAAAAACAACAACAAATATGTTTCTATGTATTTTTCTCTTCTTTGGATCTTAATGAGTTTAAAAGGTGTTCAAAGTCGTAGACTTAAAGCAATTTAAGATATTGAAACTATAATAAATGGGTAATTTCAAATGTCTAACTATGTGGGTGGTAAGCATATTTAATTTATTGCATGCAAAGTTAATCTTATAAATTTTAGAACAAAATATAATAGAAGTATTTACTATTAATAATTGAACATTTAATCTTAATTTTTTTTTTTTTAACTGGAAAAATTCTTTGATTCATTTATTTTTTGATTCAAAAATTGTTTTCTTTTAAAAGATTAAAAGAAATTTAACATACAATATTTCTGCATTAACAGAAACTTAACAGTTTTTCCAACATTAACAGAACATTAGCCATGACACTATGGTCGCCCTCTGTTGACTCAAGTGCCAACTTTAAGTGATACCATAGAATATTATGTCAATATAAAAGTATCTTACGTCTCAAGCTTCTGTTTAACATTTAAGCGAAATTAATTTTACTAACATTAGCCATTAGATGGCGCTACACTCAGTTTTTAGTTTCAACTGCACTGTGGCGTCATCTGTAGTTAAATGTTGGTGATATTTATATCTTACTATTTCAGACAAGATACTTTGATGGCCCTCTGTTGACTAAAGCGCCAATGTTAAGTTTAGCTATAAAACATTATGGTAATATAAAAATGTCTTATGTTTGAAGCTTCTGTTTAATATTTAAGCGAAATCAATTTTATCACTACGCACTACCGTTAGATGGCGCTACACTGAATTTTTAAGTTTCAACTGTTCTGTGGCGCCATCTCTAGTCAAATGTTGGAGATAATTATATGTTACTGTATCAGTGCTACCAAGCTGTAAAATAATTAATGCCAAGTTATGTTCGTCATGTGGAAGTGTGGTAAGTGTATTGAAATGAAAATCTGATAAATTTTGGAAAATTCTGTGATTTACAAACTGATTGTAGCGCCATCTCTAGTCAAATGTTGGAGATATTTATATGTTACTGTCTCAGTGCTACCAAGCTGTAAAATAAATAATGCCAAGTTATTTCCGTCATGTGGAAGTGAGATAACTATATTGATATATATGAATGAAAAGGAAATTACACTTATACATAATATACTATTATCTCCTTCTCACAAATAAGGGAATGACAGCAATGGCGAAGAAGGCGTGGTTTTAAGAAAACCCATTTTTTTTTAATGAAATTCAGATAAATAAATGAAATTATCACCTGTTGAGTCTGTTAAAATATTGTTATTGTTGTTATAATTACTCAGATTATATGGAAATACTCAAATTATATGGAAATTATGTAATCTATTTATATAGAATTAGTAACAAATAGTTGCAATCAAATATTGTAATACATTTTTCACCCATGAAAACTTAAAATTTTAGTCACTTTATTGTTGTTTGTGTGAAGTTCTTCGATTATGTATAAATAATTTACAGGATTTGTTGGTAGAGAGAAGACTATTAAACCATTAAAGGAAGAATTATACACTGAGAAACTAAGCTTTTCGCTGGCCTGGGGCGGTAAAACTTAATGAAGCCACCAGTTGCCTTAGAAATGTATGTAACATTTTTGGTTTCCTATGCCGCACTGAAACAAGATTTGATGTGATGTACATTGAACAAAACATTTGATTGCAAAAAAAAAAAAAGAAATATTTTGCCAATCTTATTTCGGCCGCATTGGGTTGTACTCATATTTCACTTGGTCCTCGTGTTGGACACTCGTGAAATGAATTGTTACAGTGAACTGAATATGGAACAAAATATTTCAAAGATTTTTTTAAAGATTTGTGTGCTTTTGCTCAACATATTTTGGTCTCTTTTTGCGGTTTGATAATAAAGAACTGTGATACATTTTAGAGATTCCACTAATCCACTAAGCATTTCATTCATCTGGGCCATCTAAATTCATATACATATTCTCTTACTATAGTCATGATTTGCACCATTCTGACTGTCGTTCAATCATGATTTGATTTGCCAATGGATACCTCAAAAAGATGTTATTTATTATCTTTCAATTCCATCAGAATGAATGCGAATTAATATCAGCAAATGATTCCTTACCTATTTTCCATCATATGGCTGAGACCGATAATTTTACAAGATAATGCATCAAATCATGCGACAAGGAAAACAGCAGCCTTCTTTCGAATGATTGCCCATCCAAATCACTAAACATGAATGTTTGGGGACTTTTGACTCGTGTAGTTTACAAAAATAGACAGAATTACAATAATAAAGATGAACTAAGGGAGATTTATCATGTTGACTTTGAAAAACATCTCTCATCAATCAAATATAATCCTCCGAATGCTATCATTATTTGATATTAAAGGGAATCAAACAAAATATTTATGAAAATATTTTCTGAAAATTTGATTTTCAAACTGAACACTTCATGTGAATTTCTCGTTAATTCGCACTTAAAAGATGCACAAAATCAATTGAAATTGAATAAAATTGTCTTCATCCAAGACAAGATTAACTGAAAATATTGAACCAATAGATTAAAATATTGAAACATTGTTTATAGAAACAACAGATTCCATTACAAAAAATTAACTATGTATAAACAAAGATAAGGAAAATGTATCTTTTACTTAAATAAACTGTGCGAACTCAAATACAAAACAATGTTGTGTTAGTTGCAAGAGAAAGAAATTACACTTTT
Organism: Amiota mariae; assembly: GCA_035041805.1. Taxonomy (NCBI): domain Eukaryota; kingdom Metazoa; phylum Arthropoda; class Insecta; order Diptera; family Drosophilidae; genus Amiota; species Amiota mariae. The sequence goes on from JAWNKV010000325.1 coordinate 6,238,709, forward strand.
AAGTGGCAATAAACAGAAACAACAGCAAATGAAAAAATAAATTGCCTGCTGCTGAAGTGAAGCGAAGCGTTGCTCTTTCCCTTCCTTCATTTTCATGTCTTTATGTCTATGGGTGGATGGATGGCCTTCCATTTTGTAAAATCGTATTAAACACCCCCTTAAGTGTCGTTGTCATTTACTGAAATACGTGATCCCATTAAGAACATTTTGTGTTTCATCTTATGGTGGGAAGTATGTATGTAGTTCATCGTTTATTTTATCGTTGAGTGTAAAATAGAAATGGCGACCGGAAATGTTTTTAAGCACAACAGCAGCAGCGCAGCATCTCTACCATTATTTCAATGCAAAGAAATTTCCATTTAAAAATTGAAAACAAACATCACGTATGATTTCATTGTATCCAAGGATGGGAATAATCGTAAAAATACTCATCTCATTCTGTATGAATAATATTTATTTAACAACAAAAACACTTAATAGTCAAAGGTTGTCTAAATAGTTCATAAGTATTTATGTATGCAGAATTGCTCAATAAAATACTTAGTTTCTTTGTACTACATTTTGTACAATGGCATCCATCATATTAAAATCAAAACTAAATTGAATACATGACATGAGAAACTTTATAAGTCACATTCATTCATTCATTGTCTTTTATGTAGAGGAAATTGTGAGACAATTATGCATTTTGATGGGTGACAAAGATTAGACCGCTGAAGCATGGATGATAGTAAAACTGAACTCTTTGATTTCACTTCTAATTATTTGTATATTCAAAAAAAAAAAAAAACGTTTGATTTTCTAAATGAATTTTCGCTTTCATTTCGTCAGACAAATCTCCTGATTACATTGAACAATAAACCATCTAATTATTTTTATAAAAATTCGCCTTAAATTTGTGTGGATCATGAGAAATAAATTGAAATTGAATGGAGGAATATTTTGTCAAAAAGGAATAGAGAGTAGATAGAGAGTTTTATTTAAAGAATCCATTTTGTGTCTGCAGGCTCGGATTAACACGTTGAGGGCCTCCACAAACCTTTTTAAGCCTATCAACTGTTTCTCATGCTTATCACTCGTCGGAAAAGTAATAAAGACTTTCAAATAATTACAACAATGACGAAAGGGGGGGGTCACCTTTTACTGGTAGTCACATTTGTGAGCCATCCCTTTCGTGTGACGTCACATATTATGTCACAAAATCTAAAGATGAGGTTTATAATATTTTAAAGTTTTCCGTTTACAGTTAAAGTTTCGCATTTTAATACTTTAGATTTGGATATGTGACGTCACGAAACTTATGACCAATCCCACCCCTTGTCATACATTTACCCTCTTATCTTAAAATGTCATATCAACGTTCACCGATGACACAATGACTTAGTCGTTGCCCAGACAAAGCTGCATCAGACCTAGCCAATCATCTTAAAATAATTCAGGAGTCTTTATCTAACTGGAGGTTTAAAGTTAATGATAAAAAAATATAAGCATGACACGTTTACAGTAAACCATAAGACTTACGCTGAAGTATCTTTAAATTGAGCTAAAATTTTTCAAAGTCAGGATGTAAACTATCTTGGTGTTCAACTAGTCTCACTTGGCAAAGAAAAGAAAAATTGAGATGAAACTGAAAGCACAAAGTCTCCACTGGTTAATCAACTTAAGCCCTAGCCAGCGGCTTGAATACTCCATCATTAAAACAATTTTGGGCATACAATTCAGAATTATGGGGCACCCCAAGTGCAAGTAATGTTCATTTGATACAAAGAGCTCAATCTAAAAATCACAGAAGAATAACAGGCACTCCAAGGTACATCAGAAATTAATACATCCACAAAGATCTTAATGATCTACAGGTAAAAGATTAGTATTCGAATGGGGATAAACTTGTCCATCACTATGTTAATCTACTAGCCAGAGCTCTAGTCACCGGCACAATGATCGTTCAAATCTTCTGTTAAGTTAAGATTCTAGTGGTGAGATGTTAACCCCTTGGCATTCACCTAGATAGGCGTCCGACCCTGCTTCGCAAGGGCGCAATTACACTCTCTATCCCACAACCCCCGCTTCTCCTGTTTCCTTTCTCTACAAATCTCTCGATCTTGATCGAACACTTTCGAAAATAAAGCGTTTGTTTATACCATCGAACAATGATGAATGTCTGGTTGGTTGGGGGCTGACTTCTAAACTCCATTAACAAGCCACAATTAGCACTTAAGTACCGTTTTGGAACCACTTCCTCGCCGAACACAATCAGTATAGCTAAACCCATCCCGTAGAGTTTAGGTATACTGTGAGACGGTCACCCGGACATGTGACCGAACAGTCCGAGAGTTTTTCTAAAAAGTAATTGCCCACGAACCTCGCCAGTGCTGGGCATTTACATAGAAAGTGGGTGAGTGATTCAGCTTGCTCCACGTCACCACAACTCCTACAAAGGCTCCTGTAGGCGATACCCAGTCTCTCCGCGTGTGTTCCAACACACCAGTGACCAGTAAAAACTGCTGTGAACCTTGCGGTATCTTTGCGTCTTCTGTTGATTAGTCTAAAAGACCTATTTTCGTTGTACCTAGGCCAGGTAGCACGCGCCACCCTGCAAGATTCGAGATCTTTCCACCTGTTGTTAGGCTGCTGAAGTAAAAACAGGAAGTTGCTCCTCTTGACAACCGCCAATGGAATAGGAACTTGTTCCGCCAGCGATAAATCAAGAGATGCACCAAAGCGAGTTAGTTCGTCAGCTTTCTCATTTCCCTCAATGTTCCTATGGCCGGGAACTCATGAGAGAGTGACATCTGCTTTATGACTTAGCTTGCTTATCGTCAACTTACATTCCCTTACAAGCTTGGACTTAATAACGGTGGATTGCAAAGCTTTGAGTGCCGCCTGGCTATCAACGAAAATAGGTATCTTACGACCTTCCGGTCGCATGTCAGCCGACATGCCTCTCTGCTTGCCAGAACCTTTGCCTGAAAGACCGTGGCCTCGTTAGGTAGGCGAAAGGAATGATCTAAGTTTAATTGTGGTGAGTATACCATTGCACCTACACCACATTCCATCTTTGATGAATATCTATGACCAAAACAAATGAAATAATCGAATATTCGAGTCGAACCTTTGTGTGTACGAATCTTTGTGTATGCTTTGTTTGTTTCACAACACAAACACTGTGTAGCGTATAGAATGCAACTTTTTGTATTTTTTTTTTTTTTTTGTCCATTCGATATTTACCGTAATTATCTACATATAAAAAAATAACTAACTAGATCGGTTGATCGGGCGCTAGAGGGAAACATACACATTTCTCAACTTTCTTTTATATATATAAATAAATATGTAAATACAATATATAACTGGCCCGGCGTGCGTTGTTATGCTTTTGCTCAAAAAAATCTCAAAGTGACGCGACACTTCATGTCAATGAATAACGGTTAAATTATTTAGATATTGTTCATTAAAAAATAAGGGGTGCGGATAGGAGGGTGAAAAATACTTTACAACCTATTCTCATACCTACCAAATGTACACAAAAAAAAAAAAAAAAACCTAAAAATCAGTCGAGCCATTTCGGGGGACTGCAAACACTAACACCGTGACACGAGTTTTTAATATATTAGAAGAAGAAGAAGATATGAAAGAAAATATAAATATATAAATAGTCTGTAAGAGTTTCAACTATTTTGTTGGTCATAAATTAAAGTTAAAATAATTATGGCAAATTTCTTTTGAAAATGTAGCAAATACAATTATCGAAAAATATCATTAAGATTAAAATTTGAAAGAACCTCCTATCGCGGTAGGCGCCGATACCCCTGCATCCGGACATGTATGTCTGCATTTACTACATACTACATACTATAAATCATAAAATATGTATTATTTATATAAATATAAGTAATTAGGGAAATTCCCAATCTTCAAAATGATCCTTTACCACCATTTTTCAGACATTCAATGCAATAAAAATAATATACCTGCTTTAATACAATTCTTCTTCTTCTTCTTCTTCTTGCTTCTTGACTCATATAAATTTTAGTATAAAAAGCTGACGCTCTTTGCAAATATTCACAGTTTAACACAGTTTATCAATAGATCATATCAGTTACTGATTTCTTTGAGCTTAGAACTAATATAAATTTTTAAATATTATTTCATTTTTTTTTTTTTTTTTGTTAATAAATTTTGTATAAATAATATCATCATGATCAAAGATTTACATACATTGCACGAACCACTTTTGGAAAAGGTCTTTAAGAAATGCAATTTGGAGGATCAAATTAATGTCGCCAAAGTATGTCCACGAAACGAAGAGATTTGCGTAGGAATCTGGAGAAGAAATCCTATGTTCCATGATAATTCCACTGTTGATCTTAAAATATCTTGTCAAAATTACCAATATTTTGTATGCAAAAATGCATATAATTTTCACTCGCTTCGAATATTTGCAAGCGACTTTGACGCGTTCAATAACGAAACCAAAAATATGGAACTTCGAAAATTAAAAAATTTACACATTATATTGGATAGCAAATTATCGGATTTACCCTTAGCTACCTTTTTGACTCGATGTTCGTCCTTAGAGTGGATTAAAGCATCCCAGTCTACAATGTACGTATATATGCGTGATATTTTTGAATTGAGAACGTTGAAAGGGATTACCATTCACCACAATGACCATGACATTGACGAACTTATGTATGGAATAATTTTTTACAAAGGATCAATAATTAAAAACTTCCATGCATGCATGGAAACATTTCCGCCGAGTTGGCTCAATAAAAAATGTATGGAACGTTGTACAAATCTGGACCAACTTGTTCTAGATACACGCCAATGTACTGTTTCGGAGTTGGCAAACTCAAATCATATAAGGGATATGCCGATACTCCCACAGCTTAAAACGTTGTGGGTTATTGGCGACAACTTTTGCAAATTGATTTTGACGCAATTAATTGTAAATTGCCGCAACTTGGAGAGTTTGGCTGTCGATAATAAAGAAAAATTCACACAAGACTCTCTGCTCCATGTGCTTCAAAGAAGGGAAAGGGAGCAAATAGTGACACCACTCTTAATTGTTCAGGGTGAGAATATTGATAAAAATGTGTCAATCGTGGAATTTCACCAAAGGAATTGAAAACAAATTTTATTATTGTGTATGAAAAGTATTGTAAGTGTTAAATAAATGAATAAATAAACTAAACTATGAAATAGTTTAAAAGCATAAATTAAACTGTTTTCTTTTTTTTTCTGTTTTTTTTTTTTTTATTCCAGAAATGACTAGAAAAATGATAAGCGCTAATTATACCAAGCGATTGGTATTAAAAAATAAATTTTATTATTTCAAAAACCGTGTAAAAGTGAAAACGTGTAAAAGTGAAAACGTGTAAAAAACACATAATATATTGTCATATAGATTGAAAAAAATTATCCGCATCCACGATCCTGATAAAGGTATTTCCCAATCGGTGTTTCCATATAGACGGACCTTTTCATCATGGTTGAATTTTAACTCTGAGGATGTTAAGGAACAAATTAAAAAATTGTGCTTAATAGGCTTGACCCCATCGAAGATTGGTAAGATTTTGTTGTTATTATACTCTTCACGTTAGTGAATAGTATTATAAGAATGTCATATTTGTGATCAGCTCGATTAGACGAGTTGATTTAGCCATGTCCGTCTGTCTGTCTGTTCGCACTCCTAGTCCTTCAGTTTTTGGGCTAGAGAGGTGAAATACATAGACATAGATTGTACATAGATTTATTTTTACGTAACGCTGATCAAGTTCGTGAATCAGCCAAATCGGACCACTAGGGGGGTACCTCCCATACAAACCCCCTTTCAAATTAATGTGCTTATTAGAAAAAGTTTTTTGTTTTTTGACGTATTGAATTTGAACACTATAAGTTTCTAGTCCATATCCACCAACCGTATAAATTTCATGATCCTAGGGTTACCAGGAGGGATACCTCCCATACAAACCCCCTTTTAAATTAAAGTTATTATTAGAAACAGTTTTTTATTTTTTGACGTATCGAACTGAAATTTGGACACTATAAGTTTCTGGTTTATATCCACCAACCGTATAAATTTCATGATCCTAGGGTTACCAGGAGGGATACCTTCCATACAAACCCCCTTTTAACTTAAAATTCTTATTATAAAAACTGTTTTGTTTTTTGTCTTATTGAACTGAAATTTGGACACTATAAGTCTCTGACCCATATCCAGAAACCATGAAAATATCAAGACCCTCGGACAACTAAGAGGGGTACCCCCCATACAAACCGGGATCCAAATGAAAGTTCTTATTAGAAAAAGTTTTTTGGTTTTTGTACTATCGACTTAAAATTTGGACACTATAAGTCAACAACCTTATAAAATTCAAGATCATCGGACCACTAGTTAGGGCGTGAAGAGTATTACAACTTCGGCATAGCGAAAGTTAGTGTTTTTTCTGGTTTTTATTTATTTTTTAAAGAAAACCTCCAGTTATTTTTCAATTAACTGAATTGAATTAACCGAATAATAATTAATGTGTTTCTTTGTTTATTTACTATTTTTTTTAGGTATCATTCTTTGTGATTCTCATGGTGTCGCCTAAGTGCATTTCGTCAATGGCAACAAGATTCTACGCATCATGGAATCTGTTAGTTTGAAATCCGATATTCCTGAGGATTTATACCACTTGATCAAGAAGGCTGTAGCCATCTGTAAGCATTTGAAACGTAACCGTAGGGACAAGGATGACAAGTTCCGTCTCATTTTGGTTACAACACCAATAACGTTTTGCCAGCAAACTGGGCATACGAATCCAGCATAGCATCCGCTACTGGAGATGTGTTTCTAACTTTTTTATATTTTAAAAATATATAACAACAACAGCAAACATACTATATTATTTTAAATATAGAAGGCTATTAAAAAGAGGCAACAATGACTTTATTTTTTTTTTTTTTGTTTCTACATTAACTACTTTCTATTCCACGCCACTTTCTCCCCAAAGCCCGCGCGAGCTGAAATCCATTCAAAATCGAACAAGACTGCGTATCGACCACAAGTCATTTCGGTACTGAATTACAGGAGTTAGTAGACATGAAATACAAACTAAGCGACTACTTTACTCCTACAGACCTAACATCATTAGCCATATACTATATTCTATGCATCATGCACTATAAAGATACATTTAAAATTAAAGCATACGCAATTAAGTTGATCAGTTAATAGAATGCTATATATTAAGGAGAGTTAAGAGATTAGATTTTAGCTGATCGAAAGAAATACAATAGAATTAGATACAAGGTCATAGAATAAGTTGTATGATTCACATAAAACACGAATTATCGATTTATACAGATTTTTTAAGTAAAGAAAACTATTACTCACAAACTTAATATGTGACCGAAGAATGGACAGAGTCAAGAAACCGACTTGCTGTAAATGTAAAAGGTATGGTACAGTTACAAGAAGCCCTCTTGGGTTTACAGAAAAAGTAATGCAATGAATAAACTCGAAAACTACTTAACTGATTTTAAAAATTCCTTCACTTATAGAAAACTACATTATCAGAATATAAAATGGGTTCTATTTTATTTAAAAAAAAAAAAAATTGAAATTCCAATGAAAATTACAATATTGTACCCCAATTTACGAAAAAAGATCGGGAGATTTGTTGAGAAGGGATAGAGAGTATAATGATGCTAAAAAAAAAGGAAACAAACCGTGCGAAGTTGGGCCGAATTTGTCTAGTTATTAATATTTTCATATTTAGTAGACCAAAATTACCTTATATTGAATAATAAATCCCATGCCACGGAATCTGTTTTCTCCTTTTTATTCCAAGCAAGACAGTTTGCTACGCTTATACATACATATTGTGATAAACAACAATGATTGATGAAAGATAAGCGAATGCATTTATTTGGTCATGTGCTTATGACATCTTAAGATGGCAATCACACTTAACTAAATACCACCTTACCCCACCTTTGTAATATTATTCTTAATAAAAAGCATTAGGCGAGCGAACGCACGCACTCTTATTACTTACCATTTTATGTGCTGCTGATGTGATCATTTTGGACTCTCAGTATACCATACTAATATTCTCTCTAACTCTCTCTCTCTCCCTCTCTCTCTCTGTTTCCATCATCCACTCACTCACTCACTTACACCAAGAAGACTAAACAATATTCATAGTCGTTGCTTTGCTCACACTTAAGAAAGAATGAACAAATGCAAGCTTGCAAACACTCTCACTACAAAAGTAACGGTATCGCACACAACGAAAACGAAAACGATGCTTGAATATACTTATTACAATAAAAAACACCACAAAATCTTATTTCCATTAACTTATTATGTTTCCATTTAAAACTTTGCTATTAAAAATTAAAACTAACACATTCTTTATATTAAACATATAAATTGTTCATATTATATTAATTATAATTATTTACACACAATTCACTCACTCACCGATTAACCGACGCGAACAAACAACTTAACACTATGAATACCCGAAGAAAATGCTTGATATCAAGGCAATTTTAGAATTCTTTTAATTTTTTTTAATTTTTGTTTTCGTTTGATATCTTATTATTCTTTTCTTTAAATTTAATTGTTCCAAAATAATATTCTTTAAAACTTTTATCCGCTGTCTGTCTGTCCGAAGAAAAGAATATCTTTCAATTATTCAATCTTACAGTTTTGTTTCCTTTGTAAAAAAATCCATAAGATAGTGAACATCAAACTGTGAACAACAACAAAAACACTATGAATACCAAAAGAAAAACTGATCTCTGAACTTTTTCTCTCCGTCTTCTCTCTCTCTTTCTCTCTCTGTTGATTTGCAAAATGCAAAGAGTAAAGTAAAGTAATTTTAAAAGAAGAGAGTTTAATATGTGCAGATGCATTAGCATATGTATTTAGAGAAAAGATAGAATTTTAAATTTGCAAACATACATACATACATACTTATGTATATGAAATGTAGCATAAAGGAAGGAGAGATTGCTAATAAGAACATACTATTGCATTCATATGGTGACAAAAAAGGGAAATTTTTAAAATTTTATATACCATGTATGTACGAGTATGTACTATATTTAGTATTCGTTATTTCTTATGAAGTCTTCTTGCTTTTACACATGAGACTGCTTTAATAATTTTTAAAAAAATTTTTTTTTTAATTTATTAAATATTTTTAATGCTCAATGCACATTTTTTTGAATTGTTTTGCGTATTTTTTTTATTAGAAACTTGTGCTGGTAAATTGTCCCAAAATATCCTTAATCGCATCCATGAGATGGTGTTTTCCACGAATTTTTTCATTTCTTTTTCCACTTAGATTCACAAGTCTTCCGTCGGATTTACATATGTCATACCTCTGAGAGCGGTGTGGCGTTGTGGTAATACTGATTTTGCGTTATTCATGAGTCATTATTTCAATTGCAGCTCGTGCTAGTAAGTCCAATAAATTGTAATACTTGATGCTGTCGTTATAATAGGGTAATGTTAAAGATTCGGTCTCAGATGTCTCCCTTAGCCTCTAAAACCAACCAGAAGAATCCACGAGCGGAGCCAAAACCCCCAGTGGCAACTTTATCAAACTGCCTAAAATTATCCAAAGAAATCGGGTTCGTCTTCCAAAAATAGAAGGGCAGTCACATAGGAGGTGTTGAATATTTTCTGATTCTTCTTCGCCTCCACAGTTGCGACAGAAATCTTGATGCAATTAAAAAAAATAAAAAAATAAATGCCAAGTATTCATCACAATCGATGAGAGAATTCAAACAGCCTGTAGGTCACAAGCATTACTCATAAAGCTTTTCAAATCAAAACTTCTTAGCAGATCATGAAAGATGTCGTTATACAAATCCGTCTTCAGACCAGTTTTATCTTATGGATCTGAAATATGAACACTGAGTGAAAAATACAATAAAGCAAAATTGCAAATCTTTTGAATGAAAATATTTAGAAAATTATTTTGAAGCGGTTAAAGATTCTTACGGTAAATGGTGTATAAGATGGAAAACTCATAAAAGGCGAAAATATCATATCTATGTTTCATTAAAACGCAACGAATAAGATGTCTACGTCAGTCACGTAATGAGAATGGACATTTCAAGAGCGCAGAAGAAAATTGTTGATGCCAAGGGATTCATAAACAAAACAATAAGCATACAAAGATCAAGATGGAACGACGAAATAGAAGATGATATGAAAAAGATAAAGGCAACGTTGGGCTGAAAAAGTCATGTCAAAGCATCGCTTAGAAATCCAAAATGTTGACTTTCGGAATAATCGAAAAAATTGGAGAAGGACATCAAAGAATCAGTTTATATGATGATGATGATGTTGTATTTTATTCAAATGTCCAATAAATATTAAAGAATCCAAAAATATTGACTTATTAATCTTCCGATGCTTCATGAACATGGAGATATAGAATTGTGATCAAAAAGTGGAATTTAAATAACCGACGGTTAAATTTACTAAATCATATCCGTCGGCATTCTTCCATTGAACAAATATTCTATCGGTATATCATTTATAATAAATAGTACATAAAACAATTCCCTCATAATACAATAAAATATATATAAAAAAAAAATATTTAATTAATCATATCAATACAATTTCAGTAGTAAAATATATAAAATGATAATAAAATATAAATAAAAAATGTATTATCTATCAAAAACTTACCTCTTCTTTTTTAATATAAATATGAACTTTTTCTTTAAAATATTCTAAGATATTTATTGCATTTTCCTTAAATTATGAGGAATTTTTTTTTAGATTTTGTAAACTTTTTGATACTTTAAACATGAAGAAAATGTCAATTACCAAATAATTTGATTTTAGTTTTTAATAAAATTGTAATTTTCTTAACATCAAATCCTGAAATACTATTACAAAATCAAATCATTAAACACACACACACAGACACACACACACACCAATCAAGCCAATGAATGGCAAACGTAAATATAACACTAATCGAATCGAATCGAATCGGATCGGGGGCATTAAATGTTATTGGCCACTATAAATAATTATCAACTAAATAAATTCAGGCAACCGTTTCACGAGACTATGAGTAGACTATGAAATACAAAGCAATTCTAAATGTTTATGAAAATTGCACATAAAATAAGGTTTTAAAAAATACGAGTATATGATGCTTCTTTATTTTTTTTTTTATATTTATTGTTATTCTTTAGTTTTTGTTTATTGTTTTTGATGGGTGATGGTTGTAACACTTTCGATTATGTCGATTTCCAATTAAATACAATATCTTGAACACACGAAATGGCAGTTGAACGCGACGAACTTAACTGACAGAAAGATTTTTGTTTTGGAGTCAATTGAATGGTGTTGAAGTTCAGTTAAGAATTAATAAGAGTTTCAGTTCAAACGGAGTCAGTTCGTCATCGGGAAACGCTCTAACCGTGAATGTGATGTGCGACTTTTCTTTTGGGTGTGAATAGCTGTTAGATTCCTGGAATTGAATCAGATACATCCACCAGCAATGAATGCCGAACGCCATCGATGAAGGCGAAGACCGAAAGACACATAGAGACGGAGGGACAAAGGGACAGACATACAGAGACAGGAAGGCAGTAGTACGAGAACTACAAAAAGACCGTAAAGCAATCCAAGTCAAAGTAACAAAGCGAAACAGAAAGATACACATAAATGGTAGATAAACAAACAAACAAATAAATAAATAAAAAAAAAAAAAAAAAAGTATTCTCAATGTTTAGATATATGACGGTTGTATATCTTCGCACATTTGCCGACTTATTTACGCATATAGTATGTAGATAATAGTATATTCTGAAGCACACTCACCCGCAGACAGAGAAACGAAATATTGGCAAATGCACGCACGCACACACGCCTCAATTCTTCTTCCCAAGACACCATAATACCTACAATAGTAGGTATTTCTTGAACCCATCGTCATAAGATAGGATTTTGGGGAGGTTGTTGCTCCAGATACATATGTATTTATGTATGTATATACAAATACAAAACAAGTATGTAAGCGAAACGAAACGAATTGAATAGAATGGATATGTTTTCAAAGTCTCTGTCATCAATAAAACCTCCCTGCATATCTGATTCTTTTTTTTTTTTTTTTGATGGAATTCACATGCTGAGCACATTGTGCTGAGGATTCTGATTTTATATGGAAAAAGAAAGGATACTTGTCAGAGTGATTTAGAGGGGTTACTGGACTACAATATATACACACACACACACACACATACACATTACATGACATTAGATTTCTTTGAATTGAGAGCTTTGGAAAGTGCGCAAACTCCATTCAATCTTATATACAATACTTTTATCATAACACATGGCTGTGTGCACTTAATTCTACACTGAAATAAAATAATGTTGTAGTTTGAATATGATGTTTAGACTGTTGTTCATGTTCCATAGATAAATGTCAATTGAATAGAATCATTTATAATAAAATACACAAACAAAAAAAAAAAAAAAAAAAAAAACTATATAAGATACGTTAAACTCTGTGTCCTCCAACACATATATTTCTTGATAGAGATTCTATAAATCTTGAACTAATAAAATAAACTAAAAGCTAAATATGAGTACAATTATATAATCCACTAATTAAAACTTCTTCAAACAAGGAATTCAAATTAAAAATATAAAAAAAGACTAACTTTGGCTATGCCGAAGTTGTAATAATCTTCACGCCCTAGCTAGTGGTCCGAGGGTCTTGAAATTTATAAAGTTGGTGGCTCTGGGTCAGACACTTATAGTATCCACATTTCAAGGCGATAGTACAAAAAACAAAAAAGTTTTTCTAATAAGAACTTTAATTTGGATCCCGGTTTGTATGAGGGGTACCCCTCCTAGTAGTCCGAGGGTCTTGAAATTTTCATGGTTTCTGGATAATGGTCAGAGACTTATAGTGTCCAAATTTCTCCCGTGAAGATTATAAACAGCTATGAATTCCTAAACTAAATGGCAGACTTATTAACAGACTTCTACTTTGTAAAAATATACAAGATGAACGACCTTGTCTCATATCTCTTAGGTTAGTTCAAGCACTTGTCATAATATTTTAACTGATGAGCATCTAATAAGAAAAACAACAACAAATATTGTACACATATTTTCTCTCTTGGAAGACAAGACTATGACCCTTAGTTTTGTCCCACATCTGTATAAATCTGTTAAGTCCTTTGAAGCGTGGCTTTTGTCACAGTACTATGCAAACCTGTTAAGGTCTATGAAGCGTGGACATTGATTGATCTTACACCACTGTAATAATTAATTAAATAAACTTATGTCAGTTTAACAACATAAAGATCTTAACACCTAATACTAAAGAGGGCAACCGAAGAAAGCAAACTTAATGTCTAAAGATAGAGCGACCTTTTAAAAACGGTCTAGGTTAGACATACTCAGATACTCTCTTCTGACAACATTGGAAACGTGCCAATCATTGAATCCATTGCAGGCCAAAAATGTGTTAAGTGACAATGTAAATATGGCAGACACTTGCAAAGTGCAAGCGCCCCCTTTCAACCGTGCAAGGTTTTCTTTACAATTACACAAGTGTAATGGATATTTAAAAAATTAGAATAGTACTGGGGACAATAACATAATTCTAAATTAGTTTTCAAAGGAGCACAAAACGAAATGTATTTTCAGCGGCGGCATAAGTTTATGGAAACAATTTGATGTTCATGATGAACTACCTAAGCTAGAAATTATTTTGTTTGAATTGACTCTGGTTTTCTTCCGCCTGGCATTTCTTAGCGAAGTAGAGAGTGCAACATTCTTCCATATTTTAAAGAAGCGAAGGAGCTAATATGAGTGTAAAATTGCGTTAATCCATAGTCAATTAGATAAATTTCCTGACAACCTGAGTGATTAAAGCGAAAACCATGGGGAACGCTTCCACCAGGACATAAGTATTATGGAGGAAAGACATGAAGGCTGTTGGCAGAATTCTGCTGGAATCAAAAACACTATAGTGTGGGAGCTTTTGAATGGTTATATCCACTTGTGGTCAAAACACATTTCATCTCAAATATCTGGTGACTTAGATGGGTGGACAATCAGATAGAGTTGGACCATTTCAATCGTCTTGCATTCCTTAATTAAAATCATTAGAGTTTAAAAACATTCAAAAAACGTTTTCATCACTGTTCCTGTGCTATTTGCAAGAGAAGTTCTGTTTTTTAACCTTCTATCTTACAATTCTATTAAAGAAAAATAACACAATATAAAAAGAAGTCAGTATTCAAATATTTTGACTTGGTCACGGTTCACTTTGTTTAAAAAAAATATATGAAAAGGTTCTTTTTACATATTTAACCTTATTTTAAAGTAAACCAAATTAAAGCAAACCCGAATTCACACTTTATGCTTGATTTACATAACTTTGACTGTTTGTTAACACTTTGCCATCTGTGATTTATGGTTCTTGGCCAAAGTGGTAAAAGTAGTACGCATGTTTTATTTCACATTTTTTTTTTTTTTTTTTTTTTCAATTGAAGTGTGAAAAGCGGCAACTGCAAAGAATCATCATCAACCATCAACATAAGCCAATACAGGAAGAGGCTACTGTTTTGTCAATTACACCACAAAATTTGTTTTCTGTTGGAGTAGAAACAAATTCATTTAAATAGCTAAAAAGAAAATTGTTTAGAGGTTTTCTCTTCTGTGTTCTGTTTAGAAATTCTTCAGCCTATAAAGCAGGAGAAATTCAAAAACCATGAAACAAAATAATGGTTGTGCTCCGCTACTTGTATTGTACAAGTAAATGAAATGAAAATGGAAATGGAAAATTCGTTTTCGCCATAAACATTTATGACTCTTTTTGAAAAACCTCCATTCCAATTCTATCGAATATTTACACACCCCCACAGCAATAGGAATTTCTTAAGAGTTTTTTTTTTTGTTTGTTGTGGTTGTTGTTGTATTTCAAGAGTCGAGCCTGTTTCATTGTGATACTACATAATGGTTTCCTTTCATCCTTCAACAGCAGCATCAACATCCACATCATCATCATCCCCAAAATTTGAAATGACGACGCCATATGCACCCTCCTGCTGCTGCTGCTTTTGGTGGTGGTGGTGCTGGGTTTTTGTCGTTCAGCATCTGTCATAAAATGGATTTCGTGCTTAGTCAGGATCCGCGTATTAATATTGCAGTAAAGTTCCTATCGTATTTATTGCCATTGCCAATGCTGATGCCGCATCAACCGCTGCTGCTTGTACTTCGAAAAAGAAAATTAATACAGTTTCCTTTTTATAACATTATCGCTTCAGTGACCTCAGTGCCAGAAACAATAAATTCCTTTTTTCTTCTTAGCAAATAATAAAAATTTACGATATTTTGCAAAAATGGCGCAAAATTTTACTTTCTTCAAAAAGAAAATATTGTATTAGAGGAGAAAATTCAATTCATATCGAAAAGCTCTTGAGCTCTTTTTGGGGGTAAATCATCTTTAATCTTAGTCATAGATCGGATGAATCAGTTTTGTCACTGGTTTTTTGATGATATCTATAACATAAATTTATTTAAGATTTCCCTTGACTCTTTGGTATTCACTTCAAAGGGCTCCATGTTGAAACCTCAATGCAATGCAAACATAAAACTCAGGAGAACCATCTCAGCTTATTTTTAATGTCTTTGGGATAAGAAATCTACAAGGAAACGCTCACAAACATTTGACAATCATTTCATCTATAATAAATCTAGAATAAGTTGGAATAGGCGAAGGTCCGTTCTTCAATTCCCTGTTGGTCGTATTCATCGTTTGATGCGCAAATGCAACTATGCTGAAGATATTGGTGCTGTAATAGGATAATTAGATGCTAAAGTTCTTGACTTGGCTCGTGCCAACAAAAAGACCGGAATCATTCCCAGTCATTTGCAATTGACCATTCGTAATGACGAAGAGTGACCATTGCTCAAGATGACGTCTTTCACAATATCCAGGCTGTACTTCTGCCCAAGAAAACCGAGAAAAGGGCTTATGTTAATTTTAGAAGAATAATCCCAATAAATATATCCACTGATCTTCAGTTTTTTTAAGCAATAAAAGAAAATCGGGTGACTTCATGATAAAAAATCTATAAGAAAACGCTCGCAAACATTTGAAATGATTGAATTATCCCAAGAAAATAAATTATAAGTCCACCCAACCCAATAATTCATAAATCCACTGATTTCAATCGAATGAAATGTGGAAAAAGTAATATGAAAAGAAAGTCATGGAAACCATTGTTTTATTTAAAGACCCAGATCTCGTTGCTGCGCCCTCCGACGTAATGTTAATGCGTAATTTTAGTAGTCATTGTTCCTGTCAAAATTGTGTATTGTATCGGCATTTTGGTTATGTGGTTAACATCATCACTGCTTTGATTTTGGAAAATTATGGGAATGATTTAAATTTTTGTTCCACTCCACTTTACTTAAACACTCTCCAGACTATGCTAGAGTTTCTCTGAAAATTTCTTCGAAATCGGTTCAACGGTTTAGCGGTCCATAAGCAACAAACACACAGATATAGTTCCATTTTTTTGGTAACAAATATTTTTATGTATTTATTTTGAATTCAACAAAATCTTACACACACAAACATCTTAGATCAATAGATTTCAACAACAAATAATTAAAACAGAATAAAATACAATACTTTATTTAATATCTGAAATGAAAAGGAAATTAGGAGTATTAGAATCAGATT
This sequence comes from Amiota mariae, assembly GCA_035041805.1. Lineage (NCBI taxonomy): Eukaryota > Metazoa > Arthropoda > Insecta > Diptera > Drosophilidae > Amiota > Amiota mariae. The sequence goes on from JAWNKV010000325.1 coordinate 6,255,457, forward strand.
ATGACAGTAACAACAATGTGATGGTAACACTTACCTATAGTAATTCGCTTTAAATGGTCCAGCCTTATTCAAACCAGTGAATTTTGCTTGCTCATCGGTTAACTCAGTTAAGTGAGCATCAAATGTTGCCAAATGTAAACTAGCAACATATTCATCTAAAATAAAAAAAAAAATAAAAAAAATTATTATTAAATTGGATCAATTGACACACTTATAATTAATAGGTTATACGAGTATTACCCATTTTCTTAGGTAATAGATAAACATCAGATTTATAGCGTCCCGGAGCTGAATTATAAAGTTCAATGAGAGCCAAGGCCTGCGTTGATGAGGCAACCGATACAACAAATGATGAAATTGTCGAACACGAAAGATTAACCAAACGACCCTCGGCCAATAGAATGATCATTCTGCCATCAGGCCAAATGATATGATCTACTTGAGAACGTACACGTTCCCAAGTCAATTCAGCTGAATGTAGACTATTCTATTGGATTAAGAGAAGTATATAAATTATAAATACAGATACGTTTATATAAGACTACATACCACATCAATTTCAGACGAAGAATGACCCATATTACAGACAATACAACCATTCTTCATGCGATTCATAAGATCACGAGTTATAACATTCTTATTGCCAGTTGCAGTGATTACAACATCTACATTACGTATAACTTCATTAAGACGAACAACACGAAAACCATCCATACTAGAAATATTAATGGAAAATTATAATGAAATGAAATGAAATGAAATTTATTTATTGACTTATTTATTTATATTCTCAAGAAGTAGTAATTACCTCGCTTGTATAGCACAAATCGGATCAATTTCTGTTACAAATACAATGCAACCTTGACCTTTGAGGGCTTGAGCACAACCCTTGCCAACATCTCCATAACCACAAACCACAACTTGTTTGCCACCAAACATAAGATCAGTTGTACGTTTTAAACTAAAAAAAAAAAAAAAAAAAAATAGAGATACATCATCATTCACATATGAACTCGTATATCAATCATGGATTATGAATTTAGTTTAAAGTAGTACAGTAATTCACCTATCAAGTATGGAATCCTTGCATGTATAATAAGTATCAAATTTATTTTTAGTAACAGAATCATTTACATTTATTGCCGGCACAGTTAATTTGCCTGCCTTCGACATTTGATAAAGACGATGGACACCGGTAACACTTTCCTCAACAATACCCTTTATTGATTTAAAATAATCTGGATATTTTTTCAACATTAAATGTGTAGCATCACCACCATCATCCAATATCAAATTGGGTTGCCATTCTGGGCTATTTATACACTTATCAAGGCACCACCAAAACTCCTCTTCTGTTTCGCCACGCCATGCATAGACAGGAACACCAGCTTCCGCTAAAGCAGCAGCCACAGCATTCTACATATAATACAATTGAAAAATTCAAAATTCAACAAATTCCATTAATACATATACGAGTACTAGTACTGTCGGGAGCACAAAATTTTATGAAGACCAACCTGTGTTGAATAAATATTACATGCTGCCCAACGCACTGAAGCACCCAGCTTGATTAGGGTCTCAATAAGAACTGCAGTTTGTGCATTAATATGCGTGCAACCAATAATCTGAGCATCCTTCAATGGCTTATCTTCGGCAGCTCGCTTACGAAGTACCATAATTCCGGGCATTTCTTGCTCTGCAATTTCAATTTCCCGTCGGCCAAAGGCATGCCTAGTAATATTCTTTACACAGAAATCAGTTGAACCTTTACTATTGCGTTGTCGTCGGTCTCGTGGCGTAACTTCATCTTCATCAGAACTACCAGTTAAACATGCTATTTTTTTTTTTTTTTTTTTTTCAAATAGAAAATAAGTTAAGCAAATAACAAATTTGAGATTCTGCTAGTACTTGTGTACTTACCCGAACTAAATGAACACGTGGAAACATCTGAAAAACGTCGCACCTGAATACTTGATTTCTTCACATTTGTCTGTGTAAAGAGAAAATAAATGCAATTGTCTTTTTCTTAATATTTTTTATATTATTTCGTATTACCGAGTTACTATACTCGTAGGTGGAATTTAAAGTGATGAGAATGGAGATGCTAGCAATATAACTTCATGCAAATGATATCATTTATAATACCTATTTATTTTATATCTATCCATGTCCTAACGGCTAAATACCTTAGACTTACTCTCGATAGGATGCCAACTTGGCAGCCTCACATAAAATTGAAAAGGAAACACCTCGACCTATAACTAATAAAAATATCTATCCTGACTCTTAAGATCAAACTCGCAGCTAAGCATGAAAAACAAGCTGTTACTCTATAAATCAAAACTTAAACCGGTGTGGGCTTATGGAATACAGTTCTGGGGCACTGCCTCCAACTCAAACATTAAGATTCTTCAAAGGTTTCAGTCAAAACTACTGCGTAGACTTGTTGGAGCACCATGGTACGTGAGAATCTTAAATTAACACAGAGATCTACACACAGACACCCACGATCCGTGAGGAGATCGCAAGAACAGGTGAAAAATTGAAAATAGTGAGATGTGGAAGTGAGATGGATATAAAGCTTAAACACATACATATTTTAAAATCAATCAAGTCGTGTTTTTTAATTTTTTTTTTTAGAGTTAGTATTATAGCTACTATTTTTATATTCACAATACTAGTTCTATAAACCTAATGAGGTCCGAATTTCGTGTGCATAAATTGATTTCCCTACTTGACCTTCTTTGATTTTTAAAAACTGAGAAAAAGAGAATACAATTTAGATTTAAATTGATATTTTCCTTTTGCACACAGACAATAATTTATTTATCAATAAATCTCAGAAAAATAAAATCATCTTAATATGATATTATAAAGTAACAAATCAATAGTTGAAAAAAAGGAAATATGAAACTCAATGTTAACAGTAAACTAATTCCTTAGTTATTTTTTAACTATATAAATCAGGTTAACTTCAATCAAAATTATTAAGCAATAAAATGAAAGAGAAAATATAAGAAATCATTTTAATACAATTTTAAAAGATTTCAAGTAAAACATGCCATAGACATACAAAAAAGGATACACTTTATATTTTTTCAATGTATCAAAACTTGTATAAATTATTTTTTAGTATTTATATAAAAATAAAAGAAGAAACGAAATAAATAAATTTAATGTGCAAATAATAAATAAATTTATAAAATGACAATCATTGAATAAGGAATGAGGAATTAGCGCTGATTTGTGACATTTAATGCGTAAAAATAAATATATAAAAAAAGCATGGAATAAAATAATATTGAAGTACTTAAAAATTGGAAGTAAAAAACGAGATCAGAAAAAGAAATTTTTAAAATTAAATAATTCAATTAAAAAAATCTTTTTTTTTTTTTTTTAATTAAAAAACTATAAATTATCTTTATAAGAACATAAATTAAATTCATCGGGCGCAGGGGACAACAACAACCATCTTTTAAATTCATAATAAACGCGAGTAGATGGCAGACATTTTTAAAATTAATTAAATCAATTAAAAAAAATAATTCATTTTTTAAACTAAAAAAAACTATAAAACCTAATTTCCAATGCATTGAAATAATTGTGGAAAAAGTTGAGAAGAAAATTATTATAGATTATTATTACATATTATGATTAGAAAACGAACATTTTAAAACTCAAATGATTGAATTAAATATAAAAAAATATTTTCATGTCGATTCCTTATAAAAATGTATCAAAAAAAAAAAAAAAAATATAAATTAATTTTCGATAATCCTTAACGGTAGCAAAACAATAGTAGTATTCAACTAAATTTATTGACCAGTTTTTTTTCTTATATAAATGAAACTACTAGCTTCAGAACAATAAATTAAATAATGTTTAATAAAATGAAACAAAAGGTTGGTTATCCTCTGAAACCACTTTCTTAACAAATAAGTTAATCTCTATAAAAATTATATCTGCCTCAAAGAAATCTAAACAAATTTTTCCAAATGTTTTCATCTGAGATTTAAAAATTAGTATTTTTTATGCTTTAATAAAAATACTATAAAATAAATACTAAAAATGGAAATTTAAGGAATATTATACAATAAAATGAATTTAATTTATAAATTTAAAAAGTTACTTCTAAGTTTTTAAATCTTGTAAAATGAAAGTTTAAGTTCTTTAGAGAAAAATGGAATTTTGTAAAGGATACTTTTTTTAAGATTTCATATAATTGATTTTTTTGTTTTGTTCTGAGATTCAGAAATTAACGATTATGTATTTACCTAAAGTTTTTACTAGTAGTTCGCATAACTTGATTTGGGAAATGGGTCACATCTATATTTTTCTCATTTAAAAACTTCCTTGTGGTCTTGAATATTTTACAATAAATGTTATTTGATTTTTGTTTGAAATTAAAATTATTTTTTTTTTATATTCCATTTGAGACTTCTATTTTTATTTTTTGTTGATTTTTATTCGACTGAAACTCTTGCTGACATTTAGACATCTAACTTGTTTTCAAAAAGTTTTTTTTGTTTTTTAATTTCATTATACATAAGACTATTGAATAGCATCAATATTATAGTTTTTTCATCCATTTTGTTTTCAATTTTTTTTCCATAATTCTAAACTAATTTTTTTTTTTTTTATTTTTATTAAGGATAAATATATAATATTTTTTGTGGGATTTGAAATCTACGATGTCCATCCAACCTTATTGGTTAAAGTTTTGTTGGAAATTTACTTTAAATTCGATTTGATTTTTTCGTCTGAGCTGGAATCGATATGCATGTGCCTACGGTACGCCGTGCGATTTCGATAGTTTTTGTCTTTCTTATCATGTGCAACATTCTTGAATCCTATCTTATTTGTTGACATTCGTAAAAGATTATAAGCACTTGTTTTGATTGGGATCACAATATTTGGTACTTTGTTTTAATAAACAAATATTTTTTTGGTAATTCATTTTAGTTTATTGTTATTATTTAACAAAATTTTTATAAAACTGTTTATATTATATTTCTTGAAGATTTATTTACATTTTATTTGATATTATTTCCGATTGATCAAACCGGTTTTTCTCTTTTAACGAGCGAATTTGAGAGTATTGTGTCGAGAAATAGATAATTTTTTTTAGTTTGTAGTATGTTTTTTGTTTTAGTAATAATTTGTTTTATTTTTCGTTCTTATTCAATCTGTTAAATATTAATATTTTCGCTCATAATAAAATATTTGCCATTGTGTAATTTTTATTTCTTTATATATTTATGTATTTCAATACTAATATTCTCAAAATGTCAATTATTTATTCATACTTTTATTTGTTGAGTATTAATTTTGTTGTGTATTTCTTTCACAGAATTAAAAGAAATATATATTTGATCCATATTTAAAGCTTTAATTATTGTCTCAATATTGTAGTTTTTCTTTTTTTATATATGTGTATATGTATTTTCATATTTGTTTCTTGCAACTAACATTTAGTTGTCGTTATGTTGCGACTTTTTTGGGTGAAAAAAACGTAATTCGATATTTGTGATTTAAAGAAAAGTCTTTGAAGCCGAAATGATCCGAGCTGAGAATTTTTTTAAGTGATTATAGATAATTGAATTTTAATTTGTCATCTGCAAAAACTCAATACTAAGTTATTTAGATTTTAATTGCAAGTTTTATCACGGTTTTTTTTTTATCTTTTTTTTTTCTACATCATTGAAAAATAAAATTTGGAGTGAAGAAAATATTTATAATTTTATTATTTGTTAAGAAAATTTTTTTTTGTTTGTTTTATAAAATTTAAATATTTTTTATGCGAAGTTGTCGCAAACGCCCAATACGATTGCCTTTATTATTGGGACAATCTATGAAATATACTTCAAATCGAATGGATTATCGGTATCATCACGTTCAATATTATCTTATTGATGTGGCAAATAATTTATCCAAAATATTTTTCATGAAACTGAATTTTATTATATTTTTTAAAGATTTATTTATATTTTGTTTGGTTTTATTATTAGCAAGGGTCAAGACAGTTTTCTCTTTTTTTTTTTATGAATTATTGTATAGTTAATGTTGGAAGATTCGATTGATTTGATAAACAAATAATTTTTTTTAGTTTAAAGCAATTATTTTATTTACTTTATTTTTCAATAGACTGAATTTATTTACATATTATATTTATTCAATATATTTTCATTGCTGCCTGCCATTTTTAAAATACGAATAAATGCATGAAAAGCTATGAAATAAAATATTTGTCATATGAGTAACTTTTATTTCTTTGTATGTTTATGTTTTACTATTACTAATATTCTCAATATTTATCTCAAAATGTCATCCATTTTAGAATTCTTCGATACTAATATTCTCAAAATGTCCATTATTTAAATGTACAAATGTCAAGTAAAGAAGTAAATGTAACTTGTTAAATTGACTGGTAATTTGTGTATTTTTCAAAGTATTAAAAAAAATATATATTTCAAATATGATAAGTTGTTGTTTTAGTAAAATTGCATTCAATGTAATCAAATAATTTTCGACCATTTTGGTTTTTACTTAGTACTTGTTAGTAATTTTTTTTTATTTTCCATTTAACTAAATTTATTATGTTTTTTAAGATTTATTTATAAACTATTTGATTATTACTTTTGAATTTAACAAATAAGAAATAAGAGTTTAATAACGAACAATTAAACAGACATTTTTATATTTGACTTATAGGAAATTAGTAAAGAAATCCAAACTTAAAACAAAATTATAATACGGCGTAAAGAGTATGGAACAACTAAATAAATATTGTATATCCATAAATAAACAAAAGTGCTTTGCTGTCTATAGAGATATAATAATAATTTACTGCACAGATTTGATTTATTTTATATTTCATGAAACTGATTTTTTCTCTTTTTTTTTTTTTTGCGACTGTCTGACAACAACTGGCGAAATTTATTACAAGATGTTAATCACTTAAGCATATTTGGAGGAGTTTCATCCCGGAGACGAAAATGTAAATCTTGTGGCTTTTAAGGCCTCGCGTTTGGCTGCTGTTGTCCAACAAGTTCATTTCATTTCATTTGAGTTGTATGCAGTGCCCCAAATCTGAATACCGTTAGTCCATACCAGTATCAGAATGGCTTTGATCTGAAGAGCCATCTCAGCAGTTTCAGGTCCAACTGCCTTAGGTTGCCAGGTGAGATACCTGTCTAGTGTCAGTCCCATAGATTTCATTGTATTGACGCAGATGTTTTTTTTTTTTATTTTTTTTTATTTTGTGCATTTAGTTTTTTTTTTTTTTTTTTGTTTATTTATTTATGAATTATTTTTTTACGACAATTAATAATAAAATATAAATAGAGAAAATATTTTCATCATTTGGCAACTTGTAATCAATCAACATAGTTTTTCTTAGTTTTAATCTTATTTTATTTTTATTTTTTCTTGTAATAACAATTTTAAAACTTAGCATACTACAATGACGATATCTTTCTTCCTTTTGATCTAATCAAGAAGTATACTTATAGTATGTATGTAGGCACAATTCTTCATTGTATTACAAAATATTTACATAATTTCATGATTTATAGTTGAAGATTTTATCTTAAAAAAAAAAAATATATACAACTTTGTGTTTAATCATTTTTATCAGGGATTTTTGTTGTATTTTTTTTTTTTTTTTTTTTTTGCCAAACTTCATAAGTGATAATCATAAAGAATTATGAAAATTCAATGAATTATGACGGCAATATTACTTACATACACATAAAACCATGCGTGGCGCATCATGATGACATATCCGGTGTGGAATGTTTTAAAAGTTGTCAACCTAATTTTTTTTTAATTAAATTGTCTATGGATTTTGTGTTTATTATTTTATATTATAAATATTTTTTTAATTTATTTCAATTTATTTCTGGAGATTAAATTAATTCTATTAATAATAATTAAGGTAAAGGAGTTGCTGAAAAGTTCTTATTATGGTGCTGATATAAAGTAATGTAAAATTATTTCCATAATAAATCTAAGAAGTTTTCAACTTTATTTAATTTTCTAAATTTTCTTATTATTATTATTAGTATGTATAATATTATTATAAAAAAAATAAAGTCTGAAAACTTTTCAGGCAACCCACCCATTAACTAATTTTATATTTCTCTAATGATAACTGATAATGAAATCATAATTTTCCATTCGTGTGTACGTAGTTTGTGTAAAATTTTCACACTTGTGTGCCTGTGAATATATTTTTTTAGTTATTAGTTAGCAACCTCTTAACACATAATACTATATACTTAGTACTACTCACACCCATAAATATTTTGTAGAAACCGACGGATACCGAAACATGTAAAAATTCTACAGTTTCATTACTTTGTATACACTTTACACATACTAAAGTGTAATGTATTATCACTTAGAATCTGATGTTTGTAACACAGAATACGAGAGAATGTAGTATTAAAGTTTTCTCAATTAGTTGGATGTGAAGGAAAGAAATGGAGATCGTCGTAGAGCAACTATACCCCCACCCTCTATGTGGGAGCAACTAGAAACATAGGTCCAGAAGACCTACGAAGTTTATGAAAGCGATGGTTGATTGTAGTTGGGCGGAGAGAATATATTCTCTTAAATAACATTTCGGGGACGTGAGGTTAGTAACGCACATCATCAATCATATCTACATTGCCCGCCCATAGAAGTATAAGAAAATCCCACACAATGTTGGTGGAACGGCGAGAAAAATGTAGTAGAAGAGATTAATGAGCCTTGTATCAAATATAAAGTAATTTCTCTGTAATAAGCCAAATATACTTGAGATAGAAGAACTCGTGTATCAAAGCATTTGAAGTCTTGATCTTTTGTCTATATTATACTGTAAGAATGTAAGTTTTTATCTCGAATACAAATTAAATGCTGAATTCATAAATTTAAAAGCATATCATCAGTTATTTCAAATGTATAAATATATACGAATGTATTTGTATAATTGTATAATTTTTATTTATTTCAGCTTAAGAGGCCCCACTATATGTGTTTCGTCAAGTTAATACGTGGGTACTGTTCCAATCTCTTCTAGATTTCAATCAAAAACTGTGGTGGGCCTGATTTGGCTCCTGGTATATTGTATTAAATAATTTGCATATATAAAGAAATGCCACATGATTTTAATTATTAAACTTTGTATGAATATAAAACACAAAAAACAATTCAAAAGTACAATACGAGTATCTTTAATCAAACAAATTAATTTATTATTATGCATACATATAAATAATGAAGAGTATCTAAGCTTTGATGCGGACCAAAGTAACCAATTATTTTCGATTTATTGAGCGTACAAAACTTGATTATTTTTATTGTTTTCTGTTCTGTGCTGTATTGCTGTTGCACTTGTAGTTTTTCTTGTTGATGTTGTTGTTGTTGTTGTTGTTGTTGTGATTGTTAGCATTCTTTCTAGTATATGATTTTTGTTTATATGTACATATTTTTTAATTACATTTTTACGTGAGAATAAATTTTGTTGAAAATTAATTAAGCGATTTGAAATGAACGCAAACAATTGCCACAATTATACTTACAATAAATTGAAATTTTACTACACAAATATGTAGTAGATAATATTAATTTCAATGTATGTGAGATGGAAACAAAATAAAATGTATTTCTAATTCTGTTGAAAATAGAAAATCTACAAAATATTAATTATAAGCCAATTGTTTCGATATTATTATGTGTGTTCTATTTGAATGTTTCACATAATTGATTTCATCTATACAAATTGCTACAAGAATTCTTAGTTTCCATGTTCCATTACAAATTTCTACTTGCAAATCAAACATCATTTGAACTCATATTTTTACCTCAAGCGTCACGTAGACATACAAATGTCGACAACTGAACTCGTCGTCATATTGCACAGTTTTATCTACATATTTTAAATTACTTTCAGTATTATACAAAATACTCGTACTTATATTTAAATTGTTAAATTTTGTGTATAATTCCAATCACATCGATCAATGTAATTGATCAAACTATTTGGGAAATAATACATATAATATAAAAACAATTAAGCTTGAAAAATATGAATTTGAAGTAGTAAGCACATTCACAGATCTTGGCTACAAACTGACAGCAGACAACTCCATGAGCGTAACAATTGACGAAAGAATACAAGCAGCCAGTAGATCTTTCGCATCACTTATAAAACTCTTCAAATCAAAACTGCTTAATAGATCCTGCAAACTAACACTGTATAGGACAGTGGTACGACCAGTCTTGTGCTATGGAGCTGAAAATGAATATCTAATCCAAGGTGAAAACGTTATGCGATTTATCAAAGCGCAACGCATATGGTGGCTAGGCCATATAACAAGAATGGACGAATCAAGAGCGCAAAGAAAAATTCTAGGAAGACCAAGATCAAGATGGATGGACGAACTAAACGAAGACCTAAAGAAACTACAACTGGAAAACTGGAAAAGGGCGGCAAAAGATCGAGTAACATGGAGGCATATTGTTCATCAGGCCAAAGCTCACAAAGAGCTGTAGCGCCAAATGATGATGATGATGATGAATACATATTGTAAGACTATTGGCCTCTTTATCCGAGTTGTGTTGCTTTTGAAGCAGCTTAGTCTTCAGCCTCAGTCCGATTTGCTTGTGGACTGACAAAATACATAATTCTTAGGTCTTTTTCACTTTCCGAAGTTCTTTCTTTCAGCTTAATGCTCCATGACATCTCTGACAAATTAAGCCTTAACACTCTACTTATCTTTACTGATCTGTTTTATAGTCCAATTTTCTTCACAATCTTGGTGCTACGAGTTGATCTCTGCCTTGCTTAGTCCCAACTTGGCATTGATGACTTAGGATTTTATATATCTTTTTATTATAATGGGTTCTTTTATAGTAATTTTTTAATTTTGTAATACAAAAGAAAAACAACTTTGAATTATTCATTGTTAGAACGAAACAAGTTTCATAAAACGAAATTTAAATTTATGTGGTTGGTTTAGATGACAATTACTTATATTGTTCTGATTGGATTTAAATTTGAAATTAGACAAAGGAGATTATATTTTCATTATTATATTTAGAATTTCTTCTAATAAAATAAGTTGATCCCTCCCTCGAATAATCAAAAATCTTCTAAGATGGTGTAGTAGTCAGAAATCTTTCTTTTAGTAATCATAATCACATCTTCTTAGGGGGTGATTCCTTCTAGGAATCAAACAGACCTATTCTATGAGGGTAATTCCCGCTAGTACTTACTCAAGATATGTTATCTTCTTAGTGGGTAATTCCTTTTAGTAGTCAAAAACACTCCTTCTATGAAGGTAATTCATTTTAGTAATCAAAGAGACATTTTCTAAGAGGGTAAATTCCTTCTAATATTCAAAAACATATTCTTCTAAAAGGGTAATTTCTTCTAGTAATTCCTTTTAGTAGTCACAAACACACCTTCTAAGATTGTACATAGTTCCTTCTAGCAATCAAAATCAAATCTTTTAAGTGAATACTTCCTTCTAGTAATCAAAAATACTTCTTCTATTAATCAGAAATACATCTTCTAAAAGGATGAATCCTTCTAGTAATCAAAAATACATCTTCTAAGACGGTGAATTCTTCTAATAGTCAAAATCACATCATCTAAAAGGGTAAATTACTTCTAGTAATCAAAAACACAACATCTAAGAGGGTTAGTCCTTCATGTGGTCAAAATCACATCTACTAAGAGGGTGATTCCTTCTAGTAATCAGAAACAAATCTTTATTAAAAAGTGACTAATTCCTTTAATGATAAAAGTATGTTTTTGGAAATATTACCATACATACAGCCGAACTCCTCTATACCTAAATCGTTGGGATTGTCCAGCAATCATTTCATTAAACTGTCTAGACTATTATTAAATGAGTCAGAATCAGAGAATGATATATAAAATAAAATATTATACTGCACATATTTTTCTTAGTCTCTTGGAACCAAACAACCAATTTTATCTCAAAATGAATATACCTTTCAATGAATGATGCTGAATAGATAAGACAAAATAA